>OZ012552.1:29999288-31437288 GCA_963935595.1 Schoenobius gigantellus
GTGTCTTTCAAAAATGACAGTTCTAAGTTACCAACCGTAGTTAGCGAATAGGCCTACCAACACTGCGTCTCCCTGAACGCAGCCGCCACTCGAGGACCTTCCCGCCCCAACGGCCGTCAGTCCTACGAGCGATGTGTCCTGCCCACTGCCACTTAAGGTTTGCAATTCTTTGGGCTATGTCGGTATCTCTAATTCCATAGAATATGGGTTAGTTAGGAGGACATAATTGGGATAATGACTGAATTCTAATTTTTACGTCTCGTCATTCAATATTAAAATACCGTGGAAAAAGATGCGGTCTTGTGAAATTAGAATTAAAATCGGCTTAGAAATACATTAGATACAAGCATTTTAAGATGTTAATTTTAAGGCGATTAGACAGAGAGATCCGACATCAACCGTGACGTCATTGTTGAGTACGGCCATATAAACTCGTTGTAAATTGCCGTTTTGCTAGACAGAGATGGAGAAAAATCTTTAATACCTTATATCTTGGTTGTTTTCATAGTTATTCGAAAATCGATTTTTTCTTTCTGTTTATTATATGAATGAGTTTCTATTAAAGCAAAAAATTTTGTTAGTCATCTAGCCTATTATTATTGTAGTAGATGCGACGGCGACCCCGGCGGCGGACGAGGCGAGCATCGAGCAGATCACCGGCATGGGGTTCAGCCGCGAGCAGGCGGCGCGCGCGCTGGCCGCCACCGCCGGCGACGTGGGCCGCGCGCTCGACTGGATCTTCAGCCGCGCGCACGACCACGGCCTCGACGTCACCGAGGCCACGCCGCGCGACGGACCCGCCAGTGAGTACTGTACACAGACATACGGGACCCGCCAGTGAGTACTGTACACAGACAGACGGGACCCGCCAGTGAGTACTGTACACAGACAGACGGGACCGCCACCGCCGGCGACGTGGGCCGCGCGCTCGACTGGATCTTCAGCCGCGCGCACGACCACGGCCTCGACGTCACCAAGGCCACGCCGCGCGACGGACCCGCCAGTGAGTACTGTACACAGACAGACGGGACCCGCCAGTGAGTACTGTACACAGACAGACGGGACCCGCCAGTGAGTACTGTACACAGACAGACGGGACCCGCCAGTGAGTACTGTACACAGACAGACGGGACCGCCAGTGAGTACTGTACACAGACAGACGGGACCCGCCAGTGAGTACTGTACACAGACAGACGGGACCCGCCAGTGAGTACTGTACACAGACAGACGGGACCCGCCAGTGAGTACTGTACACAGACAGACGGGACCCGCCAGTGAGTACTGTACACAGACAGACGGGACCGCCAGTGAGTACTGTACACAGACAGACGGGACCGCCACCGCCGGCGACGTGGGCCGCGCGCTCGACTGGATCTTCAGCCGCGCGCACGACCACGGCCTCGACGTCACCGAGGCCACGCCGCGTGACGGACCCGCCAGTGAGTACTGTACACAGACAGACGGGACCCGCCAGTGAGTACTGTACACAGACAGACGGGACCCGCCAGTGAGTACTGTACACAGACAGACGGGACCCGCCAGTGAGTACTGTACACAGACAGACGGGACCGCCAGTGAGTACTGCACACAGACAGACGGGACCGCCACCGCCGGCGACGTGGGCCGCGCG
Source organism: Schoenobius gigantellus (assembly GCA_963935595.1). Lineage (NCBI taxonomy): Eukaryota > Metazoa > Arthropoda > Insecta > Lepidoptera > Crambidae > Schoenobius > Schoenobius gigantellus. Next base: position 30,000,919 of record OZ012552.1, read on the forward strand.
CTCGACTGGATCTTCAGCCGCGCGCACGACCACGGCCTCGACGTCACCGAGGCCACGCCGCGCGACGGACCCGCCAGTGAGTACTGTACACAGACAGACGGGACCCGCCAGTGAGTACTGTACACAGACAGACGGGACCCGCCAGTGAGTACTGTACACAGACAGACGGGACCGCCAGTGAGTACTGTACACAGACAGACGGGACCGCCACCGCCGGCGACGTGGGCCGCGCGCTCGACTGGATCTTCAGCCGCGCGCACGACCACGGCCTCGACGTCACCGAGGCCACGCCGCGCGACGGACCCGCCAGTGAGTACTGTACACAGACAGACGGGACCCGCCAGTGAGTACTGTACACAGACAGACGGGACCCGCCAGTGAGTACTGTACACAGACAGACGGGACCCGCCAGTGAGTACTGTACACAGACAGACGGGACCGCCAGTGAGTACTGTACACAGACAGACGGGACCGCCACCGCCGGCGACGTGGGCCGCGCGCACGACCACGGCCTCGACGCCAGTGAGGCCGCACCGCGCGACGGACCCGCCAGTGAGTACTGTACACAGGGTGTAAAAAGACCCCACACATACAGAGTATACTGGGTGTAAGAGGACTTATAACGAAGCCCGCGTCTACGCATTCGGACCATTAAAATTATAAGTTACTAGCTTTCCGCTCGCGACGTCGCCCGCGTAATTTTTTTATTATTTATTTTTTTAGGTAACAAACAGTCGTAATACAAACAATTTCAAGAATATGTTTACATTAAGACCTATAGTACCATTAATTTATAACTCCATTAATTTTGTAATAACAATTAGTTACATTAATAAAATATAACCAATTAGCATTACTTGCGCACTACAAGCATTGATTTACTACCAAACGTAGATAACGCATGAACGTTCGAAAAGTGGGCCGGTGAAGAACTGCCCTATCGGGCCTCGTGCAGTTCTTTTCCATGCGTTGGAGCGACAACGCGATAAGCAATTTTGAGCATTATGTTTGAGAGTATAAAGTTGATATTTTCTTGTAGCAATTACTAAAACGTCAAATTTAATGTGGCTAGGTATGAAATGATGTAACTGCACACGGTTGTACTTCAAATAGTTGCCGTAATAATAAAGAATAAGGTTGAATTCGATAAATACGGTACTTTAGTTATGGTAATTTTAATTCGGGTGTGCATATTCAACTACCTATTTAACAGCGTACAAATGTATAGTCGATTAGGTGACAGATTTCAAGCGCGTTTTTGTATGAAGTGCTCTATCTATGTTTGGTAGTAAATCAATGACTACAAGTGAAGGATACAAGATAAGGAAAAATTTAAAAAAAAAATTATTTAAATAACTTAAAGGTGTTATACAAAGTACATTATTTAAAACTAAACAAAAAGTAACAGCGTCAAATTAAAAAAGAAAAATTGGGGGGGAAGAAAAAAAAATAACTTACTATTTAAACAACAATTTGCCCACATTCCCTTTAAAAACATTTAGGGAAGTTGAAAAAATATCAACCTCACTCAAAACTTTATTGAATAAATTGAAAGTGCGCCTAAAAAAGGTATTCTTCGCATAATTTGTACGGCAGATTGAGACATAAAAGGTATCCTTAGAACGTGAGGAGGAACGAGGAACTTTCAGCTCAATTTTTTGCAATAATTCAGCGGAGTCTACGTGATTATTAATTAGCTTGTACAGAAATAAGGTGTCCAAAAATTGACGTCTGTGAACCAGCGATTGTACATTATGTCTTTTACCACTTTCTTTGTAGTCATTATAATAAAAGCCGGCACGATAATCTAAGGATTTTATAAATTTACGTTGAACACGTTCTATTCTATCCTTATGAATACCATACTGAGGACTCCAGACTATGCTACCAAACTCTAATATACTGCGAACGTAAGCATTGTATAGTGTTGTCAGTGTACTATCTTTTGTGAAAGGCTTTCCCAGGCGTAGGATTAAGCCCAACTGTTTATAGGCTTTAGCTACTATATTATCAATATGCATATTGAAATGCATCTTGGAGTCCAAAGTTACACCTAAGTCGCGAATAGAACTCACACGAATAATGCTTTGGTCAGAGATCTTATAATCGAAATGAATAGGGTTATTTTTCCGATTAAAAGTTATTACATAACACTTATCTAAGTTTAAGAATAAATCATTAACCCTACAATATCTTTCAAAACTGTTTAAGTCTTCCTGTAATATTCTACAATCGTCAGAATGTCGAATTATTCTATAAATTTTTGTGTCATCTGCGTACATAAGATAATGAGAATTAGGAAAACTTAAGCTAATATCATTCACATACAGTGAAAAGAGAAAAGGACCCAAATGAGACCCTTGAGGAATGCCCGAGGGGATATTTTGGAAACTCGACCTATAACCTTTGAGTGCGACAGCCTGACTACGGTTACTAACGTACGATTCAACCCATCTTAGCAGATCACCATGTATACCGGCACTAACAAGTTTCTTAATTAGTAGACAATGGTTTATTATGTCAAATGCAGTGAGGCGACGAGGGCCGCGCGCTCGACTAGATCTTCAGCGACCACGGCCTCGACCCCAGTGAGTACGCTATAGTATAACTACGATTCCAGCATGAATACAACCTACGATGACGAGCCTGCCAGTGAATACTGTGTACGACGCCGCGCACGCTAGTGAGTCTTCAGCTGCGCGCACGACCACGGCTTCTATTCTAGTGACGCCGCGCCACGCGATGGATCCGCCAGTGAGTACGGTATGACCACGAACCCGCCTGTGAGTACGCTATGACTGTATGGAGACAGGCCTCCCAGTGAGTACGTTATGTATGAAGACGGGCCCGACTGTGAGTACGCTGTATATGAAGACGGGCCCGCCAGTGAGTTCCCTATATAGGACGGCAACGTGGTTGCCAATAAGTACGCTACATTTGAAGACGGGCTTGCCTGTGAGTGCGCTACGTTTGAAGACGGGCCTGCCAGTTAGAGTAAACTACATAGGATATCTACGTACCTGCCAGTGAATTCCCTACATGGGATGGCAACGTGCTCACCAGTGAGTACACTACGTATACAAACGGGCCCGCCTGTGAGTACGCTACGTACGACGATGGACTCGCCAGTGAGTAGGCTTTGTTTAGCGACGGCCCCACCAATGAGTATGCTGCGTATGAAGACGGGCTCGCCAGTAAGTACGCTGCTTACGGCGACGGGCCCGCAAGTGAGTGCGCAACGTATTAGACAAGTCCGCCTGTGAGTATGCTACGTATGAAGACGGGTTCGCCTGTGAGTACGTTGTACATGACGATGCTACATCACGCGACGTGGGCCGCACCTAAGACCGGATGAAACACGAATACTTTATATAGAATCAATACTTAAAAGTTGCTATAGAAATGCTTTTGTCCGAAATTTTAATAAAAGACATTTCGGAAGAACAGCGCTGCGACGCTTATTTCGTCAAATGGTGAATTATTTCATTGAATTCGTTTCGTTTTGTTTCAGAGTACAAGCTGATCGCGTTTATATCCCACATGGGCACGTCCACGATGGTCGGCCACTACGTGTGCCACGTGTTGCACGAAGGCCGATGGGTCATATTCAACGACAATAAGGTATGTACCTACTCACCTACATGCTTACTTACAACTCTTAACGGTTTTGTTTGAATCGTGAGGTTTCTTGTTGTGACAAAGTGTTGAGCGACAATCAAATGCGCGACTGAACATGGGTTCGACGTACGTCGATGCGACAGAACAATGGGGATGATGTCAGGGTATGAAAAATCAAAATTTTTATTATAATCCAAATGCATAGCCGAACCTGACATTTTTTCAAGTTGCAACACTGATACGGACATTGTATCAGTGTTGCAGATATGTTCTTTGTAGATTAGTGATTTTGATACTTTGTAATTTAATTTTCTGTTTTGGTGCAAAAACACAAACCTGAGCCAATATATGAAAACGAAATTTTATAGGAGCATGGTCATGAGGTGCTGAGAATTCCTTCATATCATTGTGTCTTTGCATTGGTCATTATGAAGCTTAAGCAAGCACAAGGTTGCAAGCAAAAACTGAATGAAACAAAAACACCGAATAAAATAAAATATTTTTTAAATGTATTTTGATGCTGAACAACTTTATGTACCTATTGACTTAAGTCTTATGCCCAATTGCACTAACCTTGTCTTAGCTAAGACAATTTTAAGTCCGCATTTCCACCTGCAAGAAGAGAAATGTCAGAGTCTGTCCGACAGCAACTCGCAAATGTAAACTACGTAGCAAGTACTCTCGCGACAGCTTGCCAGACAGTTCCTGCGAGATGTCGCGCAAGCAATCAATAGAACGTCTAAACGTGTTTGCATCATCCCGCGACAGTTCTTGCGGCTTATCGGATCAGTTTCGTAGATCTTGCACTCGCAGCTGTTTGTTGTAGGAAAATAAGTCAACGACAGACTCGTGAGTGGTCGCGAGAAAAAGTAATAAAATTAATAGGATTTTATGAGTGCAACCCTTGTTTATGGCACAACCGACATGTTGAATATAAAAACAGAATTTAAAAAGTTCTGTACTTAATAATATTGCACAAGAGTTCTGTACAACCGAGAATGAAGTTTCCCGTAAACTACATAATTTAAGAAGTCAATTACCGTATAAACTACACTGCTTATTATAGTTATCGCGACATTCATTAGTTCTCGCTTGTAAACACCTCTGCGATAATAAGATAGCGACAGTAAGATCCGGGAGTCTCTTGCAAGACAGTAATTGTAGGATTTTACATGATATGTAAACGATATTGCAAGAAACTCACGCAAGACTTCCGCGAGTTTACTCGCAGGTGGGAACGCGGCCTAATAAGAATGCTGTCACTTCTTGTCTTTAATGAAATCAATGTGACAGCATACCACTTAAGATTGTTCTAAGCTAAGACAAGGTTGGTGCAATTGGCTGTTAGTTTTCAACATTTCATAATATTTTTATTAATTTCCGTAGAAATGATTATTATTAAATCCAAATACCACGATTTTTTCATAAAAGCGATTTGGTATTCGGGGCTAATAGAATTTTTTCATTGTGCATTTTTTCCTACTGTAGTCAGAACTGCCTTCCCCGATTTTTTTAAATTTCCCGCGTTTTGCTAGGTTCAGCTTGATAATAATAACTTATAGAGATAAGTTATATTTTTAATGATGGAAACTAGTATGCATGAAACGGAAAACATTGCCCTTGGGAATCTTTTTATCCTGAATATACTATGACTAGGTAGCTTTTGCCCGCGGCTTCGCTCGTGTCAAATTCGGGGTAAGGCAACCACCTTCCAGCAGCACCTTGAACTGTACTAATTATAGATGCAGAATTTTTCCTGATAACTACTCTTCTCGTCTCGCCTCGCCGCGCCGCTCGCGCTCGCCTACGTACCCGATTGACGACGATCGAGATGGCATACCTAAAATGAAAAAATATATAAAACCCTTATATGGGTGATGATATTTCACGTCTGACACGTTAGATTTTAAAATTGTTGCTGTTTACGTAATCAGCGACTCGATAAACCACAAAAAGAATACCCATGTTGATTTTCGGACTTTCTCATCCCATTTCCCTTTTTTAGGGGTTGCATTCTGTAAAAACTTAAAACACGTGTTTACTCATTTATTGATAACAGAACTCCTGTGAAATTTCGAATAAAATAGTCTGATTTTGTTTCCTCATACGAATGTTGGACCTCCGTTTCAAATCCTTAGAGGGTGGTTTTTGAAAAATCCCGAAGGTTTGGGCTGTACGTTGATATGTGAATTTAAAAGGGTGAATTCTGAAAAAAAACCTAAAACAAGTGTTGACTCATTTATCGATAGGAGTACTCATGTGAAGTTTCGATTAAAATAGAGCAAGTAATCTGGTTTCCCCATACAAACTTTGGAACCCTTTTTCAACCCTTTAGAGGGTGAATTTTAAAAAATCCTTTCTTAGTGCACCCCTTCACCTCATAAGGAACCTACGTGCCAAATTTGGAATCTCTAGGCCCAGTGGTTTGGGCTGTGCGTTGATATGTCAGTCAGTCAGTTAGTTTCTTCTTTTATATATAGGTAATAGATAACTTACTACCGAACAGAAACTGAACCGTAGCGAACGATCGACCAATCGGAGCGCATAGACTGACTTCCGAATGTTCGATGACGTGATAATGTAGTATTCGTTTTCGTTTCGGCTGTGGTTTATTAGTAGAATTGGCCCCTAGGTCGTGGTCGTAGTCTGCGCGAGATCCCTAAGGGTCGGTTTTCGATAGATGGTAATAGCAAAATATTATAGGTACACCTCATAAAAGACCTTTATGTCTTATAGACTAGGGTCGGTTTTACTTTTCTATTACTAACGATCGAAAAACCGACCCTGAGTGGTGCGTCATTTGGTGGACGCTTAGAAATGGTCTAAGGGTGGACGTAATTGAAGCGCCGTTCGTCGCCTACAGTCAGTCGCAACAACATTGATTGTCACCTCAATGCTTTGTCGCTTAAGCTAAAAAACAATAATTCAACCTACACATTTACAGCAGGGTTTCTTAAAGTGGGGTCCACGGACCCGTTAGGGGTCCGTACCCTAGCATGTGTTGCAGGGATCCGCAGTAGGTCAGTCTCTAAACATATTTACTAGGAAATTGTGTGGTAAACTCGACGTAAACATGACATGCGCCTTGCCTTGTCGAAGACAATCCCACAATTTAACGTTCTCGTTGAGGCCAAACAGTAGCACCCTTCTCATTAACTTAGTAGTAAGTGTAATGAGAGTACCAATAAAAGTAGTTTTTATTAGTATAAATAAGGTTTTTTTCATTTCCAAAAATATTATTGACTTGATTAAATCCATGGAATTGTTTAAATTGTGAAAATGTTCCGTGATTGAAAAAAGTTTCAGAAACCCTGCTTTACAGGCACTTATTGAAGTTTAAACACATACAAAATTATATTGCTTAATCAAGAACATGTCTAATAAGTTTTGTTCGCACATTTGTCTAAATGAATGCGCCTATGAAACTGATTCAAACCCTAGACAGAGGACTCAATTTACAAATTGTACATTTAAAAAAAATGATACATAATGATTTATTTGTTTTGTTGACTATATTATACTTATCTTTTTTTCAGGTTGCTCTCTCAGAAAACCCTCCTAAGGATCTCGGCTACTTATATTTATATGAAAGGCTGTGAATTTATGTTCATGTTCGTTAAAAAGGAATGGCATGGATATGTGTTAAGAGTTTAATGTTTTTAGACTGCATAAAAAAATAATATGCGTAAAATTAAGAGTATTGAAGTACTTTATTAGGCAATATATTATATTATTTATAACAAAAGCTAGAAATGAATTTGGAGTACATATTGCGAAATTTTGTAAAAATAGGTAGTTTTCATATGCAAATGCATTCTTAGTGTATTTTCAAGACGGCTATTTTTACATACATCTTCACAAACGTTTACATAATTTATTTATTGTCAAGTAATTTAATGAATTAATTTTCTATGACTTGAGTGATATAATCCCTCGCTAGTCTCTGCTCACACTGTGACAGATTAAAATTCTTTAAGTAAATAAAAATGTCTATTGTAAATATACTCGTCAAGAAATAGCTTTGCACAAAATAAAAATATAATACGATATGTAATTATGAAGTGATTGTTGCATTTTTGTGTTGCTGTGCTTATTCTGTTGTAACCCCAACACTTTCTGCGCAGGTGCTTTTTCCGTGTTCAGTACATGATGATTTAAAAAGAAACAACGAAAATAAATTGTACAAGAATTCTCTCTCTCGTGGTTTTATTTAGCATGAAAATCTCATTGCCCCTTTGAGTTGTCGGCGAGGTTTCCCCGTGATAACACCTCAATGTCTAATTTTTAACCGACTTCAAAAAACCGGCCAAGTGCGAGTCGGACTCGCCCAAGAAGGGTTCCGTACGATTTATGACGTATTAAATTCGTTTAAAATTCGTTCGTAAATTTCGCCGACTTCAATATAGAAGTGTGATGTTGTCTGCACCTATTCTTATATTATTTTTAAGTTTTCAGTGTTTTTGAAGTCGGTTCTATTTTTTGTAAAATTAGAAGAAGAATAAGAATAAAATGTTATATATTTATTCTTATTCTTCCTCATTCCATACAGATTGATGAAACCATGAAATCCACAGCGTACAACACCGTGTGGAACAAGGACTCATCTTAACTATATCTGTTGTACAGTCAAGGAATTCAATTTGCGACCCACATAAGGTCGATGGCGCCATAAGAACTGCAAATAATGCTATGACGACCTTGTGTCCATTGTTAACACGCAACAAGGCATCATCTGACATATCAATTGGAATTTTCGACTCTAATGTATTGTCAGTGTCTAAGAATATGTCTGCGAAATGTGTCGGGCATTAAATTCCTTGACCGTACCTAGCAAGGAGGTAGCAGCTCTTATAACCAATATGCTGAGTGAGAAACAGTTCGAGGTGCATCTGGGGGACGAAAAGCAAGCGTCGTAAACTCAATAACGGCTTGCCACAGGGATCTGTTCTAGACCTACTACAACACGACCTACCCAAAACAACAGTTCGGAAGTTCATATACGCCGACGATATCGTATTGGTCCAAGGTCTCTTCGAGGCTAATTCCTAGTCTAAGCAAAACAGAAGTTTCGTGTTTTTACCTTTAGGACACATTTTAGCCAATCGTGCAACTCCAAGGTCAATAAGGTTCAGCACAACACTCGCCAAATACTTGGACGTCAACCTTGACAGCATCTCGCGGAGATGTCAATGAAGTCACCAACACGCAACATTATCTTGTAGGAGTTTATCAACACTTCATGAGGTGAATCTGCCAATGTACTGCTGACAAGTTATATTACACTTAATTGTGAGGGATCCATTGCCAGTACCCGGTTGTTACCCAGGATTATACATAATGTTTTTGTATATTAAAAGATACTATTACTGGAATTACTGTAATAATAAATTTAAAATTATTATTACCTAGAATAATTTTAAAGTTTAGTATATGAAGAGTTTTAATAAAATGAACAGCCATATATATAACAATTTTAATAACTAAATAAATTTAATTTTGTACCTACATATCAATATGAAATTTAAGTGCCTGGCTATCGTTTAAAACGGTCACTTTGGTCAGGAATCCTTTTCATGAAAATTGTGCGTTCATCAAAGTATGTGTTGAACTTCTTATAGTCTCTCCTTTTTTTGGGATCTTTCTTGCAATTTTCTGGTGTCAAATTAATCATTAAACCTGAAAATATATATTAACAGTCTTACTACAAAATGTTGTCTTACAGTAGTCCCAAGTTAGTCATAGATAAATATAGCCTCATGTTGGAGAGAGAGCAAAATAAATTTTTAAGATTTTGGAAAACTAAGTAATATTTTTATTCTTAATACAACGGAAAAGTCATTTAATAATACAAGCATTTAAGAACATACCTACTAATTTAGTTTCTATTAAAAGTGTAATGAATATGTGGTAAAATAAATAATGTTTAAAATAAATACAGATGAAATAATCTTCGTTGTTTTATTTATAGACGATTTTTGAAATTAGAATAGTTTTAATTACATAATAATCATCATTTTACAAATTTAAAATATTATTTGTAAACGATAAAGTTAAAATATTGAAAAAAATCGTAAAATCCGGATTTGCAGGTGAACATAATTTTAAAATCTGGATTTGAAAAAAATCCGGATTTTGCATTCTCTAATTGTACCCAAAAAATTTATTACTGTATATAATTATACTATCTATATAAATAAAAATCAATGTATTACTGTTTGTTTGTCCTCTATGCGTTCCGAAACCATTCATCAGATTGTAATGAAACTTTGGTAGGGTGTTCTGGGGATGCCTGTGAAGGTTCCTAGCAAAAAAAAATTGGCATTTACGTGGCATTGCAACGCATGCCAGGTACAGCTAGTATCTTATATAAATAAAAAAAATAAATGTATTACTATGTTTGTTTGTCCTCTATGCGTTCCGAAATCATTCATCAGATTGTAATGAAACTTTGGTAGGGTGTTATGGGGACACCCATGAGAGTTCCTAGCAAAAAAAAGGCATTTACGTGGCATTGCAACGCATGCCGGGTACAGCTAATAGTTTATAAATAAAACCGCTTTAAATAAAATAGCTTTTGACAGTAATATAAGTATTTGATATTTTTGGTCCGGGGTTTGAGACCAATGTGTTTTTCATTTTCGAATTTCATATGTACATTTTTCTGATGCTCCTACAGTGAAGGAAAACATTGTGAGGCAACCTGCATACATCTTCGAAGAAATTCAAAGGTGTATATGAAGTCAACCAATCTGCACTGGGCCAGCATGGTATGACTAAGGCCTAAACACCCTAACTTGAGGTAGGCTCAAGCCCCTCGGTGGGACATATACGTATGAGCTGTTGTGATTTGATGATATGATCACATATACAACAGGGGAAATAATAGCAGATACTTTACACAGAGATAATTAGTACAGTTTTTATTTGACCCACCTGCTTTTTGAGCCATGGTCACAAGTGTACCAATTTTCTTTTGCTGACGGCGGCATAGTCCTGTGATTCGTCTAGGTAGCATACAGCCATCGGACCTTACAAATTGACTTAATATCAAAACGTCTGTATGTTTAACATCAAGTCCTAGAGCGCACATATAACACGATTTCTTGTCCGTACTTTCTATATTCGTAGCATTCGCTGGCAGTTTCTCAGCACGAACAAGAAGTTCTGTTCTCGGCGAAGGACGCGTAACTCCTTCAACAATAAGAGTCGAGCCTTCTGTTCGCTCCCGAACTGAAATCATTAATTTTGAGGTTATGTAGATTTAAAAATATACCAGACGTGTAGCTTAAACTTTATACATACTTTCTTTTAGGTAAAGAGGAACAGAAGTTGTGATAGATCGGATTGTGGTAGACGATACTGAATTTCTAAGAAATAATCCCCAGCGAACTAACGCTGCCATGTTTTTTGCAGTCAGAACCGCAGCTGCCGCCTGCCAGGTAATAGAAACTACTTGTCACTTTTTGGTTTTACAATTTTGTTTAATTCCCAAGCTTCTCCACAAAGGCACAAATGTTTGACTATAACAATAGTGTTCTGATGGGAAGGGCACAAATCACGCACAAATTGGCGAATGTCAGTGTTGCCAGGTGGCCGTTTAAATTTCCCCCCCGATCTCACTCAAAATCCCCCCGAAAATTACCATTTTTGACAAAAAACCTCCAAGTACTTACTAAAATAAATACAATTGGGATATTATGAAAAACAAATGTAAAATTTACGAAATTTTGTTTATTATATTAACCGCCATAGCTTCCAATATTAAATCATATACATTCTTGTCTGTGTTGGTTTAAGAATCAGATACATACATTTTTCCCAGGAAAACCTATTTAGCATTCGAGTGTAAGTGTGTTCTCATTCATTTCGGTATGTTCTCACATATTTTGATTTACTGGATTTTGATGTAGTTAATATTAAATTGCACGGTAAACGGGTACTTATATTATAGCTGGCGGCCAAATTTAGACTACCTGCGAATACAATAAATCATTCAAACAGAATGAGTAGGTAAACCAGCGAGCAAGTAATGAGTAAGCAGAGAGAAAGAAAATAATACTGTCTTGAGACGAAACAGTTAGGAACCACACTTTGTTGCTTTTTCCCTTCCCGACGTCAATTCTATTCCAGCTCTTATAGCCGAAAATAGTATTGATATTTATAAAATTATTTTATACTTTTTATGTGTAAATAATATTAAATTGTAAGCTTGTATATATTTTAGTTATTCAGCTCCCTAACGTAATCTTTATCATGATCCTAGATCATGATAAAGATTACGTAAGATCTATTCCCATTCCGCGTACCTTATTATTCCAAACGTTTCCCAAACTTTGTCATGGCCATAATGCAGAAATTGTGCGGAGCCACAAAAAAAAATACTTTGTAAAAACCTATTGAAGAAATCGATTTTTTAATGGTATTGTGGTCAGACCAAAGACATTAAACTAGTACCATTATGCTGGTACTAGTAGAATGTCTTTGTGTCAGACAGAGTAATCAGGCTTGTACAGCCAAATCATTAAACAAAACTAAAAATAAATAATTGATCATGTAGTTGAGGGTGGTTGAGGTAAGGTAATAGTGATATTTTGGCTTGGAAAAAAGTCTCCGAAATTGGATTGTGTGACCAGCGAATAGGTGAATTACCGATGTATTTTTCCAATTTCCACAACCTTCAGTGAATACGCGTAGTCTCGTTGGGCTCCTGACTCTGGTCTCTTATTCTCTTATTCCCACACAAATCTTTTAATCTAATAATTTTATTAACGTTAGAATACACACACACTTTTTTCATTTTTATAATTTAGTATTGTTTTGTTTTGTTTAGATTTGTATGTTGTATGTTTCGATATTATGTATTTCTTCATTTTTTTGTGTGTTTTGTGTACCTATGTTTTTCCCTAATTCTGTTTTTATTATTTTTATTGTTTATAATTTTACACCCCACTTAGGCCCGGCCAGAATACCAGCGCTGCATCAGACATGTCTGATGCAGCTTATGCTGAGGTCGGGTCCTAATTGGCCATTATGTGTATCTGTTTTTTCGTGTATTTTATTGTTTGTGGTCAATAAATGTTTCTTTCTTTCTTTCTTTCTTTCAAATTCCTTTAACATTAATATTTACCTCCGAAAATCCCCCCAACGGACTTAACCCCCCAAAATTCCCTCCGACGTTGAAAAAAACCCCCGAATTTGCAGGGAATCCCCCCCATCTGGCAACACTGGCGAATGTTGATGTGTTGTTTTTTTTTTTTTTCAATTTTGTTTATCCCATTTGGGAAAGGCAAAGGCGTCAACCATACAGCCTAGTCTGTATGCAATAAACTATTGTTATTCATTCTTCTTTTGAATTCACAAATCGCCAAACGTAGAGGTTACATATTCATAAATTGCTTCAAAGCATTTTTCAATGGAAAGAAGTTTTTGTAAAGAGCGCGGTAGATCTTGCTGGTGTTTCATTATTTTTGAAATTTCTTCTAATAAAATGTTTCTTTGCAGGGCAAAAATTGGACATTCGTAAAAAAGGTGATGCAGAGATTGAGGTAAGGTGGTGTTGCACCAGTTGCACGATGGGGAAGAAGTCATGCCTAGCCGGTACAAATGGTAATTGAATCGACCGTGCCCAATTCGCAAACGGCAAATAATAGTAAAAAATCTTCTGTTTATGTAATTGTGTCTATTGAACCAGGGTTGTTTTATTTTATTATTTATTTCTCGATACCACTTCCCTTTTATGAGCAAAGTACTATTCCAGTGTTCTTCCCATAGCTTCAATATTTCTTTCTTGATTAGGTTGATGTGTTGTTTTGATACTTTCTTTTTTTTTTAATTCATTCTTCCCTTTTCTTGAGAAAGGCAAAGATGTCAGCCATACAGCCTCGTCTGCTTAGATAAAGAATGAATAGATAGGACGTGACCGTATACCCGTAAGGGACAGACATAGATGACGTCATACCTGCCTAAAGTAGATGGGTATACCAGTGTTGCTTTAAGTTTTACCCTACTTTATGTTTATAGTGGCTTTTACCACTATAAACATAAAGTAGGGTTGATTGATCTACGTATTTTTTTTGAGACATTTTAATGAGCGCCCCTCGCTCAATAATATGTCTCAAAAAATAAAAGTGGGAGGAAGTTGCGATTTTTTTTATTGAATTCTTCATTCAACCTTCGCCGCAGTCTAAAGTTATTTACACTTTTAAATAAAACTACGCTTTTCGGATTTACTCGAGTATATTTCGTTTTAAAACATTTTACTATTATTTATTTAAGCTATTATGTAAACATCTTTACAAATATAAGAAAAAATATTAGAAATCATCATCATCATCCACACGCGTCCACTGCTAGACATAGGCCTCTCCAAGTGCTCGCCACTGAGCACGATCCGCGACCACTCGCTTCCAGCTTTTGCCAGCTAGGTACCTTGCGAAGATCGTCGCTCGATTAAGAATAAAGCGGGCAATAATCATTGTTTTTTCTTTATCTCTGCAGTTTATTTAAAATCCAATATTTACACATTTACTAAATATTTGTGAAGATTTAGAAAATGTATAATATTAAATTTTAAATAAACATTTTCTAAAATTAGATTTCAATAGCACCGTTATTGTCATCGAATAAAGGACTTCGGCTTACAGAGATAAAATTCACTACAATACAGGTAAAAATTCACTTGGGCTGGGTAAGTTCAAGAATTGAACTACTGATACCGCACTCAATATGGTGCTAAAAGCCCAAAGATTTGCTCACAATGTGGAAAAAAGATCTGGCAAAGAACGCAAGATGCCGATGTAGATAGCTGGTTATTCTGAGTTGCCCGTGTTGCCACCCCCAACCTCGCCCCCGCTGGCGGCAACTTGGAAATAGCGCAGGACAAGACCAATTTGTAGATCTCTGAGGAAGATTATGTTCTGTCAAGTACCTATATAATTAATTAGAAACACCTGTTCGGTGCATAGAGCTATATCTACATCCTATGTGTTCTTGTTAAATATTCAGACAAAGTAGAGATATGACTTATTTCATTTGGATTAAGCCAGATTACTAGCTATGGCACAAAATTGCTAATAAATCACAAACATTTTCTAGAGGCTGTCTACGCCTCGCCACTCACCAGCTGTTTTTGGGTATGGTAAACACGTATTAAATTGCTTACGTACAAACTCATATGCCTTTGAACTTAAAAAGTGTAAGCACAGCGCGAATTTCCTTAAAGGCTCAGAATACTTTCTTTTGTCAACTCCTAAAAATCTTTTCAGAAAATCTCTATTGGTTCCTCCTACAGTATCTAAAATGTCCAACTACTAATTTTGCATCATTAACTTACACTTCAAATCACTTTACACATTTTCAAGTGTGACTACTTTTTTTCCCAATCGTCTAAGCGATTGACGCACTGGCCGTAGTTTCTTATTTGATGACCTCGCTGATTGTTTCAAACCCAGCATTTGAAGCCGCATTTTTCTCTTTCGGGGCGTATTCAAATTTGAACCGAAATCCAACACCGATGCGTCCTGAAACAATATGTATACAGGTTAAAAATAAAAGGAGGTTGCCCGAAGGAAATCTGTTAAATACAGACAAACAAGCAAATGGAAAGTCTCACTTCAAAAGAATTACCTTTGTTATCTAAAATGCTCAAAATTGTATACTAAAATATGTCAATATTAATGTAACACAGAAACTAATATGTGAGTTCCCTTTCACGTAACAAATTACCTACGAATCAAGGAAAAATAGTCGTAGCGTAACTGGTATCATTATAACCCGGCAAAATGTTATACGCGTTGGCTGTATACGTGGCCATATTGTATGGCGACATTCCTAGCTTGTTAGGTTAACAATAACCTTACTACTTAGTTTGAAATTTCATGTTTAATCCCATAATATGATTGAGAACCATAGTAGAAGGATAAAATATTGCAATATAACTTGTATTTATAATTTAAAAAATAGTTTTGGCGCTTTTTATTGACACAATTTAGGTCTTACCTGTAAAAGGTTATATTTTCCTGTTTTCTAGCACTATCACTATCACAAACTAAAACGGAGCAGTGCGCCATGATTTAAATGTTCAAATAGTTCACAATTACACTAATTAAAGTGTTAAATAATTACACAGCAAGCTATAATTTACAGAACAAATTTCTTCCACGTATTTGTTTAACACCAGACGCTGGTGATAAACAATCCCCACTACCAGTTTCACCTATATACGGTAACAAGAACAAAAAAAATTATGCCATCTTCTTCTTTCCTTTGGCAATGTGTATAAGTTTATCTCTTTTCCTCATGTTTGACGGCTTTTATAGCTCATCTATTTCATTCTATATCTATGGCCCTTAGTGATTTAAAAATCAATTTTTATTTTTCTTACACGAAAGGCAAAGGAAACAGTATATATAGCTATTCTTGTATTTAACAACAGAGTGGCTGTTCGGCCCCGGGGGGGCTACCACCACCTAACTCGTAGCGGTCACTCGCTATCGCTTTCGTGACATTAAAGCAATAGTTGTAATGTCACCTGTGACATTAAAACTATTGTTCTAATGTCAGGAAAGCGATAGCGAGTGATCGCTTTGAGATAGGCGGTAGGGCCGCGGGTCTCAGTAACAGTAATATAATTTGTGCAGTAGAAGTCGATTGCTATTCGAACCCGATGGAAGCGTAATCAAAAATAACTTATAGGATAAAACTGTAGGTTAGGTAAGATTACACGACCACATACAGCGGAGCGATACTGCATGTTTCATGCTTCGCTCGTAAATATCTATTATTACGCAAAATCCACACACCATTCAGGGGAGCATGAAAACATGCAGTTTTCATGCTCCCCTGAATTGGCTCTTTTAATACCAACAGCAAAATATTTTTTTTCTGCATTTTGTATAAGAGCAGGGCGATAATGAGAGATATAAAATAAAACAAACTGTAAATTATAATGCAATTTATTAAGCAATTCTCTGACAAAGATTTAAAATTTATTATAACATAACAACATACATGATTATTGTAAATTAAAATTTGTGTGCTATAACAATTGTTAACATTGCGCAAAATATATCACGAACAATAACAAATTAACATTTGCATGAAGCAATAATAGAAATAGCTTAAATCTTCCGTCATAAAATATAGTGCTCTGTAGCTATGTATTTTATACATTATACTTTGTATGAGTGTAACAATATATAATATAAAATTTGTAACATTTATCCATGGCTCGTCGTAACTTATATAGACAATATACATAATTATATTTGTGGTTTTGTGAACAATATAGTTAAAGGCCTTACAATGGACGGTAAAGCGAAGCAATTTTGTCGAAATGCATTTATTAAAATGCAAGAAAAAAATAACCTTAAAACTATCTTAAATTAATACAACACTATACATTAAATGAGATTACATTTAGGTGTCGCGTACACCTTTAATTGCATGCATAACTGTATGACAATATCCTTATTTGGACTTTTGTTCAAAGCACACAATACCAAAATGCGTAAAAATGTTAGTATTACACTTAAAAACTAATAATGTTGTCGATTCAGACACACAACTTAATGAAACTAATTTGACAGGTCTAAAAATAAAGCCGTCACTTTTAATCCTCTAAAGAAAAAGAAAGAGGGCGATAGTATTAATCCTAACAAATTAGTTTAGTTAAATTTGTGTCTGAATCGACACCAATGTTGAATGTAAGTTAGGTGAATAAACGCAACATGTATTTTGTAAATAGCTTAAAATTAACTTTTTTACAATAAAAAACAGAAAGTGCTAGAGGTACATAAATTTACAAAGAAAATTGTTTAGACATTGTAAGTGATACTTTGTGAGGTCACCGTAATCCTTCATAAATTTGTTCATATTAATGGCAACACTATTGATAAAATGCTATATCACAATAATTCAAAAAATGACGTCGTTCAATAATTTGTCCTGTGATGCTACAGTAAAAAATGATGTCTTATTGTTAGTTGAAACAAAGTTTTAAGCCTTATTCCAAAATCAAATATGTTTAGCTACCAATTGTTGTATAAAATCATTTTTATATTAGCTGCTATAATATTGATCGAATTAATATTATAGTCAATTCACAATAGAAACATTTGCTGTTTCCGCAAAAAAGGAAATAGGTATACCGGAATTAGAGTAGGTACCACAAAGTAAAATTCTTGAGATTGTGAGGCTGTCGATTACCAGTTTCAAAAGGCATCTTCTATGTTTTAGCGTGGTTTGCAAATGCACTTTACTTGGGGAAGGTGGCCAGCCCTTTGCTCAGAAGTCCGGCCGCACCCTGGGCTCCGTCATGAGCCGCGGTCGACAAATTTGTCACGAGCTAAAATAATTGAATGTTAATTAATACATATATATATATTAGAGAAATTCGTAATGCAATAAGCAGCGCGGTTACTAATAGTGGCCAAATATATTTTCGGTAAAAATACAACAACTATTGCCATTATCGAGGAAGGAAATAGGGGACTAGGTTTGAATAGAAAAATGGCCGCTATGATTGTATCTGAAAGTAAAAAAAATTTAAGACCATGCACCTTTTTTTTAGAGCGGGGGAATCTCTTTACGATTCCAAGGGGACTAGGCACGCTAGGGCACTCTGCTTCCTAAATTGCATCTGGATTCAGACGACTGTCAACTTGGGAATAATTCAGTCGTCTGAATTGGCTTGGCTAAGCCAAGTTCTCTAGATAATAGAGTCTGGCTAATGAAAGATGAACCTGACATTTTTTCAAGTAGCAACACTGATACAATGTCCCCATGTAGTTAAGTTCAACATGGTGATGTTGATACATTGTAATAAACAATTTCATAATATTTTTTTTTTAACTTCTATCGAAATATTACAGATATTAAGTAATTTTAACATTCATGAAATCCAAATACAGCGATTTCTTATAAAAAAGGTTCATTATTGGTAGTTCATTGAAACTAAACATTACCTAATATTTAATTTTAAAAAAGTATCAACTCAATAAAGACAATCCTTTCACAAATTTAACATTCTAAATTTCTACATAAATAAAAAATTATTAGAATATTTCAAGTATCAAAATGTATTTTACCTTCTGTACAGTACAGTATTACCAGAGCTAGAATTTTTTTTAATTTGCCGCTTTTTTCCAAGCTCATGTTTCGTGTGCCAGACTCTAGCTCTACCAAAATAAGCCAAACAATAAACGTAGTAAATTAAGTCCATACCGCGTCTCGTTTCTCGCTGACGAACTTGTCGGTGTCCTTGATCTTGGCGTCGACCACGTGGCCGGCGTTCTTGATGCCCTCGTCGGCGGCGTGCTCCAGCCGCTTGAGGGTGCTGTCCACGGTGGAGTTCACCGCGTTGGCGGCGTCAGCGGCCGCCTTCTCCGCCGCTTTCTTCGATTCCTCCACCGCTGCATCTAAAATGATTTTTCCATCACTCGTGCTCTAAAGGTGTCTGTGCCTAATCTTGCTGAACACATGCAATGTAAACTGAACTCACATCCCACGGGATGTCAGTAAATTTGAAGATCGAACAAGGCTTCACGCACGATCTATGTTAGTTACAATTGGCTAGATGACTAAAAAATTTTTTTTGCTTTAATAGAAGCTCATTCATATAATAAACAGAAAGAAAAAATCGGTTTTCGAATAACTATAAAACAACCAAGATATAAGGTATTAAAGTTTTTCTCCATCTCTTTCTAGCAAAACGGCATTTTACATGGAGTTTATATGGCCGTACTCAACGATGACGTCACGGTTGATGTCGGATCTCTCTGTCTAATCACTCCAAAATTAACAGCTTAAAATGCTTGTATCTTATGTATTTCTAAACCGATTTTAATTCTAATTTCACATGATTGCATCTTTTTCTACGCTTTTTTAATATTTTATGTCGAGATGTGAAAATTAGAATTCAGTCATCATCCCAATTAAGTAGGATTTCCGTGCCTAATAGTAATAGGTACCTCAATCGACATATTAATATTTATTTCAACAAGTAGGGTGAAATTTATCATTATTAATAATACCTTCTTACATTGTTGATATTAGTTCAAAAGAACTGCACCTAATTTTAATGTGGTTGTTTTTTTTATTACAAATAAGTTGACAGACAAGCAAACTGCCCACCTGATGGTAGGTAAGTGGTAACAGTCACCTATAGTACAAGTGGCTCTTGTGAGATTCGCAGCAAAACTGCAACCCCCACAAGAACCAGTGTGCGTTGCCAACTTGTGACATCATATGTAAAGTCACGGTACCCAGTTATTTCACTGTTAATCTTACCCTACAAACCGGAACACAGCAATGCAAGCACTGCTGCCTTGCTTGCGACAGAAATAGGTAAGACACACATAAGGAACACAGTCGTATCACGAATGTTTACTCTGTTCCTATGTTTGATTTTAAAACAATTTAATGTCTTCTTACTGGCTGCTCGTTTCGCCTCTTCTTTAGCGGCTTCAGCAGCTCTGGCTGCCTGAACCTTCGCATCTTCAGCGGCCTTCTTTGTGGTGTCGACGGTCGTGTTGATGGCGTCTGTTGAAAGTCACTACATCTTAAACTACTTCTCCAAAGGTGCTACACAACTTATCACTCAGTAATAGTAAGAGATTAAGAAAAAACAAATACAAAAACATTAATAAGTTTTTATATTGGGATCGATCACACACAATCAGTTAATTCTTCATAATGATGGTTAAGATTTGGTAGCAAACAGTGATCTTAGTTTAGTATGAAGTTGGGATATTATTAGAGATCGATATTACCAAATGTATGAAACAATTTGATCAATTTAGAAGAGTTTAACCAAAAGTAAGTAGTAACTGCTCTCGACAGCGTTGAGCAGTAGTAGCACTACTAAAATCTGAAGCAGTTCATTAATATTTGTTAAGTGTATTATCCCATGTTAATCTTGTATTACAAGCAAAAGCTTTGGCCACGCTAACAGTGTTGATTGTACCCGTGTGTCCCTCGATGGCATTCTTGGAATCATTCATGGCTATCTGAGCCCAAGTTTTATTCTTAACGAAACTGCTTCCAGTAGCGTCTACAAATGATAAGAGATTTGAGACACGCTCGCAATTCATACAGTTTGTGATGAAAACTTTGTTAATATTTAAAAACTAAAAGTTTATCTAGGTGAAGTTTTCTTTACATATGCGGCAAGAAATTGCTCTTTGCCAAATTTCATGATTTTAGTGAGGTCAACGGGCAGTGCTTATAGGTTCCCCTTCCCTTCCCTTCTGAAATTGGAAAATGTGCGGCATAAAGGGCCAATCTTCGTTGATCGATCGCAGATCGCGTTCACTTACGAGAGTGATTTTTTCACGGCTGAGACAGACCGTAGACCAAAGTATTTGAAATAGATCTCAGTGTAATATCTCTAAACGTTATTGAGAAAAAGGGTCTTGACAAACAGACGGACAGACAGATAACAAAATGATCCTATAAGCGTTTGGTTTTTGTCCTTTTGAGGTACGGAACTCTAAAAAAAAAACAAATTGTTAAATAACACTTTATCCAATCCAAAATAATAATAACATTACCTCGAACATTCTCTTTGGTGTCATCATCAGAAAAGTTCTCGGAACTATCTGTGGTGCTTAAAACTGTGCTTGTTACTGTATCTAGGGAGAAAGTTAGCAGAAAAAAATAAAGTTAAAGTAACAAAAGGATAGACGTAATAAAGATATCCACATGCAACCGAAAATAGAAATGCACATAAAACTAAAATTGGAATAAGTACAAAAAGGCAACAAATAAAAAGATGTGTTCCGGATTCGTTGTGTTCCAGATTCATCGTAATATGTAAAATCACCTCCTCCAACTCTAATAAAATGTCAGGAACAACGCTTTACAAATTATAAAACCTCTTTAAGGTGCTATTCCGAGCATCGCGATCGATCGCGGCCGCGAGCGGCCAGCGACTGTAGTCGGCCGCTGCGACAATAGTCGGAGTGTGCGACAATGCTCGGAAGAGCACCTTTAGAGGCGTAAAGAACCTCTTTAAATAAGTATTTAATCTATATACACGGTTATTTTTTTATCACCCTGGAAAATTTAAGGGACGCTTCACGACATGGTATTAGAATGATTTAAATATAAATAAAAAAAATAACCCCCCTCCTTAATTTTATATGATTTTTTTACAAAATACAAAAAATGCTGCACTAGTTGAGAGCAGCATTTTTAGAGATTTTTTTATTTTTTTTTAATTTTTTTTTTACTTTTTTATTTCATTTTTTTTATTTTTTATATAATATTGGATGTGTCCTGAAGCGTCCCTAAAATTTTCCAGGGTGATAAAAAAATAACCGTGTATACACGGTGTTTCATAATAACCAATAAATAATCAATTCCTTATCTAAAACTAATTATTAAAATGTGTTTACACGTAATGTCATTCAACCCAAAATTTAATGTATATCATAGTATCGTCATCATGTCTATGATTTACATGAAAATGTTGGGGTGAATGACATTACGGATAAACACAATTTAATAATTGGTTTTCGATAAAGAATTGATTATTTATTGGTTATTATGAAACACCGTGTATAAAATAAGAAGTTCCCATCTATAGACGCACGCACAGCCGTAACCGCTAATGGTAGAAAGGTGAAAATTGGACAGTTGCTTTAATTCAAAATGCGAACGCACACTAAGAAGGGATTATAAAATATTTTAACCCTAAATGAATGAAATGGGGGTTGCAAGTTTGTATGGAAAAATCTTTAAATTGAGATTCATGTTCTTAAAAATATTTCATTGTACACGTATTTCATTGTTTATTGGAATTCACCCCCTTAGGGTGCAAAATAGGGGTTTAAAGTTTCTATGGAAAATATTTAAAATTGCTCCAATTTCTTTGAAATGTATTATCCGAGCTCCTAAATATAAGTCTTCTATAGAATAGGCTACAAAGTTATTTTTCCTACGGGAAAACATAAAAGTCCCACGGGAAAATAATAATAATGCGGGCGAAGCCGCGAGCGGAAAGCTAGTAAATGATAATTATTTCCATGATGCTGGCAATGTTTATGAACATTGCAATTTATTAGAACCTAGTTATCTATTTTTTAATAATTAAATTCTAGGAAACCTTTATAATTTTTTGTTTTATTTTTTTTTATTATCATAAGAAATTGTTCATATAAGTGACAATTTGTACTTGGATGTTAATTTGTTGGAATTAAATGTATCAATAATATGGAATTGAATTTATTACGTCAAATCAAGAACACGTCGATTCCGGAACAAATAATAAAAAAGGCTTAATTGACAATTTGTCCCCCGCATTAGGTATTTATTATTCTACTGAAATACCTTTAGCAGAACCGACTAATGTGACACCTTTATCAACAGCTGCGGCCGCTACGTTTTTTGTTGCATCTACTGTGCTTGCGATTGTATCTAAATAAATGACAGTAGGCTTATTAAAAGGAGTAGATTAGCGAGTAAAATTATTATGAAATTATATCAACCATTTCACCTTTGGCTGCCCCTACGAAGGTAGTGCCTTTATCTACAGCAGAAGCTGCCACGTTCTTAGTCGTATCTACAGTGCTCGATACTGTGTGTGCAACAGTGTCTACGGTGAAAAAGCATAGATTAAACTAAATGTCAACGTTAAAATATGAATATAAGCTTCAACAACAAAAATACCTTTCGCATTTTCTACAAAAGCCGTGCTTTTTTCAACAGCTGAAGAGGCTGCACTCTTTGTCATATCTACTGTGCTTGCTACTGTGTTAGCTACACTGTCTACAATAAAACAGTTGTTTAATTATAATATTTTATTATCAATGAAATAAACAGATATTTAAATCACATTTCATTTAGATTCATTAAGCACACGTATACCTTTAGCAGAGCCAACTAAAGTCACTCCTTTATCTACTGCTGCCGCCGCAGCATTCTTTGTCGTATCTATTGTGCTCGCAACGGTGTCTAAGGCAAAGCAGGATGGATTTAATTTACGCAATATATAGAATGTTCAAACACCACCACAAACTGTTACTCAAACTACAATACCTTTCGCTGTTCCTACAAGTGCTGAGCCTTTGTCTACGGCGGTGGCGGCAACATTTTTAGTAGTATCTAATGTAGCCGTTACTGTGTGTGCTACTGTATCTACAATAAAAGATAAATGGAAAATAGTGTACATAAACAAAATACCCTAAAAAATAGAAATATAAAATAATGATTGGCAATACCTTTGGCCGTTCCTACAAAAGCAGTGCCTCTGTCAACGGCAGCCGCAGCTACGCTCTTTGTTGTATCTACTGTGCTCGATACTGTGTTTGCTACAGTGTCTTAAATGTAAAAAAAAATGAAATTATGTAAGCTACAAACAGTGACAAAGAATTAAAGCACGTAAAAATACATGTGATTGATTGAACTACCTTTAGCTGATCCAACAAATGCAGTGCCTTTTTCTACAGCAGAAGCTGCTACATTCTTTGTTGTGTCTACAGTGGCTGATACAGAATGTGCGACAGTATCTACAATACAAATTAATAAAATAAGCGAATCAAAGATAAATCAGTTGTCTGAGTTCTCCGTTATACATTTAGTCGTTCCTACGAGAGATGAGCCTTTGTCTAGCGCGGATGATGCCGCATTTTTAGTAGTGTTTACAGTGTTTGAAACTGTATTTGATACAGTGTCTAGAAATTAAAAATAAATTCAATAATTATAAGATAATAAAATAATATAAACAATTATACTTAAAAATAAATAAATAAAACAAAATTTTTAGATACCTTTGGCCGTTCCTACTAATGTTGTGCCTTTCTCAACAGCGGATGCTGCTACATTTTTTGTGGTGTCTACAGTAACCGCAACAGTGTGTTCTACAGTTTCTACAATGAGTTTTGAAATTTAAATGAAATAATCAGAAAATAATATTATGTAATTGAATCATTTTCTTCTGTGAGGAGTACCTTTAGCAGATCCAACTAAAGCAGAGCCCTTTTCCACAGCTGAAGCAGCTACATTTTTAGTAGAGTCTACCGTGGCTGATACAGTATTTGCTACCGTATCTACAAAAATCGTGATTTATTTTTAAATTTAATTCGGTCACTACAAATCATATAATTTTATATGGAAGTGTATCTATATACCTTTAGCAGTGCCCACAAATTTGACACCTGTATCTACAGCGGAGGCAGCAGCATTTTTAGTAGCATCAACAGTGTGTGAAACTGTGTCTAAAATTTCAATCATAGCATGTTACAATCATACGTAATTTTACTACACGTTCTTATCATATTAACGATTCGACTTATATTTGTTCTCCTACCTTTCGCAGAATCTACAAAAGCAGTGCCTTTTTCTACAGCAGATGCTGCTACGTTCTTAGTGGTATCTACAGTGGCCGTTACAGAGTTTGCCACAGTATCTACAAACAATTTTCAAATATTTCAACAAAACTACCAATAAAATGAAATAAGTTGCGTCTGACATTAGGTTTTATTACCTTTAGCTGCGCCTACCATTGCTGTACTTTTTTCTACAGCAGACGAAGCTGCATGCTTAGTGGAATCTACAGTAGCTGATACTGTGCTTGCTACGGTATCTGAATTTACATAACATTTACAAAAAAATATTATTTTACTAACTCAAAAATAGTATGAGTAATACTGATCATGAAATCCAATGTGTATTTACCTTTTGCGGTGTTGACGTAAGATTTTCCAGTTTCAACAGTTGAATGTACTACATTTTTTGTTGTATCTACAGTGCTATGTAAAGTATTTTGAACGGTATCTATAAATCGAAAAAAAATAACAAATTAAAATAATTAAAAGCTACAACACAAACAAAACATTGTAAGTATATTCTTTTCGTGAAAATTTTACCTTTGGCAGAGTCAACGTATGATTTGCCTACTTCTATTGTATTGTGAGCTGCTTTCATAGTGTTATCTACAGTGCTTGCAACTGTATCTACGGCAAGAGCAAAAAAATAAAAAAAAATTGTCAATAGTCGTAAAAAATAGCAAAACTGTAAGCAAGATCTAAAACGAAAACTAAACAAAAACGAACAAACAATTATTTCTAGTTAGTTATTTATTTCATTTTCATATATGTATTTGGCATAAGACAAACGCTAAGAAATATTTTAGAAAGCTCAAACAAACACATAATTTTCTACTATTATTGGACAATGATGCAATTGATACATTGTAAATTTCCTATTTTGTTATTAAGAGAAAAAAATTTAAAAGACATGCCTACCTTTAGCACTATCAATGTAAGATTTGCCAATGTCATAAGCTGAGTACGCTGCAGTCAGCGAGGCGTCCATTGCCGTTTGGATCGTGTTTTGGGCTGAATCTAAAGCATTTTTAAAAGCCGGTAAAACATTCAAAACAAAACAGATTAACTAAACTAACTGCGAAAGGGTATGGTTAAACATACATAATGCTTTGTTAGTGTAACAGTACGAGGGTTAGGAACATCTCCCTTAGTGTATACCTTTAGCTCCAGCTACGTATGCACTCGTAGCATCAGCAGCTGATTTAGCCGCGTTTTGTGTGACATCAACCGTCTTACTAACGGTATTTTCTACTGTGTCTACAAATAATTATATGATAACAGTCAAATGTGTTGTTTTATATAAGAAATATTTATTAACAAATGGAATATTTTTTTTACCTCTTGCACTTGTTGCGTATGTTTTACCGGTTTCCATTGCAGTATGCGCTGCTTTTTGCGTTGTCTCTACAGTGCTTTGAACAGTGTGCGATAATGTATCTACAATGCAAAATTTAATATCGATATTATACGTACAACTTTAGGAAAGTAATAATATTTGTAATGATTTGATTTTCTATACCTTTAGCACCAATTGCATATGATTTGCCAGTTTCGATGGCGGTATGTGCGGTTTTTTGGGTGGTATCTATCGCGCTTGCAACTGTATCTACAACATTTGTCAAAATGGAATATAAAGAGCAGTACACATAAAAAAAAAATAAGCGCGACGGTAGTAGCTCGTATATATATATATAAATAAAATAATGTGTATTAACAACACAATAATAAAACAGAAACATTCCAACGAAAATATTATCTGCTCAAAAGACTTGAGTTATCATCGCTTAATACACCGATGACGCATTGTAAGATATTAGTTTATTTTAATCCCACACAAAAATTAAAAAATAAGTCTACCATAACTATGTTATTAATATTAAATATGGTTACATACGCAACATACACTTGTTTTGTTATTGGTTTACAATTGCACATAGTACTGTACATGTATATTACTCACATTTGTAATGTCGAAAACAGAATGATCAAATACCGCGACATTTTGACGCATCAGTATGCCTCATCATACCAATCATTGTCAATAATATCATTGTCACTCTTGAATAATTTAGCAACAGCAAATGCTGTATTTATAAAGAAAGCAAACTAAAGTAAAACTAAACTCATGCATAGGCATTAGTAATCAAGCTTGTGCAAAAAATGCATGGAACTAACTATTTCTGTATTCATATCAGTAAATGCGACTCACCTTTCGCCGTGTTTACCGCAGACTGGGCCGCTGTCTTTGTACTATCTACCGTGCTCGCAAGTGTATCTAAGAATAAGGAAACAAGCGGAATGTAGCCAACAAGATCTACAAAAACATAAACATAAAAGAGCTCAAACGAAGCATCAAAACGTGCCAACTACTAAACATCAGATCTTCCTTACCGTTTCACCCCTACTCCAAACCCTTGCCACTCCTATGCTCATTGTTTCCTGAATTCAATAGTCTTACCTTTGGTGGTGTCCACTACTTTCTTCCCGTCGGCAACGGCTTTGGCGGCGGCGTCCTTTGCTTCGCCCGCAGCCAGGGACACCTTAGACAGTTCTTTGTCTAGTGCGTCGATGGCCGATTGCTTCTCACTTGCCGCTGCGGAAAGTAGGTAATCCGAGTTAGTTAGCTCGAAAATATTGTAATACCCCATTTACACTCGCGTGCGAGCCGCGAGACGAGCCACGAGCCGAGCCACGAGACGCGAGTGTAAACACTGAGCTCGTGGCTCGGCTCGCGGCTCGTCTCGCCACTCGCAAGGCTCGCGTCGGGAGCGGTTTTTTGGACACGAGTCAAAGGGGCTCGCGTCGTGGCTCGCGTACGAGCGAGCGCGTGTTTAAACTCGCGCGCGAGCTTCATATAAAATTTATAATTTTGCTTTATTTTTTACCATTTTTTTCAAAATCTTTAAATATTACCAAGTTGGCTGTTGATACGTAGTTATTAAGAGTGAATAAAGATTACTTTGGTTAACAGAATACAAAAGATATCAATACAGTTGAATTTTCGTCGGGGTTGGTAAGACCTCGGTGGCCGAGTGGTCAAGGCGTCAACACGGTATGTTGAAGACGCGGGTTCGATCCCTTCCTGAGATTAAATTTTTCTTTATTGATTTGTTCATCTTTCTTTTATTTTTAATAAAATGACTAGACAAAACCTTACACATCATTGAACTTTCTCAAAAGGGGCCTATAATTTGGAACCCTAACAATAAAAAGTCATATTTAGTCAAATTATTTACGTAGTTATAGGGTATATGGTGGCTAAGCACAGCGTTGATGCCGCTAATACTTCGACGTCCTCCATTGCTGAAAGCTCGAAAGCAACTGAACGCATTGCGAGAGTGTAAACACCTCGACGAGCTCACGCGCTCATCCGCGAGACACGAGCCGAGCCGCGAGCCGAGCCACAAGACGCGAGTGTAAATCAGGTATTAAGATGCTTTTTAAATAGCATGAGATGGTGAGAGAAGAGATATTCATTAATCTTTATCCATTATTTTTATTAAATGTCAAAATAAAAGTCTTTGTTATCAGTTTATTTTCTTTAAGCCAAACAAAACATTATTAGTGTTTGAGACATCCTAATAGGAAAATCAATATGCCTGTGTCAGGAAGTCCCGCTCTTCCGTAACTCAGTTAAGTATAACATCATAATTTATTAATTTATTGGTTTTACAGGTAACGTCTAAAAATCTTAAAACTAATAATTACAGATACGCTGTTACTGCGAATGACTTGTATACCGGGTGTAACGGAATACCGAAATAATATTTAAGGTTGTTGATTAACAAAAAAAAAATGTTTTATGACTATTCTTTGTATTTATATTATATGCCTACTTTCGATTTAATATGCTTAACAATTAAGCGTATTAAATCGAAAGTAGGCATATAATAAAAATACAAAGAATAGTCATAAAACATTTTTTTTTGTTAATCAACAACCTTAATATTATTTCGGTATTCCGTTACACCCGGTATAGTGTGTGTGGCTAAGGTCTTCAATTTGATTTACTTATTCATTTGAGCTAGCGTATTTCATAAAGATTACATACTAGCAGTGGGACGTAGGAATATTGGTAGTGATGATAACGAGTAAGGACTAGTTCTTGCTCGCTTGCTACGTAACCAAGAGGCCTAATATACTTAAAAATATATTTAAAATTAATTAAATTACATTAGGTAGCCGAGATAGCGCCATTATCTGTGTTCATACGCATTTACCAGATCACACGCACGAATCATACACATATAAAAAGCGATAGTGACTCAGTGTTCACGGATCACGCACGCTGTGAGAACATTCCATAAATAGATCGCACAGACTTCCGATATCAACTTAACGTAGCGGGTGTCAATGTAGAGGTTAAAGCAATAACAGACGCAAATCGTCAAATAATCGTTAACCTAAATTCTTTTTAACTAATTGGTAAAAGATTGCTCCTTAAGACAAGTTAGGTAAGCAAGTAGGTACATAAATAAATATACGAGTCATTGCTTTTTAGTGGAAAAATAATTAAAAACACTTTTGGTCGTAGTTGAAATAATAATGGCAATAATAAATAATAATAATGTTCATGTGCTATCTATCTACATGTTTGTTTATTTGAAAACTCGTTTGGATCCAATTTATAGAGGAGATTCGTGACAAATGACTCGAATACTGTAGAACAAAAACCTTACGGCAGTAGGTACAGGAAAATGATAAGCCGTAAGTGCAGGGTTAGAATTGATGATTAAAAAATTATCAATGGTTATTATTCGTAGGTCGAAACAGCGGAAAAAGATGATGGCATTTGTATTATGTAATTTAATTATTAAGATACGAAAATAATGTTAGAGAAAAAGTTATTGTTCCGAATGCTTTCTAAGCTAAAACAACATTATGTTATAAGTTATTATAACATATTCAGTAACTTGTAATTTGTAACGTAACCACAAATTATTGAATTGTTATAAAATCATGTTTTGTATCTAACCAGGGGAGAGCCCATGGTAGGGAGCTTGAGCTATTTTTGATTTGTCTATTCTTTAGCTGTCAAAATCAACCATAATACGTTAATTTCTCGTGATTAAAATATTGGGTAAAAAAAGAACATTTAAATATATTCATTGATACCGAATATTGGCTAGACTAATGTTAAACATGTACCAAATGAACTCCGATCTCTATTATTCTCGCTTGCATTGACAATGGCTTAAATGCGCATTGTTTGATTATTTACATTACTAGAAAATATGCAAATTTTCCGCAAAGCCGGTGTGTAACTTGTTAAAGAAAATAAATCACTTTACATTAGTTTACAAACATTGTATAAAATGGATTTAAGCAAACGAAATGAAGAGTTATCTAGAATACTCTAGATACATGTCTATGAACGCTTTGCGGACCTAAAAAGGCCGCGTCGTCTAGCAGGATCATAATATGATTCATTTTGGTAGTCATAAAATAGCCAAGGCCAACATGTTGGCGACTCGTATTATATGTAGGTACAGTGCAATTCATCTTCATCATAATTTAATAATACACTACCTAAATCGAGCCACCTTGCACTTTTGGATTATATTGTTCACTAGTTGTGCCCGCGACTTCGTGCGCGTGGAATAGTAACTTTTGGCAGCATTTTAATTTTTGTAGGATTTTTTTAAAGATCTTAATAATGTTATACCTTATATAATTAGCTATCTATTAGTGAAAGTCCCGTCAAAATCGGTCCAACCGTTCCGGAGATTAGCGAGAACAAACAGACAGACAGACAAAAAAATTTTAAATTGTGTTTTTGTTATTGGTACCCGATATACATTCATACCTATTTAGTAAAAACTTGTTATTTTGACATTACAAACAGACACTTCAATTTAATTTATTTGTATAGATATAACTTTATAAAAATAATTGGTCGAGCAAAAAGTTTTATGCAATTTTATAGCTGGCATATTCATAATCAGCACATCGTATTGAACATGAATATGTCAGCCACAAAAATGTATACAAACTTTTTGATTGTCCAAATATTTATGGACGATATATCCAAAAATGCAAAGTGGCTCGATTTAGGTGTCCGGGAGTGTACAATAATTCTATTTGAAAGCTTTATACACGGTTATTTTTTTATCACCCTGGAAAATTTAAGGGACGCTTCACGACATGGTATTAGAATGATTTAAATATAAATAAAAAAAATAACCCCCCTCCTTAATTTTATATTAATTTTTTTTAAAATACAAAAAATGCTGCACTAGTTGAGAGCAGCATTTTTAGATTTTTTTTATTTTTTTTTATTATTTTTTTTTATTTTTTTTTTATATAATATTGGATGTGTCCTGAAGCGTCCCTAAAATTTTCCAGGGTGATAAAAAAATAACCGTGTATATATGAAAATTCGAAAAATGGTCCTAATCTACTTAAGCATTTCGTAATTTTTTGGACCATTTTACGAATATTTATACAAAACTGTCAAATATAATAATTGCCTAAGATGAATTGCACTCCACTCATAATACGAATTGCCAACATGTTGGAAATTTCAGGACTACCAAAATGAATCATATTTTTATATTATGATTCTGCCGATGCCGCCTCTACTTGATTTGTATAAAATGTGACAAGAATTATAATTACAAGCTGCAAATAATCATTATTATTACCAGCATTGGCCGCCTCCTCGGCTGACTTTTGCGCCCCGGTGACCAGCTCTCCGGTCTTCTTGACCTGGTCTTCCACTACGTGCGCCGCCTCCTGCGCCTTCTCCGCGGCCACCTGCTCCACATCCTTCTTCTTGCGTTCGAAGAGGGACGCGGTCTTCTCCCCGATGCTTCGGAACGCGCCTGGAAGCGTATGGAATTGTTTTAAAACATTTTAGGTCTTATAGGTACCTAACTACTACAGACAATATCAATGTCTACTGAGATAAAGTAAGGGAGTACTTAGACAGTACACAAAGAAATTTAAAATTATATGTACACAAAGAGATTTATAATTATGTATTATAAATCATTGATACTTAATTAAAATTAGAATTAAATTAGAATATGCAAGTCAAGTTTGGAATCCTCACTATGACATTTACACAAATAAAATCGAAAAGATCCAGAAAAAAAATCTAAGATTTTTAAATTTTAAGCATAGATTAGGGAGATTTGATTATAAAACGAATTGCCAACAGCAACACTTGCTTCCATTGACCTTGCGAAGAGAGGTTAGTGATTTGTCATTTCTTTACAATATAATAGTTAATGGTAAAATAGATTGAATGGAGCTTTTATCAAGGATACCGATACAGCTGCCATGTCGTAGTAATACCAGGAGGAGTTATCTTAAGTTTCATGTTGATACAGGTACCACAAATTACAGATTAAATTATTTTTTCAACCGAGTACCTACTCTAAAATTTCAACCTTAATTACGCCGAAAATGTTGACTTATTTATGACGAGACCTAATTTCTTTAAAAATAAAATCAGCACATCGTTCTTTAAAGGATGATTAGTTTTTTTGCATTACATACAATATATTGACGTGGCTTTAATTTATTTTTATCTTATATGTATTTTATTTTGGATTAATTAACTTTTCTATTTGCGAAAACTGTTAAAGGCATTTTTGCTCTATCCCATTTTGTCTATTATTGTTAGATAAATGCTGTTTGTTTTCCATGAATAAATAAATAAATCTTACCTATTTCTTGCGCAAAGCAGCAGTGCTTGCATTGCTGTGTTCCGGTTTGAAGGGTAAGATATGGCAGTGAATTTTCTGGGTACCGTGACTTTACATCTGATGTCACAAGTTGGCAACGTACACTGTGGTTCTTGTGGGGGTTTCATTTTTGCTGCTAATCTCACAGGAACCACATATATTATAGGTGACTGTTACCACTTACCATCAGGTGGGCAGTTTGCTTGTTTGTCACCTTAGTTGCAATAATAAAAAGCTCGCCAGACTTTGCATGTCGACTTTGAGACCGCTCTTATGTAGCTCGTAATAGCGATTGCTTTCGTAATGCAAATGTAAAGCTAGACATGTTGCTGGCTGTACATCAGCTATTAAGCGCACCACACACACATAGGCAGCAAGCGGACCGGTAGCGGAGCGGAATTTTTTGTAATGTTCGTGTTGCTATCGACCATGCCACACAGAAACCGCCCGCGGAAGTGACGCGGCGCAAGCTTGCCACCGTCCCGCTTCCGCCTCTGTGTGTGGAGGGCTTAACTCAAGAAAAGTCGCCTACGAGGCCTATAGCGCGAACGCACATGACACGACCAATTTATTTATCGGTGACATAATTTGGAGTTCTACGTTGTAACGCACGCAAACTACAAAAAGTCGGTAAAAAAAATATCGGTGTATCCCAGGCGACCTGATTATCGGTGAAAAATGGGACGTTCGTAAATGTATACGTTACCGCACAAAAAATCGGTCCAAAAATCGGTGGCCGATTGTCGGTAGACCACCCGATATTGATCTGGAGCTCAGCGGACCTACAAAGGCCGCATCGCAGAATCATAATACGAATCATATTATGATTCATTTTCATATTATGAATGGAGTGCAATTTATCATAAGCAATTATTCTATTTGACAACTTTCTATGAATATTCGTAAAATGGTCCACAAATTAGACATTGCTTAAGTGTCAATTGGGACCATTTTACGAATATTCATACAAAGCTGTCAAATATGATGAGCTTATGATGAGTTGCACTCAATTCATAATATGAATCATAACATAATATGATTCGTATTATGATTCTACGATGCGCTCTTTTTAGGTCCGGCGAGCTTCGATTTCCTATGGTGGCAGAAGTTCCTCTGCTTGGTTTGATTGCTGGTAGGGCTTCTGACCTCGCCTGACTAGCTTCCACCGTCTTATCCACGTTTGACACCATAATAACAATGTTTATAATTTTGTTGTGTTCCGACAATTAGACGACAGCAAGTTCCGCAATTATTGAGTACAGGTGAAGCTCGCTTCCACCTTCGGCTTTATTGTCACTTATCATCAGGTGACAAAAAGGTTAAGAGCTTCCCTGTTGAATGTAAAAAAAATATTAGCTATCGATTTGAACGAATGTAACTTGCCATACATCGTTAGGTTATAGTGATAGTGGAACTAAGGTAGGAGTGAGGCGTATATACCGGAACAGTGGAACGTACGTAACAGGTGTTAAAAGTAGCAATGTGTAATACATACAGAGTAACTATACGGAACAAGTTTTTATATAGTCAAGCATATTATGAACCGTTTGTACCGCTATTGGAAACAGTTCATTTTATATCCGTTCCCTCCATGTTGCGAGTTTTAGCTGAGATGGAATCATAAATTACCTACACAAAAAAAGGATAAAATATGAATAAACAATGTAAACAGTGAAAGCAAGTTACCTACCTAAATTGGATAACCTATCGAATGCAAATTACCTAAAAACGCAAAAAAAAATGGTATTGAAAAAGAAAATAATAATAAGCAAGAAACGCTGAAGAACACGCTGTTCTTTTGGAGCTGTTATCTGTCTGGAACAAGTATATTTGTATTTTGCCTATTCCAAAACAGCCCTCAAACTAAAGCTTACCAATTCATTGGTATGTGTACCAAATAAATCAATCTCAGCATGCAATGTCCATCAATATCAATGTTTCCTTCCCCTAAAGAAATGGTACTCTGTCTGTGGGTAGTCGCAATCCCAAGAAGAGCTATTTAATATATGGGAATCATTCTTATTCATATCCCATTTAACTAAATCGCATGGTGTTTTTATTTATGTACGGTACCCACGAAATGTTCCTATAATGTTAGAAATAATAATTTTCAAAAGGCATTCTTTTATCAAATGATGGAATCTAACTGACAATGTAATTATTTGAGTGTCTCTATCTATTTCAGGTGATTTGCTTTAAACTTCACAGAGGATTGGTGAATAAATTAATCGATACAATAATATATCTATCAGTTTGAATCATTTGAATCAAACGAGCTAATGACGACCATAAAATATTTAGCTGCTCTTCTAAAATCCGGCCAAATACGGGATCGCAAAAGAGGTGCTTACCATTAAAATGACTAATCATTGAAATAATGAAGAAAATGACTACCCATCATAATATTAAATTTTACGAAGTTTATAAAAATTACGTGATGTCTACATAATTTCTATTTATATGGCTCTGAAGTCAACATAACAGGCTAGCAGATGATGTAATTTATATGGTCATTTTGCCAACAAAGTTTTTATTTAGAGGCACTATTCATTTACAAATCGACGTAAATACCCCTTAAAACAAATATCAATAACTTGTTTTTTTTTAATGTTTCTTCTAAAATAAGAATCTCAGGTTATGACAACGCCGAAGAGTGTAATTTTTTATTATTATTTATTGTTCAATATTTTACGAGTATACATATAAACTTCACTAATGCTGCTACTCTCAAGCCTCTAGGGCTTATCTGAGAGCAGCGAACAGCGACACTCTTATACTTACGTAGTAACTATTAAGTAATCTGTGCTTATACGTATTTGCTTAGCTCCTTATTGTTTAGGATTTCCTTTTTGATTTTATTTTTGTAGTTGCCCCCCTCTTTGTACAGGTTTTGAAGTTCATTTAGTCAATTGTTAGGAGGAAACAGGAAATCACAATAGGTCGCCACAATATGTCCCAAAAGATTGAAATGCATATGCTCTGCCAAGGTTCCAGTCTAAGTCTACTGGGCGGTAGAAGAAAGACTTCTACGATACTTGCTTACTTTCCGCGACCGCCCTGTGTTCTGGCAGCTCTGGCTCGAAGATATGGTTGTTATTGCAGTCTGTAAGTTCATTTAGCCTGTTATCAGCCGGCGCTCGCGTCTACTCGGTGAACGTGGATCGTCGCTATACCCGAGAATACGGGCGCGCCCTTGTTTAAGTGTCACATGTGTGATGTCTACAACGAAGTGCGCGGTAGGGTGAGGTATTTGAAATGAGTGCGGGGAGGTGAGTGACCGTTCTGTACGGAGTACTATTATCTCTTCTATAACGTAGTCTAGTGGCCATAGCCATAACGTCTGCCTGCGGCACCCGCAATAACAGCATCGCGTGCTAAATACGAGGTCTTGTACGAGTTTTCGCAAATTAGGCTTACAGTCACAGACATTCCCTCCGGCGTTCGGTCGCATCTAGAGTTGAACTCGAAACGGATAGCGACGATGGTGACGGATGTATGAGCGGCAATCGCACTATTTTCAACGTTTTAACCCATTTTTAACCAAATCAGAAACGTTTCCGTTCCCGTTTATTTTGACAGCACCTTGACAGCTGTCAGATGTCAAATTATATGAAAACGTTAAAGATTTGGTTTCGGTTTAAGCGTTCGTAAATAGTGCAATTGTCGCTCTGCCTCCCTAGACAAATGCCACACGCTTACGACAACCTCACGCTATTTTTTCCGCGACATTAGTATCTCCATACATTTTTTCTGCGGAAAAGTTAGCGTGTGGCATTTGTCTGGGGCCTCTGATCAGTGTAGTCTGTGGTTGAGAACGATGTTTGATATTGTATAAATTTGATCATAGCTGGAACAAGGACCGGAAAACCCCTTTATTTGATTAAGCCGATTGTTAGGGAAACCCTATCAAAAGGTTACCGAACGATAGGGTTACCCCATTGATAGGGTTAGTCTTTCCTTGTGGAAACTTTTTTGAATAAGCTTAACCTTTAATTTTAAGTGCTTACCAACTAATAAGGTTACCCTATTGTCTCCTATCTTATTTCCGCACATTTTCGCGATTTTTACTAACATTGGATTGATTCGACCGACGCCGACGGTGAGGGCGGCGGACGGCAGTGTTTTCTTATTTATTAGATTGACACTGATATCTGTTTTCAAGTTTTATGTTAAATTATTATAAACATGGAATCTATAATACAGCTATAAATCTTGTCGCGAGATTGTAGATAAAGAATAATACAATACTTACCTATTTTAGTTGATCTTGATATTGGTAAGTCTAAGAAAAATATTTGTTTTATTAAAAAAATCTTGCGGCAAGCTTTTATATTTTAATAAAAAAATGTTTAATGTAATAAATTAATGTTTATTTTCCTCTTTTTAGGGCATTAAAATAACGAATAGACAGCTCTTGTTGCGTATTGAATGTTTGTGAATAGCAACATTTGCAATTACATAGTTATTCATCAAGCAAATCAAAAACTAATAATAATAATAATAATAATAATAATAACTCTTTATTTCAGACCTTTTACAGTCCATAGCGGGTTAGTAACAAGAATTACTTAATACTATGTTAGTGACTAAAATTAATGTGACACACCAGCGACACACCAGCTACACACACTCGGCACTATTACGCCCCCGCCTTCGGCTCGGGATGAAATTTCACCTAGTTACAGCCACCATAACGCACCCACATCGTAATGTAGTACTATAAATACATTGATCAATTCACCAACCAGGTCCCCTGTGTGACATGTAGATGCAACCAATGTTCCAATAAAGGGGAATCCCATCTATCAACTAACACCTTCAGGATGCCGTTGGTACTGCCGCGAATTCTTTTTAGTAGTGCTGTGCTACGCTTTCTAATAATGGCATGAAAGCCATCGACTCGCGCCTCTAAAAACATATTTGAAGCACTGCAGAATCTCGGCAATCCCAACAATACCCTGAAAGCGTTATTATATTGTACCCTAAGTGCACTATATTCTCGCTGAGTATAACTGGACCACAAGCTGCACGTGTAAAAAGACTGGCAGAAAGCCTTGAAGAGAGTAATTTTAACGTCCTTACTACAACGTGCGAACCTGCGTGCCAGCATATTACAACAAACTGCGATCGCTCTACGTTCCCTGTCCAGGTCTATATTATCACTTAAATTGTCAGTTACCCAGTGTCCAAGGTACTTATATCGCGATACTCTTTTAAGAAATATGTTACAAAGTTTTAAGGGCAACTGACAAACATCGTGTTTTGCTTTTGCTGTAAAGATCATAAATTCGCTCTTGTTAGTGTTATATTTAAGACCATGAGCCTCAGCATACCGCTCGCAAATTTACAACAATTTTCTCATTGCCCCCATTGAAGGACTCAGCAGCACCATATCATCAGCATAACTTATGTTATTAACACTGGTACCATCTATGTGACAACCCACGCCAGTGCGGCTGAGTTCCCCAATGAGCGCATTGATATATAAGTTAAACAGTCGTGGCGAGGTAATCCCCCCCTGCCTCACTCCACACTCAAGTTTATATAAATCGGAAAATACCCCTGCCCATCGAACACCATTTTTCTGGTTACCGTACCAATACCTAAGCAACGATATATATGTTTTAGGAAGACTAGATTCTCTTTTTAACTTTTCCCATACTATGTTGTAAGATACTAGGTCGAATGCCTTAGATAAGTCTAAATAACAGGCATAAACAGGTGTTTTTCGAGCTGTGTAGTATTGCACAGTCTGCTTGAGGCAATAAATTGCACTTTCTGTTGATAGCCCGGATCTGAACCCAAACTGTGCTTCATGTAATTGCAAATGTTGCTCCAGTTGTTTATCAAGCAGACTGTCCAGCACCTTTGCAACAATAGTAGCCAGAGAAATAGGTCGATAATTCTAATCTCTAGTCTAATTTCTAGTCTAATGCTTGAACTAATTTGAAGAAATTAAGGTCTATTATCGTTTTTTTTTTCAAACTTCTACGTTCAGCCGATTTAAGGCCGATTTCGAGATCTGGGAAATCCTATGTTACCGCAGCAAATTCCTAATAACTTAAAAAGACTTATCGTCAACTGGCGAGCGCAAAACTCGCGAGCGCTCGCCAGTTGGCACCTTCCGATTTTACCTAATTTTTTAGTCGTCAACTCGCTCGATGGTGGAATCTGACATATTTATGTACAGTCAGCTACAAAAATGTTTAAGCAAATTTAAAGTAGATACCTTTTTTAATGTTTAAGATACTTTATACGATGTAAGTTTAAAATAAAACAAAACATAGTTTTGAGATAAATATATAAATCAACATGACAAAAAACTGCTTATTTCCTTAATAATTATCAACAATATCACAATGACTCAAGAATTTGGCTTATTACCTATTATATTAACTGTCCAAAACTAAGCAATGTGAGTGAATTTCACTATGAATACTTTTTAAGAAACTTAATTTACTACCCCTTCCTATATATTTGAAATTGCAAAATTTGTAAAACAAAATAGAAGTCTCTTTAAAAGTACTAAAGAATTATTTCCAAATAAATATACAAGATATATAAATAGCAAGTCTATATACCCTGGTGTTCGACCAAATTCTACAAAATTCATAATTAACTGTTGTTGTATGTGTATCTCTATATACAGTGTGTCCCCGAATAAGGTGCACAAACGAAAATGGGTGAAACTAGACTACAATTTATCGATAAAAAAAGAGAAGAAAAATTTTAAAATTAAGTTGTATTTAATATTGATTTTTTTATTCTCTTTTTAAGACCTTTTGTGTTTGTAAAATTGTAACATTGTAACCACTGCGTGGATTTTGTTCAAATAAAAACAATAATGATGCCAAAAGATTAACTATAGGTGCGTTCCATTTGACTGCAAATTCGCAGCATTTTCAACGTTTTAAGCATCATCGCGTTTCATCGTATGTTGACGTAATGCGTTCCACTTAAACAATATCTTGATTTTTAGGTTAGGTTTCCTTTGTGAAACATAGCGCGGTTAAAAATTTTAACATTTCTTATAAGAAACGCAAAACGTGGTTAGCATTTGATGTTAGCGTGACAAAATGGTGATGCTTAAATGGAAAATGGGGACTGTATGGTAAATAAAAAAAGTACATAAAAGCAGTCAATAGGGAGAAAAACATTTTTTTTTCACTAATTTTGAACATAAAAGTGTAAAATTTTTTTTATTGCATAAAGTTGGCAAACAAGCAAACTGCCCACCTGATGGTAAGTGGTAACAGTCACCTATAATACATGTGGCTCTTGTGAGATTCGCAGCAAAACTGCAACCTCCACAAGAACAACAGTGTACGTTGCCAACTTGTGACACAAGATGTAAAGTCACAGCACCCAATAATTTCACTGCCATATCTTACCCTTCAAACCGGAACACAGCAATGCGAGCACTGCTGTTTGCGGCAGAAATAGGTAAGACGGAGGTACCTAAGCAGACGACCCTGGTACAGTCTCCCTCCAGTAAATTTTCTAGTAAATGTTTATTTTTACCAAATAATGCAGTTAATAAAAATGTTTTTTTAGATTTTTTGTAATAAATACTTATTGTGATTTGTTTCTTGTTTTAATCAATTTTACAATGAAAAAGCTTAGCTTAAGTTTAAAAAATGCTTAAATGTGTTTAGCTAAATTCCAATTTAAGAAAAGCTACCTCAGCGGTTGACAAAAAGGCAGCGGCGCGGGCGCCAGGGGACGGCGCGTTAGCAGGCCCCTCAATTAAAGACTCGTAGCTAAACATGTATTAGATACAGAATGTTGTTTTTTTTTGTTGAAAAGGTTATAAGATCTGGATTAATAAGAGGTAATAAAAAGAATTTGTTATAGGGGGCATTATTTGGTAAAAATAAACATTTACTCAAAATTTAACACTTTTATGTTCAAAATTAGTTAAAGAAAATGTTTTTCTCCGTATTGACTGCTTTTATGGACTTTTTTTTATTTACCATACAGTGTTAATCTTTTGGCATCATTATTGTTTTTATTTGAACAAAATCCACGCAGTGGTTACAATGTTACAATTTTACAAACACAAAAGGTCTTAAAAAGAGAATTTAAAAATAAAAATCAATATTAAATACAATTTTTTTTCTAAAAAAAATATTTTTTTATCGATCAATTGTAGTCTAGTTTCACCCATTTTCGTTTGTGCACCTTATCCGGGGACACACTGTATAATAAGTTACCAGAAAAAATTTAACATTTAACAGATTTAAAAGTTGAGTTATACAGGGTGTAACTGAACACCCCAATAACATTTAAGGGCATGTATCTATCAGAAGTAGAGATTCTGTAGGAAAAATGTTAGGGATAACAAACCTACTATTTTTCCCATACAAACTAAATAAATAATTTTTTGGTATTAAGTGCCGGCAACCCTACGTAAGCGTACGAGGAATACTACGCTCACGTCTTACAAACTAAATAAATTATTTTTTGGTATTAAGTGCCGACAGCCCTACGTAAGCGTAGGAGGAATACTACGCTCACTTCTGTCACGTGTCATTTTGTGTTTAAATTTATTTTGTGTTAAGACCTGATTATGGTTGTCACTTGAAAGTTTTTGCTTTCATTTTAAAATCAAATAACTCTGAAAGTATTGGGGTTCCAGGTCTCAGACAAGCACCGAAGGTCCATTTAGTATCTAACTTATATGACCCTTTAATGTTATTGGGGTGTTCAGTTACACCCGGTATAAATGGTTGCTATGTATTTTTTTTGTTAAAGAATTTTTAAGTAATAATTAGTTTTTGTAGCATTTAGCCAGGTAGCACCCGCCATTGCTATCGCTGACACGAGTGCAATTTCTTCTCGATATTTTATGTGAAAATTTTAGTTTTTGTTAAGTTTTAAAGTTAGGTATACGTTTCACATTAGAAGACGTAAGTATAATACTTATTTTAACTAAGTAAAATCATCAATTTACCCCTACAATACATTAATATCACTAAAAACTTCCACATTCAAATATTTTTTCATTGTTTCGCCTTTAATTTTGGACGTCATTTTTTCCTTACACTTCTATGGACGGGGTCATTGAGGCCCCTGTTCTTCGTTACGCAGTTTACACGTTTTTTTAGATATTAGGCTAAAATTTATGTCTTAATCGTAATAAATAGGTTCAAATCAAACTAAACCAATACAAATTAAATAAAATGTTAATAAATTTTACTTAGTATAACGAAATAAAGAACTTATGTGATAATAATTATAGGAATAAGTCTCATCTAACAAGAAAAACTACTTT
Source organism: Schoenobius gigantellus (assembly GCA_963935595.1). Taxonomy (NCBI): domain Eukaryota; kingdom Metazoa; phylum Arthropoda; class Insecta; order Lepidoptera; family Crambidae; genus Schoenobius; species Schoenobius gigantellus. Next base: position 30,042,828 of record OZ012552.1, read on the forward strand.
TTCCTCAATTATGAATTCTAATAAGTAAATTAAACATAAAAGAAAGCTCGTAGGTAAAAAAATAGAAAAATGACACCTATTTAACAAAAGCAATCGTAATACAATTGCTTTATCGATATTTTCTGACGCACTGCTGGCTGCACTGCACTGCACATATTGAACATTTTTAAATAAAAATTGATTAAAAGTAGAAGGAAATAAAAATATGATTGTCCTTATATTTGTAGACAAGGGGCCTTAGAGACCCCACGTCCATAGTTAAAGATTAACTGTTTTATTTCCATATTTTCTCTACAGGCGGCAGTATTAAAGGCTTAATTTTTATTATAAAAACCAAAGCACGCTTAAGCATGCTAATCTGGGCAGAGCAACGTTTTGGTCCGAAAATGAAAACCAAATACGATTGTACATATTCCGAAAAATCGTAAACATAACAGATATTAAAATTCAATTCCAACCCAGAAAACAAAACACAAAGACTCAGTTACCAACCTTCCAAACCCAGGTAAAGCTGCGGGCAATAGCTAGTTTTTATAGTTTTTGATTTCAATCTTTTTTATTTGACTGTATTTTAGATGCGCGCGCGAGTTGACGATAAAAAAATAAAATAAAATCGGAAGGTGCCAACTGGCGCGCGCTCGCGAGTTTCGCACTCGCCAGTTGACGAATAAGTCCTTAGGAATGACAACACGCACTAATTCAAATTCAAAAATCTTTATTCAACCTAGGCCTTTACAGGCACTTATTGACGTCAAAACAAAGCAAAACATTCCAATTTAAAGAAAACATATTTAACCTTGTATGTGCATACATCCTGAATATACCTACTCAAGATGTCTGCAAATACAAGTAGCAATTTAAAAAAAGTTGAATCTACACCTGTTCAGAAATTGGGAGAGCCTTCTCGAGAAGAACAGGCAAGAAACTCGAAAGGTCAAATTTTTTTATCTCCTCTTTTAAATCGCCATTTACAATTTTGGTTTTGTTACATAGTCATTGAAAGTTAAAAAAATACAATCGGTATGCTTACATACACTTAAAATGTCAAAAAATAAGTTATAGACTTTACACTAATCATAATACAATAAATTAGGTATGTTGTTACTAAACATATGATAACTTAGTCTATATAATTCAAAATCAGTGTCAGTTCTTTTCTGACAACAATATCTGTTAACATCAATAGCTATAACAACAACACGATTATTGACATTATAACGAATAAAATAATAACTTCATATTAAACACCAGGCATTGGCATCATTTAAATAATCGTTCACTTTTTATTATCCTTTACTCATTAGTCTTTTTTACATGCGCTTGAAACTTATAAAAAGGCAAGTGTAACTGACACTATGTGGAACTTTGTTGTAAAAAGTTCCAAATTTTGTCACAAATTTTGCTATTCACAAACATTTAATACGCAACAAAAGCTGTCTATTCGTGTATTTGGTTCCGGACGGAAACGATTCTATTTAAAAAAATTGACCCGAACATACAAACATACATACATATACACATACATACATACAGTGCAGGCTAAATACAAGTTTGTAAAAACAAACAAGCTGCACCGCGACTGGCGCGCAGCTTGGCGACATCTTAACGTAAACTGATTGACGAATCACACGAAAATTAACTTTAGTGCGAATAACTTATTATTCCATATTATTTGATGGGGCGATAGTTTGCGGCTGTCGATAACTACACACGTAAACGGTTATGCAACAATAAGTCTAATGCATTTGACGTAAAAACTTGAATTGCTTGGGCGCGTTAAAACCCTATTGATAGGGTTAGCCTCAATGGGGTTTTCGGATGCGGTAAGTGCTTACCCTAATTAACTGTATTATTTTGGTTAGCCTTTCGGTGCAGTAAGTCGATGAAATGCTTACCGTATTGATAGGGTTTGTGAAAACAAGTCTATAAATTACCCAATCAAAAACCCCTTATATGGAAAGTGGTTTCGGTCCTTGAGCTGGAAAGACCTGGAAAGACCCTTTGAGCATGAGCAGTCCTTATTAACCCTGCAATGAGCACGAGCAGTCCTTATTGTCCCATCGAAAAGTAAAAAATCTTAATCTAAACTTAATGTTTGTTTGTTTGATTGAACACGCTAACCGCAGTAGCTACTGGTTCGAACTGAAAAAGTTTTTTAGTGTTTAATAGCCCATTTAACGAGGACGGCTAAATAACCTACATCACGCTACGCTACCTACGATTAAGCTGAATTTCACGCAAGCAAAGCTGCGGACACAGCTAGTAAGTAACATGCAAAATCATTGCTTGTCGTATTTTTGTCGCGGGTAATCCCCAGCCGCGTCTAAATGTGGTTCGATGAATTGGGTTTTACGAATCCCGAATAACCCCAATTAATGGGCGTCGCAGTTATTTAGTGGATATGAACCTCTTGTAATTGTTCTGTGGTATATATGTCTATTTAGGTATGGTGTGCACCAGTATCCTATTTAATAAAATATGTGATGGAATGAATTATTTGACATTATCTTCTGACAAAAGCAAAATTTTTAATGACATGGTAAATTTAGCAAATTTTATTTTTACTATGAATCAAGAACAAACAACATTTCCATCAATAAGTCATTAGCAATATCAGACGAGCTCGAAATGAGTTATTGTGCATTAGTCGTAGAGTCCACCTCTCCAAGGTTCAGTTTATTGATTTTTTAATCTAACGGTCAAGGTGTTTCTTTCTATGAAGTCATTAGTAGATAATGGTAAATCGATATAACACTCACCTGTTATTTCGCATAAAAAGTATACTAGATTGTTGGTGCATAATACATATTAATTCATCTAATTCGTAACAAATGAAAAAAGTAGTAATAATCTTATAAATATATAAAAATAAATCCCTCTTTCCCTTGGCCACGCTATAACTTAAGAACTTAATTTAGTTTATTATTAGTTTTCTAATACTTTCTAGAAGGTTCATACGGAAAGGAAAACGATGAAAATAGCGCAGAAAATTGAAAAATAAAAAAACTATTCCCGCGTTTGGCAGTTCGCGTGTTTTTGTCAGAACGTCGTCTATCGGGACAGCTAATGTGTTATTTTTTATAAAATACAAGTATAATTCTTTTTTATAATTTTTCAGAATTAAGCTTAACGCACATATCAGCTCAGCACCTTCTAAATGGTCTAAGATCAGAATGCGCCGAACTAGCTGCATTATATGCACCTACCGCATTTTTGAAATTCGGCGCGTACGGTGCGGCCAAATGTGCGAGGTTACATATAATTTCGTACAAGGAATTCCAAAAATGCGGCGCGTTCGGCGCGAACATATTATTATGTGCTGTTATCAGTCTGCCAACATAGTTCTCTGTCCAGGAACATTAAATCAAAAATCTCCTTTGATTCGTTTTCAGGCTGATCAGGTCGGTTATTTTGTAACTCATCGGTTGACCGGCAATAGTTATCAAACTAGATTACTAAATTAAGAAAAGCGGAATTATGTTAATGGCTAGGCTATGGGTATTGGTTAATTCATTCGACAAATATGCCGAGGCTGCTCGAACGACGACGTTACAAAATGTTAAACGTTTAAAAAATCTATTTTAATCGAACAGAATTATCAAATATAATAATAATATATGATGTTCGATTGCCGATGAACTCAACAAAATCGCCCCTTAGATTTGATTGAATTAGACAATTACAAAAAAATATAAAACCGACTTCAAAAACATTAAAAAGTCATATAATAAATAACATAAGAATACATACAATATCAAAGTTTTATGCAACATCGTCGATCGATTGACTGATCGACGGCTACCGTTGCATATCGATTGATTTGGTATATATAATTGATCGATTGATTTGGATTTTTTAAGTGTTATTATATTTTAGGACATTTTTTATGGTGATATTATAAACTCTCCATAATTGAACATTAGACTGTCGCATAAACGACATTCAGATTGTTTTTGTACTGCAGAAAAGGGCTATTCGAGCAATCTATAACCTTAAAATGAGACATTCTTTGCCAGAAAAGTTCAAAGAAATTGGTATTATGACAGTAGCGTCGCAATATATTTATGAGAATCTAATATATGTTCGTAAGAATATTCATGTGTTTTGTAAAAATAGTGATATTCATTCAGTTAATACTAGACAAAAGAATATGTTAGCTTTACCAAATACCAGGCTCCAAAAATTTATAATTCTTTTAGAGGCCTGAGTATACGTTTCTACAATAAAATCCCAAGATGTATACAAGAACTTTGTTTAAACAAATTTAAAGTTGCAATCAAAGATGTACTTATTAAAAAAGCATATTATAAAGTGTCTGATTACATGACGGACAAAAAAGCTTGGGTTTGAACTCTCAATTCTAATATTTAACAATGTACTGCGTTTTGTTTCAAAGATACGTTCAGTGAGAGCAATTTATAAGCTAAGTTCACGCACTTCGCTCAGAGATAGCTTATATAATGTGCATCTATTCGTGTAATGGAAGTTGAGCTCAAACTTTTGCTTTGAGGTCAGCTTCCAATTGATGACTCTGTAACAAACCAAACTTGTAAATGGCGATTTAAAAGAGGAGATAAAAAATTTAGACCATCGAGTTTCTTGCCTGTTCTTCTCAAGAAGGCTCTACCAATTTCCGAACAGGTGTAGAGTCGACTTTTTTTTTCATTCCTACTTATGAAATGTACGTATTTGCAGACATCTTGAGTATATTTAGGATAGATGTATGCACATACAAGGTTAATATGATTTCTTTAAATTAGATTGTTTTGCTTTGTTTTGACGTCAATAAGTGCCTGTAAAGGCCTATGTTGAATAAAGATTTTTGAATTTAAAGACATATATCTAGGTATTTGACACAATCACAGCGTACGGACAAAACATACAAATAAAAAAAGATAAAAAGCAAAGAACTCACCAAGGTTCTTGTCTATCCGTTCGCATGAAATAAAACATCGACACGTAAATAATTAACATCAATTACAACAAAATTAATAAATTAATTACCTCATGTCACAAATCCATCGCCGGGCATTTTGTAGAATAAACTAAATAAAATTCTACGATTACTTTCTACATGAAGCATAACAAAACTACATTCTACACCTATGTATTTGTTATAAACTAGCTAACTTCATGCTACGGGAGTGAATAGTTAGTTAACTACTTTGCTGTACGTGTACTCAATAAGTACGATTATAAAGTAAGAAATTTTTTTTCAAGTAATATCTAATTGAAAACAAGTACAGTCGGCTTCAAAAGTAGACATAATCATTTTAGTGCCATGTCACACCAACTATTAATAGTTCAATATAGGTGTAACCATACTAAATAAACGGAATAGTTGGTGTGACATGGTACTGAAATGTCCATCTACTTCTAATAGTGTATGCCTTTATCTTAGCAGGTTATGTTGGAAAACTATTTTATTATGCTAACGTCAAGTCCTTGAAGTTTGAAATTGACGCGTCAATTTCGTTTATTTATCATTTGTGTACAAAGGTGAACTTAACTACACGATAAACACATTTGTTAAAAATCTATCAAAAAAATAATATATAATTACATATTATCCTTTATTGTACACAATTAACATTTATCAGTGGTGGTTGGTTATGGTTATATACTAAGACGAGCTATTCTCTTTAAAATATCTCTACCAGGGAACCTTAGCAGGTGTAAGGAGATTCAACTGGGGGAAAAAGTGTTCAGAGCAGAACAAGTGTTCGGTATACAACAAGATATAAATAAACAGTCTCGAAATAATAATGAACGTACACACTGCACATATAATATTATTGATTGAAATATAATAGAAGAATAGCATATATTCCGCCCGGTTCCTAACCTTTGTCTCCCCGGAGTCACCCCATAAAAGTGTTTGTCTGTTTCAGCTCCTCGGGCGAGCGCAAACCGACTCTACGGCAGTGCGGCAATAAAAAAAGTCTGGCTCAGCTAGCCGATCGATGTCTGAATCTAGAACTTTGGGCGTGGTGGAAATACTTCGCAGTTATGGCCGACATGCCAAATAGATTTTTCCACGCAGCGCTCCGCTGTTTCTGTGCAGGCAATTGTTACTGCGTCACCCACCGCGTTTGATAGGCGATGTTAATAGAAACTGACTTAAATTTGACGGTTATTATTAATACAAAACCATGTCTATATAAAGTCACAATTAAAATGATAGTGTATCATTTTTGTTAAGAAGTTAAGATAAGATCAATCAATCATTATTTATTTGACAGAATATGGTACAATAGGTAAGAGATAGGATCATGTTTAAACTATGGCTTTAGACAACTGCAACACGTTTTGTAAAACTTAACAAAGTTTTCACAAATTATTCATTTAAAAAATGCAAAAAATTATTGAAAATATTAGAAAACAAATAATTGAAAAACGAATAAATTCACGAGAACGAGATAAAAACATAAGTCCTTCCCAGACAGATTCCGTCCGACTTTCTATTTTTAGTGACTCATCATGGTCGCAAAAGCTCCCTAAGGGTTGGTCGCCAGGCGCCTGAGTTTGTCGCCAACATAAGAAAACGAAAGATGTTGGGATTGATGATGATTAGATTGCATAAGAAGAAAAGTGGAAGGCAAGATGAAGACTAAAGTAGTATCAAATTAAATAAGGATGTCGCGTTTCAAGGGATCAATTATTTTTCCATGGATTGATTTCCTCCATATCTGATCCACCGAACAAAAATAAAGAATAAATGTTCGAAGGAAAGCTTTTTTGATTATACATATATAATCAAAGCGGAAGTATTGTACCGCCGTTTTAGCGTCATAAATTTCGATAAAGATAAACTCGCTAGTGGATCACGCTAGAACTGAGCTAATCTATAACCATAAAAGCTAACAATAACATCTTGTGACCACTGCGGTGCCAAAACTCCAGCACAGCTCGTTGACAGCTTTCCACGTGACGTCTATACATCACGTATCATCTCTGTGCTAAGGCTATTCTGGTCAATAAGACTTAAGTGTCAACGAACGTGCAATGATCTCGTACGTTTGACCGACCGAAAATAGAGCGGTGAGTCGGTCAGTCGGTTCGTTGTTGATCGGAGCGCGGGAGGCCGGCCGCTGCGCCGCGCCGGCGCACTGATTGATCGATGGCCCAAATAGCTCTCCAGGAAAAACTGCCGGCCGCTCTGTACAGGCGGTGGGTTCCTAAATAGATGCCGTTAGAGTTCTTTTTACTACACAATTTATTTGGCATTTCTACCACTGCTGAGATATGAGAGTCCACAACTCTTTTTTGTTTTATATCAGATGTCAGGGCTTCCCGAATAGAAAATTAATGTAAGTTCTCACGAGAAATTATAACAGAACATATAACATTCTTAAAGAAATGTATAAGTCACCATAAGTCAAGAATAAGTCACCATTTTTTGTCCTACAAAATTGTCAAAAATCACAATTATTTAACTTTAGCAATCGCACGTTCCTCCCGATCAACACCCGATAGGATAACCCAGCACGGAGACGGTTGATGTTCGCGAAACACCACCTTTACGCAAAACGCCAAACATTACGAGGTGGTGTTTTGTAATTGTACGAGTGTAGTTGGTATTTGACGTAATTATTTCAACTAAGCCGCAAAAGTTCACAAAACTAAGAGTTGGTGTTCACGTATATGTTTTTATTTATGCGTCAAGGGCACTGAGCGCGAGGGCACAAGCCACTACGGCCGGCACCAAGCACATCACGAGTCATTTAACAAGGAATGTATTGTAGACATTCTATGAGTGAACCCTCACCGACCAATTCGTTTCGCTGAAGTCATCTATAAAACGTATTAGAAAGATCAATCAATGTCGGTTTTTTTTATGCAATTAAGTTGGCAAACAAGCATACTGACTGTCCACCTGATGGTAAGTGGTAACAGTCACCTATAGAACATACGGCTCTTGTGGGATTGGCAGCAAATCTGCAACCCTCACAAAAGCCCACAGTGTACGTTACCAACTTGTGACATAAGATGTAAAGTCACGGTACCCAGTAATTTCACTGCTATAATATCTTACCCTACAAACCGGAACACAGCAATGTAAACACTGCTGCTTTGCAGCAGAAATAGGTAAGACGGAGGTACCAAAGCAGGCGAGCCCGTTTAACCCTTCACATCGGAGTACACCAACGCCAGCACTGCTGCTTTGCGGCAGAAATAGGCTCAAGTGCAGTCTCCCTCTGGTGATACTGTCAAATTTGTGAACCAAGATCACCAGATAAGCGTATCGGCCGTAGCAGTGAGGCTAACGCCTATGCTCGTGTGGTGTAAATTGGCAAATCCGGCTTCAGCGGGACGACGACGATGACATCACAACAACACAATCGGTGCTAATCTGTTGTAATAGTGATGTCAGATATTTTTTTTGAAATGGTATCATGCAGTCGTAAAGTAATTAAAGTAGAATTCCTCGAGCGCTTATTTGCAATAACAAATTACACATTGACTTGTCTACCATCTCGGCTAAAGTCCATATATTATTAGGTGTAGTTTTCGCACGCTGATGATTATATCAACGCCCACATTATTACCGTGGAATTGTCTTGAAATCTACAAATGCTAGAGATAGCATTTTTAGATTTGCGTGGAATTCAGCTATACCGATACCGCGAGTTTGATTTTATCACGCTAACATCACATGTTAACCACGTTATGTGTTTCTTTTAAGAAATGTAAACATTTCTTACCGCGCTATTTTGGGAACCTTACCCAAAAATTAAGATATTGTTTAAATGGAACGCATTACGTTTTCATATGTACGATGCTAACCCTGCTAACATCAAACTCCAACGAAATGTGATGATGCTAAAAGCATTGAAAATGCTGCAAATCTGTGCTTAGATAAAACGCGCCTATAGTAAGAAAACATCTGAAACATCTAATTTTGTAATGGAGGTTGATCTCGAATTGTTGCTTTGAGGTCAGCTTCCAATTGACTTCTGATTCTGTAACAATGGGAGAGAAAAATAGCCCTTGCTGGTTCTTTCCAGTACAAGGTCTCCCGCCGTAGACTTGTGAACCATTGGCGTAACTTCTTTGGACGTGCAAAGTGATTATGTTATAATCCAATTTGAATAATACTACGTTGAGGTAAGAAAGAACAGATAGGGAAAGGATCGGATATTTCAAATTTATGTTGCCGCGATTAGGAGTTCGCGGCAACATATTTAATGCTGGAAACATAATATAAAACACATTTTTGTTTGTTCTGCTGCCTCTCTCTCCCTTCAGTCTGCCGTAGTTGCTTCGATGAGAGATACGTGTTCTATTGGGCACAAAACTTAAAAATATTTTTAGTGTCACTTTTTACGATCCGTCTCATGAATTTGAATAGGCGCCTGGCGCTTACTGTACATTGTAATAATCAAGGTCAACTAATACTCTTGAAAGACTGTAGATTTATTACACAATAAGCTTCCAGCCAGAGTACACAATCCGCACCTCTAATTTACCATCGTAAAAGCAACACGCTGGCTCGACGCCCTTCGGCGTATTTATAAACCAACATTCCTCGCCGTTTCCAACCAAACCAGACCAGCTATATACGGTTGCACCACAGCACTGTGTTTCCAGCGCTATAAACCAAATCACAAATTAGGTATATCACGACGCGCTATCAGACATTTCGTGCGCTCATGAGCTCGGTCGGAGGCGTCAAAACATGACTGCCTATCCCTCTTTTGTCGGTAAAGGGTGACAGAGAGGAGCGATCCTGCTGCGCTAACACGGCGACCTTGATGACCTCATCTCGACTCGGCTGCTCGACTGTTTTTATTGTGGACGCAAAAGTACGTCGTAATTTCGTAAACAATGCCACCGTTCATTACCTTACAAACTGTGCGGGAAAAATATTTTTAATCAGACACATTATTAAGTTCCTAGGAAGATTTTGTTTTTAAGCATTGCAAAGTTCACAAGAATAACGCGGCAATTGGGTGTTACGAAGGAGGGGGAAAATTAGGTATATTCAATTATTTAATTTATATTCAATTATAGGTATATTCAATTATATAATTCAATCGTTTTAAAAATAACGAAGAGCGTCGGTGGCGCAGTGGACTCGGCACTTGCCTTCCAATCGGGGGGTCGGGGTTCGAGACCCGCCATGTACCAATGTGTTTTTCGTTTCGAATTTCATATGTACATTTGTCTGATGCTCCTACGGTGAAGGAAAACATCGTGAGGCAACCTGCATACATCTGCGAAGAAATTCAATGATGTATGTGAAGTCGACCAATCCGCACTGGGCCAGCATGGTTGACTAAGGCCTAATCACCCTAATATAGGGTAGGCTCGAGCCCCTCGGTGGGGACGTGTATGGGCTGTGATGATGATGATTATTTAATTGCGTGATACGTTTGGTTGGAATGTTCTCACTATAATCCCTCTATACTCCCTGCTGGACAGCCACGCGTCGTTCCTTAGACGAGGAGACCATTAGCCCATTACACCAGCTCCCCTAGCATGACCACCTAAACACGATATGATAAAACGATATATCGATATAAACTGTTTAAAAAAGTTTTGAGTATATATTGGATATTGGTATTATTATGTTGGACATTGTTTATTTATATATTAATGTCGATAAAATGTCAAGGTAGCCATTATATCTAATACTAGCTGTGCCCGCGAACTACGTTTCGCCTTAATTTATTTTTTCCGTCATCTTCAACAAATATCGTTAATGTGCACAGACATAAATACAAAAACTTAACAGATGATATACTCCAACCTTCCTCGAGAATCACGCTATCGAGTGGTGAAAATCGGTGCAGTAGTTTTGAGTTTATCGCGAACAGACAGACAGACGCAGCGGGGGACTTTCTTTTATAATATGTAAGGATATTTTGACAGTTCATAACGATTTGTCGCTTTATCATTTCGTGTTTCGCTGTTCATGCTACAGGGGCAGACTGGCCAAACTTCGAGTTAACCATCTATTCTCAGAGGTAAACATGCGGCGAACCCCTTTAATAGATTCGTACGGCATCCACAGGCAGAAAAGGAGCGGCGAGACTCGGGGCCCATAGGCGTCTATAGAGGGGGGGCCGGATGGGCCGTGCTCACCAAAGTATGGTCGAGTGCCCACCCCAAGATTCAAAATTCCATTAGGCTACCGTTTCAAAATTCCATGAGTGATAACTTTAAACAAAAATCAAGGGCCAGGCCCACCCCAGAAAAAAATCTAGATACGCCAATGTCGGGGCCCTTTTTATGAATGATTCATTGGCATCGACGCTCTAGAGTAGGTATAATGTCGAAAATCAATATTATTTTGATTTCCATCGAAAACAAAACGAAAATAAGCAGAAATCTAACGCAAACGATACTCGACGCCTGACGAATGATTCTAAAATAGAACCCATAGTATTCTTTATCAGTCACCGTCACCGCACGGATAAAGCGAACTGAACTAGATATGTTCTTGATTCCCAAATTTTAGATTAGTCTGATTTAGACTTGGTTAGATAAGACGAATTTAGATAAGTCACAGTGTAACAAAAGATTGTGTCACCACAACCAATTAATTCCCTACTCAATCATTCAGTTGTGTAGGTAATTAATTGGTTGACGATGTGTGGGTTGAGGATTAATTTCGAAAAATATTTGACTCATTTCATTTAACTTAATTATTTCTACTTCATTTTCATTTACTGACAAATATATATTTATTGTTTATTACATAATACACGCTTAAATGACAGACTGTGTGTGTCTGTTTTTTTATGGAGGGCCCGGCAAATGACCTCCTGCCTGATGCTAAGCGGTGAAAGAGGTCCAAATGAGTTGGCAGATAGAGGAGGGACGACATCCTCTATCCTACCTGCCCGCCCCTTGCCGGCCTAAAAGATGCTTTTTGGCCGCCTCTTTTGAAAGAACCCATGTAGTAGAATGGAGGAAACACGTGCACAGGTAGAGAATTCCAAGTGTTTGATGAATTTTAATAAATTACCGAGGAACCCAGTTAAAGGTTAAATCCTAATCACTAATTAATATGAAAAATGTAGCTTTGTATATATATAGCGTACGCTATATGCGCTTATTATTATGGCTACTATTTAACTAATGATTGATGAAGAAACGAAATCAAATTATGTATTAGGTATATTGATTGTCTATTATTTAGTCTTAAAAATCTTTAAATCAACTTCATTGTGTACTGTCCTCCTATTTATTTGAATATTTATCTCATCAAAAACACAAATGTGAGAATATGCGTCGATGTTGACTTCGCCGATAAAGAAGTGACGTGTATATGGATGCAAATGCCAAGTACAGACTAATAATTAAATTTACAGATAATTATTTACACAATGCATTTATTTCACTTGGGCTTTCAGTTCAGGATTTGAATAGGCTAATTTTTACCAACGAACCAATTTTTTGAAATTGCAGAAAACTAACCAATTCAAATCCTGAACGAGATGATGCCAAATATTAAGTTTCTAGGTCATCTGGAAGTGGGTTAGGTTTTTGATCTATAAATCAGTGAGTCAGCATAAGAAAGCCAGTTTTTAAACGTTACTAAATCAATAACTGTTTAAAGCTATATTTATGAAATTTCAGATTCCACAAACTAAGGGACGTTAATAAATGTGCCAAATATCATGTATGTACGTCAAATAGGTTTCGAGTTGTGAAGAAGTCAAAATTTACTCGTAATGGTTTGAGTAAAATATTACACACGGCTGCTACGTCGCCAGTTCCTTCGCGTGTCTCGGTAAAGCTGGCTGTCCAACCTTCGTAGCATTCATTACCACGGAAACACGATATGATAAAGTAATTTATCGCGGTGAACTACCAAAATACGATATAAGATGTACTGTATTTTGACGATAAACCGCTTTATCATATCGTGTTTTGGTGTTCATGCTAGAAGGGCTGAGTGACAGACTTATCATCGCATTAGTTAACCAATAGTGCGGGAGATAATAATTATATTTTTTATCATATCCATCCATTAATAAAAGAAATGCCGAAGATGGTTAAAAAATTAAATACCGCAAAGTGCAACACATATTAAGACATTGGGAATTTTTGTGTCACCCTTGACGTTATGAGACGTGTAATAAATAGTAGATTAGTAGCTAAGGGCTGTAAGGCATCAATTGCAGCCCGAGATAATATATATTTCGAGGGTGCAATTGGTGCTTACACCCGAGCTAACTACTCTGCTTTACATCTCGATTGTGAGGTAAGTAGGTCCTTATTACCCCCAAGTAGGGCTTGTAGGTGACCAATAAGCGCTCTAGGGTAATAATGAAGCTTGGAAAGCCCTAGGGCGGTAAGTAATTAAAAAAAAACACTTCACTATTTCAAAAAGTTCGCGTACATCTTACCATCATACTGGCAATAAATTACTTACAGGGCTTTTCTAGCTACATTATTACCCTAGAGCGCTAATTGGTCACCTTCAAGCCCCATTTGTAAAATTTATTACACGTCTCGTAAGGTCTTCATTGTTTTAATTCGATTTGTGATATTTATTATTAATTTAACATCTTAAATCAAAAATAACTTTATTTACTTACTACACGTAGTTTTTAATACTTCTTTTAAGTTTGCAAAACCTGACACCTCTCTTTTCTGTACAACAATATGGCTGTAATTACATAAGAAGTTGCTATTTTATATGTTGTACATTTATAAAATTACGTAATAAACTAAGTACATAGAGCTAACTTTGATCTTGATAGCCTCGCACGTGCATGGCTGTTTTAGGCGATTTCATCAAATGTGGTTAACACGCTCACATTGAAACAACCGAAGTAGTAAATCCTTGAATCCTTAGAAGTGTTTCTCTTTAATTCACTAAGTATTGATTGAGTTTGCTTACGTTGGACATGTATAGTACCTAACTACCAACACTTGCCGGCACTCGAGTCGAGCCCTTTCATTTGATACCTATATTGCGAGGTTGTACAAAAATTCGTAATCGGCCATTTTGGATTTACAACAACTAATGGTGTATACCAAATTTTAGCTCAATCGGACACTGGCAAGTGAGTCAAATTTAACTTGCAAGATTTGACCCAAACAAATAAATAAACAAACAAACAAATTAAAAAAGCTTATAAAAATATAAATTATTGGCTGGAATGGAAATAAAATGAAAAACAGTGATCGTTGTTGTTGCAATAGCAAATCAACATTGTTATTGTCTCAGACCAGTCAATGACAGATAAGAGTGATTGTTTATTAATGATAATATTGCGTAACATATCGAAATACAGAAGTCCAGAACGATATCTATTTGTTTGCTTAGTTCGATGATTCACAGGTTGGGTATGAATCTTTTTTCGCATCACCTGTCTAAAAATGACATATTCTCTGGCATGTAATGTAAACCCAACATAAAAGCCTCTTAAACAGGGTTTGAATTTGTACTGAATGTTCTTCTCTCCCTAGGGATTGAGTTGATTTGTATTTGGAACACCGAAAGTTTTGAAATTTTGATAGAAACCCATCGTGCGAAAACGAAATTATTCTAAATATTTGCGACCTTTTTAAGAAATATAATAATTAATAATTTAATTACAGTAACAGTATACGACTACTTTTAGTAGCATCAGCAAACCCCATAACCCCATACCACGCTCCGGTACCTCTCCACCCCCGGTGGAGGCACGCTCGGGATCGGACGAGCCATTCCCCGAACGCACCCTACATCAACCCGTTTGGCCAGCGTGATGTAGTAGGCCAGATCCTCCAGAGAAACCTGTGCCCAGCAGTGGGACGTAAATGGGTTGACTAGCTGTGTCCGCGAACTACGTTTCGCCTTAACAAAGTTCAACACTGTAGTTTCACAGATTATAATGAGTGCTCAGAGACCCTTTAAGCGATATTCGGCCAGCCCCCTTAGACAAAAGCCACACGCTTATTTTGCTTCTTCATCCGGGGATCGTCCTGTGTTCTGTGGACCCTACAACGTGCGCCCGTAAGGGCAGGGAGGATACCGGGGGGTTTAGTGGGTAGGCCCGGCACTCTGCCGCGAGCACCCCACGCACGCTCGTCGTCTAGCCAACGAAGAGTACGATGCGGTCACGCATTCCCTCAAAAACAAGGCAGCCAATCTCACCTCAACAGAGACTTAGCAGGAGATTTATTATACAAGCGTTTGCACAAACACAAGTGAGCATAGTCCGAAGCGACGGTTAGTAGAACCGAGCCGGCGCATGAGCCACTATTTAAAAAGACTTCCGAAGCACGGAGAAGCGATATAGTGGAGAAGAGATATTTCACATTTTGGTCACCCATCCCATAGGCCAATTTTCTCAAAAAAATTTAGTTTCTTAAAAAATTTGCGCCACAGATTATACCACGTAAACCAGTCAACTGCGTGTGGCTAGCTTGCTGTAGAGTAGGTACTGATAGCTCCGCAATAAGCTCTGAGGACTTCACTCCTTTTACATTGTTAATTCTACAAAGAACCATTTAACGTCCGCGGAATCAATAAGAATAAATGCGTATTGGCAACGTCCGCACTTCACCGTTTCGCATTCATTCGGTCAGCATGCCGGTGACCCGCCATTTTGGCTTCCGCCCAGAGGCTGAAGACCGGGCGCCAGCACTCGAACAATTTTACAGCATATAAGTATAAAGCGAAACGGTTTACATAAGTACGCAGTCTGGCAATTAAGTTCCGGGAATGTAGTCTTATCTCTAGACCTGGCAACATTGCGTCTTTCGCTAATATCTGTCAAGAAGGGCAGGCAGACTCGTCTTGTCAATTTGCGTCCAAAGTTGAAGTTGACAGCGCGTTTCGTGTGTCGCTAGTATTTTCCGGAAAACTCCTTTTTAGGAGCGTCATGCAAATTAGTGATTCGCATTGCAAGAAACATGTTGTGTTTGAATTCTTAGTCAAATCTGACGAAAATCTCTCGACGATACTCCGAAAATAGCATGGGGACGAGAACATGTGGAAAACACGTGCGACTGATTTTGTTTTTTATGAAAAACTTGGCAAACAGGTAGGCTGCCCACAGGACGGTTAAGTGGTTATAGTATTTGGCTATAGTACTTAACGTGTCGTGGGCCGATCATTGAATTGGCCAAATCGTGATATGCCCGGGCACATCGTGATACGCCGGCACTCCAGTAAAAAGTCGGGCGGATCGACGCGAACAACGTATTTGTCGATATTCCCAGCTAAACACTGGGCGGTTCGTGAAGTAGTTGTGTTTCACGCCGATAGTAGCATTGTCAACTGCTGCCCGCGCCTTTGCTTGCGTGATGGCTGTGTTATTTGTAAAGCTTTTAGTTAAATTTGTTTTTTATTTTAATATTTGTGAGAGTAAGAAATGTAGTAAAGTTACTGCTTTATAATAATAAACAAATTAATTTTAAAATTCTATTTTATTTGGACTGTGGACACCCTATAAACGATATGCCCATGTATTGGCCAAATCGTCAAACGCAAAGCGTTGAACGATATGGCTGGTGTAAGATGGCCAGATCATGAAGTGCCGGCGTATCACGATGTGCCCGGGCATATCACGATGTGGTCAATCCAACGATCGGCCTACGACATACGCAGTTCCTGTAGGATTTGCAGATCTAATCTAATGTCTTCCTAATCGATATTCGGTCACGGCGGCCAATCTCAACAGAGGCTAGCCATCTGCGCAGGAGATATTATAGTGCACAAGTGACTGCGCAAACGCAAGTGCACTCTCTGTTCCTTCACTCGCCTAGTCCGATGGTGGGACGGTTAACCGACACGATCAGGGCGAGATCAGGCGCAGGACTCACTGTTTAACGTGCCTTCAGAAGCAGGGAGGAGCTTGAAATGTTTCTTATTTTGGTCACCCATCCTAGGACTGACCACAGCGCACGTTGCTTAACCTTAGCACTTTTTTTCTGAAGAATTAGTATACTAAAGATGTGGTATGTATTTAGTTGTTGAAGCCAAATTTTATGTGTTTACCTTTTATTCTGATGGAAAATTGCCAAAAGTAAAATCCTAGCTAATATTTATAAATTATTTATCTGTATTTTCACTAATACGTCGCTGAAACAAATACCAGTTTTGGTAAAGACATCGATAGGACTGCCATAAGGGACACAAACTCTTTTTTGTTGTGAAATTGAAACTGGATTAAATTGACAATTATAGAAATGACACATTCATAGATGAAAGCCTCTTTAACTTAACAAAGATTTAAAAAAATAAGGAGCTTGATTAATGACTACACGTAAGACACAAGGCCAGTCCGCAGTAAAATAATACATATTGCGTAGTGCGTAGTTCGACTTCATTAACCTAGATTGACAGCTCACCGCGCTAATAATGAACATTCCAAGAATATAATGAATCATGATGGCCCATAACATTCTCGGTCCACGCGGCGGACTTCACCATGACACTGGCAAAGCCACTAGCGCCCATCTCGACGAATAAAGTACATTTTATGCTCTCCTTGTTAATCGATTAATGGAAGATCGGAATCGTCGTTTGCCATATATTGCTGCGTGCGTTATTCAGCTTCGAATAGTCAACATGCCATTTCGGAACATCCAAACAAGATAGTGGCAGTTCGATTGGTTGCGAAATGTCGAGAGCGTCATCAGTGTCACAGATCCTTTCCATGACTACTTCCGTCTTACCTATTTCTGGCGCAAAGCAGCAGTGCTTGCATTGCTGTGTTCCGGTTTGAAGGGTAAAATATGGCATTGAAATTACTGGGTACCGTGACTTTACATCTTAAGTCACAAGTCCGCAACGTACACTGTGGTTCTTGTGGGGGTTGCTGATAGCAGCGAATCTCGCAGGATCCACATGTATTATAGGTGACTGTTACCACTTAACACCAGGTGGGCAGTTTGGTTGTTTGTCAACTAATTGCAATAAAAAAAAAATACAAGAACTCTGCCAAAAGTAGGACTTTAGGCGAAGAAGATATTGATTCAGAAATCTGAAGGAATTATTTGTATTGGTGGTAGGTAAAAAATATTTGGACGATTCAAAAGAGCTTTCTACCAAGTCACATTTGAATGAAGAATATTTTAATTTGATTTTAATTTTCGACACAAATCGCGAGCGTGTGTGTGTTGCTCTAGATTAGTGTCAATACAAAGTTCAGCCCCTTAAGAACTGTCGCTTAAAACAGTATTCAATCAAACCTCTAAGTATACTGCAATAGCCGTGTCGTTATTTTAATACTGTTTTAACCTTGCTTTCAGTGATTGATCATGGTATGGCTCCTCTAGAAAGAAACCCGAATTCAAATACTATTACGCATTGTGTGAGAATCAGTCCAAAGGACTCTATGACTGTTAATTGCACATTTTCCTTATGGACCAACTAAGTATGGTTTGCATAAATAGTTGTGTCATCAGGAATTGAATTACGAATACAAAACTCACATAATCGATTAACTTATGAATGCGAGTAGTTCTACTAGACGCCTAAGCGTCAATAAAATGCGAACATATTATTAACGATGGCGACGCGACGATCTCTTTGTCTCAGTGTTCGCGTTTGTTTACTGTAGGAAATTTTCACCGCATTTCACCGCATATTCTGAATTTCATTGTCGACACGCCATGCATCAACGCAATTAATAGACAAATGTGTAGGAGTATGAAAAAGTAAATAGCACATTACAGTTCTTTATTTAGATGTGAGGTCAGTTTTAGATCTACAAAGACCGGAGGGACGCTCAGCGAGCCTATTCGCTAACTACGGTTGGTAACTGGAACTGTCATTTTTGAAAGAAACTCTATATAAATTACTAGATTAGTGATCTTATGTGTTACGGCGGCGTTCATGATAGCAGTATTGGATGTTGAGCTTCTTTAAAAAATGACAGTTCTAGTTAGCAACCGAAGTTAGAGAATAGGCCTGCTGGAGACGCACTTTTTGGAATTATTAGAAGTGAATCTTGAATTCGAACAACTGTACAAATCACATGCAAAATTATTATCTAGTGTTCCCAATTTTTAGGTTTATCGAATCACTCGTATTCACACAAAAATCTGTACCAAATAACTCGTTAAATCGCAATTATTACAAGCAGTGTTCGTTATTTACTGTTTTACTACTACCGTTTATCGTCAAGCAAACAAAACTTCAAAATATTTGTATAGACACTAAATTAATAAAACGAGTGTTTAATTTCAGCGTAACTTCTCAAGATTCATTTCTCAAGAAACCGCTGCATTTGATTTAGACAGATTTTTATAAATTTCAGTTTTAAATATAGAATGAGCCTTCGAGAACGAGGAAAGAGATAGGGCTTATTTTTTTTTACTTCTCGAAGCTGGGATTTACGGGAACAAGTACCGTATATAAGTCTTGGATATAATATTAGCATTCCTATCCAATTTTCACCAAACAGGGGCACTAACCGCAGAGGACTGACCTAATAATTCCGATATTGATTTTTCTTCGCGCGTCCTAGAAGAGTCTTAATGCAATCTACTCGTAACACTGCACTGTAGTATGTAGCACAGAATAACTAACAGTACCTACTAACTACAATGGCGTGTTTGAATTTGAACGCGCTACAATGACATCATCATAGAAGAGTCTTGATCTTGCACAATGCAAACCTTATAGTTTCATTAACGGGTCAATTACGAACTATTATAGTCAGAATGTAAACAACATTGTTACTGGATGTTTTACTTATGGTCAGCTCTGAGAGCACCGATGTAAGAGACAAATTTATATCGTTTCGCAGAAAAGAAAGATACCTATTTTCATTCACACTTTATTTTGTCACCGCCTTTTCACAGTTTAGTATTCAATTCAGTTTTTCAAATTTTGTGCTCTTAAAGCGAAAAAGAACTTGTTCTACTATCATTGTCCGTCTCTGTCAAGGACTCGAGGTCCTTTAACTCTTCAGATGCTCCTAAGTTTAAGTACCTACATATACATATTCACTATAGCAACTACATAAAATGCACGAGGCTCATATTATAATTCATATAAAAATACATTAATAATCCAAACCTGGATTAACATATCATTAAACGTTCACGTTTAAACGATGTGGTCAGTTTTAGCTGGTCATTTCATGAAATGGTCCGCCACATCAAGAACGATCTGGCCACCACGACAGATACATTGTTGTTACCGACAGACCACGTAGAAAGGGTGATTTTTCAATAGTCAGATAACTGCTAACATCGCCAGAATAAAAATTGTGGTATGACAAATTTTCAATATTAAATTACTCGACCATTGATTTGTATTCTCGCGAAGTATCCATGATAGTATAGAGCGGGACTAGGTTCGCTAATGACAGTATAAATAGAGATTACATTAATCAATTAACACCTAACTATTTAGATGTTTGTTTTATCCATTGACCGGTAGGTATTCCGCGCTGCGCAATTTCAATTCGTACGGTAGCTGGTACAGTAAGCTTCTTGTCGAGCTATACTGTTTGACATTTGAATCGTTCTTATGTCGCTCGTAATAGTGGCGGTTTTCGTAGTGCACATAAATAAATCTATACTTACTATTTTATATTTATCTATAATATATAAAGCTCTTGTTTGTGCCATATTTAATGTACCTTCATGGACACCATGTGCTCCAATGTTTAAAAAATACAAATTATTAACATTACCTAGTTTGTATATACACGGTGTTTCATAATAACCAATAAATAATCAATGCGTTATCTTAAACTAATTATTAAAATATGTCATTCAACCCAAAATTTTCATGTAGGGTGGAGGCACCAATTATCGGCCGCGTCAACTTTTTTTGATCTTTGACTGTTTGTAATTTTGACACTTATAGCTTTGGCTTTCTTGCAATGCCTTTTTTGGATAGAGGAATAATAAAACTCCATTAGAACATTCGCAAAATTACGAATTCATTCTTAGTTTTGATAATATAGATTTTTTTTTCCGAGTATGCTGATTTCCCTTGATATCGGCCTCTAACACCCTAGCATCCGCCGCCTGTGAGCCTAATATCGGCATACCTTTTCAAAAGGGAAGTAAGCTCATTAAAACTACAAAAGTAAAAAATGATTACGTTTCATATTTTTAAATCAGGTACAAATGGTTTTTTTTAACACTTATCTATCATAATTATTATTAGTCTTTCCTTTACGTCTCAGTCTTAAAAATAATAAAAAAAAATGTTTTTATAAATCAAAGGTCAAATCAATCAACATTCTTAATACAAATAAAGAAATGAACATCAAAAACAAATTATTATAAATAATTAACGAATAAAATCAACCGAAAACATTTAGTGCATTTAAAAAAGAGATGTTCATTTCTTTATTTGTATTAAGAATGTTGATTGATTTGACCTTTGATTTATAAAAACATTTTTTTTTGCTAACAAAGATTTTGCTTGTCATCACTATTTAGTGTTTAGTGTATTTAAATTAGAGATCCTATAAGTATTATAGGATCTCTATTTTAAATGCACTAAACAGTGATGGCAAGCAAATTCTTTACCCACATCAATATATTTTCGCCCACGATGAACTGTACACTTTAAGTGGAACCATTTGGGGCATATGTCACAGCCAATATTTTTGTCTTCATCTTCTACGACATCACTAATCAACTCTTCTTCACAGCCTGCACAAATAATTTTCTTCTTTTCCAAACTTATTTCTTGCAAAAGTAAATCTGCGAGGTCAGTTTCGCAAATGCTGTCCATTAATAAATTTCTTCTTTACTACTTTTGTTTTCTTTGGCTGGTTTATTTTTTTATTCCTTTTTCCAGTTTTTTCTTTCTCTTTCCACTTTATTCTGTTCAATTCTTCTTTTCTCTCCTCGCGTTGCTTGACAATATTTTCCTTTCATCTTTCTCCTTCATGTATTCTTTTTTAGGCTTGGTTTTGTTGCCAAAATCTAGTGTTTTCGGAGCATATAAATGTTTTTACTGCATCTCTTTCTTTGCGAGTTTTGATTGATCCAGCATAGTTAGTTACTCTTTTTTTTACCACGGTTCCTATTTATTGTAAAGTTCAAGGTTAGTAGGAAAGTCGGTTGGCCGTTATTACGCATCGATTCCCTTTATATCGGCCGTAGCTGATAAAAATCGTTTTTAGGCGGCCGACATTTGGATCTAGTGGTCAGATTGAGCTGTTGTTTCATTTTTAACCTTATTAATGTTACTGCTAATTGTAAAAATAGCTAAACATGTTGTTTGACGTTTTTATGCATTTCCCCAATATCGGCCGCTCGGCCGATATTGAGATTTATCAATAATACAGATTCCTAATCTCGGCCCCGCGATTATTTCATAAAAAAGACAAATAAATATAAAAGTATACTATCTAAACGGTATTTTAACTCTTTTACTTTGATACCAAATAAAATAAAATACCTTAGGTATGTTAAATTCAATTTAAATACTTACCAACGTAATGCGTTGACTCAGGGATTTGACTCGGCAATGCTACCAAACGACGCATATCCGTACCTGCCCGCGCTCTATTGCCAACTGAATGTTCAAAGGTTGAGGCACCCGCCCCAAAATATGGGAGGTTATGCACAAGGATATAAAGCTGCTTTTTGCATAAAAACAATTATGAATTTAGGACTATTTTTATAGTTATATTAAATTTTCTCTAAAAGGCCGATATTAGGAGTGGGCCGATACTAGGAGACCTCACCCTATATCATAGTATAGTATCATCATCATGTCTATGATTTACATGAAAATTTTAGGTTGAATGACATTACGGGTAAACGCAATTTAATAATTAGTTTTAGATAACGCATTGATTATTTATTGGTTATTATGAAAAACCGTGTATATGAATCATGCAAATTTGTTAGAGCCAATGCTGAACTTTTTGAAAAATTTGAAGATCGGTAAAATATAGTAATAGACATGTGGGACAGTTAGCGATACCACGAATGAAAACAAATTTGTACAGCCGAAATAGCCACGCCATGAGTGTTCGAATTTATAATAACCTACCCAAAAGCATCAAAGACTTACGTAAGGGTAAACTTTTTAACAAAACTTTATTTCATTGGCTAGTTACAAATTGTTTTTATTCGGTTACAGATTATTTGACGTATAAGCATAAATGATATTAAAAATGACTGACATTTTATAAAAATAATTTAATTGACATATAAGAATAATATAATTATTAGGTATAGTAATATAGTAACATGACATACCTATAATAATAATAAAAAATATAATACGAAAATATTAATTATGTAATTGTAAACTGACATTCACGTGCCACAAGTTGGTAAGACGTGCTGTTCAGCTACTCATTACCATTTTTACCATGCCTTGTGTGAATAAATACTTTGACTTTGTTTGGTTAAACACGCTAATCTCTGGATCTACTGGTCCGAATTGAAAAAATATTGTTGTGTTGGATAGTCATTGATTTACTACCAAACGTAGTAAATCAATGTGGATAGTCCATTTATCGAGGATGGCTTTAGGCTATGTAATATCACGCTAAGACCAATAGGAGAGGAGAATCAATGATAAATGTTTCTAAAACGGTAAAAATATAGAAGATACGAAACTAAGAACGCGTTGAAGTCTTTTAGGGCGAAACGTAGTTCGCGAACACAGCTAGTAATAAATAATAATAAAAATTCCTTTATTTCAAAAGTAATATATATTTACAGATTCTTGTCGAGTTTTCGACACTTGTATGGGGAATAACTCACTAAATGTAAAGAATGAATGGGAATGGGCGTATGGGCTTATTACAATATCCTAGTTAGGATCCGATTTAGCATACATTGCTTTCTTTGAGCTCATTTTTAGCAAGTGATGCAATCAAAATAAGCAATGTATGCTGAAATCGGATCCTTACTAGGATAAGTGTAATAAGCCCATTACTGTACGTACGACCTACCTACCTAGTTCTTTATTTTTTTTAATCTTTTCAAACACCGTTTTGTATTGTTCAGCTTTAGAGTTTACCAATTGCTATTGTGATCTTGATGATCTTTGTCAAATAATAATTTATTATCAAACAAAAGTAAGATATTTATTAAAATTAAATAAAATTCAATATAAATCAACAAAAAAAAAACAAAAAATCAACATCCTTATCTATTGGTAAAGCTTTTTTGTCATTTATTTTGTATTTTTTGATTCACATCTGTTTTAAAATATTAAACAGAACAGTGATTTTTGGATTTTTTTCGATCAATTGAAATATTATTAATCAATCATGTTTTCTATCTTTAACAATGTTTAGGTAATATGTGCAACAATATCAAATAAGAATTTGAGAACTCTATGTCACAGTATCTATTACCGTGTCTATGTCTTATATTTGTGGCCGCTCAGTAAATAAATTCGCACTTCTTTTCTTTATGATGACAAAGAGATATGACATCATACAACCACCGCAGCGCGGCAAAACGCAGCGCAGGCCGTGGTAAGTGGAGGAGCGCGCTCCCCACCCCCCTGCACGCGGAGGCTCAAACAGGTTAGAAATGGATTTTCATATAACTTTTCCGCTCGCTTATTTTGATCGTAGAAAAGACTAACTTTCTCTTGTATTTTTGAGGGAATAATTACTGCTGTGCTGTTCCTATCAGGTGTAGTATAAATGTTATTCCTGCTCCCGCATCCGAGGGGTCCCTTTAAGCGAGTACGAAACTCGGACACTATACTCGTTTGTAAAACACCGCACTTATTTGGACACTTGCCATTTAACCCATTCACTGCCTACCTCAAAAGTAATGACTTCACCATCATGCCGCCCTATGTTCTCATCGGCCCGCCCATCGGCGGGCTCGGCATTTCGATAAAGTATTGTTGCCCGCCCATCGGCGTTTTCGGCATGAGGCTGTAGATTTCGACATGAGCTGTTTTTCTTGTTTAGTTTACATCATGTTTACATGTACTGCGCCTTGTATAAAGCGTGTATGCGTAATTTTCTGTAGGACTTGTGGCAAAATTGTGTCTGTTTTATTGGATATTCGCCGAAATAGTAATGGGAGTGTGAAGGTAAGTCATAACTTTCGCTTAATTGATTTCAAACAATCATAATCATGTAGGTCTACGTATTAGGTATATTTCTGCTCATATTTATGTAAATACATGTAAAAAGTTAGAAAAAAAACATTTATATTTAATTTTTTTGCAAAAGTCAGGAGTACTAAACCTTTTTGTTACTTCTCTTATTTTTTTACTGCGCATACCTGTAACTTTGTAAAAATATATTGAAATTTATTTAAAAACTATGTTATAATTTTACGGTAATCATAATTAAATTATTTCAATGTATTTTAAAATTTTAAGTACCTATCTATTATTATATTGTTATATTTTTCTTACATTTCAGATAACATATTCGAGCTAGATGATATGGCAGAAATCAAACGAAACATCAGAGCAAAGTTAAAAAGGCCAGCAGTAAACGAACAAAAGATGCTATTTCTCAGACCGAAGAAAATAATATGTCACCATGCAATTGCAAAAAAAATATGGTAGCAGTTTCAATTCGAAGACTTAGAGGATGTTCCTAACGATCAGCTGTTGCAGTTTCTAAATGATGTAAAAATTATTGTAAATAAATATAAAGAGCATTGAAAATAATTATTAAGTATGGGAAGTAGTTCTCACTTTTTGCGCTTTTTTAATGTTATGTAAAATAAAACAAAAGAAACAAACACGGTTTTTTTGAAAATAAAGGAATGTTCCTTTCAGTAAAATTTGCCATCATCAATATTAAAGGTACTTTTCCTCCAACCACGGTCTTTATTTTCCACACTGTATATGTTCGGGTGAAATCTTGCAACTCAATTTTGAAGCAGATATCTTTAACCAATTGAGCTGAAATTTTGTATACACGTTCAGTTTGGATGACAATGCATGGTTGACTCTGTGAAGTCATTCTAAATCCAAGATGGCGGACCAATTACTTTTAATGCACTTCTACAATATGGGTATCAATTGAAAGGTCTTGCTAAGAGTAACTCGAAAAATAATGTGACGTCACTATTAATCCAATATGGCGCACTTCTAAAGCTTGAAAATCAATTTTGAAGTAGATATCTTTAATCGATTGAGCTGATATTTTGTATACACACACATTCAGTCTGGATGAAAATGCATGGTTAACTGTGTGACGTCATTGTAAACCAAGATAGCGGCATACCCAAGATGGCGGACCAATTATTTTTAATGCACTCCTACAATATGGGTCTCAAATAAAAGGTCTTGCTAAGAATAACTTGAAATAGGCTCAGGCTTTGCTGCTGGTTAAGCATACGTGGCCTTAAGTAGGGTAAAATCATTAGAAGGTCTTATTGAAGAGCTAGACTATTCAAAGTTAACCGGCAAGCGACCTTGCAACAATGATGCGTTGAATGAGATGAACAGACTGAGAAACGTGTCCAGTGATAACTAAAAAGCAAAAAATAAATTAAATGTAAAAAATATTTTTAAAAACAAGCTTTTATTTAAATGCGCTAAAAAGAAAAATAAACAAAAAATTTAATAAAATTAAAAAAAATGTCGAAAAATACTGCTCTCAACTAGTGCAGCATTTTTTTGGAAATTTTAGAAAATTAATATAAAATTAAGTAAATGAGTTATTTTTTTTATTCATATTAAATCATTCTAATACCATGTCGTGCGTCCCTTAAATTTTCCAGGGTGATAAAAAAATAACCGTGTATAAACAGCTTACATCCATATTGAGATTAAATATTAGTTAAGAAGTAGTGAAGTGACCTGTGATGCAACCCAAACTAATGTACACATCTTAAAATAATAAATCTTAACTAGAAGAGTTGAAATCCTTAACAATATTGCATCTTTGAAGTATGTGCGAATGAATGTGATAGTCAAAAAAAAAAGGCGCTGCTAGTAATTACATAAACATTGTTAAGAGTAGAGTTGTGTAACTCAGGAGTGATTGATACAAAAGCTATATATCGGACGCAAGGAGTGATTATATCAGTATATCACTTCAGTTTAAAATATATCTTTAGCTCAATAACTTTATCACTCACCTGAGATGTCTGAGAGCATTGAAATAGGTTGACAGTCCCAAGCCTGTCAAGTATGAAGGGAAATCAGGTGACTGATTTATTAATATTGAAAACAATAATAAAAAAAATAATTCGAAGTATATATGAATACAAATTAATTATAAATCTCTTTATGAATACTAAACTCCAAATAATAAAAAAATTAATAAAAGTTTAATAAGCCATTGATAAACACAGAACATTGACAAAATAAAGAAACACTGAGTTACTAATCTAGTTTCTCTAGCATTAATGCTTTGGCATGAATTACTCAACTGAGCGAGTGATATAGTGATATAAAAGAATGATTGATAGACACAGAGCACACATTCATTATCTCATTGACAAAATAGAGAAATACTGAGTTACTGATCTACTTTCTCTAGCGTCAATCTTTAACATGAATTACTCAACTGAGCGAGTGATATAGAAGTGATATAGTGATATAAAAGAGTGATAATTATCAGCAGCTCCAAAAGATACATATCTCTCTTTTCTTCTCAGTGATATATTCTGCACAAGTCTAGTTAAGAGGCCTATTACAAAAAAACGCGCAGATTAAGGTTTTTAATCGTTCAAATTGTATACCTTAGTCGCAATAAAGAACATTTACTTGATAAAACTAGGTAGTTCATATTCTTATCTACAATCTTATCTTATCTTATAATGGGGGGGGGGGCAGGGGGCCCTGCACTTCGACCCTTAAGGATCCTTTGTACTTCCCCAATTTCTTCATTCATTGATTGCTATCACCATTTATGGACCAATTGAGTGCACTCATGAGTCTCACAATTGGTCCAGGGGGGATAGTTCTGAAGTCTTCGGGTTTGGGATATCCAGTCCCAAAGAGACTCATTCTCCTACGAGAAAGGGAATCACAGTGGCACAATATGTGTTCCATGCTCTCCTCTCCCTCATTGCAGGCCCTACAGGTCTCTGTGTTGCTCAGACCCATTTTTGCTAGCATACATTGAGAATTTGTTGTAGTTATTCGTGTGGGGCTTTGTTGCATTCCACAGATCTACAGTCTGTAATCTAAGGAGCGCTTTCTTTGCTTCACTACGTATGACAATGTGCAGCGGAGTGAGATTGTAGTGGTTCTGAATGCACCAGTGATTGCCATGCAGGCAAGTCTCTGAATCTTATATAGTGCCGTTTTACATGTGGTTAGGTTTGTCCTTGGCCACCAGACAATACTTCCATATGTAATAATGGGGAGTACCATGATGTTATATATCCAGTAATGTATCCTCGGTTTAAGACCCCAGGTTCTCGCGAAGGTAGATAGACACATATTAAAGACTCTTTGTGCCTTTATTAGAGTATCTTTTACATGCTTTCTCCACGTAGGTAAGTTCTTTATCGAGTACTACTCCCAGATATTTAACCTCCGTGGACCATGGTAGTTCTTCACCGTACAGAATGAGGTTCCTCATTTCACTGAGTTTCCTTTTCCTCGTTTTGTTGGGATTAATGGTTAGATGTGTTTCGTCCAGGGACCGGAAAACCCGTTCATTTGCTTAAGCCGTTCGAAAGGGTAACCCATTCGTATGGTAACCCAGTGGGCTCGGTAAGCCGTTCAACAGGTTTCCCAACAATAACGATAACCCGTAAAATAGGGGTTACCACCCACAACAATAATTTACCGCTTACCCAATCTTAAAGGTTTTTAGTGTTTATGCGCTTAACCGCTTACTGTTCGGGTTAGGGTAACCCTTTCCCTCACGCACACCGAGCGATTGAAATAGCACTGCGGGTGCAATAACGCCAGAGTTCGGTTGCGACCTTCGGCAAATATGCGGTGCAAAAGCAATCTACACGCGATATACCTAAGGTCTAAAATATTTTTTACAAATTAATCAGCGTTTAGAACGGTAACCCATTTGGGGGTTTTTGATATCGGTTAGCGGTAACCCGAATTAATTCAATCGAAGGGATTAATGTGTAAACCGGTAAGCCGTTTGAAAGCTTACCGTAAGGCAAAGGGTTTAAAAACCCAGCATTATAAAATACCCCATCAAAACCCTAAGGTTACCGGCTATAACGGTAACCGGGTCCGGTCCCTGTTTCGTCACACCATCTCTCTACCTTGCGCAGTGCTTCTTGCATTAAGCTGGATACTACACTCGGTACTTTTCTATTAATCAAGATGGCCAAGTCATCCGCATAGCCTATTGTGCGAAATGGCCCTTCATTCAGTTGTGAGATCAATGAGTCCACCACTAGGCTCCACAATAGTGGTGAGAGCACGCCTCCTTGCGGACATCCTCTTCTTAAGCATATAGTCTACCCATCTAGTGATGGTTTTGCTGATGCCGTGTTTTTCTGCTGCCTTTTTAATAGATTCAAAGGTGGTCTTGTCAAGGGCGCCCTCTACATCAAGAAAGGCTCTCAGACATAACTCCTTTGAGTCTAAGGCATTCTCGATTCTGTCTGCAACCAGATGCAAAGCAGTATCCGTTGACTTACCTGCCTGATAAGCACATTGCATATGATGAAGAGGTCGCTTCTGTCCATCACGTATGTGCCTGTTAACTAGTTTTTCTAGTGTTTTCAATAGGAAGGACGACAAACATATGGGTCTATAAGATTTTGCTAGTTCATAGTCAGCCTTCCCCGGTTTTGGTATAAAGCTGACTCTGACTTGCCTCCATGATTCCGATATGTATCCGAATGCTAAGCAGGCCCTAAAAAACCGGCATAGTATCGGCACCAGCGTTTCTTTGCCATGCTGTAGTAAGGCTGGATAAATTCCGTCAGGTCCAGGGGACTTGAAGGGCTGGAAACTTTCCAACGCCCACCGAATCTTTTCTTCCGTTACTACCTTTTTAGCAGATGTCCAGTTCTCCCTCGTGGTATGAGCGTTTGGCTCATCGTTCGAGATCCTGTCATCTGCTTCTGAACCTATGATAATAGAACCAGGGGAAGTGGGTCTCAAACATAGTGACCAGTGTCTCCTTTCCCGTTTCTGTCAGTTTGCCATTCGCATCTTTTACTACTATGAGTACATTCGACTTTGTGTTCGCCATTGCTTTACAAAGTCGTAAGCCCACAGGCATGGCCTCTATGGATTCGCAGAGGCCACGCCATGCCTTACGCTTAGCTTTCCTAACCTCGCAGCTATACTTGGAAAGCTGTTTGGCATATTGTGAAAAATCTTTCGTCGCTTTCGCCAGATTAAAAGTAGGTACTTTGGAAACCTTATTTTGACTGATAGCAATCTAAAATAATCCAACTGAACAGAAACCTGCGACTGCACTCTACCGCGCGCAATGCTTGACTTCGTATGAAAAGTCAGTTGTTGAAACTGAAATGTCTACCAGTCCAATCTTCCACTACTGCGTAAAACTGGCTCATAGTGCTGAAGATAAAGCCATTCTCGTAGCACATCTCTTTGCCTCAAACTCGACCTTGGATGACGGAAGAATTATCCCGCCATCAATCAAACGGTGTGAAAGCTTTGTTTGTACCAGGAATCCACAAAACGTGCGATCAGGCGAGAGCTAAGGCTTCTTGACGTCCATAAGTCGAGTGAGCTGGACGGCATCTTCGTAGTGCTGAAGACGTTGCGCCCCAAAGTTGGCCCCATTCCTCACGTGCGTCTACTGTCTCTTCCTGGAAGATACCTCTTGTCCACCTGATCTCCAAGGCTGACCAGTCAGACCCGTCAAACTACAGGCCCATAGCAGTAACATCCTTACTCTGCAAGACATTGTGTTATTAACGGCAAATTACCAATTAAAATACCTAGAGGACCACCACCTGATTAGCGACCGCCTGTATGGCTTCCGTCATAATCGCTCGGCTGGTGACTATGGCGCTGGTGACCCTCTAGTGTATATTTAACACACCATTGGGTGGAGGCCATAGAAAACACAGCAGAAGCTGTCAGATTGGATATCGCCAAAGTATAGAGCTCTTCTATTTATTAGATAAGGCTTACCAACTAAATACATACAGGCAAGTTACTTAAACAGTATTTTAAAAAAGGTATCTTATATGCATTTAAATTATAGGTATGCACAGCATTGTTATTCACACAATATGCTATCTGTTACAAAACAATATATACCGGGTGTAACTGAACACCCCAATAACATTTAAGGGGTATATAAGTTAGATACTAAATGGACCTTCGGTGCTTGTCTGAGGCCTGGAACCCCAATACTTTCAGAGTTATTTGATTTTAAACTGAAAGCAAAAACTTTAAAGTGACAACCATAATCAGCTCTTAACACAAAAGAAATTTAAACACAAAATGCCACGTGACAGACGTGGGCGTAGTATTCCTCGTACGCTTACGTAGGGTTGTCGGCACTTAATACCAAAAAATATTTTATTTCGTTTGTATGGGAAAGAAAAGAAGGTTTGTTAGCGCTAATATTTTTCCTACAGAATCTCTACTTCTGATGGATACATACCCTTAAATGTTATTGGGGTGTTCAGTTACACCCTGTATATATATATATATATATATATATATATATATATATATATATATATATATATATATATATATATATATATAAATACACAAAAAAAAAACAATTCAGAAAAAAAAATTTAAAATGATCGACACAACACTTCCAAATAGCCTTTTTAAAAGTAGACCTTTTTTCACAAATAACATCTAATGCATTGTTACTTTGATACAAATGATTAGTAGCTTCTAGCAAATTTGTCTTCAAAAGAAATCCCCGAAAAAAATTTCAGATGGGTTGCCAGCTTTCTGGGTGGTCACAGCAGTCATCGAGATCCTCCGAGACAATAACCATTAACGTTGGTGTCCCACAAAGCTCTGTGCTGTCCCAAACTTTATTAATTCTGCATATCAATGACTTGTTCTCTGAGGGCACATTCATAGCTATGGATGCTTTCAGAAAGTCTCCCGGAGTTCCGTATTGGAGAGACGATTATAACATGTGTCTGAAGTTGAGGATTTTTTTTGGGGCGGGCCTCAGAATGAGGGAGATTGAATTAAGTTAAGTTCAACCCCACACAGACGAAAGTCTGCGCTTTCACTGCCATGAAGGACCCTTTTACTATAGAGTTTAAGTTTTAAGAAGTACCTCTTCAAATCTCTGACAGTATCAGGATCCTCGGTGTCGATATTTTGAGCAAAGTCCAATTGGGGAGTTATTTGGGAGGCTAGGCTAAATTAGCTAGCAATAAGCTAGGTATCCTAAACAAAGCAAAGAGGTACGTCACGCCACCTCAACGTCTTGTGCTTTACAAAGCTCAAGTTCCTTCCGCATGTTCAGTACTGCTCACATCTCTGGTCAGGAGCTCCAAAGTATCAATTAGAACTATTTGACTCCCTGCATAGACGGGCTGCTCGAATCATCGGTGATCCTGATTTGTTGGACTCATTAGAGATGCTGGAGTCACGCCGGAGAGACGGAGAAATTCCAGTCGATTACGGGCCCCTCAGTCAACGACAAGTTGCAGAGACTGAAGGTTATTTACGGGTTGTAGGAAAATGACGAGATGGTCAAGTCGCCTACCTCAGGAAATGTCGCAAACAAAATTTGAAAATTCCACGCCGCCGCCGACCAAAATTGTCCAACACGCCGCCGCCGCCGCCATTTTTCAAGGCGGCGCACAGGGGTCCGGATTTTCAAAAAAGGTGGACGTAGGATCGAAAATGCATATTTAACTTAACAAAAAATTGTTTCGTATAGGAAATTTAACGCTGATTAATACTTATTACTACAACTTTTCAAAAAAACTGCTCCTTCACGTCAAAAAAAAATATTGAAAATAAAAATGTATGGGAGAAAATCTATTTTATTTTTTTTCTCCGTTCAGTATCAAAGTATAGCAAGCAAACCTTATATTCTGGTAAGTACCTATTGTTCTTAATACGACGACATATAAATTGCGTGCGTATCCCTGCGGCCTTGACGCCTACGACGATTCAAAGTTTAAAATTTCAATTGGTTTTTTTTTTTAATTATTATCGAGTTTTTCAATTATGCTGAATTTAAAATATAATTTCTTAATTATATAAGAATTAAAACATACGCATTCCAGCATTTGTTTCATTTTATTTTAATAAAAAATAGTAATAAAAGTCTTCAACAACAGTCACGTGCTGATTCGTTGCCTATTTGTAACTGACTGAAACGACTCCTGTGATATAAGAATCATTTACCCCCACCACCGGAGACATCGGACGACGCTGATTGGCTGTTGAAGATGTGGTACTAATTTTGTCAGTCACTACTTGCGCGCGTGTGTTTGTTATAAATATCTGTGCATGAAACAATTAAAGGCACTTGTTTCTCAACCCTTGAGGAAGCAACATATCTAATTATCCGTGCTGTGTGAAAGTTTAGTGAGTTTCGTTATGGCTGCATTTGTAACAAACTTGGACATATTTATGTTCCTCCGTGTTGAAGGAGATATGAAAAATTGGGCACGACTCTATGAAGCTATTATTCTACATATCCCAGTTGAAACATGTTCACAAGATTTAGAAATAATCAAGACCTTTTTGAAGAACTACATCAGTAATATCAATCGCAGATGGACAAGTGCTTCTAGAAATCAGAAAACTTTCATGAATAGACATGCTGCGTGGTTACAATCAAATATTAGTTGGCCAAATTGCACTACTGTTAATTTATCCGAGATTTTTCAAGCCCAAGATGAAGTTATCGAAAACATATCGTCAGACAATACTTCATTTGACATCGATACTACAACAGCTGTGATTCCATCGACATCTAGTACAACAACTGTGGGCACATCTACCGAAGTTCAGATTAGGAAGCCTTTTGTTGACCTCAGCAACAAACAGAAGAAAAGACGTTCAGAGTCTCTTTTGGACTATTCGCCGGAAGAACTTACTTTTGCATTAGTCGAAAGACTTAGGATAGACAAGAAGAATGACTTAGCTCGTGTTATTGACCATATAACGAAGAACCCTGATAGTGTTGCTATCGTTCAAGCCACATTGTTTAAGAAAAATACGAAAAAAACTTTTGATGGAGATTATGCTCTTGGTCTTTATACATCATTGAACCTGTCAAAATGGAAATACTTGTGTTTAAGGAAAGCGCTGTTAGATTGTGAAGTTCCAGTGTTACCATCGTATCACAAACTCCTTGAAGCTAAAAATAGATGCTATCCTCATGATTTAGAAATTACTGAGAGAGGAGCCAGAGTGAAGCTTCAAGCCCTATTGGATCTGACAGTCCAGAAGATTCTTCAAATTACTGGTACCCAGATTGATTCGTCAACTGCAGGATTGAAGTTAATTAGTAAATGGGGTTTTGATGGTGCTTCTTCACAAAGTACCTACAAGCAAAGGAGTGAAGATGTAGACTTCAGTGATTCATCGGTTTTCATGTCAAGTCTTGTCCCTCTTAAATTAGTTTCTAATAATAGCACCATATGGGAAAACCCAACACCTTCTTCAACACATTATTGCAGGCCCATTAAGTTCGAGTTTTGTAAAGAGACAGCAGAATACATCAAGCAAGAAGAAGCTGTATTGAAGGAAGAAATAAAAAACATCGATTCTACAAAATGGGCAGGGCTAGAGATTAGTCACAAGCTTCATATGACAATGATCGACGGAAAAGTGGCCACTATTATAACGGATACTGCGTCTGCATCTGCCTGCAATATTTGCCTTGCTAAGCCAACTGAGATGAACAAGCTGTCAGAAGTATTTACAAGACCTGTTCGAGAAGATGTTTATAAATATGGACTTTCTACTCTTCATATGTGGATTCGTTGTATGGAGTGTATTCTACACATATCTTACAACATGGACTTTGAGATGTGGACTGCACGAGGTGCTAACAAGCAACTAAAAGCTGCGAAGAAACATTTGACACAAGAAGAATTCAAACAGCAAATGGGAATACTTGTGGATTTTGTGAAGCAAGGCTTTGGAACCACAAACGACGGAAACACAGCCAGAAGGTTTTTTAGAGATTATGAGAAATCTGCCGAAATAACCAATGTTGACAAAGACCTGCTGAAGCATTTTGCGGTTATTCTTCAAACGATTTCATCAGGATGTGCCATAGATATTGAAAAATTCAGGACTTATTGCAGAGAAACAGCTGAGATCTTTGATCATCTATACCCATGGTTTTATATGCCCGCAAGTGTGCACAAGCTACTCATACACGGTGCAGACATTTGTCATCACTTTGGCCTCCTACCAATTGGCATTCTTTCCGAAGAAGCTGGAGAAGCAAGAAATAAAGAATTTCGAAGAGTTCGTGAGTCTCACACAAGAAAATTTAACAGGATAAAGACCAACGAGGACTTGCTTTAATTAGTTCAGACCCATATTTATCCCATATTCGACCAAAATACAGCAACTCAAAGCAATTCGATTTTTTTCCAGATGTTAAAGAGCTTTTGTTGTTGCCTGAGGTAGTAACAGAAGAAACCGAAAATATGGATCTACAGGAGTTGCAGTCTGAACATGATCCATTAATGTAAATGTGACAGATTTAGTGATGTTGTAATTGTTAGAATTGAGTTTGTTAGTAGTAGTAGTTAAGTTGTGGTCCTTTTCAGGACTACTTAAAATAGTCAAAGGGTCGTGATATTCAGCCGTATCCGGTTAGACTGGACTGGACTGGAAGACAAGAAGACGCTCGGATGATGATGATGACTTAAAATAGTAATTTTCAAGACTTCAGAAAAAGCCCTTTTCAGGGCTAAATCTATTTCTAATTGTTTCTTTCAAGATAAGTCACACTAGTAGTATAACCACCAATATCAACCATGATTTATCAATAGGAAATATCAACAGATGAAAGAATAATCAACAGAAGATTATTTAAAACAAAAATAAGCAAAAATGCTTATTTTATCATAACGTCACGCTTTATATTCCCCGAAGGCAAAGGTGTATACTACACTATAGTACACTGTAATTTCGCCAGTTATATTTAAGTCCCAAGTAATAGGGGGCGAGCCTAATAAAAGGATGGGGCACGCGGGGGGCTTGTTTTATTAAAAAATATATTTTGGATTAATTTTAATAGAAAAACTCGTTAATAATAATAAGATAATTTAACATAACAATTTTAAACTTTATAGCATCGTAGGCGCCAAGGCCGCAGGGATACGCAAGCAATTTATATGTCGTCGTATTAAGGACAATAAGTACTTACCAGAATATAAGGTTTGCTTGCTATACTTTGATACTGAACGGAGAAAAAAAATAAAATAGGTTTTCTCCCATACATTTTTATTTTCAATATTTTTTTTTGACGTGAATGAGCAGTTTTTTTGAAAAGTTGTAGAAATAAGTATTAATCAGCGTTAAATTTCCTATACGAAACAATTTTTTGTTAAGTTAAATAAGCATTTTCGATCCTATGTCCACCTTTTTGAAAATCCGGACCACTGTGCGGCGCCCATGTCTATTTGGCAGCTCTAATTTACAGATTTTGTTAAATATCAACTATCAAAATATTTATTTTATGTGACACAATATCCTTCACTTCAATAATAATAAAATATATTTTCGTTATATGGCTCCTATGTAAAGAAATAAATTCTTAATCTAATCAAATTTTCTAACGAAAAGGCATCGAAACAAGTCAGATTATGTACGAAGTTCTTCATCGTTTAAACGCAATTTTTATGCCAAAATGTTATTTAATGTTTGCTTAAACTGTTGTATTATTTTTATGTTTATATATCGATACTATATTTTTTATGAACAAAAAACTACCATATATTTTGCCGCGCCGGCGATGCCAGTTTGTTTTGTATGGCTCGACGCGATTTTGTGATAGGCCTCTTAAACTCTGCTATAAATATTTATAATTGTAATCATTGGTTGGACAAGTATTTGTATTATTATTTTTACTATAATTATATTTTTATAAAAAAAATTCAAAAGGTTTGTAAATTCTGAATACAAGTCTTGCCCGCCCATGGGCGGGCTCGGCATGATAGGTCGGAATTCACTTTTTTCAAAACCTGTGATATCCGCATTCCGTTTTAGTTGCGAATCAATCATAATAAAAGGAATCCATACATAAAATCTTATTATTTTTTGATGGTATTTGGCTAACATAATAAAGTTTGAAATCCAACCGCCCATGGGCGGTCTCGGCATACGAGTTAAAAAGTTTCGCCCGCCGATGGGCGGGCAAGGCACTGAATGGGTTAAAATATATTTGTGTGGCTATTTTCACTTGTAAACACACTGCGTCCAAGTAAAAACCAGGCTTCCGTGATGCGCATTTGATACAAATAAGGTGTTATTCTGTGAGCGAACATCAGATCGTAGATGTCCTAAGACCAATTCTGCTGATGAGCCACCGCTGAACCAAAACTTCATCGTTGCATTTGACCAATCAGAGAGCTACATAATCACATCATCGAATAATTGAAAGTCAATAAATGCGCTCTGATTGGTTGATCACAACGATTTAGTGCTCGTACAGCCTCCACTCGCTACACCTTGAGGGCCTCAAGAGGCTAATGGCCATTATCACCAACCTTATCTTAACTTAGGAAACTCCTAGGATGTATGCTGTTACTTTTTGTCTTTAATGAAAAGAATGTGACAGCGTGCCATCTAAGAGTCGCCTAAGCTAAGACAAGGCTAGTCATTATAAGTCACACAAAATGCAATAAAACCAATTTGTATTGGTTTTATTGTATTTTTGTCTGTATAAAAAAATTAAATTACATAATTAGGGAACCTATAATTGGGCTGTGCAGATTCGTAAACTTATGCAAATGAAGCAGAGGATTGAAGAAAGAATTGATTACTAGTATTGTTTATGTAATAGTTTATAGCTTACCTTAGATTCGGCGAATGAAAAAAGTGGGTACATGCAGTCTAATTAAAATACATTTATTTACAATAATGTTATTACTTTACCGAATATTTATATAAACCAGTGAACGCATATAAAACATGGCAGCTTTTGTTTCTTACTTCCCATTAATTATTAACATCCTAAGCTTGCAGAAATATGAAAAATTACACAATAGAAAAGTAGAACTAACTTAAATAGTGAATTTGTAAATATTGGGTGTAATGCCACATACTTATTTTTTATACAATCTCATTCCGTAGACTAAAAAAAAATATTGGGTTTTAGAACCATTGCACAAGCTTTATAATAAAAAAATGGATTGTTAAATCGACGGGCCCAACGTAAATTATTAAAAGTCATTATTGAATCCTAAACTTTCGATGAACTACTACGGAATCGAGTTTTAAATTCAATGATTTAAGACTTATATTTGTGGAACTACATAATTTTCTCTTATTATCTTTAGTGGGGTGTTAAATATAGCTTTACAGAAAATGTTACAGCTAATAAAAAAAGTAAGTAAATTTTGAGTTTCGAGGAATTACATGGGGCCATCGAAATGAGAAGTGAATAACTAAGGAATAGGCAGATGGATTCACTTGATTCTTTTTTTAAAAGTATTTATTGAGTTTAACAGTAGGTTCTTAGGAAGAGAAAAATTGGAAGAAATGCATTGCAAGAAAACACATTATTTCCAAGCTGTGCCACTACATCCAACATGTGAATTGAAACAAGAGCTTTTGACAGAATGATGTCTGTCAGCTCAGGACAGCTAGTATTTAACAAATAATATGAGATGACTAGAACATAAGTTAACAGCCCACCGAAGAGCTCTTTGGAGCACTTTTATAGGGCCATTATTAAAAACCAATGAATGCTTTCGTGTATTCATGCATCTACTGATCTAAAATGGCAAATTTTAAAAAACATTGGAACATATTCGCCTTCGGAACTAAAAGTGCGCAATAGTGAAAATACATAATAAATTAGGTACGTTTGTGAATAAAAATTATGTTGTCTTGATGAACTCATTCATTTTGTTAGCGTAGGTGTAAAAAGGTGCAGGTGGAGCTCTAGAACTACTTTAATCGGTAAAAATTCACCTAAATCTAAAATCGTCTACATCCGAAATGAAATAGGTTTTTAGGAGCAATCCCAACAAAAAGATATTAGGTGCGTAGGAGGTACACCTACTTAGATGAAGCGAAATTTATTATTTTTCATCATTCTACTGCGTTCTAAGGTACTATGAGAAAGGATTCAAAATTTCGAACCCGGCGCTTATAGATATTAAAAATTCAAAACGTTGAATTACTTCTCTGCAGTGTCACCATTGATATAAATTAAATGAAAAATTAATAAAAAGCTCACCTGCTATTCCACTAAACATTTTTCTCGGTTTTCAAAACCAAAAACACAGAATTTTGTTAAAAAGATCACAGTAACTTTGCTATTAGATTTTGTCAGCACCAATTTCACAAAATGGAGAAAAATAATGTTGTTACACCACTAGTTACTCCGAATTTTCAAAGTTTTAATAAACTTATTCTTGATTCTCAGGTCAAAGTTTTACGATTTACAATAACAATCACATGCAGCCAACCAAGATACAACGGAACGGATCACAGAACACAATTCAACGGATTGGATCATGGAACGTGAGCACAGACTACACCCTTGGGTATATGCATGGAATTATTACTCAAACAGGAATGAGCTCTTCAAAATATTGTTGTTCAAATTTGGACTTTATGTCTACGTAAATAAAGACTAAACACTTGAAAGTGCAAAAGTGTGCCGAGAGAGATAGCACTAACTGTACCTTTTATCCCTTTCCCACAGTGTTGCTACTGTTGTATATTTTATAATTTAGTAGTTATGAAACAACTATTGGTAGGTGAAGATTTTTTATTATTGTTTATTTTAATTACTTTTAACGCCCAAAATACCTAAATTGTTTTTTTTTTGTAATAATTATAACATGAAATAAATTAAATTATCGTGTTAGCCTACTATTAATAATTATAACACTATGATTATACGTCCAGCCCCCCTAGCATGACCACCAAAACACGACATGATAAAGCGGTTTATCGCGGTGAACTGTCAAAATACAATAGGTTTTCATCGTATTTTGACAGTTCACCACGATAAATCGCTGTATCATATCGTGTTTTGATGGTCGTGCTACGGGGGCAGGAAATATTCTAGTGGTAGTATTCAAAAATGTTATATTGCAACAACGATTCTATGTCAATGTCAGTAATTTTCGTTGTCATTGTAGTGGGGTGACCACACGGTATGTACCTAACATAAATATTATCGCAATTTTTAACATTTTTTAATAAAAGTAATTTATATTAGTTATTTATTGCTTAGCTTACACGATGCGATGTTAAGTTATTAGAAAAAGAATTGGCATTAACATTTTGTTCAAGATATTGGCGAAACCACAGTTTTCAATATTTTGTTGAAACAATTCGACTCACACTGATGTGTTTTTAATTCTTTTCTTCTTAAAATATTACTCATTCTTTTACTAGGTATGTATTTGAATATCACAGAGAGATTTTAGTGTTGACTCATTTTTGACAAGTTGACATATTTGAATATCTGTTATGTGGCGGTGGGTTCAACATAATATACCGATTGGAAAGACCCATCTATTGAAAGACAATCATTGACATTCATTATTATTTAAATAATTATAATATTAATAAAACCTCTCTTGTATTGAAAAGCAGATATAAAATTCTTTTGCGCAACCCATTTTGAAATAATAGATAGAATATAATATTTCTTTGTTGTACAACACCAACCAGCTTAAAGTCAACGTATAAATAATACACTTAACAATTATTGTACAGAGGGCGACCTTGTCGCTAAAAGCGATCTCTTCCTTATCAATCGTGATTATTAAGCATATTATGATTTTCAAAAGCATCTTTCAGGTTGAATGTTATTGTTTTTAAGAAAAAATCCCTATTTTGTAGAATTTGTGGTCACAAATTTACGAAAGAGACAAACGGTACAGTTATTTATCTCTCGCTCGGCACACTTTTTTAAGCAAGAGCTCATTCCTGTTTGAGTAATAATTCCATGGGTATATGTGTTCTGTGGACCACAAATTATGAGATACAACGTGAGTGCATGCAACTAACCACAGATTAAAAAGAAATGGCAACTATTGGCAACTAACTTCGGCCCCTTAGACATTAATCTGAGTTCGGCCCACAAACAGTGTTGCCAGGTCGGATTTTTACTTTACCCCAGGCTTAGTCTCAATTACCTTAGAATCTTATTTTTAAAAAATACCCTAAATGAATTTTTTCTATATTTAAAAATAAAACCACAACATATTTGTTATTTTTTTAAATTAATTTCTCTTTAATATTCCTTTTTTTTTCTTTATAATTTTCTTTTCAGGAGAAAAAGATTTGAGTTAAGATTTAAACGCGATTTTAATACCCAAAATCAGGGGTTCCCAACTTTTACCCTATTACCACCTCACCCAACATTATGCTAAAATACTACGCCCCCCCTAGGGGCCGAAATGGGGAGTCAAATTAGAAAATTAAACAAACGATGAAAATATTGGCGTGTTTAGTTTTATTCAAAAGTAGGTAATCAACTGAGAAAAGTAAAACATACAATTATTGGGCACTGTGGCTGCATTTTATTAACCAATTGTTGAATCCTTGGCTTCATATTAGCCAGTGCACAGCGAAGATCATTTTTCTCAATATACTTTATACAGTTTATTTGCGCCCCCCCTTAATTCACTCTACGCTCCCAAGTGGGACGCGCCTCACTGGTTGAGAAACTCTGCCCCAAATCAAATAATTTTCCGAAAATTTCTATGATCCGAAAAAAGTTTCACTTGCTTCGTGTTTTTTTTATTATTGACACATAAGTCACATAACATATGTGTCAATAACATAACAATAAAAGATTCCACACAAAGCGTAACAGCAGAACTAGGGTTTAGCATTTTCCACAAAAACTACCTACCTATCACAGAATACTAACCATTCCAAACAAATATCCACAAATAAAACCAATATCATACCATCTCAACTAGAGAGGGAGAGGAACACATTCACGAAACGAAATCTGCGATGGTCGTGTTCGGAAACTTATTCCGTTTACTGTTATTTTATTGTTGTTGACACTTCTGTAAATAAATGTAATCCCACGTTGTATGTACTATGCATTCAGATTTAACAAAAATTTAGTACATTTTATTCGAAAGCTCTTAAACATTTACCTCAAAAAATACCCTAGAAAAATTCATACCCTAAAAATTAATTTTTGCCCTAAGTATAACGTAAATTACCCCAATTTGGCATCACTGCCCACAAATTACGTGCACAGACTACCATAAACAAATTTTTACATAAACCACAAATTCTAGCTCTCGTTTGTGGGTGGACCTCTGGACCAATGACATTAGAAAGACATTAGAAAATAGCATACCTTAAATAAAGAATGGAGTAGATAGGACGTGACCGTATACCCGTAAGGGACAGACATAGATGACATCTTACCTGCCTAAAGTAGATGGGTATACCAGTGTTGCTTTAAGTTTTACCCTACTTTATGTTTATTTATAGTGCATGGACATATTTTTTTAATACGTGTAATGGGCTGAGTGAGGACAAGACTTGTGAGCAAATATGAGCAAGTCAGCGAAAATTGTATTATAAGTCGTACTACGTCACAGCTATCTTATTACTACTACTTACGAGTATGGTTTCAAAGAGAACATCTCAAAACTTTAATCAAATCCGAGTACACATATAAGAAAAATAAGTAGGTACTTATTACAAAGCTTTTCCAATTATTTGTTATGACTAAAAATTACGAAATAAAAAGTAGGTAATTTAAAAAATATGCCGACTTCAAAAAAAGTTACATGACTTAAAATAATGTTTTATTGTAAAAATTATAGAAAACAAATTAGGGCCTACATTTTTTTGAAGTCTACCAAGTCTACCAATTTCTTAGAAAAAATAATCAATTTTTTTACCGTATTTTTTTTTGTTGTTATTTGCCTTTTTAAAAAAAACAATGTATTCATGTATTCTTAAGTTGTGCCTTATGAGTTAAACTTTAAAATGATACAAAATTCAATAGCATATCAAGAAAAAAAAACAACTCTAACTGCTATGCTAAAATGTCATAAAAAGAAAGACAATAATTTTCAATCACATTTTTAATAAATCTCATATTGCCGATTAAAAAGCTTTTACATTTAAGATACTTCTTGAAAAGTTAACACCACATTTTGTCACTTTAAATATTGTTAAAAAAGTCCACCATTGTTTAATAAGCAAGTACTCTCCCTCAATGCTACTTGTTGAGAGGCTCTCCGTATCATTTCTGTATCCGCCCTTAATTCGTCAGCTGTGGTCAAACTCCTTTGTAAAAGCTCCTCTCTTATGTTAGGAACCTATAGGTAAACCCGCTGTTTTATAGTCCCCCATAGAAAAAAATCCAGTGGTGTCAAATCAGGGCTACGAGCTGGCCAAGCAATTCAATCCAAATATCACGGCTTATTGGATCTCTTGGAAATCTGAAACATTTATGAATAAAATAACATACATTAGTAATAAAAAAAATGTTTCGTTTTACCCGAAAATATGAATAGCGTAATCGTTTTATTACTGGCATCCCTAAACTACATTTAATGCAGTAAAATTAAGAAGTCATACAAAATGTCTTTCTGACAATCAGATCGTGTGGTAACTGTCAACTACCACTAAACTATTAAATTTGGGCGGTTTAACCTTGAAATAACAATATTTTTATAAGCTAATTTCAATAGATTTATTAATTTTCTATTAATTTTGGAGATACTATATTGTATAATTTGAACTGAGCTGTATTAGTTATCACATTTGGAATACTAATTTAATTGAATTTTCATACTTACGAATGATAAGTTATGTTCTCACTTTACCGCCCAGCGGCCGTACCGCCTAACTCAAA
Source organism: Schoenobius gigantellus (assembly GCA_963935595.1). Taxonomy (NCBI): domain Eukaryota; kingdom Metazoa; phylum Arthropoda; class Insecta; order Lepidoptera; family Crambidae; genus Schoenobius; species Schoenobius gigantellus. Next base: position 30,086,612 of record OZ012552.1, read on the forward strand.
GCGATCACTCGCTATTGCTTTCGTGACATTAGAACAATAGGTCAAATGTCACCTGTGACATTAAAATTATTGTTCTAGTGTTCTAATGTCACGACAGCGATAGCGAGTGATCGCTATGAGTTAAGTGAAGACCAAACCAAAGCGTTCATAGTGCGTCCGCGATCACGTGCACGGTGGCGATCAGATGTTGTGTACGAACTCATAGCACCGTGTTCGTTCACATCGACGCGTTCGCTGATTGACCGCAGGCGTCCTGTGCTGCGTCTAGTCGCAGCGTTCACTTGCGTCCGCGATCCTGCCTAGTTCAGTTCCTGCCTGCAGAGTTTGCACGCTGTACGCAACGTTATTGTTTCTGATTTTGATGGTATTTTCATGATGTCTGATACAAATACAGAAAGAATAGTCAACGAAATTAGCAAGCATCGTTTACTTTATCACACTTCACACCCAGAATACAGAAAAAATAGAAAGAAGGATTGCATAGCAAGTCTAAAAGTAATTGCGGATTGAGTTATTAATGTCATGGATCCAAATCCTATTCTTTTTCCTGAAAAAAAAATATCATTTTCATTAGACAGATGAAAATATATTTTTTCTAAAATATTCTGACAAAATCATGCCCTTTATTACTTTCTTCATCTTCTGCAATAGCCGCTAGAAGTAATATTTCTTCTTCAGATTCATTGAATTCGTCTTTAAACATAATTATTTAAAAAGTCCGCTCCGAGCTATACGGCACGGTTGACGACACGAACGTACCACGGACGCTAGCTGATCGCTAATTTGGTGTGAACGGTTTCTGCACGCATAGAAGACGCTCACCGTGCACGCCACCGCGGACGCAAAATGAACGCGTCGGTTTAGTCAGGCCTTTAGGCGGTACGGCCGCAGTTCGGCTTTTGCAGCCGATTACACAACAATGCACCATAATAGCAAGAACTAGAATATAGTGCTCTACACTTAAATAATGCACACACTGTTTAAAACACTTTGCAAATATAAAATAAATGCGATTAAAAGAGCACGCTAGCAAAATAATCTGTTCGTTTGGTCTCAACTTGCAGTTGTGCCCAACAAAAAAAAAGCGAGATTCTGACAGAGACAAAGAAAGTATTTATATCTCTGTCACTCTTAAGGGTTTCTGTATAAACATATCCTGCTTTCACTTGGTATTATTCACAGACATATAAATCTGTGGTATTATTATCTCGTGTCTAGTTTATTCTCATACTAGCTCTGACTATAGAAAAAAAGGGGACTCGGCATAACGAACGTAGTTATAGGAATGTGATGTATTTCGACGGCATAGTTTCTGACATATTGGCATCTCTTTTTAACTTATGAGGATAATCATAAGTAAAAAAGGACAACAGTAGTTTTATCATTACCAAAAATGGCAACATTATCTTGGTGACGTCACAGAATATCTCACTGCGGCCGGTCGCCATGTTTTGTCACAGTACTCACAATCTTAGATTATTTATCTAAACTCACAATCAACAACAAGTACATCAGTTGTCATCGCGACTTGTTTGTTTCAGTGTTTTGGAAGAAAATTTTGTTATTAGGCGAAAATTGTGCTTGTTTAAAGTGTTGAACTTGCATAATACTGCATTTATTATGGGTAAGTGCAGTGTGTTAGGCTGCCGCATGAGCAAGCAAGCCGCCATCTTTGTGCCAGATTCACATTTAGGTATGCACGTTTTTTTCGTAGGTATTTCATGTCTATTCTTTTTTCCTTAGTCTGAGCCTTAGATAAAGAATGAATAGATAGGACGTGACCGTATACCCGTAAGGAACAGACATAGATGACGTCATACCTGCCTAAAGTAGATGGGTATACCAGTGTTGCTTTAAGTTTTACCCTATGATCTACGTATTTTTTGAGACATTTTAATGAGCGCCCCTCGCTCAATAATATGTCTCAAAAAATAAAAGTGGGAGGAAGTTGCGATTTTTTTTTATTGAATTCTTCATTCAACCTTCGCCGCAGTCTAAAGTTATTTACACTTTTAAATAAAACTACACTTTTCGGATTTACTCGAGTATATTTCGTTTTAAAATATTTTACTTAATTATTTATTTATGCTATTATGTAAACATCTTTACAAATATAAGAAAAAATATCATCATCCACAAATATCATCAGGAATCATCATCATCATCCACACGCGTCCACTGCTGGACATAGGCCTCTCCAAGTGTTCGCCACTGAGCATGATCCGCGACCACTCGCTTCCAGCTTTTGCCAGGTACCTTGCGAAGATCGTCGCTCTATTAAGAATACAGCGGGCAATAATCATTGTTTTTTCTTTATCTCTGCAGTTTATTTAAAATCCAATATTTACACATTTACTAAATATTAGTGAAGATTTAGAAAATGTATAATATTAAATTTTAAATAAACATTTTCTAAAATTAGATTTCAATAGCACCGTTATTGTCATCGAATAAAGGACTCTTCACTACAATACAGGTAAAAATTCACTTGGTCAAGAACTGAACTACTGATACCGCACTCAATATGGTGCTAAAAGCCCAAAGTTGGTAAGCTTGCTCACAATGTGAAAAAAAGATCTGGCATAGAACGCAAGATGCCGATGTAGATAGCTGGTTATTCTTAGTTGCCCGTGTTGCCACCCCCAACCTCGCCCCCGCTGGCGGCAACTTGGAAATAGCGCAGGACAAGACCAATTTGTAGATCTCTGAGGAAGATTATTTTCTGTCAAGTACCTATATAATTGTTTAGAAACACTTGTTCGGTGCATAGAGCTATATCTACATCCTATGTGTTCTTGTTAAATATTCAGACAACGTAGAGATATGACTTATTTCATTTGGATTAAGCCAGATTACTAGGCTATGGCACAAAATTGCTAATAAATCACAAACATTTTCTAGAGGCTGTCTACTCCTCGCCACTCACCAGCTGTTTTTGGGTGTGGTAAACACGTATTAAATTGCTTACGTACAAACTCATATGCCTTTGAACTTAAAAAGTGTAAGCACAGCGCGAATTTCCTTAAAGGTTCAGAATACTTTCTTTTGTCAACTCCTAAAAATCTTTTCAGAAAATCTCTATTGGTTCCTCCTACAGTATCTAAAATGTCCAACTACTAATTTTGCATTATTAACTTACACTTCAAATCACTTTACACATTTTCAAGTGTGACTACTTTTTTTCCCAATCGTCTAAGCGATTGACGCACTGGCAGTAGTTTTTTATTTGATGACCTCGCTGATTGTTTCAAACCCAGCATTTGAAGCCGCATTTTTCTCTTTCGGGGCGTATTCAAATTTGAACCGCAAACCAACACCGATGCGTCCTGAAACAATATGTATACAGGTTAAAAATAAAAGCAGGTTCTAATTTTACAACATTAAAAATATTAATTAATAAAATTTTAAACTGTATCCGTACTAATGGTCAGACTTGTTATATTAATAGAAAATGACAAAAATCAAACTATTAATAATATGTTTGGCCATATCAAAATAGTAGAAAAGGATTTGGTACCTACCCAACCCATGTTAATCCAAAACTGTAAAATAAATTTCGAAATCCCCCATAAAAATAGTTGGGTTTGTGAAAAATAAATTTAGGTTTTGGCTTGATAGGGTATGTACCTTGTAGATATAATATGTATAAGTTACTGACCTGTAAAAAAAGTTTAGGAATAGCACCACTCCTAAGAAAAGTGCCTTTTTTGTTTTTCTGAATCCACTGTTGTTCAAAATGCTTAGAACACATTCGGGTATGCTTGGTTGGCTGCCAATTCAATCGACCAGTAGCTTTAACCCAACTGTTTTCGAGTAGTTATTTCCGAAGGAAATCTGTTAAATACAGACAAACAAGCAAATGGAAAGTCTCACTTCAAAAGAATTACCTTTGTTATCTAAAATGCTTAAAATTTTATAGTTAAATATGTCAATATTAATGTAACACAGAAACTAATATGTGAGTTCCCTTTCACGTAACAAATTACCTACGAATCAAGGAAAAATAGCCGTAGCGTAACTGGTATCATTATAAACCGGCAAAATGTTATACGCGTTGGCTGTATACGTGGCCATATTGTATGGCGACATTCCTAGCTTGTTAGGTTAACAGTAACCTTACTACTTAGTTTGAAATTTCATGTTTAATCCCATAATATGATTGAGAACCATAGTAGAAGGATAAAATATTGCAATATAACTTGTATTTATAATTTAAAAAATAGTTTTGGCGCTTTTTATTGACACAATTTAGGTCTTACCTGTGAAAGGTTATATTTTCCTTTTTTCTAGCACTATCACTATTACAACCTAAAACGGAGCAGTGCACCATGATTTAAATGTTCAAATAGTTCACAATTACACTAATTAAAGTGTTAAATAATTACACAGTAAGCTATAATTCACACAACAAATTTCTTCCACGTATTTGTTTAGCACCAGACGCTGGTGATAAACAATCCCCACTACCAGTTTCACCTATATACGGTAACAAGGACAAAAAAAATGATGCCATCTTCTTCTTTCCTTTGGCAATGTGTATAAGTTTATCTCTTTTCCTCATGTTTGACGGCTTTTATAGCCCATCTATTCATTCTTTATCTAAGGTCAGCCCCCCTATTCTGTAACTTCGGTTGCTAACTAGAACTGTCATTTTTGAAAGGAACTTAACATCCATTACTGCTATCATGAACGCTGCCGTAACACATAAGATCACTAAACCCGCAATGGATATAAAGTGGCTTTCAAAAATGACAGTTCTAGTTACCAACCGTAGCCACTGGAACGTCCGTGGGGACTATAGTCCCCAAAATCTCTTGCTAATAAATCACAAACATTTTCTAGAGGCTGTCTACTCCTCGCCACTCACCAGCTGTTTTTGGGTGTGGTAAACACGTATTAAATTGCTTACGTACAAACTCGATTCTCGATCGACCTGGGTACTATGGTACCCAGTTCCCTTTGCGTAAAACCGCGCGGTGTGATAAAAAAATCGCGAAAAATAAAATATTTTCTCTATGGCTTTATTCCTTTGTCAATAGTCTCTTTCATAAGTTGACAGGTCATGTCCAATTTATTTTTAGTCTTAGATTGAAATAAATTTGTCATAGTCTGCGGTTTAACTTACTTGGCCGTATCCATACGTTTCTTACTCCATGACCGATGAGATTTATTGCGTACTTACTTAGTCTGTATTAGTATTTTCGTAGAGTGTTCTATATCAAAATAAACTAGAAGAATTGGGCTACATTATTATGTATGGTTTATGATAGTTTATAGTGTTATATTGCCACACTAAACGTTTTTTTCAAAAAGTGAGTATTTTTGAAATTTTAAGCACTTTAGTTACTATTCTCGTCATTATTCATTCAATTATGAATCCTTATCTAATTAACTATTATAAGTTCATTCCTTATTAAATTAGCTTTCCATACGTATTTTTTATTTAATTTTAGACACAATAATTTATTTTTTGCATTTTTTTTAAATTTGAGGTCGCGCGTGCGCATCTCGCGTATATAATTAAGTAATTAATCGTTTTTATTATTTTTTTCTTTTTTCATTAATAATATTACCCAAAACTATTATATATCAAAATAATCTTCAAGAATAGGGCTATAATAATATATATAGTTATTTAAAGTTTTATAAAATAGTTTTTGCGCAAAAAATTTAAAAAAAAAATCGGGTCTTCCGCGACCTTCCGAACATTTTCGCGCTTCATTCATTTAATTATTAATCCTTATCTAATTAACTGTTATAAGTTCCTTCTATATTAAATTACCTTTCCATACGTATTTTTTGTTCTCTTGTAGACAGTATATGTCACTCTCCGCAATTTTTTGAACACTCCGTACGCGCCGGGGTGAGTCATTCCGCAATGGCGGCACCTTTGATATTTGAGATATACTACTTTTTGCTTTTGAAACCCACCACGCTTCGCGTGGCGACCGTTCCAGTGGGTAGTTAGCGAATAGGCCTGCTGAGCATACTAGGTACATGGTGCATACCTACCTTAGACTATGAATACCAAAGGACATGAAATACTGACGAAAAATGCGTGGCAAGATTTGTGTTGGTGCTCTAAGATAGCGGAAAAAACTTGGGACGCCGCATCCAAGATTCCACATTTATTATGTTTTTCTTTATAAAATCAATGAATAACATAGAACTGTAAAATGCACTCAGAAATAATGCTCACTGACTGATATTGTAGCACAACTACAAACACGGTGCTTTGTAATGGCGGACTGAACTGGACGCTTTATTTGAGATAATTATATTAATACATTGCGAGTCCATTGGTGTACTTAGTCTGAGATACCTACACATGTATTTGGCAGCTAACACCGCGTTTACACATTAGCGCGAATCGCGAGGCGAATAACGAACACGCATGTGTATACAGTAAGTTCGTTATTCGCCTCGCTATTCGCCTCGCGATTCGTGAGTTCGCGTTGGGAGCGGTTTTTTGGACGCGAATCAAAGGGCACGAATAGCGAACACGAACTTACTGTTTACACATTCGCATGCATTTAGTTGACAGCTAGCGCCCGACTCAACCGAACGTGTAGACAAAATAGAGTGGAGTGGAGAGCGAATTTTAGAATTCCTAGAACTTTATTATAGAGAAGAGCTCATTTGGAACCCAAAACATCGCAATCATAATTACACAAAATAAAAACCGACTTCAAAAACACTGAAACGGTCAAAATAATATAAGAATAGGTACTGACAACATCAAAATTCTATATTGAAGTCGGTGTCAAATTTTAAGACTTCAAAGTTGATCCCATAGTGAACGTTGTTCCGTTTGCTTGTCTGAACAAGCACACAATATTTTTTTGGTAATTAAAAAATAAACTTGTATATTGAAGTCGGTACGAAACGATGATCTCTTATAAAGTCTTAAAATTTGACACCGCGGCTGCCCCATTGCAAAACCTAGTAAATGGTTTTGACCAAAGGACATGTTCAGTTTCGCCATACTTCGTGGTATTAAAATAAATAGTGCGTTTAGCAGTATTGTGGTATATAACGCTTAAGACAGTAAATATTTTAGAATATAATTACCTTCTTTAAAAAAATTAACAACCCTCCATTTTGTTTTAAAAATCTTTCAAAAATCTGATGGTAGAAATAATAAAAACACGCTGGCAACACTATAAATATATTGGTATTTGGCAACACGTGTATTTGAGATGTGATTTCTATAGTGATGTAAAATATAATGTAATAACGGTTTTTGTTCACAATTGTTCCACAAGTGTTATGGGACGCTCGACAAGATGAACGATTTTACAAATGACGATACGTCAACGTTGACTTTTGACAATATCATTATTGACATGAACGTAACCTTACACCGCACTGTGTCGTTCAGCGATATCCCTACTCATACAATAGTATGAAACGATTTATATCATATTTTTTTTTTTTTTTTTTTATTAACATAAATTTACGAAACAAAAATACTTATTAAATTAAATTGCACTGATAAACCCCAAACGGGTTTGTTCCAGTGCCACTTGTAGTTATGTGGATAGCAAAAAGATTACTTAACACTAAACGGTAAACACACATAAACAGCTCCTATGACTATCTTATACCTATGCATACACACTAGCTACTTGTGCAGCGCACCCGCATGCGCCGGCCGGCCGACCGGTATTGATGCGCAAGGAGGGGATCGGACACGATACAGGCTGCTCCACTATTTCATACATAATCTAGTCACGCCTTCATCTCTACAGAGTCGGCAGAGTGTGTATAAATAAACACCTGAATAATAATAAATACAAAATATTAGAGATAATTTTAGGAAGAATCGCTTATTTGTTCTTGAAAATATTTTTTTAGTACGCACGATATATTTTTTGGGTTTATTTGTTGTTTTATTTCTTTAGGTAAGTTATTTATAAGTTCTGGTACAATAAAATCTGATCTCCTTTTACCGTAAAAGTTAGTATACCTAGGTTTTTGTAAAAACTTTTTTTCGGACCGTCTTGTTTGATATCTTGTAAATATTTCTTCGTTTTGTATTTCCTTTCTGAAGTATTGTTCTTTCAAAATAATTAATTTGTATAGGAGATGTATGGGTAAAACATTACAGTGGTTAAATAATTCATTTTCATTTTGTAATTTATTTTTAATTTTAGGTGGTACTATTAGTTTTAAGAGTCTTATTTGAATTTTGTAAATATCGTTTATGTAAGTTTGGAAAGTGCGACCATAGCTTGTAATCCCGTAAGACATGACACTTTCGGCAAGCGCTAGGTACATGTTACGTTTTATATCATAAGGTACCCTATCTTTTATGATATATAGTTTAGCCATGAGTGCACGCAGTTTATTACACACATCGGCAATGTGTGGTCCCCAGTTGAAACGCTGATCAATTTTAAGTCCTAGGTATGTTTGCTCATTTACTATCTGCAATGGTGGACAACTACATTTTAAGTTACTTTTATCAGAGTGAAAACAGTTATGAGTATGTGCTAATATCTCAGCAGACCCTACTGTTTTAGAGTAGCTCGAGCAAATGTGAAGTAATTTGGTTTTGCTACAGTTTAGAACAAGACCAGCGTCATGAGACCATTTGCAAATGTTGTCGAAATCTAGTTGTAGTTTATATTCTGCTGTTTTAAGATCTCTGTCTGCTGAAATTAGACAGGTGTCGTCAGCATAAAGATAAATTTTACAATGCTCTACTACATTACACACATCGTTCACATAAGCCAAGTAATGAAGGGGACCCAGCACAGATCCTTGTGCTGTTCCTTCTGTAACAGTTACCTTATTACTAAGGGAGGTTCCTACTTTTACTTGATACGATCTGTCAGTAAGATAATTTCTACACCAGTCAAGAACCTGACCCCGGATCCCAGTGTTTCCCAGCTTTTCTATTAATACTTGATGATTTAAGGTATCAAATGCCTTGCTGTAGTCGATAAAAATGACAAGAACGTGTTTTTTATCATCCAGAAACGAATTTATGTCATCTGTGAACTTAGATAGTAAGGCTGAAGTACTTTTTTGAGGTTGAAATCCATACTGGTTTGAAGATAGCACGTTGTTTTGATTGTAGAATCTATGAATGTTGTCACAAATATATTTCTCTACAATTTTATCGACTACAGGAAGCATTGTGATGGGCCTATAATTTGAACAGTCTCGTGAATTACCACCTTTGAAGATGGGTCTCACTAAACCCGTTTTGAGTTCATCAGGATATACTCCTGTCTTTAAGCTTGTATTTATAAGTTTAGTGATGGCTTCTACGATATTATCAGCAGCTAGTTTTATATCAAAGGATCGAATATTATCGATACCAGGCGATTTGTTTGATTTTAAATTCGTTATAATTTGCTATTACCCTTTTATTACATAACCGAAAAAGTAAATCAGTCTTATTTCTAAAGCTTTAAGGTTCTCAGTATAAATCTAACTTCCAGCACAGAATAGATAATAGTACTACGTACAGAACGGCCACTTACCTTCTCGCACTCATTTCAAATACCTCACCCCACCCGGCACTTCGTTGTAGACATCACTGACACATAAACCAGGGCGCGCGCGATCACTCCGGCAAGGCAACACTTCACGTTCATCGAGTAACAGAGATAGCGCTATGCGGGTAAAAGAGAAGGCAGTTGCTGCACTTCTCGCATCATTTCGATTGATAACCGCGCACTCAGCCCTACTAGATTCCACGTACACATTTGCGCGTGTACAAACGTCATTTGCTTTAGTAGTAGTAATAGGTAATTGATTTGCGAACGTTGTATGGAGTGTCCGGGGTGTGCCTCCAGATCACACACTTCAATCGGAGTCATTTGTTGAAACGGTCTATAGCTTATGAAACAATGACGTTCTCTTCACATATGTATAGAATGAAATGAACGTTACAACAATAATTCTTGCTTTGAATATAAATATTATAATGCAAAAAATATTCCTAAGTATAACAGCAATCAAAGAAGTAAAATAGAAAGTAAAACTGTAATAGACAATAAAAGTAATATTCCACAGTGTTTCCCGTATGCAGGAATGCGATTTTAGCGGTTTAGTGATATCGGTTTTTAAAACTCACATCGTGATTGATCAAAATGTCTTATCTGTCAATGTCAATATTTCATTACTGTCATTTGACCTTTTCTTTTTTTTTATGTTGTCATCGTCAAAAATTCTCATATTAATATCAAACGAACTTTTGATGAGAAAAAGTGAGAGAAAGTCAAGAAAAATAGAAAATAAATCATGTAAATTAAAAAATATATAAAATACCATCCATTTAATGCTTTATATCATAGAAAAAAAACTGTTTCATTTATTTCATTGACCTCATGAAAGCAATTATTTAATTTATTTTTTATAAAATATCGGGGGGGTTTAAAATAAAAATAATAATACAGTGTTGCTGGGCATGTAATAAGCTATTCCCTGATATGTGAATGTGAAACTATACAATACATGTGGACAAATTTTTGTCTAGAAAAAGAAATAGTTTGAGTACGTTAGCTGAGTATATAAATTACTTGTTTAAAATTAATAGTACAAATTTTATCAGCTAAACTTTACTTTGAAAATAAACATCTAATAAAAACTATACCCTCGAAACCATTTCAAAACCTAGCAAGAGCTCTAATTAGTTTCTAAACTGATTTATATAGAGCTTTTAATCGAATTAAAGAAAGCACTTGTTCCATAAAATAAAACCCTTATCCAACCCGATTAACGTCAGTAAGTTATTAATTAATAATAAATATGAAACACTGAAACATATTAGAAGTCTCATTTTCGACATTGACAAATAATTAAAGAAAGCCCCACTTTCAATATTTATTGGCGAGAAAATAAGGTATTAATTGGTGCATGAAATATGACATTGAACACAGAAATACTTAGTATTATACAGTGAAAATTAGTTAATAGTTTAAGTACGAATAACATTCATGTAGGTAAAGTCCAGTACAAACGTTAGTAATGAAAAATCATCAAATCTGTGAGAAATAACATTAAAAGATAATTAATAATATGTGATGAATAGCAAAAGCAATATAACCAAAAAATATACGATTTTAAAAAATATATCAGAACTAATATAATGGCATCGATGGAGAAACTTATCGATAGTATGCAAAGTGCCTATCAGACAGGCAAATCAACTGAGACTGCTCTACACTATGAAGACAGTAGGATTGAAACGGCACTGTAGACAAAAGAGATAGGCCTAGGGCCTTCCTTCGTGTAGAGGGTGCCTTGGACAAGACTACATAAGACTTCATTAGCAGAGCGGCAAGACTGCATGGCATCAATAACACCATAATAAGATGGATAAATTGCATACTAAAGAAGCAGAGTGATAACTGCAAGCATATAAGGCGATACAATGAGCGTCATAGCAGCCAAAGGATGTCCGTAGAGACGAGTCCTCTCTCCCATAATATGGTGCCTAGTGATAGACCCATTGATCGAAGAGTTAAACAAAGGACCACTTAATGGTGGGATACGCTGATGATATAGTCATCCTGATTAATGGCAAGGTGCCAGCCTGATCCAGACGGCGCTAAAACAGATTGAGTGCTGGTGCAGGGAACTTCCCTTACTATTAATCCTAAGAAAACTATGATTATAACATTCACGAAAAAGAGGAAGCTCAGCAGCATGAGATCTATCAAATTTTACGACACGGAAATACCATGGTCCATTGAAGTCAAAGACCAAATATCTAGGAGTTAGCCTAGATGAAGAACTTACGTGGAAAGTACGAGAAAGAAAAAGCCACAAGGGCTTTCAACATGTGTCACTCTACCTCTGGTAAAACCTGGGGCCTCAGCCCAAGATCCTCTATTGGTTTTATAAAATAATGATTCTGCCGATCGTCGCCCATGGTAGTATAGTTTGGTGTCCCAGTAGAGCTGGTGGAAAATTTCAAAGACTATGGCTATGGTATGGCTATTACGGGGGCTTTCAAACCTACTCTACTACGCAGCCCTAGAGAGATTTCTTAATCTCGAACCATTGCACATTGTTATACAAATAGAGGCCACGAGAGCACTCTACAGACTCAACACTGTGAGACAGTGGTACGCAAACTGGCTACGTACAAGACATTTAGGATTAAAACTTAAGGAATAGATTCTGTTGCTAGGCATGACCAGCGATAGAATAACACCTAAATACGTGTTTAGGAGACTCTTCGTAGTACACATTCCAACAAGGGGCAGGAATATACTGCTATAAAACGGAGATATTAATCAGAATGGGCAAGCTAGCCACTGTGTTTCAAGCCGAAACATACGCCATCCTAGCCTATGCACAAGAGAAGACAGAGGTCGCAAAGGTTTGAACATCTATATTCCCAGCGACAATCAAGCGACGCTTAAAGCGCTCCTTTCACGCAAAGTGGTATCCAAACTAGAGATAAACGCGAATGAAGTACTAAACAAATTGGGTAAAGCTAACTTCTAGTGGGGTCGGAACTATTTGTCGAGATCAGTCCAAAAACAATTGGGACAAGACTGAGAGCTCGATCACAGAGAAGACACCAAGAAGGCCAACCATAAAGGAATGACACACGTGGGGATAACAGCAGGCCTATTCGCTAAGTACGGTTGGTAACTCGAACTGTCATTTTTGAAAGGAACTTTATATCCATTACTGGTTTAATGATCTTATGTGTTACGGAGGCGTTCATGATAGCAGTAATGGATGTTAAGTTCCTTTCAAAAATGACAGTTCCAGTGAGCTACCGAAGTTAGCGAATAGGCCGGCTGGTTCAAATTCATATTGAACTCGAGCAGATCCCAGACTCGTCTAATGAACAACGAGCAAAACTTAGTAACTCGATATTTTTATGCCTTACAAAAACCAAAAAATATTATTTTTAATCATTTGTTCACTTCATAACCTAGTATGTATCTTTGACCATTTCGAAAATTCTGTAAGTGCTTACACATACTATTTCTTTTGAAATGGTCTTATGACTTTCACCGACACTAAAACTTGGCGGAACCTCGCACCAACAATCACTTGGTGCGCCGCGCAATACTATTTGTTATATATTTCTCGAAACGAAAACTCACCGCCCGGTGGTCTAACCTATTTCAATGTCATTCCGTATTCGACTCGACTGACATGTTACATGCGGCCGGCCGCCACAGGCTCTCACTGCCCAGACTATAATGCAGTGTTGCCACTCGCTCTTCCTCGAGCGTAAACACTTACTATGTTTGGAAATGGTTCTGATTTTGCTTTTGATGAATTTTGATGCTCTTACTAGGTTCAGCGGACCTCATAGTTTCTGATATATGTGCATTTTTGATGCAGGTGTTTTTGCATTTTGTAGGGACTTACTGGAAAATAGTTTTTAGGTAAAAAACACAATTTCCGCTTTTTAGCGACTTAGTAGGTTTTGACATGGGACAGCCGACCGACTTCAATATAGAATATTTATATTATTTTTAACTTTTCAGTGTTTTTGAAGTCGGTTTTTATTTTTTGTAAAATATATTTTTTGAAGTCGGATAAAAATAAAGAAAAGATAAACGATGTATGAAACCGTATATCAACTAGAATGGGATTGGGATATCTACAAAATTGTATAAACTCAATAGATGTTGAATATTTATTTTAGTACATAGTAGTTAATGATATATTTATGTATTTGTGTTTGTATGCATATATGCAAGTATTTATGTGTATATACACCGTGTTTCATAATAACCAATAAATATTTTATCGTTATCTAAAACGAATTATTAAATAGTTTTTCCCGTAATGTTATTCAACCCAAAATTAGTATTATGACGAATAAAAGAACATCGGCCAAAACCCCATAGTAGCTGGACCTGATATTAAATAACCATGGGCATCATTACTGCCCGCGGCCGTACCACCTAACTCAAAGCGAGCACTCGCTATCATTATCATGACATTAGAACAATAGTTTTAATGTCACAGATGACATTAGAGCTATTGTTCTAATGTCAAGAGAGCGATAGCGAGTGATGGCTATGAGTTAGGCGGTAGCCCCCCCCGGGGTCTGAATAGCCACTCCGTTTTAGGTTAGGAGTAGGAGCAATATATTTTCTATTCCTTGAGTAAACTTAGAACTATGTTACGTTAAAATAATTAGAAACGTTACGTGAACATATAATATTTCATTAATATACGAGTATGTAACAATAAGGATGTTTAGAAATAAAACACTTTGATTCTCTAAAGATTTATTCAATGTAGTCTCTTATATTTATAACAACACAGTCTAAAAAACCTACTGGTACCGCTATTGTATTATCTTGGTGCCTGGCCCGCCCAAGGTATGATATACCACAGTCATAGTCATAACACGGGCAGTGCATACAATTGTTTTCCAGTCTACCAAACAACTACAACAATATTCCGTGATAGCTTCCCTTCCAGACACAATATTTTTTATCTTTAAATAAGATAATCGTAAGAAGCAGGTGGTATCAGAGTCCGTGAAACAAAATAGGGGTCAAAACACATCATAAAGGAGAATCTAAAATCGCACAGTACCTACAAAGAAAGATTGACTGTAAAAAGTGTAAAATTAATAGCGGGCCATCCACTAACGTTCATTCCTGTCGGAATCTATAATCTGCACGGATTGAACGATAGTCTATTTGCGAGAGCGAGAAAGAATTACGGTATTAAAATCCTCTCATTCCTCTCGTCGTTAAAGAGCGACGCGATAACTAAACACGTGTGTACACGTTTACTTTCCGGCAGGTTTGAGTTTCGACTTGTTATCATTTCAAATATTTTGTTTTCGCGGAAAGATCGCCTTCATTAGGGAAAAGAATGGAAGAACTAAACTATGGAGTGTAATTATATGGTGGCAGGGGTGGCGAAGCAACGGGCCCCCGACCCGAGGGGGCCCCGGCCGCGGACCAAAAAAAGCGGCCGTAAAAGCTCAAAAATAACCTAACAATTTTGATAAAATTTTGCATGTACATACCTACTTAAAAGTATTTTTTTTCTAAGTACCTAAAATCAATTAAAGTGAGACAACAAATAAAGACCATATACAAATTCAAACTTATCATTAAGATTTTAACACATTCAAAATAATAAGATGTCAATCAATTTTACGGGGGATGGGGGGGGGGAGCATCCAAAGAATTTGCCACGGGCTTCAGTTGGTAAAGTTACGCCATTGGCAAACATGTTAGGTAATTAAAGACTGGAGGGAGACTCTGTACCAGGGTCGTCTGCTTAGGTACCTCCGTCTTACCTATTTCTGCCGCAAAGCAGCAGTGCTTGCATTGCTGTGTTCCGGTTTGAAGGGTAAGATATGGCAGTGAAATTACTGAGTACTGTGACTTTACATCTTGTGTCACAAGTTGGCAACGTACACTGTGGTTCTTGTGGGGGTTGCAGTTTTGCTGCGAATCTCACAAGAGCCACATGTATTATAGGTGACTGTTACCACTTACCATCAGGTGGGCAGTTTGCTTGTTTGCCAACTTTCTGCAATAAAAAAAAAAATTGATTGCTGCATACAATCTCATCCTGCCTCATGAGCAGTTCCTCAAATGTTGAAACATCCATCCGTAGATAATTTTTAAAATCATGGGGCTCATTGCATGACAATTTAAAAGTTTAAGGTCTCCTTTTGTTTTACCCAAACCCTGTGTCTTATTTTAGGTTTAAATAGATATTCATTGGGGGTAATTCTAAAGTTACCTGCACTAAAACTAAAACTAAAATTAAACATATAATTTTAAATTAGTTTTAGGTAATTCGTATTCTGAAACGCCGGGCTCTCTAAATTTAAACTGTATTTGACAATTTCTTAAATTGAATACACAGATTATAAATACACCTAGTGCTGTAGAAAAACGGGATAATTTAGAAACATTGAAAACAGCTATATTCTACTAATTTTACTATCAGAAATTGTTAATTTAAGATTTGATCGTATTTGTAAATAACAGAAAAGAAATTTTATTATTTATCATTCATTTTATCACAAAAGAAAAATTATTCGACATTTATTCTGCGATTGTGAAGGCTTCGCGCCTATGCCATGAAAGAAAAAATTGCGTGGTAGTCTGTAGTTGTATAGATAGGTAATTCGTGACTTCCTCTGAATTTTAAAATTGCGTATTATGTTTCATTAGTAATTTTGTTTTCTTTTCATAATAACCGCTGTTATTTATTGACAAATATTAGTAATTGCTAGGCAACAAATCTCAGATAAGCATACTTCTATCTGCAGATAGAATATTAATTTCTGTTGTAAGAGTAAATACATACATACATAACCTACCTATCATCTAAATGTCAGTACTAGTAGACTACTTGGGAACAAACAAATTACAACTCACGACTTGGCAATTGATGCTATAAAAGCCTTTCCTATTGTATAATAAGTTTCCTGGTGCTGTAGGGTGTGTCAGTGGTGGAGCAACAATACCAATATGTGTACCATTTTTTTTTAACGTTGGGAAATGCGTTACGCATACCTCGCGCTTGGGTAGGCGCGAGGTTATGTCGGACTCTCCGCGGCCACTGGGGGCAGAGCGCCAGCCAGAAACTGCGGCCTACCGACTAAAACCCAACGATGCCCCCTCACAAACGCCTTGGCACGAGAACGTCCATCACCGCCGCATCCTCCCCGTCACCTGACGAAGAGGATACGTCGGGGAGGGACGCCCCGTCGCCGGACAAGGCCATGGGAACCCTTTCGGACACTTCCATGACCTCGTCAGCGTCTGCTCGCCTATGGCGAGCCCCTCTCACCTCCCTAAAATGGGAAGGCCGGCGATGCTCCTGGGCATTAGGAGTATCGACGACTGGCGGTGGCCTGTGCAATGCAGGACTCGGGCTTCCCGGGCCCGCGTCCCACTGGTCACCGTCAGGAGGAAGAAGACGGGTGAACTGCCGCCTCCTCCACCCCGTTCTTCTGCGGCGGCAGGGATCTGCCGCTGGGTCATCTTTTCTGGCCCGTTCTGCCACCTCCTTCTGTGTGATTACCTACACAGAAGGAGTTTGCTGCATTCCAGGCCTCGACCAATATGTGTACCATCAACAGTTCCAAGTGTGTTTGGCATTCCATATATTGGTTGAAACCTAAATAGAAAAAGGACGGAGAATGTTAATGTATTTCTTAATAATTATTTCAAAATATTTTATTACAATGTAAGTAGGTGCTCGCTCACTCTGCCTTGACAAGGTCCTTTTCTATTGCTGTTTTAGGATTTTTTTTTATGGAGTTAATTTGCGCAATATTAAATCAGTGACAACAGTGACAGCTCTGCTTGACCGAAGGCTGGCTAAAACCTTTAAATGTTCCGGTAAGGAGCCAATCTGTACTTCAGTGCAGTCTATAGCTTCTATAAAGTTGCGAGCGGATTGGCGAGGAAAACGAAATATTTTTCTAAATTTACGTTCGGGCATAGTAAATGGGTCTGATTTGTCCCTCAACTTCCTCAATTTAACTTTTTCTTCTCCTATTCTATAACATAAATAAGTCGATACTTTACAAATATATTTTAAAACTATGAGGCAGGTATTTATCTAATTTCTTATATAAAACAAATATTTTACCTTTCTGAAGACTCTATTAATGCCATAACAACCAATTCATCATCCATTTGGCAAGTTGCACAAAAAAAATTGCCTTCAGTAATGTTAGAAAATCGTTAAAAAGTAACAAGATAAATTTAGGCGGCACCTAAAAGTTCACCTCCTAAAATTAGTTTGACATATTTAAAATTATAGGAAAAATTAGATTTAGGAAGCATGTCAGAATACGAAAATAACATCTAACACTAAATTGAGTAGTTTAGTAACGTCACTCTTAATTTTAGAGTTAACTTGTGAGTTCTGAATACCAAACGGTGATTGACATTTCTATCTCTAATTTTATTTAGTTATAGTTTTAGGTGGTCGCTTCAGAATCACCCCCATTAGTAATAAAACTCATAGCAATAGCATTTTTTTTCTCACGATTATACCTACATGTTTGTATAATAAAATATTATTCCTTAAAGAAAACACAAAATGACACGCATTCCCTTAACATGACAACAATCTTTATAAAACAACAGGATAATAACCATCCACTGACATACAATCCTTTAATTTTATTAACAAGATACAAAATAGCAGGATTGCATCAATTCGTGTGTATGGTGATCACAGGATTGACTTTCCTCTTGGACTGGCGTGTCATGATAAAATCACAGGAAAGAATGTAGGAATCACAGTTAATTAGTGGCCTCGACGGGTTTAAATTATCCCGCCGCGTTTCTGCACAGATTGCACGAAAGGACAAGACGTATGGAAAGAACGTAAGTGGATGGCCTGCTAATGAAAGACATCTGTCACTCGATTTTAAGAGTGACGATCCTTTACACGCAAATCACCAAAAAAGAACCAATACTTTGAATTATGCATCGTTTGCTTAGTATTATTCGTTTCAGCAAGTTAAAATACTATTCTCAAAAAATAAACACATTATAGCGTTTAGGTTCTTTACTCAGTGAAAGACTTCAAGTTTCGCATTACTTTTATATTAAACAGACTTCAGACAAAATATTTTACAATAATATCAATTTTCCTCTTGCTTCAACTTTTGACAACGTCCAAAAAGAAACTAAAAAAACAACATAGACAAAAACAAACCTTCATACAAAAACATATCTATAATAACAGAGGTTAATCAATGAACCTGACCGGAGGTTTAATAATACGTCCGGTCCGGGAGACTAGCTCTGATGGCAGACCTCGCGCTACATCCTCCCCCTCTAAGTCACTAGACCTGGAGACTCGTACAGGAGGCTGTGACTTAGGACAAACTTTATGCCTTGCCCTACCCTTAGATGTCGAGGCAATGGGTTCTAAATTCCCAATATATGGAGTAAGGAGGCTAGCATGGTACTTGCCTTTAATGTGACCCTGGCTATCTACGACTTCATAGGTAGTCGGGGATAAGATGCGGCTAATTTTGAAAGGGCCTATGCGACGCGGAGCAAACTTTTTGGTAATCCCTTTAGCTGCGTTGCTGAGGGCGTGATTTCCTAACAGTATCTGAAAAAGAGGTCCATTTCTTCGGCTTCTATCAGCAGTGTCCTTTCTTTGATCTTGCTGCTGCTCATGTCTCCAGCGAACCTCTTGTAGAGTGTCAACAAATTCTTTAAATACGGAGTTATTTGTGGTACATAATTTTCTGCTTCCACAATAGCTCGAATGTCATAAACGACATGGATGGGAGACCGAAGCTCTCTGGCGAACGTTAAATAAGCTGCCGTATGGTCTGTCCCATAATTATGAGCGGTATTGAGTGCAAACCTAACCGCAGGCAAAGCATTTGGCCAATCTTGATGGTTGGTATTAACCAAAATTGCCAACATTGACTTCATGTCGCGGTTTTCCGTTCAGCAGGATTTGCCTGTAGGTGATAGACTGGAGTTACGTTTTGCGTTATCCCGAATACTAACATCACCTTCTGCATTACAGAAGAAACAAACTGTACGCCATTGTCACTTATAATCCGGCGAGGTAAACCATAGCACAAGAATACCTGCTCAATAAGAACTTTAGCGCACTTTTCCGAGGTTGCTTCATCAAGGGCAAAAAGCTCCACCCACCTAGTGGCTACATCTTCTACGAGGAAAATCCATTTTTCCTGCTTACTTCCCTCTGGCAGAGGTCCAAATAAATCCATAGCCAGGACCTCGAACCGTTGATGCATCACCGGAGTTTGCAACAATCCGGGTGGTTTTAAATTGTGCGGCTTAAAGGCCTGACACATATCACACCTCTTTAAATACTGCGTAACATACTGACGCATTTGCGGGAAAAAGTATCGTTCCTTTATTTTCTTCAAAGTTCAATCAACTCGAAACAGAACACCTTGGGAAACATAATAATCGATCAGTCCAGCGTGAAAAGTTGTCATCGTCTTCGAAATCATTCAGGATTTTCATAATTTCTGAATCTTCGAGCTGAGCCGTGCGAAGATCACCAGCTCCGAAATGAGGTAAGTCCACTAAAATAGGGCATAACTGACATGATTCCTCTACTTCAGCCGAAGGCAACTCTGGACGACTTAGAGAATCGTCAATAACATTACTCTTACCCGGTACATACTCTATGTTTAAGTCATATGACCGTATTTTAAGTGCCCACCTGGCTAGGCGACCACTTGGCATTTTAAGGGACATCAACCAGCGTAAAGGTTGATGGTCAGTACGAACTTTAACCTGTGCACCTTCGACATAGCCCCTAAACTTATCAAGAG
The DNA here is from genome assembly GCA_963935595.1 of Schoenobius gigantellus. NCBI lineage: Eukaryota > Metazoa > Arthropoda > Insecta > Lepidoptera > Crambidae > Schoenobius > Schoenobius gigantellus. The sequence goes on from OZ012552.1 coordinate 30,106,887, forward strand.
CCCAGATAACCGCGAGAGCCTCACGTTCAGTGGTGTTATAATTGCGCTCAGCGGGTAATAGTAGTCTACTCGCATACTCTATGGGTCTCTCATCATACACATCCTTTCCTTGCAGCAGGACAGCACCCAACGCGTATGCGCTGGCATCAGTGCGCAGGATAAACGGAGCATTAAAGTCAGGTTGACGAAGAATAGGTGCTGTGGTAAGTTTTTCTTTAAGCGTATTAAAAGCTCGGCTCTGAGCTTCGCTCCATAACCAACTTGCATTCTTTTTTGTAAGCTCAGTAAGCGGTTGAGCAATATCTGAGAAATTCGGAATAAATTTCCTGAACCAGGAACAGGTTTGTAAGAATGTTCTCAGGTGCTTCAGATTGGATGGCGGGACCATTCCTACAATTGCTCGAACCTTCCCAGCATCTGTCTGGATACCTTTCGGGGAAATAAGGTGGCCAAGGTAAGTCACTTGGTCACGAGCAAATACACATTTGTCACGATTAGCTCTCAGACCAAACAATCGTAGTCGATCAAATACCTTTTGCAGGTCTGACATATGAGACTGCTGATCAGATATAACCAAAATGTCATCCAGGTAAGCTACTATACATACATCCTTAAGGCCAGACTTAAAATGGTCCATTAGGCGCTGGAATGTCGCCGGCGAATTTTTAAGTCCGAATGGCATCCGGCGAAATTGGAACATTCCTAATGGCGTTATGAACGCTGTTTTGTGGCGGTCTGCAGGCGCTACCTCAACCTGCCAGTAGCCTGCCTTAGGATCTAACGTAGTGATCACGCAGTTAGATTTTGTTGATGTTAAAATATCATCAATAGCTGGCAGCGGATATTTATCTGTACGAGTCACAGCGTTTAAGCGGCGATAATCCACACAGAATCGGGTCTCGCCATTTTTCTTGGGATCTAATACCACCGGAGACGCCCACTCTGACTCGGATTCCTCAATGATCTCATCCGCTAACATTTAATCAACCTCCGCACGCACAATCTCTTTCTTTGCCGGTGTAAGCCTATACGGCGGCATCGCAATCGGTGGACTATCACCCGTGTCGATGCGATGGAGTGCCATCTTAGTGGTTGCTCCCCCTGGTGCGAAGATATCTATATTTTTGCAGATGATTGCATTAAGGACATCCCTTTCAGACGCGGAGAGCATGGTGCCTTCATTTTCCCGAAGGGTTACGGAAGAGCAGCTAACACGGTCGGCTTCACATTCAAACTCTAGCTGAAATAAACGATGTTTAATTGACGAAAGGGAATACTGTTTTTTTTTTAAATCAAGTACCATGCCAACATCGTTAATAAAATTCATGCCTAAAAGCGTATCCGTAGCACAAGGTAATATAACAAACACAGTAGGAATTACAACACCATGCAATTGTACATTTACATTAACAGTATCAACATAATTATTAGAAATTGTACCATCAGCTAATTTTATCTCTACATGAGCGCTTATAACTGGAACCTTATTACTAACAAATATACAATTCAAACTTTTACTAACAATGGAAAGTTTTGCACCAGTGTCTATTAACACTCGACCACTAGCACCACAAATGTTAACCATCACTGTAGGTCGTGCTCGTGCATCAATTGGTGTAGTGCCCACTGCACCTAGTGATTGAAATGATGCCGATGCATTATCACTGTTCTTCTTACATGTGGGACAGTTCGAACGTACTACTCCAGGAGTGCCACATCCAAAACATACAACTGATGAGGGCTTGACTGAGTTTTCCTCAGAACTGGACAAAGGTTTACTTTGCAATTTGTTGCAAGATTCCTTCTCATGTCCATACTTCTTACAATAAGCACAACGAGGCCTAAACTTAGATGTATCTGTTGAACCCGAAGAGGGGATGACGCGCTGAGCAGGAACTACCGTGTTCAAAATGGCTGAATTAGAGGGCATATAACGCACTTGTGTTCTCGTGCGACCTTCCTCTAAAAGATCTTCAATGGCACGTGCTTTTTCAAGAAGCTCAGAGAAAGAAGAAAATGAGTTTCGTGCAATCTTTTCTCGTATGCGTCGATTAAGAAGACCATATACCATATCCAGTTGTACTGGGTTCTCTGGTAGTGTATTGGGAGGCAGTTGCGCTATCAAGGCTCTAGCCCTGCAAACAAAAACATCCGTTTTCTCTTCGGTCTGCTCTTTACTGAAGAGCTCTCGGTACACGTTATGTGGCGGGAGGCGAGGTCCGAAAGTCTGTCGCAAGAGCTTCACAGCATCGTTCCAGGAAACAACCGAATATTTTACTCCTTGCCACCATGTGCCAGCCAACCCAGTCAATAGCATGGGCAGACCTCGAAGCGCAATGCTGTCATCCATGGCAACACATTCCTTATATATTTCGATTGCTTCACGTGACCACTCTGAGCAGCATCAGCACCTGACAATGCCTCAGCAGAAGGCTGTCCAGGACTATTGGCACGAGACCTCGTTAACACCATTTTAAAAAGAAAAAAAATCCTATAATACCCACAGTTCACAAAACGTTCAACTTAGTCCACTCTCTTCAAATAGCTAGTAATAGGTTTGTAACACATAAAGAAAAAGAAATGTTCACACACCGACGTGGAAAAAAAAATGTTCGTAAAAAAGATAAGCATATATTGACAATAATGTTCAATAAAATAAAAAGAACAAAGCACGCTGTTCTATGTATGGTCTATAGTTTAGAATATTACACAATCAATGTTGTACTTCCCTTTAGCGAAAACAGCCACCAACACCAGTGCAGTGCAAAGCAACTTATGCTAGCAGAAAGCAAGTCGCAGCAACAGCAATACAACAAACGACCAGGCGATGTGAAGTTGGTTATCGTACCCTCTTGATGCAATCTTGGAAGCTGTATTCTGAATCACAACACTTACGAAAAAAAATATAATATTGTTCTTGTCCGATTAAAAGTCTATATACAAGTACAGTTTTAACTTTGTGCAAAACAATCAACCGTCGAACTGTCTTTAAGCATTAGGTACGTAGCAGTAATATATTCTAGGTATTCGCCTCTAGAAGTGAGAATTCGGCACGCACAATCGCGAACAAAGCCTAACCAAAATTGGTACTTCAAATCCAGGTACTAAACTGAGTACATAAAATAGTTAACGTAATCTTGCTCAAGTCTATACAGTTCGTAGTCACTGACTAAGTAGGGAATAAACCAATAAAAGCTAGTAAACACAGTTTTTAGTTCACTGAAATTACTAAACCGGCACTAAAAAAACTGATCTTTCACTGTTACAAATACTTTTCTTTTCGGCCCCACGTTGGGCGCCAATTTTATAGCGTTTAGGTTCTTTACTCAGTGAAAGACTTCAAGTTTCGCATTACTTTTATATTAAACAGACTTCAGACAAAACATTTTACAATAATATCAATTTTCCTCTTGCTTTAACTTTTGACAACGTCCAAAAAGAAACTAAAAAAACAACATAGACAAAAACAAACCTTCATACAAAAACATATCTATAATAACAGAGGTTAATCAATGAACCTGACCGGAGGTTTAATAATACGTCCGGTCCGGGAGACTAGCTCTGACGGCAGACCTCGCGCTACAATATTTTTAATGTTGTTGTGTTTTTTTTAGAAAAAATATTTTTTTTTTTATGTTAAATTTCTAATGCGAAGATGTAATGTTTATACGAGAATCAGAAACGGAACTTGACGTCATTTTCAAGATCTATCATCTATGGTGAACACCGTTCAAAAACTATATTACGATTTCATATGCGAGAAAATTGATTTTACGAATTCATTATTTTCTCTGAAACTCGAAGTTCTTGAGGTTTAATTAACTCATAAAAGCATATCTTTTAACATACATTTGATTTATGCCCATAGTCAGGTCCAATTTAGCCATTGTTCTTTCTGAACCATTGATTTACTACCAAACGTAGATAGAGCACTTCATACAAAAACGCGCTTGAAATCTGTCACCTAATCGACTATACATTTGAACGCTGTTAAATAGGTAGTTGAATATGCACACCCGAATTAAAATTACCATAAAGAAAGTACCGTATTTATCGAATTTACCTTATTCTTTATTATTTCGGCAACTATTTGAAGTACAACCGTGTGCAGTTACATCATTTCATACCTAGCCACATTAAAGGACATGTCCTTTTTGGGCCACATATTTTAAACACCACAACTTAATATTTTTTGTATAGAGTTCTTGAAATCTTACACTTTTAAGAAAAAATTAGACCGTTTTAGCCCTGCAAATCAGAGAAAAAATTAATTGTTTTCAAAACTAACGTTACGTGAAATGGAACAGAATTTGTCAAATAGTGTGTAAAGGAACAACAAAAAAAAGCTATGGCACGAATGAGTTTGGCCAAATGGGTGATACCAGAGCCGTAAAAATAGTAAAAAAAAGTGATAGCTGACAGCTGACTTATGACAACTGACAGTTTAGCAAACAAATTCAAATCTGACTGATTTTTGATTTACTTTTTGCAAATGATAATTAGTTGCAACGATTATCTAATGCATAATCTTATATATCAATCTATACAAGAGACGTTAAACCTAAATCGTAACTTACCGGCACCTCTGTCTTATTTAGTTTTGCGTCTGTTATTCTATTAAATATGTAATAAACTGGGTACCACACCTGCTTAACACCTGAAGTCGAACACAACATGTGGACTACACATCCCACCGGATGTTCAGTCCCACCCTATTTGATGTTCTCATAACGTATGTGAAATATCCACGGACCAAAAGATGTAAATCTACCATTTGACCGTTCGTTCCTAACCGGTAGCTGGTGCATAACCGAAAGGATCGATTGTATGCGGTACTCATATTGAATTAAAATAAATCACTCACAAGCGCGGATCCAGCCCTCGTAATAGGTTGTGGTCACAGACACCCGAAAATACATAAAATACATACAAAACCATTGCCCTGACAAAGATTCATTGTTTTTTTTTTTGTATTAGATATAGTGTCATCAGCCTATAGTTCCTAAAAGACCTTAAAAGTGTGATGTCACAAGTATTTTTCTTTTTTGTTTGCTTGTGGGTTAAGTGATTCGCGAATGAAAGGGAGATAAAGCTCAAATGTGATTTGATACATTCATGCTCTATCTCCCAGAGTGCAAAATTGGGAAGTGGGATGATGGCAAAGGTGCGCTGGGTGTTATGATGAACAGAAGTGTTGTTAGGAAGGATGGAAGGAAGAAAGGAAGCAAAAAGAAGGGAGAGAGGGTTTCTGACAAACATCACAAGTATATTAGGGTTGTGGGCATGCCCATCGTGCCCACAACGGTGGATCCGTGCTTGACACTCAATATTATGATGCTGTTGTTACCTTCTAAAATAGACAAAGATTAGAGTGTAGCTAATTGGCTTTATAGGATAATCAAAAAATCAAACATTGTAACTTCTTATGCATATAATACTTAATAAACATGTTACATGATTATTATAAAATAAAACAATGGTTTTTTTGCAATGTTTATTTTGATCAATTTATTCCAAACAAATAACTGGCAATATCTGTATAAAATATCTAGATCAATAAATATGAATGCTTAAATACAAAACTAAAAACTGTTTTAAAAGCATGAAATTCCTCATTTGAATATGGAATTATTATCTATATCTCATGAGTTTATTTTATAGTGGAAAATAACAATGATTCTTTTCTGCCATTTATTTAACTTGAACCTGGTTTAATTTGCACAATGTTTAATCAGGCTTTTTTGCTAATGTTGCTACGAAGGATCACCAACTCCTAGATAAATCATTTTTAACATTGAATTTGTAGCAGACAGTTCCATTATCTGATACATTGTTGATAACAGGAAAAACAAAAGCGAGGCAATGCAATACTGACTATACTTATATTAAAAAAAAAATATTACTGTCAATAATCATCAAGAGATGATGATGGCAAGTAGGTGTATATTGGGCATTCTAAAACAGTTTTCATCAAAACACCGCAAACGAACGGAGTGAGATTTGAGCTACGCTTCGCTGCGCTCTAGCTCCGCTACGCTCCGCAAATCTCACTGCGTTCGTTTACGGTGATTTGATGAAAACAGTTTGAGATTGCCCAATATACATTATACAGGGTTAAATTATTCATACCATTAAATTGTAATTTTTGATAAATAAAGAGTTATGCGAGTATATTGAATCACCATATTTGTTTTCATTAATAAAACGCAGAAATTTTTGTTAAAAATATTTTTTTATTATAAAGCAAGTAACAAATATCATCATAGCTAAACTAGAACAATACTTTAAATACAAATTTTCATTCAAGTACAATTTACTGAAGTCATAAATTACATGTGCTTAAGTACCACTTTTTTATGAATAAAACATTCCTTAGAGCGCACTCTTTTTTATGAGTTATACAATTGAAGTTAGCTCCACCTTTAGCATAACTATTGCGCAATGTTGCAAAATTAGGACAACCTTTGCCTTCAACATTTATCAAAAAGCAGTCAGAACACAAATCTTTAATCCATTTTTGCTTTTCAACACCTTTCATTATTATGGTTTGGTCCTTTAAAATTGGAATAATTAATCTCTTAAATTCTCTGAAATCTATATTGCCTTGACTCCAGTATATTCCTCTGTTGCGTTCAATCCAATTGACTGCTCTTTTTTCTTCGGCAGATAATTTTAGATACGAATATGGAGGTTTTATTAAAAAGACTTGCGTAAACTCTTTTGTGGCTAACGCAAATTCCTTAATAATAAAATTATTTTTGCAGTCTTTGAATCCTTGAACATCAACAAAAAGTATCGAACTCTTATCAGCACTCATTGTTTCGTTGTATTCCACTGTTTAACATAAAGTTGAAGTTTGTTCTTTCAAATACCTTTTGATTGCACTTTATTTAGTTAAGATATTTTCTTCACAATATTGCTCAGAGGTTTGTACTCAAAAATGCAGTCATTTAAAATCAAGCAATATGCTGCTGTCTGATCCGGGATTTCTTGGTCTGTTTCAATCTCCACTCTGACATCGATTGATCCCTTTATCATTTCTTGTTGGTGAGAACAATCAATAACAAATAATGGGGCAACGTCTCTGAATTCCTTCAAGCTCATCAACGGCTCTGGTCGCCGTCCATGATAAGACTGTTGGAATCTTGCATATTGTTCGTATAATAAATTAAATTTATCCTCTGAGAAACTGACATTCAATCCTTCATAAGGGTAATACGATGAATTTAAATATACTTTTACATCTCGTACATTGCAGTGATCGAACTCTGCCATTGACATTTCCGCATTGTGTTTGCGATTGGTTTGCAAGGCTATAATAACGAATCTTGGTTTCTCTATCTGTGACGAAGTTTTGATAGACCAAGTGTGTTTACGTGTCTTCGGTAATAATGGATATTCATACAAATCCCAATTTCGAAATGCTAGTGTAATAGGCCTGTCCTTTTCTAGATGTTTCAACAAATTGATTCTTTCACGATCTGATACTTTAACGTGCGGAACTCGCCAAACAACTTTGCTAATAGTTATATCTTCGACCACCTCTCCGACATTTAATTTCAAAGCATTGAGATTCGTATTGCTTCTTAATAGCACCAATTCATGTTTGGAGTTAATTATAACTTTTTCATAATCTTCTGCAAAACCTAAAATTTTCTTCAACGGCACAGAAGCCGAAAAAATTCCTCCGTTAAGATTGTTTGTACCAGAAGTTGACCATCCCCATACACGTGAGCATTTAGATTCATTATCATTTAACGAGAGGTACGATTTTATTGTTGTAGTTATGCCAGCATTTTTTATTTTGTCTATTTCTATTCCGTTTAACTCATATCGAATATCTTGAAATAAATATAGTATTGGATTGTTGATAAAATACACATTTGATATTTTTTCTTTAGTCGAACTATTATAAACATTGGCTTTACCCTCAATATACAAAGTGCTGAGTGAGGGTAACAGACATAGATCTTGTTGATTAATAGGTATTCTTATTTCATCATTCTTGTTGAAACTTGTTACGTACGGTTTATAAGAATGATATTCGAAACTTTCAATACTATTGTCGTATGATGTTGATTGAGATATATTTAAAATATTCATTTTAACAAGCCAATCAACTTCAAAAATTCCTTATTGTTTTTGGTGAGCTTCTTTTTTATGTGAAGCGGTGTGCTTTTATGAGGTGATCTTCTAGTACTAACTTGAATGCAAGCTGTGTCATGATTTTTATTGAAATTTATCATTTTTACGAAAATGTAGATACAGTTGTACTTCTTCGTCTCGTAAATTGATTTGTTTATTCTCGGCGTCTAATAATTGTATAGTTATTGCACTTATAGAACTTTTATTTACAGGAAAATATATTAGATTTTTCGGCACTTCAATGATCCGATAACCAGGTGGTACGTTAGGAACAAACTCGTGAATAATATGACTTGCAGATCCGTTCACGAATGACCCACTAACTACGTCGCATTCGATGCGCACAATGGTTGTTGGCAATATACTGACAGGATACAGAGATTCGGTCCTTTTTAATGCCTTTATTGTTTCTCCACCAAAACCTAAAATCCTTCCAAGTGAGTCACTTTTGTTGAAATGAACATCTTTAGTACAAAAAATTGTAGTTTTTAAAGTATTATTATTACAAGTTAATTTTAACATTGCATTTCTAATGTATGTCTTTAAATAATCACAGATATCTTGAAGTTCATAAGCTCCTTCAGGTATTTCGATTACTTCGTTATCGTCATAGTAGAATTTATTATTTCTTTTATCTATGTTGGGTATAGAATTAAATGTTGAAAAATACAACAATCCACACTCATAGTATCCACTTAATTCCAAAGTAGGTGAGTAGTTTGTTATCAGAGAGGATCCTTTTCCAGTTATAGACACAGTGAAAGACATTTTACTACTGATAAAGAATTTTATTTCAAGCTTTATATAAATGTGTTTTCCAATACTCCTTTAAAAATTTTATACAAAGGTGGCCGCAATTAACAGAGTCAAATGTTTGATATTGCTCATAGTTATAATTTAAAGAAACATTTCTTAAGTAATCAAGTAGTTCTAACGGAGGTTTCAGATTACCAAAACTATCAAAATATTCAGCATACTTATTTTCTTTCACGTAGGCTACCCAATGTGTTCCAATGTTATTTGAAGTATCTAAATTTATAATACCGCATTCTATCTTCCTAGGTTTTGAGGGCAACGTATCCCTCATGAAAACACCACGAAAAAATGGAATATCACTAGCATGTTCTAATATATTCCAATTAGTTAATGCCCGCCTAGGTAGCCGCTTTATTAGTTTTTTGAGGGTTTCAAATATAGACCTGCACCCTTTTTATAAGGTCTAATATATAATCCTTTTCCGAGAGCAACCGCCTCCATCATCTTATTATGTCGTTCCGATTCTTGAAGAGCTTTTTGAGCTGCTTTTGAATCATTAACCGCTTTTGCTATGCCAGCTGCTCCACCAGCCAGTGAACCTAAAGCTGATAATCCCGCGAAAATAGGAATTAACGGTAACAGTCCTCCACATTTTGGAATAGGAATACAACGAGGTAAACTCATTTTATTTTTATTTCTAAATAGTTTTTTTGCAGCGGCGACCGCATATTTAATAGTAGAATTTGTGTCTTTAGATTTTATTTTTTTTAATTTAGATTTGAGTTTTTTCACAGCCGTCATAAACGACCGAGCACCTGCACCAGCTCTTAATTTGGCCTTCATAGCATTTTTTACTATCCATGAAGCAATTTTTTCTTTCTTTCCAGCGTCTTTTGATTTCAATCTTCTTTGAGCCATATTTAATAGATCTAGATCAGCTTTGTGCCTTACGTTAGCGTCGTTGTTTATGTAAGCAATATCGTGGTGCATACAAGCGTTATCCAATTTATTAATTCCTCGCTGACCCTTAAGTAATCGTTTCTGAAGCTTTGTGCCGGGTCCGCAATATTGGTAGCCCGGTAAATGTAACTCAAACGGAATCTTATTTATTAAGCTGTTTATGATACCACTTCCTTTCTTCATTGATAAACAAAAAGTGAATCAATAAAGATATCTTGAGCTATTTTATATCATAAAACCAATTTATTCTTATCAACCCAACTATTTTCGCTATTACTTAATCCTAACCATTTTACAAACAATTTCTTTCCTTTTCTTTTTATAACCTTTTCAATGAGGTATAGGTCTGGAAACTTAGTTTTTTGTAACTCGTATGCATAAAATGAGCCGAGGATTCTTTGATTGCGTCTGTCCTCTATTTGATAAGTTGTTGGGTTAGTGTGATTAACTTTTACTATACGAAATATTTCGGTGGACCAGTTTGGCGTATAGCCTTTGTAAAAATCTGCTTTATATCTACTTATGCGAACATAATCACCAACACGAAATGTATATCCCCGACTTGTTTTATTCTTTTGAGAATTCATAATATAACCTTTGACTATAAGCTCATTTACTTTGTTAACTTCCACAGGCTTAAATTTTGTTATTCTATGCAAAGTGTTATTGTAGTGTTCTACAACGTCCTTTAAAATATTTTTATACCATTGGTAATTTCCGTTCAAACTAAATAGTTTGTTAAGGTGAGATTTAATTGTTCTTATAACTCTTTCTACTATAGATGCTTTTTTAATAGAATATGTTGAATAATGATTAATATTATACTTTTTCATTAATTGTTTAAAATTATCATTGTAGAATTCTGTGCCTAAATCAGTTTGTAAATTTTTAGGTTTTCGTAATGATGTAGTTAAAATACTTTGCATTGCATCTGTAACATAATTTTTCGCTTTTGATTTTAAAGGTCTGATCCATACATATTTTGATAAAGTGTCAATTACGATAAGAATATATTTATACCCTTTATTAAACTGTGAATATTTTTGCAAATCTATGAGGTCGGCTTGCCATAAATCATCTATTCCTTTTATGATCGTACATCGCCGGGAAAAATTCCTTCTTGCTGCTTTGTGAAGCTCATTCACTATGTCTTGTTTGCTCATTATTATCTGGTTTCTCTTGAAGCATGTGATCAATTTCTGTCCTTGTGTAAAACAAGGTGGCTAGCTTATTAAGTATTGAACTTTCAAAATCATTTAAACGAATATTTACATCACTTAAAATATTAGTTCTTAGTTCGTGTGTCTTTTCATCCACGTAAGCTTTATTGGCGGCTTCGTCATCATTGCCTGGCGATATAAGCCCTTTTAATCTTGATGATTTTAAATCATATTCACCTGTTTCTGACTTCACTAATGTATCGTTGAGATTTCCAATATATTCCTCTAATCGTAAACGTTTATGAACGTGATGACCAAATTTATCTACATTCATTTCCGTATCTATGCGGTGTTTGCTGTATAACTACTGATCAGTTTTTTAAAATTAGGTTCCTTATATTTGGTGATTTTAATGATGCCTGCTTCGTACAGCTCTTCTATAATCGCAATAATTTCATCATCTAAGCCGGTATTGCCAGCATCACGAGATGCAAACAGTAATTTCAATCGATCTACTAATTCATTTGGATCATCCCAATAAACGTAATCTATATCTTTCTTTACACTTTTTAAAAGATTTATTCCTTTTCCTACCGTAAGACTTTCTGTGCTGTCATACTTATTTCTAGAGAACTTAAACAGTGGTTTAATAATATGCATGTACTTAAACCCTTTGTTACTATTAATTGGCTTGCGTGGATCACAATTACGCCTATGTGCATTCGTTTCTATTAGAAGCTCTTTATAATTTTGCAAATCTTCATCTGTGATAACATCCAAATTTGGTGTCTTTTCAAATAGTAATTCTTTTAATCCAAGAGTTTTGTTTAAACTTCGATTTCCAATTTTTATAATTTTTCCGTCGTCGAAAACACGTGTTTGGCCGAGCATAAGTTTTCCTCGTTCATTTTTTATTCCAAAAGGGATATTTGCGTCGGGTGAAGCACACCACGATAAACTATTAAGTGAAACATTTGGTGATGATTGAAAGGACTTAAAGGAAGCATCACTCATATTATTGTTGTCAGAAGGTGATACGACAAGGGTTTTTTCGGAATTAAATTTTTTATAGAACTGTTGTTCCTCTTCTTCATTAAAATCGTCATCAGAAAAATTTGTTGCCTCGCTGTCATTATGTTTATTTTTTTTTATTGTATAATGTTCAAACTCATCCTCATCTTCATGAGAAATTTCATTGTTCTTAATGGCTATTTGTTTCAGTGGATCGGTTATAGGTTTGAATATGGATTCCAGAGTGGCATCATTTGTATTTTTCATATCCTTTATCATTTCAACCTTTCTTTTTACAGCAGCTGCAGCTTTTACAATTTGTTTTTTAAGTTGCTTTTCCATTTTGACAAGGATTCCGTTCAATGCAAAATCCAGAGTAATAGTGATTGTGTATTGATGAAACAATAACTTATGTATATTAATCTACTACTACAAAAGTATCGAATGCCATCCTATAACATCCTTTATTTCTTTCGCAGTCTTTATTGATCACAACATAATTAAATGGTTTATTCCAAATAGTTGAGCACATTTCACGGAACTGAGACCACGACATATCTGAACCTACATGCTCATCGTAAACGTGTTTTAAATTTACATCGTCTTGTTTAAATAAAATAATGAGGTTAGAATTGTCCCTTATAAGTTGTTTAGGTACTTTACTGTATGTTTGGTTAATGTAAAAACAATCAATATTCTTATGTCGACCCATAGCAAAATAATCCCGAATGCTATTTTGGTTTTCACAAGCTACGTCGTCGAATATTATAATGGAGTTTGGCAAAGCTTCGTGTGGGCTTATGATATCATTATTATGGTTATATTTACTATAAGATATGTCTGCAACTAAATCTAATACTTTTTCTAAGAACACATATTTTGGTTGGTATAATGATTTAGAATATACATATAAGTTACGAAAACGTGCACCATTCTCATGTAATAACAAACCTATTACTAAGTTTGTCTTGCCGCAATTTGATGGTCCACAAACAATACATCGTATAGTGCTCGGCAATAAGTTGCCATGTCGCTTTGCTTCACATAATGATGCAGGACAGATATTATAATCTAATTTTAACGTTTCCTTTTGTTTGAGGAACTTCATAGCAACTTGTCCGTTTTGATTCGTGGCTTTTAACAAAATGGATATAACACTTTGCGTTCGTAATAATAAGAGAACAACAGTATATTTACTTGTAAGTGCACTCACTCCACCATATAGACTAAGCATTCGACGGCGGTAACAATAGCAAGGAGTAGAAGAATTTGGATACTGTTACCACTCATTATATTAAGTTATTGGACGTGTCTAGAACACACAATGTTAAAGCATCGAGAAGAATGGAGAGAGAAGAAAGAGCTCTCACCCCTCTCGAATCGTGCAATAAAAAATGATATGAGTAAGGAATCGATGCTTAAAAATAAACATTGTTTAATTACTTGCATCCCTACTTTAACAAAGTAATACACTGCGTTCTTTAATAAATAAAACTATATTTTTAATTTTATTACCATTATTTTAAACTATGTATTTGAATTCTAATAAATTTTATCTTAGATTTATTTATAGAGGTAATTCTGAATGAATGTTTTTCAAAATATTTGATTACATTATAGAGGTGTTAAAATAAAAACAAATATTTTCATACAAGTCTTTTTATTTTTAAATAATATTTATTGAAAACAATACAAGACTTAAACTAACATAACTATTTAAAATAACATAAGTCTTAGTTAGTAAAATTTATAAGCATTACTATAATTTTTCAGAAGAATAATGTTGTTGAAATAATGTATCTCCGTGAGTGTACACGTAACTAAAGATAGTAGGTACGCATCTAGCACATTAGAGAATTTTAATATACATCTACAAATGTTTTAGGTCAGCAATAGTTATTTAAAAACTATAACTGTAACCACATATTTTCTTAGAGATATTAGTTATAATATTTTCTGCTTGATCCATTATTGGATCAATATGCTCGGTTACCACATATTGTGTTTTTATTAATGGATCATTGCTGGTTGATTCCAGATCTAATATTTCTAATTTAATTAATCGCCGCCCTTTAGTAGGTATTGTTTTAATTAAATAAGAAGGTTCGTTCCCCTTCGTATTCTGCAGTAACTTGCTTCTCCTCTTCATGGGCTTCTTTTTATTAAAAAGACTTTTAACCACCTTGGCATGCAGCGGTGAATCTTTAGCATTCCAATGTGGAAATTCTTCAGAGAAGCCCTCCAACATATCTTGCGCATTTTGCTCAAAGCAAGGAGGATAATCTTCTGTTGCCTCCTTGCTTATGAGTAGCGACTGCGAGATTTCTTGGGTATTCTGAAATTTAATTTATTATGCAACAAAAATAATTTCACATCGAAGAAATGATTGATATAGTGGCGGAGGTAGAAGAGTATATCTAGGATCCACAAGGAGTCTGACTATCTTATACGGAACCGATAGAATATGAGAATCACGATAACAGCATCACAACCATAAGGTTTTAACAACAACATTATCTTCCAACTAAATCAAATATACAAATAAACATTAACTAGTGATCTAACCACTACACAAGAAAAGAGTTTGAAGAAAAATAATTTATACGACTTACCATGATGTATTTGGGTGACCGTAGTTGTCACTTGATTAATTATGTGTGAAACAAATTTTAAAAACATTCGACTTTAATAGCTATTTATAGTGTAAATATAATGCTGACATAACAACAAAGCATTCGCACGGAATCGCAATTGGACAAATTACTAATGAACTATAAGTTGGAATACCTAAATCAGCAATAACATGTCCCAACCAGTTTCGAATTGTTCATTGCGTGTGCTATTTTATTAATAGTTATATATTTTATGGATTATGAAATAAAAAAAAACATGGTAGCTGGTTTATAACGTTATATATTTTCATCGTTACAATACAACATTAAGTATTTGATTAAAACTAGGTAATTAATTTACCTATTTACCATTAAAAAACAATGTATAATACTATTAAACAAATAACTGATGGATAACAATATTAAAATTAAATAACTTTACAATATAAAGTGCCGTGTCGATACATACTATACAATTTCATGTATGTTTTTATTCTATTAACTTATTCATTACTTAAGCCATATAATAAATGAATAGATGATGGGGTAACATATTTCTCAACTTACAATTTGATTCATGATTACCATTAAAATAATAATAAACTATACAATACGGTGCTTCTAAAGAAAAACTAATGATATTAAACTAAACTATCCCAGTGACCCCATGATAAAGTAGAAATTTTGTTTTTTAATATGATACGTTTATCGTCATTACCTGACAAAGCTATTTTGTTCTGTTCTTGAGTAAATATTTCGTGCTTAAGAGATTTAAATATGATATTTTTTTTCTTCAAAAATGTATTTTCATTTAATACCTTGTAATAATCTTTATATTGTACATCTTTTAATACTTGCTTCTGTATGCCTTTTGCTTTTTTTAATTCATTTTCTGCCGTTTTAATACAGTATAACTTGGACCTTAATCCTACAAACTTCGAAATCAAACTTCCTCCTAGCTCATCTTTAAAGAGACCTGGCACCTTTTTGTTCCAACTAGGAATGTCGTATACGTTATTTACAGAATAATTACTAGTGTCGAAATAGGGAAGAAAATTTGATTTTAAATCAGCATAAAAATCTTTACTTTCTATTGAATACAAAAAACTATCAGTATCCGTATAACAAAGTTTTAACTTTTCCTTATACAAAGGCTTCATAATAGAATAATGAAAATCAAACATGTGACTCTTAGATATTTCCAAAACGGAAAAACCAATGTATATAGGTTTATCCAAAGTGATTGTTTCAGGCTTCATTTGAATGGCTACCAAGTTTTCAGTGAAAATTGTAACACTGTGAAAATTTGGTCGAGCTATCATTTGCTCTGCACAGAAACTTTTCTTTGTTTTGTTACTATCATCATTCCACTTATTGACTAATTTCACATTAACCCTCTTTTCTGTGTCTTCTAACGTCTTGCCAAATATACTGTTGTTAAGAAGTTTGAAGAAATCTTGTTCAAATGTAGATTTAGCTTTTTTTTCGTAATTCAGTATTCATGTCAATATACTGCTTTAAATAAGGACTCTGATTAAATTGAATAACTCTATGTATTTTTTTTAACAACAAACCATGTTTTATACATGTTTGCAGATGAGCAAAATGTATGACATAGAAATATTTATCGTATAAATTTGGAATCAATTTTGAAGTTTTAGAACCTGGCGGAGTAAATTTTTGAGCACAGAATGGAAAATCGTTATGATCATTATGCAAATGTTCGGGGTATTCTAAATCTACTTCTAGTATATAACCAGTGTCTCCGTTAGTTGGCACATTTATAAAATCTATTCCAGCGATTTCCAAGTCATTCAATAACTTAAAATTGGAATGAGGCAAATAAGCACACATTGCATATCCATAGAGATTATTACAATCGATATAAATTAGAAAGTTATTACTTTTTCTTGGATCGTAAGTTTTTAAATACTTGTTATTGGCTTTTGAATACCTTGTCGAACATAAACATATTCCACCGCGAATACCTTTTTGAATCATTCTTATTATTTCCAGGTCGTGTATTAATTCTAATTTAACATCTGTTTTTAATAGCATGGCATCAAAACTGAGACTCGGTGCTGTAACATAAAAGGCTGGATCTAATTTATAATTCATCTTACATGTCTGGCGAAAACTTTCAAAAACGTCAGCTAATAAAAGAACATCTGACTTAAGATACAAGTCTGTGTATTCACCGAGATTCGATAATTCAAACGTTTGCCAGACTTTTTTTGCATGATCATAATCTACTTTAGATATATTACTATTGCGTAATTTGCTGAAAAAGAACTCCTGAGGCGGAAGTACTTTTTCTTCGTATGAACTCCAAGTAGTCATGTATTCATATGGATACACCCCTTTTCGTTTTATTAAAGCAAAATGCTCACGAGAAGGAAAATAACGCCGCAGATGTTTAAAGTCGTCATTTTTTAAGTTTGCGACAAGTTTCTCTAGACTTGTGCCTAAAAATTTAAAAGAATCAACAAATCGAACAGGTATGATATCTTTATCATTAATTTGAAAAAATTTTGTAAAAGATATGTAGTTTTCCTTATTTTTTGCTATTACTTGTATTTTTCCTGATAGTTTTCCCAACTGTCGTATAAAAAGATGACTGTCATAACCCGCTAAATTATGAAAAAATATAGGAACAAACTTAGGCAAACAATATCTAATATTGCAATAAGAATGAGCTGCACCACGATACCGTCCTGTAAGATGGCAATGATCTTTAACTTTATCGTCAAACAATATTTTATCACAAAGAAAACAATTTGTAGCCCGAGCAAAGTTCGCTTTGTCTTCATTTGTTAAACAAATAGCCACTGGCGACTGCAAAACGTTATAAATATCGGTTATATCCAATAATAGACTTTCTAAAAACTTTTCTACACAGGCTGGACCTCGATAAGATACATATTTATTACGCGACTTATCATAAGAACACACAACGTAATAAGCAAATGCTGATGGTACGTGTTTTTGCAATATCTTTGTACAGCCTGATCCAGAATCGAGTTCAGTTGGTTTTAATAATGATTCAAAATCTGCGTATAAGACGAAGGGCATGTCATGCATTCGCTCGTAATGATTAAATTGAATTCGTGTTCCATCACCGGGTAATATTGTCCATACACCACCACAAACATGAGCTTTCAGTTTATCATTACTATCAAAGAATATCATACAATCCTCGCATAAATATATTTTAGAATGATGTTTAGTTAATTGAAGACGAAGTAATTTAGATAAATCTTTAATAAGACAGTAATGGGTGCGTTTTCTGTTTTCCAGGAAAAGCATATTAATGTGATGATCTTTGCGAATCTCGCTTTTGTATAAAGGTCCAACAATGTTACCATTCTTTTGAATGCCGTAAATATTAATACTTATGCGAGGATTATTCTTTTCAAAAACTTTGATGTCCGCAAACCCAACTGGAAAAATCATATTTTTGATATTGAGTACATTTTTAAAGTGTGGGTAAGCTGACGTTCGATGTGCGTTTCTGTTTATAGGAAATAGTGCTGCCATGACACACCATAAAAAACAATAATTATCAGAATTTTGAATGTTGATACATGCTCGTTTACATTTTATGGACTTTGGTAATTCTATAAAACTGGAGCCTCTTAACGGGTTATATTTGTTTATATTTACTTCTAGATATAGGCTTTGTAAATAGGCCCACCCACTATCTCTTTCTTCAAATTCTTCAATTTTTTTACAAATTAAGTGAATAATTTTTGAAAACATATCTTCAAAATTGAAGTTTTGATGCAAGATGAAGTTTTCCGTTGCAAATGACTTGATTGAAATCGAATCATACTTACTAAGCAGAAAGAATTCACAGAAAAGTTCAAAATTAGCTTTAACATTAGTGTGAGCTTGAATTTTCGCTATGAGCAATAGGCGTACGCGAGAGCGCAAGTGCCATAAAAACTTGGCGGGCGGGCGAACACGCGCACTATCATGACTCTCATCTTGATATCGAACACGGTACGATGCTATACGATTACGAAAAGCGCTATGAACTTTTTCAACCCCCTCACTATCAACGACCGAACTGTTGTTCTTATGTAAAATACTTTTCAAATGTGCAGAGAAAACTTTGTTATTTACGGATACGTCACAAACTGAACAGAAAGTAGACCTCGACATTATGATTTGGACAGTACAAATTCTCAAAGTTAAAGTAATAAAGGCTTAAGTATGTAAGTACCTAATCTTTGAGTTTGCTAACGATAAACAATAAGTAAACCAGCTAAAACATAATTTACGCAGAGAGAAACAAAAGAGAACCTATTTTTTAACTTTATCTTTATAAAATATCCCCTCTGTGGTAAACTTTGCCTTAGCTAATTTTACTAATTTTTTTAATGCATAAAATTCTGGAGATTCTGCTTCGCCTTGCAAGCGTACCCAAACGATAGCGCGCTCGCACCGGTCAAGGCCGCTGA
The DNA here is from genome assembly GCA_963935595.1 of Schoenobius gigantellus. Taxonomy (NCBI): domain Eukaryota; kingdom Metazoa; phylum Arthropoda; class Insecta; order Lepidoptera; family Crambidae; genus Schoenobius; species Schoenobius gigantellus. The sequence goes on from OZ012552.1 coordinate 30,125,994, forward strand.
GATTAGATACCTCCTTCTGGTTGTAGAGGCGTAGCTCCACTAGCAAGTCGCCGTCGAGCTGTGCAGTCCGACGCGTTACACCACCAGGTACTCGGCGTGTCAGGATACTGGTGGTCTTGTTTGGCAGGTTTGGCGGCCGCGAAACCTCGCTGTCCGACTCTGAGTCGAACAACCACTCAGAAGTATTGGACGACGATGTATTCTTCACTTCTGCACTCTTCGCCTTCGATAGGCACTTTATCGCCTTGCTTCTCTTCTTTGGACTAGGGAGATAGAAAAAGGATACACGATTATTGTACACATTAAACACTTGAAATTTAGATATATGTAAATATAGCAATAAAAGTACCTGATGTCTTCGTCGTCGGTATCAAAGAAAAGGTCAGATTCACAGCTCTTCTTGGCTGACCTTTTGTTTTGCTTGCTATCCGACCTGAAAATAGTAAATGTTATATTAGTATTAAGAGTGGTTACAAGAAAACGAGTTGAAGATTCACATCTTCAATTCATAAGATAAAAAATATATCATCATCATCAGTCAATCAGCATGCCACTGCTGGGCTTGATGGTCCCTCGTGAAGACAGCACTTGGAGAGGTCACGTCATATACAGCCTGGTCCAACGGCTCAATTTGTTGAAGCATGAAGATGATCAACCACTTATAGACAATTAAAGAATAGATATAAAGTATAGCAATAAAGTATAAAAACTTACGAACATTTTTCAGCTGTCTTGGTCTTGAGATTTTTTGATGAGGAGGTACTGAAGCACTGTTAGTGGTCAGAGATAGCACTGGAGTGTACTGTGACTACAGTTTTTCCGGATTTTATATAAGAAAAGTGCAATGCAAGTAATAATTTTACTGAGGTTCTCAACCTATACCTTATCTTTATAATCATTTTTATTTAACATGACTAATCTAAAAAAGAATGCTCATTAATTTTTATATTGTTAAATAAGTAAGTAATATTATAAAATATTATATATATTATCATAAAATTATTAATTTCCGTCCAAATCATATCCACACAAAATATTTATAAGAAAACAAATATGCATTCACGGATATGATGTCTATACGTTATCGAGAATCCTAATGCATTCACTTCCACTTCCATGGTCAGTGTTCGTTTTTCAAACACTAAAGAACTGACACTTTATTTAGAGAAAATATTTTTTTTTTCGTGATTTTTTTATCACACCGCGCGTTTTAGGCAAAGGAGACGCGAAGCGCTCAGGTCTGCAACAAAATTTTTGATCCGCAGTTGCGTATGATCCAAAAACGGTCCGATCATCGGCTGAACTTCGTCAGCTATATAAAAAAAAAAGTACTTACGTAGCAAGAAAGAAAGAAAACGACGAACTGACGCAATTACGTGTATTGGATTTTTATTTTGGAGGTAGTAGTAGATCGTTATTCAGCATCACAACATCTAAGAGAAGATTATAGTTTGGTAGTTTACTTTCAAAAAGTCGGTTCCATACTCGAAATATAAAACTTAATAACGTTTTGCACCTCTGACTTTCATGATATTTAGCAAAATTTGATATTTACCCATAATTCTACCAATGTGCAATATGACGCGGAAATAATCAGCAAATTAATTGTTTGTCGTTTATTTCCACAAACTTGCAATACAATACTGTGCATATACAGCAAAATAGTTGGTAACCGTTTAATTCTGCTGATGCAGAAATCTCGTGTAAGGCTGCATGCTCCAAATTTTTTTTCATTTCGGGTTTATTATATTTATTTAAATTATACATGTACATACATATTTACAATTACTAACGAATATTATCTCCAAATTAAAAAGTATTCTTTATAATAACGGATGCGATTTCTAATTTTCATTTTTCGATACTACTATTTAAAACAGATAAACAATAGGTATATCGTTCTATTAGGCGAACCGAATGTATTTATAGCATAACGATATTGATACGACATGAGGACAGAACCATAGAAGTTTATGAAAATTATTGTAATAATACATAGGTGGTATTCATCTGCAGCATCTCATACACGTTCCCACCGCACTACCCTATTTAATTAGGATGTTAAGACCTTAGTCAGCCAAGGTAGGTAGTTAAAATGTTCTTAATATTTTTTATATTTTCATTTTTTAAATTATTGGAATATTTATTTTCTATTTTTTATTCGTGTGATGACTGGAACACATCTTTCAGGGATTAGCCCGGCCTTTTAAATATTTTGTAAAAATCAACAATTTTATACTTTGTTTTATAATAAAGAATATATTTAATTGAAGTAATTTAATAAACAAATAAAAGTATTAACGTGTGAAAGAAGCCTTATTATTTGAGTAAGCACTCGTAACTGGATATATGAATAATGTGCAATAAATTTATTGCTGATAAATGAATTTCGTGGGAATGCTTTGAAACTGTATGGCAGGCAGAGTGTAGAACGGTACTTATCCGAGAGTTGAGTCCTGAAGCTACGAAACCTCAACCTGTTTAATTTCTGTTGTTATTGCACTGCTACCTAGTTGAATGCCTTAATATTCTGAGATAGAAAACCTTGAAAATGTGTCTAGTAAATCGCAATCAATCAAAAGTATACTGTTTACAGTCAAACAACACAACACAATAGAAACATTATGAAATGAAATGAAATAAAAAATCTTCTTTTCCATTTAACCCTATATAATGTATATTGGGCAATCTTAAACTGTTTTCATCAAATCACCGTAAACGAACGCAGTGAGATTTGCGGAGCTAGAGCGCAGCGAAGCGTAGCTCAAATCTCACTGCGTTCGTTTGCGGTGTTTTGATGAAAACTGTTTTAGAATGCCCAATATACACCTACTATGGCACACTTTTGCTTCTCACATTGTCACAATTAGGCACAAAACAATGGATTGATGTATCAGAAGTGCGCCTGTAGTCTTGAAGTGTTGAAGTGTTTGAAACAGATTTAACATCAAATGTATCAAAGCTAGGTTGACTAAGGTCAGGAACAGAGCTTGACCTGCTTTCTGATAAGCCGCCTTCGTCATTAAGTTCAGGTCCAATATGTTGGTGAGCTTCGCCAGCATGCATTACAAGCACGAGCATTAATGGGAACCTAAAAATGATCAGTTTTATTCGACTTTACTATAGACATAAACATAAAATAAATGCAATATTGCTTTTTTGCTTAAATGGTCAATAAGAGGTGCTTCATTCTAGAACAAGTAGGTATAGTAAGTGTAAGAATATGAATAAAATTGATTAAAATAATATTATGTTATAGTGAATATGCAATGATTTATATAAGGATGCTGATAAAATAAAACTTACCAGATGTGGGTTAATTATAGTTACTATAAAATGTATTCAGCCATCCCAATGTGTCATCATCATCATCATCATTTCAGCTAAGAGACACCCACAGCTGGACATAGGCCTATAGGCATAGGCACATAGACAATGTGTACATAATGGCAATGATTGTCAGCCTATTTGCCTTGATATTGATATTCTACAACATCTACAAACTGACTGGTGCCCTATTTGTCAGTCTCCAATATTGCATCGACCTCTGATAGTTAATTCCAATGACAAAAGTTCAAAGCACTCTTGGCATAGATGATTTCCATCTACTACCTGAAATATAGGTTATTAAGAGGTCAATTAAAAGAAAAAGCTAATAGAATTGCAAATAAATTAAGTTTTTGTTTACTATGACAATTACCTCACGCATGTTCAGTCCATTTTTCAATAATGGATACATATAGTCTTGGCTCATATCCATTACATTGTAATGATAATGTTGATTTGAAACATTAATATTACAGATAGTGCAGTGTGCCATAGTGGAAATTGCCTGAAAAAGTTTATAAGCATTAGGTAATAAAAAACTATAAATTATCTTTAATTTATTATTTGATATAACATACTTTCTATGTTGGCTCGTATGATGGCTCAATTTGTATTTTGTAGTATCGGCAATACTCACATTCAATTTTCGTTCAGGGTAACAGGTTATAAAATCAAACGGTATCCAAATCGAAAAGATCAGTGAGAAAGTCAATATATATCCAGTTCATGTACGAAATCGAGAAATCCATAAAGAATAGCTAGGTATGTGTAAAAGAGCATTAAAATCACCAAAACGGAAAACTCAAAACAACCACCAAACTAACAACCACAACAACAAACCTTAATTATATAATTAACCTCAAACATTTTTTGACATTGACAACGACACGACGTCAAAATGTTTTTTTTTTTACTGTGCTTACCCACTCGAACGTTCGCCACGCGAAGCGTGGTGGGTTTCAAAAGCAAAAAGTAGTATATCTCAAATATCAAAGGTGCCGCCATTGCGGAATGACTCACCCCGGCGCGTACGGAGTGTTCAAAAAATTGCGGAGAGTGACATATACTGTCTACAAGAGAACAAAAAATACGTATGGAAAGGTAATTTAATATAGAAGGAACTTATAACAGTTAATTAGATAAGGATTAATAATTAAATGAATGAAGCGCGAAAATGTTCGGAAGGTCGCGGAAGACCCGATTTTTTTTTTAAATTTTTTGCACAAAAACTATTTTATAAAACTTTAAATAACCATATATATTATTATAGCCCTATTCTTGAAGATTATTTTGATATATAATAGTTTTGGGTAATATTTTTAATGAAAAAAGAAAAAAAAATAATAAAATCGATTAATTACGTAATTATATACGCGAGATGCGCACGCGCGACGTCAAATTTAAAAAAAATGCAAAAAATAAATTATTGTCTCTAAAATTAAATAAAAAATATCCTATATATATATAATATAGGAATAAATAATATAGGAAAGCTAATTTAATAAGGAATGAACTTATAATAGTTAATTAGATAAGGATTCATAATTGAATGAATAATGACGAGAATAGTAACTAAAGTGCTTAAAATTTCAAAAAAAACGTTTTTGAAAAAAACGTTTAGTGTGGCAATATAACACTATAAACTATCATAAACCATACATAATAATGTAGCCCAATTCTTCTAGTTTATTTTGATATAGAACACTCTACGAAAATACTAATATAGACTAAGTAAGTACGCAATAAATCTCATCGGTCACGGAGTAAGAAACGTATGGATACGGCCAAGTAAGTTAAACCACAGACTATGACAAAGGACATGTCCACTTTTTGTATGGAACGTGGAATTTTATTCTGAACCTTTTTTAACCAGTTTAAAAATTTATGACGGAAATAGAACTTTATGAGAAGGATGTTTATCCATAAATATTAAAAATATTAAGGCCTGCATTTAGGAGAAAAAAATTAAAAATGTTTTTTTTTTTATTGTTTCTTTAGCAGGGCCACATTTAGTTTTTTTTACTGGCAATTAAAAGGATGTCATTGTCAATGCCACTGTAGCTGTCGTTTTGACTTTTGTTTACAGGACTGTTGACTCGGTTGTCAAGGTGTAAATACGTGCAATTGGGTTTACTGCAAAATTATTTATCTGAAAATTTTCAGCACTTTTGTGTTACCTCTGCTTAATTAAGTGATCTGTGATTGTCTGTGTAAGTTTTTTGTGTGCTTTTATTTTGTGTTTTTAACCCATGTGGGATCGGCGACTATGTCGTCGATCTCACCTGAACCACCCGATCCGGATCCTGACTTAGTGCCACAATCATTAAGTGGGGAAGGACTCGTAGCTGGCGATGATGTCGTTAGCTGCGAGCAGTCTTCTCAGCGATTAGGTCGAAAAAGGTCTAACGAAGAAAACGTGTCAGCTTCCCCTAGTAAAATAAATCCCACGGAAAGTTTTACCCCATCCCATTCTATTCAGCATTCCTACGCCCATCCTAGTTTGACTCAAGCAAAAAGATACACCAACCTGGACAATGGACCTTTCATTGTTCATGTATCCCGTTTAGAACCGCACCCTAAAGCTGGTACTACTATAAATCCAATTTTATTTGGAAAACTGTTGGTCAACGAAAATATTAAAAACATCGTCAGACAAGGTGTTAAAAGTGTAGGACGAAATCGTATCTGTGTTCAATTTACAAATGGGGAGGATGCCAACTCCTTTGTTACTAACCCAGTCCTTGCCACTAAGAACTTTTCTGCCATCATCCCAACCTTTAATATTACTCGCATGGGAGTTGTTCGAGGTGTTCCAGCTGAATGGTCCATGGAGGAATTTGTAGAGGCAGTAGAGATCCCGGAAGGCTGTGGCTTTATTTTAAAAGCTAGACGCCTCAATAGAAAATCAACTAAAGATGGTGCAGTTGAATGGGTGCCAACCCGCACAGTTGTCATCACATTCAGTGGTCAAAGTCTCCCATCCAAAATCTTTTGCTGTTACACTGCCCTACCAGTCGAGGTTTATGAACTCCCTATTATTCAGTGTAACAACTGTTGCCGCTTCGGACACATTCAAGATCAATGTCGTTCAAATCCCAGATGTTTCCGTTGTTCAAAATCACATCATGGCAAAGACTGTAATGTTGCTGAAGACCTAGCAACTTGTCTCTATTGCTCTGGCAGACATTTTGCTTCAAGTAGGTCCTGCCCAGAACATACAAGGCAGAAATCCATCAAAATAGCAATGTCCCAGGACAACATATCCTATGTAGAAGCCGCTGCTCGTTTCCCACCAGTCCGACGTTCATATTCCAATGTAGTCCGTGAATCGCCCCTCCCCCTTTATTCCCTCCCCTCTCCGCATGCTTCATTATGTACTCCACCTCGTCCTCCTTATTCACCACTCACAACTGCTTCTCCAGTATCTCATGCTTCCTACAGAGAAACAGTTACCAAACCAATGCGAAACCATCCTGTCATAAATAAGGGTTATGATAGGGCTGCCCACAAAGAAGCGATTGCTCATTATGACCCTCCAGAACCAAACAATGGAGTTATGTTCAATACACAAACCACAAAACCGCAAATGACATCACAAACCATCCATTATTTGGATTCATTACTGTCAATCATACTGAAAATGATGGATAAGTTTTATGATGTTTCTCCACCGCCCAACGTTGCATCAAAACTCAACCAACTTATGGATTTAATAACTAAAATTCCAGCTAATACAATGGAATGCACGTAGCCTCCGCCCCAAGAAGCAAGATCTCTTCGAGATGATTAATCGATACAAGCCCTCTGCCTTTGCCATCTCTGAGACATGGCTGATCCCCGGTTCTCCTTTTAGAGTGCCGGGCTATGCCTGTCTCCGTGATGACAGAAGCGATGGTTATGCTGGTACAGCAATTTTAATAAACAATTCCATTCCCTTCTCACGTGTCCCTCTTCTTAATATCCCTGTAGGAATTAATGCAGTGGCTGCAAAAATTTCCAATATAACATTACTATCTATCTATATCCCAAATCCTGATATAATTTCTATCTCTGACTTGCACAGTCTAATCTCCACTCTTTCAACACCTTTTCTTATTGTGGGAGACTTCAATCTTTCCCACATAATCTGGGGTGGTCCTCATTATGATGCGTTGGCCTGTGACTTGGTGGACCTCATTGACTCAATGAATATCTGCCTTTTAAATGACGGTACTTCAACCAGATGTACGGCACCGGGCTCCAATCCTAGTGCAGTTGATTTATCCATGTGCTCCTCGGATATTCATTCTCTGATCACATGGAATGTTATGTCAGAGTCTTTTGGCAGTGATCACTATGCCATTTCAATATCACTGCTCTCTCCTACTCCCATGTATAGATCCCTTCCTCCCTTACTAAAATATAGAACCAGTGAAGCTAAATGGGATAGTTTTGCTACTGATTCTGATTTGAATGTTTTATCCATTCCTAATGATAACAGTCTTAACCTCCAGGAAAAATATGATCTCTTCCTATCTGCCTTGGTAAAAGCTGCTGATGCTAACATCCCCCTTAAAAAACATAGGTTGGTGCTAAGATCTCTCCGCCTTGGTGGGATTCAGAATGCACACAGATGCAGAAAAAACGTAAAGAGGCAGAATCGTTATATAAACATTCCATGACTATGGAGAATTTCTTAAACTTGAAAAAAATTACAGCAATAGCAAAACGTCTCTTCAAAAGAAAGAAGAAGCTGGGTTGGTTTAAATTTTGTCAAAACTTAACCCCTCGCACCCCCTCTACAATAGTATGGAGATCAATAAAGAAATTTAGAGGCTCTTTCACAATTTCCCCTGAAACAAATGAACATAACCTTTGGCTTGAGGAATTTTTTCAAAAATTAGCACCCTCGGATGTCCCTAATGTAGATTGCTTTCCATCGCCCTATCCCACCACCATATCCCGTCATCCCTTTAATAATCCGTTTTCAATGGATGAACTTGTTTCAGTACTTCAAAATTTAAAAGATTCCTCACCTGGCATGGATGGTATCCCATATTCTTTTGTGGCTAAGGCTGGAGTTTTTTCTCAGAGGATGTTCCTTGAGTTAATAAATAGTTATTTTGAGTCTGGAAGTGTTCCTAAATCATGGAAAAACCAGGTTATAATCCCCCTGTTAAAATCTGGGAAAGACCCTACTAGTGGAGCTTCTTACCGCCCTATAGCTCTCTCCTCCACACTATGCAAATTAATGGAACACCTTCTAAAAAGACGCTTGGATTGGTTTGTTGAGAGTAGAGGCATTTTGTCGACTACCCAATTTGGCTTTAGGAGAGGAATGAGCACCATGGACAATCTTAGTATTCTAACCACAGATATTAGGATAGCTCTGAGCAATAACCAGTTCCTTGTCGGAGTATTTTTAGACATCAGCTCAGCATATGACAATGTTTTACTTCCGGTGCTCAGGCAGAAAATGCACCATCTGAGTATCCCTGAGAGGTTAGTGCATTTTATATGTAACCTACTGATGGATAGAACTATTCAAATACGTGCCCGTGGTGCTCTTTCATCTCCTAGGCAGGTGTGGAAGGGCTTACCCCAGGGCTCAGTCTTGAGCCCTCTTCTGTACAGTATTTACACATACGATCTTGACGAATGTGTTAATTCCTTTTGAAATATATTGCAATATGCCGATGACATTGTACTATATGTTGCTGCGTACTCATTAGAAGAGGCAGCCCAAAAATTGAATCAGGCTCTGTCTTATTTGGAAGACTGGTTGAACAGTCATGGTCTTAACATCTCAGTGCCTAAAAGCAATACTATTATTTTCACAAGGAAACGATCCTACCCCAATATTGACATAAAATATTGCGCACAGTCAATACCCATTGTCTCTCAAGTAAAATTTCTCGGAGTAATTTTAGACAAAACTTTATCTGGCAAACCTCATCTAAATTATATTAAAAATAAAACCGAAAAATATATCAATATTCTACGATGTCTGTCAGGAGTTTGGTGGGGTGCACATCCCTGCACCCAGAGACTTGTCTACAATGCTTTAATTCGGAGTCTATTTGAATATGGGTCACTGGTACTGGAACCCTGTAACAAGGAGTCATCATTATCTTTGGACAGAGTCCAATTTAAATGCTTGCGTATCATACTGGGTGCAATGAAATCGTCCCCTACCAATGCTCTGCAGGTTGAGGCTGGAGATCCTCCCTTGAGTCTGCGTCGGGCCTTTCTCTCTGACAAGTTTCTTTACAAAGCTGTACAATTTTCAAACCATCCCCTAATCCCAAAGTTGCAGCGTCTTTCTCTTATCATCGCCAACAACAATTACTGGTCAAATAAAGATCATCCATGCTTAATTAAGAGCTATTCAAAATTAATGAAACATAAAAATAAATTTCACCAGGTAAATCAACCTTTGTTAGCAACTGTCAGTTACGAATCACTCCTGTACAAACCAAATATTATTCTGGACTTAGGTATAAATAAGAACACCCCAGGTGCTAATGTTATGTTCCTAAATTTACTTGAAACTAATTGGAATGACTGGTATCAGTTTTTCACAGATGCTTCTAAATCCCAGAGTGGCGTCGGGGCCGCTGTCTATTTACCAAAATATAATACACTTTTAAGTTTCAGATGCCCTCCTGAATCCTCAATTTTCACAGGAGAATCAGTGGCAATCTTTGAAACAGTTAAGTTTATTCTTGATCACAAATTTAATAAATGTATAATTTTCTCAGATTCTCTTAGCTGCCTTCAAGCATTATCCTTCAACCATTTTTGTTCTAATAATAGATATCCACTAATTTTAGAAACTAAACAATTATTACTAAGATGCCACGAAAACAACATTTCAGTAGCACTAGCATGGATTCCTAGCCACTCTGGTATTGTAGGCAATGAAACTGTGGATAGCTTTGCCAAGGATGCGGTTCTATCGGGCTGCACGGACCACTTTAAAATATATTTATATGATTTATGTTCACTAGCAAGGGTAGACCTTATAACAGAATGGACTAAATTTTGGGATAAGTCAAAGTCAATAAAAGGCAAATATTACAGTGAGATACAACCCAATATTCCACCAAAGCCCTGGTTTTCCCAATACAAATTTGCTGACAAACGCACAACTTCTGTTATATGCAGACTGAGACTCGGACATTCTTGTACTCCTCTCCACCTTTACAAGTTACATGTCCGAAACACTCCAATATGTGATTGTGGCACCGAGGAAGGATCCACAGACCATGTCTTATTCAATTGTCCTAGTTATCCCGTGTCCTTATATGATATTTTACCTCCCTATATTCCTAGACCTATAAACGTTAAAACCCTACTATGCATAATAAGATTTCCTATGTTAAGATTACTGTGTAAATATATTTCTACTTATAATATTAAACTGTAACCGTACAAAGTTTATGTTCTGTGTGCTTCTACGTTTTATGTAACATTATTGTGACGTCTTGTTTTGTCCTTTTTCAGGTAACCCAAAACAATATTATATTGACACTTTTGGCCATATTTCATAAAGTAAACCTTTAAACAGTATTTTATCCAAAACTTGAGTTTGGCAGTAATGGTTGTATTTACGACCGATTGCCATATATAAAGAAGTGAAGTGAAGTGAAGTGACTTTTGTTTATTGTTTGTGTGTATGTGTGTAACCTTCCTTCCTTTCACAAAATAGTATCTTTTATTTTCTACAGCTATGCTCAGGTTCTTGATTTTACATGTGATTTAAATATTGGCTTGCTAACTGGACTAAGTTTTCTCGTAATTTGAACGTACGAAGTAACCAGACCCAAGAATTGAACAACAAAATGTTATACTTCCAGGTTACAGTCGCACTCCTGATACAACTTCTCATTTTTTTTGTACCAGAGTGCTATAATTTGGAATGTCGAAGGGTACCATTATATTTAAAAAAGAAGATCCTCGGGGATTGTAAAATATTCGTAAAGTAATGCCAGAGTCTGTGAAAATCACATGAGTCAATATGATTTTGCATTTTTACGGTAATATAAGTTCACTGTATTGTTTACACCAAATAATTCATGCTTGACTTACTAACAATAAAATCAAAGAACAGAAACTAATTGAATTTGAAAATATAGAAAATTCCACTGATATAGTATGTAAATACTGGACAGGTTTAACAGTCACACAATTTGTTTTATTGTTCTCTTGCTTAACTCAATTAGGTGAGGTTTGTTCAAAGCCTAAAAAGGCCTTAGGTTTATATTAAGTCAGACTATGGGCTAAGGAATCCCCTTTGCAGAATTGCTTCTCGTGTATGCATTTCAAAAACTCATGTTTACTTATATAAAAAAGTGTTATTGCTTCAAAAATCAATATGCAACTTTACATTTAGGTATAGCCCATATAAGCAGGGAAAACCTGTCCAGTAGAAATCTAACTATACGTTATACTCTTTGGGTCTGATTCAAACAATTCCATTGTTTTATTAGAGGTTACTAAAATTGTACTTACAAAAGTCCTCTAATTACCTATTTCAAAAGAAATCTTATAACTTACACTGCTAGCTGCAGTAAGCGACCAACCAACCTGGTGGTCAATCTATTTTAAATAGGGCATTAGAAGCCATCTTTGTACATATTGATGCTTAAATTCCACACTTGAATGTTCCCCAGAATGAAAATATTCAATTTAATTTTAATCAGTCTTGGAACATATTAAATTAAGCAAGCTAAGTCATATTTTGGAGAACATATTCAAGAAAATGATCTATCACATGAGACTGCTGATAAGAGGAAAAATCAAATGAAATCCATGAATTTAGGATGGGCTCCGCACCAAACTCATATAACACCACTGGCTCAATTTTGAAATGACGTACTAATGAGGGATGATGTTGAAATTGAATAAATAAAAATTACATAATTTCTGGGTTTTATTTCATACCTGCAACCAGTTTCTTTGTTACAACTCTTTCACATAGTTTCCACCATTATAATTATTCAACACTTCATATTACATATTTAGTAGGTACCCATGATAAAATCGAGGGTATGTAGTCATATAGAAGTAAATATTTACACTTTGAATTAGCATTATAGTAATCTTAGAGAATTTTGCACTTAGTTCATTATAATGACTTCATTAATTAGCATTTGTTTTGTAAAAAATCTTTTGTTATTGAAATAGTAAAACTGTAGCATTCTTAAGAACAGACCAGTATATTTTATTTATGTTGATATTTCATTACTGTGAGGTAGGTGCTTATCCTAAGAGTAGGCAGAGTTTAACAGGTATCACACACTAGACACTACAGCCAGGGGCTCATCCTAACAAATGCTGCACAAACACACTGCTACAAACTAGTAAAGTATAGAAGTCATCTGCCACCAACCAATGCATTTATTGTGCTAATTTCATTTTAATAGCATGGACCTATTGATTACATGTATCATTTTTTTGGTCAGAGTCAGAGATGCTTGTTTGTTACCAGCAGTGACCTGCAATGCTGCTAATTTGCAATCCAATTCAATATGTGGTCACCTGGGGGTTTATTGTCGAAGGAAAAATCTATAACGTCTGCGCTGCCTTTAATTTGACAGTCATTGCGGCAACAACACAAGATTGTGCACTTCTTAATAAAAAGTATTGTGATGTATTGTGATTGCGTAGGTATATTATAAGCGATCACGATCATCACAGACTTAGTAGTGATCACAAACTATATAGAGATACTAGGTACGTATCAGACGGCAATCTCACATAGACAAATTTTTGCTTGAAAAAAGAACTGTCAATACTGAAACGATACATGACATTTCTTTTTTTTTTTTTGTTTTTTTTTCAGATATGGCGACTGCTTATAGGCAAAGGGAGTAAACATACATTTACTCTTTTTTCGTCACATATCTTTTTAACTACTTTTGAAGTGAATAATTGTGCAATAAAAGAAGGTACATAGTATTTATTAAACTGTTTATTTTTACATTTTTTTTGGATATTTTTAGTAAGGTTTTTGCCTTTTACTCTTTTAAATTTTTTGTAACATTTTTTTTGTATCCATTTTCTTCCAAATACCTATTTGTTTCTTTAACAATAGTTCCAGATGACCTCAGGAGCTTTTCAGAGGGGTATGTTAACTTCTTTGCTTTCACTGTATTGTACTCCCGGGCACTTAACCAATTATGGATATTTTCAGTTTCAGTGCTCGTTAGACCGCTCTTCCATCTCTACAAAACCAGTTACTTTTTTCATCCCAGCTCGCAATCTAAAACAAAATAAAAATTTCATTTGTAACTTCAACATCCAATTTACATGAAGCTACGATATGATACATTATAATGTTTTCAGAATATTACCTGTTCTTTCAGAGCTGTAAAAATTTGTGGATTGATTCCAGCTTCCACATTTAAATTTGATGTGAATTTATTTAGTGTTGTTTTCGATGGTAAAATGAAAATTCTATGTAGAAACCTGTAAGCTTTCGGGCTTTGCTTCATTATACTTAAAGCAAGTAATTTTTCTTTTGCAGAGAATCGTCTTCCTTTTTCTTTCTATATGCTAAATTGATTTGCATTTCAATAATTCTTCTCGCATATGGATTTAATCCTCGAGTAACATTTGCTGGAACCTTTGTAAATTTAGGTTTCTTTAAATCTGAAAAGCAATAACAAACAAATTTAATATTTATTACATTTGACGGATCAGTGGTGCAGTGACTGAGTAGTTACAATGTGAGTTCAATTCCTACCAACGACAAACACTTATGTAATAAACATTAGCATTGTCTAAATATGTATAAAGGACATTGAACAAAAGTGGTCGAAATTTCCACCAGTAACATGACATATGTATGTATGACATGTGTATATAGTAAAAAGATAGTACTAAACAAAACTTACTATTAACTATCTTACATAATGACAAGCCACTCTGAACCAAGTGCTTACTTCTTTGCTTAAAAATTATTTTTGATAAAGAAGTCTGATATCTGACCTTAACACACTTTTTGTTTAGTAACTAAGTACCAACCTGCATTTGATGTTGTATGTAGTCGTTCCTGTATATTTAAAGTTATGTCTTGTAACACTGCACAGAAAGGCTTGCAATAATTGTGGTCAAAGCGTCTTTTCTGGGAATAAGTGTGGTACTGAGAAATGTTCTCTGTAACAAATAAAAATTATTTATCATCACAAACCATTTTATATGACATCTATTCCTAATTCAGCATCGATTGATGATGTTTGTTAATCTTTTATTAAAAAAATATCTTATTATATTACTTTTTTCACATTAAGATACATATTTTGTCTAAATTATTACTGGGATACGTGATAATTAAGGTTAGGTGCTCACCAGTATCTTCAGAGTGTGATGACGATATGCCCGTAGTGATTTCTTCACTTGAGAATAGCGTTGGATGAGCAGTTATGAGTAAACGGTTTTTTGGTGTTATAAAACATTTCTCGAAATGTCTATGACAAACATAATGGTTTCTAGGCTCACTTATACTCAAATCCGGGAATTTGTCACTACCAAGACACTAAATCCACTTTTCAAGTCTTTCCTTGTTGGTAAATGGAAAACGGTGTAAATAAACGTCCTGTCGTACACTATCACACCCTTCAACACAGCGAAAGTAATACATTTTAACAAAATGTAAATACTATTGCAAATATCACAGGTAATTGCGGAGATGTGGTCGGAAATTAATCAACGAATTGAAATGTCAGCCATATTGTTTGTTTGTTTTCGTGCGTGACGGACGACGGGCCACAGAGGGGAAGGGAAGGGCAGGGCGGGGAGGGGTAACTGTCATCTGACGATGTAGGGCCCCTTTCTGGGATGAATAAAAAAATAGTATGGAGATTACCACCCGTGGTAGTGATTGGCATTAAAATCACAAAATTAAACGAGGCTTTTTTTGACGCTGTCGCTTCTGCAAGAGAAGGCAAAGGGAGCTAAGTTCATACAGCCATGTTTTTCGTAAATCTTGATAAAACATTAAAAATGTAATTTATGTGAATTTTAGTCAGAAAGTCACTCACTATCACATCGTTTGTGCGCTTTTGTTACTTATTTATTTGTTTGTGACACGTTTCAGTAACTTGTCATTGGTTTCCATACAAAAATCGCTTTGTTTTACATACTATGAAAGTCAATCATAAAATTGCTGTTTTTTTGAATTTGCAGGCCTAAAAAAACCTAAATTTTATTCTAAACCCTAGATTTTTGAGTACTCTACTATTAAATAATTATATTCTTAGCCCAAAAGTGGACATGACCTGTCAACTTATGAAAGAGACTATTGGCAAAGGAATAAAGCCATAGAGAAAATATTTTACTTTTCGCGATTTTTTCATTTTTTTTTTCTCCCTTTTAGGGGAAGGCAAAGGAAACTTAGTCCATACAGCCTAGTCTTTAGTATTTGGATTATATTAATAATATCTCGTTTTGAAATTAATTATTATTACATTTGTTACTTTTCCTTTTTTTTTTAATATTCATACATTATTTTTATTAATTTTTTTTTTTTAAATTATATTTGTTTTTTTTTTACCCCTTTTGATGAGGAACTTAAAATTATTAGAAGTAAACAAACTGAAAACAACTCATAAAAAGTTACTTTCATTTTATTTGCTTTGAATTTGAAACTATAACCATAAGAATAACTAACAATACGAGTATTATTAGTTATTCCTATGCTATAACACCCATAAATAAAAATTGTCGCTAAAACATCCGTCAATTGTTTTGACGTATCAATCAATTCACACCAATCCAAAAAACATGGAAATAACATAACCAGGGGCGGTCGACTTTTCTATTGGCGCAATGAGACATACCTACTAGGGATACATCGAGTGTTACCTCAAAAAACACGTTTCTAAAAATCCTAAAATGGTAGTAAATAATAACAAATGATTCATAGATGTTAACCATATTTTCTGATGATAAACATCTTTTAAAACATAAATTTGCGTTATTTAACTAAAGTTAATATTTTAAAGTATATTTTGTTTAAAATTATCCAGAAAGACTTGAGTTTGAAGATTATTTATTAAATGGATAATGGATGTAAAGTCAATGTTAGAACTGGCAACATACATTCACAAAAAATATGGCCGAATTTATATTTCTGGCGCATGAATTATTTTCCTTTTGTTTCTCCATTGCGAATTTACGCAATAATATCGAAGTGTGCTTGCTTTTGAGATAATGACTTTTCTTGATAGTGTCTTTTTGTGTTTTTACATGAGAAATAGACTCGTTTGGAGACAGTGACTTGTTTTGATTTTTGTGTTAAACTTGAGTTCTTTTTCGTGTTGTTACTTAGATTTAATTGCTTTTCCTGAGACAGTGACTCTAAAACGTGTCAATTTGAACAATAGTTTGTCAGGGAACATGCCTGATAACCTGAAGAGAAAATGTCTCAAGTGTGGAATCTCACCACAAGATGATGCAATTGCAAACATTATACTATATCGCTTTCCAAAGCCAGGAACAACAAATATTCGACGGTAAGTGTTGAAATTGACCAGTTTAAATACTTCTGACATTGCCACGTCCTTTTTTGTTATTCAACAAGCCTTCATCGCAGTTGTCAAACAACGACGTTGAAAACTCTTAGTATTCGCGAAATTATTTTATGAAACTGTCTATCCTGGCACTTGACACTAGCAGTAATGGTTGTTATCCTCTTTAGCGACTAAATGCTACAATAAAAAAAAAGACAGAAAAGACCCCTGTTAAAGCGGTAGCGGTTATGTTCACAATAAAAAAGATAACACTTCTTTGAGTTCTATTAGCGTTACTGCAAGAACATAAAATTATAATAGTCTCTAAATTCCGTAGATTAAATATCATAATGATAAATGAACTTTCGCTCATAATATTTTCTTTTTCAGATGTGAAATGTGGGCCAAGTATTGTTTTCCAAATGACAGTTGGTCATCTGTGGACTTCCAACGTAAATTATATGCTGAGCAAAGGATTATAAGATTATATATACTATTGACTTTATTAATGTTGAAGAGAAGAAATTATCCAAACATGCTGTTCCAGATATGATTGGTTTTGACAAGGTGAATAAAAATAGCTTTTGTATATATCCTACCTGTTTATATCTGTGTTAAAATAAATATTTCTAGCATTTTATGCATTCAATGTGTGGATGCTGAGTCCTGAGAGTGGACTCCATCCTAAGACTTGTGATAGTTATATGCCGCCTGTAGAGTGCTCTTGTTGCATATTAATAATGATTATTTAGACAGTTCAGTGGTGTGACTATGGTTCATTTATTGATTGATAATGCCAAATTTTTGACATTTCAAATTGGGACAGCATACTTTATCAATAGTGCTTGCACTCCATCCAAATGTCAGAGTCTGAGCACTATGGATAAAGTCTGTATTATCAATTTCAATTGCTATGCAAGCTGTACTATAAACTACAACTCCTTACAATCATCATCATCACAGCTCATAATATATGTCCCCACTGAGGGGCTCGAGACTACCCAAGGGTTTTTTTTTTTTTTTTTTTTATATAATATAATTATATCACCACAGACTCGTGGTCCGTGCCCTTTTAAGGCTGTATTTTCGTTTTGATCTTTTTCTTTTTTAAACTTAATAAGTCCGACTACTCTACTCTATATCTAGGGTGAGTTGCGCATCACCTAAAGTGTAACTATCCTACATGTTTATATATAATACACACACGCTTATACATCATATATATATTTATGCTCATACATACCTATTATATTCCTATTACATTGTATACTTTACATATTACAGATTTTTGTTATTATTTATATTATGTTTTAACATACATTAATTATATATTACATCTACCTAAGGGTTAGGGTAGTAAGGCCTAAGTCAGCCATGCCGGCCTCGTGCGGATTGGTTGACTTCATATACACCTTTGAATTTCTTTATAGATGAATGCAGGTTGCCTCATGATGTTTTCCTTCACCATAGGAGCATCGACAAATGTACATATGAAATTCGAAAAACGAAAGACACATTGGTACATGGCAGGATCGAACTAAGGACCTCCCGATAAGAAGGACAGTGCTGAGTCCACAGCACCACCAATGCATCCATACTCTACTCCTTACTGTACTATAAATTAAAAATTTGGAACTCCAGTTTGATATGAATAAGCCACTTAGATATTATTTAAACAATATACAATAAAAACTTGTCTAGAAGATATCAATTAATAGAAAATTGCAGGTCTGCTGGAAGAAATTTCATTTATGAAATAAGCAGATCCTTTGTACATTGTGTCTTATGTGTTGTTTGTGCTGTCTAGTTTTACGTGTACAAAAATTGTTAAATAAATAAATAATATAAGAAAAAAATCCTTGGTTTCTAAAAATAGTTCTATTTCTTTACAGGCATTGCCAAGTGGAGTCACATTCAAGACTTTTATGACTGAGATAATGTAAATCCAAATTTCGTGTTTGCTCCATCACTGAGGAAGGATCACCTTAACCCTAATTGCAAAGAAAAGATGAAAGTTAGTCAGCTCAGGCAGCTCAGGTTTTGAGTCATTCGGTGGCTGCAGGCATGTTTGCAAAAATATCCCAAGGTAAACTTACCTACGTAATAATTTATATTGTTATATCAATTAATCTGAACCTGAAAATTTATAAAGATTTGATATGAATACCTAAAAATGTCTAAACTAAAATTTATAGCTCAGAGCAAAGAGTTCTGATTAAGAAAAGCTGTGGGTTCGATTCCCACCCCAGCCCCCATAGCATGAACACTGAAACAATAATTATGATAAAACAATAAATCAATATGAATGATAAAGCACTAAACTGTTTGATCATAGTGTGTTTTGTTGATCATGCTATGGGGCAGGCCTGATTAATTTTTTCTAGTTAAGTTTAATACCTTGACATACTTAAACATTTCCTACAAAGTTCATAAAAAATTAACAAACAGCAGCTGATTTTAACTGAAAGTATTATTTATAAAAATATTTCATCCAGATGTTGGAATGTAAGATTTGTCATTGTGAGGGTGAATAACAATGCAAAATAAGGAAAACAGCTAGAAGAAATAAGTCGATTGAGTTGTAGTGTTGGACTGTCGGATGGCTCCTAGGAAAATATTGCCTGAATTCCTAGTTTATATATTTCTATAGTTTTGACAATTTTCATTATTTAGTTTTTATTACATTTTCAGGGGAACTGCCTGCAGGTGCAATTACAACGGCGGAAATTGTCGCCGTAAATAGCGACTCTGCTGTTTTGAGGAGAGGCAAACCACACTCGACAAACATAACCATGAACTCGCCGCATTTCAAACATTTTGAACTAATGAAAATTTTTTTGAGGAAGTAGAGTTTGTTGGATGCCGGAGCCCACCACCCACCACCTTCGAAAGATGGGTGGGTCTGGACTTAAAGAGGTATTTTGCAAATAATTTAAAAATCTTAAAGAAAAACAGAATTAAATATCTGTCAACCCGTCGGGTACAGCAGGATGCAGTGGAAAATTTATTTGGCTCAATCCAGGCAAATTGTGCAAATTGCCTGGATTGAAATCCTACTGCCTCACAATTTTATAGGTGGATTGAAAACATTATGATTTCTAACCCACATAGAGTCAGGAAACTGTGAAACAGACATTTATTATACAATAATAAATAATTTCAAGGACATGTTTTCTACACCACACAAGCCAACAAGTAAAACCCCTAGAAGCCCCTGATATTGTGATCAATATACAAGCTTCAGTGGACCACACTTTTGAAGCAAGCATGACTAACTCAGCTGAAATGCAAGCAAAAAAATCTGAATGTGACTTGTGGTGTGTTTGAGAAGATATTAAAGTTGACAGAAAATGTACATTCATTCATAGAATGTAAAGAGTATGTCGACATTAAGAAGAAATTAATTTATGCATCAAGAAATTTAATTAAATGTGTTGAAGATTGTGCTACTCTATGCGATAATTTCTCTTTAATGTCATCATCAATATTGGATTTAAAAACATTGTTATTAAAAAACCTCTGTGAGGATATAAATTTCAGCTTTTAGAAACAGTGTCAGAAATATGTGTCTCAATAAATGAAAAATTATTATAAATAGTGTTTTTCACATAACTATTAAAAGGTATTGTACATTAAACAACCGAGAATATGTAGAATCTGCTTCAAAACTAGCAATAAAAAAGAAGATGAACACAATAAAACATAAATAAAACTATCATACTTTTATTTAATTTTTACCTTTACTATTCTGCGAATTCTGACGTGATTTATGGAAACTAGAAAATAATATGCAATGATTTATAATTAAAATCATTGCATATTATCTAGTTTCCATAAATTACGATTACAATAAAAAATTAATATTACACTGCTTTTGAATTTTACCGCGTAGATAGTGCGTGGGGCCACAGTAAGATGGCAGTACAGTCAATTTGTCTAACGTGTTTTTCTATGTAGTTGTCATTCTTCCCTTGGGTATGTGTTCTGTGAACATAACCTTCAACGAACTTGCCAAAAGAAAATTTTATAAACTTTCAGTTAACTTTTACAAAACTTAATAAGATTTTATCAAAAATAAATTTACACAAGATGAAGAAAAAATGGACGCTAAAAGTCGCGAAAACCAAATCTATAAACAACGCCTAAATTTCTCGAACAGTGTTCATAATGAATTTATACAAGGGAAGATAAGTTTCAGTATTCATGAGAAGGGATTGCACACTCCGCGGAACTGACTCACTTGAACCATACAAACGACTGAGCTCATCCAATAGCACAAGGCGCTGAATGCTATAAGATGAACAGGAGAATATGATGTGAGCTATCGTCTGTTCTTCATGGGAAGAACAGAAATTACACGTACTACTATTAATAATATTTAACCTTGAAAGATGAAAATTGAGGCGGCAATGACCAAAGCGAAGGCGATTTATACACGAATAAAACTTTCTACATATGTACATGGAGCTACGACAAAACCACGGGTTATAGTTAATTGGTACGTTAAGTGAAGCGTACCATAATCCTTTATTTTCGACTTCGTTTACATTAATTCTGTGATTATTATATTTTTCTACTAATCTTTGCGTTAAAAGAGGAGTACAATCTGTAAAAGGTAATGACACACTTGTCTCTACTTGAGCCATTGAATCAGGAAGAGTACAAATACGTTTAGCCAAAAAGTCAGCCTTTTCATTTCCATAGATTCCCACATGAGATGGAACCCACACAAAAATTATGTTTATTTTGTATTTATTAACAATTTCAAAATAAAGTTCTTTAATAGTATGAATTATGTAATTTGTTGAAGCTTTTAGTTTACTATTTTGTAGATTTTTTAAAACGCTCATACTATCACTTACAATAACCCAGTGCACACATTCTTGTTTGTGATTATTTATGTGTCTCAAAGCTCCCAATATAGCAACAGCTTCAGCTGTAAAAATGGAGGCATGACAGTTGATTTTTTTGCTTAACCCAGTTTTTGCACCTGCATCGAATAGAGCAAAGGACACATTCGTGTCAGTCTTTGAGCCATCTGTATACAAGAACTTATAATGTGAATACTCTGCAAACATGCAATATGCATCCTCTTTTGTCTTAATATTGTCTTTTATTATTATTTTTATTGCAGGAAATTTGCTGGAATATGAACCTTCATAACAAGGAAGAATAAATGATCTATGTACATTCAAGGAATCTAAATAAGTAATAAATGAAGTGAAATTCTGAAGAAGATAAAAAGATCCAGTCTGGGAAGAAGAAAGAGATGAAGAACAAGACATCAAGTTGGACAAAAGATGATGATTTTTTAAACTGTACATTTTAGATATAAATCTTTCTTTTAAGTACATAAATCTAATTTTTATTGGAGGTAAATTACATTCTACTTGCATAGATATGATAGGTGTACTTTTAAAAGCTCCAGTGATCAATCTCATAGATTATTCTGAATTTTCTCTAAAATATCAGTAAGTTTAAGATCAGCAGCAAAGCATAAAAAGCCATACTCAAAGTGACTACGAACAATTGATTTAAATAGAAGCAACAATAATTTTGGATCTGCTCCCCAATTCGTTGACGTAAGGGATTTTAAAATGTTGTATGCTTTATTAGCTTTAGTTGAAACTTCTTGAATGTACTTTTTCCAAGAAAGATTGCTAGTAAATATGATGCCTAAAAATTTTGCTTCCAGTGATGTGGGTATAGCAATACCATTATAATAGATAGGTGTCATGTTGAATGTTCTCTTACCAAATACAACTAATTTTGATTTAGAGGGATTGATTTGAAGATTTAAATAATTGAAATAGGATTTTAACTTTTTTAAAGAGTTGTTAATTGCATTTGATGCTATAGCTAAATTATCGCCAGATATATACACAACCAGGTCATCAGCAAACTAGATTTTTGACATCACTTCCCAAAATCAAATTTAAACGCCTTATATACCGTGTAAATAACAAAGGTGATAAGATTCCACCTTGACAAAATCTAGGACCAATCAAACTATTATCATGCTTAACATAAATTTTCCTAACTAACAAAAAATTGTTAAGCCAATTTATTATTTTATGGGGGATACCAATCAATAGTAGTTCTTCACAGAGCACATTAATATTAACACTGTTAAATGCACCTGCTACATCAAAAAATACAGCCAAAAGGAATTTTTTATTCTTTATAGAATTATGAATATCTAAATGAAGTTGACTAATGCTCTCCCGAGCTGATATTCCTTTTCTAAAACCAAACTGATTTGATGGCAACAATTTGTTCTGTTCAATATAAAACTCTAACCTTTGTTTTAAAAGTTGCTCAAATATTTTTCCTATGCAAGATGTTAATGCAATAGGACGGTAAGAGTCAGGGATACCTTTTGGTTTATTAGGTTTCAAAATTGGAACCAAACAATCAGTTTTCCAGCTGTCAGGTATTATGTTGTGGGCCCAAAGATAATTTAAAATATTGAGAAATATATTAAAGCAGTGAGAGTTCAACTTTTTAATCAAGGCGTAAGAGATTCCATCAAGACCAGTAGCTGTATCTTTACGTGACATAACTGCAGATTTTAACTCTTCTAGTGAGAATGGTTGCAAAAGTAATTCGAACTTGAATTTGTCTGATCACTGCTGCATACATTATCATAATTATTAACAAAATCTGGAGAATATTTTTGAAGAAAATCCAAAACCCAATTGTTATCACTAGTACTGTTGCATGAAATATATGACTTGTTGAATTTACGCATATATTTCCAAATTAAAGATATAGGTGTGGTGCGGTTAAAGGAGTTGCATAAAGTGGCCCAACTATTAGCTCTTTCTGTTTTTAAAGTTCGTTTTTTTACAGCCTGCAATCTCTTGAACTCTATAAAGTTGCTGTCAGATGGGTTGTGCTTAAAATTGATGTAAGCCATTTTACTCTGATAAACTGCATCAGAACACTTTTGATTCCACCATGGTAATGGTGATCTCCTATGATTCAGAGTGCGACGAGGAGAGGATATTTGAGATGCATTATTTCGTTTATTATAGGGTGAAGGAATACAGCTTTCAGTGGCAGATATAATATATTTACAAAATGCACTGTATGCTTCTAGTGGTGAGTAATCATTATATTTAAAATTAGATAATAAGGACTGTACAGTATTTACATATTTATTCCAATCTATTAACTTATATTTAGGAGAATGTGGCAAGGGCTTGCTATTCGATTGAAATCTATGTTCATGTATATCATTATTTACTAGAACCTTTATGATAACAGGTAGATGATAGCTACCAAGAGGATCATCGTGTACTGACCAATCACATGAAAGGGCTAATGATGAAGAAACAATTGATAAGTCAAGAGCATTAGCACGCCATGACATGGATCCAACAGTGGTTACTTGTCCATCGTTTAACAAAACTAATTCGTTATTATCCACGACTTCTAAAATATCTCTACCACGAGGAGAATCAGAATTACAACCCCATGAAGTATGGTGGGCGTTGAAATCACCCCCAATCACCATTGGAGGGGGGATGGAGTTAACTAAGTTATCAAATTTACTTTTATCAAACCTAGAACCGGAGTATGTTGGGCAATAACAACTAATAATGCTAATATCTTTATTATTGTAAGTTATACGTACACAAATGTTTTGTATTGAGTCATCAAAATAAGTTGTAATTTTTTTGTAATCAATAGAGTTGTGAATCAAAATTGCAACACCATTGTGGTTGTTACCACAGTCGTTCCTTTCTATTTTGTATTGTTTTATATTAAGAGTTTGAGTAGGCTTCAACCAAGTTTCAGACAAAAGAGCTACATGTATTTTGTGTTCAAATAAGAAGTGTTCTAACATTAATCTATTGCAGAGTATACTTTGGGCGTTCCAATGAATAATATTAAGTGTAATATCCATTATGAAGAAGGACTAAATATCTTTTCTAAAGTATTATTTAATGAGACACGAATAGTATTTGAGTTTATAGGCGTTTTTTGATCTTTGTTATTTATAATAATTTGTGTTATAGCATTTGCCAGTAAATTAATAAAGCGGTCAGATTTCGTCAAATTTTTCATCTGGGTTTCAAAATGTTTTGCGTTTAATTGTGGGAAAGCTTTTTCGTTTAACAAGTCCGAATATTTTGCTGTACGTGATTTAATTCTATTTTCTTCAGTTTTTTTGTTTTTTAATTGGGCATTGATTCGAAATTGCTATGTGATCGCCACCACAGTTGGCGCATTTAGCATTATTAGGCGCTATTTTGCAAGATTTGAAATTGTGGTTTTCAGTGCAAATCGAACATATTTCTGAATTTCGACAAAATTTGGCAATGTGACCAAACTTCATACACCGTAAACACTGTTTGACTGGAGGAACGTATACGCTTACCTCGTGCCTCCAAGAGTCCAGGTATACATACTGTGGCAATTCTGTCGATGCGAACGTGACTGCGACTGTCGGAGTTGGCTGGAACGAGACTGCACCATCCTCATTACGTACACGACGCATGAAGC
Organism: Schoenobius gigantellus; assembly: GCA_963935595.1. Taxonomy (NCBI): domain Eukaryota; kingdom Metazoa; phylum Arthropoda; class Insecta; order Lepidoptera; family Crambidae; genus Schoenobius; species Schoenobius gigantellus. The sequence goes on from OZ012552.1 coordinate 30,151,328, forward strand.
GCCTCACCTGAATTATATTCCTTGAACTTCCAATAAGAGTCGATATATTCTTATTCGATAAGTCAATTGGTACTGACGTTATAACACCAGTGACCTCGGTGTCACTAGCTGGAATCGTTGCTTTCAAAGAAAGCTCTTCCAGCAATTTCTTATTTTGTAAGAAAACATTTGCATTGTTGGATAAGTCAAATGTAATACCTATCTTAAACTTATTGATAGATTTTAGGTGGAGTATGCCAGTAACGCAATGCTTGCGTATGGCATGTGACAGAGCTAGCCTATCTTTGTCATTAAATTGGCGCTCGTCTTTGTGTGATGCGAAAACAATAAATTCTGACTTTGCAGTATTCTCGGGGTACTTCCTAGTATATCCTGGGACTTTATAAATCTCATATTTTCTGCTGTTACTGTTTTCAGCAGCCTCCGAGTCTGAAGAAGATTCTCCAGGAGACGAGCACTTGTCTGGTGGGGGTTCTTTTTTTCGCTTCTTAGTAGCTCCCATATTTAACTAAAACTGTACACTATACTATTTATATTTACAATTAAGATGATATATATACAGTTACAACTATTATAATAAAATGAAATACGAAATGAAAATGTTTTACAGAAAGTATGAAATTTGGGCGCCTTTCACGTTCAAAGTTCCCGCCGAAGTCTCTATTTTCGCGATTTTTTTATCACACCGCGCGGTTTTACGCAAAGGGAACTGGGTACCATAGTACCCAGGTCGATCGAGAAGCTTACGATTTTGGGGACTATATTCCCCAGGACGTTCCAGTGGTTACATGCTATAAAATTCGTGCAGTGTTGCTGCTATAATAAGAAAAAAACGAATATTCAAATTCAATTTTTGAAAAAATGCAGGGGTCTACAATTTTTATTTTTGTGGTTTTACTTTCTTTTCATAAAGTTTAACCCTTCCCTGAAAGTTGAAGTTGTTTAGAAACTTAAATTTATAAAAAACCAGGCTCCATACAAATCGAGGACATCTCCTTTGAAGTTTTAGTAATTGCTACAAGAAAATATCAACTTTATACTCTCAAACATAATGTTCAAAATTGCTTATCGCGTTATCGCTCTAACGCATGGAAAAGAACTGCACGAGGCAGTTCTTCACCGGCCCACTTTTCGAACGTTCATGCGTTATCTACGTTTGGTAGTAAATCAATGTTCTGAACGGACCCCTATTTCCTTTCGTCAAGCTGAGGCGCGTTCTGAGCCTCTGGGTGTAGTTGTCCGGTTGTTTTTTAACTCGCTCAGAGGCGTTGAACGGATTGCATAATTAAAGCTTTGTGCAGTTGTAAAATAAAGCAAATTAGCGTTGCAAAACACAAGAACTCTTCTTTTCGTTTTTAACTGACAAACCCGTTTGAAAACTCGTGAATTGCGAAAATCGCTCGCTAGCGTTTGAAAACCAGTTATACTTCTCTTTTCTTTTTTACCGAGTGAAAACTTCACGGGTTTTCGAACGGCCTCCTAAAAACGAAATCAGTAGCCACAGGGGGGTTATTGTCTAAGAAAAAATCTAACGCGATCGCTTACAATTTGACAGTCGCAGTCCATCCATTACTCCTTTATAAAAGGAAGTCCGCACAGAGTCTTATGTTTACGGCGCAATGACTGCCAAATTATAAGTGATTGTGATAGATTTTTTCTTAGACAATAACCCACCGGATCACAGAACAGAGGCGCGTTCAGCGCCTCTGGGTGTAGTTGTCCGGTTGTTTTTTAACTCGCTCAAAGGCGTTGAACGGATTGCAGCAACCAAATCTCTTATCTCCCTCTTTCACATGATTTTTTATTTCTCTCTCTTTTTAGTAGATGACATTATAGAATATGGCCGCCAATATCATCCAATCACGTAAGAGTATTTCAGTTATAAACGTCAGAGCGTTTTACAACCATCAAATTCGAAGGTTGTTCGGTTGTAACTCGCGCCGACACTCAAAGGTCTTGAACGGGCCGGTTGTTTCACCCGGTTGTCACGCTCGAAGGCATTGAACGGGGTTAGAGCGAAAAGTTGTACTTCGCGCGAAGGCCCTGAACGCGCCTCAGTCAACTGTCAATGTCAGGTAAAATTAATCTTTCATCTGAGATTTCCGTAACCATAGCAACAAACTATTGTTATTTTTCGCCAATACAAACAAACCACAAAACTAAAAGTAGTGATTAGTGATTATTATCTTCTCTCTGCCAAAACTCTTTGAAACAAACGTGCCATCGTAAAACAAAGAGGGTTACCCTATTTAACCAAACCGTAATATAATTTGTGAACCAAACAATAATTGTCTAACAATCTGGAATGTGTGTGAAATGTCAAAAGAAAATACGAATTTGCGCCTGCTTGGTTCACCTGTAAATCTTACTTACAGGAGTAAGAAAAAAGACAACAAGAAACATAGTTGCAATCGGCCACGTTCAGCGCTGCAGAATTCATGTTTCACTCCGGTAAAAATTATCAGAATTTTAACTAGTACGACCTTAATAAAATAAACTTCATAGATCATCCCCAAAATGGCTATTCCCTGTTTTGTCTCATATTATGTGCAACATTAAGACAAAACTTAATGCGATAATGATCCAAAAGATTTTTTATATATAAATCCTTTATTGTACATAAACAAACATTGGTTTAAATCAAATAATGTACATAGGTGAGTTGTTCTCTAGTTAGAGATCCCTGCCAACCAACCCTAGGAGGTGTAGAGAGAGCGGGAATACACTATTTTTTTTGTTAACTATAGGCCGCTTAAGTATTATTTGACATATAGAACATATATGGTTTTGTGTGTCTTGAAGTTGCTTCTCATATTTTAGTTCTTAGCTCTCACCGTCACCCTGGCTAAAAGATTGTTTTATATAATTTGTGTCTAGTGGCTTGGTGGATTAAGATCAGTGGTTCTAAACCAGTGGACCACTGGTTGTCCCTGCCCGAAATACGGCGAAACCCTATTGTATTTTGACAGTTCACCGCGATAAACCACTTTATCATATCGTATTTTGGTGGACGTGCTACGGGGGCTGGAAGCAGCCGAAGTGGTCTGTCAAGTGTCAAAGTCGTTGTCAGTCATAGCCGCAAAGTTTCATTCATCATTTTTTGTATGAAAAACTAAAGAAACGTTGGCTAGACGGCGAGAATGTGTGTATGAGGCTCTCCCGGCAGACTAGGCCTACCCAGTTCTCTCTGCACTTATGGGCGCGTATAGTAAGGTCCACCCTGTGACACCACTACCAACGCGCCCGGGCACGCCAACCCACCGGTCCGGCTATTGCCAAGAGGGTGACATATGAAATCCTAAGAATTTACTATATGCTAAAATAGTTTTCAGGAACAAAAGGTCATCATAACAGCTCATATATGTCTCCACCGAGGGGCTCGAGCCTACCTAAAGTTAAGTGCCTTAGTCAACCACGCTGGCCCATTGCGGAGTGGTTGACTTCACATACACTTTTGAATTTCTTCACAGATGTATGCAGGTTGCCTCACGATGTTTTCCTTCACTAGAGCTTCAGACAAAATGTACACCTAAAATTCTAAAATCGAAAAACACATTAGTACATAACATTTTAAACAAGGCGACCGAAACGTCGAGTAAAGGTACATAGTATTTCGAGAGTTACTATGCTAATATTGTGCGCGTTTAGACCCTACATAATTAACATTGGTACATGGCGTTCTCGAACCCCGGACCTCCCGATTGGAAAGCAAGTGCCGAGTCCACAGCGCCCCCGACGACGAAAAGTGAAGATGTTTTAAAATAGACCTAAAAACATAAGAATTGAGACATTTTGGTGTAACAGCTGTAAGTGTATAATAAAACTAACAATATATTTTCCACATGCTGTCTAGGAGACTCAAGAAAGTTTCAAAAGACCTTTTTCTGCAGATGCAAAGGAAAGAATACCTTCAACAAGATCTTTTTTGAACTCTTTTAGTGCTGAATTACTACAATCGTACAATAGTAAGTGTTCATATCAATCTTTTTATTGCTATACAAATTATGTTAACTATAAACAGTGGTGTACATGTAAGATTCCTGGAATCGAGTCTTGGACCCTTAGACCAGTGACAAAAAAGTCACTTGACCACAGTGGCTCATAAATCCAATCAACAAAACACAAAGGGGAATGCACCTTTCCAATAGACACTTGGCATTGTTGTTTTTTTTCTATTCGCCAGAAATGAAACTTAGACGTTATAGTTATAAAGGACTATAATTGACGTATGAAAAAGGATTACCGAGGTCTCTAAGTCTAAACCATAAAAATCAATGTAGCCGACTTATAATAGGTTAAAGTTATTGCTATTTTTGTATCCGTCCGCGGGGGAGAGCCTGGTGACCCGTAAAACCGGTTATCTCAACCTATCTCGGGCACCAGTCTCTCACACTATAGGATGAGTCATTTTAACTGTAATTGTTTTTGAACCTTTATTCTCTGTGAGAGAAAAATAAATAAATATTATTATTATATTATTATTATTATTTTTTGTTTGAAAATGTGATAATTTGGGACTTTAATCAGGCCCGAAGTTGTTACGGCGAGCATGTAAGGGACGATGGTACGTACGTCATTGAAGTATACATATAGAGAGGACAGACTGGATATTACTGAATATAAAAGTTCGGTATTAATGTTGCCAACCCGTGGCTGCTCCGTAGTCGCATTCAGTTACGACATAGGGGACAACATAGGTACATACTTTGAGAACATACTAATAGACGGTGTGAATGAAGGCATAATTGCCATATAAGGGCATTATTGTTCGTGCATTGCAGGAATGAGGACTTTAGGTTGCAGCGCCTGCGCCCATGTCATGTCTGTACTTTATATTTATTTATATTATATTGCATATAATACATTAAAAGTAAACATAACATTAAAAGACAGTTTGCACATTGGTGGACTTATCTCTTACAGAGATTTCTTACAGTCAACCCATGGCAGTGGAAGTGGTTAAATGATGAGGTGACATGACACTAAAGTGTATCGATAACTTATAAATTAAACAATGCAAACAATAAATACATATATACGTATATATACAAAAATACTATATAAAACACAAATAAACATATAAAATATATAAATATTGCATGATGAATATTGCTTGAAGTTTTACTTGAAATCAAACATTCAATTGGGAAAGGTAGAATTTCTTAAGCTGACGTTTGAAAGAATGCACTGATGGACAGTTCTGAGTAAGTGTCCCCCCCCCTCCCCCCTAAAAAATCTCATATTAGGATGCGATATACTAATGCATCCCCAAAATCATAAATGTTATTTCGGCTAGCTTATGGTTTCGAGACCTCGTTCCTCCTTCAAACTTTTATTATAGTCCTCTATATCTATATAGGCGAATAGAAAAAAAATAACAATGCCAAAAGGGTGCATTGGCTTTATAGCAATGCCTTCTATAATTTGTTAAAATTTGTAGCAGTTTAAATTTTCTACTGTTTGCCTTATCAAGTTATCTATTCTATTCTATACATTTCATATGATGCCACATTTCAATTTGAAGTGTAAATTGGTAAGTATAATGTAAATAAATGAAGTATTTATGTATATCTATTTCCAGATTCTCCAATAAATGTTAAAGTGCTGCCACCTACAAAAGATATTCTAGATAATCCAAAATATTCTCATAGACATAAAAAAGACTTGAGAGAAAATGTTTCTGACTATGGATCAGAAGACACTTTTATTAGCTTAGGAACAAGAATCAAAGCTAAAGCACAGTTAGGTCCTAGAAGTAAACCTACAAACATAAAAAACAATTTAAAGTACAAAAATATAACAAGAAGCGGCCAAAAGCCCATGTATAACACTCATGAGGATAAAAATAAATCAGATTATGGATTAGAAATTAAAATAACTAAACATTTATCTGAATCGCCCATTCAGACTGAATCAAGTAATTTTCACTCTTTAAATTCCTGCAAATCTCGATCTTTGGAATCGTACTTTTTTCCCTTGGAGGATGATCAGGTCAGATCTTCTAACAGCTTAGATAGAAAATCTCGACTTGAAGCTCCAAATATTAAAACAGACGTTGAAAAAGCAATAGATACATATTCACAGCGACTCAATGTCACAAAGCAACAACTTTCACTTGTAGAAGAAGAGTCAACCCAGGATATTGAAAGTGTTCCATCGCAAAATTTCTCAAGCTTGTCTCCTGAAAATTCAATAAATGAGGATAAAGAGAAAAATATAATTAACAAGACCGAAAGAAAACCAAATCATTATATTGAAGATTTGCAGGATGATAATTTTTTAAAAACATCTACATTTTTAAGTGAGCCACGTACATACAATAGTTTTTATGATGATTTTGAATCGAATAATCTTAAGAAATATAATAATGAAATGTCTAGCACGTTAGTCCATACAGATGCGTCCTCAAAAGATTCTGGGTACATTGATAGTGGAGCAAATGAAGAGAAGTTACTGCAACACAATTATCCATTACGTTTTCCTAGCAATGTTTTGAAAAAATCGAATTCTCACACTACTATTGAAGATCAACCGAAAAGTTTTGATAGTGCATCAACTGGTAGCAATAATAAATATTATCATAAAACTTTTCCATCTGACAAGAAATACACAGAGCCCCTTAATCACAGTCGCCTGTTATACAAAGACTTTTTCATTAAAAAAGAGGGGCATTTAGCATTACCACCGCAAAATTCACCAACAAAATCCCTTCATGATAATATACCTGGTGTAAGTGAGTCACATAATACTAAAAAGGATTTGGGTTATCCACCATATTTAATTAATAGTCCAACTAAAGCATATACTTCAAAAGTTATTGAAGATTATAAAAAAGAGTTAGAAGCTATCAATAATTTGCACGAGTTGACTTTGAAAGATTTAAAAATGGATGCTATATCTCCAACACCACTTAATATTGACAAGATGTTTGAACAGAATTCTGGAACTTATCCTCAAGAAAACGATACAGACAATAAGGCATTACAAAAAACTAATTTTGATCCTGTTGCAGAATGTGCCAGTGATTCAATAGATAATCACAAAAGAGATGCATCTAAAATATCTACTAAAGAGTTGATTCAAAATTATTTTAAAGTAAAAGAAGCAGATTATAATACATACAAAAACGTTAAAAAAATTGATAAGAAATATAATAACAATTTTCGTAATGGAAATTATAGAATATCTGATGGTACGCCTTCGAAACAGCATTGGAATCATAAAAGTTCCAAGAACAACATCAGTCAGAGCCCTATTTCTGGCAACATGAATAACCGTGATCATAAAAACTTATACCCTCCTTTGAGCGCAAGAATCGAAGTTGTTCAGAACGATAAAGATGTTGATTCGTGGATGTCGCTGTCTGCACCTACACCGAGAATGATAAACGTGGAGGAGGTAGACTCGCCTCACGAAGCCATCAATTCAGATGCTAAAGAGTCAATGGAACTAAAATGTGAAAATGAGTCAATTCCACGTTTGGCGTTATCATCATCTGTAGTTAGGGACGTAAAAGAGACACCGAAAGATTTGACTTGTCAGTCTACCGTATGTGATATTTATTCAATGCTCGAAGAGATTGAAAGCTATGGGGACAATCCCGTGACTTCGGTAGCAAGTGCCACAGACACAGACGCCAACAAAACTGAGTCGAAGAAGAGAGAAGAGGAAGATAATAATGGGCCCAAAGATAATTTTACGTAAGAAAATATGAACTACGATTAATTTTTAAAGTGTTTTATGGTTTTAATTATAATGTGCTTACGATTTTCAGGGAGATATTTGAGTTTTTGGAAAAAGTTGAACAAAGTGCTAATGATGCACTTTCTGTAGTAACTAACACTACTCCCCAGACCATACCAAAGTAAGAACCATTACACATGTGAGAAAATTTGTTGTCAGTGTTATAGAGATTTCATTGATTTATATTATTTAATGATTTTAGACTGGAATGTCTACTTAAGTTGCCGCAAACTGAACTTGCTCAACGACTCGTGACAGCGTCCTTGCAACTTGAAGAAAGATCTTGCTGCATCGCTCTTCTGCAAGAAAGTTTGACTAATCATAAAGAACAGGTTTCGTAGTTTTACATGGCTTCGATGATAACAGTGCTTGGTTATGGTGTTGTATTAGATAATATTTATTCCAGATGATATCAAAAGTGAGCAACCTAGAGAAACAGTCCTTGCGAAACATTGCAAAAGTGAAGCAGGAATGCGAGGAAACGATTAAGAGACATCAAAATTTTATTGATCAGGTATGTTCTTATTTATAATAATATGATTTCAGAAATGAACAATGCGGAATATATAATGAGTGGATATTTCAGTTAATAAATGACAAGAAAACGCTGAACCATCGCATAGAACAATTGGTAGATGAGCGACGTGTGCTTGAGGAGAGATGGAAGCGGTCAGCGCAGGCGTTGGAAGAGAGATACAAGTTGGAGCTGAGGAATCAACATGACAAAATGGTTGCCTCTCAGCAGGTAGACTGTTTAAAATTCACTATAATATTTAATTTTAAATCTAACAATAGAAAAAAATAATACTGTATCGTAAGCTGCATGAATGATTACCAAAATTTGATGAAACTTCCTACATGTTATTATAAAAATAAAAACATTAGAAAGCCTAGTCAAATCTCACGGTAAAACGTTGATTTCAATATGAATTACTTTTGATTATTACAATACAATGCTTCACGAGTTTTATCCATTCATGACTAAAATATACTTTATTCAGCTATGATTTAAAGTAAGCTTTTTTAATTTATTTTCCGTATTTCTTTTGGATTTCTTTTAACAGTTAATATATTTACAAAGATTAACTAAAAGTCGAGCTGTACCTATACATAATGTTAATAACGTTGGCAATGATTTTACTAAGCGCAACCTCAAACTTTTTCCAGGTAGCCAGACAGCGCTGGGTGCGGCAGAAGGCTGAAAAAATAAAAGTTAGACCCACTCCTTTACTGTTGCCTTTGAGTGTCGCACACCCTAGCGTTTGGGGGCAAAGTTGACAGTTTGCTGAATGTTTTCAGGAGTTGACAGTAAAGGGTTTGGAGGGGGAGTTGCGAGAGATGGCCGAGCGGCAGCAGAAGGAGGTGTCGGACCTGAAGATGTTTCACGCGGAGCAGTGCGGGCGGATGCAGGGCGAGCACGCGAACGACCTTGAGAGGCTACGAAGGACGTTGGAAGAGGAGAAGGAAAACGCACTAGCCAAAGAGAGGCAACTGGCTAGCTCCAGGTAAACGTTCTTGTGATTCCAAACTATAACACTTGATTGATGCTACAGTATAATAGCTTGGTGGCGCATTGGCGCGTGCGCTCAGCGAACGATTGCTAAGGTTAAGCAACGTTCGCTGTGGTCAGTCCTAGGATGGGTGACCAAAATAAGAAACATCTCAAGCTCCTCCGTGCTTCGGAAGGCACGTTAAACAGTGGGTCCTGCGCCTGATCTCGCCCCGGTCGTGTCGGCTAACCGTCCCATCGGACTAGGCGAGTGAAGGAACAGAGAGTGCACTTGCGTTTGCGCAGTCACTTGTGCACTATAATATCTCCTGCGCAGATGGCTAGTCTCTGTAGAGATTGGCCGCCGTGACCGAATAACGGTTAGGAGGACATTATAATATGTTTAACTTAGACGAACAGCTTGAATATTCCTCTAGACAGGACCTGGAGACGCATTTTAGAATCATTAGAAGTGGATCTTCGATTTATTCGAATTGGAATATCCACTGCGAATCACGTGCGAAATTATTACAAGTGCAAAAAAAATCTGTTTCACATATTTCAACAACTGTCAACTAACGTTTGTATGAAACAGTTGATAGAGTTTTTCATCTGGCTGGACCTACAGTGGTAGTTACTACAGTTGTTCAATCTGATGGCCTGAACAAACTATTCAAATATCATTTCAACTTTTTGGAACATCTTCACATCTTATATTTTACCCTTTTTAACCGCCTCCGTGGTCTAGTGGTTGAGATCACGGGTGTTGATCGGGAGATCCAGGGTTCGATTCCCATGGGGGCAGAAATTTTACTGCTCGGTTTGGTGGGTGGTAGGGCTTCTGGTTTGTTACCACCGTCTTACCTAAGTTTGTAGCCATTATAACAATGTTAATAGCATTGTTGTGTTCCGACAATAGGCTAGATGACAAAATTTTTTTTTTGCTTTAATAGAAGCTCATTCATATAATAAACAGAAAGAAAAAATCGGTTTTCGAATTACTATAAAAACAACCAAGATATAAAGTATTCAAGATTTTTCTCCATCTCTTTCTAGCAAAACGGCAATTTACAAGGAGTTAATATGGCCGTACTCAACAATGACGTCACGGTTGATGTCGGATCTCTCTGTCTAATCGCCTTCAAATTAATAACTTAAAATGCTTGTATCTAATGTATTTCTCAGCCGATTTTAATTCTGATTTCACAGGACTGCATCTTTTTCCACGATATTTTAATATTTAATGACGAGACGTAAAAATTTGAATTCAGTCATCATCCCAATTAGATGTATGATAGCCAGTTCCTCAGTTGTTGAGGAGCCCAGGTGGCGCTCGCTTCCACCTTCGGCCTTATCGTCACTTACCATCAGGTGAGAGCTTCCCTGTCGTATGTAAAAAAAAACTATTTACATGTATGCCAACATATGCGGGTAAATTCTATTTGTGTTAACCTGCGAATCTGTCGAGATGAATAGCTATAATATCGAATTTGGTTTTCAACGAGCTAAATTGCAAGCGGTCGACTTTGCGTTTATTGCGTACGTTTTGACGGCATCCGCGTCTGAATAGCACCTTCAAGAAAACGTTCAGGTTTGATTTAAACCTGGGGCCTTATTCTGCTAGCGTTAACGCATTTGTGGCGTATCAATAACGCTTTAATAGCATCGCTTCTAGAGACAGTTATTGTTGGTTAACCGAATACTAACTAAAACATTTGTCACTATTGACTTATCAAGAAATCGTAGTAGGTACTTACAAATAAATTCCATTAGAAAATGCGCATGAAAGCGACAAAAGCAGTTTTATTGAAACGCTATCACGACGCACGCGACAACGACGAGACGTTATGATTGGCGGAATTAGGCCCCTGAACGTTTTCTTGAAACTCTTGAAAGTGACTCCTTCTGTCGGTGGCGCTGTGGACTCGGCACGTGCCTTCCAATCGGGGAGTCGGGGTTCGAGACCCGCCATGTACCAATGTGTTTTTTGTTTCGAATTTCATATGTACATTTGTCCGACGCTCCTACGGTGAAGGAAAACATCGTGGGGCAACCTGCATACATCTGCGAAGAAATTCAATGATGTATGTGAAGTCGACCAATCCGCACTGGGCCAGCGTGGTTGACTAAGGCCTAATCACCCTAACATAAGGTAGGCTCGAACCCCTCGGTGGGGACGTATATGAGCTGTGATGATGATGATGATGATGTTCCCTCCGTATTTGACACCTTCCCGTCGTCCCGCGACGCCGGAAGGCTGGAGAAGCAGATCCTGGAGCTGGAGCTGACGTACCAGGAGCAGCGCACGCGGCTGGTGGGCGACATGCGCGCGGAGAACGAGCGCGCCGCGGCCGCCCTCGCCGCCGCCGACCTCACGCAGCGGCAGGAACTGGGTTGGTCTCTTTTTAGAGAGGGGATTTTTGCAGTTACTCGAGCGCGTCGGATTAATTAATATGAGGGATGCCTTGCACACTGTAGAAGTACCTCCACTATATGTGAACCTTTTGTGGTGGGGGGTTCATATCTTTTTATACTTCGGCTAATTGAAAGCGTCCGATTAATGCCGCCCCTTATTCCCGTTATTATTTTCTTTAAAATAAAAATTAATTTGACTGCTAATCATTAATGCCTCAGTGATTTTTTTCCAATTTTTGGTTTATAACTTTGTGACTGTCAGAGCCAGAGCGCACTAGCGACTTTTAGTTGGACGATAGTTTGATCGTTCAGGGAATAAGTATAGAGCTAAATTGAAGTGCACGCATTTAGCGATTAAAAATCGACGAAAATGACTATGTGATTTCTAATCAATCAAACTATCGGGCAACTATCGGGCGACAAAAAGTCGCTAGTGCGCTCTGGCTGTTATAGTAGGGGAGCCCAAGAGGGGATCTTTGCAGTTACTCGAGCGCTTCAAATTTAAGATATGAGGGATACCTTGCACACTGTAGAAGTACTTCCCCTAAATGTGAGCCTTTTGTGCTGTGGGGAGGGGGGGGGGGGGGGGGGGGTCATATTTTTTTATACTTCGGCTAACTGAAATTGTCCGATTAATGCCGCCCCTTATTCCCGTTATTATTTTCTTTAAAATAAAAATTAATTTGACTGCTATATCATTAATGCCTCAGTGATTTTTTTCCAATTTTTGGTTTATAACTTTGTGACTCTCAGAGCCAGAGCGCACTAGCGACTTTTAGTTGGACGATAGTTTGATCGTTCAGGGAATAAGTATAGAGCTGTATTGAAGTGCACGCATTTAGCGATTAAAAATCGGCGAAAATGACTATGTGATTTCTAATCAATCAAACTATCGGGCAACTATCGGGCGACAAAAAGTCGATAGTGCGCTCTGGCTGTTATAGTAGGGGAGCCCAAGAGGGGATCTTTGCAGTTACTCGAGCGCTTCAAATTTAAGATATGAGGGATACCTTGCACACTGTAGAAGTACTTCCCCTATATGTGAGCCTTTTGTGCTGTGGGGAGGGGGGCGGGGGAGGGGGGGTTCATATTATTTTTATACTTCGGCTAACTGAAATTGTCCGATTAATGCCGCCCCTCATTCCCGTTATTATTTTCTTTAAAATAAAAATTTATTTGACTGCTATATCATTAATGCCTCAGTGATTTTTTTCCAATTTTTGGTTTATAACTTTGTGGCTCTAAGAGCCAGAGCGCACTAGCGACTTTTAGTTGGACGATAGTTTGATCGTTAAGGAAATAAGTATAGAGCTAAATTGAAGTGCACGCATTTAGCGATTAAAAATCGACGAAAATGACTATGTGATTTCTAATCAATCAAACTATCGGGCAACTATCGGGCGACAAAAAGTCGCTAGTGCGCTCTGGCTGTTATAGTGGGGGAGCCCAAGATCTTTGCAGTTACTCCAGCGCTTCAAATTTAAGATATGAGGGATACCTTGCACACTGTAGAAGTACTTCCCCTCTATGTGAGCCTTTTGTGCTGTGGGGGGGGGGGGGGGGGTTCATATTTATTATACTTCGGCTAACTGAAATTGTCCGATTAATGCCGCCCCTTATTCCCGTTATTATTTTCTTTAAAATAAAAATTAATTTGACTGCTATATCATTAATGCCTCAGTGATTTTTTTCAAATTTTTGGTTTATAACTTTGTGGCTCTAAGAGCCAGAGCGCACTAGCGACATTTAGTTGGACGATAGTTTGATCGTTCAGGGAATAAGTATAGAGCTAAATTGAAGTGCACGCATTTAGCGATTAAAAATCGACGAAAATGACTATATGATTTCTAATCAATCAAACTATCGGGCAACTATCGGGCGACAAAAAGTCGCTAGTGCGCTCTGGCTGTTATAGTAGGGGAGCCCAAGAGGGGATCTTTGCAGTTACTCGAGCGCTTCAAATTTAAGATATGAGGGATACTTTGCACACTGTAGAAGTACTTCCCCTATATGTGAGCCTTTTGTGCTGTGGGAAGGGGGGGGGGGGGGGTTTCATATTATTTTTATACTTCGGCTAACTGAAATTGTCCGATTAATGCCGCCTCTTATTCCCGTTATTATTTTCTTTAAAATAAAATTTTATTTGACTGCTATATCATTAATGCCTCAGTGATTTTTTTCCAATTTTTGGTTTATAACTTTGTGGCTCTAAGAGCCAGAGCGCACTAGCGACTTTTAGTTGGACGATAGTTTGATCGTTCAGGGAATAAGTATAGAGCTAAATTGAAGTGCACGCATTTAGCTGTTAAAAATCGACGAAAATGACTATGTGATTTCTAATCAATCAAACTATCGGGCAACTATCGGGCGACAAAAAGTCGCTAGTGCGCTCTGGCTGTTATAGTGGGGGAGTCCAAGATCTTTGCAGTTACTCCAGCGCTTCAAATTTAAGATATGAGGGATACCTTGCACACTGTAGAAGTACTTCCCCTCTATGTGAGCCTTTTGTGCTGTGGGGAGGGGGGGGGGGGGGGTTCATATTTTTTATACTTCGGCTAACTGAAATTGTCCGATTAATGCCGCCCCTTATTCCCGTTATTATTTTCTTTAAAATAAAAATTAATTTGACTGCTATATCATTAATGCCTCAGTGATTTTTTTCCAATTTTTGGTTTATAACTTTGTAGCTCTAAGAGCCAGAGCGCACTAGCGACTTTTAGTTGGACGATAGTTTGATCGTTCAGGGAATAAGTATAGAGCTAAATTGAAGTGCACGCATTTAGCGATTAAAAATCGACGAAAATGACTATATGATTTCTAATCAATCAAACTATCGGGCAACTATCGGGCGACAAAAAGTCGCTAGTGCGCTCTGGCTCTTATAGTAGGAGAGCCCAAGAGGGGATCTTTGCCCGAGCGCTTCAAATTTAAGATATGAGGGATACCTTGCACACTGTAGAAGTACTTCCCCTATATGTAAGCCTTTTGTGCTGTGGGGTTCATATCTATACTAATATTATAAAGCTGAAGAGTTTGTTTGTTTGTTTGCTTGAACGCGCTAATCTCAGGAACTACTGATTCAGATTGAAAAATTCTTTTTGTGTTGGATAGTCCATTTATCGAGGAAGGCTTTAGGCTATATAACATCACGCTACGACTAATAGGAGCTGAGCATCAATGACAAATGTTGCAAAAACGGGTAAAAAATATACGGCGAAACGTAGTTCGCTGGCACAGCTAGTTTTTTTATACTTCGGCTAACTGAAATCGTCAGATTAATGTCTGCCCTTATTCCCGTTATTATTTTCTTTAAAATAAAAATTAATTTGACTGCTATCATTAATACCTCAGTGATTTTTTTCCAATTTTTAGTTTATAACTTTGTGACTCTCATACTCCCTTGTGACAGATTCGAATCGTCAGATTTTAACAGCACATACTTTTTAGCGTGTAATTAACCTAACTTGCATTAATCTGACAAGTTAAATCATTTTTATGTGGCCCCTATAAAAAAAATATCTTTTGGTAGGGCAACGGAACGGTATGAAAAATGAAAACGTTTTTTAAGTTAAACATAATAATAATGTGGATCATGTACTTACTGAAAACTAAAAAAAAATCTGTAGGTTCTAGGTACCATCTTTCTAGGGTATGGATCACCAACTTATGCTCTAAGGTCACCAATTACTTTCATATAATTAAAGCAGTATTATTCAAGTACATACATATAATGTACTTGAATTATACTGCTTTTTATGGAGGGCCTAGCAAATGACTCCGTTCCACCTGGTGGTAGTAAGTGAAAATAGAGTTCAAATGCGAAGATATAGCTAGATGCTAGTGCGGGAGAGAGAATACACGCCGCACTAGCCACCCTCACCTTAGCGACCTGCAAGGTGCTTCTTCACGCCTCTTTAAAGGACTCGGGATTGTAAGAAGGAGGAAACACATGTGCTGACAGAGAGTTAAATTTTTTGATCGTGCGACATAGCAATGAGTTGCCAAATTTTTTGTTTCGCGTTTGAATGGTAGTCAACAGTATGAGGATTATACTGTGTTTAACTATGTTTTTTCTTTTAGAAAAATGGAAGGAAGAACAAGAGAAACTGCTGGATGAAAGACGTCTTCAAATGGAGGATGACATCGCCAAAGAACGGGAGAAACAGACAGTAAGTCTAAATCTTCTATTTCAACGGAACATGTACTCCAACTGAAGTGTAGATTGTGATTATTTTTGATGGAGTTGACATACTGTCTTTTAACCGGTATCTGCCCTATAATATTACCATACATGGAAGTAAAGAATGCATATCAAGCTTTGGAAATAGATAATAATTGGTTAGTTTTAACTTCGTAGATCGTTCTAAGGCGCAGGCTGGTATCTGTTAGTAGCTGTTTGCTTCGTATGTATTAGCACAGAATAGATAATTGCCAAACTTCCCATAGACTCAATCATGATAGAGATAACGCTTTACCGTAGCCGTAACAAGCCTGTAATGAGGCGATACTTTTTTGAATACTCGATGCGCATTCTTTACCGCCAGTTACTGTAAGTTCTACTCATTAAACCAATTTCAGGAGTTGTTAAAGCAAAAAGAACAAGAATTGGAGGAGCGTTTCGAAGAATTCAAAAAGGACTTCCAGACCGAGCAACAGATGGCGCTCAAGAAGAAAGTGTCGGAGATATCCACGCAGCACAAGCAAGAGCGGGACAGAGAGATCGAGAAAGCCATTGAGAGCATGGAGGCCGAGGCACAGGCCGGCAGGAAGGAGTTACAGGAGGCTTTACGGTATCAGCCTGCTTATTCATCATCATTAGTATTCAAGATAAGAAGATTCCTGACACGTCGAAGTTTTTTGTGTCATGCATACTAGTTTCCATGACTAAAAATAATATGTTTAAAAAATATAATTTTCTAAATAATCTATACTAATATTATAAAGAGGAAAGATTTGATTGTTTGTTTGTTTGTTTGTATTGATTAGTCTTCGAAACTACTGAACCGATTTGGATGAAAGTTGGTATAGGGATAGTTCGAGACCAGGGGACGGACATAGGGTAATTTTCCCACGGGAAAACGAAAATAACGCGGGCGAAGTCGCGAGCGGAAAGCTAGTACTTAATATACCTAATTAATTCTTGTTTCTATTAAATGTGGAATTAATTATTGCATTTTTTATAGAAATAACCTAAAGAGACAAGTTATATTTGTAAAAAATAATATTTTTTATCACGGAAACTAGTATGCATGAAACGGAAAACTTAGATCTGTCACGGGAATCTTCCAAACCTGAATAGACTTTAAATTCTTAATAAATTCTGTTATTGTTTTTTGAGCACCACTGTTTTGCTAACTTACGATCTTGAAAAATATCATCATCCATACTAATATTATAAATGGGAAAGTGTGTGTGTGTGTTTGTTTGTCCGTCTTTCACGGCGAAACGGAGCGACGATTTGACGTGATTTTTTAAGTGGAGATAGTTGATAGGATGGAGAGTGACATAGGCTACTTTTTGTCTCTTTATAAGCCCCCACTTCCCTAAAATGGGGGGTGGAAGTTTGTATGGAGCATTCCGCAATTTTCAAGGTAGAAAGCTAAAAATTGGTATGCGGACTATTTGTGATTAAATTTTTTTTTAAATCTGCCCCCAACCCCTTAAATGAGGAGGTGAAATTTTATATGGGACTTTTCGCAGTTTTCAAGGTAGGAAACTAAAAATCGGCACACAGACTCTTTGTTCCCAACGAAAAATACGTGCCTCATTTTTTTTTTGGAAATCTTCCGTGTTACCCCGAATTTAACGCGAGCGAAGCCGCGGGCAAAAGCTAGTAACTATATATTTTTGAATCACTCCACATCAGTAAAGTGAACCGTTTGCTCGTCGAACTGTTGTATTCCTCTTAATACGCTATGGTGATGATGATGCTCTTCGAGGGCAGGCGCAACAAGGAGCAGTATGAAAGCGAGTTGAAGGAATTGGCGGAGACTGAAGCCGCTACGCTGCGCCGCTGTCGGGACGCCCAGGCGAGGCTGCGCGCTGCCGAGGACCGCTGTAAGGGAATCACTACTACTTTGACTTCTGCCACAGAAGATATAATAGTATTCCGTACAGAACGGCCACTCACCTCCCCGCACTCATTTCAAATACCTCATTCCACTCCGCACTTCGTTGTAGACATCACTGACACTTAAACAAGCCCTGCGTTCCAGATAAGCATTTTTAGCCATACATATCAACATTTTTAGCCGGTGATGCTAGTTTTTCTTGCTGGTTGTCATGCGTTTCATTAAAGCATTTTTAATACGAAATGCTTAAATGAAATCAAATCCCCGTGCTACTAGATGGGTCCTCTGATACCACTTTTTGACAGCTTTCAAGTTTGACATTTGGAATCTTTTTTTCATGAATCAAAAAGGATTTCCAGTGGATTTAAAGAATTTATTGAAAGATATTAGATAGTATTCTGATTATAGTAAAGAATATTATAGTAGAATTATTGAAAGATATTAGATAGTATTAGTAGCCAATTCTGATTTATATTATTAAAAATTTTAAGTGGCTAGACTAAGTAGGTGATGTGTCAAAATTCAGCACGAAAAATCAGTACCTTGCGCTTCATTTGTGATAATTAGCGCGGCTAAAAATGTCAACATTTCTTAAAAGAAACGCAAAACGAGGCTAACATCAGATGTTAGCCTCAGAAAGTAGCAGTGCTTTATCTGGAACGCAGGGAAGGGCGCGCGCGATCGCTCGGGCGCGGCGACACTTCACGTTCACCGAGTGGACACGAGCGCCGGCCGATAACAGAGATAGCGCTATGCGGGTAAAAGAGAAGGCAGTCGCTGCGATTCTCGTGTCATTTCGATTAATAACAACGCACTCAGACCTACTAGATTCCACGCACACATTTGCGCGTGTACAAACGTTATTTGCTTAAGTAGTAGTAATGGGTAATTGATTTGCAAACGTTGCATGGAGTGTCCGGGGTGTGGTTCTGCTTCCAATTGACGACTCTGTAACAATACCTACAGGAAGAAAAAAATAGCCCTTGCTGGTTTTCTTGCTGGTTGTTTCCAGTACAAGGTCTCCCGCCCCGTGGACTTGTGAACCAATGGCGTAGCTTCTCTGACGTTCAAAAGTGATTGTAAAATCCCAATTGAATAAAGGATATGGAATTTGAATTTAAACTATTTTACCTATCGTTTCCACTCTGTATATAGGTAATACAAGTGGAAAAGATAAGTTATCTCACTCGATTTCTTCAAAACTATATACGATATCGGAAAACTGCGGCCGTACCGCCTAACTCAAAGCGAGCACTCGCTATCGTTAACATGACATTAGAACAATGGCTTTAATGTCACAGATGACATAAAAACTATTATTCTAATGTCACGAAGGCGATAGCGAGTGATCGCTATGAGTTAGGCGGTAGCCCCCCTGATTACTGATCCTGAAAGTACTTCACGATCTCTATCAAATGGTTTCAATAATGGTTTATAAAATAAATGGGATCAATCCAAAAATACAATGTTTCCAGTTGCCATACTATGGCGCCAACACTCGGAGCATGATACTACCATGGCAAGTTAAATGTTTCCCATAAATCATTTTAAATAAAGGCGCAATTCTCAAGTTTAAAATTTATTTTATTATTATTTTTTAATATTGTTCGAAATGTCCTCCTCGCCACTCGAACTAACCGATCTAATATGGCGCTGATATCGCCATATTGAACGTAGGGAAGTTAAAAATATCGATATTTTGGTTAGATCCAGTTTATTTTATAACTCATTACTTTATTATCATTCGATTGAGCTCACGAAGCGCTTTCAGATTCAGTAATTAGTTTTCCGATATATTATAAAGCGTAGAAATAATCGAGGGAGATTATTCGTCATTTCCATTTTGTATAATAAGTATAGCTTGACCATCTAGATATGCTTTTCGACCAATAATATGCAAGCCCCTGGGGTAATAGAGGCGCTGAAAATGGCGATAAAGAGGATTCAGAAGACACCTCTTGTTACCACACCCGCACGCATCTCCGTTATCTATCTAGCGGGCGTAGTGACTAAGCTAGTTGTTATAAATGTTTCGAAATAAATGTATAATTGTTTTTTGTCTCAGGCGCTGAATTGGAAGTGAACGTGAACCAATTGGAAACAAGAAATAAGGTTTTACTAGATGTAAGTATAACCGAGCTTAGTATACCTACATAGTGATGGTGGACGTATAGATGACCTTTCGCTTTTAGATATGGCTTTTCAATTTCGACTACTTTTTTAATGTACCTCGTATTCCAAACTCGAATGGTGTGTTTCAGAAAAACAGTCAGCTGGAATCCCAAGCCGAGGAGATCCGCGCTAGCTGCGAGGAGGCGTGGAAGAAGAAGGCGGAAGAAATGCGCCAGGAGATGGACAACATGAAGAGGATGCACGAGGAACAGATGCACCAGCTCTATGCAAAGTCAGTACCTATAAGACAAAATATTTTTTTTTTAATATACGACAGGGAAGCTATTCTATTCTATATTCTAGCTTCATCTCATTTGATAGTTAGTGATGATAAGGCCACAGGTGGAAGCGAGCTTCATCTGGACCCCTCAATAACTGAGGATACGATATCCAACTTACAGCAGAATCTTTAAAGATTGCTCTGACATTAAATGGACACTTGTGGAACTGGGGCCGGTGTCTTCTCAAACGACCTTAATATCAAATTATCAATAACCCTAGATAGGTGGAACACCATCTTCCAAGCAGAATGCTTTGGCATCACCAGAGCGGCACAGGCGGCTGCAGCTAGAGGTATTAGTAATCTTAACACAAAGATTATCTCAGACAGCGCATATGTCCTGCAGGCCCTTCAAAATAATATTATCAACTCTGTCCTTATACTGAAATGCCATAACATGCTTCAAGCTATAGCAGATACAAACCGGGTAAATCTGCAATGGATAAAAGGATACAGCGACTCACTTGGCAACGACGCAGCAAATGAATTGGCTAAGAGAGGCTCAAACACAAAAGTGTATGGACCAGAGCCCTTACTGCCCATTCTACAGGCCCAGTTAAAAACTGAAAAGCTGCGTGAGAAAACCGAGGAACAACATCTAACAGAGTGAAGAGCTAATGGGGGATGCAAGCAAACAAAAGACGCAATCCCGGTACCATCCAAAAAGCTTGCCCTTTCCCTCATCAGACTAAAGAGAGACAAAATCCAAAAAGTTATAGCTACTATAACCGGATACTGTCTCCTAAACAACCACCTTTTTACAATAGGGGTGACAGACAGCCCTCTATGCAGAGGATGCATGGAGGCGGAGGAAACGGCACAGCACGTCCTTATGGAATCCACAAGCGTGGCCGATCAACGGACGAAACTTCTCCACTCTCCGGCATCCATGCCGGAAGCATGTAGTAGCCCACAGAGGCTGCTGGCATTCTGGGAGGACCTGGGAAGGATGGAGTAGGATAGAGGCTGACGTAAGGTCAGAACGCACAATGGCCCAATCATGAGGCTAAGTGCGAAAGAGCCCAGCCAAACTAACTAACTAACACCCCCAACGACGTTGACCAGTCAACAGCGGTCGAGGCAGCTATAAAAGCTTGTCCCTGGATAACAAAGTTCTCAACTAGCACAGATGACTATGGTCGTAACAACCTATGCTATGGTGACTACATAAAATCAAGTCGGCTGTTCTGGAATTTGCCATCAAGTAGAACAAAAAGTAGAAACGCATAGCAAGGAGTTTTCGATCGTGCTAAGTCTTTTTTGTTGTGGTAAGTTTTTTCACTGGTCCTTGTACAGGGGTTTAATTTTTAACCAGGAACCAATTCTACAACGTAATTGTATGTATGTATGTACAACTTTATTGCAAAAAGAAAAAGTTACAGGAATTTCTTAAAACTAGTCCTTATAACAAAAGGCGGCCTTATTGTCAAAGTGGCAATCTCTTCCAGGCAACCTAACCGTAGAAGAAAGTTTAATACGAAACATAAACAACGGGACCGTAAAATTCTAACATAATAATAGAATACATATACTACATGTTATTAATAAGTAAATAAGCCTACAAAATACATAAACTACATAAAATACATATACTACATACCTATAGTACAAACGAAAGGAAAGAAAACTTAAAATTCTAGCTGCAGAAAATGTGTTTTTATAGCTCCCTTAAAAGAATCATGAGATGGTGCACGTCTTATGGTCTCAGGTAAGGAATTCCAAAGTCTAATGGCTTTAACGGTGAAGGACTTGTCATAGAACATAGAGGAGTGAGGTGGGAGTACTAGTGTCATGTCGTTTGAGGAGCGAAGGGGTCTAGTTATTGTTGAGGAGTAGAGAAGGAAACGGGATTTGAGATAGTGAGGAGCATACGGACTGGTAAGTATAGAATGGAGAAGAGAAAGGATATGGCAATCTCTCCGACGGCTTATAGGGAGCCACTGAAGTTTGGAGCGATAGTGTGATATATGATCATATTTGCGTAGCCCAAAGATAAACCGAATACAAAGGTTCTGCAAACGCTCCAGTTTATACAACTGAGTAACAGTTAGATCGGGATAACACGTGTCAGAGTAGTCCAAAATTGGAAGAAGTAGGGACTGGGCCAGCAAGATTTTCGTTTTGATCGGAAGCAAGTTTTTTAGGCGTTTAAGGGAACTATACGCACCAAACACTTTCCTGCTTACCTCTGACACTTGCTTCTGCCAGGAAAAGCAGTTATCAAAATAAACACCCAGATTCTTTACCTCTTTGCTCAGACTAATAGTGGTACCGTCAAAACGGATACTAGGTAAGGACTTAAAGTCAATTCTGGAAATATACCACGGACTCCCAATTATGATGCACTGAGTTTTTTTCGGGTTGACTATGAGACCATGACGATGGCTCCAGTCAGCAATGTGTGTCAAATCAGTGTTAATTGTGCCAATCGCCTTAGCCAAGTTATCTACTGACTCTTGAGTGTAGATCTGGAGATCGTCTGCATACAAATGATAGGATGAAGATATAGGAAGAGTAATTGAGTTTATGAAAACTGAAAAAAGTGGAGATAAAACGCCACCCTGCGGCACACCAGCAGATATATTACACCACATCGAAAAATCGTCATCGATGCGTATCCGCTGCCGTCGCCCGTACAGGTAACTTTGAAACCACTCAATAACCGGCGGAGATATGTTAAGAGAGCGTAACGTAGCCAAGAGTATATCAAAGTCAACAGTGTTGAACGCATTGCTAAAATCAAGAAGCGTTATCACCGTAAGCTCCTTGTTTTCCATGCCACATCGAATATCGTCAGTAATCTTAACTAGCGCAGTAGTCGTACTATGACCGGGGCGAAAACCGGATTGGTAGGGATTTAAAAGATTGATGCAATATAGAAAATTCGCTAATTGTTCGTAAACAAGCTTTTCTAGGACTTTGGATAGGAAAGGTAATATGGAAATAGGTCGGAATTCAGAAAAGGTCTTGGGATTTGAGTTCTTAGGAAGAGGAGTTATGTAAGCTTCTTTCCAGATTGAAGGAAATACACTACAGGAAATGGAATTATTCAGGATATCAGTGATTACAGGTGTAAGGATATCAATTGTATGGCATGTCATGACATTACATAACTATTAAAAATATAAAATTATTTATATTGATTCCTGTCCTGATTATTAAAGGCGTAATATTTATTTTTTTCTGTTTAAAAGGGTGAAGGTGGCAGTGGCCCGCAAGGACTCTGCTATCCAGGCGCTGACCCGGGACTCGGCCAAGCACCAGGAGAAGATCGCATTGCTTGAGCAAAAACTGCAACAGCAGCGCAAGGACTTCCTCAAGCACAAATGATCTCCTATAATCTTATTAGATCACTTCACCACAAGTCCTCCTGAAAGTCGTGGTAGGAAGCCAGAGAATAGAATAGAAGCCAGATATACTTTAAGCTGTAAACGAATAATCGAGGTAAGAATTTCCCCGTCAAACATAACTTCAACTTCTGCTAGATTACCAACAGATACCATAAGATTAAAGAACGAAAGCAGATGTTCAACTTTCTCAAACGCAATTGACGCTTCATCAAAATTGTTGTAATCAATAATATGTTTCCAAGCACTAATAAGTTATAAGTTGCGTTATTCATTATATGAGATTCAATAAATTTGATACAAAGCAAAGTATTTCTACATGAATAGAACCAGAAATGATGGTACTGTTGGAAACGATGCTGTCAAAAAAAACTTTAATTGTGAATTGTTTCTCCATCTTCCTATTCAAATTACCGTTTGAGGTGCCCCCCATTAAGAATAAAATTGGGCAGAATGTGTTGTAATACCCGAAGAAGCGTAAATAGTTTAACTTGGGTGGCAACGGAGCAAGAACTTTCATAAGTCAAATACCTTTACCGAGGCACCCTGAACCTTGTCTATTAAATCCAAAACAATATGTCAAAGTTGGATCAGAAACTACATGGCCATCAAAAGAAACTATCAGGATTTTTGTGTCCAGATCCAGAGTGCTTAGCAAAAAGATGGGTTCTTGATATCAATAAAAAAAAGTTTATACAGGATGCAACGGAACACCGAAATAACATTAAGAGTATGTATCCATCAGAGGTGGAGACTGTAGGAAAAATATTGGGGCTAATCAAGCTACTTTTTTTCCATACCAAATAAATATTTTTTTCATCATAAGTGTCGACAACCCTACATCAGCATACTTGTCTCTTCATTCAGCGTTTACATTTCTTTTGTGTTAATCCCATAGTCAGCTGGACTATGTTTGTAACTTGAAAGTTTTTACTTTCAGTTTTAAAGTCGATTAACTCGTAAAGTATTAGGTTTCCAGATCTTATACAAGCACTCATCTGATATGTAACCTATATGCCTTTTAAATATTATTTCGGCCTTCAGTAACACCCGGTATATATATTGATAGGCTTTATTTATTTAGCTTTACTTTTTCGGTAGTTTGCTGCCTGTAGTTATTAGTCTGTAGTGTTATTATTGTCACGGAGTCCGTCCATTTTTCAAATGTATTTATTTAATGTGATGTGCTGTGCGAATAAACATGGGTTATGTTTATTTTTGTAATTTCGTTTTTTATTTCGGCACCCAATTTCCATGTTTCTGCCTGAATTATATTTAGGGTGGTTGTTGTGGACATCCTACTGAACAACTTAAACTATTGGACCTACCTACTCTGAAATCGTAAAGAAAAATCTGTTCGTACATATGTTCAAGACCTACCAGACCGAATTGTATGTAACGGTAGAATTTCTGTATCTTAGTTACTAGCTGTGCCCGCGAACTACGTTTTGCCATAATAATTGTCAGAAAACCCCCTATGACTTTGATAATCAAAAAAAGGTTATAGTGAGTCAACCTTAAGTACTGACGACAGTTCGATGTGCCGGGGACCCGGAACTAACCGGCGGACGTAGGCGAAGCCTATGCTCGGCCCATTCCCCACGAACCGCGTTATAAATTAATTCGGGCCCTTTCATAGGACCGCCCGCCGGCGGGATGTTCCCCGCGGACCAAGGGATTGTCTATAAATATAGGGCGAAATATTGTAAAATTGTAGTCAGTTAGTTGAAGTCGTCTTGTGAACAAGTAAATAAAGCTCCTTAAGTTGTCATCGAGAAACTAGTGTTTAAGTTAGCAAGTACCTACATACAGTCTACTCTCAACATCTTGGTCATTCGAAACGGATACCAACTCTTGAGCGGAGATGAGATCTCAAGTCACATTTAACGGTGACACCGAACTGAAGGGATCTCAACTCGCCGCGATCGGCGACGCTCAACATTAAGAGATAATATATATGCTGTTGCATTTTTCAGAACTTTTAAAGGAAAACAATTGCGGCATACATGATTTTTGCGTAACTTTAACAGTTTAGGTACGCAGCGCACGCAACGAAAGCTCTGAAAGGAAATATATTTTTTCCCCTTTTCGCAATATTTTTCATTGATGCTCAGCTCCTATTAGTCGTAGCGTGATATATTATATAGGCTAAATAGGCCTTACTCGTTAAATGGACTATGCAACACAAAAATTATTTTTCAATTTGAATCAGTACTTCCTTAGATTAGCGCGTTCAGCCAAACAAACAAACTCTTCAGCTTTATAATATTAGTAAGTAAGAAGGTATAGATACAGGTAACTTTTGAAGCGAGAGCCAACTTTTGTGTACTTGTTTAGACATGCAAACTAGAACTTTTACTATGGAACCAATCTTGAAATCGCGAACGAACGAACGCGAAACAAAATTTGCTGTTCCATCCATCGAAGTTCAGTGGATGTTGAATATTTGTATGGAACAGTTGAATTTTTTTATGCGATTTCAAGATTAGTCCGTCTTTTAATAGTTGGTCAGTTCGCTCGTCTGAACAAGCACACAAAATTTGGCTCCTGCTTCAAAAGTAACCGTGTTTTTTTATATACAACTAGTTGGCAAACAAGCAAACTGCCCACCTGATGGTAAGTGGTAACAGTGACCTATAATACATGTGGCTCGGACTGTGAGATTCCCACCAAAACTGCAACCCCCACAGTGTACCACAGTGTACGTTGCCAACTTGTGACATTAGATGTAGAGTCACGGTACCCAGTAATTTCACTGCCATATCTTACCCTTCAAACCGGAATAAGCACCCAACACAACAGTGCAAGCACTGCTGCTTTGCGCAGAAATAGGGAAGACGGAGGTGTTCAAGCAGGCGACCCTGGTACAGACAGAGTCTCCTACCAGTATGTTTCGAATAGGATGTTAAAAAATATAACAGGCTATCTTACCTCTAATTGTCGGATCACAACAATGCTACCAACATTGTTATTATGGCGACAAACTTAGGTAAGACGGTGGTAGCTAGCCAGGCGGGCTCAGAAGCCCTACCACCAACTAAACCAAGCAGGAAAATTTTTGCACCCATAAGGAATCGAACCTCGGACCTCCCGATCAACACTGTGGTCTCCACTAGAAGTAAGTAACTGTATTGCTGTTTCGTTTTGAAGGGAAAGACGGGCAGTAAAATTATAGGAAATTATTGGGTGACTTGACATCTTATATCACAATCATAAGTTGCATTATGTCATCAACGTAAGTACATCGGTGTCCTTGTGGGATTTGCAGATCTTACAGGAGCCACATGCACTATAGGCGCCTGTAGCCACTGACCATCAGGTTGGCAGCCTTCTTGTTTGACATCTTAGTTTTATAAAAAAAACTTATCATAATGGGGGCTTGAACAAGAGACAACAATTCTTATTGGCTTAAGAGGATTCCTGTATGCGGTTAATTAATGGGACAGAACTCAAGATGGTCATAGCGGTGTTATTGGGTCTGAACGTTTAAGATATATGACCTTAAGCTCAATAATTCATATTTATGGCTTATAGCTATAGGTTGTCTGGACAAACCTTTTTGCATATTGATTTGTCGTATTGAAATTATATGCTTCCTGTTAAACCTATATAAATTTTATTATGCTTTACAATCTTTAGCACTATCCACTTTTGGGATGGGTAAAAGAGTAGGGAAATTCGATAGGTTTTTTTTTTATTTTTATACACAAAGTATCACAACTTATAAACAGGTTTATAATAAAAACTTAAAATATCTCTTTTAATATTGCAATAACAATATAAATGAATACCAACAGGTAACTTAAAGCTTGTTCGTATAGTATACACTAAAAACACGTAACATTTATAAAGCAACAACTCTACCACGGCCTCCACATCTCGCTCGGGGCTGCTGGAGCTGCTCGCGGCGGAGACCGCGAGCTGGTGTCCGCTTCAACGTTTTTTTTTGGTTCTGCGTCATCTCTCGCCCTACTAGAACACTGAGCGAGCGACATAGCTGTATGGCTTATAACAGTCCGTGGCACCGCAATCGGAATCTCAGGGTTCACAACTATCCTATTTTCTGACGTCGGCATCTCCACAGCTGTTGGAATGCTTTCAGGGACTGTCAATAGTCTTTGAGCATAAGAATGCTTGTCTGCAACCCTCCTAAAAGCGGATCTCTCTGGAGACTTTCTCACGTCAAGAACTTCGTCGCTATTCTCTGCTACTGGTTCCAATCTGACCAGCTTAGGAGGAGGACCCACTGTCTCAGCGGGCCTCTTTAGCTTATTGCGCATCGAATAATCCACAGCGCGCTTCGGCGACGCGTCTATTCCTATTTTATAGTTTTCCACATCAATTATGATAGATAGGGGCTCCATGTATTTCTTCTTCCTCAACGCCTCTTGCTTTAACGTTTCGGGGGATATCGTGGTAGATGAGACTGTCGCCTTCTGCGTTTCGGGGCTCGAGTCCTGGTCTGATGCGGATCTGCTCGGTGGCGTGGGGAAGGGGAACGTTTGCACCGGTCTGGGCGGCGTTTCTAGTTCGGTGGACGAGTCGCAGGCTGAGTCGCAGGAGAGCGGGCTTAGAGGGGGGCTGTGTGGTTTTATGTTCTTTACGAAGTGGAACGCGCTGGGTCGGTCCTCGTCGAGTCTCAGCTTGTCGGGGTGCTCGTGAGGGTGGAGGCGGTCGATGCCGGTGACGCAGGTGTTGAGGTGGTTACCGAGGCGGTGGCGCAGGCCGGTGGGGACGGTGGCCAGGCGGGAGAGGTAGCGGCGGACCTCCAGCGCGCAGTCCCCGAAGCCGGCCTTGAACCGCCGCAGCACGGCGGGGTCCGCGGCGATGGCGGCTGCTAGCTGCTGCCGCTGTAACGTCTGCAGGTGCTTCACCGTGAGCTCCAGTATGTCGGCCTTTTCCAGCTTCGAGTGGCGGGCTGGCTGTAATAGAAAAAATGTTAGTGAAAATCTAATAAGATTCTTAACAGTCAGTGCTTTCACAAAATTTCAAAGTGGATTCTAATCAATTATTGCACCATGTTATTATGACACGAAGTTCAGGCATGCTAGAATGTAAAAGAATTATTACACGTACCCGCTATTAACATAACTGACAATTAAGCGAGTATTTTAATACCTTATTAGCCTAGTCTGTATGCTAGTTATCCTGTATTTAAACTAGGACAAATGTGTTTGTACATATGTATGTTCGTGAGTATCAAATTGACTTACGTCGATATTGGTGGGGTCGACGAGGAGGTCCTTCAGCTCATTGAGGCACTGGTTGATGCGCGCGCGCCGCTTCTTCTCCATAATCGGCTTATTGGTCTGAAATTTGTTTATAGAAAAAATGCCTTATCTTTACTTTTAAAATAAAATATCTGTAAGTTACTATGTTCCAAAGTATTATTATTTTATGTGGTCGGTATTTCGAAAGTTTTAAGTAATTAGATAGGTTTTTTAATTATTATCTACTGCGCAGTCGGTCTGAATTTGGATTCAAATGTTCAAATTTTCATTTTTTTTTGTTTTAACATATTTTGTTAATATTTAGAAATACTTATAACATAGTTTATATCATCCTTGCTTATAAGAAGGATTTAGTATGTGTATTTTATTACTGAAATTGTGGCGCAGTTTAATTAAGACTGCAAGCTTTTACTGTCAATGCTTTTCTCTTTAGCAATATTTTTTCTGTTAATATTTTTCACTTTAGAATTTTCGTTTGTAAAAAACTGATTGCCGTTTGACTAAATTCAACACTTGATAATATTAATAAGTAAACGTACTTGCAACACTCTAAAAACTAATTTTCCATCACAAGACACTTAATTTTTTGAACTCAATAAGTGCACAATATTAAATTCACTATCCATACTAGTTTTTAGCACTTCACATTATTCACTTAATCTCACCTTGCGCAATTCCGCTTTGGACATCCCTCTTGTCTCCGACGCAAATCCAGTTTGGGAATCATCGTCCTCACTGCACGGCATGACGTCACTTTTAACTATAACAGGCGCGTCCGCTCTCTACGAGATATCACCTCGTTATGAACGGACGAAGTGCGTACGCGCAGGCGAAATTCAAATTGCCCCCGTTCCCGTTCCATCCTGTTTGATAAAGGATAATATGGCTGTCCCTTTCGCACCCCGGCGCCTAAGCGGTGGGAACTGTGTCGGAATGTTTTGTTTTCGTTCCCTCTCGCTCTTTAGGGGAACCTGTCATGAGGTGAGCATACGCGTAGCAATTGTATATCGTAGGCGAGTCTGTGTTCGATTCTGTGTTGAGGCATGTACCAACAGGATATAGGTATAGAAAAGTTGTTTAATTTTAATTTTACAGACAATAACTTTTGTTTTAATTGAATTAATAATGGTTTCGAAAAATTACAAAATTTTTGAAAAACCGTTATTTACCGTTATACATCTATACAAATAAATAAAATTCAAGTGTCTGTTTGTAATGTCAAAATAACAAGTTTTTACTAAATGGGTATGAATCGGGTACCAATAACAAAAACACAATTTTAATATTTTTTGTCTGTCTGTTCCCGCTAATCTCCGGAACGGCTGGACTGATTTTGACGGGACTTTCACTAATAGATAGCTAATTATATAAGGTATAACATAGGCTACTTTTTATCAAGATCTTACAAAAGATATTATTCCACGAAGTCGCGGGCACAGCTAGTTTATAAATACTTTCTTTTCATCGTGTTTTAATACACATAATTTTCTACTACCTACAATATTAACAGTAGGTATGTTAAAAAAATCTAAACATTGCAAAATAAATAATTGTAAAAAATACTTACTTATTACTTATTAACAGCATTCAAGAAATTAAAAATATTTTTATTAAAAAATAAATCTAAGTGAGGTTACCAATATCCTTCTCCTGTATTGTATGAGAATGCAGGACCGTGCGCGCGCATCAAAAACCGGGTTACCTTTCCATGCACCTCGAACAAAAAACGTCATACTTTATTATCACACGTCCATGAAGTATCCCAATTATTTCGTTCACCGGGCGAGGTATTTAACTTGGTGCTTTGTGAGCGTGTTCAGTGTACCGGGTAGGGTGGTTTATGAAGTTTGTAGTTTTTTCTCGGCCGCGAGCATGGTGGAGTTATAAGGCACTTTATGAGCAGGGGCGCCGGGCTTTCTCACGGTGTGTGAGAATGCGCCAAGGTGCAAGGGTTTGTGACCATGACGGTGTTTTATAAGCACTCAAAATCGAGCGAATTTATCATCTTTCCGGGTAAATGGACAGGTAATGTTGTTGTATAAGGGAAGATATGTATGATTTTTACTGAGTATTTGTTTTTGTAGCTTGATATACAAACATTTAAAAAAAATCTTATCAGATAAAGAATACATTTTTTAAATAATGTTATTATAATCATTCATGATTATAATAACTTTCTTATTTACAATGCAAATTAAAGGCGAGTTTCTGTTTTAATTTTCTATGATTTCTATTAAAAACTGACTGATTAGGAAAGCCCTTTTTTATTGTAACTGCTTTTCCTTCATAATAAACTCGTAATCAATAAAATGATTGTTATACACAATCATTTTATTGATATCTATTTTATTCGACATAATTATAAGTCCAGCTGCAAAATTCTCGTGTCACAGCACAGTGTTTGTAACCGAACTCCTCCAAAACGGCTAGACCCGTTTTTTTATGAAATTTTTTGTGTATATTCGGTAGGTCAGAGAATAGGTCGTAAACTATTTTTTATACCCCTAAGTGATAAGGGTGTTTTTTTAATTATTATGGCAAAATGTGGTTCGCGGGCACGGCTAGTTAATTATAAAAACCAAAATAAAAACCAGAATATGTTAGATTATAGATGGTCATATTGTCTTGGGTTTTCAAGTCAATGATATCCACTTTAAATTCCTCAGAACTTCAATATGTATATCCAGGTGTTCTACCGACCTTTACAGCCCACATACCGTAATACGTCGTGTATTTAATAAATATTTAATTATACCGTACATTTCTCCCACGTTCACCGCAAACTTTAAAGTTTATCCAGCCGACGAGGTCATTGCAATTTCATCTTTATTACTTTAAACATAACGATGCAAAAATTACCCTCAACTGCTCGTATCGTTGGTTAGGTGAAGGAGTTTTGTTTGGTGAAGTGGACC
Source organism: Schoenobius gigantellus (assembly GCA_963935595.1). NCBI lineage: Eukaryota > Metazoa > Arthropoda > Insecta > Lepidoptera > Crambidae > Schoenobius > Schoenobius gigantellus. The sequence goes on from OZ012552.1 coordinate 30,182,991, forward strand.
TTAACTGTACGGAATGAAGTTTATAATCGTGCTTAACTTAGTGGTGGATAAGCGAGGTGTGACGGAATTGCATGATCGCGTGATGGACCATATTAGAAGGTCCATGTCATATGTCGCTGACGCGCTAAATAGGGTAGGTGCGGTGGGAAAATGTTTTCGCTTTTAATTAATGTATGCAGAGATGAACTGGGGACGTTGACAGATAGGTATTTATTGTTTACTAGTGGGCCCGGCAGACGTCCTGCCTGCGTGCCTGCCCAATTACAGCGCCACCTACCTACCTACTAGGTCCAATAGGCTAGATGACTAAAAAAATTTTTTTGCTTTAATAGAAGCTCATTTATATAATAAACAGAAAGAAAAAATCGGTTTTCGAATAACTATAAAAACAACCAAGATATAAGGTATTAAAGATTTTTCTCCATCTCTTTCTAGCAAAACGGCAATTTACAAGGAGTTTATATGGCCGTACTCAACTATGACGTCACGATTGATGTCGGATCTCTCTGCCTAATCGCCTTCAAATTAACAACTTAAAATGCTTGTATCCAATGTATTTCTTAGCCGATTTTAATTCTAATTTCACAGAACAGCATTCTTTTGCACGGTGTTTTAATATTTAATGACGAGACGTAAAACTTAGAATTCAGTCATCATCCCAATTATTAATTGTAACCTTCCCTGGACCTATTCAACCACGCACAGAAAATTTCGTAAGAATCTTTCAAGTCATTTAAGTTTTTGCGAGACTGAACTCATTTTTATATATCTACCTATAAGAGAGGAATAAACAATGCAGGAAAACACAAGGGATATGGGTGCGGACTGAGTATGAACAATTTAAAATTAATTAGTGTGTTATCTATACTAATATTATAAAGAGGAATGATTTGATTGTTTGTTTGTTTGTATTGAATAGGCTTCGAAACTTCTGAACCGATTTTGATGAAAGTTGGTATAGGGATAGTTCGAGACAAGGGGAAGGACATAGGGTAATTTTCCTACGGGAAAATATAAAATTCCCACGGGAAATCAAAAATAACGCGGACGAAGTCGCGAGCGGAAAGCTATGATAAAAAAGAGACGCGTATTTTTTTGTCGAAACAACAAAAACTATTGCCATAGTGCATTTAAGCAAGAGTGGGGACTATCACTACAGATTACCTAGATAAATTATTTTTTTGTTGTCACTCAAAGAAGTGTAGGACAGCAAAATTAAATAAGTCTTATAAGTTTTGATTGAAACTACTTTCAAGTACAGTTACGGTAATTTATAAAATATTTTTATGAATTAATTGTCAGTACGAAGGACCTACTCGTATAATGATTTTCGCTCAGAACAATAACTAAAGCAATGCTTTAGTTATTCTTCTGAGGATTTTCGATTTAGTTTTTAATATGATCAAAATTGTCAATTTGTTGAATCATCAACAACCATGACTTGGATGAATACTATCGCACGCGAGGAATAAAAATAAAAAGACATGGAGTGAATGTCACTGAATAACACAACACAACCCACGAATTTTAAGTAGGCGACATAAAAAACGAACAAAAACTCGAAATATTTAATAAAAAGCGAAATCTCAGTTTCCTTCCCTTGTATCAAGCGTGTGAACCGCCCCAGTGTTGATTTTGGTGTGTAACGGGGCATCTTCCTTCCGCGCCGACGTCGGGGGATATTATGTAATTTATTACGATACAAAAACTTGAGGATTGGATGAATTATGAGAGGGTGGTGTAGTTTTCTCATCGTTTAAGGGTCAGTTTGTAAACAAAGTAGTCGCTTTATAAACAAACTACAGTGCTCGTGCCGAGTGTTACTGTCGTAATTTTTAAACGAGATTAACGTAAAAATCTTACGAGGAGAGGCATTTTAAGCTGGTTTGATGAACAATGTTAGAATTGTAGTATATACTGATAATGTTTTTAAAAGAGATTTACCTTGTAATTATGTCTGTTATGGTTCCCCCGAGGTAGGTATAGCACTTCTGTCTACATTGTGCATGATGGCTGACAAGTAAAAAGGGATGGACTTTTACCGCGTGCAATTCTTTTTTGTGATGTTATTTATTATTATTATTTTCGTTTTTTGGATAATATGTAATTTCTTACAGCTGCTGCATCTAGCTAGACTCCTTACACGCAACCTATGAAATACTTCAATGCACTATTATGTACTGCAAGCAGGTTATTTGTCGTTTTCGCTTTATTATATACCCGCCGCAATAATATCCTAATTGTGGCATGACACCGAGTTGATATAAGAGTAAGTTATTGGGAAAAAGGGATACCTACCATTTTTTTCTTAATCTTACTTATTATAAATGCGAAAATTTGGGGGATGGACAGCTGTTTGTGTGCAGCTCTTTTAAGACAAATACGATGAATCTTTGACGGGTCGGTCTTAGGTTGTTACGGGATTTGGCTCAGTACTCACACGGATAAAACAACGGTATTAAATAACAGCCAGTTATTTAATAGATTAAAACGTTTATATTTGTGAAACAACTAGCAATCAACTTCGGTGGCGCTGTGGACTCGGCACTCGCCTTCTAATCGGGAAGTCCATGATTTGGCCCTGCCATATAAGTACCAATGTGTTTTTCGAATTTCGTATGTACATACATTTGTCTGAAGGAAAACATCGTGAGGCAACCTGCATACATCTGCGAAGAAATTCAAAGGTATGTGATCGACTTCACAATGTGAAGTCGACCATTCCGCACTGGGCCAGCGTGGTTGACTGACCCTAACTTAGGGTAGGCTCGAGCCCCTCGGTGGGGACGTATATGATCTGGATGTATATGGGGAGCTGTGATGATAATGAACATACCATACATATCTTTGACCCACTATGGTCTCTCGTTAGACAAGAATCGTGTGACCTCATTATCACAATATTGATTACTAGGTAAGTACATCACAGGTCCAATTCTACGAATAAGATACAGCCGAACCGAAACTATGAATCGTTGCGATCAACCAATCAGAGCGCAAAGATTGACTTTTAAAATTTTAGATGACGTGATAATGTGATTGGTGAAAATTAGCCATTCACTTTATTAGCAGTTGGCCCTGTGACCAGACAGTTGGTGGAGGGTTTTGTTTCAAAGAGTTTTTCATTTCATCGCAGGGTCGTACTTAATTGTGGTAAACTCTTATAATCTCTACTCTTAATACACGCCGAAGAGTGATTGCACCTCAGAAGAATAACTAAAGCATTAGTTGTTATTCTGAGGATTGCACAGTGACTACAGAACATAGAAAGAGGTTTCTATGGTCTGTGGTAGTGACACATGTTTCTATGACACCGTTACCACAGATTAGATGTTATCCGTTACTGCACGGAATAATATGATCGTAAGTATTTCAGTTCGTAGCATGACCATCAAAATACGGTACGATAAAGCGATTTATCGCGATGAACTGTCAAAATACAATCGAGTTTTGTGGTCATGCTACGGTGACAGGCAGGTAAGTTTACTTAGTACCTACACATGCACTTCAATTCGGTTACACGCAAACAAAAATATACCCGGGTGAGGGCCAACAAAAAATCTTGTTACATTTCAGATCTGGACCATTTTTTCATGCATTCACACGAGGTTTCCCATGCAAACAGGTGGCAACAAAAACTATGCCCTTTGACTATTAGACATCAACTCGTTTTTATTGAGAGAACTTAAAAAAAACTGTATCCGGCGCTCGGTTTCCGGGTCGCGGCGGACGAACGCACAAAAAATGAGTGTGTGATTGATGGACCAATATTTGTGCTTAAACGTTCATTTTATAATGTGAGAATGATTCAAAAGAATCTTTCCTGTTTTGTGGACACATAATTCATCTAATTTGAAAAATATGCACATGTAACGTAAATGTTTTGACGAGTTTCCAAAATCTGCTTTTGCTTCAAGTGTGCCAAGTAGATATGACACACGACACATTATTTCGATATTAATATTACATTCTAATAATTGCAATAAGTTTGTCTAAGTATTTTTCAAAAGAAAATATTGTCGTTGGTTGTTATAGTAGGTATAGCTTTCTATTTGCCAATGTCTTCTTTATAGTATTTTTTAAATTAAATTTGAGAAATTAACGGCTATAAATAATAGAATAGAGAAATAACACATATAAATAGTAATATAGCACTTATAAATAGGTAAATAAAAACAAGAAACCCGTATTTGTGACAAAACGAATCACATCGTGGTGTGTGAAATGAAACATTGCAAATGTCACACCTTTCCAACGCGATATTTATTTGATTCAAAACTTAAAACAGTGGTCAACGACTCCAGACAATGGCGAATATTCTTACCAGGCGAATGTCAACTTTATCCTAGTTAGACAGCGGCTAAAACTGCGCGGGCGCACGGGACCACGGGGGACCACCTGTCGGCACCCGTGGGAATTGTCGGGCAGCAGGGAAGTCCGCATAGCTATACAGTACGTACACTCACATTGGATGTAATGTACACTAGCAGTGGGGCGAGCTCTTTGATGAAATAGGTAATTGGATCGGACAAATGTCAGTTTATCTAAGTAAGCATCAAAAAATATAAGGGCTTACTTTAAACTGTTTAATTTAATTATTTTTTTTTCGTTTTTTATTTTAAACTAGTGGGCCTGACAGACGTTGTCCTGCCCGATTACAGCACCACCTACTGGGTCATCTTGAATGGGTACTTAATAGTGTCATTTAGATCGGTCCGTATGGGCAAGTCTGTAACTATAAGACATATAAAGATCTGTTCTTAGGAACCATGTCATCGTTTTAGTGACAAGATGAACTGCATACGTAAATAAAAAAAATGTAAGTTCGGGAATCGAACCCGATCGTATTGAAAAATAAAACCGACATTATTTCTATTTGGATATTCATTGTGTAGAGTGTAGGTTATAAGTATTATATACCTAATGTTACTACGAAACATGATAGCTTAAATGATTAAAATGCGTTGTATTTCATATCTTTTAAATTAATTAAGTAAGATGTATGTATGCAGTTTGTCACTAATATTGATGACATGGTTCCTGAGATCTTTGTATGTCTTATAGTTACAGCCTTACCCATACCATGATCTGACGGATCTAAATGCGCCACTCTATACACTTTTTTACTCGCTTAATTGAGAGACATTACAAAAACCCCCAACAAGCAACGGTCCAAAACTGTGCAGTGTAGGATTTCTAACGGCAAATATCTCTTTATAAGTTATTATTATCTCTTATTGTATTTTTATAGAGACGAAGCCTCCAAAAATCGCATGGCTGCACTTAGGTAGTTGTTATAAAAATGAATGGAATATAATGGTATATAATAAAGAAAAGAAATCAAAAAAGAAAGAATGAAATTAAAATTATTAATAAATACTCGAATCAGTGTTCATGACCAGAATCTTTTAGATTACTTACGAGAAGAAAAACAATATGTACGAATGATTTGCGTACCTACCTATCTTCAAACTAATTAAAACGTATAAGTAAGCTATATTTTAATTGATATAAATGGAATCGTTTATCGGTACTCGTATTCAATAAGAAAGACGTAGAAAGGGTAGTCATATATGCAACATCTCTTAAAAAGGGTTGTTATGGGCACGGACCTTGTAGGTTCATGGTTATGGGTTATTTTTTGGTTACGTTGCCGACTTGACAGCTTGTGACGTCAAAGTATCCAGTAATTGTACTGCCTACATTTCTCTTCAAACCGGAATACAACAAAACAATCTACACACAATAGCTGCAATATTTCCAAGATCATGACTAATTAAAAAACGATAAACATCTTCCGACCACTCCCAAATGAGCTACCGAAGTGACCAATTGATTTTGTGTAATTCCATTATCGTAAGGGTCCTTCGGGAAAAAACTCGACTTGTGGGAAGTATCGCTACACGCATTTCTCAGTTCACCAACCCGATATCCTATTGTTCCGAGGCACCTTGACGGGGCGCCCTTTGTTGGGCTTGAATGGAAAGATTACGGGTCCTTTTGTAAGAGGACGCCATTGATCCGACGAAGATTGTGGGAGTTAGCCCTGAAGCAGCGATGTTGTTTTCATTATTAGAGTAAGACAAAGGTTGTACTACTAATGTACTTACTTATTTCTTAATAAAATGACAAGTATAAAAAAATTTAAGCATGAATCAAACGAGCCCGAACTCGATGGGGTTGTGTCACCTTCCAACTCCAGCATCAGATCGGCTTCATTGTCATCATATAATATTGCATTGTCACGCGATCTATGAACACAGAAATGCAAGCACTGCTGCTTTGCGGCAGAAATAGGTAAGACGGACGCACCCAAGCACACGACCCTGCTACAGTCTCCCTCCGGTAAAATCTTATCTTTATCAGTAAACAGATTTTTGCTGTCTTTTCGTTTTCAAGATCTGTGTGGCTCAGCTAGGGTAACGTTACCCCAGCCATCCCCAGCTGGGCCTCACATCTCTGAAACGCGCAAGCGACACTCTGATAGCCAACAAACTACTGCTTTACTATTCGAGCAAACAGATTTTCGCTGCGTCGCTTTGTTTTGGAGATCCAGCTGGCTCACTTGCAACAACTCTGCTGCAGGTGAGCTCTGAAACGGTAGATCGACAAACTCTAAAACTTGTCCTACAAACTGCCGCCTATCTAAATTAGTAAACAGATTTTTGCTATGTCGTTCCGTTTTCGAGATCCGTGTGGCCCAGCTGGGGCAACCTTGCCCCAGCTGGGCCACACAGCCCCCTTAATAAACGCGAGTCTGTTGTCTGTTTTCGAGACAGTTTTTTTTTGTGACTCAGCTGGGGTCAGCCACACAAATAACTTATTCGATACTATCAAATAAAACAAGATATACATTTTAATCTTTTATTACTACGTTACATAAATTCTTTACGATCAAACGCTGGTAAAACAAACTTTAAATAATACACCGTTGTTAATATTTACTTTCACATAAAATACTTAAAATTTAACATTCGTAAAAAAGTGTTTTACACTAATAATGCTACAAAAATCTTCTAAAAGCCTATACTATTCACCTTATAATTTATTTATTATACATTTTGTCACGACTTATAAAAACTACGTACACAGTGGATAAAAAATATGTAATATGAACAAGTTTGTGCGAAAAGCTTCAGCCGCGGAAAAAAAATGAGAGCTAATGATACGGATTTCATATTCAATCCCTTTTCTTTATTACACAACATCGAGCTCCAAAATGTGGGTAAATCGCATTAGCCTATCAACAAATTAACGTTGCATTCGTTCAAATTGACGTGTCCGAAGGAAAAGAGAAACAAAATGAAGAAAGAGGAATAATCGGGGATATATAACTACAAGCAAAATTAAGCATATTACGATTCCAATTGAAATGTCTACATTTTAGATATCCAGCAATATATTTTAAGTTTTTTTTGTATTAGATCCGACGTCTATTTGTTGGTAGGTGAATCGCAAATTCAAAGGAATAGTAATAGAATGAAAAAGGGTTTATAATATTATGTGCCTATTGTGCTGTCAGTTAAACTGAAACTATAAAGCAGTGAAGCCTTGTTCGGACTACTTTAATAAATTTAGTACTATAGTGATGAGTTACTTTGAAGTTCAACTACTCGCTACTGCTCAGAAATCGTTAACAGAACAAAGTAGGCGAGTTGACGTTTCGCGGCAATTAATGAATTCCACTAAAGGTGAGTAACAATAACTTATCACCAACGAGAGAAAATGCACACGTTAAGTAAGTAAATTACTCGATAATCGACAAAATACAAATGTAGTACGAACAAGGCTTTTGCGCCTTTAAATTCTAAGACGGCTCTATTTCGCAGATTAAAAATAACTATAATTAAACCTAAATACAGACAGCATTGTGATCGATACAAAAATGTCAGCCCTAACAAATAAATGCAGTCATAAATGTCAGTCAAATATTTCACTAAGAAACATTTACGAATGCGATTTTAATAACATATACAATTATAAGGTTTTCTTGGCAATAGATATAATAATAATTTTTGGTCGACATTCACATACTAACCATTCTAAGTTAAACACATCACAAATAATACAACTATTGTTTTAGTTAGCAAATACTCTCCGCATACGAAAAATCATACATATCTATTAATATTATCTATTAACATCCTAGGTCATATTAGTTTCGCCCTAAGCTAACTGGCACTGGATTATCACAGAATTGATTGACGTGCGTACTAGATGCACTTAATATTGCGAAAACTCCTTAGGTTTCATCCAATGATGTCATACGCATGTGAAGAGAGATATATATAGAAGAACGCTATAACAATCTAACATTCATTATCTTCTCCGAGATTTATTTCCTCGGCCGCACTTAAATTATTAAGCATAAAAATTAGATATAATAAGACACTAACTAATGCGTTTATTATTAAAACAAATAAAAACTTATACTTCAAATCGATGTTAACTAAACATACTTAACTTACAAAACATGCGTGCAAATCACAAATTAAATGCTCGAAGACTTAAAAACTAAAAAAATATATTAAAGAAAACATGTACCTACGTAAAACGAATATTAAGGATGTTACGCTTCAACTCTTGGCAAGGGCACGATGGCGTGTATGCAGGAATCCTTTTTGTTACCCCGGAAAATTTAAAGGACTCTTCAGAACACGGCAGTAGAATAATCTAAATATTATTAAAAAAAAATAACTCACCTATTTAATTTTAAGTATATTAATTTTCTAAAATTAAAATAAGATTTTTTTATTTTTTTTTATTTAATAATGAAAATGTCCTGAAGCGTTAAATTTTCCCGGGTGACAAAAAAAATAATCCTGTAAGTATATTGCAAAAGGGAATACTGTATCCTGGAATAAACCTCAGCCACGAAACTACATAAAGATATAAGAATGACTATTGAATGTTGATCGAACAAAAAACAAAATTAACAGTCTTCTTGGCAACATTGTTTCACTTATCATGCGGCTTATCGTATCATAGCACGTGTTAAAATTATATAACATATCATACTATGTCACTTCAATGATAATGCTCGCAAATCGGTAAATATCGCGGTATCGATGATATGTTTTTATCATAATATCCTATGACGCGTGTTCATGCTAGCCGGGATGATTTGGCAATAGAAGTTAGATTGCGATTATGGGCTGAGCGCCACAAAAAATATTATCGTTCAATAAACGGACAATCCATGCACTTCGACTGATCGAACGCGATGGTTTATTTGTCTATGGTTATTACTGTATATAGTAGAAGTCTTAGAGGATGGCAAAGAATACGGGTCTCATCATTTTTTAGTTAACTCTACTTTGTCTATGTATTTGGTTTATAAATATTTGGATTAATCTACAGTGCAACCAAAATCTTGTGGCGCGTGGCCGGAATCGGATCTAATGCTGTTTTCATCGTGTACAATCACTTCCTGTGAGGTCGACAGTTTGCTGTGAGTTTTGTAATCTAGATTAGTGATGCGCACTAGTGCCAGAGAGGTTTTGCTTAAAGGAGTTTTTTTCCTCCCTCCTGTCAATGTCATCTAGGTGCCACAAGAACTTGGTTAGACTATTCATTATAGTGCGCCCTGAAACTCAAATATTTGCAAAATTATGCAAAATTATAAGTACGTTTAAAAGATTAGGAAAAGTAGTAGGTCGCGCCTTCGTGGGTGCTATCCACGAAGGCTAGTGGATAAAAAAATAAAATCTATTGGAATTGGTTTTCAGCACGATCAGCGCATGTTGGGTGCTTGGACTCAAGGCTCCTAAAGCCCGCATTCGCAACGTGCACGCACAAGGATTTTAGCGTACAAATAGTTCGTCATATAAGAGTAAACAACGATTTTTTTGGAACTAAATTTTCATTCTTGGCAACACTTATCCCTTATCACCAATTTGTAGTCTGTGGCTTTCACGGTGGCTTTTGTGGTTTTAAATATAAATAATCATAACAAAATCAAGATGGTGGCAACAGTAAAACGAATTAAAGATTTGTTTATTAAAAACTGTGTTGCTGCATAAATGCCAGTGGCGCCTTCTTTAAATATCTACTCTTTTGTGTCGCACTATATACCCTACCCTATTATATTGTCTTCGTAACATTTCAAACACTTTTTTATTATATCAATTTCTAATCGATTGTTTGAACGAAAACAGAAAAAAGTATATTAATAAGTAGCTATGATTATTCGAGTAGAAAAAATATTACACATGTCAAGCAACATTTGATTGAATCATGACACACAACAAACTATTAATTGATTACATATTACAACACTATTTTGAAGTCCAGATATATAACACGCATCCATAAGCAGCGAAAAAATATACAATGCACAAATATACGTTTTATATGATAAGAAATAAAACAAGATAATAACTTTTTAATAAATGTACAAAATGAGTAACTAATCAAAACGAAACAAACATGAATGTAAATATGGAGCTCCATTTCTAGTAATCAGTCGAAATTGGTTATCTAAAGTAGATTGCACAACAACTACAGACTGATTGATTGATTGATGAGACAACAAAAATAATTTGTGATCAGTAGGCTTACTCTTGATACCAATTGCGATCGATTTACATTGGGATTGTGATTTCTCGTGCGCTTGGGTAGCACTAGCGACAAATTGGGTCAGTGTCTATTGAAAATCAGATAACACTGAGTTTGGTTCACTAAAATTCCGCGCAAAACGGAACCAATTTGGCGCCAATATGGCAACTTAAGCGTATGAAAATCACAATCGATCGGAATTGGTTCAGGAGTAAGCCTTCTGAGATCATTAGTAAGTGACTGTAAGTGATTGGTAAAAAGTAAAAATAAAATGGTGAAACACCATTAATAAAAAAAGAAGCATTCACACGCATGTATTATAAATATTGACTATCTGGACCAATACCTAAACAAAACTAACATAATTTTGATATAACATTTTATTTTAAATATTTCCTTTCGTTCAGATGCGCAAACTGATGATGGAAAAACTGTAGTGAGGCTGCGAGCATAAACTCAAGATGGACAAAACATTTTTTTGAACTAGCAACACAGACTTGTTAGTCTGTGACTAGCAAAAATGTGATATTTGTTGGTGACATTTAAATAGACTTTGTTTGATAATAATATACTACACAATAATGAATTGAAATAATTAGTCATGTAATGAAAGAATAATGGCGAATTTTTGCCTCTGTATTTTTTGAAGCGTCTGAAGATGTGTCATAGATTATAGATTTACTTGGTAATAATTTTTCCTGTTGGTGTTGCACGAAAATAAAAACATTTTTGTGTGGGAAAAATATAACAAATTCGATGCATCTATTCCGTAAGTATGTCGTAATAATATTAAGATACTAATAGATATTATTTGAAAAATACGTTGTCAATGGTTTATTTTAAAACTTGATTTAAATTTTTAGTTTGTAAGGCTTCTTTCAGATTTGACAATTTTGCTAAAGTCGAGTAACGAAAACACATTTAAATTGATAAGTTCTAGCAGTAATACTTAAAATAATAATAATAAAATACTTTATTGCACACAAAGAGATACAGACAGAAAATTTTCAAAAACAATACAGATGTACAACCCAACGTGTAATACTTAGGTCTTACACGTTTGGGCTATCAGTCTCCGATCGTTAGATTGAATCTCGACTACTGTTCGAATCTAACTCGACTATTTACTTTTGACGTTCCTATTGCCATGTACTGTTAGCTAAAATAAAATAAAATTGCAACACTACAATAAAATCAAAATCTAAGCGTCATTTTCTTTGACAGACGTTGATACTCTGCCTAGCCTACGTTACGCGAGTTATGATTTTATAATATAGTAAATACCTACTTACATTATGATTTACCTGAAAGAAACAGATTCTTTTTCAGTGACAATGTTTTTTTCATGTGCAGTTATACGCCTGAATTTGTGATCGATTGCAACTAAGAAACCTTATTTAGTACTTAAGAATATGAAAAACATGTCTTTGGTATCTACGTATTTATTATTTATCGCCGATATAATCTCAAAATACAAAATTGTCAATAATTTTAAATTCCAACCAATAAATTTTATTTGCTTCAGAAATGTTAATGAAAATTAAATAATTTAAACATATTTTACAGCAGAGGCTTGTTATATCGATTCTTGCCATTGTTCTTTCACGAGGCCCATAAGGGAACACATTCCGAAGTTAAATGCACACTTGTCATATCAAAAGTACAGTCACAAACAAAATTATCTGTTAACATTTGTTTCAATAAATGGATCAAAAATTTTCTAGCTCATACACAACCTTAAATAGATTTCTCACATTGTTATAGAGATTTCTATTTTTATCACAATCTGTTTATGTCAATGCCATTGATGATAGTGCCCTTATATAGGTCTGAAGTCTTTAATTAAACCGAGAAATCTAAAATTTACCTACATTACTTACTTAACTAGTTTAACATATTCAGACATCGTATAATCCTAATCTAACGAAACATTACACTACATATTTTCTACAAGACTTGCAGTTTGAGCCATATTTAAAGTATATTTAAAGTAAACCAGTCTTGTGTCCCCGCCACGCTGCATAATAACGTGAGTTAACCTGGCCCAGAATGGCCCAGAGAGGTAATAAAATGCAAAAGACAAGATTTTTTGTGAAATTGCTTGGCTATAAATGCAGGGACTTTTCTAAAATGGCACAGAGGGGCAATGAAATGCAGAAGACAAGCCTTTAATGGCATTATCACCGTGGACTTATTCATCCATCTTGTATCTAACCAAATCTTGACAAAATATTGGCTTTTCATCGATTATTATTATTATTATTTTTCATCATCATCATCATCGTAAAAAATAAGGAATAAATTGTTAATTAATTAATGAAAAATGTCACGAACTCGAAAGGTTTATTCTTCGAAAGGCTTTCGGTTCATTCTTAATTCAGTCATGTGTTATCTGTGGAGTAAGCTTTGCTTAAACTAACAGTAAAATTGAAGTGACTTTTCTAAAATGGCCCAGAGGGGCAATGCGATGCAGAAGACAAGATTTTTTTGGCATAATCACCGTGGACTTATTCATCCATCTTGTATTGTATCTAACCAAATAAATTAGTATTATTATTTTTTATCATCTTCATTATCGTAGAAAATAAGGAAGCTTGTAAATTGTAAATTAATTAATGAAAAATGTCATTAACTCGAAAGGTTTATGACAGCTTTCGATTCATTTTTAATCTAGTCACATGTGTAATCTGTGGAGTAAGCTTTGCTTAAACTAACAGTAAAATTGAAGTGATACTATATTACTTTCATTTATATTTAATATTATTTATCTTTAACTTTTACTATTCGGAGTTGACTTATTATTTAATTTGTTGCTTCGTCCGATAAAGAATTTGAAATTAAACGTATACACAGAGTAAAGTTCTCCACTTATTTCTATATTATGTAGTGTTCAGTAGTACCAATTATATTTTCTATGCGCCTTCATCACTGAATGTTTCTCCTCCGTAGTTGAGTAACATATCCTAATTTTTCCTCATATCTGTACAGATAAAACAGAAGATTAAATAAAACACTTTGTTAATAACTTAGCTAGATTATACTGTGTAAGTCCGATAACACTAACCGTGTTTTTAATGAATAAAAATATTAAAGACCTAATATTAGTATATTTATTTATCAAACACAAAATCAAATCAAATAAAGTGACATAAATACCTAAACTAAATCGGCTCATTTATTTGTAGAGAAATCTACTAACAAATGGTCGTCGGATCTAAAGCTTTTTTCCATAAACCGAACCGAATCCCAACATGGGCACTTCAGTCCCGTACCCCACATGCAGCAGCAGGACACTTACCGGATCCCTACATGGGCACTTCAACCCCGTACCCCACACGCAGCAGCAGGACACCTACCGGATCCCTACATGGGCACTTCAACCCCGTACCCCACACGCAGCAGCAGGACACCTACCGGATCCCTACATGGGTACTTCAGCCCCGTACCCCACACGTAGCAGCAGGACACCTACCGGATCCCTACATGGGTACTTCAGCCCCGTACCCCACACGTAGCAGCAGGACACCTACCGGATCCCTACATGGGCACTTCAGCCCCGTACTCCAAGCGCAGCAGGACACCTACCGAATCCCTACATGGGCACTTCAACCCCGTACCCCACACGCAGCAGCAGGACACCTACCGGATCCATACATGGGTACTTCAGCCCCGTACCCCACACGTAGCAGCAGGACACCTACCGGATCCCTACATGGGCACTTCAGCCCCGTACTCCAAGCGCAGCAGGACACCTACCGGATCCCTACATGGGCACTTCAACCCCGTACCCCACACGCAGCAGCAGGACACCTACCGGATCGCTACATGGGTACTTCAGCCCCGTACCCCACACGCAGCAGCAGGACACCTACCGGATCCCTACATGGGCACTTCAACCCCGTACCCCACACGCAGCAGCAGGACACCTACCGGATCCCTACATGGGTACTTCAGCCCCGTACCCCACACGTAGCAGCAGGACACCTACCGGATCCCTACATGGGCACTTCAGCCCCGTACTCCAAGCGCAGCAGGACACCTACCGGATGCCTACATGGGCACTTCAACCCCGTACCCCACACGCAGCAGCAGGACACCTACCGGATCCCTACATGGGCACTTCAGCCCCGTACTCCAAGCGCAGCAGGACACCTACCGGATCCCTACATGGGTACTTCAGCCCCGTACCCCACACGTAGCAGCAGGACACCTACCGGATCCCTACATGGGCACTTCAGCCCCGTACCCCACACGTAGCAGCAGGACACCTACCGAATCCCTACATGGGCACTTCAACCCCGTACCCCACACGCAGCAGCAGGACACCTACCGGATCCCTACATGGGCACTTCAGCCCCGTACCCCACACGCAGCAGCAGGACACCTACCGGATCCCTACATGGGTACTTCAGCCCCGTACCCCACACGTAGCAGCAGGACACCTACCGGATCCCTACATGGGCACTTCAACCCCGTACCCCACACGCAGCAGCAGGACACCTACCGGATCCCTACATGGGTACTTCAGCCCCGTACCCCACACGTAGCAGCAGGACACCTACCGGATCCCTACATGGGCACTTCAACCCCGTACCCCACACGCAGCAGCAGGACACCTACCGGATCCCTACATGGGTACTTCAGCCCCGTACCCCACACGTAGCAGCAGGACACCTACCGGATCCCTACATGGGTACTTCAACCCCGTACCCCACACGCAGCAGCAGGACATCTACCGGATCCCTACATGGGCACTTCAGCCCCGTACTTCACGCGCAGCAGGACATCTACCGGATCCCTACATGGGTACTTCAGCCCCGTACCCCACACGTAGCAGCAGGACACCTACCGGATCCCTACATGGGCACTTCAACCCCGTACCCCACACGCAGCAGCAGGACACCTACCGGATCCCTACATGGGTACTTCAGCCCCGTACCCCACACGTAGCAGCAGGACACCTGTACGAGACATCGTACATAATTAAAGTGTTAGTTTCATTTCAGCATGTATTGTGAAATTGCATATCGGCATTTTACGCCGCAACCTAATTTGTAGTACCTACTTGTAAGCAGTGCGATAAACGCATTCTAACCACGCGGTCGCTTTATCATTTCTAGCATCTCCAGTACATAGTTCAGCACAGCACAGCATAGCAGTTAATTTAGCATCCTTTAGCATATCATTAATGTAGGGATACACCCTACATTTTGGTCCTTCGAAAATTTTAACTTGCGCGCGGTGAAGTTAAACAGGACCTGCGGTTACGTAATTCGTTTAAATCGGACTTACACGTCGCGAAGCCTGTGACTTTCCGCTTTGGATTGCAGTGAACATTGATCGAAGTGTTGGACATAATCAGTAACAAGTGGTGTAACAAAAATTACCTATCAAATTTTTGTGACAGTGTACTTGTAACTATTCATTTGTGAGTGTTCACGGAGAAAACAATCTACGTGTCTTCTAACGAGTAAACTAGCTCGTCTTAGCACAAGAAGCCAAGCAGCCCAGCACCAGCAGCCTAGTACAAGCAGCCTAGTACAAGCAGCCCAGCACCAGCAGCCTAGTACAAACAGCTCGGCATCAGCAGCTCAGCACCAGCAGCCACAGCGACCGTACCGGTAGTACTAGACAGCAGCAACACACAAGTAAGACCTTTCCATTATCTATACTTGCTAATTAGTATCATGGAACAAAACCTTGAAAAACTTTTCACTCGTCAAGCTGATATTATTAAACAACTGGAGAGGATCGAATTGAATTTCCGGAAAGATAGTGCGAGCAGGAAAACGCACGATTATTTACAGAAGAGGTTGAAGGCATTAGATGAACTTTGGGTAGAATTCAATCAAAATAATACTTCAGTACAAGCATACGATGATAAAACTTGTGAGTACTTTACTCAGAATATTTATCAACGCTCCAAGGATTTTTATGAGCGGACCAGGGCGAGAATAGCCGCTCAAAAACCCTACCAAGTGCAAGATCCATCACCATCACCCATCCCTGGAGAGGGAAAAGAAATGTCTACACAGATTTCTTTTTCCGTTCCATCAATAAGTAAGGAAGACAGGGGCACACAACCCGGAGGCGCTGCCGACGAAATACTGACGCAACAAAAGACAAATTTTAGAGCATTATTGAGACAAATACAGCGTATCAATATCGACGAGTTAGATGACAAATGGGAGATCGAGGATGAGCTTAGAAATATACAACGAAAGTGGCAAATTATTGAAGAAACTCATTTAAAAATTGATAACATATTACAAGGTTGTGATGTATTATATGACAGTGAGTATAATCAAATGGAAGATTACTATTATAACATCAACAAGAGATTGAATAAAAAATTATGTTCAAGTGCCCATTTACAACAATCGACACCACAAATTGAAATACCAATTTTTTCTGGTAATTATACCCAGTGGCCTACATTTTCGATTTATTTACCGAGGCTATTCATAATAATAAATATCTTAGCCAAGCACAAAAAATGCAACACCTTAAAGGTAAGGTTAGAGGTGAGGCTGAGCGTCTCATACAGCACTTGCATGTGTCCGCCGAAAACTATGAAACGGCATGGAATATTCTAACCCACCGCTACGACAACCCACAGGTATTATTCACTAAGCAAGTTGAGGTACTTTTATTCCAACCCAATATACAGAGGCAAACAGCATATGAATTAAAGCGATTGTATGACGTCACGACAGAGTCAATACACGCTATTCATAACCTTGGAGTGGACACTAACTCATGGGATCCACTTCTAGTACATATACTAGCAAAGAAACTCGATAGCCACACTTACAGTGACTATATGGAGGCACGAAAACAGCCCAGAGAATTGCCAAAATTAGAGGAATTTATGTCTTTCATAGAAAGAAAGAAAGAAAGAAAAGTTTATTGGCCATTAGTCTAAGATAAAAGAATAACAATGATTAAAAAAAAGCAACAAATGGCCAAATGGTCCCATCTCAGCTAAATGCTTCTGTTACATATTGTAACAGAAGCGCTGGTTTTCAGAGGGAACCATTTGGGGACGACATAAACATAATAACAAAAAAAAAAAAAAAAAAACCTCTAGCTATAAAAACAAAAATTAAAATTCAACTTATACAGAAAAAAATTAACTTAAGTAGGTAGGTATATAACACTAAGCAAAGAATTAATTTTAAAAAAGGAGTAAAGATGATAAAGATGGAACAGAAAAAACTTAATAACTAAAATAACTTATTTAGGCTACGCGATCCGATAGGCGTAGGCGTTCATGATAGCAGTAATGGATGCTAAGCTCCCCCAAAAATGACAGCTCCAGCGAGCAACCGAATAGACCGGCAGCCGTCTGATAGGCTTGGCTAAATAGCTCGTAGCCAGGACCTACATAATCACTGGTCTGTGTCAAAACCTTCAAAACATACAATTTAATATGCGTTCTGTGGTTGCGGTAGAGACTAGGTTTATGTGATTGTGTGAATGAGAGTGGTTTCAATTATTATTGAATTTGTAATAAATTACTAAAAATAATAAAATGTGGTGAAACAAAATGAAAATGGAGCAAGTGTCCTCGTGTTATGAGGCGGAGTGTACTCTCCGTCAACAACACAATCCTCAAACAACAAAAAACAACAGTGACTAAAAGAAATGGATGAAATAGTCACCTCGAGTTCCAGCTTAAACTTAAGCACTGTAGTTTCATGCGACACGGCAATAATCGAGAGAGGTGAGTATTTTATTATGTTGTTTGCTTTTGCATCTGCAGTAGATGTTTTCTATAGTGGGTTCTAAAAGCATTTTTCGTTTGAAGATCACGCATCGGAGGCGGTATGTCGTTCCAACAACGGGAGGCAGCGAATTTAAAGGATCCGCGGAAAGCAGCAGTGCGGTACAAAGGAATGGTAAGGACAGGTGTGCATGACCTTTTTTGGTGTGTTCTCTGTGTGCAGGCCCATGTAAGCTTGTCAGCAAGATAGCGAGGTTTCCCTGTCTTTATGATACCGAACATCAAGCTTGCTAAGTGGAGTTTTCTACGTGCCTCCATTCTCAAAATGTTGGCTGAATTGTGAAAGGGAGTGACGTGAGAACGGGGAGGGATGCGAAAACAATATCGAGCACAAGCGTTTTGGACCCTTTGGATCAATTTAGCTGTTCTTACAAGCAGACATGGTCCATAGACTGTGTCACAGTAATTAAGCTTGGACAAAATAAGAGATTCACACAGCTTGATTCTGAGGTTTTCGCATATGTAAGGTCTAATCTTGTAAAGCAACTTCAAACTGTAAAAACATTGCCGAGCACATTCAGTGACATAATTTTCAAAATTGAGTTGGCTGTCCATGATTAGTCCCAGATTTTTTGCTATCTCTACCCTCTCCAAGCCTTCGCCATTTATTTGTAAATTAAATTGACTGTCCTTGTCCTTAAACTTTTGCAATTTTTTTTTTTGTACCTATCATAATAAGTTTTGATTTTGCAGGATTAAGCACCAGACAATTGGATTCACACCAAGAAGATATGCTTGCCAAATCTCTGTTGATTTTAACCACTGCATCCTCACTGTCCTGAAGAGTAAATGGATACTACAACTGTGTGTCATCTGCATAAAGATGAATTTTGCAATGCTTGACTTCCTTAATGATGTCAGCACTATACAGAACATACAGGATAGGGGCGATTATGGATCCCTGTGGGACTCCTCGGACAAGAGGGAGAAGCGGAGATCGTGCAGGTGACCCATCAAGTTTAGTCAGTTCTACATATTGTTGTCTATTGGTGAGAAAACTCTTGAACCATTTAATAGCATTTTCATCCAAACCATAATATTTCAGTTTAGCCAAAAGGAGAGTGTGATTTATGCAATCAAAGGCACGGGAGAAGTCGAGTAGCAGCAGAGCAGTAACCTGTCCTTGATCCTGAGCACCGAGAAGATCATCCACAACATCTGCCAAAGCTGACGATGTGCTGAAGCCCTTTCGAAACCCAGACTGTACATGAGGAAGGAAGTCGTGTTCCTCGAGATATTGAGTGAGCTGCTTGCATACAATTCTCTCCAATACCTTGGAGATGCATGGGAGCAAACTAATAGGCCTTAGATCATTCATTGTGGAGGGATTATTATTTTTAGGAAGTGGCTTTACCACAGCTGTTTTCCACATATTTGGAAAACTACATTCTTTAATTGAGCGATTTATTATTTTAGTAATTGTGTCAAGTGACTGCGGAAGAGTTAAAAGAAGCATCTCCAATGTTATATGGTCACTTCCCAAGGCATTCGATTTCATACCCCTCAGTGTCTTCAATACCTCATCTTGTGATACAGTGTGGAGAGAGAAAGTTGCAGAATTAAGCTGTTTATGCGAGTTGAAAAAATCTATCTCCACACTTCGAGCCGCGCTTGCACCTGGTACATTAAGGAAGTGTGCGTTAATCAAATTCGGGTTGTCAAAGCACGGTGGCAATACAGAGGCACCCTTTTTATCAGGGAGCACTGTTGATTTAAGATTTTGCCAGAGCTTTTTGGAGTCTTTCAGATTAGAGTTGATTTTTTGGTTAAAGAAAGATGTCTTTTCTCTCGCTATTGCAGCAGTCACCAACTGCTTCATGTTTTTATAACAGACCTTAGTGACCTCTGAATGAGACTGTTTGTATTGCTTATGGTAGCAATCCCGAATATGCATCATTTGCTTTACTGTATCTGTTATCCAAGGGTGTGGAGCATACTTGAATCTTTGCTGCTTAAGAGGAGCATGCAAGTCAAATAGCCCTCGTACACAGAGAGTAAACGCCTCGACCATAGAGTCTACATCAGGTGCACTGTCCAAAGAACTCCAGTTGATGGCATTCAGATCAGCCTCAAACTGTTCTAAAATAATATTTTTTATTGCTCTGTATGTAACGACTTTAGGTACTGGCTTACTTCTCTTGATCTTAAAATGAGCTACTACCATAGCATGGCCACCAAGATCAGGTGTCTGCTTGATGGTACAAACATTACATCTATTACACTATTTCTTTGTGAAGTATAGTGAGTGGGCTCATCCACAATCTGTCTCAAACCAAAACTGGCTAAAAATTGCATAAAAAGCCTAGTTTTATTATTTTGTTCTAGTAAGTTGATATTGAAGTCGCCCAATATTATCAGACCATCTATATTTCCAAGGGAAGCGACTGTATCAGAAAGTGCATCAAGGAACACGGTCACATCTTGCCAGGGTGGTCTATAGGCTGTACCTATAATAATGTTTTGATTATTTAGAAAGCAAGTTTACAGCTCTAGAACCGATTCAAATGAGAACTTCATCTTATAAACAAAATAATCAACCATCTACTCCAGTCTCGAAGCCGTCCCTAGTCAAACCAAAAAATCATGGTTTCCCTATATTTAAAAATTATCAGGCCATCGCCACATATACATCGAGATGCCCATTTTGCAATCAAAATCATGATTTGTACCAGTGTAAAAAAATCCTAAACCAGTCACCAAAAGATCTAATTAGAACAATTTCGAAATTTAAAATATGTAAAAATTGCTTGTACAAACATGTTGACAATATTTGCCATTCGACAAAACGATGCAAGGATTGTAAAGGTGAACACAATACACTGATACATGACGCAATTACACATCAAGCCACTAGTGCAACAAATGCAAACTTGCAATTACCGCAATTTCGGCCACTGCCCCCGACAACAGCAAAACACGTCACAACAAACAGCGAAAATATGCAACATAGCGTCAATTACGTAGCATCCGAAGGCGAGGAGGTGCTACTTACCACTGTATCACTCAAAGTAAAATCAGCCGATTACTCATACATTACTTTAAGGGCCTTGTTAGATCAAGGGTCACAAATTTCATTAATATCGGAAAACGCCGCTCAACTGTTAGGGTTACAGCGTCAACGCTATAATGCATCGGTGTCAGGAATAGGAATCAGCTCTAAGGCCAGTAAGGGAGTGGTAACCATGGAATGCCAATCACTTTATGACGATTATCAATTTACTACACAAGCATTAGTGATCACGAAAGTAATTAATAACTTACCGAATTCGTCCTTCAGCAAACGAACCTGGCCGCACTTACAGCATATTAACCTCGCAGATCCTGAGTATAACGTATCAAAGCCAATAGATATACTTTTGGACGCAAGCGTTTACTCAGATATTCTCATGAGTGGCTTAATAAATGGTCCTGCACAAGCACCGATAGCACAGCAAACAAGACTAGGCTGGATATTGTCAGGGAGTGTAAGAACATTTAACTGTAATGTTGTTATAAACAACATCGAAAATCTGGCCAAATTTTGGGAAATCGAAGAAATCGGCAGTGACTCATCAGTACCGTTCACAGAGAAAGAGCATTACTGTGAAGAATTTTATCAGCAAACAACACGTCGCTTAGAGTGCGGCAAATATGAAGTCGCATTACCTATGAAGCCCAACTTCGAACAGCATCTGGGTTCTTCAAAATCAAAAGCAGTTGCACAATTTTTGCAACAAGAGAAAAGGATGATCAAAAACGAAGATCTCGCGGAAAAATATATTAAGTTTATGAAGGAGTATGAGTATTTAAATCACATGCAGCCAGCATCTGAAAACGAAAAGGGAAGTAAACCAGAATGTTTTTTACCTCATCATGGCGTTTTGAAACCAGACTCTTCTACCACAAAATTACGTACCGTTTTTAATGCTTCATCATCAACTTCGTCTGGTTACAGCTTAAACGATTTGATGGAGTGTGGTCCTAATTTGCAACAAGATCTGCAATCTCTCATTCTAAAGTGGAGACAACATAAATACGTACTCACGGCAGACATAGAGAAAATGTTTAGATGCATCTCCATCAGATCTTGTGATCAGCGCTTATTAAAAATTGTTTGGAGAGACTCACCGTGTAAGCCGCTTAAGGAATATCAACTTACAACCGTGACGTACGGTACTAAAGCGGCTCCCTTCCTAGCCATGCGAACTCTGCGACAGATAGCAAAAGATAACCCCCAGCATGAGTTGGCAGCATCCGCTTTAGTAAACTCATTTTACATGGATGATCTCTTGTCAGGCCATAATTGTTTAGAACAAGCAAAATTATTACAAAATCAATTAATATCTGTATTAAATTCAGCTGGAATGAATATTCGCAAATGGTCTAGTAACGAACGAAAGTTAATTAAAGATTATCACCGGAGCAGCTAGATTGCCCATTGGAATTTAAAGACATGCAAAGCAGAAAAACATTAGGCTTAAAATGGACACCATCATCAGATTCTTTTACTTTCCAATACGACACAAAGCACGATGAGAAAAATGATACAAAACGACAGCTGTTGTCAAACATATCAATGATATTTGACCCATTAGGTTGGTTATCACCGTTAACAGTTAGAGCAAAATTATTATTTCAAAACGTTTGGTCATACGATTTGGCATGGGATGATAAAATTCCAGTAGAACTTTTAAGTGAATGGACAAAGTTAAAAACTGATTTAAAAAGCATACAGCAGTTGAACATTCCAAGACACTTAGGAAACACCGAGCAACCTTTTTATTTACATGGATTTTGCGATGCGTCGGAAAAAGCCTACGCATGCGCTATATACATAGTAACGAGCAATAATAAAGGCCAGTACACATCAAACCTCGTTATAGCAAAAACTAAACTCGCTCCTCGAAAGAAGGAAATATCATTACCGAGACTCGAGCTTTGTGGTGCGCTTTTATTAGCACGATTATTTAAAAAGGTTTTTGAATCTATACCTAACAATAATATCAATGTTCGTGCATGGACCGACTCCATGGTGGTATTGGGTTGGCTCCAAGGAGATCCTTTGAGATGGAAGCAATTTGTAGCCAACCGAGTAAGGCAAATCACAGACATCATACCAGCAAGTAATTGGGGACATGTCAGTTCTCAGGAGAACGCAGCAGATTGCGCCTCTCGAGGGCTTTTTACTGGTAGACTAGCAGAGCATTCCTTGTGGTGGAAAGGCCCTACGTGGCTCATTACGATGAACATGAAAAAAACAAATCAAATCATTTCTCCATGTCCTAATTTAGAAGTCTGAAACAAAACAATGAACTTATAATTAAATTATTAAATAATTACAGCTGCATCACTAAGGTTACAAAAACAATAGGATGGTTATCGCGTTACATCACATGGCTACTTGATCGAAAAACTTCATACGAAAGCACTTTATCCGCTATAGAAATAAATAATGCATATAATTTAATTATAAAATGTGTGCAATCAATTGAGTTTCAAGATGATTTACTCTCGATACAGTCAAAAGGACGTGTCAGCAAAAAAAGCAAGATTGCAAGTCTTAACCCGTTCATAGATGTTCAGGGTATTTTACGGGTTGGTGGAAGACTGCAACAAACACATTTAAGCTATTCAGCAAAACATCCCATTATATTATCAGCATCGAGTCGTTTTACAGAATTGATCATAAAAAAATCGCATTTGATCACTTCACATGGAGGTCCTCAACTTACTCTATCGCATATCCGTGAAAAATATTGGATTATCAGTGGCATTCGTACTGTAAAAAAGCAGTTAAGACTGTGTGTCAAGTGCCGCAGATTTAATACATCAAATTATCAACAAATAATGGGAGCATTACCAAAACCTCGAGTCACGCCCGCTCGCGCATTCACTAACACTGGAGTAGACTTTACAGGTTATGTCGATATAAAATACAATAAAGGACGAGGCGCAAAGACAACCAAGGGCTACATAGCGGTCTTTGTCTGCTTGTCCACCAAGGCAGTACACCTGGAACTGGTATCCGATCTGAGCACAGCAGCCTTTCTCGCGGCCTTTAAGCGAATGTGCGCTAGAAGCGGTACTCCAAGAAATATGTACAGTGACAACGGGACAAACTTCGTTGGGGCTAACCGGGACCTGAGAAGGGAATACAAAAATATTTTAAAAACTTTAGATACTAGCTTTATCAGTGACGTCAGTGATATGGGCGTCACGTGGCATTTTAACGCACCAGCTTGGCCAAATGCAGGTGGTTTGTGGGAGGCGGCAGTTAAAAGCCTAAAACACCACCTTAAAAGGGTCCTCGGTAATCAGAAATTAACGTACGAAGAATTTATTACACTTCTATATCAAGTTGAAGCATGTCTGAATTCTAGACCACTCTATCCTCTTACAGAAAATCCGGAAGATGACATTTTAACACCTTTTTTTTTTTTTTTCTCGGGGGGAAATGCGTAACCGCACCGTACCCGCCGTTGGCTAGACAGCGAGCGTGTGTGGGGCTCTCTCGGCAGAGTGCCAAGCCTACCCACTAAAACCCCCCGGTGTTCTCCCTGCCCTTATGGGCGCGCTAGGTAAGGTCCACACTGCGACTCCACTACCCACGCGCCCGGGCAAGCCCGACCCACCGGTCGGGCTATCGCCAAGGGGGGATTGCCCGAGAACACCAGGGCAATCCCCAGACGGAGGGCCTTACGGCGGCGTGCACGGGGCCAACCGTGCACGCAGGCCTCTACGGCAGGGTCATTAGATGGGCATCGCTTGTGCGAATGCCCGCCTTCGCCTGCCTATCCGTCTGCGGCGGATGGGAGCGGCTTGAGGATCTGCCTCCCGCTCCCTCTCCGCGGCCTCCTTCTGCGAGATTACGTCCTCGCAGAAGGAGGCGACAGCCCCCCATTCCGCTTCGCCGCGGAGCATGGCCACGACCATGCTCGGCAGCGAGAGGTCTCCGCCTCCCAGCGCAGCGTTAAGCTCGCTGCGCTGGAGTCGCCAGGCCGGGCACATCAATAGGGTGTGCTCGGCAGTGTCGTCGGGAGCGTCACAGTGGTGACACCACGGCGTTTCCTCCCGACGCGCGACTCGATGCAGGTAATGACCGAAGCAGCCATGTCCGGTCAGTACCTGCACCATGCGGAACGTGAGGCTGCCCTGCCGGCGCCCAACCCACTCCTCCAACACCGGACGAATCGCGTCGATCGTCCGGTGGCCGGCAGCTGGGGAGGCGAGTGCCTCACCCCATCGACGCAGAGCCTCCCTCTGCGCCTGGGTACGAATCCGCTCCACTTCCTCAGGAGCGGATCGTCCCCCCCGTTCACTAACGGCAACCCGATGTCGATACACCTCTGCATGTACGCGTGCATCGACATCCCACGGCGTTTGACCCGCTAGAACGCAGGCCGCGCCATGGCTGACCGTGCGATAAGCTCGCACGGCCCGGGTTGCTATGACCCTCTGCGGACGTCGCAAGAGGGCCACCGTTCGGGGGGAGAGGCACTCCGCCCATATCGGGGCTCCGTAGAGTGCCATCGACCGTATCACCCCGTGATACAGTCGACGGCACGCCGATCCTGGTCCTCCCACATTAGGGAGGACCCGTCCGAGTGCGGCTGCGGCGGCGCACAGCCGTGGAGCGAGGAGCTTAAAATGCTCCCCGAAACTCCATCGGGAGTCCAGAACCAAGCCGAGGTACTTGAGATGCGCCTCGACCGGTATACGGACCCCCTCCACTCGGACGCGACGGGGGGCGTGGAAAAGCATGGCCCTCGTTTTGTCGAGGGCCACGTCTAGGCCCAGGAGGCGAATGCGTCGGACGACTAGTGAGGTGCCGACCGACGCAAGGTGAGCCGCCTCCTCCCCCGTTTTAGCCCTCGCCGCGACAAGCGTGTCGTCGGCGAAGCAGACGACCTTCGTTCGTGGCGGAAGGTCGCCTCGCAGGACCCAGTTGTACCCCAGGTTCCATAACAGAGGACCTAGTATGGAACCCTGGGGTACACCCTCCGCCATTGTCCACGTGTGGACGCGCCCATCCGGCCCCTCGTAGAGGATGGATCTGCCTTGCAGGTAATCCTCCACGAGGGCGCGGAGATACGGAGGCACCCGGTGGAAGCGGAGTGCCTCCTTTATGCACTCGTGGGGCAGGCTGTTAAAAGCGTTGCGGATGTCAAGAGACACCGCAACATTAACACCTGGTCATTTCCTCATTGGCAGTTCGTTAATTTCAAGACCGCAAACTGATCCTGACGTCACCAATTTATCTATTCGTTGGCAATTAGTACAGTCCATGAATAAGCACTTTTGGAAACATTGGTCGAGAGACTATCTGCATAATCTACAATCAAGGTCTAAATGGAGATTTCCCTGCCGGAACTTGCAAGTAAACGATGTGGTACTCCTTAAGGAAGACAACTTACCTCCAGGCAAGTGGGCTATGGGTCGTATTCAGGAATTACACCCTGGAAAAGACGGTTATGTAAGAGTCGTAACTGTTAAAACAAAATCTAATCTTATCAAACGACCCGTAAACAAATTGGTACTACTTCCTGTCAGTGAGCAAATCAACAATCAACCATCAATTCAGAAATCAACAGTTGAACAATTATCAGCAGCAGATAATCACCCATCACAAAGGACAAAGGGAAATTCGAGATCAAAGGGAAATTTATTTAAAAACTTTTTTACAACCCTGTTTCTATTTATGATGTGCTTGTCACCTACTATACAACAAAAAAACACACAATATAATGTCACAACGTTTAAATCAAATACTTATCTTTATTTTGACAAAATATCAAACCTGCAGCATATAAGGGACGACTGGAAACTAATTGTATATTATAATATGTCAACATATTGGAACGGATTTCATCGTTTAGAACAATACCTAAACCATTTAAATAAATTATGTCAGCATAGAAACGATCAGTACGGAAGCGTCATGTTACAGTTACAACATGACTTATCAGAAATAGAGCACTACAATCAATTACTTACAAATAATAAACACAACATTAGAAAAAGGGGTTTGATAAATGGTATCGGTTATGTAGCAAACACGCTGTTTGGTGTCCTTGACGACAGGTTCGCAGAGCAATATAAAAATGACATCGAAAAGATTGCAAACAACGAGTCTCATCTTAAAAATTTAATAAAAAATCAAACACTTATTATCGAATCGGAATATAAGATACTACGTCGAAACGAAGGAATAATGAATCAGCAATTCACATTTATTAAAAATCATCTTCATAACTTATCATTAGAAGTGAATCGAGTGCAACTGGATATTAACAACGGAGCTTACATTACATCATCAACTTTAGCAGCAACTATAATTTTAAGCAACCTACGACGAATCCAACAGACATTGATAGATACAATCACTGATATTAGCCACGGGCGTGTAGATATTCACCTGTTATCTCCGCAACAATTAGAAAAACAAATTAATATTGTTATGGGACAACTACACAGTGATCTCACTTTACCTGTGGGCAATGGAAATATACAGGACTTATATAAACTACTGAAAATGCATGCAAAAATCGTTGAAACTTACCTTATTATAGAAATTAGAATACCAATTCTGAGTAGCGAATCATATCAATTGGACAAGATTATTAGTCTGCCACAAAAATCACAAAATAATATGTATGAACTTGTACCTGCTTTTCAATATATTGCCTTTGACCTAAGAAAGGATGCAGGCATATTTTTATCAGAATCAGATCTACAAATTTGTATGCATTATTCGCAAGATAAACTATTATGCTCACTTGATAAACCCATTTACCAACAAAAAATTAAAGAATCAATTTGTGAGGTCTCAATAATAAACGACCACTACAGGAAAACATCAACCTGTATATATGACACGATACCATGCGCCAATAGATGGATCAAGTTACAGCGCCAGAATGTCTGGTTGTACTCCTGTTGCAACGAATGCAGAGTCCACATTTTCTGTGCATCGAGCATGGAAATTCAAATATTAAAAGGCAATGGCCTTATCACATTGGGTCAAGGTTGTTCAATGAAATGCGACTCATATACAATATACGCTCACAACAATTTCTTGAATACTTTAAGCAAACAGGATAATTTTATAGAGTATCCACAGATTTCTATTCTGAATTCTATCATAAACACTAATGCCTCTCAAGGCCTTGATTCATTGAATCTAGAGAAACACGATGAAATTTATAAGCAAGTAAAGATGCAGATCGAAAACTTGAAAAGAGAAGAAGCGAAAGATCTTACTATACACGATGTACATCATTACACCCTTCTATATATCATATTAGTTGGGTTACTGATCGGAACAATCATACTTGTGCTGGTGTGGCGCCGAAGGAGACGCTTGCAGGAGCAAGAGTCCGGAGCAGCAGCTGACTGCCCGCCCGGCGCTGGCCGGGAGGGAGACGCCGAGCACGGCGTCGCCGTTAGTTCAGTGATCAGTGAGTGTAAAGAAAGTGATCAAAGGTGCGTTGTAAGGAGTGTAGAGCAAGGGACGTCCCCTTTAGTGTTCCGACCGGTAAAGTTTGAGGTGCCCACAATTGAGGTACCCATTTATAGTGAAGTGAACAATTAGACAAAAAACATTTTATTTTTATAATGCATTGAAACCAATATTATAGTGTTTATCCTATCTGTAGATTATAAAATATATGAATATTTAGCATTAGATTAACGCTAACATAATCTTAATAATAAGTCAGTTATCAACTCATATTTTATATTCAATCAATATGTAGAAATAGTAAATTTACTTTTTTTTTATATTTTGAAATTAGCATGTTGCCTTAATCTTTCTTTTCTGAGAGGCCAAGATGTACGAGACATCGTACATAATTAAATTGTTAGTTTCATTTCAGCATGTATTGTGAAATTGCATATCGGCATTTTACGCCGCAACCTAATTTGTAGTACCTACTACAAGCAGTGCGATAAACGCATTCTAACCACGCGGTCGCTTTATCATTTCTAGCATCTCCAGTACATAGTTCAGCACAGCACAGCATAGCAGTTAATTTAGCATCCTTTAGCATATCATTAATGTAGGGATACACCCTACAACACCTACCGGATCCCTACATGGGCACTTCAGCCCCGTACTCCACGCGCAGCAGGACACCTACCGGATCCCTACATGGGTACTTCAGCCCCGTACTCCACGCGCAGCAGGACACCTACCGGATCCCTACATGGGCACTTCAGCCCCGTACTCCACGCGCAGCAGCAGAACACCTACCGGATCCCTACATGGGTACTTCAGCCCCGTATTCCACGCGCAGCAGCAGAACACCTACCGCATCCCTACATTTGGCACTTCAGCCTGTACTCCACGCGGAGCAGCAGGATACTTACCGGATCCCTACATGGGCACTTCAGCCCCGTACTCCACGCGCAGCAGCAGGTCCAGGAAGTCCTGCACCAGCAGCCATCGCCAGGGCACGGAGTCCCGGCAGCGCGGCTTGCGCGTGACGCCGTACAGCGCGACTAAGGCGCACACGAAGCAGACGACCGCGAACAATTGGAACAGCCATTTTGTTGACTCCCTACAACAGAAAAAAATACCATAACGATAATGACATTTGTTTTTACATGTCCTTTGCGTAGATATTTTTTTGAATTTATGGACACAGATATCTTTCTGGTGTTCCTTTATCAAAAATTTTAAAGTACATTGATGATTACCATGTCGCACGACGTTATGCTTTAGAACACTTTATACTGAGTTGTGTGTGACACATCCCTTACAAAAATATCTGATATTATCATCGTTAATATGCGGATTGGTAGGTTAGATGCAGGTAAGTTTAGCTTTCGACGCTGAGGGGGCGTCTGAAGGCGTTTCGCAGACAGTTCCTACCCTGAAGAGGTACCTGGTGTAGTGGGTAGCATCGCTCTCGACTCACAAAACGATTTCGAGAAGGGAACTTCTCGAAATCGTGTCGAGAATGCGATTTGACCACACCTACCAGTATTTTGTGAGTATATCTCGGTTAGCGAGGTCCCACATTACCGCAGGCGGGCCCCACTCCCGCTGCGGTAGATCTAAAATCGTTTTCGACTGCTTTAAAAAAGGTAAGGTTGGCTTGTATACCGTGATGTGTTATTTGGGACCAATCATACCTTAAAAATCATAACATTAAATATGCATAAATTAAATCCAGGAATATAGATGAGATGAGACCCATATTCATTATAGACTGTCTAGCACTCTCCCCCGCTGTCAAAATGTATGGGAACAGAAATGTTTCTGATTTGGTTTAAACATTTTAAATAGTAGGATTGTCCTGATCTCCAATGCTTATCACTGGATCAGGTTTCCCTCTCTCATCTCTGTCTAAGCACTCCATCCAACCCAACTTATTGGTGTCCATACGAAATTGATACAAGCCCAATTCACCAGGCAGCCAAAGGTTTCCTAAAGAGCAAGTGCTTTTTTAAGACGATAATTTAAATGTTACCATATTATTGATTGGGTTTTTATCATCAACCAAAACAGCATAATTTTTGTTTCCCACAATGGTACCCTAGTTACCCAACATATCTGCGAATTTATTTATGTTATGCATGCATCATACCCACAATAGAATAATCTCACCAAAAACACGTCCTCAAGCTGTGGTGTGGCTTGACTACGTTCCGCTTCTGGCAGTCCATGCAGGGAGCCTCAACTTGGGTGGACACGGAGATCACATCTGCAAATATACTTGAATAAGTACAGAGTTAAGACTTACCGATATCTACTCCTACAACTTCTAGTATACTACTATAAGAGTTGTGCTAATAAAAATACTTACATACTTGTACTGTACAGTCACTTAAACGGTATCATTAGTTTTGGATCCATTTCCTTGAAACATTATAAGATGACTAAAATGCATAACGTTATATTAAAATGGTTTATATTAAAATGTCAAGACGACTCTCAGTTGTTCGGTGATATTGCAACTTAAGTCTCTGATTAACGTTTGTGACTGTACTGATATACAATTATAATTATACTCTACATTTCAACTACATATTTTCACAATTATATTGATCTAAAGATAACTACTGGGCTAAAATACGACTCTATAGAATGTTGGAGTTTATTGCAACGTATCTGCAGTCGAGGTACTGAACAAACGTAGACGTTTTGGGTGAAAGATAAGAGAATATTTTATTGTAGGACGCACAGACCAACTACTATGTCTGTGCGTCTGTTTGATGTAGTATACATAATACAACATTGTATTATTATTATTAGACTACCGGCGCCCGCGGCTCTAAACGCAGTAATAACGATTTTCTGATATGGTGTACCATATAGCTTACATTTGCACAGAGCCTAATTCTCATTAAGAGTTTTCGTTTTTATTTTT
Source organism: Schoenobius gigantellus (assembly GCA_963935595.1). Taxonomy (NCBI): domain Eukaryota; kingdom Metazoa; phylum Arthropoda; class Insecta; order Lepidoptera; family Crambidae; genus Schoenobius; species Schoenobius gigantellus. Next base: position 30,214,686 of record OZ012552.1, read on the forward strand.
CACAAAACTATTGTTCTTTAGAGATTTTTTTAAAGATACATATAATCTAAATTTTAATATAATCTGAAAATGTGAAACAACAAAGTGCATTAAAGAAATTCCAATACAAAACCAATACCATTTTATCGACAGTGGCAAAGGCAAATTAACTGATGACGAACCTGTTTCGCGCTTAGTTACGTACTCATCTTAACATATCTATGGTACGACGAATTTTCACAACGAGTAATGGTTCATCGTGCAGTGTTCTTTAGTCTAATATGGGCATATGTAAGCATGACGGGCGTAGATCTGTTATGGTAAATCTCAAGTTTTTTTTTAACGTGGGCCTAGCATTTGACGCCATTCCATCTGATGGTAAGTGGAAGTGGAGTTAAATGCGAAGATAGCTGCGGCAGAAGAGAATACACCCTGCACTAGCCAACCCACCCACACCTTGCCGACCTGCAAGGTGTTTCTACACGCCCCTTTTAAAGGACCTGTGGTTGTAAGGGGGGATCACGTGTGCTGGCAGAGAGTTCCATTTTTTGATTGTGCGATAGAAGTTGCGAAATTATTTAAGTCGCGTTGGAATGGTAGTCGCAGTAAGACGATGAAAACGCAGGGCCAGTACGTTTAGCCCTTAAAAGGAAAGAAGGTGGTATTGGGGGAAAATATCTTCAGAACACTCGCCGTGGTAAAGGCGATATAACGCGCTTAGTGACGCAACATCGCGACGTAGTTGTAGAGGTTCGAGGTTGTTGGTCACCTCTACATCGCCAGTGATGCGTATTACATGCATGCAACCTATTTAAAGCATCGAGTGAGTACTTGGCGGAGCTATCCCAGATGATCGTAATCGTATCCGGGCTTTTTGATAGCCCGGATAAATACCGTGTCGCAGCGTTCCCGCCTCGTTTATAAATACACTTACCTGCAATGAAATCAACCCACCTCATAGGTATCGATCCGGGTCATGACAGAATAATGTTTGGGAAAGACTATAGATGGTTTATTTTCGCAAATTTTGCGATTTATAAACCTATAGGGTTACTACCCGTTGACCTGGAATCATGCAATTTGGAAAAAATCAAGGTCTTATAACACATGTTAAGGAAAAAATTAAAACCGTAAATATTACATAATTAGGAACTTAAATACGTAGACTTGTAGTATATACGTAGGTTTGTACAGAACCCTCGGTGCGCGAGCCCAACCGGTTTTTTTGTGTAAACAGTAAACTACAGGTAAACAGTAAACAGAATCTAATGGCAAATGTATAGACGAATTTACTGCAATAAAAACGAAAATAAAAATCTTATTAAAGAAAAAGTTATTTCCTTTAATAAGATACAACTACTGCAGATAACTAATAATTTATTCGCACGCACGCACGCAACGCAGTCAAAGTTTTCGGTACTCGTTTGACAAAAAAGGACTACAGAATACAGTTTTTTTTCGTAACTGATACCGATAACGAGAGAAACAACTCGTAATTTCGATGAATAGGGTTGCATTAGCTTCATTAGAAAGGCTTCCGTGTTGCATCAGTCCATTATCCGTTGACAAAAACAGCTGTTAACAATAGAGATCAAATCCTACATTTTTATCAATTTTATGAAACTATACTATATAGAAAACAGTAAAATAATAAACATTTAAAAGTTTATTCCTATTTTACAGAAAGAGACTTAAGTCTTAACCACTTCATAAATTAATGCATGAAGAAAACAAAATATAATAACCAACCAACCACCAGTTAGTAGCACAAAACACACAAAAATTAACAGTACACAACAGTTCTAAACCGGACAATACACAACAAATCTCAACCTGACGATACACAATAAATCTAAGCCTGACAATGCACAACAAACAGAAACCCAACACTGAATGTCACCAGACTAAGGCCTCGTTTACGGAGACGCGGGGCGTCGCGCGTCGCGTGTGGCGTGGCGTCTCGCGGCGCGTCAGGCGTTTTTTCTGTTTACTGTGGGGCGGCGCGTGAAGCGGCACTCATAATCGCACGCGTAAACACAAACATATGGCAATATACGATGTTGTTCATAGAGATGCGAGACAGGAACACCGACGGACGCAGCGGTGCCATCCGCGGGCTCGGCCGTAAAAAACGCGCCATTTCAAGCAAAGGCGTGTAAAATCGCTTCTCCGTAAACGCACTCATACAACGCCATATGTTTGAATTCTGTGCGGGCCGCGCCGCGCAACGCCCCGCGTCTCCATAAACGAGGCCTAAGACTAACCAGTATTTTGCTGGATATCCTGTTTACCAGCCATCATTTTGCAATGTCCTTTATTTTAATACCAAAAAATACAGGACTGATTATAGAGATTGCAAATTTTGTCTATAATTATTATGTTGAAATATATTTCACGTTTGTTAATTTTGTTATGTAACATAACAACAATGTATGGTATATTTTTTAAAGATACTTATTTTTGACACTTGAAACGTTTTTAAACAACGCGTTTAGCGTTGTCTAGTATGTTTTCCTTTTATTCTATATTTTAGATCACACATACGAAATGGGCTCACAAGAGTTGATTGATTAAGAAACTGGATTGTACTTCTAAGCTAGACAATACACAACACATCTAAACTGGACAATACAACTACAATAGAAATCTAATCCAGCAACTATTTCTACGTTTGAGTATTTCTTTGTTATGATAATGACTATGTGATATAAAACTTACTGTTTACTAAATGATATAAAATGTATCAAACAACTCGGATATACCAACTAATTTCGAAAAAAAATAACTAAGGGCACTTAAGTGTTTTAAAATGTCGTATAAAATCCAATGAAGTAATAGAACACACACAATCGAAACACTCAAATATAGATAAGAAACCATATCATAAAGCATTTACCAACTTCAGTTTGGCACTGAACGCAGCATGTTTCACAGTTCCAAACCTCAATTATCTCAGTTTGGTTAGCACAAGTTGCTTCGAGCGACACTAGCTTAGACTGTAAGTCCTCAATGGTAGCGTGCATCGAACAATTCTGTCCATTGACTTCAGATACCAATTTTTGAAGGGCGACCAAATTTTCTTCGTAACAACCCAATTCCACATTAACATCAGCCACGGTTTGATGGGATTTTTCCAATTTGCTTGTCAATCTTTTTATTTGTTTTTTTAATTTTCCACAATCAGTGCATTTATAGCAATCAGCGCAAGGAGTTTCATTATTATTATTGTATAGAATGTCTGTTTGGGTTTCATTGTCTTGAGAACATATTTCAATATTTGTTTGTATACCAATTTCAACCTTATTACTTAATCTGTAGATGTCGCTTTCATCTGTTTGCGTGGCAACTTGGTATGTTTTAGTAATGTTGCAGCGCTGACAATCTACATTGATATCTGTCTGCACATCTGCATCGACTTTATCACTTGTGAAATAAAATTCATTTCTGTCTGTCTTCGTGGCTGCAATGTCTACAGACTTTTCCATGTCTTTACACCTTTCGCAGTTATAAAACAGATCCGTGGGGTTCTGTCTCGCATTACTATAGAAACTGAGTCGTATTTCATCGAAGAGGGACATGTTCGTCGCGCGTCCTTGGTCCTCTTTCAATGCGTTCACAAAAGAGTCTTCATCTAAGAGCTGATTGTCTATGAGAAAAATACGTTACACTTTGTGATTTCAAATCAGGCAGCTATAATACGCACACTGCTGCTTGGCATAGGTCTTCCCGGAAAGAGGGGATTAGGGGCGTCTCCTACCACAGTAGAGACCAAAATTTTTAACAAACTACATTCAGGTTTTGCAATATTTAATTAACACCTTAGATACTATTTCGGCTGGGGTTTTGAAAGCGTTTGGAAAATACAATCATATTGGACCTAGTGGAAGCACACAAAAAACATGAAGGGCGTGAAATAGAGTATGAATGTTACTCTGTTAGAGCTTTGGTTTGATTGGATCAGATTCACACCCACAAAGACACAAACGAAGGGACTGAGGCTCTTTGTGATCATAGTGCATCGATGATATTAAATTTTTCTGTAAATACATTGTACTGTCTCTGGTATGGTAGCCACCTGTTTTCCAAATTGACTGAAATGGACCTTACCTTGTGAAAATCGCGAGTCTGCATGAAGGCTGTCTAGAGTGGTGAGTATCTGGTCCTCAGTATAGCTGACGTCAACCGAATGGTCTAGCATCAACTGCGGTTGCTCAGACTTGTTCAGTAGGTCCTTCAGCTCCATTTCAAGCAACACCTATGAAAAGATACAACATGCGAATAATCTATGTTAGTGTACTGAAGTTATTTTTTTTTATACAACATAAGTGCAAACAAGCACTCCATGTGGGACTCACGCAAAAAGCGCAGGCTACCCCCTAAGCCACCTGATGTCTGTAACGCCACTAGGTACCTGTGGGTCACTTGACCTGACATACACCAGGTCAACCCCGGATCCAACTCACCCAACCCAGGTCAACCGCAACCCCAAAGTTGCGTTTTCATGTTGGTTCAGGCTGGAGAAGAAGAACAACATCTTGTGAACACCTTTCCCTGGACCAGCTGCTGCAACATATGCTCCTGTTCATTAACCATGGCAGAGCTTGGCATAAGTAAGTCCTCGCTGCATTTTTGACAGCTTTCTTCAGTCTATGGTGAGTGTCGTTTACCTTCTCTCTTGTCTTAGCAGCTGCTGCAACAACAGGTCTAGCTTGTTGGGTCTGGCTAAGATCCAGGCGCGTGAAACTCTAAGCGCCGTTAGTAGCAGCTGTTGCTTTCAGTCCATGTTGACGATCGCTTACCTTCTCTCCTAGCAGCCAGCTCCATGTAGACGGTTGCTTACCAGGTCCAGCCTATTAATTAATTAATAATTCGGCTAAGATCCAGGTGCGAGAAACCCCTTGCTCCATTAGTAGCAGCTGTTGCCTTTAATCCATGTTGATGGTCGCTTATCTTCTCTCCTAGCAGCTACTGCAACAGTCAGTCCAGCTCGCTGAGTCCAGCTAAGACACAGGCGAGAGAAACTCCTTCCGTTAGTAACAGCTGTTGCCTTCTGACCATGTTGACGCTTACCTTCTCTCCTAGCAGCTGCTGCAACAACAGGTCCAGCTTGCTGGATCTTGCTAATATCCAGGCGCGAGAAACTCCTCGCTCCATTAGTAGTAGCTGCTGTCTTCAGTCTATGTTGGCGGTCGCTTACCTTCTCCCGTAGCAGTTGTTGCAACAGCCAGTGTTGCGTGCTGACCCGAGTCTGACTAAGATCCAGCCGTAAGAAACTTGCTCCGTTAGTAGCAGCTGTTGTCTTCAGTCCATGTTATAGTTGTAGTTGCTTACCTTCTCTCCTAGCAGCTGCTGTAACAACAGGTCCAGCTTGCAGAGTTCAGCTAAGATCCAGACGTTAGTAGTAGCTGCTGCCTTCAGTCTATGTTGGCGGTCGCTTACCTTCTCCCGCAGCAGTTGTTGCAACAGGCGGTCCTGCTCGTTGACCTTAGCGGAGAGCTCGGCGTGAGTGGCGGCCAGCGCCTCGTTATGTTCCAGAAGCGCCGCCTGCCGTCCAGCGTACATCTCGTTGATGCGGTGGCACTCTGCCTTCGATTTCGACACCTGCTCTTGTAGGGTCAGCTTCTGGTGACAGCGGTGAGGTAGTGATGAATGAAATGTCCTCTATCAGTGAAGCTATAGTATATCAATGGGAAACAAACGGTCTACTTTGAAGCTGTTTAATTAATGTTTCACACTAACTCCACAAGTTTTCAAATATGGTGACATTTGACATCTTAACAAAGATTTTTTTTTTTGAAACCGAATGAAATGGTTCTAATCAATAAATCTAAAACGATGAAACATTTTTGGATCAATTTGAGTATGAAATATGTCTTAATTTAAAGAGTAACTTATTTCAAAACAAAATTGAATTCCAAGAACATTAGGAAACAGCTGTTTCCTTATTTTCTTACTATATTTTTTTAATACAATTAAAAGCATTTCTAGAAAGGTAATAGGAATACAACATGTCACTATTCCATATCTGAAATACGTTAATTATCATTATTCATATACCGGTAGTCCCTGAATACGACACTAGTGAGAGTACACCATCAATTTATATCAATCAAATACTCGTACATTGACTTTTATAAAGAGCTCTCGCGCAAAAATCTGGACGCCAATGAAATTGCCAGTTTAAAGAAATCGCAAGTTATAGACAATATCTACAGCCTACGATGTTTAGTCAACTTCACCAATCTTAACTTAGGAATCTCCTAAGAAGTACTTTTGGTCTTTAATGAAAAGAATGTGACAGCATGCTTTATAATCTATACTCTAATAATCTATACTAATATTATAAAGCTGAAGAGTTTGTTTGTTTGTCTGTTTGCTTGAACGCGCTAATCTCAGGAACTACTGATTCAAATTGAAAAATTATTTTTGTGTTGGAAAGTCCATTTATCGAGGAAGGCTTTAGGCTATATAACATCACGCTACGACTAATAGGAGCTGAGCATCAATGACAAATGTTACAAAAACGGGTACTAAATATACGGCGAAACGTAGTTTGCTGGCACAGCTAGTAAGAGTATAATCCCAAGCTAAGACAAGGTTGGTGAAATCGACCATGGTGTTACAAATTAAAAAGAGACTCACTTCATTTTCAAGCTCAGCCGTTTGTTCGTCGAGCATTTTGCCGCGGCGCCTGAGCGTGTCCAGTTCTCGGCGAGCGTCTTCAAGCGCTCGCTCCGTAATGCCCAATCGCTCGCAGGCGTCGTCATAATCGCATCGCACATGCATCAATGTCATATTTTCCTCACGAAGCCTAATGAAATAAATCATTAACATATTACAGGAGCTTAATAGCTATTGAAGTTTATTGTACAGTGAGTGTCGCGTCAAGCTATACTGTTTGACCTTTGAACCGCTTTTGTGTCGCTCGTGATTATATAACGTTCGCTATACAGTACGATACACTCGTGCGCTTTTCTAACGTGCGTAAAAAAGCCTTCAAATAGAACAAATGCATTCCCATGTGGATGTACACACAGCAGCGCTTTTATAACGCGACCTTTTTTTACCGAGTGTTGTATTTTCAACGCTTGGCGTTGAGTGTAGAGTATCGTTTATCGTATCACATAGCCAACGTTATAAAAGGAATACCGATATTTCTGCACGTAGCACAATAATCGCGAGAATATTTTCACGGCCTGTTTGTCTATTCCGAAATGTCACTTTTGATAGTAGTGAAGTGAATGAGATAGCTATTGTTTAAGTGTCGACAAAGTGACATTTAATGATAGACATATTTATCCCAGGGTCCTCGTGCTACGCGTGCTGACCGTCCACGCGTCCACTTCGTCGAGAACACGGCCCCTGGTTCACCTAGATTTCGAGCACTAGTTGATAGGCCATCTAGTTTGGCCCATTTTGGATTTTTTTAGGTCTATGGTCATGCCACCTAGGGTCAAAAACTATAATTTTCATATAGTACATCTGGGGAAGTAGTGATCAAACTTTAAGAGCGTGATCTAAGGACGATTTTATCAATGGAAATACCTTAACTACTCGATTCTGTCTTTCGTAAAATCCCTTATTCCACAAACTTATCAGACTACGTAACTAGCACCCCGTACAGTGCTATGCGCGGCAGCGAGTGGTTGCTTATTACCAGATAGCATCACGCATTTACGCTCACCGATATGTGACGAACAAAATACTTAACTCGTTAGCTCGCTGTACTTATTATATTTATTTCGTTGCATCGTGTTGAATTTGAGTATTAATCAAAATGAAGAATAACCGAAGGACTGCGCGGACGCAGCGCTCTGAGCAAAGAGACGTGTGTCGCTCTTCTGCGAACCGGTTCATTGTTCCAAAACATAAATGTGATTCAAATATTCGGAATAGGATCCCAGTATAAAAAGATTAATTAAGAACCTAAATAATAAGTAATCCTCGACTGACGCGACGAGACACGACGACGCGAATGGACGGACGGAACGACGCAAGTCAGCGAGAGAAAGATAAAATGTACTACGCACGCAGCAAGCACTGACTTAGTGTCTCTGTGTATATGACCTGAGAAACTCGATAGTTGCCGCGAACACAGTGCGCCAACGGATTCGATGTAGAGTGACAGAAACAATGATATAGCATTGCCTGGTGATACAATGCGATGCAAAAAAAGTCTTAACTTGCTCACACTCAAATCTGTTTGTTTTTTTTTAGTTACCATTTTGCGATGCGTGCAGTTCGCTTTGAGAAGTTTTAATAAGTTGTAATTTTTGAGGAAAATATGAGACTATTATATGTGTGCTCAGGGGTATTGTTTGTATTGATGTTGAAACAGAAAAAATCTCAGACAAAACAATATCTGATACAATTATCTGTGCGAGGCCCAATGTTACTACTCCATTTCGATGAACCAATGAACTGGATGTGCTAATTGTTTCAAATGAAACATATCATTGATCTGGAACTTTGTACTGTACTGTTCATATCTCATTTGAGATAAATTTGTGTCACGACACGACTAAAAGCAAGCGCCGCCGGTTTTTCTTAGCTGATGGAACCATCGCGAGCGCAGGGGTTAACCAACCCTACGAACAGGTTTTAATTGGTGGCATTGTAATTGTTATCAGATGTGGAGTTTTAGAAAAACACCCTACACACGTTATTTAGTTATTGTCAGTATGTTAACATGTAAATACATTTTTTCCTAAAAGGATTTCAGTGAAACATTCATAGTAAAACTTGTTTCTATTTATCACTACATTCTTTTGAAACTGCCATTACTCTAAAGTGCTCATTTTGTTATATACAGTAAAACCCGCTTAAGACGATTTCTCAGGGACCCTACCAAAAACGCGTCTTAAGCGAGAAAGCGTATTATGCGGGATAGGGAAAATAAAACATACTACATATTATTATGTATTATGTTATAATTTTGGTATATATAGATATTGAATATACATTTAGAAATTACATTAAATACGTAGTGTAATTATAATTACTACATTACTTAAAATAATCACTTATATTTTGGTTTGACAGAAAGATTTTGATGCATTAGCAATTAAAAGATTCTTAACATAATTCAACTTTTGCAGTGCGTCTTCGCTTTGATCCAAAGAAGCTACATGGCGTCTTAAATCATTAACAGCTGATAATGCCTGGGCGTTTGACAAAACTGGAGTTGACTCATCTTCCTCTTCATCATTATCACTTAGGGCCTCGTTTTTTGTGTTATTCACATTCTAAATAAGATCTTCAACTGATTGAACTTCGTACGGTGCTACATTGTCATCAATGGAAGAATATCCAGGAAAACCCTGCAGTATCTCAGGTTCGGGCGTATAAACGGAATGACGAATCGTATTAAGCGTTAAGAAATGTATGAAAATATGTCTCAAGTTGCAGGGACTGGCGTAAAGTGGCGTATTATGCGAGAAATCGTATTAAGCGTGATCGTCTTAAACGGGTTCTACTGTACTTATTTTCATTTGAAATGCATAGTACACAATTCTGTGATACTAGTATTCCCTATACGTAGAAAGGGCGAAGATACATCGAGTAACAAATTGAAATTGATTATAATAGATGTGCATTAGATGATGGAGAGACTTACATATTCAGGTGCGCCCTAAGAGAGTCGCGTTCGACGGTCAAGGCTGTTAGCACCTCCTCGTGCTGCCTGTCAGTGAAGTCAAGCTGGCAACGTAGCTGGTAAGCCTCGTGAGACTTCTCTCGGAGCTCGCACTGCAACTCTTCCAGCTGCTGGAAGCCTGGTATAGCAAACATTAATTGAGTAAGGAAATAAATAATGAAACAATAACAATATTTGTTTATATTATAAAGAAAAAAGATTTGTATGTTTGTATTTTGTTTGTAATGAATAAACTCAAAATCTACTTAAACCTATTTCATTTTATAAAACTAAGCTTTCTGCTCACAGCTTCACCTGCATTATTTTCATTTTTGCCCTAGAATTCAATATTTTTTCTTCCCACCCGGGAATCTAACCCTAGACTCTAGGTTTGATTCCCAGGTGAGACAAGTTTATTAAGTTTTTCTATGTTTTTTTTATATTGTATTATTCTGTCCCAGTCGACATTCAGCAATTGGTTTGTGAGACCAATATGGCATGCATGATACATATCCATTAACACAACTGTTTTTTACTGTTATCTATCAAAGCAGATTTTCTGGTATCCGTCTAGAAATTCTCAGTATCTAATTGATTTCTGGACTGTGGCAGTAGGCTTACCAACTGCCACAGTACGATAGAAAACTTGTAGTGTGGATTTTTAATACACCTCTGCCTAACTTTAAGAGAACAAATGTCAAGTTATCTGGTTATATTAAACTGATACTTCAACAGTGTGCAGATAAGTGTGAATGTTTAATGAAATACAGATGAGCCTATTAACTTACCATCTGTTGATATCCCAGAGTCAGAATCTAGCGGCATTGGACCACATCTCAAATTGAAACTGTAACAGACACATTATTATAAATGTGATTATGTAAATAAAAATCCAATTTGAATAAACAAATTTTAATTTATATCAATTTCTATCTCCTTGCACCACAAAGTTGCCTTTATATGCTTAGTTTCACAGTTAAGTGTATCCATATATGAGGAACTAGAAAAGTAGGTATAACAACAAGGGAAGTATAAAAATGATAATGAATTCAACTTATTTCTCAAAAATCTCTAGATAATATTATTTAAAAAGTCCTTACAAAAATAATAAAAATCAAAAATAGTAACCTTTCATCTAGATCAACTTTGAAGTTTTGGCTCTCGCTATATTTGCTGAGAGCTGTTGCCAGCTGAGTTGCACTTATCTCAGGGTTATCTCGAGTGGGGTCCAGCAGGGACTTCAGATAATTATATTCAGCCCTATCAAACAAAAAACAAAACAAGTATTGCAAGACTTTAAGTGTAATGATCAATTTATACATACACCGCGTTCATATTGTACATTTATTTTATTTTCATGGTTCAAAACATTTCTTCTATTTGATAACCAAAACACAGGCTCACACAGTAACACTGAATGCCCGCATTATGGATTGCAAACCTTGTGCATGTAACAATTAGGGGTGAAGCTGTACATGTGCGAATATTGTTTTGATTAGAAATTACAAAAAAATTAACAGCATGTCATTCTGTATTGGGCATGCTTATGATCAGTTTCTGATAATTGTTTCGTTTTGTTGTGTTGGTCACTTGAAATGAAATTGATAAGAGAAACAAAAACGACTTTCAAATACCCTTTGCATACTTGTCATAGTTTGCCAACTTTCTTTTTATCATTTTCTCAATATGGCATTTGGTTATATCCGATTTTGTTTTATGTCATAATGGACTGATGTAAATAAACATAAGCATTTAAGAATCATCTCTAAAGCTCAATTTATTCTCATTCAAATATTTTAAATTAATTAGTACATTAGGTAGGTATCCTAAAATGTTTTGTCGCCCTGGTAGTGAACAAAAAGGTCATTGTAGCAAATTCATTTTGGCCCCAGGACCGTGATTTGTCATGATTGTTACATAAATTTACTGTATGCTGCATAAACACTTGATTGTCACATAAATAACTATTCACTGCTATTTGTACATATTGAGAAAAAATTAAAATATACCTACTTGTTAGTTCTGATGAAAGGAGCGATTTTATCCATCAATGCTTCTACGCGTAAGGTGCCGGATTTTTCAGCGCCGCAGTAAGCAAATATTTGGATTGCGGTCTCGTAAAATTCTGCAAATAATACAATTCGCTATATTTTGTAAACTATGAAATTATCTATTAAAGTTTCATTCTGAATACCAACGCAATGAGGTATAAATAAACATAAACTTACCATCGGTATTTGATGCGTCCATTTCCATGGTAGTTTTAGTGCGAATTAATATTTATGCGCTTAATATTATCATGAAAGTACATAGATATTCATATAAACGTTACGGTACTAATTATTTTAAGTTAATTGGGTTAAAATAGCCTAAATAAAATTTGTTACGCTATACAATACAAAAATAGTCTTGTTTTCCATCCAATCCAATACCGAACGAAACGGTTTAACGAACTTAAAGTAGTGATGGCCACGGCTTTTATCGATATTTTAAGGCAAAGGACAAAAACTACACGCCATCCACTTAATACGAGTATCTATGCGAATTAGACAGCCCAAATCTGTATACTTATCTGTGATATTGACAAACAAAATCGGCGATTCCAAAATCAAGTTAAATATAGTATAATATTTACAGCAGTTTTAATTCATATAGATAGTTATAGATAGTACTAGTCTTCCAGTTATAACTTGGCCACGTGAACTAACTACTAAGTTTGATGAATTGATGTTTTGTTTGCTCAACAGGAGCCATGGAAATTAAAGAGTACATTTTCATTATTTTTAATTAGAGAATATTTTGGAACGAAATTCCTTGCTGGACGTTGTAGAGACAGGGGCTAGCCGGCAAAAACTGTACATTACAAAAAAGAGTTACATCGCATTTATTATTAAAACAACGTATCAGATATTTATGCAAATGCGTCTGATTTTTAAATATTTTTTTAAGATTTTTAAATGAAAGCCACATTGATCCTAAAAAGGAAAAAAATGTTTTCTTTAAATATTATACATTTTATGAAATATTAGCATAAAGAACTTCGTTCCTATGCAGCTATGGGGTGTCCCACGACACCCACCCATTACATGTTTTTTTTTGTTTTGAAGCTTAATTACCAAACCTTCATTTTCACATTTCCTTTGCAAGCTGTCTTGAAATGCAACGGTTATATATCCAGAAACGTTACAATAGGTAGTCATCGTTGAACGCAATCAGGGAATTTAAATACCAATTTTCACAACTATTATTTGAAAGATCTTTCTTAATAATATAAAATTGAAGACAAAAGGTTGAAATATACAAAACAGACAAGAGAATTACAAAACCCTGCAATCAAAAATCAAGTTTTAAATTCCCAAACTTATAATGGTATCGATTCTGGCATGATTCTCTAAACCTAAAACTAAATTTGACAACAGTCTCTCCTTGTCATTTTGTATAGAGTATGACAAGGATAGACTGTTGTCAAATTTAGTTTTAGGTTTAGAGAATCATGCCAGAATCGACACCATTGTGTACATAATTGCTTATTTTTTTATTCATCGATTTAATTATAATAAGGTATAACACATCACTACGTGTGATTGACTTATATCTTTTTTAAGCAAAGGGATGTAGTCTATACAGCTGTTATCTTAAATATTCTTATCTAAAAGCTTTCTTGTAACGTTATACGTTAAGGTAGCTATTAAGACAAAATGAAATCCGTGCTTGATTTTTAATATTCACAAAAAACCGTTACGCCATGCACATAAAATAATTTGTTATGTTTTGAAACATTATGTTAACGTAGGTTAACATAATGCTTATTTACTGTTTTTAGACGGAGTCTGATTTCTACAGGTACCATGTACATACCTACGCGGTACCTAGAGTTTGGCTAATAAAAGCTGAACCTAGCAAAACGCGGGAAATTAAAAAAAAATGGGGTAGGTAATACTGACTTCAGTGGGAAAAACCGGCCAAGTTCGTGTCGGGCCACGCGCAGTGTAGGATTCCGTAGTTGCAAATGCCAACTTTGAGTTCACACTCACACTTCACAATACGTTGCTATTAAATTAGGCATTATTATTAAAGCTGCATGCAATAATATCATATTTCCTTATCTTCACGTGGTTCGTAAATTTATATTCAGTACTAATTTTCAATGACATTTTACTTTTCCGAGTACATTTTATAAGTTGGTCGTCTATAACTTTTTAGTTTGTACTTAGTACTCAACTCCTTTAAACTTCGTTATACAGGGTGTAAAAAGACCGGTACCGAAGCCGAAACCCACGTATTGCTCCACTTTGCTCCCATCATCACTATAGTTTTTGTCTTTTAGACCATGGTTGTGAAACTAATAGTTGCCGAGATATTAAAGTTTAAAGATACAATTTTTTTTCCAGATTTTTATACAAAACTGTTGGAAAAAAAATTGATAATTTTCATCTACTGAAACATCTACGAAAAAATCAGTATGTCTTTAAAAAATATGACTGAAAAGGAATCTCTTGCGCGGGAAACTCGTCTTCTTTAGCGCGAACGCACACGGCCGATTATCGGTGACCGACTTTTTGACGGTGGAAAATGAAACATCTGGAGTTGTACGTTGCAACGCACACGAACTACAAAAAGTCGGCCGTAAAATAAATCGGTGAGTCCCGGCCGGCCCGATCGACCGACACTGACCGAGAGTCGGCCGCGTGCACTGGCTTGGTAGGGTTGTCAATGTCGCTCGTTGGTGTGGCGTGTAAATAGTATTGACACTTTTGGCCATATTTCCTAGAGTAAACCATTAAACAGTATTTTATCCAAAACTTGAGTTTGGCAGTAATGGTTGTATTTACGACCGATTGCCATATATAAAGAAGTGAAGTGATAGCCCACCATCGGGATTAAAATTTAACGATAATTCAGTCGTGGGCGCGTTGGGTCGAACAAAAGTGATCCACACAAAACAGTGCACGGAATATAGGCAAATCAAGGGCTTATGCTAGCACTCACCTTAACTAGAATTCTTGTCCCTTTCTTACTCCTCTGTTTTCTTTTCGTGGCTGCAGGGTCGACCCTTTCACATTCACTTCGATACTTAATTGCGGGTGTAGATACATGCGGTTGAATAATGTAAATATATTAGAAGCGTAGCACTTAGAAGTGGAAAATCAGAAGCGGGTATTCATAGATGCGTCGCGTAAGAGTTGACGTTCGAATGGCTAAGTCTCTGATAATGGCCGCGCAAGGAGCAGAGGCGCGTTCAGAGGCCCGTTCAGCGCCTCTGGGTGTAGTTGTCCGGTTGTTTTTTAACTCGCTCAAAGGCGTTGAACGGATTGCAGCAACCAAATCTTTTATCTCCCTCTTTCACATGATTTTTTTATTTCTCTCTCTTTCTAGCAGATGACATTATAGAATATGGCCGCCAATATCATCCAATCACGTAAGAGTATTTCAGTCATAAACGTCAGAGCGTTTTACAACCATCAAATTCGATGGTTGTTCGGTTGTAACTCGCGCCGACACTCAAAGGTCTTGAACGGGCCGGTTGTTTCACCCGGTTGTCACGCTCGAAGGCATTGAACGGGGTTAGAGCGAAAAGTTGTACTTCGCGCGAAGGCCCTGAACGCGCCTCTGCGCCTTCCTTCTTTTTAAAAACCCACTGCAATTTAGTACTCATATGGTGCTATTTAATACCAAACATTATAATTTAGGTACCTGCTTAGTTTGGACAAAATCCGACTTTCATTATCAAAATGTCGGGATCATGTTCTAACCACAATTTAGGTAGTACCTACCTCCAGAAATTAAAAGCGTTTTCTTTTAAAATCGAATATTTAAATTGTGATGGCACAAAAAATGGCTTAGTACCCGTGGTCCCTCTGGTAGTCCCTTGGAGGGACCACAGAAACTAAAAGTGCCCGTAGTCCCTCTATCAGATATAACACCACCAAATGAAATATCATTAAAAATACATACAACTGTATTATGCTCCTTCTTAACTTATTTTAAGGTAGGTATTGTAAGGTATCCAAATATACACAAAAATAATATAAACAAACAAAAAATAGACTGCATTGGTACCTATCCAAAATTATGGAAAATGTCGACGACGCTCGTTTTAACAAACGATGTAACAAACCAAAACGGTTTAACAAACGTTTTTGTGGTTGCATTGTTGGTATGTGAATTTCCTGTAATGGTGCTGTGATTTTGGTAAGAAATAAATAAAATAATATTTTTTAAATATTAAATAAGTAATATTTTGCAAACCAATCCAATAATGGATGAGGTTATTTTTAAATATTTAATTTATTTAAATTTAACAGGTAAAATGGATTAAAATACGTTAAGAAGGTGTATATTTTATATTTTGTTATGGTTAACAAATTGATATTTCATTTGGTGGTGTTATATCTGATAGAGGCACTACGGGCACTTTTAGTTCCCGTGGCCCCTTCAAGGGACTACCAGAGGGACCACGGGTACTAAACGCAAAAAATGTATGAAAAAAGAATAAAAACTGTATGAAATATTTTCCAAAAAAATCAGACCAGTACAAATAGTTGCCTTATTGCTAAAATGAAATCTCTTCCAGGCAACCTTGGGACTTAAGAATGACACAGCATATTCAATAGAGGAAAAGGTACAGAACTAGGACTAAGGAAAGTTTGTTATAATTATGGGAAAGGAATTAGGAGCAAAAGTTCCAGCTTAATTAATTGATATTTGAATAAGCTGTAGGCGTTTTAACATTCCACTTATAACATATGTTTTCCAGTATAACTTGTCATTTTATATTAAAAAACGATTAAGTAATCATTATAAATATATATATATAAACGTTATTAACAACTTCATGAAAGAATATAAATGAATGATGGAGACCCGCCATCCTGACGCACACCTAAAACGACTCGAAGTGAGAATTTACGGATTGAACACGAACCGAATACGAACCAAATACGTATGAATGCGCAAGCGTCCATACAATCTCTAGGACGGCCAAACCGGATCAAAACTGAACACGAACCGAATACGTATAAGTGCGCAAGCGCCCTTAGTGAGTCAGTGTGTGTGCGTAGCGCGGACGCACATGGCCGACTTTTTGTAGGCCGACTTTTTCACCGACTTTTTTCCACCGATTTTGTCACCGACTCAACGCATACGGCACGGCAGTCATTTTGTCGGTGGCAATCGAGATACGTGCACATCTAGGGTTGATCATGGAGTTGGCACAGCCAATAACAGAAAAGATTTTTTTTTGCACTATGTAACAGACTTGTTAAAATAATTTCACGTGCGTCATGCTGATTTTCTACATAAGCATTTTTCGAAATTTTTATATGGTATTTCTTCACTAAAAATAAAAAAGTGAATTTAAACAAATGAAATTATGCCTAAATGTTCTTCGGGAAAATTCTAAGCATTGTGGTGTAAGCCATATCAAATTCTGTCCAGTAGTTTCGGAGATCTTTCCGGACAAACAGACAAACAAATAAACAAACAAACATTTTTTAAAAACTATTCTATCGTGTTCTGTTAATGATTTTAAGGCGACCTGTGTAATTTTTTTCTTAATATTTCGCAATTACAGATTTTTTTACCCCTACGATTTTATTATATACACGGTGTTTCATAATAACCAATAAATAATCAATGCGTTATAATTAGTTTTAGATAACGCATTGATTATTTATTGGTTATTATGAAACACCGTGTATAGATAGAGATTAAAATTAATAACAGTTTCGTACAATTTAATGTAACAAACATCAAACGTTTAAACTTAATCCTTGATAAATAAACAAAACTTTTGCCAAGGAATTTTAAACGAGTGGTCGGGCCACAAATTATATTGGTCGGGCGCATTTGATTGTGGTGTCCGGTGTTGGGCTTCTTGGGTGGAGCTAGTGCCATCTATGATCCTTTAACGGCATCATTAAACTATGAGAAAATATACACAGATGGCGCTGTTTTGTTACGTAGCCGGATTGAATCCTGAGGCGCGTTCAGCGCCTCTGGGTGTAGTTGTCCGGTTGTTTTTTAACTCACTCAGGGCTACGTTCCAAAACATCACCCGGAGTGAGTAGGTGGTGGGGGGAGAGTGGCCGGTTAGGGTGGTCGGAGTGTTGGTTGTTTTAGAACGGCAAGAGTGTTGTCTGCTTTGTTTACATAACCAAATATACAAAAATAAGAAAATATATAATTCATCGGCGCGTCCGTTCGCTTTAATGCATGGATTACATTCCTCTGTTTCATCTACGAAAATGCTAAAACCAACAGAATATGAATTCTGTTAAATCGCGGCCTAACCTAGCTTCAGCTGAAATGAAGGCCAATTTTACAATCGTGTCACTTACGATACCTATAGTCTTTGGAATTTAAAATTAACTTATTGTCGACGTTACGAAACGCATCCTCGCTCTCCGAGATGTACAAATTGTGTGTGAATATGAAATCTTTGTAATCACAATCACACACAACTTTAAAATACACACAATTTCCCGCCAAATCCAATCGAGTGAAATTACACCTTGCTATATTATGCGGGTGAGATTCTACTCGATCGAGTGCACTCCGTAGCGTTTTAGGACACGCCACTCCAACACTCTCGAGTGCACCCTAAATGTTTTAGGACATACTTCGGGTGACCGAGTGCACTCGGGTGATGTTTTGGAACGTAGCCCTGAGGCGTTGAAAGGATTGCAGCAACCAAATCTTTTATCTCCCTCTTTCACATGATTTTTATTTCTCTCTCTTTCTAGTAGATGACATTATAGAATATGGCCGCCAATATCATCTAATCACGTAAGAGTACCATATAAAAATTTCGAAAAATGCTTATGTAGAAAATCACCATGACGCACGTGAAATTATTTTAACAAGTCTGTTACATAGTGCAAAAAAAAATCTTTTCTGTTATTGGCTGTGCCAACTCCATGATCAACCCTAGATGTGCACGTATCTCGATTGCCACCGACAAAATGACTGCCGTGCCGTATGCGTTGAGTCGGTGACAAAATCGGTGGAAAAAAGTCGGTGAAAAAGTCGGCCTACAAAAAGTCGGCCGTGTGCGTTCGCGCTAACACGCACACACACTGACTCACTAAGGGCGCTTGCGCACTTATACGTATTCGGTTCGTGTTCAGTTTTGATCCGGTTTGGCCGTCCTAGAGATTGTATGGACGCTTGCGCACTCATACGTATTTGGTTCGTATTCGGTTCGTGTTCAATCCGTAAATTCTCACTTCGAGTCGTTTTAGGTGTGCGTCAGGATGGCGGGTCTCCATCATTCATTTATATTCTTTCATGAAGTTGTTAATAACGTTTATATATATATTTATAATGATTACTTAATCGTTTTTTAATATAATATGACAAGTTATACTGGAAAACATATGTTATAAGTGGAATGTTAAAACGCCTACAGCTTAATTAAGCTGGAACTTTTGCTCCTAATTCCTTTCCCATAATTATAACAAACTTTCCTTAGTCCTAGTTCTGTACCTTTTCCTCTATTGAATATGCTGTGTCATTCTTAAGTCCCAAGGTTGCCTGGAAG
The DNA here is from genome assembly GCA_963935595.1 of Schoenobius gigantellus. NCBI lineage: Eukaryota > Metazoa > Arthropoda > Insecta > Lepidoptera > Crambidae > Schoenobius > Schoenobius gigantellus. Next base: position 30,233,840 of record OZ012552.1, read on the forward strand.
AGATTTCATTTTAGCAATAAGGCAACCTATTTGTACTGGTATGATTTTTTTAGAAATATTTCGTATAGTTTTTGTTCTTTTTTCATAAATTTTTTGCGTTTAGTACCCGTGGTCCCTCTGGTAGTCCCTTAAAGGGGCCACGGGAACTAAAAGTGCCCGTAGTGCCTCTATCAGATATAACACCACCAAATGAAATATCAATTTGTTAACCATAACAAAATATAAAATATACACCTTCTTAACGTATTTTAATCCATTTTACCTGTTAAATTTAAATAAATTAAATATTTAAAAATAAACTCATCCATTATTGGATTGGTTTGCAAAATATTACTTATTTAATATTTAAAAAATATTATTTTATTTATTTCTTACCAAAAACACAGCATTATTACAGGAAATTCACATACCAACAATGCAACCACAAAAACGTTTGTTAAACCGTTTTGGTTTGTTACATCGTTTGTTAAAACGAGCGTCGTCGACATTTTCCATAATTTTGGATAGGTACCAATGCAGTCTATTTTTTGTTTGTTTATATTATTTTTGTGTATATTTGGATACCTTACAATACCTACCTTAAAATAAGTTAAGAAGGAGCATAATACACTTGTATGTATTTTTAATGACATTTCATTTGGTGGTGTTATATCTGATAGAGGGACTACGGGCACTTTTAGTTTCTGTGGTCCCTCCAAGGGACTACCGGAGGGACCACGGGTACTAAGCCATTTTTTGTGCCATCACAATTTAAATATTCGATTTTAAAAGAAAATGCTTTTAATTTCTGGAGGTAGGTAGGTAGGTACTACCTAAATTGTGGACATAATATGACAACAGCAACCTATAGTACTATGCTATGACAACAATAACCGCAGTCTAGGCAGATTCATGAAAGGGGCTTCGTATATATTATTTTTATAAGATGCCTTGCTAACTACTAGATAGTTTATATTCAATTTCATTAATTGATCTAAATATTATCATTTCAAAAAAAAACAGTTATCGGTTAAGCTTATCGATAATACATTTTTACCTACGACTGGCAATAGTTTCTTGTGTCAGCTGTTTTGCCCTTGTTTTCTATGGAAGGAAATCAGTATTCTTTTATATAATATAATAGAACAATAGTTCTAATATCACCTATGACATTAAAACTATTGTTCTAATGTCACGATAACGATAGCGAGTGATCGCTTTGACTTAGGCGGTACGGCCGCAGTTTCCAAATATTCAACACCCATATCTGATTTAGGCATTTGAGCTGCTTAATTCATCATCATTGAGGCTTATTATAAATTGTTCCATCTCTTTCGTGGTTCCGTGATCCTATCCCTGCTCTTGTACCGATTTTTAACGTGAAGCAAATGCTTTGTATTTTTATGAAAGCTTTTTTTATAATTTCTTCTAGTTCCGCTGCAGACGCAGACATTTTTTGTTTGCAACCTTGTGCTTGCCTCTGAACTCCTTACGACCTTTAAGTATAGGGTTAAAATCAAAATGGTATGTAGGAATATCCAACACCTCATGACCATGCGCCCTTATAATTTCATCTTCCTCATATGGTGTGATTGACATGACAATATTAATTTCATATTGATTTACTACTAGTAGGTATCTTATTGCAATTGATTTATGATATATCTGTTGAAAGACAGGTATGAACACAATATTATAAATAATAAAGGAAGAAAACAACAAGTTCATATAGTAAATAAAATATATTCATCTAAAAATATACCATATTTATATTCAGGAATAACATTTAAAATAGTTAATCATCTCTCTCTAATCGCAGCCAATACTTGCACCAGACCTCTGTGTACGTTTAGGGTTGCTAGTTTCGTTTCTATCATCGTAAAGTCACTCAGTTCGATCTGTAAAAAAACAGCATTTACGGATGAAGAAGGCAGCACAAAAGCAGCGTTTTATTGGCTAGGCGATGAATGCGTGTTGGTCATCCAACGTCATCTGTGGTTCACTAACTTAAGGTAGCCATACACGGTACGGTGTAGGTACCTGACCGGTTTGCCTGTACAGGTAAACCGGAGCGTGTATGTTGCACAACTGTGCAGGTTTCCACATCCCAACACAGCAGGTACCCGACAAATCTGTCCAACAACGAGCCTGTCGTCAGCGTCGTTTGTGCCTCCCATTTGCCGCACTGTCGCCCATAGACATTCTCCTATTAACCAAATGCATACCGGTCTCAATGCATTCCTGTGTCACCAACCTGACTGCGATATATTTGAGGATAATTTGCCATCAATCCAGTTCAAATGTTTGTCCTTTTGTGAAAATGAGTCTATTTTGTAAAAATTGTGTCAGCGTATCTTGTAAATATTGTGTCAGTAATCTGTTATTATTTGTTTATTATTGTTCTTATTTCTGTATGTAAATTGTGTTAGTTATGTAAGTGGGTTTGCCCGTGTAACTAACAATAAATTTAAAAAAAATCTCTTTAGGCAACCAAAAAAATTTGAATTTTGATAATCTCTGCCGCGTTAGTATACCTATGCAGTTTAACTGTACAGGTAAAACTGAACTTGTGTGGCGGTCGGGACAAAAGAAATAATAAGTCGATTAGCGCTACAGCGTCGAGATCTGCTGCGGAGCAATGATGATGAAATTGAGGGGGATTTACCGCTACGTACTCTACACAGCTCAAGCTTATCTGACTGATGTAATTGTGCAGGCAAACTTATCAGGTACAGGCTACCTTAAAGGCGGGTATCATTTTCGCGCGACATGTTCGACCGAGCGAAATTCGTATTCTGGTTTGCGAGACAATTTTAAGAATTTCAACTTTATAGAGCAGCAGTCGATCTATCATAAACGATCAGCACTACAGCTTAATGTCTAAGTAAAAATATATCAAGATCGCTTTTGACAATCATTGCGCCGTCAAGAGGTCTCCTGTGCCAACTGTCTAGCAGCGATGGATATGCACATTCACTGTCAAAACTGAAACTGATCCTGGAAGGTATTTTTTTTATTTATTTACATTTAAAAATATTTTATTATATAAAATAGCACCACATAAACCAGTTATGGTTTTTCTGGACGCAGTGACTCATCATCTTACTCTATTACAAAAGAAAAAATAAAATTAATATTATCAAGCAAAAGTCATACCTAACATTATAAAAAATAACAAATCTGAGTGCAGTACGCTACGTGGGTAATTTACAAATCTTAGGGTCTGTTTCACAATCAATAAGTAAGTTTTGAATAGCTTACTTGACAGATTCTTTGACATATTTTTCATATAACAACCGTCAAATCATAAGCTATTCAATACTTACTTTTCGTCAAGTTCTTGTCAAGTAAGCTATTCAATACTTACTTTTCGTCAAGTTCTTGTCAAGTAAGCTATTCAATACTTACTTTTCGTCAAGTTCTTGTAAAGTAAGCTATTCAATACTTACTTTTCGTCAAGTTCTTGTCAAGTAAGCTATTCAATACTTACTTTTCGATTGTGAAACAAGCCCTTAGAGTTGTTACCTGCATACCACTTTTGAGAATATGTCGCCCCTAATTGACCGGTCCCTTTTTTTTTTTTTTTTTTTGGGAGGGGGGAAAATGCATTTACGCATTCCTCGTGGTCGAGCCAAACCACAAGGATATGTGGGACTCCCCAGCGGACCGGGCCTACCCACTAAAAACCCCCCCAGCAGCTCCTCCGTCCGTCACAAGACAGGGGAAAGGGGACAACAGCCAGGCCTTATTCCCGCTGAACCCCTGCCTGCGACATGTCCGTTGCCGGACGCCCCGTCTAGCTCTGCTGCTTTGTGGAGCGACGCAGAATTGCACCACTCTACACCCCGAAATTGGTTTTTTATTGTGGTTGTCTTCCACGCGGTCCGACGCTCAGTGCGCCGGGCCCCCGGCCCGCTCAGTGCAGGTAACGGGTTGCCCGACGGCAGATCCCACTGGATCCACCGCCGCGCGGGTGAGCCAAAGCTCTGGGAAACCCCCGGCAGGCGCGAAGCGCCGTGGCGAAAAGTCGCCTCCACCGTGCTACCTTCATAGGTAGCCGCCCAAATCGGACTTCTGGCGAAAGTCACACCTCTTCTTAAAATAAGAAGAGGGGACTTCGCCCTTCTCCGCATGAAGCGGGTGGCCACACGAAGTGGCCCGCCGGGTTAAACTCGGCCATCCCACACCCCCCCTCTATGGGGGTCCTCTCGTCAGACTATTAGCCCGCGGCAGAGAATATGCCGGGTTGCCCAGGGTGCACCACAAGGAGGTTGTCTGACATCGCACCCCAACTGACCGGTCCCTACGGCGAGTAAACAGAATAACCACCACAACCAAACCTTTTTTGTAACCTTTTTCGTAAAATCATATTATTATTCCTATTCTTTTATTTATTATTTACATTTTTTCCATAATTATTGTTTCAATAAATCACCAATTTCCATAAAGTATAAGATGACATGGTATTTATATATATGTAATATATTATCTTTTAAATAGCACGTATATAGGTAGTTGCAATTACTAAATAACAGCACGTCAACTGAGTGTCGTACCCTTGGTTCCCTTGGGTTGTAGCTGAAAATCAGCGATTTGCTCATTGCTCAATGAGCAAATATTGACGCTGAGCTATAGCCTTTTTGTGTTGCTGCAGCACATATACATAGCTTGTGACTTTGTATAGCGGACAGGTATGTATACATACTTTTATCTTTGTTTTTTTTTTTGTCATGTTCTACATTTTTGCCATGATTGAGTTTGTATAATAGTAGTTTTTTTCTTCATTTTTGCTTTACACCTTTTTGTATTATATTTGTTATGTGTGTGTGTCTGCAGTCCAAATAAAGTTCTATCTATCTATCACAAGATTGAATGAGACCACACGGGGTGATGTTTTATAGTAAAACTTTAAAATGCATCTACTAAATCATTTACGCAACAGCAGTGACGGGAAATAGTTTTTTAATTTTGATTTTTTTACTTTTCAGTGTTTTGAAGTCGGTTTTTATTTTTTTACTATTGCGCCTGCGCAGAGGACATCCATTTTTGTTTAATTCATATGCCGCTATCTGTATCTACCTGTCAGTTTAGTTGCGGAGCAAGTGATATTAACAAAAATATATATCTTACCGGAATATCCCATTTTACCGGAGGGAGACTCTGTACCAGGGTCGTGTGCTTGGGTACCTCCGTCTTACCTATTTATATATGGTAAGATATGGCACTGAAATTACTGGGTACCGTGACTTTACATCTTAAGTCACAAGTTGGCAACGTACAGTAAGCTCCCTATCAAGCTATACTGTTTGACCTTTGGACCGTTCTTATGTCGCCCGTAATAGTGGCGGTTTTCGTAGTGTAAATGTATAGCTTGAATGGGAGCTTATTGTACACTGTGGCCCTTGTGGGGGTTGCAGTTTTGCTGCGAATCTCACTGGAGCCACAAGTATTATAGGTGACTGTTACCACTTACCATCATGTGGGCACTTTGCTTGTTTGCCAACTTAGTAGCAATAAAAAAATATCTTAGGCTAAATGCTTACCCCATCTGGTGGGTCATTCTCTCGAGGCGGAAACCGGCCATACATTCGCTCACAAATAGCGCAGAGACCGCACCAAGTTTTGAACTTCAGTGTGTTCTTGTTTGTCTGCAAAATTATGGACAGCGAGAACACCATCAAAGATTTCTTAATTGAAAGAATACTTTTTTGACAGAACTAGGTCAACGGATTTGACAGTAGGTAAGGATGACGACGGGAATGGTAAAGATCGATTGATGGGACGTTTGAGAACGAGTGGTTCTTACTCGAGGTAGAGTTGATTTTACCTGATAGCGTTCTAGAACCAGCCAATTAAAACCGAGGGTAACCAATATATAAAGCAATCTGCTCGTATCCTGCAGGCCTATTCTCTAACTTCGCTTTCGAACTGGAACTATCATTTTTGAAAGAAACTTAACATCCATTACTGTTATCATGAACGCCGCCGTAACATATAAGATCACTAAACTAGTAATGGATATAAAGTTTCTTTCAAAAATGACAGTTCTAGTTACCAACCGTAGTTAGCGAATAGGCCTGCTGAACGCCTACGTGAAAGTAAAAGCAGAGTACTTAATTTTCGCCTGTCAGTTGTGACTAGCTGTGAGTTTTTCGCGGTCTCCAGTCGCTGTTCATTTTACCCTCAGACCAAAGAAACCTGTTTCTGAGAATTTACCTGACATTAACAGTTGATTGTTCTGTGATCTGTGGATAGCTGATTTCGTTCTCAAGTCAAAGTTGAAGTTTGCAAATGATAAGTAAAGCTTTGTGCAATTGTAAATAGTAAAGCAAATTCGCGTTTTAAAGCCATTGTTTTTTTGTTGAGTTTCTGGTAGGTAGTAATTACACAAGGAACTCTTCGTTTTTAACTGTTAGAGTCCATTTGAGCACTCTTACATTGCGAAAATTTCTCGCTGACGTTTCAAAACCAGTTAAACCTGTCTTTCTCGCCATAACTTGTCTTTTAACTTATGCTATTTACATATTCAGATGACGCTACACCACACGATTTTATTTTTTTGTCTGGTCAATGCCCTAGATTGATGTGAAGAGTGATGTAATGACTGGTAACTAGGGCCTACTAAATTATTTTTTAGCTTTCAGTACATCATCTTCATCATTATTATCTTTCTTTCGATAAAACCGTTAAACTTACTTATTTTTTACCAAGTAAAACCTTACGGGATTTCGAACGGCCCCTTAATCTGTCAGTTGATGCAAAAATTTCAAATACACTTACCTGCAATGAAATCGACCCACATATTTACGTTTTAGTTCAGAGTTTCACAAATCAAAATCTACCATCAATAAATAATATCTTTTAACCCTGTTTGTTAAACAAGAGCCTAAGCTTACATTAGACCAGTTTTGAAAACTATTTTTTTTTATAATTGGGAAAATCAGCTCAATTTAAAGGGTCAATAAATCTGTAGGAATAATCAATTTTTGAATAAACATTGATTCAATTAACTTTTAACACCTTGCACAGACACAGGGACTGCGTATACCGGAAAAATGAGAAACAGGGTTTTCCTAAGAAATAAGTCCATTGTCAGCAATACTTCTTTTATCTACGTTTAGAGTATGTTAAAATAAAGCTTATGAATTGTATTTACAGTTTTTGTTTGTCTAATCTTTTTTTTATATATACTAATATTTCCAAATCGACACCTATAAGGTGGGTCGATTTCATTGCAGGTAAGTGTATTTGGGTTGCCTTTAAGTGATTCAATAACAAACGTTCAGAAACAAGTTTTCACGTATAGTCACCATTATAAATTACTTACATCTCCATTGTCGTTTGCATCAGGTTCTTTCTTGAGGCCGGTGTCAAGCAGCGTCAGCTTGATGTCGTCAGGGACGCTCTCCTCCTCCTGGTACGTGTCCCACTCCATCACGCGCCTGAAGCATGAGGCCTGCATCTCTGTCAAGATGCCGCCCATCATCAGCTTGAGACCTTCTTCAATGTGCTGGAAAAGTAAAGAAATGTGTGATATGTGGAAATATAATAATATGACGAATGGCATCGCAACAAGAAGGACAATACCTACACAATGTCTTTTTTTAACCGACTTCAAAAAAGGAGGAGGTTATAAATTCGGTTGTATTTTTTTTATGTTTGTTACCTCATAACTCCGTCATTTTTAACCGATTTCCAAAATTCTTTTTGTATTCGATAGAGTATACTGCAAGGGTGGTCCCACCAAAGTCAGGATCTGATGATGGGATCCCATAGAAAATAGAGGAAAACACTAATTTAAGGTATTAAATTAGGGTTTCTTTAACTGAAAAGATTTCATTCACTAAAAAGTTAAAAATAATTTTTTTTACAAAAAATAAAACCGACTTCAAAAACACTAAAAACTTAAAAATAATATAAGAATAGGTACAGACAACATCACACTTTCTATATTGAAGTCGGTGACATATTTTAACCTAAACTAGCTCGGGCTCGCGCGGATGGTGGGCCCTTAGTGTATTTATGGAAGCGAGTAGCCCTATCGTGGGCCAACGCACCAAGCGATGGCGAGCGGCCGTAGGTATAAAATTTTAAGGAGGGGCCGAGTCGACACACTGTATACATATACGAGTACTAGTACCATAATATTACTTAGATACAAAAATAAAAGTTATATAAACTAGAATTGACGAAGATATTGGTTTTCAATTTGCGTCGTTGTCTCGGCCAGTCCCGACCTTATTGCGGACACCATAAAAGAGTACGTGTGTGGTATGAGCATTGGCGTAGGTAACGGGGGAGGGGGGCTTGGGGTCGGGACACCCCCCATTAAAAGAATGAACTTTTCCTTAACTTTGCCTTCCAAGTATCCACTATATACTAGGCAAATTGAAGTTTTAATCTGGACGATCGAAAAGTTATACCTACGCCTATGGGTATGAGCAAGACAGAAACATGCGCGTACGCGATGCAGTCCCAGTCACATGCAGTGTAAACGCTGCGCCGCCTGTCAGCTGCTTACATTATTGTACTCTACAATAAAAAATAACCCGACCCCGTCGTAGACACACTGACGAGTAAAAATATTCGCAAAAAATGTTGTTGCTTTAATATAATTTGTTGAAGCTGTTTCATTCTTGCACCTTTATTGGCATCCGATATCCCCTTTCTCTAAACTTCCTCAGCACCGTCAGATAGAGCAATTGTTTGGATTTCTTTAGTGATACGAATCTCGCCGCGTAGTTCATTGGCGTGAGATCTGGAAAAACGATATCATAATATTATATTGAAAACGATGATTTTATTTTTACGGAAAGCTGATATTATCGTATATTAAGAGTCTAGTTTAGGAGAGAATTCCTTTCTCTACGTAATTTCTTAATCTTTTAGAACTAATCAGACAAGATAATAATACAGGTTAAAGTTCAATTTTAAGTACTCACTTAAATAAAAGTAAATTGAAGTTTCTTTTTGTGGATTCAATTCTTTTGGCGCCCAACGCGGGCTTATTTAAATTAAAATAAAATAAAGTATACATTATGTTCCCGACCGCCCCTACTAATGAAGCTTTTATAAAGTTATTTACTTCAGCCGATATAGTTATCATTTAGACGGTTGTATTGATTTCTCATATATCAGTCTATCGTGTATCGGTGTGCAGAGTGCGAGTTTAATCGATCTTTACTCGATCACACGCATCGAACGCGTAAACGCGTATGGATATTAGAGCAGTGCCATCTAGTAGTTACTAGATGAAGCTGTCTCATTCCATAGCGGTTACTAGATGGCGCTGCTCTAATTCCATACAAATTCTCATTAGCGCGTTCGATGCGTGCGATCGAGTAGAGCTCGATAAAACTAGCACTAGGCACTCTGTATTCAACTGGATAAGCTTTCGGGAATAAATCTTAAGTTGTGTCACAGTCACAGAGCGCGGGTCGCGGAGCTAGTACCAGGTGAGGTATAGGAATCGGTATTACTACTCAAAATTCAAATTCAAATTCTTTATTTACTGTAAATAGGGTTACATTTCACAATTTTGTGGGTGTTAATTAAAGTTAGCGAGCTTACTGCCTATTTAGCTATTAGTTTATAGCATGCAAATTCCAATATTTTATTTTATGTACAATTTTTATCAAATAAAGTTATACATGTCTACGATTCATTACAATTCTATGTCAGGTATTATTTATTTTCAATCATTCATCAATAATATTCAATATATTCTACAGGAAATATTATATTTAAATATACACATAATGTTAAGCCTTATGTTTGAAAAAATCTTCAATTGAATAAAAACTCTGTTCAATTAGCCATTTCCTCAAAACAATTTTAAACCTGCTGATGGGTAGCAGCTTTATTGCTTCCGGTATTTTATTATAGATTTTGATGGCCATTGCATAACCATTCTTATTGAATCGTCTAGTTTTTGGAATTATATTTAAAATAAGCCTGTCCAAGATTCTCAAATTTCTGCTGGTAGTATCTTTTGCTTTCTGATAGAGGTGACTGTTCTGTGTCACAAACTTACCTATTTCAAAAATATACAAGCACGGAAATGTTAAAATATTCAGTGACTTGAAGAAAGGCTTACATGAAACATCTGGCGCTAAATTACAGATGGCTCTAATGCACCTTTTTTGTGCAATAAAGACTCTATGATTATCTGTACCATTACCCCATATTATAAGCCCATATCTAAGGACAGATTCGATATATGCAAAATAGGCTGTAATAGCCGTCTCTTTGTTTGCTATTTTAGTAAGTCTGTATAAAGCAAACACAAATCTATTTATTTTATCAACTACTTTTTCAATTTGGTCTTTCCAGGAGAATTTCGTGTCTATAACCAGACCTAAGAATTTGGCCTTCGGAGACCACTGAACATGTTGTCCGATAATGTCGATATTCGGAAGAGAGTTTTTAAAGTTATTAAAATTTATTATATTCGTCTTAGTTAAATTTATTTTTAAATTATTATCATTAAGCCACTCAATTATATATGTCAATGTATTAATAATATCATTTTTATGTTGTTGTATTGTATAATCCTTAGCAGTAGAGACTAGCACTGCAATATGATCCGCGAATAATGTAAATTTGTTATCAGAATTATTAGTTATGTCATTTATGTACCGAAGAAACAACAGTGGCCCGATTATGCTGCCTTGTGGTACTCCAGTGTGTTTGTGTTCTAAACTGGATCTATATGTCTGAATATTGTGTTGAGCATCTATTTGTTCTATTTCAACACATTGTTGTCGTTTTTCTATGTATGATTTCAACCAGTTGTGTGCCTGGCCTCTTATACCGTTCAGTTCCAGTTTATGTAACAGTTTTGAGTGTAAGACCCGGTCAAATGCTTTTGACATGTCGACAAATATTACTGATGTGTATTTATGTTCATTTGCATTGTGTAGGATTTCATTTACTAGATTATAATTTATAATCTAGTAAATGATTTACTAGATTATAATCTAGTAAATGAAATCCTACACAATATTTGCTTGGGCTGTTGACTTTTTCCTCTGAAAACCATATTGGTCTTGGTTTATAATATTGTGTTTTAGAAAAAACGATGATAATTGATCATACATTACTCTTTCAAATATTTTCGAAAAAACTGAAATTAATGCCACCGGCCTATAGTTATCAATTTCAGCAGTGTTACCCTTCTTATGCAATGGTTTGACAATGAACTCGCTCTACTTACTAGTAAAGTAGATAGATCAACAAAAAAAACTGCTCTATTTACGTTTAGTAAAATATCAATGCATATACACTATACCTACTTAATTCAGTGTACTAAATTCAGACAGACTAAGGTCCAATTTCACCAATACTTAAACAGGCGGTTATTCAACTAACAAACAAGTTATGACATTTCACTCATAAAATAGGTGTCAGAAATATTAATTGTTAGCTTTCTTAGGGCCTCCTTTTTATGACAGTCAGTGCCTTTACACTTAACACATACCTATATTCAGAGAGTTTTTCGTTAAGTGCACTGAATTTAGCCAAATGTAAAGCCGTTTTAATTGAGTAGTTGCCGTACCGATCAGCGCGTGCAGTAGAATACACTACTTTGGTCTGTATAAAAATGAAACATAGCTTACCTTGAAGAGCAGCAGTGTCTATGGGCAGCGCGAAGTGCGCGTTGCGTCTTGAGAACACGCGCGGCACGTGCAGCCAGTCCCCCAGGCTGACGGCGCTCGCGAGTCCTTCGCGTAAGAACGCTTGCAGCTCCTTGCCCGCCGGTCTCTCGCCGCGCGTGCGTAGCGCCTCTTGCAGGACGTAGCGACGCTATCAACAAAACAAGTTACGACGTGACAATTAACATGTCTTTACAAAGTTCTTTTTTATGGTGGAATGTGTTAAAACACTGTACCCGTATCGCAGAGCGGGTGCTGAGGTGTGTGTGACTCTCCCGCAGAGGACAGGGGACTCCCCACTAAGTCACCCTTTGTACGGTATTGCACCGCACATTGCCATTTCATGCGGGTCAGCATAATTTTGTATATCGCACGTTAACTACCATCACTTAGCAAGAAGTCGTGCGACCAAGCGCACTCTACCACCTATTTGTAAACAAGTACAAATAAACATATTTTGGAATCATCAAGGTATTCTCATTCATCAAGTTACTCAAATATATCAATGTGTTTGTGCAACAAGGACAAAGCACGAACACCCTTTTTTTTTAACGTGGGGAATGCTTTGACGCACCGTCCAAGCCCCCGGGTAGGGGCAAGGGTGTGTGGGACTCCACGACAGAGTGCCGCGGCTACCCACTAAACCCCACGGGAACACCTCTCCGGCCATAATTGGGCGACTGCGTGCATGCGCAGAGCGCTGAGCACACGTAAGTCTCCCGGCCTGGCCCGTACCGCCCCAACGTGGAACGGTACGGGCTACCCTCTCCGCCAGAGGCATGGGAGCAGTTAGTGTTCCCTAACTGCCCCCACCGTCGCAGAGGTCGAGTGCAATGCAGGCGACGCGGTACCCATCCGCGTCGCCCGCCGACTCCCACTAGGATGGCGGAATAAGAGCGTTGTAACCTCTCCTTCGCCGCCCTACCCTCCAACGCCTCCTCGCTATAGCGAGGGGATCGAGCTCGCGTTCACGCTCGCTTCGCTCCTTCGCTTCCATAACTTCCTGACAAAAGTTGGAAGCGGCATCCCAGGCTGCCCGCTCGATAAGCATGGCTCTAACCAAGGCGGGCAGCGTGAGGTCTGATCTGACAACGGCCGTCAGAGCGTCGCGCTGTATTGTCCACGCAGGGCAGTCTGCCAGCGTGTGCAGCGCGGTATCTTCAGCCGCCCCGCAGTGGTAGCAACGGGCGTCCTCTTCCCTCCCAGCGACTTTGTGCAGGTATCTGCCGAAGCAGCCATGCCCCGACAGGACCTGCACAAGGTGGAAGGTGAGAGTGCCGTGTCGCCTCGACACCCATTCACGAAGCACCGGCTGTAGTGCATCGTTAGTCCAGCGCCCGTATTCAGCCTGCTGGAGTCTAAGAGGCCAAGAGGCCCACTAAGACACCCTGTAGTGGGGTAGCCCAGCCCCTTTACCATAATCGCTTAAAACAGTATTAATATATATATATATATTATTACTGTTTTATTACCCTGGTTATTTTTTTATCACCCTGGTTATTTTAAGGGTGGCTTCAGGACACGGTAGAAGAATTATTTAACCATTAATAATAAAATTTACTCACCTGTTTAATTAGATATTTATTATCTAAAATATCCAAAAAATACTGCACTGATATGGACACTGAGTGAAGTTGTAGGCAAAACATTGAATGAACGCGAACTGGCAACAACGTCGCCGATTCAAAGTCATCACTGAGTTGATCACAATTTCACTTTCCTACTATACGGGCTTAGGACCGGCAAAACAAAGTTTTTAAAGAAAACAAACAGTACTAGGTAGGTATTACGGTTATGGTAGGTTGTTTTGGCGTAGTTAAAAAATTGGAAACAACTTTAAATACTTACCTACCTAAGAAACAATTTAAATCAACTTTAGTTCTAATAACAAAAGAGTTCTAAATCTAAAGGAAGTCCTTTATCTCATACATAGTCGTGCACGTTTAAAACTATACATGACCACAACAACATATCACTTTGGTTAGTGTTTAACGTCTCGAAATGCAGTTTTCGCTTCAAGTCTTACGTTTGTGTGTTCACTTTCTTACACCAAACACTTAATTTCACTTCACAAGTAAAAATCTACGGTCTACCGGAGTAAGGTCTGTGTATTGGCGAGATGTGTTAACTTGAAACTGAAATTCCGAATGCGCCCGATGGCCGCGCGTCAGGCGCGGGCGCGACATATCGCGATACGTTCACGCGCGCCGGTCAAACGCGAACTAAAGCCGGCCGGCTCGTGCCGACAAGCGACAGCAAACAACAAAACGCCGCCGCCGGCGCCGCCTGTCTCTGTCTTTCACTATTGTAGTGTCTAGTGCAATAATAACTCTTATTTCAAACGATTTGTAGATTGATCTTGCTTGAATTAATAATGCGACGTTACCGCATTTTCCTAAGCCCGTAGTAGTAAATGCTTTATTCATTCATAATCTTACCTTATCGTGTAGTAAACAAGAACAATGTCTATAATTTAATATTACTGGCGGATAAAATATAAAAAATATAACCACATGTTTTTTTTATTGATATGAGTCGTCTAGCGTCTACCGAGCTACCTCTAAAATTTTCCAGTGTGATAAAAAAATAACCGTGTATATATACACGGTTATTTTTTTATCACCCTGGAAAATTTTAGGGACGCTTCAGGACACATCCAATATTATATAAAAAATAAAAAAAAATGAAATAAAAAATTTAAAAAAATATAAAAAAAATTAAAAAATCTCTAAAAATGCTGCTCTCAACTAGTGCAGCATTTTTTGTATTTTTAAAAAAAATAATATAAAATTAAGGATTACACGGTTATTTTTTTTATTTATATTTAAATCATTCTAATACCATGTCGTAAAACGTCCCTTAAATTTTCCAGGGTGATAAAAAAATAACCGTGTATATACACGGTTATTTTTTTATCACCCTGGTTATTTTAAGGGTGGCTTCAGGACACGGTAGAAGAATTATTTAACCATTAATAATAAAATTTACTCACCTGTTTAATTAGATATTTATTATCTAAAATATCCCAAAAATACTGCACTGGTATGGACACTGAGTGAAGTTGTAGGCAAAACATTGAATGAACGCGAACTGGCAACAACTTCGCCGATTCAAAGTCATCACTGAGTTGATCACAATTTCACCTTCCTACTTTACGGGCTTACTTAGGACCGGCAAAACAAAGTTTATAAAGAAAACAAACAGTACTAGGTAGGTATTACGGTTATGGTAGGTTGTTTTGGCGTAGTTAAAAAATTGGAATCAACTTTAAATACTTACCTACCTAGGAAACAATTTAAATCAACTTTAGTTCTAATAACAAAAGAGTTCTAAAAAAGGAAGTCGTCTAACTCATACATAGTCGTGCACGTTTAAAACTATACATGACCACAACAACATATCACTTTGGTTAGTGTTTAACGTCTCGAAATGCAGTTTTCGCTTCCAAGTCTTACGTTTGCGGGTTCACTTTCTTACACCAAACACTTAATTTCACTTCACAAGTAAAAGTCTACGGTCTACCGGAGTAAGGTCTGTGTATTCGCGAGATGTGTTAACTTGAAACTAAAATTCCGAATGCGCCCGATTGCCGCGCGTCAGGCGCGGGCGCGATATCGCAATACGTTCACACGCGCCGCGGTCAAAGGCGAACTAAAGCCGACCGGCTCGTGCCGACAAGTGACAGCAAACAACAAAACGCCGCCGCCGGCGCCGACTGTCTCTGTCTTTCACTATTGTAGTGTCTAGTGCAATAATAACTCTTATTTCAAACGAGTTGTAGATTGATCTTGCTTGAATTAATAATGCGACGTTGCCGCATTTTCCTAAGCCCGTAGTAGTAAATGCTTTATTCATTCATAATCTTACCTTATCTTGTAGTAAACAAGAACAATGTCTATAATTTAATATTATTGGCGGATAAAATTTAAAAAATGTAACCACATGTTTTTTTTATTGATATGAGTCGTCTAGCGTCTACCGAGCTGCCTCTAAAATTTTCCAGTATGATAAAAAAATAACCGTGTATATATATTTTTTTTAAATTAGTTTTTTATAATATTTTTATTTTTTAGAAGAAAAAGATTTATAATTGATTAATTTTCCGAAAAATTTCAGTTAAATTCCCACGACCCGAAAAAAAGTTTCACTTGCATCGTAGTTTCATAAAACCAAACAATAATTTTTATTCTACTTTGTTTTTATTTTATAAAAATATAAGAATTAATATCGGACAATCATGTGACAAAATAAGCATTTAATATTGTTACTTAAAATAATGAAATAAATGCAATATTTAAATAAATTTTGAAGAAAACTGTTGTCCTCACTATCGTGTATCAGTCCCAGATCATCAGCAAAAAATAAATATGGTTCAAGTATAATTTACATAAAAGTACATAAAAACAACATAATTATTGAATTTTTAATATATTTATATTTGGTACGTTAATGTGAAATTCAACATATATTTAACTATGTAGTGAAAAAGTAGTAATATTTTCATGGAATCATCCTATAACCTGGCTCTATACGATCATGGTGGGACCCCTGGATATTTGCAAATTCTATAAAAAATGTTTACGATATTAAAAAACGATAAGATATTAAGCCGGGTCCGCTGCGCCATGTTTTCGTGTTTGTAAACACGAAAACATTGTTTAGTTAACCGATTAGGGGCGTGGTTTAACAGTTTTGTTAGAAAAATACGATAACATGTTTCCCGCGACGAATGGATAACATCCCCCGCGTTCGCCTGCGGGGAGGTGAAGCTAAGCATTTTTGTTAGCGCTCACTAGAGGAACACGTATCGCTTGAAGTTTATAACAATTATTTTTGGTTTATTTTTGAGTGAAATAAAGACAATATTTTGATTTTAATACAACTAATAATAGAGAGACCGGTGCTGTGGGATGTTACATTAATAGATTATACCGAACCTTTCATAAATTTTTAGTTCTTGATAAATAATGACAAAAACATTTTAAAAACAGGCGCCATGTTGGGCTGACATGTTTTGTTAGAAAATTGGCGCAGCGGACTGGCTGTTTTTCTTAACATGTTTTGCTAACATGTTTTGTTAACGTGTTTTGTTAAAAAATTGGCGCTGCGGACCCGGCTTTAGACGTAGCGCCTTCCGTAGCATACTCGTAGCGCCACTCGTAGCACCGGATCCGCTACAAATATACTGCTACTTAGCGCTACGAACATCAGCATTTTGCCTTGCTGACTTCTAACTCTATTTGAGGTAAGTTTAGCTCGTTTAAGTTGAAATGACGCCATACTGTCACTACCGTGCATCATTTCAGATGAGACGAGCTTTAGGTTAGACACTGAATATTAGCGAATTCTATGAAGAAATGTTTAAACTATAATATTAGGCAAGCAAAGACGTAGCGTCTTCCGTAGCATACTCGTAGCGCCGTTCGTAGAACCGCTTACGCTACAATTTTGACTACGCCACTGCTGTAACGCTACTAATAATTTCATTCTGCCTGTTGCTGAATTCCACGGCCGGTTTCATTCAATTACTGTCTATCTGTGGATTTGGTTACAAGCATTAAGCATTTGACATTTGCTCCACACTAAATATGTCCAAATTCTATGTCTGGTACACAAATTTTGAGATTATCTATCTATAGGATATTGAAACGAACCATAACTTGATTTGAGGTAGATAGAGCTCATTTCAGCTAAAACGATGCACCCCATTACTGCCACTATCGCACTTACGCACTGAAGCAAATAAAAAAATGTGTATACGCTACGCACGCATTTTAAATAAAAATTGCTTTGAAATTGTTGGACATTCAGTTAACGGCCGGACTTAAACGGATTTATTGTCCAACTAGTCATATATGTATGTCTGAATGTACGCATCAGAGCAGATATCTGGTTTCGTACAACGCGCCAGTCTGCTCCATACGGAGAGCATAGTTAACGAAATAGTCAACGCCCTCGCATAGATGAAGTGTGGTTATTAATACTGGCACTCACACAATTAAAGCCTGTACAGACTCTCACTTGCGACTGGAGTGGTTCCCAAGTCTTGGAAGCTAGCAAATGTACAACCAGTACCTAAGAAGGGTAGTAGAGCCGATCCAGTTAACTATCGACCTATCTCAATCACGTCCATGCTGTGTAAATGTATGGAGCGTGTTCTAAACAACCGTCTCCTCGCATACCTTGAAGATAATGACCTCCTCAGCGACCGTCAGTACGGTTTTCGAAAGGGCCGGTCAACGGGAGATCTTCTCGTGTATGCCACACATATATGGGGAGAAGCTATTGATGGGCACGGCGAGGCTCTCGCAGTCTCTTTAGACATATCCAAAGCTTTTGACAGGGTCTGGCATTCTAGCCTGCTAGCTGTTCCATCGTATGGTCTACCCCAGAACCTCTGCAATTGGATCTCGAACTTTTTGAGTGAACGTTCCATGCAAGTAGTATTAGATGGCTGCTGCTCCGAACAACTGACTATTGATGCTGGAGTTCCTCAAGGTTCCGTACTTTCGGCAACACTCTTTCTTCTGCACGTCAACGACTTGTTGGTGCCTGGAACCTTCGGGTATGCCGATGACACCACAGTCGTTGATAGATATGTCTCCAATGCAAAGGCCAATAAAGAGGAGATCCGGTCTTGTCGGGAGTCGATGATGGACCGTTTGAATTCTACACTCCGGGCGGTCTCTGAATGGGGTGACGCTAATTTGGTCCAGTTTAATACTAGCAAAACGCAGGCGTGTTTGTTCTCCACTAAACGGAGTCCTTTCTATCTGACTCCGACTTTCCGTGGTATATAACTGGTAACTGATCATATCCACCTACTTGGTATGCAAGTAACTAACAATCTCAACTTTGGTAGTTACATAGAAACCGTTGCCAAAATTGCAGCTATGAAGCTCGGCATTCTCTCCAAGGTCAGGCGGTACTTCACACCGGAACAGTTGCTCCAACTATATCAAGCACAAGTTCGATCTTGTATGGAGTACTGCTGCCACTTGTGGGATGGGTCTGCCAAATATCAACTAGCGGCCCTTGATTCTATTGATAAGCGTGCTAAGACCCTCATTGGTGACACCAAATTAACGGGGGCCAAGCTTCAGAGCCTCGAACATCGTCGTAAGGTGGCATGTTTATCGGTATTTTATAGGATATATCACGGAGAGTGTGCTTTGGAATTACATGAAATAATTCCGGCTTCTCCTTTCCATCTCAGGGGAACCAGACGGCGGCTGGGGTTCCACCCTTTTGTCATTGATATTCCAATTAAACGCACGAAGCGATGCGCTTCCTCATTCATATGGCGAACGGCAAGGGAGTGGAACTCTTTGCCCGCGGATTTGTTCCCTGAGCAATACAACTTGGAGTTATTCAAGATGAGAGTGAAAAGGCACCTTCTGGCTAGGCGTGTCCCATCTTCGGCCTCATCATCACTTTCCATCAGGTGAGATGGAGGCCAAATGCTTATCCAGCATTCATAAAAAAAAAAAAAAAAACAACTAATGAAATAGTGACACGCGTCATTGCAGCTTAGACGAAGTCTATATAGAGCCGGAATGTTTGCGAATTCTATGAAATAAATTGCTTAAACGATATTTAGGCAAGTAAGACGATAATAGTAGGTATATCGTAGCGCCTTCCGTAGCATACTCGTAGCGCCACTCGTAGAAGCGCTTCCACTACAAATTTCATTACGCTAGTGCTGTAACGCTACGAACTAGTGATGGAAGAAAATAGCATTCGCAATAATTTTAAATTTCTAAACGTCCATAAGCAATAATTAAATTAATTGTAATTGCTAAAATTAATTATTTCTAATTACATCGATCGCGCGAAATCATTTATGTTCAAGACCTGCTGCTTTAATACGAAATTTATGAACGCTATCAATCGCGTCGCGGCGCTGACTGCTGCCTGCTAATACTATTTTACGGTCGATGCGTATGCGAATGAATTTGATACGGGCCGATCCGACAGTTCACGATAATTTACAGAATCGAGCAAATAGCATAGCTATAGCATGTATCATGCTAAGATGTAAAAATTTGCGTGCTAATGAAAATTTTCAAAATTAGCATTAATTTCCGTTAATACTACGAACATCGCTATTTAGTCTGCTACTGACTCCTAACTCGATTTGAGGTACCTAATTATTTCCCTCTGTCCACTAGGATCCACCACCTCGATCCTTCAGTGGATCGAATAGATGCCCTAATATTGTTGTTTTGAATTCCGCTACCTCAGAAAATAAGGCCGACAATGAAATCGAACTTCAGTTGGATTTTTCACTACAGAAGAACTTTTTTCAAATTGTACCCACTTACCAAGCCACTGTCGATCAAGGCTGGATGGTCTTTGTATTTATTAATTTATCGTCAAAGAATAACTTCACGTTTCAGGCAGATCCCAGCTTGATAAAGAGAAGAAGGGATAGTACCATTAAGTACTACCGCGTTCTACTCAACTTTACCAGTACCACCTTGGCTTTAAATGGCCTCTTCATCCACCCTATGTAGTTATTTCAGCAGCTTTCGTTGAGAAACGAGGTCGTCTTTCTGGCTATCACAGGCTTGATTAAGGACAGCGCGATGACACAATCATATATTGCCACCATGACAACCCTAATATACCTTATTAATTACTAACCTTGGTATCAAACTCAGTCTCGATGGCCTCTTCGTCCACCTCCCTGTGCAGGTACTTGAGTATCTCGTCATCGAGGAATGAGTCCGTCTTCTTGGCGGTCACAGGTTTGATGGAGGGCAGGGGTATAATGTCGTCGTTCGGCACCACCGCGATCGAACCACGGGAACTAGGGTTCTGGGAGTCGGAGCCTATACCTGCGATCTAGAGACATCATATTGTAGCTAAAGAAACACAGATATTTTTTTATTTACAACCACCTTTTTTAGCCAGAAGTAATAGGTAAGAAAGAGGTGTCCACCCATGCAGACGACTCCGGTACAGTCTCCTCTGCATGGGTACCTCTTTGTTACCTATTCTCGACCTAGCGGCGATGCTTGAATTGCTGTGTTCCGGTTTGAAGGGACAGGCAATGAAATCACTGGGTACTGTGATTTGAAATCTTATATCACGAATTGGCAAGGTACATTGGCTCCTTGGAGGGGTTGTAGATTTTGCAAGTCTAATTGGAACCACATGTACTATGGGCGACAGTAGACACTTACCATCAGGTGGACAGGCTGCTGGTTTGCCAACTTGTTGTTTAAAAAAGCACAATACGACGCACCTGATGCTAAGCGGTTCGTCGTCGTAAGGGCATTATCCGCAACTCGACGACTATGAGAGTGTTTTGCGTCTACGATAAACGGTTATCGTATTCTATAGACGTCTGTGCCAGTGTCACTTGCGCGTTGCCAACCCAGCCTTTAACTCATAGATCCCATTGCTAGGCACATAACTTGCCTTAGACGAGGTGGAATGGGCCTACTACACCATGCTGACTAGACGGGTTGTTTGAGTCCATGACTTGATGTATTTCAAATCCGCATGGACGAAAACCCTGCACCATCACAAGATCATAGACTGTAATCCGTCAATGAGCTGTAGCGACTATAGGTCAGCGGCGGTAAAATAGCTAATAACCTTCTTTGGTAGCCTTAGCATCGTAGGGTGGCAAACTAGGTTCACCCAGAACTCGACTCCTACTTCTAGTGTGGATGAGAGCATGAATGTTAAGCCGCGCCAGTATGGAATGATTGTAACCTGTCTACATATTTTTATTTATAGGTATTATTTGCCTACTTGAGTCTCCGGATCTTGCTGCGTCTGCGCCGCGAGGCCGGCTGAAGTGAGGCGGTCGCTGCCCTGCCGACCTTTGCGGCGCCGCTTACCGCGTCGTCGGCCATCACCCGAGCCTACATTGCATTATTAGGTCTACAGATAATAGATTTGGTTACAACTTTTTCTTCAAGATAAATTAGAGTTATGTTCACACTACAACACTAAAGCTAATAAAAGTATCAAAATAAAACATTCTTCACTGGAGGGGAAAAGTGGCCGATTACCAACAAGAGCGCAGTTTGAGGCCTTATTACACACACGAGTTGTTAATTGCACTTTCTTTCGAGTGTTACAGTGCTTTATACAAAGTCTCGTTACTACAGACACACACATATAGATTGGACAAAACATGGACAACTTCGTATGCAATTTCGTATGTACACATATAAAGCATATGACTTGTAAATCACTCGCGTGCACTTGCCCTTATACGGCTGCTGCTGTGTTATGCCATGTACCTACTCCTGTACCTACTCCAAGGATTATCCCCCCCCCCCCTTTTTAGGGCGGAGGAATCGTTTTTACCATTCCATGGGGCTAAGCTGCTGTAGGATTCGAGTACATCAGGGCTAATTCGCTGGTGTATCTGCCCTCTGCCCCCGGTGGAGGCACATTCGGGATTTGACAGGTAATTCACCGAACGCATCCCCTGGGAGCAGGCCCAGCAACTTAAATATACAACTTTTAACTTTGTTAGTGTTGTTACTTTCAGCACCTCCCTTTTCCTCTTTTTTTTGCCCGTAGCCTTCCGCTACGTGACAGACAGTATAAGTTAAGCTGGGACTACACCAAGGTAGGGGTCAAGGGTCACCAGCCCTTTTATTGTGTAAAAAAGCTATCGCGAACGCTTTCGATTTTGACAGTCAAAGTGCATCCATCGCTTTTTTATCAGACAGTCAACACAGAGTCTTAAACTGACGCCGCAATGATTGGCAAAATCAAAGCTATCGTGATAGATTTTTTCTTAGACAATAATTCCCCAGTTAATTAACTAGTCAATTTAGTTGCGGAGCCCCCTCACACAACCAATACAAGATAATTCCATCTGTCACACGAGATTAAAATATACTTAAATATTTCTTATCACCAACCTCCATCATCAGGGCCGATCATCACAGATTCACCTTCATCGTGCACTTCAGTGTCAGTCTTGGAGCGCTGAGAAGCAAGCGCGTCAGCCTTGTTCTTGGCTTTGATAGCCTTGCCCAGGTTTAGGGCTTTCAGTTGACTCTGAAATGAATTCAGTTTATATGAGGAAACACTAAGGTCGAAACATTCAAAATTCAAAAATAGGTAGGTGTATTTCAAAATGTATTGCTGTCGCGCTGTACCCCTATACCCTGCGGGCTAAGCGTGAAAGAGACAATTGCATGCAGCTAGGACCGAAGATACCTATGAGAAGTACACAAAATAGACGTTTGATAGTGCCCAGTTTTCCTTCTAAAACTAGACCAACTTTAATACTTTTTGCATTTAAAATTAAACAATGACATTGGCTGTTTCCTATTTTTTTTATAGGTAATCGCGTCAAATTTGTTTCCTGGATGTTTGAATACAGCTGAAGAAATGGCCAATCACTTAGGATTTTAAAGGCTTATCTCTTTTAACAATTAACTTAATAAAAAAAAGGAAAACATAAAACATGCATATAAGGGCCATCGATTTTTTTTGTAAAAAATAGAGCAACTATTGCAATTTTATCCAGGAAGGGAACATAGGACTAGGTTTGTGTGGCAAGATGGCCCGTATAATTTTCTCTTAATATGTTACAAATTCGATCTAATAGCAGATTCCTATCTTTTTTAGATAAACATTGCACATACAGACCTTACACTTGTTTTTTTCTGCCGCAACAAAACAGTTTGAAGAGTCAAAAAATCAGCGATATTAGTTCTAATAAAAATTCACACCGCTGCTAATGAATACCGTAAAAGAAATAAATGTAGACCTTTCGAGATTATCCTGCGAACTAGGGAGCAACGGATAAGGAGAAATAGCCCTTTTATAAAATCTCATTCGATTATAATTGGCGAACCCGAACCAGTTATAATGTTGATTTATTATTCCGGAAGCGAGATGACTAAATACCCAGCTTAATGCTAATAATGGAAGCGACGATATTTTAAACGACTTTAGACATATAGTTATACCTCAAGCTTTTTAAAGAACGTATCACTGTCATATGTCAGTGGTTTCTCCTTTTTCTTTTTGGGACTGTTCGGCTGCATTATAGGCACGGGCAGCCGCATCCTCTTACGTAGGCCAGTCGTGCCCAGTGTCGTCATTGAAAAGACCATGTTGGAGCCACCTCTCTTCCTCGTCTTGGGCGCGTAGCTTATGATGATCCTCGTCAGGTGCATAAGGCTGCATTCGCACGAAGGCGGAATGACTAGTGGCACGTTCAGAGGCTTTCGTTTTACACGTCTCTGTTTAGTCCCCAAATTGTCTCCAGTCACAAAGAAACATTCGTCTTTGCTCGCATCTTTCACTTTGTTTTTTTTGACGGCGATCACTTTGGTTTTTGAGACCAGAAACGGTAACATGGCTTAACTACTCGTATTATAATAAGCCAGAAAATCAATTTACGCGGCAATATTCACTGTTAACAATGTCTCTAATCGCACTAGCATCCACAGTTATTGATTTATTTTTGCGTTATCTGCGAATTTTAACGCTCTAGTAAACACTGAAGAGACAGACCTTTGCGAAAGAGATAAACGTTAGAAATTGTAATTATACATGTTACAGTCAAAGCTCATAACCGGTCAGTACCACTATTGACTAAACTCATTGCATATCCGGTGAAAACCACTTTAGACTGTTTTAGGTTAGGTTAGGCTTGGTTAGACAAAACCCCATCCCGATTGTGTCACAACGGAGGTAGAAGTTGCTGGAGGGGGTTTAAGGTATGGGGTTAATACTCGAGTCCAATGCCATATCCTTGGGGCGGCCTTGTCAGCCTACCCCTTGTTGAATCGTAAGAAGATTCCCTCGAATTAAAAAAAAGGTAAGACAAAACCCCGCCTCCTTTGTAAAACGAAAAAGAGTGGGTGGTAGAAAGCGGGCTTCCTTGACCCACCGAACGCTATCTTAAGGGCAAAAGGTGCCTTGGTTCCCCCCGTCTGTGTCCGGGGTCCTGGGAGATGTTTGGCGTTGACCAGTATTGCCAACTGGCCGGGCTATCCAGGGGGTGATCTGATGTCGTAAGTCACCAGAACCCAGGTCACTCCACACCCGATCCAGGCAATAAATTCAGAAAATACTGAACCAACTTAGAGCATATTTTCACTATTTGAAACCATTTTCAGTCTTTTAATAATTCTGGCATTTCCACTGGATCACTGCTAGGAATGTATATAAAAAACATTTTAGCCAAATAACGCCTACAACGTGGCTTCCTATATTAAGAGTTGGCTTGAGTCGCCTCACGTAGGTCACAACTTATTGGTGGTTTTAAAAAATGTGTAAACCTTTCTAGCAGTCCTCACGCTAAGGGGCTCCTTGATCGGCAGCGTTCTCTGCGACAGGACCAGGGGCGAAGCTAGCGGGGGCAGCTGCTCACATTGACCCCTCCCGAGCCGATTCTGGCCGCCCTCCGATAAGTTCAGCGACGGCAGCGTGGACCGGTCGTTGGTCACGGTGGTCTGGCCCGCTGTCATGTCTGACGTGGCGTGATAGTAGAGCGTTTCCTGGGAAAGGAAGATCGATATATACAGGGTGTAACTGAACACCCCAATAACATTTAAGGGTTTAACATCCATCAGAAGTAGAGATTCTGTAGGAAAAATATTAGGGTTAACAAACCTACATTTTTCCCATACAAACTAAATAAAATATTTTTGGTATTAAGTACCGACAGCCCTACGTAAGCGTACGAGGAATACTACGCTCACGTCTGTCATGTGTCATTTTGTGTTTAAATTTCTTTTGTGTTATGAGCTGATTATTGTGCGGTTGTCACTTGAAAGTTTTTGCTTGCAGTTTAAAATCAAATTACTCTGACAGTATTGGGGTTCCAGGTCTCAGACAAGCACCGAAGGTCCATTTAGTATTTAACTTATATGCCCTTATATGTTATTGGGGTGTTCAGTTCCACCCGGTGTATAATTTTTGTTTTTATAAAATGTTTATACAGCAAGTGACCATGGTGTAAAATAAGTTTAGTACTCAATTGTTTTCACGTTACTCTATAAGAGAGATTAACGAAACGTACCCATGGTGTCAAGATGAAGCATCTGCCTCAGCCTGACCAATGCCACGAAGCTATAAATAGATTATTCAGTAACAAAAAGGAAGAAAACATTTTTAAGTGCCTACTTATCCTTTTTGTACCTCATATCGACTTCTTTTACTTTGACCCCACCCCTAAGTTAAGTCTTCTGCCCTACTTCGAAATTTCCCGCAATCCAGTATCAACGCCAGCGTGTGCGGTCTTGAGTGGTAACAATGCAAGTAACTTAGCATATAATTTTACTACTTTCTAACGGAAGGAGACTGTGTACCAGGGTCGCCTGCTTGGGTACCTCTGCCTTACCTATTTCTGCCACGGAGCAGCATTGCTTGCAGTGCTGCGTTCCGGATTGGAGGGTAGGATATGGCAAGATATGGATAAAATATGATAGTGAAATTACTGGATACCGTCACTTTATATCTTATGTCACAAGTTGGAAACGTACAATCTGGTTACGGATTTGCTGTCACAAGAACCACGTGTACTATAGGCGACTGTTACCACTTACCATCAGGTGGGCAGTATGCTTGTTTGCCAAGTTAGTTGTAAATAAAAAACGAATGAAAACCTGGCTATGACTGCGTCGTAAGTCCAAGACTATGGTAGTCCTTTGGTGGGGCTGGTCTGGTGTGAGACACCTGCGCGACGTCCTGGACTTGCCACTAGCCAGGGTCGGCGCCGGAGTGTGTGGCCTTGAGTCTGTCTCCGCGTACCTGTGCGATAATACAATTTCGTTTCTTACAAAATGTTCACGAAATACTATGTAGATTACACAGTAGTGAATTTCACCATAAAGTTTTAAATAAAGTACAATTATCTACAAATGAATTAAAATTAACTTAAAAACATCTCTAAAAATATTAATGCAAAAACAATTGACAGTCAGATTTTTATATTCAAGTCGGTGCCTAACAATGATCTACTGGTGGCACCACGGGCAACAAACGACTGGAAAGTATAAAAAATTTAAAAAAAATATTTTAAAGATCCAGCCTAACCACTAAACACCCCCGGGTGTTCTCCTTGCCCTTTAGAGCGCGTGTAGTAGGGTCCATAAAACGAAACTACTACTACTCACAGGCCCGGGCTAGCCCGACCACTTGGTTAGGTTATCGACAAACCCGATAACACTAGGGCAATCCCCAGATGGAGCGCCTTAAGGCCGCCTGTACGGGGCTAAATTTGCACGCAGGTCCAAGACAGGATCAGTATACGGGCATCGCTTGCAAACTATATGTGTACCTCATTTTATTTATTTTTATTTATTTATTAATACAAACAGATTTTATCCTAGAATAGAATAGAATAGAATAGAATAGTCTTTATGAATAGTCCTATATAGAATAGTCCTATTAGAGAACATTTTGTTGTACGACCGTAAATGTTTAGCAGGTTGACGGAAATTTAGTTACTGTTACCACAGATAATATAATGCTATACCAGTATTGTATAACATTATATTATATGAGCGTCGGTGGCGCTGTGGACTCGGCACTTGCCTTCCAATCGGGAGGTCCGGGTTCGAGACCGCCATGTACCAATGTGTTTTTCGTTTTCTAATTTCATATGTACATTTGTCTGACGCTCCTACGGTGAAGGAAAACATCGTGAGGAAACCTGCATACATCTGCGAAGAAATTTAATGGCGTTTGTGAAGTCGACCAATCCGCACTGGGCCAGCGTGGTTGACTAAGACCTAATCACCAGGCGCGGATCCAGCCCTCAAAAAAGATTGTGGTCACAGCCACCCGAAATTCGGCCCAGTGTGAGTCGGAATATAAACTTGCTCATGATCGATATACATAGTGCGTTCCTACAAAGAAGATGTTTACAAAACATATGACGCCCTGACCAAGATTCATTGTCTTTTTCAGTTAAGGATCTAATCTGCTAAATATCCATTGGATATAATATCAAAAGCCTATCGATCTAAATAGACCGCGAAACGTCACTAGTCTATTAGGGTTGTGGGCATGCCCATGGTGCCCACAACTGTGGATCCGCGCTTGCTAATCACCCTAACATAGGGTAGGCTCGAACATCTCGGTGGGGACGTATATGAGCTGTGATGATACAGTATTGCTACAAGAACTATACCTCGGAAATATACTATTACCGTGACTATACCAATATTTTAACTCTTCGTTGTGTTCCATTGCGTTCATTTGTTTTTATAATTCGACAAAATAAAAAATCTGCTAAACATTCTAATTCCGTGACTGTACGTATTATGCCCTTATACATCCCCGTTGGGTAAGCTGGATTACCAATAGATTATTGGTTCCTTATTTAAAAGACAGTAGTCCGGTAGAAGTAAATAAATGTTTGTTAGTAGTGCTTTTTATTCACAATACCTTCTAAACATATCTTCGGTAACAATATCGTGTGGTATTTTATTTCTCTCGGCAGCATTTCGGTCATGGAACTTCGACGGGTCTTCGTTTAGCTGGTGAGGTTTTCCATCGATTAACTGGAAAATGCAACTTATAACTCAATGTCAAAACTGAGTCAAGTAGATTAAAAACATTTTTTTTGAGTAAAATTCCGGTTTCTTTGTATTTTATCATGTGGAAATATAACCATGTGGATCGCTTGGTGGTAAGCGTGCGGTGGTGCGGCCAATAAAGCCATACAATAGCAGAACTTTAGAAGCATCACTTCTTTAGAAGCATCATTACGTTTTGCTGATCCTACAAAATCCTCTTCACGCGTTTTTGCACCCCATGCATCCTGTCTTTATATAGAAATACTAGCTGTGCCGGCGAACTACGTTTCGCCATAATAACGGCAAACCACGTTTCGCCATAATAAAAAATAGTTTACGACCTATTCTCAGACCTACTGAATGTACACAAAAAATTTCATAAAGATCGGTCAAACCGTTTCCGAGGAGTTTGGTAACAAACACTGTGACACGAGATTTTTATATATTAGATTTTGCGGTGGATGTTAGCAAAACTCATTATAAGATAGCTGAGTATCTGGATTAGGGTGCAAATTTGTTGTGTCCCGCGGGAGTACTGGGACAAAATATTGGTAGTAGTCCCGTGATGGGACAACTCAACGGGACCAGTGGGATAGACCCGATTTACGCACAGATGAAGATCGATTCGCTACCACCTATGCTACCACCTTATGCAACTTTAGTTTTGAATGCATTTTGTAGTTCTGCCCCCCTAGCATGACCACCGAAACACGATATGATAAAACGATAAAGCGATATAAACTGTTAAAAAAGTTGGATTTTATCTTCAAGTTTTGAGTATGTTTTGGATATTGGTATTATTATTGTGGACATTGTTAATATATTAATATCGATATAATTTCAAGTTAGCCATTATATCCAATATATTTTGACAGTTCATAACGATTTATCGATTTATCATATCGTGTTTCGTTGTTCATGCTACGGGGGCTGGGTAACTATTATTTAATCTGTTGTTTTGGGTTAGCTACCGGAGTATGTATATATAGGTATATACATACTCCGGTAGCATGGTAGGAGGGATTACACGTCATTCCAGAATCTGATGGCAAATGTAGAGCTGAATTTCAGCTCTACATTTGCCATCAGATTCTAGTTCACCTATACATTAAACATATACACGTGTAACTCTAGTTGCTGACTCGTAGCAGTTGTTTTGGAATGCACTTTGCAATTCTGAGCTAGCGACCGGAGTACCATGGTAGAAGGGGGGATTACACATTATTACGTGTAATAATCTTATCTGGCGAGAGCGTAGCAGGCAGGTAGGGGCGAATCCAGACTTTCATTATGGGGTTCTAACAATGTTCGGAGCTATGATTTTTGCACGGCCCCCATGCATCCGCCAATGGGAACGAGGTACAGGCAGGAGGGAGAGGGGCGACTAGAAGGGCAACAGGTTGCTGTGCTAGGTTAGTGTGTAAGATTGTATTTTTTTTTTCACTTTATTGGGGAAAACAAACAATGTGACAATGAAGTATGATATTTACAGTTATAAATGAAGTTAATAATTGCACATCAACACCGTTTACCACAAAAACGTTATAAACTTATACTAGCACAATAAAATAAAATATTTGACTAAGGATAAAGCACACGCACGCATATCACACACACACGCACACACGCACGCACGCACGCACACGCACACACACATAGACACACGCACACACACACACACATAGTCACACATACACAAACACATAGACACCACACACATACACAACACAAAACATAAAGATACACAAGATTATTTTACATTTGTTTAATTTTTTCATATGTAACCCTACTGAATCTGCCTGGTGGGACTGCATGCATATCAATATCAGGAAAATGATCATTATATAATGAAACCATTTGATATAAAGGTTTGAGACAATAAACATTATTATTATACATTATAATACAGTATTAAATCTTAACGACGCGACGCCAACTGGAGTGACTCATAAAAGCTTAAAAACCACGATAAAAACTAGTATTCTAGAGGTTTTTCTTTGCCTTTAAAAATTAAATCATGACCACGACTAGGTATACCTATATTCTAGAGTTTCTTGTGCCTGCCCCGACTCCCTAATTCTTGTTTTTCTCTTGCTACATCCCTTCCCCCTAAATAGAATGCTGGCTACGCCCTTTGCATCAGGTGGAATAGAATTGTTAGGTTCACTATAACATAAAATTAGAAGACCACAGCTTACAGCGGTACGTACGCGGCGCACCAAAGTATATCGCGACGCGAGCTACTTACGCCTTGTACTGTACCTACAAACCAGACGTAATTTGTCATACCCAATTGTCCTTCACCCGCTTGACGAACTCCTTGGCCTCGGTGTCGGCGGGGTGGTTGCACAGCACTGAGCAGGAGTGAGGGAACGGGTTGTAGAGGCCCGCGTATGGCCGTAGCATAAATGGCGCCGGTGTCACCTCGCATCGCAACTCCACCTCTGTGCTCTGGACAACAATGATGGTTACGCGACAAAGTAGCGACACGTCTATTATTATGTAAATCTTCAGGTTCGGTCGGGAATTGTACCCATGTCATCGACAAGCCATTTTAATGCTGAGATGTATCTACTACAATACAAGTTTTATTTCCAACTAGCTGACCCGGCGTACTTTGTATCGCCATGTTTTTTAACAAAATTACTGAAATGTTTGTTAAAATTTTTATATTACACAAACCTTGTCCTAACAATAACGAATACATAAAACCAAGAATCATCCAATTTGGTGGAGTCGTTCCAAAGTTATGGGCGTACCATACATTTCGAAGATCCATTTTTATTTTTATATAATAAAGAAGATAAATGGCTAATTAAAGGCAGTAGGTAAATTAATGGTTCTTAGTTCAGGATAAAGAACTTTACTCTAAGCCAAGGTTATTAGCGTTTATCCGTTAAGGCCAGAGACGATTCAAGATTATTAAAAATTGTAAAAAGTAGATACATTTTTAAAACATTATCATCACCAGTAGATAGTCTTTCATCGTGTTAAAAACGACCACAATTGACCATGCGTAATCTTTTTCTTATATTTCAACAAATTCAAACTATGTTTGGAGATATTACGAAAACTGGTATTAAAGCAAGACTTCAGTGGCTGGCTGGTGAGGTCACTGCGTGAGAATCACAGAACACCTATGTTCTGTGGTGAGAACATTTCGCCAAAGTCGAGCTTATAAGCCTTATGGAAGTTGTTGCGCGCTAATCGCAAATTCTTGTTTTTTTTGCTGCAAGCCTTTACAGCGTCCAGTGAGTTTTCATGTCTAATCGAGATCCCCCTGGTAGAATTATAGAGGACGGGCCTAGAGTGACCCGCCGAAGAAAAAGAATGGTATTACGCCGAATATAATTACGTGGGGACAAATACTTATTACATTAATCTATCGATTTCAAAACAAGTTCTTTTCTACTCTAGCGTATAACGACAAACCTTTTGTCTTGAAAGTCCGTGCTTTTGTGTGACAGGCAATAATCCCGTGTTGCTAGTCAGTCCCATTACTCCATAATACGACGAGATCACAGGCGAGTAGTTACCTATGTATCTACAAGATATTCAAATAAGATGCTTCCTTTATTTTTGTTCTTCGGCAAATAGTTAGCGAGCACTCGTGTATATTGATCACACTGATGCTTAGTTACCAATTTGCTTACGAGTACATCTAAAGGTATCTATCAGATACGTAAGTATGTTAATAAACAGGTTACTACTGTTCGAAGTTTTGTAACAAAACGCTGTTGGTTATTAAAGCACAGAATACAATTAATTAAGTATCTTAGATCGGACTTAGATCATAGAATGTAGATTTTGTTCATGTGACAGTTTCGGTCAAGTTAATTATAGATTTATTTCATTCTCTTTGGTATACATTGTGTTATTCAAGAGGATTATTAGGATTCTTCTGCGTTTCAAAGAATTATGGCCATTTTCACCAACCTCTTCTTAGCTTAGGTTGACTCTTAAGTAGCATGCTGTCACATTCTTTTCATTAAAGACAAAAAGTGACAGCATACGACTTAGGGGCTTCCTAAGCTAAGTTATGGTTGGTGAAATCGGCCATTAGTTACCTATTATTATTATTATCTCAGAAGAATAACTTGTTATTCTGAGATTATTATAGATACATATTAAAAAAGACGCCTTGTGGTTGACGTGCGCTTGCGCTACATATAGATGAGCATGTATTTAAGACTAAATGTACATTTCTTTTTTTAATGCATGTAGGTACGAAAATTTCAAATTTATTGGGCACCTAGGTATGCATATTTTTGTATAGGCTTGGGGTCCGGACACCTCCCCCATCAACGTACGTACACACAGATCTGTGTACGTAAACCACATAGAATGAAGTTTTCCTCTAAGTAAAAAGGCGCAGGTTCTCTATCAGTGTCTAGACAATTTAACTAATACACTAGGCAAATTAAAGTCCTTAATTTGGACAGTCCCCATCAAAAAGTTTTACCTACGCCTATGCTTATTTAATCTATACTAATATTATAAAGAGGAAGAATTTGTATGTTTGTATTGGATAGGCTCCGAAACTACTGGACCGATTTAAAAAAATTCTTTCACTAATAGAATGCTACAATATCACTGAGTAATATAGGCTATAGAATATTTTCCTAAATATGAAATTACCAAGGGAAAAACGAAGATAACGCGGGCGAAGCTGCAAGCGGAAAGCTATCTATACCTATAAAATTCTTTGTCCTGAATGACTGACTGACTGACTGACTGACTGACGGATCAACGCACATTCTAAACCGCTGATCGTAGGGACTTGAAACTTGGAGGGTGTGTTCTTTGTATGACGTAGGCGTCCGTTAAGAAAGGATTTTCCGAAATTCTACCCCTAAGGGGGTGAAAAAGGGGGGCAAAGTTTGTATGGGACAACTGGATTCCTTGGTCCAATCTACTTTAAATTTTGCATAACCATTCGTTAATAGAATCGATGGATAACATGTTTCGTATTTTATTGAAATTCATCCTCTAATAGGGTGAAATGGGGTGGTAAAATGTGATATCGACATTATTGTCGTTTTCATTGTTTTTTGGGTCGTAGATTACGAAAATAACATCGATATCAAAATCCAACATGGCGGACGCAAAATACCATCATCCCTTGATGGGGTGCAATGGAGTTGAAGAGTTACGATTCTGTATTAATTATCTTAATCGTATTTAATATTATAATAAAATCGTAGGGGTGCAAAAATCTGTAATTGCGAAATATTAAAAAAATAAAACAATACACAGGAGTAGGTGTATATTGGGCATTCTAAAACAGTTTTCATCAAAACACCGCAAACGAACGGAGTGAGATTTGAGCTACGCTTCGCTGCGCTCTAGCTCCGCTACGCTCCGCAAATCTCACTGCGTTCGTTTACGGTGATTTGATGAAAACAGTTTGAGATTGCCCAATATACATTATACAGGGTTAAATTATTCATACCATTAAATTGTAATTTTTGATAAATAAAGAGTTATGCGAGTATATTGAATCACCATATTTGTTTTCATTAATAAAACGCAGAAATTTTTGTTAAAAATATTTTTTTATTATAAAGCAAGTAACAAATATCATCATAGCTAAACTAGAACAATACTTTAAATACAAATTTTCATTCAAGTACAATTTACTGAAGTCATAAATTACATGTGCTTAAGTACCACTTTTTTATGAATAAAACATTCCTTAGAGCGCACTCTTTTTTATGAGTTATACAATTGAAGTTAGCTCCACCTTTAGCATAACTATTGCGCAATGTTGCAAAATTAGGACAACCTTTGCCTTCAACATTTATCAAAAAGTAGTCAAAACACAAATCTTTAATCCATTTTTGCTTTTCAACACCTTTCATTATTATGGTTTGGTCCTTTAAAATTGGAATAATTAATCTCTTAAATTCTCTGAAATCTATATTGCCTTGACTCCAGTATATTCCTCTGTTGCGTTCAATCCAATTGACTGCTCTTTTTTCTTCGGCAGATAATTTTAGATACGAATATGGAGGTTTTATTAAAAAGACTTGCGTAAACTCTTTTGTGGCTAACGCAAATTCCTTAATAATAAAATTATTTTTGCAGTCTTTGAATCCTTGAACATCAACAAAAAGTATCGAACTCTTATCAGCACTCATTGTTTCGTTGTATTCCACTGTTTAACATAAAGTTGAAGTTTGTTCTTTCAAATACCTTTTGATTGCACTTTATTTAGTTAAGATATTTTCTTCACAATATTGCTCAGAGGTTTGTGCTCAAAAATGCAGTCATTTAAAATCAAGCAATATGCTGCTGTCTGATCCGGGATTTCTTGGTCTGTTTCAATCTCCACTCTGACATCGATTGATCCCTTTATCATTTCTTGTTGGTGAGAACAATCAATAACAAATAATGGGGCAACGTCTCTGAATTCCTTCAAGCTCATCAACGGCTCTGGTCGCCGTCCATGATAAGACTGTTGGAATCTTGCATATTGTTCGTATAATAATTTAAATTTATCCTCTGAGAAACTGACATTCAATCCTTCATAAGGGTAATACGATGAATTTAAATATACTTTTACATCTCGTACATTGCAGTGATCGAACTCTGCCATTGACATTTCCGCATTGTGTTTGCGATTGGTTTGCAAGGCTATAATAACGAATCTTGGTTTCTCTATCTGTGACGAAGTTTTGATAGACCAAGTGTGTTTACGTGTCTTCGGTAATAATGGATATTCATACAAATCCCAATTTCGAAATGCTAGTGTAATAGGCCTGTCCTTTTCTAGATGTTTCAACAAATTGATTCTTTCACGATCTGATACTTTAACGTGCGGAACTCGCCAAACAACTTTGCTAATAGTTATATCTTCGACCACCTCTCCGACATTTAATTTCAAAGCATTGAGATTCGTATTGCTTCTTAATAGCACCAATTCATGTTTGGAGTAATTATAACTTTTTCATAATCTTCTGCAAAACCTAAAATTTTCTTCAACGGCACAGAAGCCGAAAAAATTCCTCCGTTAAGATTGTTTGTACCAGAAGTTGACCATCCCCATACACGTGAGCATTCAGATTCATTATCATTTAACGAGAGGTACGATTTTATTGTTGTAGTTATGCCAGCATTTTTTATTTTGTCTATTTCTATTCCGTTTAACTCATATCGAATATCTTGAAATAAATATAGTGTTAGCATTTATTGTACTTTACCAACCAACATACAATGTGTATAGCCTATACATATACTTACATTCATTACCTATCGACTGATTTATGTGTTATAATAAAATAAACGGTAGTTAGAAAATAAGTCCGACTCGAAGTTATATAAGACGCGCGGGTGTATTCTAAGACACAGTTCACGTCAGCTATTCGTGCGGTTATCACCTGTCATTTTGAGCGTTGTTCTAGTGTTCTCGTGTATTAATACAATAAAGAAGTGAATAATCAAATAAATAGTGTTCTTATTTTGACCTTTTCATAGGTCAGAAGTGGGATCACACCGGAACGTGTGTCAGTTTTGGTGGAAAATTCACGTCCATTTTTCGTCCGTTCTCTTTTTGTTTAATTTCTTAATTACTGAAGTTACATAAAATGCCTAAGCATCCATCGCGAAAACGTACAAGAACTCCAAGGAACTCGAGTAGTGAAACAGAATCATCTCCAGAAAGTCGGCGTAGTCACAAAACACGGCATAAGCATTCACGGCGAGATAGGCGTTCAAAACGTGCTGAGAAAAAAATGCGGCAACGTACACAGACTCCTGATTTAGAAGATTCCGTGCCCTGTTCGCGCATGGATCCCGGAACCAGCGATTGGCGTCACGCAGAAGAACCAAATACTTCTGCACGTGGCGACCACGTGCAATCACCATTGGCAAGTACTCATTCTTCCGCTTTAGAAGCTAATAATTTAGTGAACATTTTTAAAGAACTCTTTAAATCTTTACACGTAGACAGTAATTCTGAACGTTATCCAACATTGAATGTTGTTCCTGAATTTGACCCTGCTAAGCGAAATCAGAGCATTGACATTTGGCTTAGTAAAGTTAATGAATGCGCAAAAATCTATAATTGGACAGAACGACAAATTGTACATTATGCATTGCCTAAGTTAGTGGGACTAGCCCAGAAGTGGTACCAGGGTTTACCTAGCTTATTATTTACATGGACAGAGTGGCAGCAAAAATTACGTTTAGCTTTTCCTAGCGATGATAATTACGGTCGTTTGCTAACGGAGATGCTCGCTTGTAAGGCGCGATTCGGTGATAATTTAGAGGAATATTATTACGAAAAAATAGTTTTATTGAATCGTTGTAAAATTTCTGGCAAAAATGCAATTGACTGTTTATTGTTCGGTATTGAAGATAGATCTATTAGAACTAGTGCAGAAGCAGTTCAATTTAGCGAACCAGATAAATTGCTAGTCTACCTCCGTAACGTTAAAATTGCAAAAAGAATTGACAAACCAAATGTAACTTTGCAAACGAGCGTATCCGATGCCAGGCGAGTAAAGTCCGTTAGGGATAATATAGAAATTAAGGTAACTAAATGCTACAATTGTGGAGGGGAGGGCCACCCCTACTTTAAATGTAAACAGCCTATTAAGCGTTGTGACCAGTGTCACAAAGTAGGACATTTAATTAATGACTGCCCTAATAAACATCAATCTGAAAACACTAAGACTGTTTTGAATATTTCAAAGGGCCAAGACAACGATGCAAAATATTTTAAAATTGCCACAGTTAACGGACTGGTTATGAACTGTTTCGTCGACTTTGGTAGCCAAATAACTATGCTAAGAGATTCTGATGCGCACAGTCTAACAACAATATGTCGTAATAATTTGCCAATATTAAGGGGCTTTGGTGATTCTGTAGTACATTGTCTAGGTAAATGCGACGTTGAAATTGAGATTGATTCAGTAAAGGCTCATGTGGAAGCATTAATAGTTCCTGATCACTTCTTAAAAGTATCATTGCTTGTAGGTCAAACATTTACTGAACAAAACCACGTAATTGTATATAAAACTAAAGATAAGTTAGTGATAAATACGACCTCCAATGAACCTCAACAAATGAAGCTTTATCTCGGCAAAACCGTTACTGTAACAGGACGTACTGAAGTCCCAGTGTATTCAGTTCCACATTTTAATGGTGAAGTGTTGATAGAACCTAGCCTTTGCTCGCACCCTTTGATGAAATATGATATAATGCCGTGTATCCTAGAACTTGTTAATGGTAAGGCCCGACTTTATTTAGATGGCTTAATAGAAACGGGATTTAATTTAAAGAAGGATACCTTACTATCTCGCGCTTTCCCTTTAACTAAACATAAGTGTCATAGTGTAAATAAAGTTGAGCAATATGATGACAATGTCTCTAATACTGTTGTTATTGGTCCTGAATCCATATCCGTTAGCGAACAACTTAATCAAAGTGATGTTCTTCGTTTAACTCAGCTACTAAATGAATATAGAGATTGTTTTGCTTTCTGTACAAAAGAACTTGGCTGTATCACAAACACACATTTGGATATTAAATTAAGTGATAATACTCCAGTTGTATACAGACCTTATCGAATGCCCCTCGTGGAACGGCAAGTTGTGCGTAATATAGTACATGAACTTGAAGAATCTGGTATAGTCAGGCCGTCAACTTCAAACTATGCATCTCCAGTTTTACTAGTTAAAAAGAAATCTGGAGAGCATAGATTGTGCGTTGATTATAGGGCTCTTAATAAAAAAACAATTAAAGAGCATTACCCTCTTCCCAGAATCGATGATCAATTAGATAACTTAGCAGGCTTTAAGTATTATACTACACTAGACCTTATGTCTGGCTACTATCAGCTATGCGTTTCTGAACCCTCAAAATACCTCACAGCCTTCATAACACCTGACGGGCATTACGAGTTCAATAGAATGCCGTTTGGTCTCGTTAATGCGCCGTCTAACTTCCAAAGGGCTATCAATAACATATTGGGTAATGCAAGGTTCAAGGACGCTTTCGCATATATGGATGACGTCATCATACCATCCAGAACCATTGCGGAAGGCTTTGATAAATTGAAATCAACCTTAGAATTATTTCGTACAGCTGGCTTAACACTTAAGTTATCAAAATGTAATTTCCTGATGGAATCCATTGAGTATCTTGGTTTCGAAGTAAATGCTGAAGGCATACGGCCAGGAAGAGCTAAGATAAGCGCCGTTGAATTGTTTCCTCGTCCTACTGACCAACATAAAGTCAGGCAGTTTTTAGGTCTTTGTAGCTTCTTTCGTAGATTTATAAGAGGGTTTTCCTCAATAGCTCGACCACTTACACAGCTCTTAAAGAAAGACGCAAATTGGCAGTGGTTGGATTGCGAGGAAAGTGCTTTTGAGACTTTAAAACAGAAATTAGTAAAACGACCTATTTTAGCTTTTTATGATCCCGCATCTGAAACTCAGCTCCACACAGACGCTTCAAAGCTTGGGATTGCCGGTATTCTCCTTCAGAGAGCGTGCAAAGATGCACCTTTTAATGCCATAGCCTACTATAGCAGGCAAACTTCGCCGGAGGAATCACGGTTTACTTCATATGACTTGGAGACGTTAGCAGTCGCAAGCTCGTTACAACGATTTCGTTCCTATTTGATAGGTATTCACTTCACTATAGTAACGGATTGTAATTCTCTAAGGGCTACATTTGGGAAGAGAGATGTTTTGCCTAGAGTGGCGAGATGGTGGAACATTATGCAAGAATATGACTTTAATATTGTTTACAAGGCAGGTTCCACCATGTCGCACGTAGACGCACTCAGTCGAAACCCGTCCGAGCCAACCTCCCTTGAAGTAAGAGCCATTGAAACAAATTGGATAGTAACGGTGCAACAAAACGATCCTGAGCTTCAGCGCATTGTTTCGATACTAAAAGATGAAACGACGGATAACATTTTAGAAATTAAAAATAATTTTGTTATTAAGAGGGGACTGTTGTACAGAAAAACTGAAGCTGGGGACCGGTGGGTTGTACCGAAGGGAGTTAGATGGCAAATACTAAAAGCCAATCATGACGATATATGCCATTTTAGTTTCGATAAAACTTATGATAAAATTAAGAGTAATTACTGGTTCACTAAGATGAGAAGATTCATAAAAAAATATATTAACTCTTGTTTAGAGTGTGCTCACACAAAAGTCCCATCAGGCAAAAAGGCGGGTGAGCTTCATCCAATATCCAAGGTTGATCGTCCTTTCCACACCTTACATATAGACCACCTTGGTCCATTTGTAAGAAGCAGGAAAAAGAATTCTTATCTATTTTTGATCATTGACGCATTCACAAAATTTATTATATTAGTTCCTGTTAAAAACACAAAATCTATTAATTCTATTTCTGTATTAAAAAATTATTTTCACACTTTTGGTGTTCCTACTAGGGTAATTTCGGATAGAGGAACCTCGTTTACTTCCAAAAACTTTCAAGACTTTATAAGTTCTTTAGGAGTGAAACATATTATGAATGCTGTAGCGACACCTCGAGCAAACGGTCAGGTGGAACGGTATAACCGTACTGTCCTGTCCGCATTGGCTGCAAATAATCTTAACAAACCAGAGCAGTTATGGGATGAGTGCGTATCGGAAATACAGTGGGGCTTAAACAACACCCTTAATAAGGGAATAGGCAAGACACCAGCTCAGGCGTTATTTGGTTTGGATTTGGTTGGCACACCTAATTCTTTATTAGATCTTAACATTACTGATGAGTCTGAAAGGGCAAAGAGTAATGTGCAAAATATTAGAACCGAGATATCACAGCATATAGAAAATTGCCAAAACAATCAAAAAAGGCGGTTTGATAAAAGTAGGAAAAAGGTTAGTTACAAGGTAGGTGAGTTAGTTAGGGTTGAAAGAGAAATCGCTTCAACAGGAAATAGTAGAAAATTATTGCCAAAGCTTCGTGGACCTTATCGTATAGTAGAGGTACTTGACCATGATAGATATAAAGTAGAAGACACGCTACTATCTCGCAAAGGAAATAGAAACTTTGTAGGATTTTTTTCTGTAGACAAGATACATCCATGGATGGTCTTTAATCAGGATCGCAATAGTAGTGATTCACAGGATGAAAGCGATAAGCAGGATGAAAATGACACATAGGAGTAATTCGACCATTTAATTGGTATTTTTTTATATTATGTAGTACCATTAGTGATTTAGGTGAGGTTTCGTAAAAAGAATTATTTGTAAATAAATGACTGATACTGATATCTTTTATATAATAATAAGCTCTTATATTGTTCGCATATGTCCACTATAAAGTATGCTATTTACATAGGTTAAATATAAATTTGATTATCAAAAATTGTGATTTGTAGGCATTTATTGCAATAAATCATATTGTGACAATATATTCAAGTTATTTATTAAGGACATGCAGGGACTTCAATGTATACCTACACAAAAAAATATTCAATTGTTGCTGGTATGTTGTAGACAAGCAGGGGGGCTACAACGTGCTATAAAAAGATTCCAATGTTACTGGTATGTTGTTGACGTGTAGGGGCTGCAACATACTATCAAAATAGTTAACAGTCATAAGTATGTTGAAGACATGCAGGGGCTGCAACATACTAGAATTGTAGATATGCAGAGGCTACAGTGATTCTCTTAATAAATGTATAATTGCGTTGATCTCAGGTATTGTTGATCGTGTCGTGGACATGAAGGGGCCACAGCATGTGTGAATTATTGTGGATATGTAGAGGCCACAGTAGCTCCTTCAATACCATTGCTAACTTCTGATTACAAAATGTTGTATAATAAGATTGTGTCTAGTCTTAATTAAATTATTCCTAATAATATTATGACAACTGTTTTTATCATATTGTAAAATCACTAACGTTATACGAGGGATACTAGTCTTTAATATTATTTTCAACACACTTGCTCGTAAAGTGGATCTAATTTTACCGGTTTTAGATACATAAAGCAGCTTATAAAACACGCGTGTATTATAGCCGAGGCAGGTATCGCGGAGTCCGGCAATGCTGCACTTGCCGGCCGCGCCAGTAATGTACTATATAAAAAAAAAAGCTAGAGGTAATATAAAAGACATCAACGAACTACATGATTTTTCAACAGATTATTTTCATACCATTATTAAGTTTTGTTTAGAACTTGACAATAATTTGTCATTTATTCCAAAAATTCAGTTTATTAAGTATTTTTCCTTACAAGTGTGTTGAAAAATCACTATTACGCCTCGTGAGTTATAACCAACATACCGCATTCTTCATATGTTTTAAAGATTATATAATTTATATTACTTGAGTGATTCAAATGGTTTTAAATGACATACTTACATAGGAATGTTATAAATTCTACTTAAATTCACGAGACGTGAAAGTGTCAGGAAAGGCCGACTGTTAGCATTTATTGTACTTTACCAACCAACATACAATGTGTATAGCCTATACATATACTTACATTCATTACCTATCGACTGATTTATGTGTTATAATAAAATAAACGGTAGTTAGAAAATAAGTCCGACTCGAAGTTATATAAGACGCGCGGGTGTATTCTAAGACACAGTTCACGTCAGCTATTCGTGCGGTTATCACCTGTCATTTTGAGCGTTGTTCTAGTGTTCTCGTGTATTAATACAATAAAGAAGTGAATAATCAAATAAATAGTGTTCTTATTTTGACCTTTTCATAATAGTATTGGATTGTTGATAAAATACACATTTGATATTTTTTCTTTAGTCGAAC
The DNA here is from genome assembly GCA_963935595.1 of Schoenobius gigantellus. NCBI lineage: Eukaryota > Metazoa > Arthropoda > Insecta > Lepidoptera > Crambidae > Schoenobius > Schoenobius gigantellus. Next base: position 30,275,743 of record OZ012552.1, read on the forward strand.
TATTATAAACATTGGCTTTACCCTCAATATACAAAGTGCTGAGTGAGGGTAACAGACATAGATCTTGTTGATTAATAGGTATTCTTATTTCATCATTCTTGTTGAAACTTGTTACGTACGGTTTATAAGAATGATATTCGAAACTTTCAATACTATTGTCGTATGATGTTGATTGAGATATATTTAAAATATTCATTTTAACAAGCCAATCAACTTCAAAAATTCCTTATTGTTTTTGGTGAGCTTCTTTTTTATGTGAAGCGGTGTGCTTTTATGAGGTGATCTTCTAGTACTAACTTGAATGCAAGCTGTGTCATGATTTTTATTGAAATTTATCATTTTTACGAAAATGTAGATACAGTTGTACTTCTTCGTCTCGTAAATTGATTTGTTTATTCTCGGCGTCTAATAATTGTATAGTTATTGCACTTATAGAACTTTTATTTACAGGAAAATATATTAGATTTTTCGGCACTTCAATGATCCGATAACCAGGTGGTACGTTAGGAACAAACTCGTGAATAATATGACTTGCAGATCCGTTCACGAATGACCCACTAACTACGTCGCATTCGATGCGCACAATGGTTGTTGGCAATATACTGACAGGATACAGATATTCGGTCCTTTTTAATGCCTTTATTGTTTCTCCACCAAAACCTAAAATCCTTCCAAGTGAGTCACTTTTGTTGAAATGAACATCTTTAGTACAAAAAATTGTAGTTTTTAAAGTATTATTATTACAAGTTAATTTTAACATTGCATTTCTAATGTATGTCTTTAAATAATCACAGATATCTTGAAGTTCATAAGCTCCTTCAGGTATTTCGATTACTTCGTTATCGTCATAGTAGAATTTATTATTTCTTTTATCTATGTTGGGTATAGAAATAAATGTTGAAAAATACAACAATCCACACTCATAGTATCCACTTAATTCCAAAGTAGGTGAGTAGTTTGTTATCAGAGAGGATCCTTTTCCAGTTATAGACACAGTGAAAGACATTTTACTACTGATAAAGAATTTTATTTCAAGCTTTATATAAATGTGTTTTCCAATACTCCTTTAAAAATTTTATACAAAGGTGGCCGCAATTAACAGAGTCAAATGTTTGATATTGCTCATAGTTATAATTTAAAGAAACATTTCTTAAGTAATCAGGTAGTTCTAACGGAGGTTTCAGATTACCAAAACTATCAAAATATTCAGCATACTTATTTTCTTTCACGTAGGCTACCCAATGTGTTCCAATGTTATTTGAAGTATCTAAATTTATAATACCGCATTCTATCTTCCTAGGTTTTGAGGGCAACGTATCCCTCATGAAAACACCACGAAAAAATGGAATATCACTAGCATGTTTTAATATATCCCAATTAGTTAATGCCCGCCTAGGTAGCCGCTTTATTAGTTTTTTGAGGGTTTCAAATATAGACCTGCACCCTTTTTATAAGGTCTAATATATAATCCTTTTCCGAGAGCAACCGCCTCCATCATCTTATTATGTCGTTCCGATTCTTGAAGAGCTTTTTGAGCTGCTTTTGAATCATTAACCGCTTTTGCTATGCCAGCTGCTCCACCAGCCAGTGAACCTAAAGCTGATAATCCCGCGAAAATAGGAATTAACGGTAACAGTCCTCCACATTTTGGAATAGGAATACAACGAGGTAAACTCATTTTATTTTTATTTCTAAATATATTTTTTGCAGCGGCGACCGCATATTTAATAGTAGAATTTGTGTCTTTAGATTTTATTTTTTTTAATTTAGATTTGAGTTTTTTCACAGCCGTCATAAACGACCGAGCACCTGCACCAGCTCTTAATTTGGCCTTCATAGCATTTTTTACTATCCATGAAGCAATTTTTTCTTTCTTTCCAGCGTCTTTTGATTTCAATCTTCTTTGAGCCATATTTAATAGATCTAGATCAGCTTTGTGCCTTACGTTAGCGTCGTTGTTTATGTAAGCAATATCGTGGTGCATACAAGCGTTATCCAATTTATTAATTCCTCGCTGACCCTTAAGTAATCGTTTCTGAAGCTTTGTGCCGGGTCCGCAATATTGGTAGCCCGGTAAATGTAACTCAAACGGAATCTTATTTATTAAGCTGTTTATGATACCACTTCCTTTCTTCATTGATAAACAAAAAGTGAATCAATAAAGATATCTTGAGCTATTTTATATCATAAAACCAATTTATTCTTATCAACCCAACTATTTTCGCTATTACTTAATCCTAACCATTTTACAAACAATTTGTTTCCTTTTCTTTTTATAACCTTTTCAATGAGGTATAGGTCTGGAAACTTAGTTTTTTGTAACTCGTATGCATAAAATGAGCCGAGGATTCTTTGATTGCGTCTGTCCTCTATTTGATAAGTTGTTGGGTTAGTGTGATTAACTTTTACTATACGAAATATTTCGGTGGAGCAGTTTGGCGTATAGCCTTTGTAAAAATCTGCTTTATATCTACTTATGCGAACATAATCACCAACACGAAATGTATATCCCCGACTTGTTTTATTCTTTTGAGAATTCATAATATAACCTTTGACTATAAGCTCATTTACTTTGTTAACTTCCACAGGCTTAAATTTTGTTATTCTATGCAAAGTGTTATTGTAGTGTTCTACAACGTCCTTTAAAATATTTTTATACCATTGGTAATTTCCGTTCAAACTAAATAGTTTGTAAAGGTGAGATTTAATTGTTCTTATAACTCTTTCTACTATAGATGCTTTTTTAATAGAATATGTTGAATAATGATTAATATTATACTTTTTCATTAATTGTTTAAAATTATCATTGTAGAATTCTGTGCCTAAATCAGTTTGTAAATTTTTAGGTTTTCGTAATGATGTAGTTAAAATACTTTGCATTGCATCTGTAACATAATTTTTCGCTTTTGATTTTAAAGGTCTGATCCATACATATTTTGATAAAGTGTCAATTACGATAAGAATATATTTATACCCTTTATTAAACTGTGAATATTTTTGCAAATCTATGAGGTCGGCTTGCCATAAATCATCTATTCCTTTTATGATCGTACATCGCCGGGAAAAATTCCTTCTTGCTGCTTTGTGAAGCTCATTCACTATGTCTTGTTTGCTCATTATTATCTGGTTTCTCTTGAAGCATGTGATCAATTTCTGTCCTTGTGTAAAACAAGGTGGCTAGCTTATTAAGTATTGAACTTTCAAAATCATTTAAACGTATATTTACATCACTTAAAATATTAGTTCTTAGTTCGTGTGTCTTTTCATCCACGTAAGCTTTATTGGCGGCTTCGTCATCATTGCCTGGCGATATAAGCCCTTTTAATCTTGATGATTTTAAATCATATTCACCTGTTTCTGACTTCACTAATGTATCGTTGAGATTTCCAATATATTCCTCTAATCGTAAACGTTTATGAACGTGATGACCAAATTTATCTACATTCATTTCCGTATCTATGCGGTGTTTGCTGTATAACTACTGATCAGTTTTTTAAAATTAGGTTCCTTATATTTGGTGTTTTTAATGATGCCTGCTTCGTACAGCTCTTCTATAATCGCAATAATTTCATTATCTAAGCCGGTATTGCCAGCATCACGAGATGCAAACAGTAATTTCAATCGATCTACTAATTCATTTGGATCATCCCAATAAACGTAATCTATATCTTTCTTTACACTTTTTAAAAGATTTATTCCTTTTCCTACCGTAAGACTTTCTGTGCTGTCATACTTATTTCTAGAGAACTTAAACAGTGGTTTAATAATATGCATGTACTTAAACCCTTTGTTACTATTAATTGGCTTGCGTGGATCACAATTACGCCTATGTGCATTCGTTTCTATTAGAAGCTCTTTATAATTTTGCAAATCTTCATCTGTGATAACATCCAAATTTGGTGTCTTTTCAAATAGTAACTCTTTTAATCCAAGAGTTTTGTTTAAACTTCGATTTCCAATTTTTATAATTTTTCCGTCGTCGAAAACACGTGTTTGGCCGAGCATAAGTTTTCCTCGTTCATTTTTTATTCCAAAAGGGATATTTGCGTCGGGTGAAGCACACCACGATAAACTATTAAGTGAAACATTTGGTGATGATTGAAAGGACTTAAAGGAAGCATCACTCATATTATTGTTGTCAGAAGGTGATACGACAAGGGTTTTTTCGGAATTAAATTTTTTATAGAACTGTTGTTCCTCTTCTTCATTAAAATCGTCATCAGAAAAATTTGTTGCCTCGCTGTCATTATGTTTATTTTTTTTTATTGTATAATGTTCAAACTCATCCTCATCTTCATGAGAAATTTCATTGTTTTTAATGGCTATTTGTTTCAGTGGATCGGTTATAGGTTTGAATATGGATTCCAGAGTGGCATCATTTGTATTTTTCATATCCTTTATCATTTCAACCTTTCTTTTTACAGCAGCTGCAGCTTTTACAATTTGTTTTTTAAGTTGCTTTTCCATTTTGACAAGGATTCCGTTCAATGCAAAATCCAGAGTAATAGTGATTGTGTATTGATGAAACAATAACTTATGTATATTAATCTACTACTACAAAAGTATCGAATGCAATCCTATAACATCCTTTATTTCTTTCGCAGTCTTTATTGATCACAACATAATTAAATGGTTTATTCCAAATAGTTGAGCACATTTCACGGAACTGAGACCACGACATATCTGAACCTACATGCTCATCGTAAACGTGTTTTAAATTTACATCGTCTTGTTTAAATAAAATAACGAGGTTAGAATTGTCCCTTATAAGTTGTTTAGGTACTTTACTGTATGTTTGGTTAATGTAAAAACAATCAATATTCTTATGTCGACCCATAGCAAAATAATCCCGAATGCTATTTTGGTTTTCACAAGCTACGTCGTCGAATATTATAATGGAGTTTGGCAAAGCTTCGTGTGGGCTTATGATATCATTATTATGGTTATATTTACTATAAGATATGTCTGCAACTAAATCTAATACTTTTTCTAAGAACACATATTTTGGTTGGTATAATGATTTAGAATATACATATAAGTTACGAAAACGTGCACCATTCTCATGTAATAACAAACCTATTACTAAGTTTGTCTTGCCGCAATTTGATGGTCCACAAACAATACATCGTATAGTGCTCGGCAATAAGTTGCCATGTCGCTTTGCTTCACATAATGATGCAGGACAGATATTATAATCTAATTTTAACGTTTCCTTTTGTTTGAGGAACTTCATAGCAACTTGTCCGTTTTGATTCGTGGCTTTTAACAAAATGGATATAACACTTTGCGTTCGTAATAATAAGAGAACTAGCAGTATATTTACTTGTAAGTGCACTCACTCCACCATATAGACTAAGCATTCGACGGCGGTAACAATAGCAAGGAGTAGAAGAATTTGGATACTGTTACCACTCATTATATTAAGTTATTGGACGTGTCTAGAACACACAATGTTAAAGCATCGAGAAGAATGGAGAGAGAAGAAAGAGCTCTCACCCCTCTCGAATCGTGCAATAAAAAATGATATGAGTAAGGAATCGATGCTTAAAAATAAACATTGTTTAATTACTTGCATCCCTACTTTAACAAAGTAATACACTGCGTTCTTTAATAAATAAAACTATATTTTTAATTTTATTACCATTATTTTAAACTATGTATTTGAATTCTAATAAATTTTATCTTAGATTTATTTATAGAGGTAATTCTGAATGAATGTTTTTCAAAATATTTGATTACATTATAGAGGTGTTAAAATAAAAACAAATATTTTCATACAAGTCTTTTTATTTTTAAATAATATTTATTGAAAACAATACAAGACTTAAACTAACATAACTATTTAAAATAACATAAGTCTTAGTTAGTAAAATTTATAAGCATTACTATAATTTTTCAGAAGAATAATGTTGTTGAAATAATGTATCTCCGTGAGTGTACACGTAACTAAAGATAGTAGGTACGCATCTAGCACATTAGAGAATTTAATATACATCTACAAATGTTTTAGGTCAGCAATAGTTATTTAAAAACTATAACTGTAACCACATATTTTCTTAGAGATATTAGTTATAATATTTTCTGCTTGATCCATTATTGGATCAATATGCTCGGTTACCACATATTGTGTTTTTATTAATGGATCATTGCTGGTTGATTCCAGATCTAATATTTCTAATTTAATTAATCGCCGCCCTTTAGTAGGTATTGTTTTAATTAAATAAGAAGGTTCGTTCCCCTTCGTATTCTGCAGTAACTTGCTTCTCCTCTTCATGGGCTTCTTTTTATTAAAAAGACTTTTAACCACCTTGGCATGCAGCGGTGAATCTTTAGCATTCCAATGTGGAAATTCTTCAGAGAAGCCCTCCAACATATCTTGCGCATTTTGCTCAAAGCAAGGAGGATAATCTTCTGTTGCCTCCTTGCTTATGAGTAGCGACTGCGAGATTTCTTGGGTATTCTGAAATTTAATTTATTATGCAACAAAAATAATTTCACATCGAAGAAATGATTGATATAGTGGCGGAGGTAGAAGAGTATATCTAGGATCCACAAGGAGGCTGACTATCTTATACGGAACCGATAGAATATGAGAATCACGATAACAGCATCACAACCATAAGGTTTTAACAACAACATTATCTTCCAACTAAATCAAATATACAAATAAACATTAACTAGTGATCTAACCACTACACAAGAAAAGAGTTTGAAGAAAAATAATTTATACGACTTACCATGATGTATTTGGGTGACCGTAGTTGTCACTTGATTAATTATGTGTGAAACAAATTTTAAAAACATTCGACTTTAATAGCTATTTATAGTGTAAATATAATGCTGACATAACAACAAAGCATTCGCACGGAATCGCAATTGGACAAATTACTAATGAACTATAAGTTGGAATACCTAAATCAGCAATAACATGTCCCAACCAGTTTCGAATTGTTCATTGCGTGTGCTATTTTATTAATAGTTTTATATTTTATGGATTATGAAATAAAAAAAAACATGGTAGCTGGTTTATAACGTTATATATTTTCATCGTTACAATACAACATTAAGTATTTGATTAAAACTAGGTAATTAATTTACCTATTTACCATTAAAAAACAATGTATAATACTATTAAACAAATAACTGATGGATAACAATATTAAAATTAAATAACTTTACAATATAAAGTGCCGTGTCGGTACATACTATACAATTTCATGTATGTTTTTATTCTATTAACTTATTCATTACTTAAGCCATATAATAAATAAATAAATAGATGATGGGGTAACATATTTCTCAACTTACAATTTGATTCATGATTACCATTAAAATAATAATAAACTATACAATACGGTGCTTCTAAAGAAAAACTAATGATATTAAACTAAACTATCCCAGTGACCCCATGATAAAGTAGAAATTTTGTTTTTTAATATGATACGTTTATCGTCATTACCTGACAAAGCTATTTTGTTCTGTTCTTGAGTAAATATTTCGTGCTTAAGAGATTTAAATATGATATTTTTTTTCTTCAAAAATGTATTTTCATTTAATACCTTGTAATAATCTTTATATTGTACATCTTTTAATACTTGCTTCTGTATGCCTTTTGCTTTTTTTAATTCATCTTCTGCCGTTTTAATACAGTATAACTTGGACCTTAATCCTACAAACTTCGAAATCAAACTTCCTCCTAGCTCATCTTTAAAGAGACCTGGCACCTTTTTGTTCCAACTAGGAATGTCGTATACGTTATTTACAGAATAATTACTAGTGTCGAAATAGGGAAGAAAATTTGATTTTAAATCAGCATAAAAATCTTTACTTTCTATTGAATACAAAAAACTATCAGTATCCGTATAACAAAGTTTTAACTTTTCCTTATACAAAGGCTTCATAATAGAATAATGAAAATCAAACATGTGACTCTTAGATATTTCCAAAACGGAAAAACCAATGTATATAGGTTTATCCAAAGTGATTGTTTCAGGCTTCATTTGAATGGCTACCAAGTTTTCAGTGAAAATTGTAACACTGTGAAAATTTGGTCGAGCTATCATTTGCTCTGCACAGAAACTTTTCTTTGTTTTGTTACTATCATCATTCCACTTATTGACTAATTTCACATTAACCCTCTTTTCTGTGTCTTCTAACGTCTTGCCAAATATACTGTTGTTAAGAAGTTTGAAGAAATCTTGTTCAAATGTAGATTTAGCTTTTTTTTCGTAATTCAGTATTCATGTCAATATACTGCTTTAAATAAGGACTCTGATTAAATTGAATAACTCTATGTATTTTTTTTAACAACAAACCATGTTTTATACATGTTTGCAGATGAGCAAAATGTATGACATAGAAATATTTATCGTATAAATTTGGAATCAATTTTGAAGTTTTAGAACCTGGCGGAGTAAATTTTTGAGCACAGAATGGAAAATCGTTATGATCATTATGCAAATGTTCGGGGTATTCTAAATCTACTTCTAGTATATAACCAGTGTCTCCGTTAGTTGGCACATTTATAAAATCTATTCCAGCGATTTCCAAGTCATTCAATAACTTAAAATTGGAATGAGGCAAATAAGCACACATTGCATATCCATAGAGATTATTACAATCGATATAAATTAGAAAGTTATTACTTTTTCTTGGATCGTAAGTTTTTAAATACTTGTTATTGGCTTTTGAATACCTTGTCGAACATAAACATATTCCACCGCGAATACCTTTTTGAATCATTCTTATTATTTCCAGGTCGTGTATTAATTCTAATTTAACATCTGTTTTTAATAGCATGGCATCAAAACTGAGACTCGGTGCTGTAACATAAAAGGCTGGATCTAATTTATAATTCATCTTACATGTCTGGCGAAAACTTTCAAAAACGTCAGCTAATAAAAGAACATCTGACTTAAGATACAAGTCTGTGTATTCACCGAGATTCGATAATTCAAACGTTTGCCAGACTTTTTTTGCATGATCATAATCTACTTTAGATATATTACTATTGCGTAATTTGCTGAAAAAGAACTCCTGAGGCGGAAGTACTTTTTCTTCGTATGAACTCCAAGTAGTCATGTATTCATATGGATACACCCCTTTTCGTTTTATTAAAGCAAAATGCTCACGAGAAGGAAAATAACGCCGCAGATGTTTAAAGTCGTCATTTTTTAAATTTGCGACAAGTTTCTCTAGACTTGGGCCTAAAAATTTAAAAGAATCAACAAATCGAACAGGTATGATATCTTTATCATTAATTTGAAAAAATTTTGTAAAAGATATGTAGTTTTCCTTATTTTTTGCTATTACTTGTATTTTTCCTGATAGTTTTCCCAACTGTCGTATAAAAAGATGACTGTCATAACCCGCTAAATTATGAAAAAATATAGGAACAAACTTAGGCAAACAATATCTAATATTGCAATAAGAATGAGCTGCACCACGATACCGTCCTGTAAGATGGCAATGATCTTTAACTTTATCGTCAAACAATATTTTATCACAAAGAAAACAATTTGTAGCCCGAGCAAAGTTCGCTTTGTCTTCATTTGTTAAACAAATAGCCACTGGCGACTGCAAAACGTTATAAATATCGGTTATATCCAATAATAGACTTTCTAAAAACTTTTCTACACAGGCTGGACCTCGATAAGATACATATTTATTACGCGACTTATCATAAGAACACACAACGTAATAAGCAAATGCTGATGGTACGTGTTTTTGCAATATCTTTGTACAGCCTGATCCAGAATCGAGTTCAGTTGGTTTTAATAATGATTCAAAATCTGCGTATAAGACGAAGGGCATGTCATGCATTCGCTCGTAATGATTAAATTGAATTCGTGTTCCATCACCGGGTAATATTGTCGATACACCACCACAAACATGAGCTTTCAGTTTATCATTACTATCAAAGAATATCATACAATCCTCGCATAAATATATTTTAGAATGATGTTTAGTTAATTGAAGACGGAGTAATTTAGATAAATCTTTAATAAGACAGTAATGGGTGCGTTTTCTGTTTTCCAGGAAAAGCATATTAATGTGATGATCTTTGCGAATCTCGCTTTTGTATAAAGGTCCAACAATGTTACCATTCTTTTGAATGCCGTAAATATTAATACTTATGCGAGGATTATTCTTTTCAAAAACTTTGATGTCCGCAAACCCAACTGGAAAAATCATATTTTTGATATTGAGTACATTTTTAAAGTGTGGGTAAGCTGACGTTCGATGTGCGTTTCTGTTTATAGGAAATAGTGCTGCCATGACACACCATAAAAAACAATAATTATCAGAATTTTGAATGTTGATACATGCTCGTTTACATTTTATGGACTTTGGTAATTCTATAAAACTGGAGTCTCTTAACGGGTTATATTTGTTTATATTTACTTCTAGATATAGGCTTTGTAAATAGGCCCACCCACTATCTCTTTCTTCAAATTCTTCAATTTTTTTACAAATTAAGTGAATAATTTTTGAAAACATATCTTCAAAATTGAAGTTTTGATGCAAGATGAAGTTTTCCGTTGCAAATGACTTGATTGAAATCGAATCATACTTACTAAGCAGAAAGAATTCACAGAAAAGTTCAAAATTAGCTTTAACATTAGTGTGAGCTTGAATTTTCGCTATGAGCAATAGGCGTACGCGAGAGCGCAAGTGCCATAAAAACTCGGCGGGCGGGCGAACACGCGCACTATCATGACCCTCATCTTGATATCGAACACGGTACGATGCTATACGATTACGAAAAGCGCTATGAACTTTTTCAACCCCCTCACTATGAACGACCGAACTGTTGTTCTTATGTAAAATACTTTTCAAATGTGCAGAGAAAACTTTGTTATTTACGGATACGTTACAAACTGAACAGAAAGTAGACCTCGACATTATGATTTGGACAGTACAAATTCTCAAAGTTAAAGTAATAAAGGCTTAAGTATGTAAGTACCTAATCTTTGAGTTTGCTAACGATAAACAATAAGTAAACCAGCTAAAACATAATTTACGCAGAGAGAAACAAAAGAGAACCTATTTTTTAACTTTATCTTTATAAAATATCCCCTCTGTGGTAAACTTTGCCTTAGCTAATTTTACAAATTTTTTTAATGCGTAAAATTCTGGAGATTCTGCTTCGCCTTGCAAGCGTACCCAAACGATAGCGCGCTCGCACCGGTCAAGGCCGCTGAGATTAGATACCTCCTTCTGGTTGTAGAGGCGTAGCTCCACTAGCAAGTCGCCGTCGAGCTGTGCAGTCCGACGCGTTACACCACCAGGTACTCGGCGTGTCAGGATACTGGTGGTCTTGTTTGGCAGGTTTGGCGGCCGCGAAACCTCGCTGTCCGACTCTGAGTCGAACAACCACTCAGAAGTATTGGACGACGATGTATTCTTCACTTCTGCACTCTTCGCCTTCGATAGGCACTTTATCGCCTTGCTTCTCTTCTTTGGACTAGGGAGATAGAAAAAGGATACACGATTATTGTACACATTAAACACTTGAAATTTAGATATATGTAAATATAGCAATAAAAGTACCTGATGTCTTCGTCGTCGGTATCAAAGAAAAGGTCAGATTCACAGCTCTTCTTGGCTGACCTTTTGTTTTGCTTGCTATCCGACCTGAAAATAGTAAATGTCATATTAGTATTAAGAGTGGTTACAAGAAAACGAGTTGAAGATTCACATCTTCAATTCATAAGATAAAAAAAATATCATCATCATCAGTCAATCAGCATGCCACTGCTGGGCTTGATGGTCCCTCGTGAAGACAGCACTTGGAGAGGTCACGTCATATACAGCCTGGTCCAACGGCTCAATTTGTTGAAGCATGAAGATGATCAACCACTTATAGACAATTAAAGAATAGATATAAAGTATAGCAATAAAGTATAAAAACTTACGAACATTTTTCAGCTGTCTTGGTCTTGAGATTTTTTGATGAGGAGGTACTGAAGCACTGTTAGTGGTCAGAGATAGCACTGGAGTGTACTGTGACTACAGTTTTTCCGGATTTTATATAAGAAAAGTGCAATGCAAGTAATAATTTTACTGAGGTTCTCAACCTATACCTTATCTTTATAATCATTTTTATTTAACATGACTAATCTAAAAAAGAATGCTCATTAATTTTTATATTGTTAATTAAGTAAGTAATATTATAAAATATTATATATATAATCATAAAATTATTAATTTCCGTCCAAATCATATCCACACAAAATATTTATAAGAAAACAAATATGCATTCACGGATATGATGTCTATACGTTATCGAGAATCCTAATGCATTCACTTCCACTTCCATGGTCAGTGTTCGTTTTTCAAACACTAAAGAACTGACACTTTATTTAGAGAAAATATTTTTTTTTTCGTGATTTTTTTATCACACCGCGCGTTTTAGGCAAAGGAGACGCGAAGCGCTCTGGGTACTATGGTACCCGGGACGTGTGAGTGGAGCAGTTCTCAGGTCTGCAACAAAATTTTTGATCCGCAGTTGCGTATGATCCAAAAACGGTCCGATCATCGGCTGAACTTCGTCAGCTATATAAAAAAAAAGTACTTACGTAGCAAGAAAGAAACAAAACGACGAACTGACGCAATTACGTGTATTGGATTTTTATTTTCGAGGTAGTAGTAGATCGTTATTCAGCATCACAACATCTAAGAGAAGATTATAGTTTGGTAGTTTACTTTCAAAAAGTCGGTTCCATACTCGAAATATAAAACTTAATAACGTTTTGCACCTCTGACTTTCATGATATTTAGCAAAATTTGATATTTACCCATAATTCTACCAATGTGCAATATGACGCGGAAATAATCAGAAAATTAATTGTTTGTCGTTTATTTCCACAAACTTGCAATACAATACTGTGCATATACAGCAAAATAGTTGGTAACCGTTTAATTCTGCTGATGCAGAAATCTCGTGTAAGGCTGCATGCTCCAAATTTTTTTTCATTTCGGGTTTATTATATTTATTTAAATTATACATGTACATACATATTTACAATTACTAACGAATATTATCTCCAAATTAAAAAGTCTTCTTTATAATAACGGATGCGATTTCTAATTTTCATTTTTCGATACTACTATTTAAAACAGATAAACAATAGGTATATCGTTCTATTAGGCGAACCGAATGTATTTATAGCATAACGATATTGATACGACATGAGGACAGAACCATAGAAGTTTATGAAAATTATTGTAATAATACATAGGTGGTATTCATCGGCAGCATCTCATACACGTTCCCACCGCACTACCCTATTTAATTAGGATGTTAAGACCTTAGTCAGCCAAGGTAGGTAGTTAAAATGTTCTTAATATTTTTTATATTTTCATTTTTTAAATTATTGGAATATTTATTTTCTATTTTTTATTCGTGTGATGACTGGAACACATCTTTCAGGGATTAGCCCGCCCTTTTAAATATTTTGTAAAAATCACCAATTTTATACTTTGTTTTATAATAAAGAATATATTTAATTGAAGTAATTTAATAAACAAATAAAAGTATTAACGTGTGAAAGAAGCCTTATTATTTGAGTAAGCACTCGTAACTGGATATATGAATAATGTGCAATAAATTTATTGCTGATAAATGAATTTCGTGGGAATGCTTTGAAACTGTATGACAGGCAGAGTGTAGAACGGTACTTATCCGAGAGTTGAGTCCTGAAGCTACGAAACCTCAACCTGTTTAATTTCTGTTGTTATTGCACTGCTACCTAGTCTAATGCCTTAATATTCTGAGATAGAAAACCTTGAAAATGTGTCTAGTAAATCGCAATCAATCAAAAGTATACTGTTTACAGTCAAACAACACAACACAATAGAAACATTATGAAATGAAATGAAATAAAAAATCTTCTTTTCCATTTAACCCTATATAGTAATGTATATTGGGCAATCTTAAACTGTTTTCATCAAATCACCGTAAACGAACGCAGTGAGATTTGCGGAGCTAGAGCGCAGCGAAGCGTAGCTCAAATCTCACTGCGTTCGTTTGCGGTGTTTTGATGAAAACTGTTTTAGAATGCCCAATATACACCTACTCACAGGCCGCCTTAAAATCATCAGCAGAACACGATAGAAACGTTTTTAAAAAAATTGTTTGTTTGTTTGTATATTTGTTTGTTTGCTTGTCTGTTTGTCCGAAAAGGTCTCCGAAACTACTGGACAGAATTTGATATGGCTTACACCATAATGCTTAGAATTTTCCGGAAGAACATTTAGGCATAATTTCATTTGTTTAAATTCACGTTTTATTTTTTGTGAAAAAATACTATATAAAATTTTCGCACAATAGTAGAAAATCAACATGGCGCACGTGAAATTATTTTGACAAGTCTGTCACATAGTGCAAAGAAAAACAAGTTTAAATTGTCTTTTTCTTATGTATTACCCTGGTGGTAAGGCAAAAGGATCAAGCCATACAACCAATGTATAAAGCATTTTTTATGACAATATCACGTCACAAATATAAAATTTTTAGGTTGGTTTAATTCTTGACCAATTTTCTCAAAATCGGTACAATTTTTGAAATGTTGAAAAGTATTTTGAAAGGTGTTATATGTTTTTACATTATGACCAAGGAATCAAACTCTTTCATCCATTTAAAACTATTAAAAGTAATTGATTGATATTGATAATTAAAAAAAATATCTGACTGCAATGATTCTGGGTTACGCGTACGGGACTCTTATCCTAATATCTAAAATGACGGATCACATTTTTTTTTGTATACACCTATCGAACCAAGGATATGAGAAGGAATAACCATGGATATCGAAGCAAGGACCTAAAGAGTAGAACACATTGAACCTAGCCACGTTTACCTAATTCGATATGACTGCCAATAAAAGTTCGTTTCCAAACCCAGTAATATGGATATCAGATGAAAGGCCTTGATGAGTAGAGCACTATGAACCTGGCAACATTGACGTAAATTCAACATAGCTGCCGCTCAAAAAGGCGGATAAAAATTCGTTTCCAAAACCCAGCAATATGGGTATCAAATGAAAGGCCTTGATGAGTAGAGCACTATGAACGTAGCAACAAGGACATTAATTCAACATGGCCGCCGCTCAAAAAAGGTGGTTAAAATTTCGTATCCAAACCGAGCAGTATGGGTATCAAATGAAAGGCCTCAAAGAGTAGAGCATTATAAACTTAGGAAAATTGCCCTAAATGAAACATGGCCGCCGCTCAAAAAAATGGATAAAAGTTCGTTTTCAAACCCAGCAACATGGGTATCAAATAAAAGGCCTTGATGAGTAGAGCACTATGAACCTAGTGACATTGACATAAATTCAACATGGCCGCCGTTCAAAAAAGATGGATAAGAGTTCATTTCTAAACCTAGCAATATGGGTATCAAATGAAGGGCCTTGGACTGGAGTAGTAGAGCATTAGGTACCTAGGAAAATCTACATAAATTCAACATGACCGCCGCTCAAAAAAAAAGAATAAAAGTTTGTTTTCAAACCCAGCAATATTGGTATCAAATGAAAGGCCTTGATGAGTAGAACATTATGAACCTAGCAACATAAACATAAATTTAACATAGCCGCTGCTCAAAAAAGGTGGATAAAAGTTCGTTTCCAAACCTAGCAATATGGGTATCAAATGAAAAGCCTCAAAGTGTAGAGCATTATGAACTTAGGAAAATTGCCATAATTTCAACATGGCCGCCTTTAAAAAAAGGGTGGATATAAGTTCGTTTCCAAACCTAGCAATATGGGTATCAAATGAAAGGCCTTAAAGAGTAGAGCACTATGAACCTAGGAAAATCGCACAAAATTCAATACGGCTTCGTTTTCAAACCTAGCAATATGGGTATCAAATGAAAAGCCTCAAAGTGTAGAGCATTATGAACTTAGGAAAATTGCCATAATTTCAACATGGCCGCCTTTAAAAAAAGGGTGGATATAAGTTCGTTTCCAAACCTAGCAATATGGGTATCAAATGAAAGGCCTTAAAGAGTAGAGCACTATGAACCTAGGAAAATCGCACAAAATTCAATACGGCCGCCGCTCAAAAATAACGGATAAAAGTTCATTTCCAAACCCAGCAATATGGGTATCAAATGAAAGGCCTTGATCAGTAGAGTACTATGAACGTACACAATAAACGTATTGACGTAAATTCAACATGGCTGCAACTCAAAAAGGGCGGATAGTTGCTTTTCAAACCCAGCAATATGGGTATTAAATGAAAGGCCCTGAAGAGTACCTAGAGTATTACGAACCTACGAAAATTGTCCTAATTTCGAAATGGCCGCTGCTCAAGAAAGGCACAATAAAGTTGAATCATTGAATCATTATGGAATAAAATGGAGGAAAAAACTAAACACTGTGTTAAGCATTTTGATGGCGAAACGTAGTTCGCGGGCACAGCTAGTAATAATATAAATAGATCCAGCTTTAATAAGATCAGCGAGTGTGAATAGTTAAAAACAGTAAGTTAAGTACTGGTTCAACAAGCTTCTGTAACTGCGCCCTTGAAAAATATTAACATCTTACTTACCTACCCTAAAATCTGTTATCCTAAATTTTTATCATAATCATTTTAATCATTCAGTAGGTGTATATTTAAGTATTTGGTGGAATTTTAAACAAACACTATAATTAACATAAACAAACTAGTTAAAAAAATATTCGTAATAATTAGCTAAAATACACCAATTACAATCGAGTCGGTCGATCGGTCGAGTGATCGCCTAGCGCGCAACGGGCCGCGGGTTCGATTCCCGTACGGGACAAATATTTTGTATGGCCTACAGAAATGTGTTCCGGTCTGAACGTAATGTGCATTGTGATATTCTATGTTTGTAACTGCACTCACGACACTGGAGAAAAGCCTAATGACGACGTTTTTTTTTAAATAAATTACGCTCTTTCCTCTTTACAAAGTCCTTTATTACATCATTATACGAAAGCAACGTGCTTGATCTGGTTGAATTGATGAAATTACTAGGCAAGACTAGGCTAGGCAACTGTCTTGGGCTTGACCCATCGTCGAGCATCCTATCATGATCTCTCGCATCGCAGGAAGCTACGGTCACTGGAATCGTTAAAAACTCTTTATCTTAGCAACAAGTATGTTAGGAAACATTGCCCTTTAAACGTGTTTAACAATTGTCTCAGGTCACTAATGACTTAAACATGTTTAAGAGATCTCTCAGTCCAGTCATGGCTTAAACGTCTTTAGCAGCTGTCTCGGGTCAGTCATGACTTCAACGTGTTTAAAAGTTCTCTCAGGCAAAGGCCACACAGGCAGGTTTTTTTAAATTATTTTTATAAAACGTCACCCCACACTAGGATTTTCTCCTGTGCCGTGGGTGCAGTTACAAACATAAGAATATCACATGCACATACGCCCATACCGGAACAAATTTCTGTAGACCATACAAAATATTTGTCCCGTACGGGAATCGAACCCGCGACCCGTTGCGCAGTAGCGACCTCTGCGCTAACCGTGTCGTCCTCGCGATTTTTTCCTTCACCATAGGAGCGTCAGATAAATGTACATATGAAATTCGAAACGAAAAACACATTGGTTTTTCGTTTCGAATTTCAAGGCAAGTGCCGAGTGCACAGCGCCACCGACGCTGTTTGCTTTGTAATTGTTATTAAAAATTACTGTTTGCCTAAAATTGTTATTTATTTTATTCAATTACTATTATCTGATATGCTATTATAAAAATAAACTTTTTTTGGTTGGACCGCTTGGACCATAATTTATCTTCGAGTGAGGACCAACCCATCGACACTGCGCCCCTTTAACGCATCACTTACTTTCGCCCGACAACTTATTTTATATGGCGGGATGCGGGGGAAGCCAGGCCGGGTACTCCACGAAGTGTGTGCTCGGCAGCGACGTCGGGAGCATCGCAGTGTTGACACTGTGGCGTTTCCTCCTGAAGTGCGACATGGTGCAGAGAGTGACTAAAACAGCTGTATCCAGAGAACCTGCATCTTCCATATGGTGAGGCTGCCCTCCCGGCGCTCAACCCACATCTTTAACACTGGACGAACGGCCTCGATCGTCCAGTAGCCAGCAGCTGGTTTAGCGAGCGTCTCTGCCCATCGGCGCATCGCCTCCCCTTGCACTACTCTCCTGATTTGGGCCATCTCCTCTTGTAGGAGGCGTACCACTCGAGCCCTTACCTCCACCCGATGCCAATACACAGTCGCAAAAATTTCGACTCCGGCGGGGTCTTCGAGAGGTCTAGGCGTCAACACGGTATGTTAAGATAGGCGGGTACTTAATTAATTTATTCATTTTTCAATTTAGGTATTTAGCATTTTTAAAGAAAATGCAAAGTTCTATATAAAAAAAATTATATGTTTGCTCTATTCTTTTCTTCAATAAATCTGTAAAGCCTGTAAAGGTTTCTAAATTGGATATTGATTCGTAGGTACTTAGTTATTAACAGTGAATAAGATTATATTGTCTTATCAAAGTTCAAAAGAGATAAATAGGTTAAAGATTTCGTCGGAGTTGGTAAGAGCTCGGTGACCGAGAGATCTAAGGGGTCAATACGGTATGTATATTGAACACGGTTTCAAACCCCGCCCGAGACGAAGTTTTTTCTTTATTGATTCTTCATTTTTAATTACTTTGCATTTTTAAAGAAAATGCAAAGTTCTGTATAAAAAAATATATTAACGATATTTACCTAGATATGTAGCATAGACAAAAAATATCATCCTTGGTAGTTGGTCGTGAGTTGGTCCTACTCATGGATTTAATATAAGTTCATTCCATGGTCCTACTACACAAATTGACTATAATCACAGAATATGTATACCGTAAATATTGCACGACGCAGGACGGAATATGGATTTCTTTTTTCACAACTGGGAAATCTTCGTACCGTTGGTGAAAAAGGGGTTGAAAGTTTGTATGGAAGTTCGTTATTTATCAAGCTAGAAGCATGATATTTGTATTTAAGCTAATTATAAGCAGAATTACGTGAAGACGTTTTCGAAAATTTCGCCCAAATGTGAAAAAGGGGTACATTTTTTTTGAGTACCTATCATTCGTAACGTATTTCAACTATTTATAAAATATTTTGCTGAAGGTATAGTTGATTTGTTTATACTACAGACATAGGTCTTCAACTCACCTGACGGTAAGTGATAAATAAGCCCAAGGTGGACGCGTGCTCCACATGTACAGCTGGCTTCAAAAGTAGATAAGCATTCTTAACAGATTTAGTACCATGTCACCATGTCACACCAATTATTCCTATTATTTAGTATGGTTACACCTATATTGCATTGTTAATAGATGGTGTGACATGGCACTAAAATGGTTATCTACTTTTGAAGCTGGCTGTACTTACTCCACAAACTGGCTATCTTATTTCTAATTGCCGGAACACAACAATAGGTACTGATAAAATTGTTATTATGGCGACAAACTTAGGTAAGACGGTGGTAGCTAGCCAGGCAGGCTCAGGAACTCTCCACTAGAACCCCCTAGCTCAGTCCCCCAGGGACTGTACAGCAATCACCATTCCACTTCAGTCCCCTATGCCGGAGACTCAATAAGTACTGATAAATGCATTTCCTTTATGAGATGAAGGTACCACCAAGCAAACAAGTACAAAAACTTCTGCTCCGTGGGGAATCGAACCCTGGACCTCCCACCTGATCAACCCGTTGGTCTCAACCACTAGACCACGGTGGCAGTTAATACAAAACAAAAGGAAATCAATGAAAGCCGTTGTTGAATTTTTTTCACATATATTATTCAAAAAAATTTACACAAAAGCACTAAGACATCCATTTAACCTTATTGTCTAAATAAATGAAGTTTTAAACCGACACGCAACCTCTTAATTAATTAAGATATAATTTGTCTCTAAAAATAATACTCATTTCCTCTTTTTAAATATCAGAATGTAGCTGTGGCATTAACAAACATAACACCTACAAAGCGACGTTTGTGAAACCTTTATATCTCTATATTTTTAACTTCTCTATTTAGACTCTATGAATAATTCTTTATTTCTTACAAGGGGATTTATATTACAATAGAGTGCAAAAGACTTACTGAATGTGTACATTGGGCAAAATTACAACTCTTAAATTTACATGACCATTTATGTAAATAGAAATTGAACAAATTCAGTTCATACAGTTTTAATACTGAGCGGATACACCTGCCATGTACCCCTCAACATCTTTTAAAAATATTGAACTAATCTTACCTATATGCTAATTAAAAAAATTATACTTTTTATTGCATTAATACATCAATGGATCCAAAAATCCATACATACATGGAATAATACATGAAACAATTGCATATTACAGCAATAAAATATTCTGAAAGACACCACCCAAATCACATTATTATTGCGTTGGAATAAAACCTTTGTACTTTAAAGAATTTATGTTAATTTCAAAAGTTCACCTTTAATATATAATTTATAAACTTCGCTCAGCAAAATACTGCTAATATAAGATTTTGCTAAATTTGTTTAGTAAAAATATGTTTCAAATAAATTATTAGACATTAAAATATTATTTAAGTGCATACGCACACAAACGACTATCGGTGACAGATTTTTGACGGTTGAAAATGAATCATGGAGTTCTACATTGCAATGCACATGAACTAAAAAGTCGGCTACCGACAAAGTGATAGACGTAAGTATGCGTTGAGTCGGTCGGAAAAATCGGGCCTACAAAAAGTCGCTCGTGTGCGTTTGCCGTAAAGCTATTATTGTAAATTCAATTCAATATTTGGATGTATGGCATGGGGAAGAAAAAAAGATTATTTTCTGCAATGTTCAGTAGCACTGATAATGAAATATGCTTTGATTTGTATGCTGGTTATGTACAATCAACTTCATAAGTGACTTATTATTCATAATATTTTTAGACAAATTTGTAAACTAGTTATTACATTTGACAAAGTAATAATAGGTTCTGCTACTTTTGGAGTTGACTGTACCTATAATCACTTAATGCAATTCTATAATTTCATTCACTGGACTCACATACATTATTTACACACTTCAAAGCAAAAACAGAAAATATTGTTACAACTTGTGACTAATTGTAGTTGAAAATATTAGTTGAATTAATAATTTATAGTAGCACATACTACAATAAAAATCAACAAATGTTCTAACTACTCTAATATTGCAGTAAAAGGTTAAATTAGCAGTAATTTGTGTCAGCCGTTAAGTTCAAAGCAAACATCTTTGTAAAATTTATGGATTTTAAATTAATTTAATATTATTCTTTTATGTTTATTGCATACTGCCATCATTACTATGCACTGATTCTAGAACAATCTCAAATTGAAATCTCAAAATTGGTATGTGACTAATTACGACTCTTACTCTTAACATAACCAACATTATAGGCATATTCAGCCCACAAACAACATATTAACTCTTAAACTTTGGATTGTATGAAAACAGATGACTTAGATACATACAATAACATATGCGATGCAACTATAATTAGCATATTTCTACACATCTGTTTTCATACAAGCTCTAGTGATCAATAAATGCAAATGTGGGCGTAGTATGTCTTAACCTTTAGGGTGCTGTTTATGCTCAACAGAAGTATGTTTCAGTATTTAATTGTATAAAAAGTAACTAGTACTAATTTCATATTGAACATAATGTTGAAATAGAAAATTATACAATCACTTTCTAATTCTTAAATTTATCATACAGAGTAAGAAAGTTACTACAGGTCAATTTTATAAAAGGCAAGTACATAGAAAGGCAAGTCACACTCCCTACTCTGTTTCAACAAATCTTTAAATTTTATAATGACATATGTTATTTGTCGTGATAATGAAATAAGCACACTGGACTTGTAACCCTACAACCGCAGTCATGTGAATGTTCATACAAATATAGTTCGGCACCGTTTAATGTAAAAATAATTTAAAATAAAATATATATGTTAAAATGAGACATAACATCATTACCATAGTAAATTATAAAATAAGTATGACTAGTAGTCAGAAATTAATTTGAGCATGGAAAATAAGCGTAGCACATGACCATGCAGCTATAAAACTTGTTAAAAAAACTTAAATTACATAAATATAAATTATACAAGTCATTACACTTAATCTAGTCAATATTCAGTTTACAACGGCTGCACTTTAAGTGCAACGAACACTTCAACGGTCATATTTTACAAAGGGAACACTAGCACTCGAGCACAGTGAAAGTCAGCTAGGTGATCGATCAAAGGTACAAGCGGGCGCAGGGGACTCATCGGCACTAGGGTCGCGAAGCTCTCGCCGCCTCCTCGAGCGCACGCACCTTGAGCTCGCGCTCCCGCTGCTGGCGCAGGAAGTCCTCGTGGTGCGCGGGGTGCAAGAAGCCCCGCTCGCGCTCCAGCAGCAGCTGGCGCTGCAACTGCTCGTGCGCCGCCGCCTGCTGCGCCAGCTGCTCGGCGTACGGCCGGCCCACGGAGCCCAGCAGGTCGGGGTGCGGCAGCGGCCGGTACGGGCTCAGCCCCAGCGCCTCCTGCTGCGCCTGCGCCGCCGCCGCCGCCTGCTGGCCCGGGTGCAGGTGCAGGTGCGTGTGCGAGTGCGCGTGCGTGTGGGCGTGCGTGTGCGCGTGGTACTCGGGGTTGATGCCGGCCATCTGCAGGCGCACCATCGGGTCCGCGGCGAGCGCCAGCCGCTCGGCCGCCTCGAGCTGCGCGGCCGCCACGCCGGGGTGCGGGTGGTGCGGGTGGTGCGGCGGCGCGGCGCCCGACGGCGCGGGGGCCTGCGCGCCGCCGCCCGCCGGCGGGATGCCGAGCCGCTCCAGCCGCTCGCGCTCCAGCTGCGACAGCGCCGCGGGCCCGTGCCCCGGAGGGTACAGCCCGAACTGGACCGGGATGGCGCCCTGCGGCGGTGGCGGTGGCATGCCGTATCTTCTGTGCATTTCGAGCCAGTGAGGATCGAGGGCGCGCGGGCCGACGTTGTTCTTGAGGAGTTCCTCCTTCAGGCGGTCGTTGAGTTCCCGCTCCCGCAGCTCCCGAATTTCCCGGTCCCGTTTTTCGCGCTCGAGATGCTCCAGTTCGAGTCTCTCGCGCGCGCCGGCGGCGCCGTACATAGAGCTCAGTTGATACTGTAGCATGGGATCCATGCAGTGTCTCGGTAAATTGCCAGGACTGAAGCCGGCGTGGGGTCGCGCGTATTCAGAGAGTTGTCGAAGTGCTGGCGTTTCTGGGTAACCAGGAGGCCGTGGAAATCGATCGTATGGTGAAGTAATAGTTTCGATGGCGCCTCTAGACGGTGGCTTTGTTTCTGGTTTCTCGGGCGTAGCAATTTTGCGATGTGCCTGTTGGGCAATCTTCTCTCTTTCCTCTCTATCTCTTTCGGCTTGTTTTCTTAACCTCTCTTCTCTCTTACGTGCAAGTTTTGATTCAGGTACAGGTTTGAAAATCAGGTCAGTCCTTGTACAAGAATTGTAGTCACCTCGATTCCAATGTCTCAAGAATATCGCTGACTGAGATCTATGACATTCTGTATCTTCTATTTTGGGTTCTGGGCTGGGCCCATGTGGTATATGTGCTGGACTTGGAATCTCCTCCTCCTCTGGTTGAGATTGTGTTTCAAGTTTTAGTTCTGAATTTTCTTCTGGTATTGGTCTTGGAGGACCTCGTAAATGTGGATGACCATGAGGAAGCTGATGTGGAGAGCCGGATCTGGGATGAGAAGCCTGCAACCCTGCTGCAGCTTGTGCATGCAATCTAAGGCTTTCAATAGAGCTTGGACCAGGACCTGGTGGCAAGCCTAGACCACTCATAGGATGACCCATAGATGGTGGCTGAATCATTAAGTGACTTGGATTTCCTGGTAACATTTTAGGGTGGTGACGCAGAAGCATTGAGTCTGCTGGCGATAATCTTTCAGGGTGATGTGCCAAATGATGAGAATGGTGATGAGTATGATTATTGGTCACATTAACACTGGAAGATGTACTAGTTGATTGTGACATACTAGCTGATAAGTGATGTGGGGAACTGGAGTGTGAACTAGTCTTCTGCTGAGTATTTATTTTATGCTGTATGGATTGTGACGAACTACTTGAAGTTGAATGTGAAATTGATAATGTGTGGTTAGTGCCTCCACCTGCATGATTAGGTTGTTTCTCTGTACTAGTATGCACAGCACTATGGTGACTCGTAGAGTGATGATGTGTCATTGTTGTTTCATGCAATTGATGTCTTTCAGTTGTTGCATTGGGGTTCCTAGGATCTTCACTGCTTTCAGATATTTCTCTTAAAGATCTGGTAGTTACTGATGAACTTGTACTATGGTGAGAACTCAGCATTGTTGTTGATTCAATGGTTGATGGTTTCACTTGATCATGTCTCCCCTGCGCAGTAGATGCGGGGTGCATAGGGGGTATTGGGTGTGGTTGCGGCAATGGTCCGTAAGGATATGGGTATGGCATTGAATAGCCAGGATGAGGATGTGGATAATAGGGATGCATAGCATGTGCTGCTGCAGCAGCTGAGAGCTGAAAGATAGATGGATGTAGTAATGGGTGGTGAGGGTGGTGTAAGGGCGAAGCAAATGGATGTGGGTGTGGTGGCCCTGGTTGTTGACCTGAATGCATTACTGGTCCAGGTATAGTAGAGGGTATAGAGAGTGGGGATGGGTTCATCAAATTGAGAGCAGAATGAGATACAGAAGTGTTCGGCTGTACTGGAGAAGCTGATATTTGACGTGGTTGTGATGGGCTACTCAAATGCCTTTGAAAAGGTGATGTTGTTGAAGATGAAAGTGGATGTCCAGGTGTACCATTATGGCTTGATTGACTCTTTATTGGAGTTGGAGTATGTGGACTCTTCACTGGAGGTATAGCACTTGTGGAATCTGATCCACTTCCCTGACCTGAAGGTTGTATATGAGGTTGATGTATGAAATCAGGTTCTTTCTTTATACTGTCAATTCTAGGTCCCAAAAATGCACTCTGCATATTTGAGCTTTCATTTGTTGGTTGACTCGGGGGTCTACTATTGTTTTCAACACTAGATATCGATTCTCTATCCCTTTCAGTATTAAGATGTTGAGTAATAGCACTTCCAATAGGATATCCTGGAACTTTGACTTCTTTTAAAGACTGTAGAGGATCAGAAACATTTTGTGTTGATAAATTGGCAGGCATGTTATCAGGAACTTCTTGTTTAATTTTTAGATCCTGTGGCATTGAGGGATCATTCTGAGTTGATTGTGATGCAAGTCCAGGGTGGCTGTGTGGCGGTACTTGTTGAATCAAAGGTGGTATTGACCCAGGTTTTTCTAAGCCAGGATGATTTGGATGTCCATACATTGGTGATGGCATAAAACTGTAAGGCCCAACATTACTTCCACTCCCTACTGATAATAACGGTCCAGGAGGCAGCAAACCCGCTATTGATGACTGGCTTAGAGGCGGGGGTGGCATACTTTGTCCAGTAATTGGAGTAGATGGTTCAGTAGATCTGACACCAAGATTGTCTGGCCGTACAGGTGATGGAAATATAGGCCTTATACCAGCGTTTTGACTATCAACTTTTGGCACGGGCTGAGTTTTTAGATCTGTAGGTTGTTTGTCATCATGATCTGATTCTTTAGGTTCCTGGGCATTTGCAGGGGATATTGGTTCAGTATTGGTAGTGGCTGGATGTTCCATTGATGGTGGTGATGATCCTCTTGTATTAGTTGGTGATGGACTGATTCTTTGTAATGAGTCCAATCGAGGTGTATTAGGTGATTCCACTTTACTAGCTGTAGTAATGGTTGCCGTAAAAATTTCAGGAGTATTTTGACTTTTCAATTCGTTTGTTTCATCCCTAGGTTCTAATTTAATAACAGTTTTTAAAGGATTTATATGTGGATTGTGTTTACTGGGATCAGTAGGAAAATTAATATTAGGTGGATAAGAAAATGGTGCCATTCCACTTGAAAAATCTTTTGCACTTCTTATGATTGAACTTTCTTTTGTAATATTAACAGGGCTAAAGATATTACTTGCAATACCTCCTTCAATTTTAATACTGTGATTAATTTTAGGATTGTAAATGTGACTGTCTTTAACAAAGAAATTTGTGTTTTCTAAATTAAGTGGTTTATTTGATTGGTTGCCAATGTGTCCAGTAAAATTATGTGATAGAGGATCTTTCTGATAGTCTTCTTTTTGAAGGTTAAGTGTTTGTTCCTCCAAATCTACTTCTTCTTTAATTTTAATTTTGTCTAATGTTTCACTAGCCACAGGGGCAACTTTTGGAATAACAAGATCAGCTTTTGGAAATAAGGGACCAGGCATAGCCAGAGGTCGAATATTATCTATATTATCATTATTTTTCTGCATATTTGGGTCTGTTTTTAAATCTAGTACAGTCCTGTCATCTTTTTCTGAAGCTACTTTAAAAACTGGTGGTAGGGGATCTTTTTCAGTCTTGACAATGATTTCTGAGCTTGTTTCAACTTTTACTTGAGGTTCAGGTTGCTTAAGTATTTGTTCTGATTCAGGTTCTTTAATCTGTTCACTATTTTCTTTATCAGATTTGTTAAAACTAAAGTCACATGCTTCAGGCTCCGGCTCAGTAATTTCAGTTTCATCCATAGCAGGAAAACTATCATTAGTGAGGCTTTCTGATGGACTTTCAGGTGGGTCAGCTTTCTTCTTTTTCATTTGTACATCACCATCCATGATACCTTCTAGTTTTAAATCATCAGGAAGACGCTTTTTCACTTTAGATACATCAACCTTGCCATTAACTACTTTTTTCTTTGCTTCTTTGCTGACAGGAGAAGATAACACTTTCTCTGTAATATTATTATTTGTTGTCTGAGCATTAGGTTTATTGGGCTTGACCTTAGGCTTAATGTCACTATCACTGTCATCCTGTCCCTTTTTGCCATTAGGTGTAGCTTGCTCTTTTGATTTGTTTCTGGTTCTCATCCTAGTCGGTGAATCTTCTGGATTATCCCCTATTCTACCATTATCAGTTTTCGCTAAATCAGCAGCATCACGAGAATCACTATCTTCCTCAGAATTTTCATCTTCAGTTACTGAGCTCATTTCACCACCTTCTTTTGGATTTGGTGAAGGTCTCGATGAATTGGTGTCTGGTACTGTTGGTGTAGCTTCCGGTGTTTGTTCTTTGGGTGTACCAGCACGTGAATTTCTAGTATTACGAACACGACGAAGAGATGCTTGTCTACGCCTACGATGAGGTCTGTTACTACTAGCACCTGGTGTCTTTTTCCATAAATAATAAAACTCTACCAACTCAGCAGTATCTTTGTGAGGCAACAAATCTTTCCTTATTTTAAAAAAGTTTTTACCAAATTGGCGTATACCTTTGACAAAACGTTTAGTCTCTTCTTCAGACCATTTCTTCTCAATACCTTTTGGAACAGGGCATTTGACTAACGCTTGTAATGCACGACCTGGATCATAGCCAGAATCATGAAGAACATCAAGTGCATTAATAGTTGTATCATCTCTGCTTGCTGCCACGCATCCATCATCTGGTGAGCCACCATCACACATACCGGCAAACGCTGCCATCGATCTAGCAGCTCTCAAGTACATTACCAAGTCTCTATCGGTGGCCTGAGCGGGAAGCCACCGCAATTCCTCGCCACCGGGGCAGGGTTCATTGGGTCCAAGGGGACCATTCTCGCGTATGTCTGGCAAACAGGCATAAATATCTTTATCTTTGACAGGTTGATTCGGTGTCCCCACTTGAACCTCCCCTTGGTTCTGGGCCATGATTCGCACAACGTTTTGGTTTATTTACACAACACTTTTCACATTTCACAAACTAATCAAGTCTACATATTAAATTCATGAAATAATTAGTACACATAATATATTGTATTTTCACACGTACATCTCACTATCAGAAGACCAGTAAGTATGCCAATATACATAATTATTAGTCCTAATGGCCTCCATTACACGATACATTGTTCTTTATTTAGCGAACTTCTATGAAACACAGGGCTCATTATTTATGATTTCACTTGTTCAATGCATAAAAATTTTATCATTCAGTCAGTATTTGTGCAATGGAAACTAGTAAATTATTAAATGCTATCTACATGCTGCCCTTTTGTTTAGCTTCGCCTTTCTTTGGGTTACCATAGATAATGCATATCTATAAAATGGCTGCCACGAGAAATATTTTCGACAAAAGACGCGTTCCACCTAGGTCCAGTTATGCAGCATTTTCAACATCGCAGAATCTTCGTGTTCCATTAGCGAAACGTGTTGACTTCATGTTTACCATTTAAATATATCTACTCTGAGTCTTGTGTAAGGTCCCCATTAAGGGTTAAAACGCGTGGCTAATAAATATAAATATTACATCAAAAATACGCTAGACTGTGGGGAAAAATGGTTAAAATCCCACGTTAGCGTGAAAAAATGGTGCTACTTACTGGGAACAAGCCGAGGCAAAAGATTAGGGTGCGGTCCAAAATTAACTATCAACGCTCGTGTGCACTATTTGTATGCAAACAGTTGGTCCAAAATTGCTCATGTGCGCATTTGTAAGCGGTATTATGACGTAATCAATGACGTCACCTTATTGGCGTAACTAGAGTTTTTTCTCAGAGGCTGATGCTTTTTGTTTAAAGTTATCACTATTTAGCGTCCATTATCCGTCCGTATTTTGAAACGGTAGCCTAACATCCTGGGGTAGGCATTAGGCCATACCGGGGGGGCTACCGCCTAACTCATAGCAATCACTTCATATCGCTTTCGTGACATTAGAACAATATAAGGTCAGATGTGACATTAAAATTATTGTTCTAATGTCACGAAAGCACTAGCGAGTGATCGCTTTGAGATAGGTGGTAGGGCCGCAGGGTGGGCACGGACCACCCGGCCCCCTCTCTATATACGCCTATGCCGTCACCGATTGATGCTGACAGTGCTAACAGAAAAGAGGTCAATGTCAACATCACTTTCCAGCCCAGTTTTATTTGTATTTTAGTTTGTTCGAATTTATCTTTTCACTATAAAATAAATCTAGTATTAGTAGATTAGTACTAGGTTCTAGTAGTACTAGTAGTAGTATTTATATACAGATATCCCCAGAAAGGAACGCTCTGACAAAGTTAAGTGCATACTCTGTGACGGAAACCATCCAGCCAATTATAAGGGCTGCATTGTGTATAAAGAGTTACAAAAGGTTAAATATCCTACTCCTTATCTCAAAAAACAACAGCTAGTCAAATCAATCTATCCAAAACAAAATGCCAAACAGGAAACAGTAAACCAATCCAAAAATGCTAAAGACACGGGAAAATCCTATGCAACAGCTTTAAATAATGAGCCAACCCTAAAATCACGAGATGACAACACAATCAACCCTGAACAGCACAATATAATAGATGTTATTCACACTTTTAGCGCATCAATACAGGCTCTTATGAACCAAATGCTAAAGATGACCCAAATGTTAGCAGATCTCATGTCAAAAATGCCCTTAAATTCTCTGCCTTAAAACTGTGCATATGGAATGCTAATGGGCTATCCAACCACTCAAACGAGTTAAAAACATTTCTGAAAATTCACAAAATTGACATCATGCTCATATCAGAGACTCATTTCACTTCTAAGAGCTACTTCAAAATCTCTGACTACAATTTATATCATACTATGCATCCTGATGGTAAAGCTCATGGAGGGTCCGCTATACTTATCAGAGCTAATATTAAGCACTACCAATCTCAATCATATTGTAAAGACTACTGCCAAGCAACCAACATAGTAGTGCAAGATTGGATTAGTGACATTACAGTTTCAGCTCTGTATTGCCCTCCAAGGCACACTATTAAAGAAAGTGAGTTCAATGATTACTTTAACACACTGGGTCAAAGATTCATAGCTGCAGGCGACTACAACGCTAAACACACTTTCTGGGGGTCTAGACTCATCTTACCCAGGGGTCGTGAACTTTTGAAATGTATTCAAACAAGGAGTATGGATGTTATATCTACAGGTCAACCGACATATTGGCCAACAGATAGAGGTAAAATACCTGATGTTATTGATTTCTGTGTCTCCAAAGGTATAGCAAAAACTAACATTACTTGCAATAGCTGCTGGGACTTATCATCGGACCATTCGCCTATATTCGTTAACATTAGGACCAGGGTAGAAGAGAGTAAAAAGAAATGTACTTTGCATAATAAAAGAACAAACTGGTCACTTTTTCGACATTTAGTGGACGAATCATTTAAAGTATCAATACCTCTCAAAACCGAAAAAGATGTTACGAATGCTGTTGAATTCTTTAACACAAACATACAAAATGCCGCTTGGAACTCTACTCCTCTAGAAAAATTTAAACCTGGTTGCGCACATATTGCTACGAATATACTAGAGTTGATTAAGGATAAAAGAGCGACAAGAAAATTGTAGCAGCAAAATAGATGTCCTGATACCAAAAGAAAGCTGAACTATAAAATTAAAATATTAAAACGAGCTCTAGAACAGGATCGCAATGCAAGTTTCCAGGAGTATCTTGAAAGTCTTGACGCAACTGCGGCCACCGATTACTCCCTCTGGAAAGCCACAAAAAAAATTAAAAGACCGTCGGTAGCATGCCCTCCTCTCAGAAACAAGGATAACGGCTGGGCACGTAGTGACCAAGAAAAAGCGAATACATTTGCGGAGCATCTGGTTACAGTTTTCCAACCTCACAAATTTGAAGGGCCAACAGATCATGAAAAAAAAGTAAATGACTTCATTAAAGGTATAGATCAAGATGATGATGATCCTGAATTTTTTTCTAAAAAGGAAGTGATACGGGTAATACAAAAAGCAAAGTCTAAAAAAGCCCCTGGATATGACCTCATAACCAACAAGATCTTGCAGGAATTGCCAAACAACGGAATAGCACTGCTCACAGCAATTTATAATGCTATCACAAAACTTAATTTCATCCCCCCTCAATGGAAAGTTGCAAAAATAATTATGTTGCTTAAACCTGACAAACAGCCGGAAGACCCAAAATCGTACAGGCCAATTAGCTTATTACCTATACCCGCAAAGATTTATGAATCTTTAATATCGCTTCGACTGACACCATTAATAGATGAGCGTAAATTGATTCCTAATCATCAGTTTGGATTCCGACGTAAGCATGCCACTATTGATCAGGTGCACAGACTAATAAGAGAAATCGATAAGTGCTTCGAAACAAAAAAATACTGTGCAAGTGCTTTCTTGGACATATCACAGGCCTTTGACAGGGTCTGGCACGAAGGCTTATTATTTAAGATAAAATCCTTACTACCAACCTATATATATAAAATTCTAAAATCATTCATAGAAAACCGACATTTCATTGTCCAAAATGGTGAAGCACTCTCCAGTCTTTGTCCTATCAATGCAGGTGTCCCACAGGGCAGCGTATTGGGTCCGACGCTGTATCTTATATATACCTTTGACTTACCAACTTCAGAGTGTATAACGACTGGTACATTCGCTGATGACACCGCAATCCTAGCATCCCATAAAAACCCAAATGAAGCAGCGCATATTTTACAAAGCGGGCTGGATGATATATCTGATTGGTTAAAAAAGTGGCGAATCAAGGCAAATGAAACGAAATCGGTGAATGTTACCTTTACGTTGAGAAGAGGTACTTGCCCACCAGTCAAGTTAAATAACTTAGAAGTCCCACAGGCGGACCATGTTAGGTATTTGGGTTTACATCTTGACAAGCGTCTTACCTGGCAAAAACATATTTTCACAAAGAGGAAACAATTAAGCTTACAGTTGCGAAAGTTGTACTGGCTCATTGGTCGCCGATCTCAATTGTCCTTAAACAGCAAGCTGCTCCTCTATAAGACAATACTGAAACCAATTTGGACTTACGGTATCCAATTGTGGGGAACAGCCTCTCATTCAAACATTGAAATTGTGCAAAGATTCCAAAATAAGATGCTGAAAATGGTAACTAATGCTCCTTGGTTTATCACAAATGACCAACTACATAACGACCTACATATGGCAACAGTCAAACAAGAAATTTTACATCATACGAGAAACTATAAAGACAGAATTAAAAATCATCCTAATAGCTTGGCTAGTGTCTTGATGGAAGAAGAGCCAATAATGCGTAGATTGAAACGGAAGATGCCCCAGGACATACTGAAGTAAAATATAAAATAAAGTAGGATGCGACAAAGGTTGCATGCCGAGCATGACATTTACCAAACTCACTATACCCACTGTTTAATGTCCCAGAGAGCGACAGATCACAGTGAAATCTGTTATCAAATAAAAAAAAATAAAAAAAATTATATACAGATGTGCTCTGTGAAGATATTGAAAGTACAATACTCGTACATGTCTCCCTTCAATTTTTCTTTTCAAATTAGTTCTAGTCCAAATTGATCTGAGTGCTTACGTTCGTTGTTTGCATTCATGCAAATATTTGCACTGTTATCTAATTGTGGATCGCACCCTATAACTATTTTCTATTTTCCTTAGAAAAATAAAATGATACGATCCTCAGAAGAATAATATTTTTCTGACCTATAATACACTCAAAGACGTTATACTAGTACCTACTAGTAGAATGTCTTTGGATACACTTGTATTGCTATATATGGGGCCCTTATTAAATCTAAGTTTTGTTTTGTTTCTTATCTTATTTAAGGTTTTTTAATAACAAAACGCAGATTTCTATCTAAATAATTATGTTTATTCTTTTATAATGTATCTTATCCAAATCTACGCGGCGTGTTATAAAAAAAGACACAACATATTACTTTTTGATAATAATAAGCTGCAAAAAATAACATTTTATAATAGTACTAGCTGTTTTGTGCCCGCGGTTTAATTCGCGTAAAAGTTAATTATATTATTATAAAAAAGGTTCTAAAATACATATCTATAACTTCACAAATGATAGAAAGGTTACAAATTTCTACTGGTACAACAGAATAGATAATAGATTGGTATAAACATGTTTCACATGAAATGTTTATTGATATGTTGTTATTGACTTGCAGTTGCTTCTCATCTATGCCCTCAGTCTTTCCATCAACCCGGGTAATGGCTGAAAATCGGTGTTGTTCTTTTCAGGGCAAAACATCCCCACTGCCTAAGTCTCAGACTGGCGTCAATGACCAATAAAAGACGTCATTTTAAAGTCAGTTTAGGGTCTATAAATGAATGTCAGATTTAAACGCCTAAGGGCCGATTTTTCAATCGTCAAATAACCTTTAACTGTAGAATAAATATGGCGGTTTTGTTTGGTTTCTATATAAAAGCTGTCAAACTGTCATATTTCTTCCGCATCCGCAGATAAAAATTATCTGACTATTGAAAAATCGGCCCTAATTAGAATAAACAAACTAAAATACAAATGAAACTCCGCCGGAAACTGATGTTAACTTTGACATTGATGTCGATTCAGTCAGACACACAACTTAATTTAACTAATTTGACCGGATTAAAACTATCGCCATCTTCTTATCTTTCTTTTCGATTCCATTATGATTTCGTTTAGTTCATTTTGTTTCTCACATTTAGAAATAAAAATCTTGTTTGCAGAAAAATCCTTATTCTGCTTCTCATTCATAGTTCTATGTGTACATAGTTTCTCAGGTACAAATAACGATGTACATATACGCATAGTATTGTCTTTTTTATTAATATAACATTACAATAAAAATATAACATGCATTAACCATTGCAATATTTGCAGCACTGCCAGCAAAATATAAAAAAAAATAGGATTATCATAGTAGACTAGGTAAAGGTACCTAGAAAATAATAAATAAATCTTCTTTATTAATCATTTTTATACAGCCGATGTTTATTTTCGCATAATAACTCCATCCATAAGACCATTACTAGTTTAGTGATCTTATGTGTTACGGCGGCGTTCATGATTAATGGATGTTAGGTTTCTTTCAAAAATGATAGTTCTAGTTAGCAACCGAAACCGAAGCTGACCGCCATTACCAAAACACCGTTTTTTTGTGGTACCTATATAATCTGTCGATGAGCATTGTTTCTGAGTGCATTTTACAATTTTACCTATGTCTTTCATATTTTTTTAAATAAACTGTATATAAAAAAATCATAGTAAGTGTGAAATATTGGATGCTGCGTCCCTAGTCTTTTCCGGCACCTTAAACCACCCCATACATTATTGGCACGTTTTTTTGTAGGTATTTTATGTCCTTTGGTTTCTTTGGTCTGAGGCAAACAGTCGGCCCAAAATAATGCACATGTGCGCATTTAAATCGGTATGACATAATCGATGACGTCATCGATTGTGATGCTGACAGTGCTAACAGAAAAGAGGTAGTGCACTGTGCACTGCCTCCCGAACTCCCAATGGTGTCGATTCAGACACACAACTTAATTAAACTAAACTAATTTGACAAATCTAAAAATAAAGCTGTCACTTTTAATCCTTTGGAGAAAAAGAATCGAAGTGTAGGTACCCCTTAATCACGAATAACGTTAACTAGCTTAAGTATAGTGCCATGGATGTCATAGCCAAACTCAAAATGGGGTGTTTAAATTTACAATCAGACTATCTTACAATCAGACTAATACTGTAAAGATATAAACTCATTTTTATTTTCCATGCGGTTGGAAAATTCTTTGTTAGCGAGACATTCATTAGGGTTCCGTACCCAAAAGGTAAAAACGGGACCCTATTACTAAGACTTCGCTGTCTGTCACAAATTATGTATTTCTGTTGACGCTATAACAATAAATATCTACTAAAAACAAAATAAAATAAATATTTAAGGGGGGCTCCCATACAACAAACGCGATTTTTTGCCCTTTTTTGCTCGATATCAATAAATGGTAACATGTAGGCACTTGAAATATTCACAAAATATTTAATTCTATATTTGCTTTAATAATACATATGAAATTTGTGTACCTACTGTTGTTTACCCAGTCAATGGTACGGAACCCTTCGTGCGCGTGTCCAACTTGCATTTGGCCGATTTTTTTAATTTGGAGTATAAGATCGTTAATAAATATCCCTAGTAAGTAGGAAGAGTGATAATATTTATATTTTGTTTACGACAAGGAACTATCCTTGTTTACTTCACTTTATTATATATGGCAATACTAAAGCTAGTGCATTGTGCAGTTTCTTGTGGGAGATTTGTTATTATAACCCTTAAGGGTATTACGTCGCCCAATGACCTTCAGCATTTGCCCGCTGGTAAAAGTATTCCCACGTTAACGCCATCTCTTTCTAGACAACTGCACTACAAAGTATCAAGCTCAAGATAAAATAAGACTACAGACACGCCGCCCAGTCAGTGTTATTTTGCCTACTTTAATCGCTCTCTGAGCGACATATATTGTTTCATCACTACATAGTATAAAACAAAGTCGCTTTCCGCTGTCTGTCCCTATGTATGTTAAGATCTTTAAAACTACGCAACGGATTTTGATGTGGTTTTTTCTATTTTTTTTAAAACTTTTATTTACTTTCACCTATGTCGACGTTTGTCATCAAATCTTGCAAATTAAATTTGACCCACTTCCCGGTTACCGATTGATCTAAAATTTAGCATACAAGTGTAAATCGCGGGACAATACAATATTATGATGACATTGGTGCTGATCTGATGATGGAGCTGGAAGGTGGCCATAGAAACTTCGCAATGAAATGACACATCCTAATCGAGTTTGGGCTCGTTTGATTCGTCTTGACGAGTACTTTGGTGCTACATGGTAACCAGGGTCTGATGATGGAGTTGGAATGTGGCCATAGAAACTCAGTAAAGCAACGACGCAACCCCATCGAGCCTCGGCTCGTTTGATTCGTCTTGACGAGTACTTTGGTGCTAGAGGTTAACCAGGGTCTAATGATGGAACTGGAATATGGCCATAGGAACTCATTAATTAATCGACATAGCCACATCGAGTATGGGCTCGTTTGATTCGTCTTGATACTTAGTACTTTAGTGCTAGATGGTAACCAGGGTATAGGGGATATTTTTAAATATTTATTTAATTGTAAATGTGTGTCCATCTCTCATCGTCGTAAAGAATCTCGCGACCGCTCGCGACGCACGCATAATAGTCCTTAACACCTCGCCTTAGCGATCGGGCTCGCAATGCATCGGAATCTATGGGATTACCTCGGAGGTGCTCGGAGCGATCACAACCTCCCGCGCACCGCAGCTAGTTGACACTCTTGTTTTCTTTTGAATTCGCATGAATTACATCTCTATTGGGTTAAGTGCTCGTAGGTCTAAGCATACGTCTCTAGCGTCCTCCACTTTCATAAATGCTTTCGTACACGCTCGTCGGTTACGGGTACTCTTGACCTGAACTTTTGGTGCAGGTCCAAGATGTCTCCTATTTGGTCCAGGTAAGTTCGTCTCGGTCGTCCCTTACCGACTTGTCCACTTGCATTTGCCTCGTATATTTTTTTCGTAAGTCGTCTTCCATTCATCCTTTCTATATGGCCAAACCATATTAGCATTCCTTTTTCAATTTTTGTCACTATGTCTTCTTTCATCCCACACATTTCCCTTATCACACTATTACGAAACTTATCTATCAGAGTCACTCCAGCCATTCCTCTCAAAGCTCTCATTTCCACTGCATTAATCCTACTTTCATCCTTCTTTTGCCACACCCAACATTCACTACCATACATAAGCGTAGGGACCAAAACGCATCTATGAACAGCCAGTCGTGCCTTTTTTGACAACATTTGGCTGTTCAGAAAGTTTTTGCAAGCCCTATTTACTTTATTACCTTGTCGCGAAGCGGAAGGCTTCGTGCAAAAAAAAGGGAGGAAGCTAAAAGAAAAACAAGGTTAAAAGTTAATACCGTATAATTAAAAAATAAATGCAAAGGTAGGGTGATAAATTATTCTCAGAGTACCGTCCCGATCAGTTCGTAAACCACAATTATTTAGTGTGCCAGTATCAAGTAATAATGTGTCTATGAATAATCCATTGCACAGAATGTGTAGATCCTATAACCAAATTTGTACTGATTTTGATATTTTCACATCAAACAATTCCCAATTTAAAAATTCGATCCTCAATTACACTGGTAACGACCTGGATAAGTAATAATAATGTTTATGTGTATATGTGTGAATGCAAGTATTTATTTCTTTTAATTGTTTTAGTGTGTAATATTTAGTTTTACATGTTCATTATAAATGCTGTGTACAATTTTCATTGGAACTCAGGTTCAAACTGTTATATATTTACTGATTTTTACAAATGAATTAATCTGTTTTCTGTTATTGTACCTTTTTAAATAAAATAAAATAAAATAAAAATAAGGAGGGCACGACCGAACTTAATTATCTAACTTAACTAAGATCTAGCTATGTACAACAATATTTATATAAAAATCTAGCCTGGCCAGGGTAGGACGCGGGGGCGAGTAGCAGCTCAGCCGGATAGCCGGAGCAGGAACAGGCACGGCAGCACAGCTCTCCGGATAGGCAGCTCAGAGGATAGGTAGGCAGCATAGGAGCGCCCCAACGATGCTCCGTAGGCAGACGGCAGCAGGGACCCGTAGAAGGCGCGACGGAGTGGTCAGGTGGGCAGCAGGCACACGTAGCAGGCGCGGTGGAGACGCGTGAAGGAACCGGCATGAAGTGATATGATCACGAAGGCCTGGCGGTGGTGGTTAGGTTCCAAGCCGGTGTAAGGAGCTTAGCTACTCCTTAGCCGTTTGCGTTCAATACCAGAGCTGGTAGTAGACTGGCTTCCTAATGACCCTGGTCCGCTTTTATACTGGCCATAACAATAGACAACTACATAAATGTCAAACGAAAGATTTTTGAAAAATAATTAATTATATGACATTTGTCAGTCACGTAGGCATTGAGCTACAATATTGAGATCAAATGTTGGACGCTAACAATTATAATAAGAAAATATAGAAAAACACAATAAAGGACTAATAACTATTACAAATATTTATCGCTTGTGAATAATAGCGTTATACAAAGTAAAGTTCAAATAATCAGTTAGTGCTTTACAAACATTCGTGAATTAATAAGTGTTACAAGAATTTGTGCATATTTACAAGATCGATATGTGAAAAGACAACTCTTCTTCCAGATATGTTTAGGACTTCTGTTTGTGATTGTACTTCTTTTTCGATAATAAGGCCAGGCAAAGAATCTTCATTTTGTTGAAACTAAAAAAATAGCATGTTCATGATTACTAGGCAGTTAAATATATCTTAATTTTAAATTTGTAGTTAGATTATAACACAAATATAAATAAAAATCTATATTCTGACAAATCACAGAGTATGATGACGCTAAAACATACCCTCATATTTTGTACTGGTCCCTCGTCAATAGCGACAGAACGTAGTTCGTTTGATTCTGGCGAAATTCCTTTTACTTTCGTCGTAGGCAGTTCCTTATGACCTGTTTGGGAGTTTTGTAGATTTTTTGATTGCCTAAAAACAGAAAACTTTATAAGCACATTTATTAGCACAGTCAAGTGTAATATCAATTTAATAATTTTTAAATAATTATAGTGGCTTCATTTTTAAATAGCCGTTTCATAGAAGTTTGGGCACTATACAGATTACATATATTTATTTACACCCTTTTTTCTTCAAAGAACGTTTGTTCTCACAAGAATCTCACAGTTGGATTTTCTCCTGTGTCGTGGCTGCAGCTACAAACATGCACATACATACGCCCAGACCGGAACAAAATTTTGTAGGTCGTACAAAATCTTTGTCCCGTACGGGAATCGAACCCGCGACTCGTTGCGCAGTAAGCGATCACTCGACCGCTAACCATGCCGCCTCGACTTTGGTAGTTTTCCAATTACAGCACTAGAGCGCATTATGCGGCATAATGCTTAACGTTGAATGTACCAACTACAGCAACACTTCGCACAATCGAGCACTCTCAAAAGCAATGTTTTCGTGTGATGCGTGCAATCTATACCAACTCAGTGACAGAAAATTAACAAGTGTTTTTTCTTTAAGTTGGCATTGATCGAAATGTTTTATTTATATATAATCGTTAGTAATATTATTTATTGTTAAAAATTTTTAAAGCTTTCGTTTCATTGTAGTTTTTTGAAATAATCAAAGTTAATTCAAACTGTGTTAAAAAATAAATATAAGTATGGATGAAGGTACAAAAATTACTCAAAACAAAAAAATGGTAATGAAATAATCAAAATCCAAATTACTTAAAATAACCGTAAATAGTTTTCAACCAATTATTATGTATACCACATTATTTACACATTAATGAGGTTATTGCTAACTCTATGAATATTTCTTTTTTTCAACACTGAACTTAGCGCACTCTGCTGGTGCATTTGAAAACTAATTCACGTTCCAATTAAGCATCAGCATAATTCGGCATTGTGCGCCACTGAGTCGCATTATGCTCTGTAATTGGAAAACTACCTTTATGTACGACGAGCTATGCCCGCGACCTTCGTTTCGCTTTACGATAGTTTCTTTTGTTTTATTCTAGTTTTCCCGTCTATTTTTCCCGTGGGAAAAAAAGTATCCTATGTCCGTCTCCTGGTTCTAAGCTACCTCCCCACCAATTTTCAGTCAAATCCTAGTTTCCCATTTTCCCGTGGGAATTTTTACTGTATTAAAAGTAGACTATGTCTTATCTTATATAATTAGCTATCTATTGATGAAAGTCCCGTCAAAATCGGTCTGGCCGTCCCGGAGACGTATGTTCCCGTTGTCTGTCTGTCTGTATGTTCCCGCTAATCTCCGTACGGCTGGACCAATTTTGACGGGATTTTCACTAATAGATAGCTAATTATATAAGGTATAATATATAATACTTTTCCCACGGTAAAAATTCCCACGGGAAAACGGGAAAACTAGGTTTGGCTGAAAATTAGTGGGGAGGTAGCTTAGGACGAGGAGACGGATATATGATACTTTTTTCCTACGGGAAAAATTAGACAGTAAAGCGGGAAAACCAGAATAAAACAAAAGAACCTATCGTGAGGCGAAACGGAATTCGCGGGCACAGCTAGTGTATTATAACATTTATTATGCTGATCGTCAGAAGGCAAATCATCACAGTTATCTTGTTCTCGGTGAGCCTTTTCAAATGAGTCCAAACACAAAAGTTCTACGTAATATTAGACTCACCAACAGTTATTACATTATAACAATTACTTACAGACAAAAAACAGATATACATAGTTATAATATATAGATAAGTACAGCAAATGTATGTAATATTAATTATTAATACATAACACAACAATTATTTAAAAAAACGTTGCCTCATAATAGAATTTTTTCTCCTGTGTCGGGGGTGCAGTTACAAACATAGAATCTCACATGCACATACGCCCAAGCCGGAACAAATTTTTGTAGGTCATACAAAATCTTTGTCCCGTACGGGAATCGAACCCACGACCGGTTCCGCAGTAGGCGATCACGCGACCGCTGCGCTAACCGTGTCGTCATACTGTAGCCACGTATAACGTAGCATGTGTTACATACATAAATATTTTTTTAGTAGATAATGCAGTCTTTGGTGGTTATTTCTATTAGATTATGAATATACATACATTGAGAAAAAAGAAAACCATAAAAGCAAAAAAAAAATATAGGTAGGTATGTGAAAACTAGTGTAAGAATAAAAATAATTAACTACATTGCTAGTCGTTAATATGCTTGAGATCCTATACCTACCTTTGGAGCTGATCATCAAGAAGGCGAAACCAGTACAGTCATCTTGACCTCGGCGAGCTCTTTTAAATGAGTCCAAACACGACAGTTCTACGTAATACAGTGGTTGAGATCCTGTATCTATCTTCGGAGCTGATCACCAGGAAAGCAAAACCAGTACAGTCATCTTGGTCTCGGTGAGCTCTTTTAAATGAGTCCAAACACGACAGTTCTACGTAATACAGTGGTTGAGATCCTGTACCTACCTTTGGATCTGATCATCAGAAGACAAAATCATCATAGCTATCTTGATCTAAGTCAGTCCCCGTATTATGAATTCTTATTTCCATTCGGTTTACGGGCAACAAAAACTGTGTGTAAGTTATGAACTTTATTAGCAAGGTATTAGAGTTCATTACGAAATAAAATATAGCCAGTCATTAAACTGCATGGAGATAATACTTCACAATACGGTTCCTGCTCTTTCAAATGAGGCCAAACACGATAATTTTACGTAATACAGTGGTTGAGATCCTTACCATAACTTCAGGGCTCATTATGATAAATATTTGAAAGAGAAATAAATTTTAACCTTTTCATAATATCTAAATGTAACTTCTTACCAATAATTTTGGAGAGCTCGACCACGAGCCACTAGGCTTTTACTTTTATGCTTAGGCATTATTACCTAATATGAACTAATTTCACTCTATGACAACTACTTATAACAAATACTAAATAAAAACTTATTAAATACATTTACAAGCTAATTATTGTCCTTAATATTACTTATTTTAATTATTAACACTATCTACAATCCGATTTAATTTAAAAGTCATTCAAAATTTGTCACTTTTCGTAATGATGTCGCACAAAAAAACGCACGTACAGTCCACCCGTTACGACAGTCAAGAACGCACTAGATTCTCGTCAAGTATTGCTGTCCGGGCGTTGCGGAGGTGCCAGGCGCGGGGTTCTTATAGTATTTTAGGTTTTTCTTTATTATTTAAAAGAACTTTGAAGTTATTTAAAATCTGATCAATACGATTTATAAAAGACATCGTTACCTTTTTATTGATGCAAAATTCATGCATTAGTAATAAGCCGTTACTGAGAGAATTTGTAAATAAGTTTAAAACTGGCGACTTTTCTATTTTTTTTTAAAACAACTGGGTATAAGTAACTAAAATTTTAATCAATACGATCTATACTTCGTGACCTTGCGTATAACATATATTTTTTTTATAACTCTTGCTCAATAGGGTTCTTCTACAATTTTCTTCAAACATGCAGTATTTTTTAAGTTTATGCGAGGTAATCCCCTTAATAAGCCATAGGACTATTATTTCCCACCTCAGTGTTGCCCACAAATCAATTTATTATTTTTTTACTTTTACAGAAACAATGAAATAAATTGAACGCATCTTAAGATCAGTAGTTTTTTTAAGTTTTATTCTGGAAACACTTCTTTCTAAACGTCATCTGTTAATGTCAATAGTCATTCAAAGTGAAACGTTCAGTTTAACGTCCATTTTCTCCCGAATCTTGAAATAGTTTTTGAAACTACGCCCAGACAAATTCCTGTAAGTATGCTATTGTTTTTATTTCGTAAAGTAGAACATGTATTTTGTCCATTACTAACAAGATAACCTACGAAACCTGTTACGTTGTTATATTTTTTCTTATTCCAAAATAGTGGGAAATTATTAACCTATAGCCGTGTATGAAATCTTCAAGTGGGAAATTGTTTCCCTATAACCCTTAAGAAATACAAAATGTTTGTCTATATATAATTGAAGTTGTTTTGTCTTTTTGTTTTTTTAAACATAAATTTCGTTTTTTAGATAATGTCACCGCCGTATTCCAAGAAGAAAAACCTTAATGAAAAGGAATTACAAGAAATCGTCGATGGTTTATCCGTTCTTCATTTCCATTAGATGATAATCTAGTTCCATTGGATGATAATTCTTTTCTTTACATAATTATATTACAAGCATAATTGGTTAATTTTTAATAAACAATTCATTTAATGTTGCATTTTTTATTTTTTGTCCCTATATAAAAATCGACGAGTAAAGACGCAGACAAAAGCTAGTCAATTGGGAAATTATTTCCCACTTGTATGTTCATGGACATAGGGAAATAATTTCCCACAATATATAACTTTTAATCGTTATAGGGAAATAATTTCCCACTGCAAAAAAAAAAACTACTACCACCTACTAATTTCTTTTTTAGTATTTAAGTCTTTAATCTCAATATATCCCCGTACTGATATATTAAAATCAACTTGTTTGAAGCCATGGCCGATTAAGGGATAATTAGTTCGACAGCACACAACTACGTACAGTTGTATGTTGTGTTGTGAAGTGACTGTGCGTGGTTGGTGTACTCTATTTACTATTCCATTTTGACTCGGCTTTCTCATTAAATTCACATTTTAAACGTAAATCTGTAAACGGTGACCCTCTTTTGCCTGTAACGCATGTGAGAGATCGTGTTGCCGAAACATTAGGAATAGGAAAGAAGATTGTTACTCAAATCGTAAAAGAGAAATAAAGACAGCCAGGCTCACGAGAGCGAATTTAACATTCAATCAAAAAAAGAGAGAGAGACAGAGGAAAAAAGTCATCGGTGTGGATAATTTTGATACTGTTGCAATTCATAATCACTTGTATAGGTATTATTTAAGGAAAGAATTCCCTATAAGAAAATAATATTGATTTTTTAAAAGAGGCTGCCTTATAATATATAGGCAAAAAATAATTTTTAAACGTACCTATCTTATTAATATAAGATAGGTATGTTTAGCTTATTTTCAAACTTTAGATATAAAGAATTTTTCTATATGACAGTTCACAGTGAAAACCCGAAAATAGCGAGTAGGAATCCTAGTTGGATTAGACCTACTTCAATATATTATTATTGTTTGGTTTTACTGTATACACCGTGTTTTGTTACTACTCTAGGCATTTCAATAGGTTATTCAGACCATCACATTGAACATAAATCAAGAATCGAGAATTTACAGTTGATGCCATAGTTTAAATGTTGTTCTTTTTAATGGTGCGCTGAAGAAACTCTTTAAATTATAGATTAATAAATAAATAATGGTGTATATTCCACTTACTTGAATATTATCCGAGAAATGAAACGAATGATTCAAAAATTAGTTCAATTGCATAGGAAACATCCCTAGCATAAAAAATGAAAATAATTGTCTTTCGACTATGACCTTGTGATGACGTCAAGTTTCCGTCGATTTAAATTATTTATTTAATTAAGGAAAGCTTTTTATAAAGGATAAGTGTTAAAAAAGTCTTCATTTTCATTTCGATAATGAATTTAATATGTGGCAATTAAAACAAGTGCGATTTTATCATTCGAACAAAAAATAATACTGTGTGATCGCCATTACAAGGCTACCAGTGAATAGCTTTGATGAACTGTCAAATGTGGCCTATTAAAATGGCCAAACTATACCCGTGTACCCCATGAAGCAAATACAAAGAGGAGATGTTTTAAGCATCTAGGTCCAGCTCCTATCACCAGAGTCCTGACGTCACGCATTTTTAGTTTTAGCTACTTAACGCCAGAGGCGCTGACATCAGTCGATCTTTTTATCTGTCGGATTAGTACGTCGTACGCTCTTCTTTTATTTTAGTTTTAAATTACCTAAATACAAAATGAAATGTTGTATTCTATCGTGCAAAAGTTACACAGACGACAGAAACAAAGTGAACGAAAAAAAATCTCTTTCCATTTGTAAGTACATTAAACAAGCATTATTAATTTATTACTTGACGTATTGCTTCTAGAATGTTCGACGCCACATGGACGCTTCTGTTAATGTCCCGATAAAGCACAAAAGGCCCTCTAGTGGCGAGTAAAAATACTAACGAAAACGTAGGATGTATTAAGGGCGAAAACAAAACACGTGAATTAATATAAGCAGTTTTAACGATTTTTATTTTTAGATTATATTGACACAGCACCTAATAAATTATCTTTCTCCTACAAATGTATCTTTTAACATAATTATCTTTCTCCTACGAATGTATCTTTTACTGCCACCTAGTAATGTATAGCGGAACTTTTATTTTAACGTCAATAATGTAGTCTGTACTAGCCATGAAGCAAATACAAAGAGGAGGTG
This sequence comes from Schoenobius gigantellus, assembly GCA_963935595.1. Classification (NCBI taxonomy): domain Eukaryota; kingdom Metazoa; phylum Arthropoda; class Insecta; order Lepidoptera; family Crambidae; genus Schoenobius; species Schoenobius gigantellus. Next base: position 30,320,583 of record OZ012552.1, read on the forward strand.
CCCTATCGCGTTTTCCGTATGAAATCAAGTGAAGCCGGAAATCGGGGTGCGGGGGGAGGGTGCGCGACGCCACAGTCACCGTGTAGCGAGTAGAATTACTAAAATGCCAGCATTATTGACGTTAACATAAAAGTTCCGCTATACATTACTAGGTGGCAGCAGTGCTAGTACCATGAAGCAAATTGCTTCATGGTTGTAACTCGCGCCGACACTCAAAGGTCTTGAACGGGCCAGTTGTTTCACCCGGTTGTTACGCTCGAAGGCATTGAACGGGGTTAGAGCGAAAAGTTGTACTTCGCGCGAAGGCGCTGAACGCGCCTCTGCTGAGGCGCGTTCAGAGCCTCTGGGTGTAGTTGTCCGGTTGTTTTTTAACTCGCTCAGAGGCGTTGAACGGATTGCAGCAACCAAATCTTTTATCTCCCTCTTTCACATGATTTTTTATTTCTCTCTCTATCTAATAGATGACATTATAGAATATGGCCGCCAATATCATCCAATCACATAAGAGTATTTCAGTAATAAACGTCAGAGCGTTTTACAACCATCAAATTCGATGGTTGTTCGGTTGTAACTCGCGCCAACACTTTAAGGTCTTGAACGGGCGGTTGTTTCACCCGGTTGTCACGCTCGAAGGCATTGAACGGGGTTAGAGCGAAAAGTTGTACTTCGCGCGAAGGCTCTGAACGTGCCTCTGTCAGTGTGCTGAGGCGCGTTCAGCTCCTCTGAGCTGCGTTCAGAACCTACGCTCGAGTGCACTCCGAGTGCGCTCTGACAGCAACCGACCCGTTCAGAGCCTCGGGGTAAAAAACGCTCTGACGGACGGTTAGTACACTCTGTGCCCGTTCAGAAGCTTCGAGTGATGCAACCAAACAACCAACTCGAGCGTAGGGTGAAAAACACTCTGACAGATTTTATGTCAAAGTCGATGTCAAAAATACGCTAATTATTTATTATTTTATTAACTAGCACTACTTTGAACTCTTTCAAGTCTAACACAAGAGAAATATAGTGATTTTTATGTGTTGTAATTATTTTTAAGCAGAAAAATGGATATTGACTGCTAATTTCATAGTAAGGATTAATAATATTTTGCCCTTTGCTTGATCTTGATCGGCAAGATACAAACTAAAAAAAAAGATAGCAACCGACCCGTTCTGAACCTCGGAGCGAGTGTGAAAATCACTCTCGGTTGCATTACTCTGACCCTCGGAACGCAACTCAGGGTGTAGTTGTCCGGTTGTTTTTTAACTCGCTCAAAGGCGTTGAACGGATAGCAGCAACCAAATCTTTTATCTCCCTCTTTCACATGATTTTTTATTTCTCTCTCTTTCTAGTAGATGACATTATAGAATATGGCCGCCAATATCATCCAATCACGTAAGAGTATTTCAGTCATAAACGTCAGAGCGTTTTACAACCATCAAATTCGATGGTTGTTCGGTTGTAACTCGCGCCGACACTCAAAGGTCTTGAACGGGCCGGTTGTTTCACCCGGTTGTCACGCTCGAAGGCATTGAACGGGGTTAGAGCGAAAAGTTGAGGCGCGTTCAGGGCCTTCGCGCGAAGTACAACTTTTCGCTCTAACCCCGTTCAATGCCTTCGAGCGTGACAACCGGGTGAAACAACCGCCCGTTCAAGACCTTAGAGTGTTGGCGCGAGTTACAACCGAACAACCATCGAATTTGATGGTTGTAAAACGCTCTGACGTTTCTTACTGAAATACTCTTACGTGATTGGATGATATTGGCGGCCATATTCTATAATGTCAGAAAGAGAGAGAAATAAAAAATCATGTGAAAGAGGGAGATAAAAGATTTGGTTGCTGCAATCCGTTCAACGCCTCTGAGCGAGTTAAAAAACAACCGGACAACTACACCCAGAGGCTCTGAACGCGCCTCAGTACTTCGCGCGAAGGCCCTGAACGCGCCTCAGATGTGTTCTGTGGTGTGCTGTCATGTCAATGTCAATCAAACTAAAGGAGATAAATTGGGACTTTGGGGTTATTTAATTTAAAATGTTATTGTTTTTGTGAAATGATTGGAGTTGTACTTTGGACCATACTTATATAGCAGTGCGAATTTATATTCCTAGTGTAATTCTATTTATTTAAATGTGCTTTTATCAGATTTATGTAGAATATCATGTATAATCCCGCAGTCACTGTAAGGCGAATTGATGTTTTGATTCGTATTGTAAGTGGAAGAAAAGCTTTAATTCGCAATAATTACGTCAAAGCTTATTCTAGTAAGCACAAAGTTACGATCGGAGATGTTACAAGAGAAGTCAAAGTTCCTAATAATATAGAATATGTGCCTAGGAAGTATCGTAAGTAATGAGATAGATTTGCAGATTCATACAAATTTAAATAATGGATGGTACCCTCCAGTCTGGCTGTAGTATGAAGCATGGGCGTATTCTACACTGTATGTTTAATAAGTTTAATTGCACATTAGTATACAAACTTTACATATGATGATATGGCAACTTGACGATCATTTGTATTTATTCATACAATACCAATATATTATATAGTTCTATACAGTATTTATAAGTTGATTTATCCATTGTAGGAAGATAGATTGAAATAACAACAATATCTGTCCTCTCATATATGAGGCAGCAGATATAAGGTATATATGCCTTTATAATATAACTAAATCAAGAATCTTCAACTTGCCAACAGTGATGTGCAATAAAAAACTAGATACCTACACAATCTTATGTAATAAATGGCAGTGTTAAAAACTTTGATGGCGTAATAAATATCAGAGATCATAAATGGCAGAGTTAAAAAGAGATAAAAATACTGTGAGACAATACTAAAGTATAACTTGTGTTCAATGATGTCAATTTGAAATTTGCTAGAATTACACATTATTTAACCTGTGCCATTTGAATTTCACCTTTATCATTAAGAAAATACCATCTAAAATTGTATGAGTGTGTTTAGCTTTTACCATATTTGGCAATATTTTAATATTTTGTCTTTTTCTGCATGGTTCTATATTTTCCCCCAGTAAAAACAATCCAAACTATAAAGGTGAAGTTTTCAAATGCAGTTTTAGTGTGACATTGAAATAAAAATAAATTTTGTTTTTGTTGAAGAGCAGAGATAAATGTTAACTGATTCTCAAAGTTCTTCTTGCTTCTATCATCACAAATCAAGAAGTTCAATGCAAACATATATCATTTATTTACCCCCTTATTTTGAACTTTTAACAATATGGTCTTTGTCGATATATGGCTTGTAAAAGAATAAGTTTGGCCAAGTTTTACATCTAGCTTTAATAGTTTAGGCTGGTGGATGGTTAATTTTGAAATTCAAAAAACAATTGATGGCTTTTTTAAAATATGTGTTAACTAATTTCTTGTTATAAGCCCAAACACTAACCATTCTAATTTAGAACATAAATGGCTTGTCTCCAAACACGCAGGAAGTTGAATTATTCATTCACACTAACAAAATAGTCATTCTCCTTATTTCGGAATCTCATATCATAGACGAACGCGTAGTGACCATAAAAGACTGTAACATTTATTACTGCAATCGCCCAGATGGAACGTCTCACGCTGGATCTGCTATCGTTATAAGAGATAACATTAAACATCATGTCCTTCCAAGCCATAAACACTCCTTCTTACAAGCTGCAGCATTGTCGGTTGACCAATGGCAAGGAACCTTGAATATAGCAGCTATCTACTGTCCTCCAAGACATCATATTGATGAGAATATGTTTGGAGACTTCTTCGATACACTTGGCAGAAGGTTCCTTGCTGGAGGAGACTGGAACGCAAAAAATACCTTCTGGGGCTCGAGACTTACGACTAATAGAGAAAGGGAGTTGAAAAAAGCCATAGATAAGAATATGCTTCAAGTTTTATCGTCTGGAGAACCAACATATTGGCCAACGGATGCAAACAAGACGCCAGACCTTATCGATTTCTATGTGGCAGGGGGAATTTCTGGAGTGTATACTAAAGTGGACTCATGTTTGGATGGCTCCTCTGACCACACATCTGTTATATGCTCTTTAAGCACAGCAGTTATCTACAAGCAACCACGAGAAACCCTCTACAACAGTAGGACTGACTGGGAGTCTTTTAGATCTCACATAAACGAAAACGCCAAACTCCAACTTCCTTTAAAAACCGAGGAGAATGTTGAACATGCCGCATTCTATCTCACTAATCTAATACAGGCTGCTGCATGGTTATCTACACCTCACTTGAAATCCACCTCAAAGAACAATAATTATCCCTTAAAAATTCAAAATAAAATAACTGAAAAAAGAAAACTGAGGCGACAATGGCATTGTAGCAGAAATACACATGTCAAGTAAACCCTAAATAGAGTACAAAAAGAGTTAAAGGAAATGCTTCAAGAAAATGCTAATCGCACCCTTCAGGAACAACTCTTGCCACTGTCACCATACAAGGCAGAAGGTTACTCCCTGTGGAAAATGACCAAAACGCTTAAAAGGCCAAAGGAACATATGTCGGCATTGCAACGACCAGATGGCAGCTGGGCTAGGAGCTCTGTGGAGAAGGCAGAGTTGTTTGCTGACTTTGTGGAGGAAGTCTTCCAACCGAATGAACCCAGCTCAATGCATCGAGAAGAAGATATTGATGTTGTAATTAACAGTGATCAGCAAATGTTTACCTTTACAACTAATCAAGCCTAGGGAAGTATGGAAACAAATTACACTATTAAAGCTTAAGACACCAGGCTTTGATTTAATAACTGCAGAGGTACTAAAACAGTAACCAAAGAAAGGAATTCTACTGATAACGCTTGTCTTTAACTCAATGCTCAGACTGCAATATTTCCCCCTGCTCTGGAAAGTGTCAGTCCTAAATATGGTTCCAAAGCCTGGTAAACCTGCCTCTGATGTGTCTTCATACAGACCTATTAGTCTATTACCGATTCTCTCCAAGTTGTTTGAGAAGTTGCTGTTAAGGCGTCTACAGCCAATACGTGCAATGCACCATGGTATACAAGAAATGCTGAAGTACATGAGTATTTGGAGATACCATACATAAAGGATGTTGCCAAAATATTCATCATTCAGTAGCAAATCTACATGATAATAGACACAATGTTAATCGACTGAAAAGAATTCCACTAGCAAGAATATAATTTATATCATATCATTGATTTCATACATCCATTACAGTGGATAGTATAAAAATGAGGGATGTCATATCACAGGATGTACGAAATCCCAAACTGGTAATATTAAATCACCTCATCTGATTATAGCTAAAAGGCTGATCTCGGATAAATAATGTTATAAAATAAAAAATCTAATTTAGAAGATAATGCGAGTTTTATACAAACTTTGCTCGCTTATTATTCTCCCTTTAGAGTGAATTTCCAGATTGTTTCTTATAGTATTATAAACAAACCTAAAGAGAAAAGAAGAATACAACTTTTTTTCATATTGAGTTCTTGTCTTGTAATTTGGCATAATAATTTGTTTTGTTTTTCAACATATTATTTTCATGATACTCCAACAATATTTGTTTTCAGTAACAATTGAGAGTTCAGAAATTAAATTACTGTCACAGAGTACACTACGTAATCTAAGATGGATGATGCAGAAAGATTCACTTGGTCAGGATATGTTTTTACTAGGAAGACCAGGGCCTACCAGGTGGGTTTTACCAATATGTTATTCTTGAAAATATGAAATAAAATTTAAAAAAATTGTTTAAGTAAGAAAGTAGGCCGACTCTGTGTGTGCAGTAATAGCCTATTGACACAAGGCTGTCACATAATAAAAATCAATCAGTAGTAGCAAAAAGCAATATGGCAGCATAGCAGCCATTTTCGGTTTCATCATCACATACCTTCAGGTGAGATGCGTGTGTTATATATTATACCGGGTGTAACGGAATATCGAAATAATATTTAAGGTTGTTGATTAACAAAAAAGGAATTTTATGACTATTCTTTGTATTTTTATTATATGCCTACTTTCGATTTATTACGCCTCCCTATTTGCATTTTTGGTTTATAATAAGATAATACGAAAAAGTAACTAAATATCAAGACATATTCATCACTAAAAAAAACAATATTCCAAAATAATTTAAGAGTAGGCAGAGGCGCGTTCAGAGCCTTCACGCGAAGTACAACTTTTCGCTCTAACCCCGTTCAATGCCTTTGAGCGTGACAACCGGGTGAAACAACCGCCCGTTCAAGACCTTTGAGTGTTGGCGCGAGTTACAACTGAACAACCATCGAATTTGATGGTTGTAAAACGCTCTGACGTTTCTTACTGAAATACTCTTAGGTGATTGGATGATATTGGCGGCCATATTCTAAAATGTCATCTGATAGAAAGAAAGAGAAAAAAAAGTTCATGTGAAAGAGGGAGATAAAAGATTTGGTTGCTGCAATCCGTTCAACGCCTCTGAGCGAGTTAAAAAACAACCGGACAACTACACCCAGAGGCTCTGAACGCGCCTCTGTATATATTTTATTCTTTGCCTGAAAATCATGCACAAAAATTAAAAAAAGTAAAGTAGCGGGAAAGAAGCCGTGAAATTTTCGTATTGAATTTTCTCAGTTATTGTTGAATTAACTAAATTTTAAAAATGTCAAGTGAAGAAGAAGATTTAGAACTTACTCCTAATACTTTAATGGAAATAAACGCACAAAAAGTGGTGCAAGAAATATTGCCGCCAAAATCTCGGCAAATATATATGAAAACTTATGACATATTTATAGTATGTTATGTTACTGTTTTATTTTCTCGCATTCGAAGTGAAAAGCAGAGTTTATAACTCGTGCACAAATCATTTTTATCCTCGACTTCTTCATCTGCCCTCGCCCTGCGGGCTCGGGCATATAACGATCTCGGATAAAAATGACTTGCTTTATGGACTCGGCATAAAATCTACTATTTTTCACTAATTTTGAACTTATGTTAAATTTTGAGTAAATGTTTATTTTTACCAAATAATGCCCCCTAGGAAAATTTCTTTTTATAACCTCTTATTAATCCAGATCTTATACCTTTTCAACAAAAAAAATCAACATTCTGTCTCTAATACATGCTAAGCTACGAGGCTTTAATTGAGGAGCCTGCTAACGCGCCGTCTCCTGGCGCCCGCGCCGCTCCCTTTTTGTCAACCGCTGAGGTAGCTTTTCTTAAATTGGAATTTAGTTAAACACATTTAAGCATTTAAAAAAATGAAATTGATTAAAACAAGAAAAACGAATCACAATAAGTGTTTATTACAAAAAATCTTTAAAAACATTTTTTATTAAATTAATACATTAAATGTTCAAAATGGCCACTACGCTGTTGCAAGCACATCATTGCACGTAAGGAAATCTGTTGCGTAGCCCTGCGGACCATGTCGGGGTCATTTTTGATATTTGCCACACATTGGACAATGCGATCGTGAAGTTATGACATACAATAGTATATGTTAGACATTGTTACTCTAATTAGCTACCAACCTATTCAGTTGTATGTGTTGTTACAAGATAAATACAGTTATTGCTTTTTACAATCTTTTTACTTATACTATGGCAAAAAATGGTACTGACAATATTTACTTAAAAACAAAACAAAGACCGACCTTACATATGTAATCAACAATAATAATGTCTAACATATACTATTGTATGTCATATCTTTGATTACCTATGTCATTAAAGATATGACATACAATAGTATATGTTAGACATTGTTACTGTAATTAGTTACCAACCTATTTAGAGTTGTATGTGTTGTTACGAAATAAATACAGTTATTGTTTTTTTTACAATCAATATCTTGATAACTCCAGAAACTATTATGATTTAGAAAACATGTTTGAGTTAAGTAAATAAACAAGATACCTATTAATGAAATCTCAAAAGAGCTTAGGAAATAATGACACCAATAGGATATTTTTTATTATTACCCTGTATACATTTCTGATATGTAACATGTGCAGCGACACCTAGATTCTGGCATGTACAAACTGCGCACCAAACATACTTTTTTTACTTATACTATGGCAAAAAATGGTACTGACAATATTTACTTAAAAACAAAACACAAACCTTATTGTAAAACACACGTATGAGATTGTATATACCATAAATCTGTATTATTGTTTTTAAGTTTCTTTTTTTAGGCGTAAAATAGCATTACAATACCTAGAACTCACTCAGAGGGAGTTAGAATATGTGGCTCTATCACGAGACACTACTGAAGCTGACCTCAAACAGAGACGTGAGATTGAGAACTCTACTGCAAAATACTTTGATCAGGTAACATGTTCATACTAAATGTTAATATGCGCTACATTGTTGATTGCTTGACCCTACCACCAATGACAGTACCCTGAAGTAAAAAGTACACATTGAGCTTTTGCAAGAGAGACAACTTGTTTCGACTTCATAGTGTGATAGTTCAGTCATAAACATATAGCTGCATGATATACAATGACATCTTAAAAAGTAGGAACCATATCTAAAAAAATGTTTTAATAACAGACTTAACCTAATAGAAAGCTGCCTTTTTGCACTTCCTGCATTAGTGAAAACTTACTACGAAGCAGTAACTATACAATAGCTAAATGTGCGTTATTTATTGCTGGAGAATACATATACAGGGTTGTTTTTGGCCCTTCTGCTAAAATTGAATAAAGAACAGTATTGATTAACAAACAAAAGTTTTTAATTTACAACGCGTAATGTATTTACAACGGACACTGTCTTTTGTCGCCACAAGCCGCTGACTCAAGCAGAGACGACATCCATAGCGCGCGGGCGCGCGTTACATTGCGTAGTACTTTATGTTATGTGTTTAAACCTAAAAATAAATTTCGTTTCCCATCTTTATTTTTTTTAATATAAGTTAATTTGATGAAACACCTGATATCATTAAAATTGTAATCGCAATTTTTGCGCAATTTACTTGTAGAGCGCAGTTCGCGCCGCAGTCGAAGGCCGCGTGCTCGTGATAGAGGGCATAGAGAAAGCAGAACGGAATGTGTTGCCAGTGTTGAACAATTTGCTGGAGAACAGGGAGATGCACCTCGAAGACGGAAGGTTTCTTGTGCCAGCATCTAGATACGATAAGTTACTGCAAGTTCGTTTTATTTCATCAATTAAAAACTATCGAAGGTGTCGGCTAAAAAACTAAAGCTGACTACGTTTTTCTATCCTTATACAACAAAGTTGGCAAAGAAGCAGGCTGCCTACCTAATGGTAAATGGCTACTGTCGCCTACATCACGTGAGGTTCGTGGGGTTCGTGGGGAGTTAGATTCGCAAACCTGCAACCTTACTAGGATCACATTGTGTGCTGCCAACTTGCGACATGTCTGGTCACAGCGCTAAGTAATTTCACTCTGTTTCCTCCCCACACCATAATACAGCATCACAGCATTCACAACAAAAACAAGTTATTATTTATTTCTGTTGCAAAGCAGCTGAAGAAAAAAAAATTGCCCTAGTGCGAGTTGGACTCGCACACTTAGGGTTCCATACAAACTTAGCTAAGTTCCTAACTATGTTCATATTTAGATTTTCCCTTAATATGTGCTATAGGACTTTGCTTCTTGCCAAATTTAATATTCTAGGTCAGCAGAAGTACCATAGGTGTTTATTTCCTTGTGTAATCGCATTCCCTTAGTATTCAATTCCTTAGTAAAGGAATTAATATTATACGAAGTCTGGACTTTTGTCCAGACTTCGGACTTCGTATAATAATAATTCCACTTATAGACGCATAAAGTTTTAGAGGTTATTTCTTGAAATCGTAAATAACGTCATCGTGAAATGAATACCTATAATCCTTTGGCTAGCACTACTCAGTAGTCATGATGGGAGATTTCCTATGGGAGCAGAAGCTTTTCTGTTCGGTTTGGATGGTGGAAGGGCTTTTGTGCTCGCCTGGCTAGCTACCACCGTCTTACCTAAGTTTGTCGCCAAAGTTACAATGTTTAATAGCATTTTTTTTTAAAAAAAAACGTCGCCCCACACTAGGATTTTCTTCTGTGTCGTGGGTGCAGTTACAAACATAGAATATCACATGCACATACGCCCAGACCGGAACAAATTTCTGTAGGCCATACAAAACATTTGTCCCGTACGGGAATTGAACCCGCGACCCGTTGCGCAGTAGGTGATCACTCGACCTCTGCGCTAAACGTGTCGTGCAAAATTGTTGTGTTCCGACTGTGATTAGAGGTAAGATATCCTGTTCTTTGTTGTGGAGTCTAGGTGGAGCTTGCTTCCACTTTCGGCCTTACTATCAGGTGAGATGAAGGTCATGAGCTTCCCTGTTTGTGAAAAAAATTAACTCAATTGGTCTAATAGTTAAAGCTTTGTGTTGTAATTTCTTGATGGAACTCCATGGTACGATGATGTATCGTAACCGGTCGGAATAACTTAAATATAATAAAGATTCAAGTGGAACTAGTGAAATTAGTGTTTAAATAACAAGGTGGTCTAATAGTTTCGGAGCATATTAGATCGAACCCTAAAAACACTACAATAGACGATAGGCCGTCACCGAAGTGCCTAATTGTATTATACAAGTGACACTGCAATTCGTGCAGGAGCACGGAGCAGAGGAGGTGTCAAGATGGCGGCTGGTTCGCGTGGACGAGAACTTCCGGGTGATAGCGCTGGGCCTGCCGGTGCCGCGGTACGCGGGCCAGCCGCTGGATCCGCCGTTGCGTTCGCGGTTCCAGGCGAGAGATGTCGCCACCATCGGCTTCGGGGTGAGTCGCTCGGTTCTTAACATTAAATATTAATAGATTTGCAGGTCTAGACAAAAGCCATGGTTGCAAGAAGGGCGTAACATGTCAACTAAATTGTTTAGAAAAAATTCTTCTAACATATTCTTAAGAAAAAAAAAATTCAAAAATAGTATAAGAATATACCTAAAACATTTTTATATTGAAGTTTTGTCGATTTGACCCAAGGCAAACACCAGATTACCAGAATAACTCAAAATAAAACGTCTTTCGCTCTAAACAGTATTGAAAGTATTATTCACGAACTCCAAACATCCCTAATTGTTTAGGAGTTATACTTTCCACTATCAGCCCACTTGAATCACTGGGAAGAATACAACTAGGAGTCAATATGTTTCCATTATATTGAAAGAACTATCCCCAACTCCTAACCCACAAGAAACGTCCCATGACCAGAGCAGTAACATTAGATAATGACTACCAGACGCAAATACATTAATAGTTTTAGAAAAAAACATGAAACACGTTGGATGTGCTTATGAAATTTAAGAGTTTCCCTCGGTTTTCCTAGGATTCCATCACCAGATCCTGACTTGGTGACAATTAGACCCACGTCAGGAGTATACTCTTTCGGTTAAATCAAAATTGCTCCAGAAATGGCGGAGCAATCGTGGAACATACATAAAAAAGTAGGCGGGTGGCGGTTACCACTTACCATCAGGTGGGCCGTCTACTCGTCTGCTTTCTAAAGCAATAAAACAGAATCGATATAAATAGATATAAAAAGTAATAGATATACGAGTATTCCATCTATTCCATTAATCCCCACCATCAAGAACCTCTTCCTTTTTAACCGACTTCAAAAAAGGAGGAGGTTATCAATTCGGTTGTATTTTTTTTATGTTTGTTACCCCATAACTCCGTCATTTTTAAACTCTTTTTGTATTTCGTATTGTATTTGATAGAATTCTTTTTGTATTTGATAGAGTATACTGCAAGGGTGGTCCCATGGTCACCAAAGTCAGGATCGGATGATGGGATCCCATAGAAAATCGAGGAAAACACTAATTTAGGGTTTCTTTCACTAAAAAGTTAAAAATAATTTTTTTTTTACAAAAAATAGAACCGACTTCAAAAACACTGAAAACTTAAAAATAATCTTCTTCTATATTGAAGGCAGTGACAAAATTTAACACTTTCTAGGAGATCATCGTTTGGCGCCGACTTCAATATAGAATAAGATTATTTTTAAGTTTTCAGTGTTTTTGAAGTCGGTTCTATTTTTTGTAAAAAATTTTTTTTGGAGTCGTTTAAAAATAGTGTTTAAATTGTAGGTGAAATAATGAACCCATAATGTTCCTAAATGATGAACTTCCGATTCTTGTTTAATGCTTCACCTGCGTTTGTAACGCAATACTATACGCGATAATTGTGGCCTATATATACATTAATTGTAGCCAATAGTTTAGCATAGCATTTAGTTGCGTCAGACGTTAATAATTTTCAATATTTAGACGGACGGACCAAGTTATAAAAAATCTGCAAGTGAATTGTATTATGAAGGTATAATGGTTTAATAAAAATTTTGGGATAGAAGACTTTCAGCTCTACTGGTTGAATTAGAATTTGGTTTCTTAGGCACCTCTGGCATGAATATATGGACTTGCTTCTTCGGAGTCAGGTTGGGGATCAATTTCTTGCTAACTAATTCTGCGTACTGTTTCTCAACGGCCGTGCGTTCGGTGACAATTTTCTGTCGGGTCTCAGCTACATTAATACGCGACCCTTTGCCCTTTGTATTGTGGGGGACCTCTTTCGTCTTCCCGCCGTTCTCGGCTCGTAGCGTGTACTTAGCGTTTCGTGACTGTCGCGCGTAGTTCTCAATCGTGTTCGCTGACGTCGTCACATAAAAATCGAGGCGATCGATAGTCCCACTTTGTTGGGCATTCGCACTGTCGCACACTTTTGGCGAATATGCCTTCACATTTTCCCTAGTTCTCACGTCTACTGCAGTTTTCGATTTACTCAAACCATGATTTCTCTTCTGAATCTCGGGCCAACTGTGTCTCGGCTGCGTCATGCGTTGCACGTTGTCTAGCACCAGCAAATCCACTTTTCCCGCTAGATCTAGCCATTGTAACACTCGCTCGGATAGATCGGTGCATTGCTTAGATTCTGATCTGGATGTTTTGTTCGTTTTGAAGGTTTTCATGTTATAATTGGATCGTAAAGTGTCGAAGTCATTCAAAGGCTGTGGCGTCGCTTGCAGCAGAAATTGTTCGTCGTCCGAGTAGTTGTCTACGTCAGTCAGGTCAAGCTTTTCGATGTGAAAGGCTTTAGAAGTTTTTGGGCGCACGCGGGGGTTGGGGAGTGCGATTCTCTCTTTTCGTACAACTAAGTTAAATTTACGGAGGCAGTCCTCCAAATCTTCCGAGTGGTCGCTTAGGCGGGACTCCCTTTTTGGTAATTTTTGGCTGACACTCGGCGATGAACGTGGGCGTCGTTTCTTAGCGCTTAGGCTCAGATAGTGGGGGTCGTCCTGGGATAATATGGCGTGCCTGAATCCGTCCACCCACACCGTTCTTACGTACATCGGCTTTTGGGAGGCTTGCCAGAGCGCGGGCATATTATTGCCCCTCGGCTATACCTCGGCGCACTCGGTCACGCGAACACTAATGTGTGTGAAAGTTTTCTTTGTCTTCATAATTGATCGGAACGTTGCCGCACACCTTTTAGGATTCTGAAAAAATATCGAAAAAGAAATGTAACAAATATATCTGTGGATACCGAAATGGGAGAAGAAATGAGAAACATGTCATGTATTATTATTAGTAGATACAGTTAGGGACTGATGGGGAAAACTGTTTTCCCCATCAGTCCATAACTGTTTTTGCTCAAAAGAATTGGGACTGTTACAGTCCCAATTTTTTTGAGCAAAATCAGTAAATGCCTAAATTTTACCGAGAAATTATATGTTTTGTACTAAATTCGGAATATAATCTATTTCTTATGTTCGAAAGGGATCGCTTAATTTTCTATTGAAGGCAAGAAGCATCGTTATCTTTTAAAATTCATAGAATCGACTGATTCGGTCGTCCACGTAGCTAACAATAGTACGCCGGCTACCGTCATAATGGGTTGCCTGTTGCACCCGATTGGCCCATCAGTACCCGGTTTGCGGTGATTAATAGAATTTTTAAAGTAGACGTGTGCGTGACGCAACACAAATTGATACGTCGCGTGGGGGCGGGGGTGCGACTGCAAAGTTGCTTTGTCAGCTCACCGGAGGACATTAACAATAAAGTTTTAACTCGATAAAAAAAATTGTGGCTTTCACAACTTCCAGTTTATAGTTTTGGCAAACAAGTGACAGCGGTGAGCGTGGTTGTTTCATTGATTGTATTTTAGTAATGTTTTCTTATATGTGTTGCGTTTGATTAGTTTGTCAGATTTCTTATATTCTGAAAATAAATCCCATTAAGTTTTTAAAGTCTGTGTCATATTGAAAAATATTTCTATTTAAAAATTCTTTCATGTAATTATTAGTTCCACAAACACTTTGTCTGTCTCGTAAGCTTAATTAAATAAATAATAATGAAACAGAGAGGAAGCTTACGAAAGATTTTTTCAAATAGAGATAAAAAATCAGTTGTACCCACGTTAAGAAACATAAGAGACGAGTAGTAAAAGAGAATACTTACTACTCGAATTCAGAATTTATATGTGTAAAAAATTTGCTTAATTAAATATGCGTAAAAAATATAATGTAATTTAAACAATTGACTGCTAATTGTGATGATTACCGACTTAATGTTCTATTTGATTTTAATTGCAAGAAATATTCAGTAGTCGCCATCTGCTTTGCAGGAAACTTTAACGTTTTCAGGATTTTGGTCCTTCGATTATTCGAAAGAATATTATTAGAATAATTTTTTCATTTGCTGATCAAAGCTTTCAATAAGTGCACAGATGAAGAACAATTAGCCTTTCGAATCAAAATTAAACACTCACCTGTATTATTAGGAAAATGCCTCACAGCATATTTATCTATCATGTGCCACAGTCAAAGTTCACTTTCTCATATTTATTATGTCGTCTCTTTATTATTGTTTCTTCAAAATATTTCACGATCGGTATCCGTCCGAATGCCAAGCGAGTGCGCGTCCCGTCTGATTTCCTGTCGGTGACTGGCTGGCTACGTCCCACAGTCGCGAGTGGCTTTGTCGTCGGACCAACCGAGTCGGCGGTCACACGAAATGTTTGTTAGGGTGCGTCCAGATCTGACGAACGCGCCGCTTACGAACCGCCTGCGAGTTGCGCGTGTGCTAGATACTGCAGTCGTTTTGTGCGCCTCTTCAGGGCAACTCACGCAAGTGCATAGTGACGTGCGCTTTTAATTACGGATTGTATACCTCAGTCCTAAACAATTTTTATCTATCCACTCCATGATGACGCGTATTTAGCCTCCGGTAATCAGAAATGAAGTAGCGCGGGTGAGTGAATACGGGGCTCGAAGTGCGGGCGGAAGGAAGTAGCCTTCGCTTCGAGCTCGGCGAATAGCTTGCGCACGAGCGGAGCAGGAGCAGCCCCCCACACGCCAACTTTTCCGCTTCAAATGCCACACGCTAACTTTTCCGCAGTCGTTCCTCAGAAATAATGTATGGAGATGACATTAGCTGCGGAAAAAATAGCGTGAGGCTGTCGTAAGCTAATGTCATTTCCATACATTTTTTCTGCGGAACGACTGCGGAAAAGTTACGTGTAGCTCGTGGGCGGCCCGTGAGTGGCACATTCGTGGCGCATTCGCCAGATCTGGACGCACCCTTACAGTTTACAACTTCGTGTTTGGGTTCGTTGAGAAACTGAATCAAGTCAGTACATATTATAAACTATTGTCGCTCACTGGCCTTAGCTTGTTTGAGGTAATCTCAATGACTGATTTGTGAATTTTCATCAATGAAATTGAGGATTATGGAATAGGTGGGTACTTGTATCATGGTATTTTTTGAATTAATTTCTAACTAATGATGGATGCAATTTTTATTTATTTATGTTATGAGACTATCTCGGATGAATTTATCTCAGATGCGACGACACGCGGTGGCAACCTGCTTGCGCATGACAACTTGAAAGCTATCTATCTATACAAGCCTCAGCAAACATTGTCGAGGCGCTGCAGTACTTAGACAGCCCCATCAGCTTCCTGAACCCGTTATTATATTGGACACGCAGAGTTGCAAGTGTCCTTTGTGTATACTCAACACATAGACTGCAGGTGTAGAAAGACTGAAAATAAGCTGCGAAAAGGGTTTTTTAAATTTCTGTATTACACCGTGCAAATCTACGGTCGAGCATATTAGCTCTCATAGCTAGAGCCTAGCGCTCCCGGGATCTCTATGTCAGCCTCATCTGACATGCTTTTCGTAACCCTGTGCCCCAGGTACTTAAAACTTGTCACTCTTTTCAGTGGCACGCCTTCAAGAGAAATTGTAGGAAACCTGTAGCCCTTATTTTTCGACTTAAAGACTACAATCTCACTCTTCTTAACATTGTACCGAATCGAAGGCCATGAGCCATTGCATACTTCTCGCAAATACCTAACAGTTTTTGTAGCCCACTGATTGATAGGCTCAGCAGGACTATGTCGTCAGCGTAGGTAATGTTATTATATGGAATATTATCAACAGAACATGACTCCACTACCGCTGAACTCACCAATCAGACTATTCACGTAGAGGTTAAAAAGTGTTTCACTACTATATTATGCATGTATTATACACATAAACCTTCCTCTTGAATCACTCTATTTATTATAAAAAATCTCATCAGAATCCGTTGCTTAGTTTTAAAGATCTAAGCATACAAAGGGATAGACAGACAGCGGAAAGCGACTTTGTTTTACTATGTAGTGATGAAGGCTATCGACTCGAATTTGTTTGCTCGGGCTAGGCGTTTGGCCACTAAAATAACTCGACCTAATAACTTATAAATTCAAAATGTTCCTGTACAGCCATTCCAGGATATTTGCAAGCGTCATGACCTAGCAATAAATCCACGACATAAATAAATTTAAGATATGACGATAAACGTTCGAATGTATGGCTTGTTTATAATCATGTTGTAATAAAAATAGACATTTTTACCAATAATGGTGCGGTTGGAAAATTCAAATTGACAATTCGAAGAATCGGTAATAGACGCACATAATGGGAAGAATAGGAAATGTACGCGTGCAAAAGGATCCTTTTATGGTCTTTAATGAGTGGTTGGGTCGAAGCTCACGTTCTGTTGGGCGATGCTATCTGTTGATTGCTTATGGAGTTTTGGAAGTTGTTGTTTCCGCGGCAATAACAAAGTAGGGAATCGGGGTCCCGAGGTTCTAATTTTCTAAGGGACGTAAAATAGTTATTAGCTTAAGAGGGCACAGTACCTACTACTAGCGCCGCCATTCGTTTATTATTAATTATGATAAATTAAAGACGTCTCTACAAAAAATAGATCAGTCAAGAACTCAATACCGATATTTCAGATTTTTTGAGCTATTCAGGCATATATTAAACCACTTTTAGCCACTTGTGGCCACTTTTAGCAATAATTCGGATTATGATTATTCCTATACATTTAATATGTGTCTGAATAGCTCGCTAGTAGTAGATACTGTGACCCCTTAACAAAAGAAAAATGTTGCATATTTTGTTTGGGTAATACTGTTACCACCACAATATTATCCACAGAGTAACATTAACAGTCTGCTTTGACTTCTGTGCCCTAAGTAGGGTTGCCAGGTCTTTAAAGCAAAATTTCAGAGTAGAAGCTTGTAAAAATCGGGATTATCACTTTCAAGTCGGGACAGCAAAAATAGTAGGCTTGACAGGTTGACAAAGCGAAATTTCGGAGCAGAAGCGTGTAAAGCTTGGGATTATCACTTTCAAGTCGGGACAGTAAAAAAATTAGAAGACTTTTCCTAAAAAAGTTAGAAGAAGCATACCTATTTTAAGTTTGATCAACTTCCATAAAGCCTAGTCTTATATCTATTCATTCCAAATAGATAAATATTCCAAGATGATTCAGTCATAGTATTAAGTCACCGCTTTATTATGTAAAATTGTCAAATTTTTGTGCCCAGCAAGCGTAGCACAAGGATCGCGAGAGTATTTTCTCGGCCTGTTTCTCTACGCCGAAATGTCACTTTTGACAGTACGAAATGAGATAGCTATTGTTTGGTGTCAAGAAAGTGACATTTAATGATAGTCATATTTATCTCGGGGTCCTTGTGCTACGCGTGCTGGTTAAAAATCGCGACATTTTGCGACCCGATCATAGTTAAAGCGGGACGTGTCCATATACCTCTGAAAATTGGGACGTCCCGCTCAAACCGGGACACCTGGCAACCCTAGCCCTAGGATCGATCGGTGCCACCCGGATTTATACATTAACGGAACACATGCATGTACGTATACACACACATAAAATACACAAATAACATACACAGTAAAGATGCAGATATATTATTAACCAATTATGATAGATCATTATAAATAGAAAATAAAAAAATAGAAAAGTTGTATGTACGATAGGTAGACCGGGTGTCTAAGCTCCGCGGCTCATTGTGATTTTTGGTTACCATGTCGAGTGCAATGTAAACATATGGGAGTGCGCTGCCTATGGTGACGTGACGTTATGCTGACAGTCACATTCTTCATAGGTTACAAAAATTCTCCGCGACGAAAGGCTTTCCCGATCCTGAAGGTACCTGAAAGGGCTGGAGAGGTTTCGGAGGGTAGTTAAGCTGGGCATGGGGACACCGGCGGTGCATAGCCGCTGGTGGATCCGAGCTACGGAGTACTATTATATCGTCTGTGCCAGAGCCCTACGGCATACCCAAGTTAGTTAATAAGGCTTAGACGACATATTACCATGGCATCGTAACAGATTCCCCCGCCTCAGTAATAGTAGTTTATGAAATAGTCACATAATAGGGGGTCTTATAACACTAGTGTGTGTTTAAAATTCGAGGCTTGCCGAGAATTTTAATAGTACCATGCGCATGCGCTGTTGCACGCGCCGCCATAGACAATGTACTGGCACAAAAGAAAATTGTGACAAAACCTCCTTGGTCGGGCTTCGTCAATCGAACTGTATTTTATTGGAATTCGAGTTACATTAAAGTACTGGTTTTGTATGGCGAGCCTGTATTATAATGTAATTTGTAAAAGGCCAGGGGCTTTAAGTTATGCCTTTAAAATATTAGTGTTGAGTTCTTAATATTAGAATTAGAACATGAGTGTAGATAAAGGTATATTTTTTGTAATCAATAAAGGATATTAGTTTTTTTGATTGTTTTTTGATCCGCACACATCAGTGCTGACGCGTTCCGATCAGTGCCGTGCTGATCAGTACCGTGACGTGCTATCAGTGCCGACTCATCAGTGGCAATCAGTGCCGACGCGCGCTGTGACCTAAGCAGATGCAGTTGCACGAGCATTTGTGAGTTTGTTTTTTCAAGAATACTTCGATTTACAAGAGCAGAGTTAGCAGCATTGTTATATTATTAGATGAAGATGAAAACAAAAATCGTGTGAGTAAAAGGCACTTTTTAGAGTTGCTGGTCCACAAGTTTTCTATGTGCAAGGTCGTAAGAGAACAGTATGTAATCAAACCAATTTTATTAATTTTTCGTCATCAATCTTAAAATGCTAGAAATCGTCCGTGCCGTCACTGAAAATATTCTCTCCAAGAAATTCGCGTCGGATTACGGCGAGCGCCGGCGCAGCGATTGTATAATTATTGCTTATAAATCGCAAATTCGTATTATGGAACGTTGAATTACGCTACGATAGCGCCACATGCGAGCGACTGATGAACTAGAAATGCACGTCAACGCTTGGTCACAGGCACCAATTGTTTAATTTAGTTGTTGTTCACAGACTACTTAGATATACTTTATGATCGCGTTGCGACTGTACAACTAGCAACTGGTTGCTTTTTTCCGTAATAACTTAATAGCGTCGAACAAAATGAATATGCTACAATATCGTTTTTCACTGACTGTGATGGATACGTTACTGATCGGTACGTGTCGGCAATTATGTGTGCGGAACTGCGGATAGACCTTAAAGGGCTGAGCCCGCCTGTCTTTCTACTACTGTCTTACTTAAGTTTTATCGCCATAATGACAATGTTAATAGCTTTCTCATTTCTCAAAGAGGTCAGGTGTAGCTCGCTTCTATACATCCTGGTGGTACCATGGTGACTTTCCATCGGGTGTGATAAAGGCCAAGAACTTCCCTGTCACAAGTAAGAAAAAAATTAAAACTCGCCCACTTGAAAACCCTAATTTCCTTAAGCATACACTGGCGAATTTCTCAATCTAACAAAGTTATGAAAATTGCACTCAAGTAGGTAAATGGAACCTAGAGCATAATGATGTAAATGAGGTTTTGCCTGAACTAATCTAACTTTTGCTAAAGCAGTTGTGAACTTTTAAACTAGAATGAGTTTCCTGAAAGGTTATTATTACTATTATTTGCAAGGCTAAAATTAGGTCTTTGTAGCTCTATGTTTAGGCATTTAAATACATTCTTTCGCCCATAAAAGATAAATTTTCCTCGTCAACGAAAATATATGCAATTTACTGACACCATATTATGCCCGCTGGACAGGCTTTCATAGAAATGACAGCAAATTTTAGTGTCAATTTAAAACGCCACTTACAGGCTAATGTTAAGACGAAGTCATTTTTTCTTCGAGGGTTTCAAGAATTTTTTGACAAAATTTCAAGGGTTTCAAGCTAAGAAATTCCTACCCAAAAAATAAGAAAAAAAAAACCGCAGAAGTCAATTTAGTGAAACAACATGGCGGCATTGGCGTATCTAGAGTTTTTTTCTGGGGTGGGCCTGGCCCTTGATTTTTGTTTGAAGCTGTTTGGCGTCCATCATAGAATTTTGAAACGGTAGTCTGACATCCTGGGGTGGGCCCTAGACCATACTGGATTGGGCACGGCCCACCCGCCCCCCCCCCCCCCTCCTCTATAAATACGCGGTTACCCGAAGCAATGTTTAAAATAAACATACAATTATTACCTACTTTTCACAGGGTAGTATGTATAGGGGGTAGTTTTTTGTATTTAAATTTTGCTAGATCATCCGTTTTTCTAGCGTATCTGGAGTGATTCGCAATACTCTCTCTAGGTGATTCGTAGTCGTACCTACTCTACTAAGTCGCGGGCAAAAATTAGTATTTAATTAAATGTCATTAGTGCTGTAAATCTTAACATTTTGTTGTTGTCATTATCAAAAAAAAAATGACTAAGAGGGCTTACAAGTGAAATTAAAACTTTCAAAAAATATTGTTTCAAAACCAACATTGTTTCGATTTTTATTTTTTAAACGACTTCAAAAAAGGATGATCCTAGATTTAATAATTGTACCTACACAAACGTGAAATGTCACAAAAGTGTAGTTTTGAAAAATAGTCACGTACCTACTATATTTGAACGCTCTGTAACTAAATGTGATTTGTGTCGCCAAATGAGGGGGCTTGCCGCTCGGTATAATCGCTACCTTCTCTGCCAGACTGAGCTACCCCTAAGACAAAGAACCCGGTGTTCCTTATGCAAATGTATATTAGCCCATTATCCCGCTAATAAGTTGTCGGAATTAATAGCGCACAATTGTTTCCGTGCGGCGCCGGCTAACGGCCGCCCGGCACGCCATTACACCAGCCGCCAATTAGCCACGTAAACAGTGAGCGCGCCAAACCGACCTCGTCGCGAATATCACGTTTTATTTGCGAAGTTAACAAATTGTTTTGTTTTGTGATCGAAACGCACATGTGATTCTTTTAAAAAAAAAACTACCTCAATACTAACACATACAGGGTGTAAAAAGACCGGTACCGAAGCCGAAACCCACGTATTGCTCCCATCATCACTATAGCTTTTGTCTTCTAGACCATGGTTGTGAAACTTAATAGTTCCCGAGATATTCAACGTTAGTTACAATTTTTTCTTCGAGATTTTTTCTTCTTCGGGCTTCGGTATATGTCTTTTTACAGCCTGTATATGCTTTTCCAATAACCAATTATGTTGATGAGCTAGTCGCTCACTGAGCGGTGAGCGAGGAATAAATCAATCAATGAAAAATTGGTTGGTTAAAATTTCGCTCAGATTAACTCTGGCGAAAAAGGGCGTAACGGAGCAAGATTGTCAAGCGAAACAAGTGAATGTGTGCGGTGAATGCTACGGATGTGTACGAGAGATTGTGCGATGAAGTAAGGCTTATACGCCACCTATCCCATTTGGGTTGCCAGATTTTTTCCAGCCAATAAGGGACAAATTCTTAAATGGGCAAAAAATACGGGATTTTGGTTTTTTTACCCGGGACAAACAAGTCGACATTTTTTAATTTCTATTGATAATATTTTTCCAAAGATTGTTTGAATTTGTTAATTGTTTTACCATACTTGTAAAAATCAATATTATAATCGTAATTTGTGTCTGGCACACGAAACACGAGCTTGGAAAAAAGCGGCAAATTCAAAAATTCTAGTTCTGGTAATACTGTCTACAGAAGGTAAAATACATTTTGATACTTGAAATATACTAATATTTTTTTATTTATGTAGTAATTTAGAATGTTAAATTTATGAAATAAACATTCAACAAAAATATTATGAAATTGTTTATTCGTAGTATCAAAATCACCATGTTGAACTAAACTACATGGGGACATTGTATTAGTGTTGCTATTTGAAAAAAATTCCGGTTCATCTTTCATTAGCCAGACTCTAAAAATGGTCATCAACTTGTTTTTTATTTAAATAGGGGTACATTTATTTCATACATTAGTCGCCTGTCTCGATCGATTTCATAACAAAAATAGAGCACGGTTCAAATACGGGACAGAGTCAGTCCCGCCGGGACATTTCCAACTATGCCTAAAATACGGGACGTCTGGCAACGCTACACAGCACCCTTACCATAGGGAGGGATCGAGTTCTTTACTGGCCTTGCTCAGCTCAGCTATCACGTTAAAAAGTGGTATGAAGATTTGCTAGTGGTATAAACAAAAATCGTGTGTTATCGTGGAAAACAAACAACGGCTGACCCCGAGAAGTTTGACTCTACAGCAGTCAAGCTAATAAATTCATTAACTATGGGCGAAGCACAATTAAAATTGTGTAGTATGTTGACATTAAAACCACGAAATATCCGAATTGGGGTTCAGATCACAATCCTGCGTTGATTATGATTAATTCGAATCTAATTTGCGTGAGGGAAGAAAACTATTAATGTTATTGTGATTGCGCTTTAATAGGTTACTCCCAGTCAATTATTAATTATCATTCTGTTATCACTTTCTTTATGTTTATTTTAGTTTAGGTAGCCTAAGTTAAATGCGAATGTATATCGCAGCTACACAGACATTACAACTAGATATAGAATTTACTTTATTTCGGGGAAGAGAGAATTAGTTCAGTTGTGCAGATCTCCGCATATCTGTGGCAAGTGCGACACGACTATATGCCTTTTTCGTTTTTAGGGTTCCGTAGCCAAATGGCAAAAAACGGAACCCTTATAGATTCGTCATGTCTGTCTGTCTGTCTGTCTGTCCGTCCGTATGTCACAGCCACTTTTTTCCGAAACTATAAGAACTACACTGTTGAAACTTGGTAAGTAGATGTATTCTGTGAACCGCATTAGGATTTTCACACAAAAATAGAAAAAAAGCAATAAATTTTGGGGGTTCTCCATACAT
This sequence comes from Schoenobius gigantellus, assembly GCA_963935595.1. NCBI lineage: Eukaryota > Metazoa > Arthropoda > Insecta > Lepidoptera > Crambidae > Schoenobius > Schoenobius gigantellus. Next base: position 30,344,050 of record OZ012552.1, read on the forward strand.
AGAACTGAAACCCAAAAATGTTTTTTCATCAAACGTGTATACATTTATTTCATACATTAGTCGCCTGTCTCAAAACAATAAATCGATCGATTTCATAACAAAAATAGAGCACGGTTCAAATACGGGACAGAGTCAGTCCCGCCGGGACATTTCCAACTATGCCTAAAATACGGGACGTCCCGGGAAATACGGGACGTCTGGCAACGCTACACAGCACCCTTACTTCATAGGGAGGGATCGAGTTTTTTACTGGCCTCTATGGATAGGTCTATAGTGAGTGGATATAGATAGTGGATAGGACCGAATAGTTTGCGCGAGAGACACTTCCAAAGTTGTAAAATGTGTCCCCCCCCCGTAACTTCTAAAATAAACGAATGATAAAACTAAAAAAAATATATGATGTACATTACCATGAAAACTTCCACCGAAAATTGGTTTGAACGAGATCTAGTAAGTAGTTTTTTTTAATACGTCTATAAATCGTACGGAACCCTTCATGGGCGAGTCCGACTCGCACTTGGCCGGTTTTTTTATCTTGTATTTATGTCTTTAACACGGAACGTGTTAAAGACATAAATACAAGAAAACCTTGTAACACTAGAACTGGGTACATGTAGTTTGCTGAAATCACCGGAGGACTTCAATATTACAATCGCGGCATAAAACAATCATATTGGTTGTATAAGGACTTTGCCTGAATTGCTGAAGCTGGTCTTTGTGGTGGATATTTTCAGTTTTCTAGCGGACATTTCGTCACCTTATTTTAAATTTAAAAATCCACAAGAAATATCTCGATGATGGCAATGTCTTTCTTGGGGAAGATAAATAGACTTCTTACCTCATTTTTAGTTGTTAGGGGTAAATTAAATCACAATAGTCTATATTCATTTATGATTTGATAAAAAGCTCTTTTGAATCGCTTTTTTACCTACCATCCATCATTGTGGTGTGGACGCTGCCACTGGGCACGATCGATCTCACTCAGGGCAGGACAGATCTCTGTTGCTCACTCACGAACTGATCTGTCTCACATATCAAGAAACGAAGAAGGTATACTAACATGAATTTCTTGTTTTATTTTAGTTTGATATTCGTGACAACTGCCAACTAATGAAACGACCTATACACACTCATAAACTTCCCCGAGGCGCCTCTTTTTCGTGGGTTGCGTGTGGAATGCCCCAAGACGTAAATCTAGATGCTCTTTCCTAGGCTCGCGACCGGAACGTTTATATTGCGTCGACAAGGATAATTTATATGGTTATTTGGTGATGTACGCAAGCGCCACGTTAAGCTTTGCATTTGCACTACGAAAACCGCTGCTATTACGAGTGGCATAAGAGTGGTGAAAAGCTCAAACGGTATAATTTGACGCGGCGCTTACTGTACATCACTCGCTAGCACATTATCTCCATATCAAAACGATACCAATGCGGAGAATTCTGGTATATTATCCATCATCAATAATGATTGTCTATAAATAACATACATAGTTATTATATATCGACACTATACTTTTTTATTTACAATGTGGTGACCTACACTGTGTTGCAAAATTTGTATGGACAGTCTAGGGTCTCTCATCAAAACAGTGGAGTCTCGACAGTGAAAATTCGCCAGAGGAAAACCTGTGAAATTGTACAAGAGGGAGATTTCCTAGGTACTGAGGCGCGGGTACCTCTATGTTACCTAATACTATTATCAGGCCCCCGTCACTCGCGCAATGCAACGTTATAAATACCTACCGCTAAGTAGCGCGCCGGCGCGCCGACCGACAGAGGGCCGCCGCCACCCGCCGCGCCGCACGTGAGACTTTTATTATTATCATCAAATCTTGTAACTTGTTTTTTTCGTAAAATAGTTTTTTATTATTTTGTTTCTTTTTGTGTTTATTTTATTGCTTTTTTGTTTATTATAATAATTTGATTTTTAATTTCGTTTTGTTTTTTATCAATAATTTTTTTATTTATAATTTTCTTTTCAGAACTACAAACGGGATTTTTATACCTAAATCGAATATTTTTCTGAAAATTGTAGTTTTCAAAAATTTTAATTTTATTTTAGTAAATCTGAATAGCCGTGAGTTCAAACATGAAAAAAAACATCGATCATGTATTTTTCATAATAATTCGTATTTTTTTTAATCATTTGTAATTTGACAAATGAATAAAATCAATGAAAATAAAATTCGTCTCGTGCGGGATTGGTGATATATTTAATAATTTGTATTTTTTTTATAATTTTTAAATGTATTAATGACGATAAAATAATATTCTATTCTCTTATTTTTTGACATGTACTATTTTAAATTTTTTAATATTTACGCACTGCCAATTTAAAACTATGATTATGAGGAATAATGGGTATAATTTAACACCAATCATGTATTTTACAATATTCTTGCAAATAAAGTAGGTACTATAATTGTATAAAATTAATAAAAGCACATTTAAGTCGGGGCCTTTCCTCGCAATCACTTTATTTCATTAAAATCCTACGTATATAAATAAAATAATAACATTAAAGTTTCACTTTGGCCATTTTGTTTATGTTCTTTGTACAACCCTTAAGTTTTCGCTCGATGACGCAATCACGCGGTGTACGCGGGAATCTCGACTCTCGGCGCGCGTTCATAGAGACCTTTTCTTCTTGTAGCGACTTTTGTCTGTCGGTTTTGGCTATTATTATTACAGCGATTCGAGCGTTTCTATGGGAGTGATGTATCTGTTACGTAGTAACTATTATCTAATCTGTGCTATTATTGCCACAAAGCAGATGTTTTTTTTCTGTGTTTTCTTTATTCATTGCTGTGTTCCGGTAAGACAGTCAGTAACACTAGCAATTAACAATTGGGATGATGACTGAATTCAAATTTTTACGTCTCGTCAATAAATATTAAAATATCGTGGAAAAAGATGCAGTCCTGTGAAATTAGAATTAAAATCGGCTTAGAAATACATTAGATACAAGCATTTTAAGTTGTTAATTTGAAGGCGATTAGACAGAGAGATCCGACATCAACCGTGACGTCATCGTTGAGTACGGCCATATTAACTCCTTGTAAATTGCCGTTTTGCTAGAAAGAGATGGAGAAAAATCTTTAATACCTTATATCTTGGTTGTTTTTATAGTTATTCGAAAACCGATTTTTTCTTTCTGTTTATTATATGAATGAGCTTCTAATAAAGCAAAAAAAGATTTTTAGTCATCTAGCCTATTATGAAAAATCATTAAGAACTCGTAGTAAGGGCCCTGGTGCTGTGCGGCGCGTCGCGTGTCGTTTGGACTTGCCGGGTTACAGTTCGTTATGGTGCTGTCATTGTCAGGAATAATTAATTCGCGGCGATAAACGGCGTGCTCCGAGGAATGCGCCGGCACGGTTGCTACGTTCGCTGTGGACTCGTTTTATGGGAGTTTGCAGTGTAATATATTATTTAAGTAACTAATGTGCAGATAGGGTAGATTAAATAAATATATATCTAATAGAAAGAAAGAAAGAAAGTTAGTTCAGCGCGCACGCTTCGTGCACGTGACCATTAATGTCACCACTCGTGTTGGTAGCTGGCGGTCTATATAAAACTACCTACATGTTATTTTTATTTTGTTACTTTGTATGTTGTTTATGTTACACAAGATAAAGTTTCCACTACGAAAGCGAAAAACTACAAACGCACGCGGTGCGTTTATTAGCCATGTGTTCCTCTCTTCAAACTGCGAGCTGTTTCTGCTTCCACATCGAAACTCGTATTCAAAAATTACTCTAATTTTAATGTATATCCATTTTAACTTTTAAAGCCGAATAACAAAACAACTGAAACTTGAACAATCGTATGTTTAACTTTCAATCGGTATTGAAAATTATTGGGAAATTTAGTAGGTACTTATAATAATAATAATAATTTTATTAACCAAACAGTTACATTTCCACCACTTAAGCCTATAAATTAATGCTATTCTACATATTTAACAGCGTAGCATCTGTTGCTAAACTAGGTAAGAACCTGTATTTCAGCATACAGCGCCTCTTGCCTCGGGATAGTTAAGTTACATTAATTATAAGCTACAATTTTTATGATTATCGAAATGTATACATAAAAAGGAGTAGTTCTATTGTCGATATTCTCTAGTTATTGCATTACACTCATTAACTATAGTAACTATTATTTTTATATTGGTAAAACAGTAATTATTTCAAAACTATATTTTTTTGGAATGATTCTTATAATTAAGGTGAACCTCTCGGTGTGTAAAATGTAAGTGTGTATGTGAGAGTTGTTATACAACATAAAAACATTCAAAATTTTGAAAATATCAGGCGGGAGGAGGTCATTTGCCGGGCCATCCATAAAAAAAAAAAAAAAAATATATTTTTTTTAAGTATCGAGTGAAAAATATTTTACTGTGGAATCTCACAATATGCAGTTTAATCGTAATTAAAAGTCGACAGTGCGTTAAATGGCCAATTTAGTGTTTAAACCAATTATTCGAAAAAAAATTTTAACCGACTTCTAACAAAAATATTTTACAAAAAATAAAAACCGACTTAAAAACACAGAAAAGTTCAAAATAATATAAAAATAGATACAGACAACATCACACTTCTATATTGAAGTCGGTGGCAAACGATTATCCCTTTGAAAGTCTTAAAATTTATCACCGACTTCAATATAGAAGTGTGATTTTATTTATTTTTATTTATTTATTTTACAAAGCTTACAACTATTTTTACAGGTATACCCAATCAAATCAAACCAATACAATAGAGAAGCAACTTAATTACCATAACTTAAAATAAAAAGAGCAACCTGCAAGCAAAAGATGTTGTCTGTATCTATTCTTATATTATTTTTAACTTTTCAGTGTTTTTGAAGTCTGTTTTTATTTTTTGTAAAATATTTTTTGGTTGTTTTATTTCTGCCATCTGTCAATTTATCTGACAAATTATAAACTTCAAATTTATCAAAATCGCAAAACTATTTAAAGTCCGATGTGTCCACAAATAGACATCGGAACGTTATTTATGGAAACATTAAATTCGGATATTGCGGAAAGTTACGAGCGGCGAAATTATCGTGCATTTGTATAATGCTCTATGTTTATTCCGCCGTTTTCATTTAAACGAGCTGCCTCACGATTGCGGGCTCGCAATTCTGCTCGCTCACTGAGTCGAGTAGATACGATGTTGAATTTAAATTAGGGCTTAAAGTTTCGCGTGGAAATTATTGCTTGCTTGCGTTACTGTTTGATGTTGCCGTAGCATTGAATTAAGATAAGCGTTTCCGGGGAATTGCTTTTAAGGCGCTACTTTCCCGTTTTATACAATTTCGATTAACTGTACCGCCACAAATATAAAACATGCAGTTATCAAATTCACATAATATGATATTGTTGAACATCTTATCTAAACATTCTTAAAGACAGAAACATGATTAATAATATTTCACTCGATAGAAAAAAAATCCAAAGATTACTCTGTTCAATATTTTAAAACAGCTGTGAATCAGAAAATAAAATAATAAATGGCATAAAAGTGTTACCAATAGATGTGCATTTTTATTGTCTAGAAAATTGCAAAAATACATTTTTTATTTTGTATTCCAGTTTTACAAAAATCGAATAAAATATATAAAAATAACGTTTACGTTCGGTCACGGGCGCGTAAGCGACATTAGAAGCTATACGATTATCAACTATATTACCTCGCAATAAAGGAATCGCCGTGCACGCGGAAATTTCCAGGAATACCTCGCCTTAAGTTTACGCACAGGGCTCGAGCTCGTGGGAAGTTTGTGACGAAGCTCCCCTTTAAACATTGCGACTTTTCTCCGATACAGTCGCGATACAGTAGCGATGCAGACGAGCGTTCAAGTAATTCGTTACGCATTTTTTCTTGAAAAGCGTTACGATACGTTACAGGGGATGGAGGGCGGTTCGAATAACGTGTTATTGTTTTTTTTATTGAAATAAAAAAGTTGGGAATTAAAATCTACCAACCTGTTTCGTTTATGTTTTGCGGGGAATCCCTCGATTGTATTGTACGGTCGGCTTCAAAAGTAGATGGATATTTTAATGCCATGTAACACGGGCTATTCCTTTTATTTTGTATGGTTACACTTATATTGCATTGTCAATAGTTGGTGTGACATGGTAATTAAATGCTTATCTACTTTTAGAGCCGACTGCACAGCATTTTTATTTTGCTCTTCCAACTTTAATCCAAAAATCTTCAAAAATTGCGTTACGTAATAGGCTGCGGACCGAAACAGATTCTCACAGTGCTAACAGCACTATTTACGATTTACAGCATGTTTACGATTTCGGACCGGGGCTTACTTATTTACGATTTAGCGTATCAACTTGTCAAACCAAATGTCGTGTTAAAAGTGAAAAAAAAATTGCTTGGATTAGGTTATTTTGGTAACTAATTTGTTTTGTATCTCGTTTGCATCGCGATTGCGCCTACCGCTTTGTTATAACGGTGACAAACTTAACTGCTGCATCTGGACTGAATCGGGACTTGATACAAATAAGTCGCAATGAGTATTGGGCCAAAAGTAGCTTTTGTTTTGCATAACGATAACATACTCGTACTAGCACAATTTATTAATTTACTAGCTGACACGGCTTCGTACCGCCATTTTTTGCGTATTTTTTTAATCCGTGAAAATGCTGGCTGAACAACCTGAACGTCAATCTGTCAATGTTTTGTCAATATATTGAAGATCTCTCCACGGTCTTCTGTTTCATTCACTCACACACTTTTAATAATACTCACACACTTTTAATACACTTTACCCTGTGGTTCAGTTTCCTCTGGAATCTATTTCAGGAACTAGTCTCTTCCACAACTTTTAGTTATAGAAACCTAATGTTTATATTTACTGTGAAGAGAAAATAAGCTTTTTATTATTATTATTTATTATTATATATTAAGAGATTTAGAAAAAATGTGTTAGATTTGTTAAGTTTTTATTTATACCCTTGTCTTAACAATAACAGACACAAAAAAAAATGAAATCCAATTCGGTGCAGTCGTTTCGGAAGTTATGCGTGTACATACACATACATACCAAATAACGTGTAAATATGTAAAACTTTCTCACCGTTTAGGAGCATCTAAACCTGCTGAAGGAACAAGCGCCGACCGCGGACCCTAACAAGTTGGAGGGGCTGCTGTCTGCCGCGTACGCCCTCATCAGCCCAGAACTTCGGCAAGTCAGCTTGCCAGATTTCCCTGTGGATAGTTTGCAGGCCGTCGCTGGTATTCTGGTATGTGTGTTTTATGTTATTTTTAAGCGGTTATTGTATGACTTGCAAATATATTAATTTGCCCGTTGCAAACGTGATATGCCCCGTTTCCAGAACAAGCAGGCTGACACCATCTCCTTACCATATATCTTAGAAAACCCTTGCCGAAAACCCTTCATCATCGTCATTTCAGCCAAGAGACGCCCACTGTTGGACATAGGCTCCCCCAGGTATCTCCAAACCGATCGGTCCTGCGCCTCCCGCATCCAGCGGCTTCCCGCGACCTTCACTAGATCGTGGGTCCTCCTTGTGCGGGGCCTACGAATATTGCGTCTCCCGGTAGGCGGCCGCCACTCCAGGACTTTTCCGCCCCAACGGCCGATAGTCCTGCTAGCTATGTGTCCTGCCCACTGCCACTTAAGGTTTATCATTCTTTGGCTATGTCGGTATCTCTAGCTCTTCTACGGATCTCATCATATCCGATGCGATCGCGTAGAGAAACCCCGAGCATAGCCCTCGCCATTGCCCTTTGAGAGACATTGCCTTCTGATGAGGCCCATTGTATACGGCCACGCCAAGAAAACTCTTGCAGTTTTGTAAATAGTTAGGCTTTGTAACATTAGTTTGCCAATAAAATGAAGATGTAAGAGAGAAAGTCTTTGCCAAGACTGTATAGGATAGTTTATATAAAAAGATGCTCTTTAAAAAAAGTTCGGTTGCGTAGGGCCTTTACCACTGATAATGTACAGTCAGTAACACGCTTCAAGCTTTTTGCATTAACAAATTTATTTGCATTAAAAGCCGTCTCTATAAAAAGTGACATAAGAGCGCTCTCAAGGTCAACATGTAATGTCTGGCGTGTTGCTGTGTGTACAACACTGATGGAAAAATACACACTGTGAATACTTTTACGAAGTGGCTATTCGGACCCGGGTCCCCTATAGAAGTCGATTGTTATTCGAACCCGATAGAAGCGTAATCGAAAAATAAGTTATAGGATAAAACTGACAATTGTAGGTTAGGTTATTTTAGACATTTTTGCGCGTCGCGCGCTCCTCTGTGTGTGGTGGATCAATTATTAAGTAAAATTTACCTCGTTGCCATTTTTTCTTGCCTGGGTCCGAATAGCAATCGATTTTTAAAGGGACCCGGGTCCGTATAGAACGGAAAGGCTATGCGGACCCGCGGCCGTACCGCCTAACTCAAAACGATCACTCGCTATCGTTCGTGACATTAGAACAATAGTTTTAATGTCACAGCTGACATTTGAGCTATTGTTCTAATGTCAATAAGCGATAGCGAGTGATCGCTATGAGTTAGGCGGTAGCCCCCCCGATAGTGAATTGTTATCGAAAAAAATCTTATAGGATCAAACTGAAAACTGTAGGTTAGCTTAGATTAGATATTGTGACCACACACAGAAATGAAACTACATGTTTTTACATAATGAAACTGAAATGAAACTGCATGTTTCGTGCTCCGGATCCGAATAGCAATCGACATCTATAGGGACCCGGGTTTGAATAGACACAGCCATACTTTTAAGTGATTGTAGGTATTACGTTTTCGCCATGACCTTCGCCTTTGTCCAAAAAAATGTGTACCACACGCGAGATTATCATCAGGGCTCATCGCCAAGGTCGTCGGGCGTTGACACAAATCCCCGACTAACTTTCCAACGGGCGTGAACAGGCTTCAATTAACAAATATTCGGATTCCGTGCGCGGAGTTAATTTTCAAGTTTGCGGCAATGAATCGTGGTCTAGGTTGAGTTTCGATAAATGTAATGTTGCGTGATCCCTGTGTGCGATGTTTTAGATAGATAAGGTGAAAGTTTATTAACTTGGGCTAGATGTTTTTATATGTGCGTTTTTAGTGCGTGCCAATATTTATTTAGTTTTGCGGATACAGTGCTTTTGAAATTTGTGTTGAAATTCAGGCTATTTTTCTTTAACATATGATACAGAGCCAAAGTTAAATTTATATCAACGATCCTCGAATAACAGTTCATTTATTACAGGCGACCATACCATGATATAATTTATTAAAATCTCAATTTTGTATGAGATTATCGATGAATATATTCCTCCGCCTCTTAACCGCCTCCGTGGTTTAGTGACTTAGACCATCAGGTGTTGATCAGAAGGTCTGGGGTTCGATCCCCCATGGGGGCAGACATTTTTCTGCTTGGTTATGTTGGTGGTAGGGCTTCTGAGCCCGCCTGGCTAGCTACCACCGTCTTACCTAAGTTTGTTGTCATAATAACAATGTTAATAGCATTGTTGTGTTCCTACGATTAGAGGTAAAAATAGTTCATTCGCTTAGATACGGTCGCCTTTGTACTGCGCCGCCTAGGTACTTGGCGGCTTTTATAAAAGTAAAACAAAGGATGCCGCGTGGGGCGCACACCCGCTAGTCAATATGACAATTTTCATCGAAGCGCCAGGTTGTGTTTGTTGACTCTGTTATACCGAAAATGTTTATTCGTACTTGGAAGGACAGTGAAATGCCCCAAGATGAAACTATGTGAACCAATAATAAAAAATTACGGGTGTTTTGGTAAACTTGTAAACAATTTATAATAAATATTCATCAGTATTGTGTTTAAATTAATATACTATGCCTGCACCTATCATAGACACTTAAAAAATGGTGGGGATACCAAGAATCAATATTAAAAACGGGGCCATCTACACCAAAAGATCGATATTTTATTTTAGATAGATTCGAAACGTGATGATGTTGGATCTCCTATAATAAATACAGGTGGTAATGACTTTGATTCTACGAGTGACGAAGAATAGTGTCTAATTTTACTCTGCTAACGTGTACATACATACTCCAATTTTTATTATTATTTTTGCTACTTTAGTTATGTGTATTATTTATATTCGAATTTTATTACAATGACCATAATTATGTGCGGGTGTACTGACACTATCTAAGCGAATGGACTATAAGATAGTCAGTTTCTCAGCTATTGAGGAGTCCAGGTGAAGCTCGCTGCCACATTTGGCCTAATCGTCGCTTGCCATTAGGTGAGATAAAGGCCAAGAGGTCCTAGACAAATGCCACACGCTAACTTTTCCGCAGTCGTTCCGCAGAAAAAATGTATGGAAATGACATTAGCTTACGACAACCTCACGCTATTTTTTCCGCAGCTAATGTCATAATCCATACATTTTTTTCTGAGGAACGACTGCGGAAAAGTTAGCGTGTGGCATTTGTCTAGGGGGGCAGAGTCTGTCCTATGTAAAAAAAAGTCGATAGTGTGCGTCGGTGGCGCTGTGGACTCGGCACTTGCCTTCCAATCGGGAGGTCGAGGTTCGAGACCCGCCATGTACCAATGTGTTTTTCGTTTCGAATTTCACATGTACATTTGTCTGACGCTCCTACGGTGAGAGAAAACATCGTGAGGCAACCTGCATACATCTGCGAAGAAATTCAATGGTGTATGTGAAGTCGACCAATCCGCACTGGGCCAGCGTGGTTGACTAAGGCCTAATCACCCTAACATAGGGTAGGCTTGAGCCCCTCTGTGGGGACGTGTGTGAGCTGTGATGATGATGACGATGAGTGTTCAAATAAATGCTTTTTCCAGTTGGGACGATATTGAAAAACTGTCATTGATATTTTATTATTGCCTGTTCACAGGAACGCAATGCTAACATTCCCACACACAAGTTGCTTTACCTCCTCTACCCGTACAATATATTCTTGAACAGAGACTCGATCAGGAATGTTGAAGCAGTCCTGAAGAACTTGAAAGTAGACACTGCGCCCAAGTGGTCCACGTCGTTGCAAGGGGTGGAGTGCAAAGGAAACGAGGCCGTGGTGACTGTGGAGGTCAACGGCGCTAAGTCCCAATTCGCCGTGCCCTGCGGTGGCAGGAGGATAAAGGGCTTGGACGAGAGAGGAGTGGTGAAGACGGCTTATCAGAGCGAGCTGCTGAACGAGTTGTTTTTGAGTCACAGCGTTGCTGATTTTTGTATAATTGGTAAGTAGTACTTACATTATTATATAATATTATACTAGCTTTCCGCTCGCGGCTTCGCCCGCGTTATTAATGGTTTCCCGTGGGAATTTATATTTTCCCGTAGGAATAATCATTATGTAGCCTATTCAAGCCCGGATAATAACTTTCATAGAAATTGGAGCAGATTATAAATATTTTACATAGAAACTTTCAACCCCTATTTTGCACCCTGAGGGGGTGAATTCCAATAAACCACGAAACACGTGTTCAATGAAATATTTTTAAGAACATGAATCTCAAGTTTTATCAAAATCGTTGCTAATTTAAAGATTTTCCATACAAACTTGCAACCCCTTTCATCCTTTAGGGTTAAATTTTTTTAAAATCACTTCTTAGTGTGCTTTCACATTTTGAATTAAAACAACTGTCCAAATTTCACGTGTCTACCATTAGCAGTTACGGCTGTGCGTGCGTCTATAGATGGGAACATCTTCTTTTATATATATAGATTTAGGGATAAACTAAAAACTAAAATAATTGATGGTGTCAGGCGTTATTTTTCGGAAGTCCATTACTAATTGTTAAGGAGTAGGTATATAGCAAAACTTCCGATAAAAATGTCGGTAGTTTGTACTAACTACGCAGGCCAATGGTGCACCGCCCGCCCTCCCTCAATCGCATGCGACAAAGGAATATCAATAGTTAGTACCACACCAACATGCAAATACTTCGGACTAAATAAATACAACGGACGGTCGTCCGAGCGCAGCGAAGGCGACAACATCCTGATGATGCCACGTGGAGTGGCGAAACGCGTCGAATTTAAGTATTTTCATGTTGGTGTGGTACTAACTATTGATATTCCTTTGTCGCATGCGATTGAGGGAGGGCGGGCGGTGCACCATTGGCCTGCGTAGTTAGTACCAACTACCGACATTTTTATCGGAAGTTTTGCTATATACCTACTCCTTAACAATTAAAAACTAAAATGTCATTCTATCCAAAGTTAAATCTATTGGCGAAACGCCGGAAATGATTGGGAGCTTTAAATATGTTTTCATTTTGAACAAGGTACCTTTTATCGAAAACCATTTCGAGGTTTTTCAATGTCTATCGTCTTAAGTATTTTGTCGGATTTTTGAAATGGTTATTGCCGAAATATTCGAAACATACTTCGAGATATCAAGGTGAAGGATTTCCAGAAGTCACCTGTGCGGTATTAAAACAAAAAACATAAATGACATCAGCGTAGATGAAATCCACATTAAATAAACGTCAATATTACATTTATAATTCGTTTTGTCAAACACATATACCGCCGTAATTCTTTCAAACGACGTATAAGTTCTTTTAGAATGACCAACTTTTCATTTTAGTTTTAAGAGGACTTAGAATAAAAAATATGAGATAGCGAAAAATACGTCCCTTTTTTTCTCTTATTTATTAATCTTATTTCAAAATATGAAATAAAATTAAACGGCAATAATTATGAAATCTTGTCCGTAGTAATTAGGTATTAAATGGGGCTTGTAGGTATCTGAGATGGATTTAGTTTTTTTTTGAACGCCAGTTCCTCCTCACCTAGACTTAGAACAGACCAAAGACATGGCTTAAACACTGACGATGATAATATCAAATTGCCCACTAAAATTGTTCAGTTTCAAAATGCCTGGGCACTTTGTTTCAAATCGAGTCAATCATACGGTCCAAAACACATATTAACGGTTTGATCCTCAATAATTTGCAGGTCCCAAGGGCTGCGGTAAGAGTCTGCTGGTGTCGCAACTGGCGTCTTTATTAGGCTACACTGTGGAGCCCATAGTCCTGTACCAAGATATGACAGCTAGGGATCTGGTACAACAGCGCACCACCCTTGCGAATGGCGACACAGTGTGGAGGAACTCGCCGCTTGTTGACGCAGCGTTGAGAGGACATATGGCAGTGTTGGATGGGCTGCATAGGATACATCCGAGTACACTCGCCGTGTTGCATAGGTAGGTTCGCACGCCTACACACACACACACACACACACACACACACACACACGTGTTAACACGAACACATATACACACGCATATCAACGTACACACGCACACGCACACACACACGCGCGTACGTACACAAACGTGTACAGAAGGCAACTAAAATTTCCTACGTTCTTTCATATTGACACATATTGAGTCTAAACTTAACTTTGCATTACATGATTAATCAATACGACACAAATCTAGACTGAAAAAATCGTTAATGCCTATAATAATTAATTGAGAATTATTGTAAAATATTTGTGTAGTACTTGTTATTACCCTATTAAAGTCTGGTACAGGACACCTAATTTCAATAGCGTCTTTTATAATATTGTAATGGTGATAACATAAATATAATTACAATTTCTTGCAATTATAAATTATGGTGTGAACAATTAAAAAAGAAAGTTTATTTATTTTTACATGGCATGGCATTTACTATCATTGCTGCAATAACTGTGACCATTTGTTTGTCATTAAAATATTCTATATGTATTTTGTTTTAGACTAGTTCATGACAGAGAGCTACAGCTACATGACGGAACTAGGTTGTTGCGCCACGATAGATATGAAGAATTGCTCGCGTCTGGTCTGTCGGAACAACATCTCGAACATAGCGGCATCAAGAAGATACATCCAGCTTTTAGGTATGTCTTTGTTTAAAACTTAATTTTAGTAATTTTAGAAAAAACAAATCCTCTTAAATTCGAATTAAAATATTACAGTGAAGATATTTGTTTCTTCATAATTTTCCGAATATTCGCTTTTTTATTATTCATTCATATTCATATAAATACTCTTATGTTATTATCTTAACAGAATAGTAGCACTGGCTGAACCGCCAGTGCTGGGTAGAGGCCAGCAATGGCTGTCCCCGGAACTGCTCAGTTTATTTGTTTTCCACGAGATGAGAAATCTCAGCAAACATGAAGAAGTCTTTGTTATCAATTCTCTGGTGAGTGGCATTTAATTAAAACTGAATGTATATTAGACCAGCTTCAATATTGGCGAATGAATGCATAATACTTGACAAATTGTTTCTTTCCAGCATGGTGACATATCGAATCCTCTACACTCAATTATTAACCTTGCCGACGAACTGAGGCGATCCGACGACAGTACTCTTAAAAACCTGGCGTCGTCTCTATCAACGCGTCAGCTCTTACGCATAGCGAGCAGAATGGCGAAGTATCCAACAGACTCCGCGTACGAAACCGTTCAGCGCACGTTCTTAGCGAAATTCCTGCCGAACTTGGCGAGGCGAGCGCTAGATGGCGCCTGTGAGAAATACAACATTACACCACCCAAAAGGTTCGGTGTCTTCGGAAATAATCCTCAAGAAACCAAAATCAGCTGTTCGGTTCACAATGGGGTCCTAACAATAGGCGACACGAGCACTGAAGTGTATAAAACGTCAGCGCTCACTAAAGTCCCCGATATCCTGTTTTACGATGTGCCCCAACACGTGAGACTGTTGGAGTGGCTGCTTCAAGACTTCTTACTAGGCAATCATTTACTGCTCGTGGGCAATCAGGGGGTTGGAAAAAATAAGATAGCCGACAGACTGTTGCAGCTATTGAACAGGCCCCGGGAGTACATTCAGTTACACAGGGACACCACGGTACAATCGTTGACAGTTCAACCGACCGTGCGCGACGGCGTTGTAGTATACGAAGATTCTCCATTAGTGAAAGCTGTCAAGTACGGACACGTTCTAGTCGTGGACGAGGCCGATAAAGCGCCCACGCACGTCACTTGTATACTGAAGACGTTAGTGGAGAACGGGGAAATGATCCTGAGCGACGGCAGGAGGATAGTGCCCAAAAGTATGATTGAAAGCTCCGGGGGCAGTGCCGAGTCGTTTATACCTGTCCACGATGATTTCAGGATGATCGTCTTGGCGAATAGACCGGGTTTTCCGTTCTTGGGTAACGATTTCTTCGCTGCATTGGGTATGTTAATTTCAAAATTGAATCTTCTTTTGAATCACTTCAATGAATGCCACTATAACTCCAGTTAGTACTTTTTAACCGACCTTAAAAAAGGAGAGGGTCCTCAATTCGATGCGTATGTTTTTTTTTTGTGTGTATGTTACGCGATTACGCCGCCAATTGTGGACCGATTTTCAAAATTATTTTTGTATTCGATAGAGTATACTTCAGGGGTGCTCCCATGGTTACCAAAGTTAGAATCCGATGATGGGATCCCATAAAAATCGAGGAAAACCCCTAAACTTTTAGGTGTGTCCAACGTGTTTTGTATGTATGTTACGATATTACTCCGCTAATTCTGGACTGATTTTCAAAATTCTTTTTGTATTCGATAGAGTATAGTTCTGGGGTCGTCTCAAGGTCACCAAAATCAGTATCTGATGATGGGATCCCATAAAAATCAAGCAAAACCTTAAATTAATTTAATTGCCAAACGATGATCTCCTAAATTTGTCTTTAAATTTGGCACCGACTTCAATATAAAAGTGTGATGTTGTTTGTACCTATTCTTATATTATTTTCAACTTTTCAGTGTTTTTGAAGTCGGTTTTTATTTTTTGTAAAATATTTCTTTTGTAAGTGATATTGTTAGCGTGAAGTTGCAGTGCCGAGATAGCTCAAGTTTATATACTACTGTCTTTTTTTTTGCACGAGTACTACGCATTTAAATGAAACAGTACTTTTCGGATTTACTGGCGTATATTTGGTTGTTAGTTCGAAATTAGCTCGATCGATGAATCTTTTGATCTAAAATAGTTCTTTAGTCCAAGCGCTCAAGAATCAAGGATTCCGTTGGAATATTATTACCAAGCTAGCTACTCATACAGCATAAAAGTAATTTTCTGAGACAGACTTCAGTATTTTAATATTTAAAAAAGTCCCCTCCACCTATTATCCCTACATCAAAATGTAACATTAAGCATCGTCACCATTTTAGGCGACTTGTTCTCCTGCCACGCCGTCGACAATCCGTCGATCGAGTCGGAGATGGAGCTGCTGAAGTCGTACGGTCCGGACGTCCCGCACGACGTGATGAGGAAGCTGGTGCAAGCGTTCGCCGTGCTGAGAGACAAGGCGGACCAGGGCCAGCTCACGTACCCCTACAGCACCAGGGAACTCGTCAATATCATCAAGCATTTACAGGTGAGCGTCGAAAGTAACATATCTGTTTTTGCTTGTACCTTCTTTCTTATGTTTACTAGCTACATTGGGCATGCAATAATTTCTTAAATAAATTGTTTTGCTCTGTGCCTTTTTTTTCTATTCCCTAATAAAGGCAGATTAACATTGGGTTGGGTCAGTACTAGGCGTCAGTGTTGGCGTCGAAATCTCACTTGTACAGCTAACGAATCCAAAAAACTTATTGACGTCAAACATAAAAGGAAAAAAATTGACTCCATCACCTGTTCGGAATTTAGAAGAACCTTTTTGAGGAGAACAGCCTCTCGGAAGCTTAACTTAGGGGAAGGCAAAGGGATATAAGCCCACACAGTTATAGTCCTGATGTTGAAAAGTTCACTTTTTTGATATTTATTTATATTAAAATATAGGTGTCACACATTTTCCTTACAGTAGTTGAAAAAAGCGGATTGTGCACTTTACATTAAGTAATCGTATCGCTTTCGCATTAATAGACATTACCCTTGTCTTTTTTAGACCTCTAGCCGACGCGCAGGCTCCAAGTACCACTTGGTGCAATAATAAATTATTTTCTAATCAGTGCAACAATCCATTACTATATTATTGTCCCTTCTTTTAAACTGCCAACATTACAATAATAGTTTTTCTATATACGTGATTTTGATTTTGTCTTAGAGCCAGTAGTCGAGTCAATGTTATCACCACTGCATTGTATTATCTTGGAACTGGTTTGCACATTCGATGCCAGTGTCGGGTCATCACTGACGTCGAAATCGACTGGCGTCCGTGATTTACTCAATGAAAGAAATACAGCGCAGTCGGGTCGAGCCACACCTTGTGTATTTTACATAGCTTATCTTCGATCTCACAAAATATTTATAGTAACATCTTATAGCGTATGTTAGACCGAAAAAAAAGCGCCGCGTAGTAATCAGAAAAAAAATCTGTAAAGATTTCTAAATTAGATTTTGGTGAATAATGTCTACTTTGACATAACAAAGTACATAAAGAGGTCTTTAATTGTATTGTTAAAGATAGGGTCAGGTCCGATAAGAGCTCGGTGGACAAGTGTTCAAGGCGTCAATACGGTATGTCGGGGTCGCGGGTTCGATCGTCGCCCGAGATGAAATTTTTTTCTTTATCATACATAATGTAAAGTATTGATTTTAATTTAAATACCATAACGTTTTGAAACTTTCTCAGTTGTTTCTCTATACGCCGCCGTTACAAAAACTAAACTAGAGTCGATTTGTAGAAATACCCCGGCGAGGACCTAGCGACGGCCATCAGCAACGTGTTCGACTTCGATCGCTACAGCAAGGACATGGCGGACACTTTGCTGGAAGTGCTCCATTCCAGCGGCCTTCCCACCGAGGGCTTGCTCGAGGGACGTTCCAAGGAGGCGATGAAGAAACTGCAGATGACCATCGAACGTACCAGTGGGTGAGGCTTTTTTTGCAGTAGGTAATATAGAATGAATCCTTAAGTTTGCCCCGTAATCATTGTCATAATATCATCCGAAAGACTGCTGGACACAATCTTCATCTAAGCATCTACTGTAACTTTTTGTTTCTCTACTGTAACCTATTTTGTGAAAATTTTGAATTTGGTCGTTATCTTACTGAGAGTGCGTTTGTCAGTGTCAATATTTTCTCTTATAACCTGTCATTATCAGTCGATTAGAGTTGCGTTCCGAAACAAAATTTCCTTTGTTGGGTAAAGTTACCCGATTGAAAATGGGACTGGAACGGGACAAGTAATTTCTCGAAGAATTCTGACCTAGCGTCGCGGAACGCGTTATCTGTGGATTTTCTAACCTCTCTCCCATATTATGTTTCATCGCTATCTCTCGGTAGAGAGTATAATATGTTCTATTATCACTCGCTGTCGCTATCATCTTTCTGGTTTTGAAGTTAATTGCAATGTGCAAACTTGCTACAATAATTCTTTTTTAATTTCCACAATTTACCGCGTCAAGTTAATGTCAACTGTCACTCCTGTCAGTAGTGACAGTTGACATTAACATAACAGCCATGACAGAATAATTACCACCCCTGAATTCTATAGGATAAAAAAAATCGCTCTTTCCAGGATCTAATTGACTTGGTAAAGTCGTTCCAAAACACCTCGATAAAAATTCTCCGATGTGTTTTGGAACTGGGATTGAGTCAATTTAGCTATTTACCGAACGAAACTTATCCATTTTGGAACGCAACATAGCTTGTTATTGCAAACGTCATTGCGATATTTCTGTTTCGTTTGAAATGAAACGTTGGCAGGAGTGATGATTGCCTTGGTGCAAGCAAATGTCGACTTCGAGGTGACGAACCTTTTTACCTTGAGTGTACTATAGGTGACTGTAGCCACTTATCATCACAACGCTTGCTTGCCAACTTTGTTGTATAAAAATACAGTTGTATCTCTAAAATACCAGTTGCTAAGACATGTGCATTATTAATTGAAAAGAAAAATCTTTCGACAGAAAGGACGTGTCCTCCCCCAAATATGGGAAGGAGGACCCTGATAACAAGCCCCACGTGGGCGGGAACACTTGGGCCGGAGGCACCGGAGGGAGGGACACCGCTGGCTTAGGCGGGAAAGGAGGACCCTACCGCCTTGACAAAGGTCACGACGTGCATCAGGTATTTATACTATTTGGTAGTGTGAAAATGTGGTACCAGCATAATAATATAGCTTTACTGCCCCAGGAAAGAAAATACATTTGCAGCGGGAAAGAAGACGTGAGAATGACATACATAAGCTTATGTGAACGCCTGCGATATAATAAGTGAATTTGTCTAAAGATTTAGGGTTTCCCGCGAAGACGGAAGTTGAGGTGGTTTATTGGGTATGCCCTGAGGAGAGTTGTACGCACGCCTGCACGCAATCGACCGGTACGGTGGGCAAAAGCATTCCAACTAGTAAAAAAAGGGCAGATGTTAAGCAGTCACGGTGATGATTGAACTTACGTAGATCCCAGATTGTCTGTTAGTGTCGTAGCACCGGGAAACACCGGGCGCATCCCACATAATCGCAAGAGAAAGCCCCTAACCTCTTGGGTAGATATAAAATCTTTACTCTGGCAAAACTGCATAATATGGTATTGGGGCATCCTTTCACGAAAACAGTCTTGTAAAGAATCCTCATAGATAGATCTTTTTGCAATACCCACGTATCAGACGATCTTTTACCTCATAAAATGTGCGTACTTTGAAACGCTGTCTTGCAATTATCCCTAGTTATCAGACGCAGAGAAGGACGACATACCCGAACACGTGAAACAAGCCGCCAGGGAGATGAACAGGAAGGCGTTCGAGGAGCGATTGAAGGAAATCAAAATGAGCGAGTACGACGCGAAGCTGTACGAACAGTTCTTGAGAGCGGTGCAGCCGCAGGTATAGTTAACTTCAGTATAATTGTGGCTAATTATGTAGTCTTAAGAGCCGTTAACTCAAATAATGCCTCAGCCGATCGGCATGCATAGTAGTTATGGAAGATATCCGGCTGAAAAGACCAAAAAAACTGTACCATACAGTTTTTTTGGTCCTTCCAGCCGGATATGTAAAATTTTTCGTTGTAGAATACGGTGAAGGGATGTCAACGTACGCAACAAACCCAATATATCGTTTTCACACTGATTTATTTAGAAATTAAGAGTCTTTATATAGTTTCTAGAAATGCGGTCATAATAGATCATATGCATCCCCACTAAAGGGCTAGATCCATTGGCGTAGGTAAGGGGGGGGGGGCTTGGGGTCCGGACAATAGTTATACCTACGCCCATGGCTCGAGCCTACCCTGAATTAGGGTGTTTAGGCCTTAGTCAACGACGCTGGCCCAGTGCGGATTGGTCGACTTCACATACACCATTGAATTTCTTGGCAGATGTATACAGTATGTCTAGTATGAGTTTTGATAGTTTCTGATTCGAACGATCGAATAGTTTTGTTTCCATACATTTCACACCAGCGCCTCTATCGGAAACTATAATGAACTAGAATTGACAGTATGAGTTACAAAGTAATAAACTACTCGATCAATAACTGCGTATTTGAATAGTGTGGCAGTATGAGTTACATGTTTGACATTTGTTTGATAGTTTACTCGAAAACTATTGTAGTTTAGGTTCTCACCTTACATTTTTATGTGAGTTTGGTACATAAATACGTTTTTTTGTGTTTCTAAACACTAAAATTATGTCTGCATGGCGGTACTTTGCATGGAGGGCCATGCAAGACGAAATAGCGCATGAAGACAGCTGTGACAATCATTTTTAAGCCGTATCTCCGATACATACTTTACTCAGCGCTACCGCCTTAAATCACCATTCCTTAAAAAAGTGTTAATAAATACACATAATTTAACCGAGACTTTTAATTCTATTTTCATTCCTAAAGTGTTTAACACAATTTATTATCATTAAAATAAATTGCGACTGACTTGTCCGCGACATTATAAAATAATATAATTTACAACAAATAAAAACTTTAATGTTTTTCTTTCATTCAACTCGCTTTAAAAGTAATAAAAACGGCTAAGAAAACGTCACAGTGACAGAATTTCGTGTCTCTTTCCATTCACATGTGTGTAAGAAAGATATAAATATATAATGTGAAGTTCGTCTAATCGAGTAAAACTAACTCGCTATCGTTTAAACGTGAATTCGAAACGAGCAACTCATACTACCGTTAACATCGTAAACTGACAGTTTGGCGAGCTAACGAAAACTATTATAGTTTACTCATTTTAAAAACTCGTACTAGACGTACAGGTTTCCTCACGATGTTTTCCTTCACCGTAGGAGCGTCAGATTAATGTACATATGAAATTCGTGAAACGAAAAACACATTGGTACATGGCAGGATCGATCGCGGGCCTCCCGATTCTACTCGAGGCACAGTCCAGTGCCGAGGCCACAGCGCCACCGACGCTCTTAACCGACTAAAATTGTAATCACTATTATTATTTACTTTATTAATGATACTTTATTTAAAGTTTTAAAAATCTGTACACGTATAGCTACATAGCGAGCGACGAAACAAAAACGAATGTAAAATAGAATAAGGGTACTTATTGAATGTTAAATGACTACAGATCGGCGCCTTGAGAGGGGTACTAGCCGAGCTTCAGGCGAAGAAGAAAGAGAGGCAGTGGAGCCGACATCAGACGAGCGGGGAACTCGATGATGGGAAGATTATCGAAGGTTCGTTGAATTCACTGCAATGCAAATTTACAACCATTTTCTTACTGCTTCTAAGAGGAATATTAAATATTACAGGATTGGAAACTCAATCTCTTTATTTTAAACTAGTTGACCCGGTGAACATCGTATCCCCATGACACAAGACAGGATGTTAAAATGACAATCGCGAGGTGTACTGTAATTTTCCATATAGAATTTAACCATTTTTTTCTTCGTGGCGCATTGGCGCGTGCGCTCAGCGAACGATTGCTAAGGTTAAGCAACGTTCGCTGTGGTCAGTCCTAGTATGGGTGACCAAAATAAGAAACATCTCAAAGCTCCTACGTGCTTCGGAAGGCACGTTAAACAGTGGGTTCTGCGCCTGATCTCGCCCCGGTCGTGTCGGCTAACCGTCGCATCGGACTAGGCGAGTAAAGGAACAGAGAGTGCACTTGCGTCTGCGCAGTCACTTGTGCACTATAATATCTCCTTCGCAGATGGCTAGTCTCTGTGGAGATTGGCCGTCGTAACCCAATATCGGACATTATTAGAATAACCATTATTACTTTATATAATTTTTAGCTATTCCTTATGATATTGCCTATTCTTTTTCTTTTTAAAGCGAGGTTTCCCAGGAAATCTACACGTGCACCGCGGCTAATTGCATAGTAAAATAAATATTCAAAACGGCCAAGCTGTTTTTGAGTTCTAGTGAGACTAACGAACGGCGACTCATTTTTATATACATACAATATCGATCAGCATGGGTGAGCTAGCAACTGTGTTTCAAGCTGAAACATGCTATCCTAGCTTGTGCACAGGAGAATCTAGACAAAGGTTGCAAAGGCCTAAACATCTACATTCTCAGTGACAGTCAAGCGACTCTCAAATCGCTCCTGTCATACAAAGTGGAATCCAAACTAGTGTTTAGTACAATTGAAATACTGAATAAATTGGGTAAAACCAATACGGTACGTCTAGTTTGGATACCAGGTCACAAGGGTTTTGCCGGAAACGAGAAGGCTGACTACCTGGCAAGAAAGGGATCGGAAACACAATTGGTAGGACCGGAACCATTTGTCGGGATCACTCCAAAAACAGTCAGTACAGGTCTAAGAACTCAACTGCAAATGAGGCATCAAAAAGAATGGGCCAATCAGAAAGGAATGATTCACGCCAAGCTCTTCATGGGTATGGATAATTGGCTCAAGATTACACTGAGCTCAAGCAGATCCCAGACTCGCCTACTGTTAGGTGCTCTAACCGGACACTTCGGCACTAGGATCATGCTAACCAGGATGGGACACACCAGTTCCAAAATCTGTAGGGCTTGCAAGGAGGTAGAATGGAACACCTGCTGTGCCACTGCGATGCTCTAGCCTGCAGGAGATTAAGGCTGACGGGAATTGGATACCCAAAACCGGAAGACTACAGGGCCATACCACCGAAAAACATCGTTGAGCTCATGGGCACAATAGACTGGACCGTAGGTGGCGATGGCTGTACGGACTAAAGCTTGGGGAAGCACAAAAGATCCATGGTGGGTCGAAGTGCGAAGGCTCAAGAATTGGGCCGCCCTCACACTAAGATAAGATAAGATATACATACAAGGTTACTTTTAACCTTGCATAAGAGGAGGAGATGAAATTTGTGACTGTTTTCCACAGGTCTCACGGGCGAGAGGGCGATATACAGGCGTCGTACGGCGCAAGAACCGCCCCCGGGGGCTCCGCCTGAAGCGCCCAAGAGGCTGCGGCTTGTTCTAGACGTTTCGGGCAGTATGTACAGGTGAGTCATTCGTAACACGTTAGACTACATTACTATGCATTTACATACATATTTTATTCTATACATATACCGGGTGTAACTGAACACCTCAATAACATTTAAGGGGCATATAAGTTAGATACTAAATGGACCTTCGGTCCTTGTCTGAGACCTGGAACCTCAATACTTTTAGAGTTATTTGATTTTAAACTGAAAGCAAAAACTTTCAAGTGACAACCATAATCAGCTCTTAACACAAAATAAATTTAAACACAAAATGACACGTGACAGACGTTAGCGTAGTATTCCTCCTACGCTTACGTAGGGCTGTCGGCACTTAATACCAAAAAATAATTTATTTAGTTTGTATGAAAAAAAAGGAGGTTTGTTAACCCTAATATTTTTCCTACAGAATCTCTACCTCTGATGGATACATACCCTTAAATGTTAATGGGGTGTTCAGTTACACCCTGTATACGTATCATATCAGAAATCAAATTTAAGTACATTAAATTAAATATTTATATTTGGAAATAAAAATTCTATACCTACTACAACGAGTCTGGGGGTTTTGTAACCTAATTTTGCACTTCTTTTAGATTGTTAAGGCAATTCTTAATTTTGTAACCGAGGCTAGAGGCGCCGGATACCGAAATACAGGTTCCCCACCTAGTTCGGTACCGGATGCTACATAATATATAATTGCTTTTTGCTCTTTTTAGTTAATATTATGTAAACTACCAATTGCTTGAACAATAAAATTATTATTATTACTTATAATAATTTTGACGTCACACATATGTGGCCAACAGCGTAGCGCGTTAATTGATATGTTGCGTCGGCGGTGCTGTGAACTTGGCACTGGCCTTCTAATCGGGAGGTCCGGGATTCGATCATGCCATGTACCGATGTGTTTTTCGTTTTTTTCGAATTTCATAATGTACATCTGTCCGATGCTCCTACGGGAAGGAAAACATCGTGAGGCAACCTGCATACATCTGCGAAGAAATTCAAAGGTGTATGTGAAGTCGACCAATAGGCTAGATGAATGAAAAAAAAATTGCTTTAATATAAGCTCATTCATATAATAAATAGAAAGCAAAAATCGGTTTTCAAATAACTATAAAAACAACCAAGATATAAGGTATTAAAAATGTTTCCCTATCTCTTTCTAGCAAAACGGCAATTAACATGGAGTTTATATGGCCGTACTAAACAATGACGTCACGGTTGTTGTCGGATCTCTCTGTCTAATCGCTTCCAAATTAACAGTATAAAATGCTTGTATCTCACGTATGTCTTAGCCGATTTTAATTCTAATTTCACATGATTGCATCTTTTTCTACGATATTTTAATATTTTATGACGAGACGTGAAAATTAGAATTCAGTCATCATCTCAATTCGCACTGGGCCAGTATGGTTGACTAAGGCCTAAACACCCTAACTTAGGGTAGACTCAAGGCCCTCGTTGGGGACGTATATGAGGTGTGATAATGATGATGATTTTATTGGTGTTGAACGTTAGTAAGTTTTGTATCAAATTCTATAGATGTAACCAATTTAAGACGTTCAAAAACGTGTATTTCAACGCAGGCGTTAACACTTACATACTATAACATCGTGACATAAAACTTTAAAATTAGCAGGTTCTCTATAGCAGTTCATAAACACCCAGCCCTTAACCCAACCTTATGTTTGGGCGTGTGGTCACGAATGCTGAAAAGCGTTCGAACGTCAATAATTAAAATGTTTTAAGAGAGAGAGGGGGAGACGATAACTTAGCATTTCATGGATTCACCGTGCGGGTGCCGGGTCCATCGCGTTGCAGAGAAAATAGCCAAGAGAAGTGCCTGAGGCTTACGACCCAGGTGCAGGTTTAAATAGCTACTTTACAATGCATCAACATTCACCTTCACCACTCCGGCTCCTTTCTCTGCCTAACCATGTTTGATATGATTCCGTCAATGCCGCCTTTGTTACGCGGCTTAATATTGAGCTCACGGACGTTCTCGATAAGTCTAGATCTTTTAGCAATGTGTATAAGGATTTTGTCGGAATACCTCTCGCGCCTACTTCTACCGCATATAAGTGAACATAATAACCGTTTTTTGTGATATCGTTGGTGAGATCGTAGTATCTATTCAATTTAAATGTATGGTCTTTGGGAATGTTATTTTTCCACGGCACGGGCGAGTTCGATGAGTAGCACGCGCTTTAGTATCCGAGAGTAAAGCAAAATGTCTGGCATAGATGCAGTACGTCAGACGAAAAACGTTAAATAAACGCGAGCAAAAAATGTAGTTTTATTAAAATATGTAGTACTCGTGCAAATAAAAGACTTTTATATTTTCTTTTGAATAAAATAGTTTACAGTTTGACAGGAGGTATCTGTGCAGCTTTAGACGGAACTAATTTTATTGTAGTCCCATGGCCGTATAATGAAATTCAATTTACTTTTGATTCGGTGAAAAAGAACAAGATTAGGTTTTAGGTTAGGTTTTTTCAAATGTGCGGTGCTACGCATACGACACACGAGCTACACCCACATACCACAGTACATCCGCTGTTTTTTTCTGCTCCGCGTCTACGACAAGCTGATCTTTCATCCAGGCACACCCCGGATACTCAATACAACGTTCGCAAATCAATTACCTATTACTACTACTTAAGCAAATGACGTTTGTACACGCGCAAATGTGTGCGTGGAATCTAGTAGGGCTGACTGCACGGTTATCAATCGAAATGACGCGAGAAGTGCAGCGACTGCCTTCTCTTTTACCCGCATAGCGCTGTCTCTGTTATCGGCCGCCGCTCGCGTCTATTCGCCCGAGCGATCGCGCGCGCCCTTGTTTATGTATCAGTGATGTCCACAACGAAGTGCCGGGTGGGGTGAGGTATTTGAAATTAATGCGGGGAGGTGAGTGGCCGTTCTGTATGGAGTACGATTATATATTCTGTGATCCAGGTTCAACTCGTACGACGACCGCCTAGATCGTTCCATGGAAGCGGTCGTGCTGCTGACGGAGGCTCTGAAGGGCTACGAGGCCCGCATACGTTACGACATATACGCCCACTCGGGCGAGGAGCACGCACTGGAGTTGGTTCGCGTCGATCGCCCGCCTGAGAACGAAAAGGAGAGGTTGCAGGTTGGTTCATGTATCTTTTCACTTCTCGTGCTCAAAAAGTTCGTCTTTATGTCGTTTATAGGCTGCATATATGCTCTAGAGCATAAAGTAAAAATTTCTTTTAGACAAAGATTCTTAGGCCTAACAGCCAACAACGCTCAATAAAACTTCACAGAATAACTTGCGATAATTAATTTATTTACTTTAATTTATTTGTCTTGTGTTTTCTACCTCAAAAGTCATGAAACCAGATAAAAATAGTTACCGGTTATTATTAAAACGCATCGAATTATTTAATTTATTACTTGGCAGAATGAAATATGTGCCTAAGCCATCGCCATGTAAAAATTTGAAAAGTTTTCTGGCGGGAATTGGCTATTATTTAAGTTCCTTAATTTTTCAACATTGTGTTACATATTCGAGTTTTTATATAATTTTAATTAAATTTTTGTTTATATTTTGATGTAATTCAAAATCATCTCGGGCTACAATGACTCATGTTATGCCCTTGTTGTACAATATACTATTTTATTATGTCATCCGGGGGGCAATGTTCGGAGCACGGGCTGCCAACACTGGACTTGAGTCACGCATTATCTCATAATTTCAGTGACATAACCTTTATGTCTTAAAGAGTAGCACGGGCGGCGGCGCGTATTTAGTGTGACTGACGTGACAAAAATTTCTTGACGTTCGTCGACACGTGTGACTGATTACTTACGCAAATTTCTGGCGTGCCTGTGCCCCGACTGCTGCTATATCTTCTAAATTATTATAGCCCTTGCTACAATCACAGCAATCGGAGGACAGTATTATTTGCACTCTGACAATTTTTCCCGTTTTTCTTTTTCCATGTAGGTTGAGTGATTCGCGAATGATAAGGAGCAGAAGCTCAAATGCGATTTGAAACACTCTGACTCGTTTAAATGTGTAAGGTGTTCTTGAACTTTTGTGCCTTTTGTTCGATTGGAAGACGTTGCAATACCCCAACACGCTGGGATACTCAATTTGTTATGCTACAATGGCTCAAATTCCCCTTCTTGGGGAGGCTTACCTTGAATGCACGTGCTGACATTGTGGCTCAGATGATGATGATTAAGTTGCATAGCCTTTTCCCATGTATAATAGGGGTTAAAGTATAAAAATGCCGTTTTTTTTTCGTTTGTTTATATAACTGTATAACTTTTCTAATTTAAGAGCTATAAAAAATATTTTTTTTATTACTTTTTGACCCTAGAGTGAACGTTTTGTTCACAATTTAATCTTAGAATTAGTTTAATGATATATTAAAAAGAATCTCAAAAATTTCCCCATATTTTTTTCGTCAGAATGTTGTACATTATTGACGATAACTTTCCGAAATCAAATTTTCTTCACTTCAAAATCGTGTTATTACTTAGTTTAAAGTCTATTGACCAGTCTCTAAAAGTTTTATAAAGTTTGCTTTATTGGTTATTAAGGTTGCGTTCCAAAACGGATAAGTTTCGCCCGGTAAATAGCTAAATTGACTCAATCCCAGTTCCAAAACACATCGGAGGATTTTTATCGAGGTGTTTTGGAACGACTTTGCCGAGTCAATTAGATCCTGGAAAGAGCGATTTATTTATCCTATAAAATTCAGGGGTGATAATTATTCTGTCATGGCTGTTATGTTAATGTCAATGTCACTACTGACAGCAGTGACAGTTGACATTAACTTGACGCGGTAAATTTTCGAAATTTTCTAAAAGAATTATCGTAGCATTGCAATTAACTTCAAAATTCAGAAAGATGATACCGACCTCAGAAGAATAACTAAAGCATAGAAACCTAGCAAAAATAGCTACTGAACTTAATATATTTGACTCACTTTGACATTAGGCGCTGCTAATAGAAGTTAGACAGAGACACGTATATGCAAGATGTTTCGAAATTTTGTAGGTTGTCACTAATTCTCGCTTGTCAGTTCTTCTCCCAGTGATGTCGTGCTCATCACTCACCTAGTTTCAACGTCGATATTTATATTATATAGGTATTTAATAGATCCCTAATACTAAAATGTCTTTATTACGAGAAATATAACATAAATAATTAAGGGTAGATTTTCTTATGTAACTTATCCAGCTAATAGCTGCTGTGTCTCTTTGGTATGGTCAGGCTGGCCGTTCATGAGACTAAAAGCGGGAAGTGCGAGTCGGACTCGCCCACCGAGGGTCCCGTATAAAATTGTAGGTTATACTTTAAATAGAGACTAATTTTTTTATGATTTAATTACAAATGTGGAGTTTGAGATTTTCCCTGACTTGTAGTGTAAGACTATATAACTTCACAAATTTCATAGTTCTAGCTAGATCAATGAAAAGTACTCTATACATTTTGATGCCCGTGAGAATGTCGAAATATACGTTTTTGGCGACATAAACGGCCGTAACTTTTTTTGTTAACTTAGAAGTTTGATTTTTTCACATCTTCAAGGGACTAGAACTTGTTAGTGTAGAACTGAGTAATTATATGGTTTTAATTTCAACTCGATACCTTCACGCGTTTCCAAGATAGTCTTGACAGACAAACGGACAATAAAGTGATCCTATAATGGTTCAGTGTTTCTTTTGAGGTACGGAACCCTAAAATTTGGACTATTTAAGTGACGGGTATTTCCCGTTATCTAAAATGTTGGAATTTTTCTATTGCAGAGATTCACAAATTCTATAGGAAGGAAATCGAAGACACACTGCTTTTATTTCATCGCTTAGATTTAATTCATTTTTTATCGCATCGCTTAGAGGTACTTGAGGTTAATCTCATATTTAATTTACTTACCCGAAAATTTAACCCTCATGGATTTTGAACCTTGGATAAATTCGTGAATGCTAAAACTACTATTTGTACATATGCTTGGAAATTAAACTAAAAACATTAACATTTGACCATACTTTATTGTTAAGACATTTTTCGATAGATTTATTACGCTTGATGTGCGGCCGGGCTTAGTTAGAATGTAAATTTTCCGAAGGCGGCGTTTTGATATTTTACCTTTTTGACTCTTTCTGTTCTTTTCTTGATCTAATATTTTAATTCTTAGAAAAAAATCATCTGAACTGGTTGTTCTTGGCATCCGTGTCAAGGATTCCTTAAAGAAATAGTTAAGAAATTAAATACGTTTTTATTTTCATAAATAATATTTTAGTTTAAAGATTTCCTTTCATTAAATAGCTTGACTTACGTCATGACGTCTCCATTTCATAGTTTTACTACTAAGTACATACAAAATTAATGTGATGGAAAATATCTGGAACAAATTTGACTATGCTTTCTTGAACTCCAATTTCGTCTGACAATACACTTATCCATATTTTTTTATACATTGTCTTTAGGAAATCTGTAAAATAAAAATATCGACAAAATTTTACAACACTACGCATGATCAAGAAAACCTCAAAGTAATTTTCAAAAAATCGCTAAAACATAAAAGTGAAGTTAATATTACGTATCGTTTTTCTACAAAATGATTCAGCGATATTTCATATGTATATAAGTGTACTTATTAGCTCACATTCAAGTAACAATATGAGAAAACATGCCAATGTAAGGTCAATAAATTTTGATTGTTTTTCTTTCGCGACGAATGAGATTTGCAGCCCCAAACTACACAAGACATTGTGTTACGGAGTGCACAAACACACACTATTTGTAAATACCTAAAGAATTCTTGCTTTCTAATCACTTAAATATTAATAAAATATCATCAAAATATTACTAGCCACGGGACGCACAAACAAATATTATACGAACAATTCAAATAGTTCAAACTCGGATGGTCTATCTTCGATACAAGGTACTATAGAATTTAGCCGTGTTATATATTTTTAACCAATTTTAATATTTTTAACCAAAATGACAATTCAATCAATTCATATACTGACCACCTTGTGATATGCCAAAAGACAAATATTACTCATCTCTTACATTTACACAGTTTTGTGCCGTATGTTAGAAAGAGACAAATAGCACACAATTAATTCTTGTTTTAATCTTCCTTCTATGCTGTAGTGATTGTTCTGAGATACCGACAGCGAGTGATCATAGAACAATATACTCTCTACCGAGAGATAGCGATGAAACATAATATGGGAGAGAGGTTAGAAAATTCCCAGATAACGCGTTCCGCGACGCTAGGTCAGAATTCTTCGAGAAATCACTTTTTACCCCGTTCCAAAACCGATTTTCAATCGAGTAACTTTCCCCGACAAAGGAAATTTTGTTTCGGAACGCAACCTAAATAACTAAGAAAAACGTTAGTATGAAATGAGCAATGTTCTTAAAAATATTCATACAAAACGGCAGTATTATAACAATTATTATGTTGTATTGCTGCAGATAATCCGAACGATGCACGCGCACGCGCAGTTCTGTTGGTCCGGCGACAACACGCTACCGGCGACGCGCCACGCCATCACGACCATAGCGCAAGAGGAGGCCGACGACGCGATCGTTCTCGTGCTCTCTGACGCTAACCTCCGCAGGTGAGATGCCACGTTGTGACATGCCATCTCTATCACAAACGGTGAGACGTCATGTTGCGACACCCAATCTCTACCATAGCGGTGAGACAACACGCTGCGACACACCATCTCTACAATAGCGATGAGACAACACGTTGGGACACGCCATCTCTACCATAGCGGTGAGCGGCGACACGTCATTATACCCACAAATGTGATACAATATCCACACGACCACACATACAACGCACGATATCTACTTTCTTTGAATTTGTACTTCAGTGATGAGACTACACGTAGCGACATGCCATCTTAGTCTTAGCGGTGATACAACACGTTGCGACTCACCGTCTCTACTTAAGCGGCGAGACAATATGCCGCGACACGTCATTTCTACTATAGCGGCGTGACAACACTGCAACACGGCATCTACGACAGATGTGAGATAACATGCTACAACATGCAATTTCTACCACACCTGTGAGCAACACGCTGCGACAAGCCATCTGTTCCACGGTGTTAAGACAACACGTTGCGACATGTCATCTCAGTCATAGCGGTGACACAACACGTTGCGACACACCACCTCTACTCGAGCGTTGAGACAACATGTCACGACGTGTCATTTCTACTATAACAACACGCTGCGATTCGCCATTCTACCACAGATGTGAGATAACATGCTGCGACACGTCAACTCTGTCATTGCGACGTGACACGCTGCTGCACGTGAGCGTCGGTGGCGCTGTGGTCTCGGCATTCGCCTTCCAATCGGGGGGTCGGGGTTCGAGACCCGCCACGTACCAATGTGTTTTTCGTTTCGAATTTCATATGTACATTTGTCTGACGCTCCTACGGTGAAGGAAAACATCGTGAGGCAACCTGCATACATCTGCGAAGAAATTCAATGATGTATGTGAGGTCGACCAATCCGCACTGGGCCAGCGTGGTTGACTAAGGCCTAATCACCCTAACATAGGGTAGGCTCAAACCCCTCGGTGGGGACGTATATGAGCTGTGATGATGATGATGATGATGACGCTGCTTCAGCTATCTTTACTACAGCGGTTAGTTAGTCAACACGTTGCGACATACTGTCTCTACCACAGCGGAGAAACAATACGTTACGACATGCTATCTTTACCAAAGCGATTATACAACACGTTGCGATGCGTCATCTCTATCATAGCGCCATCTCTATTATAGCGGTTAGCTGACACGCTGCGACACGCCATATCTTTCATCGTGATTAAGCAACACGTTGCGACACGTCATCTCTACCATTGCGGCAAGACAAAACGCTGCGACACGCCTTCTCTGCAACAATTCAAATCTGCCCGCCAAGTCGAGCGCGAAGCAAACACTGCCGTACCATCCTTTACTGGAACCATTTCGCCGCATTTTCAGGCCCCTATTTGAGAACCTCTGGATAAGACCAGAACGCAGAAATTTTCGTCATCCAGTAAGCTATAATCACATACTTAAAATCCAAAATTTCAAGTCTGTAGGTCATTTAGTTCCGAAGTTAAGCGAAAGCAAAGTTTCGCATTTATGACAGACACACTCACTCACTCATGATCATCAAAATAGAACTAGTACTTCCCATAAACTCAGAGAGCTAAAATTTGGTACAGAGTTAGGGTTTAATGGCCACATAAAGGGAAAACTATATAAACTGGGATAATCGAAGTACCTGGAGTACCTGGTGACCCTGATTAGAAGACACAAGAGCCCAATCAAACTAATTATGTGTATATTGTGTGGTGAATTATTTTTGTTTTATGTCTTTACTTATGTTGAATGCTTATGTTTACCATTCCAGCGCTTCTCTATTGAAATTACTTCGGTAAAAGGTTTACACAGAATATCAGTGTCGTGGCACTCTTTGTTACGAGTGTCACGGCGTACGCTGAGTGTAGACCTTTTTGGTACATTACCTACTTATATTTTGAATTTAGTGTATAAGACCTGTTGTATCATAATGTATCAAATAAAAGTTCTATCTAACTATTAGAGATATCGACATACCGCCTTTACAAAAAAATATTCAACTTGGCCGCTTCCAATAAAGAAAAGAAAAAAAGAAAAATGAAAAGAAAGATTTGTAATAATAAAAAAACTACCCCTAAAAAGAAAAAAAAACTGTGTCAAAACGAAGTGAAATCCCACCAAAAACATTCTGTAAAAAACTAGCCAAGTCTCGATGGAGCTGCTTGTTTATCTCTAAAAAGTAATGAAATCCGTGCCAAAGCCGTGCCAAGTCTTAGGTTCCTTACTGCGATTTCTTTATTATTATAGTTAATGTTGTGTGACTTGGTCGTTGAACATTCTTTATACGTTAGTGGGTACAAAAGTCAACGGCCAAGTCACACAACATTAACTATAATAATAAAGAAATCGCAGTAAGGAACCTTAGACTTGGCACGACTTTGTCTAGATTTAATGACTTTTTAGAGATAAACAAGCAGCTCCATCGAGACTTGGCTAGTTTTTTACAGAATGTTTTTGGTAGGATATAAAATTTCATCTTGATTCATGTTATTCTATCAGGTACGGCATCCGGCCGGAGGACCTGGGCGCCATCTTGACTTCGGACCATAGAGTGCAGGCGCACGTCATTTTCATTGGGAGCCTCGGCAATGAAGCTTCCTCGTAAGTGGTTTTGTTCGTTTCTTTGCTTAGCAAATTATTCTTCTTATCAGTCACAAGATGTTAGAAAAAAGTGGTTATGAAACGGTGACAAGAGAAAGTTAAACGTCAAAGATCTTTTATATTTCTGACTTTGTATTTTCCTTTTTGCAAATGCAAAATCAATTAAAAAAGTAGAAAAAAATTAATACAGTTGAAATTTCTTTCGGTTCGGACAAGTCCTCGGCGGCGTATCATAACGCAGGCTTCAATCTTGCCCGAGATTTTCCTCGTATTGATTTAATTTAAGAAAATGCAATGACATTGCTGCGTCAACACAAGATTCTGAGACGACTGTGTTTTTGTAAAGGTTGAAAATCATCGTAACTCGAGAATTTTTTGTATGAGAATCTGGCGATAGTTGAACCCATAGTAATATTAATATTGACGTATCGCACTTTTTTATTTTTTAGTTCCGTGATTCCAATAGGTTCGTAGATATTGGAACATTAAACACACGAAGTCAACGAATGTCAAACATATATATCGCTATAATATGATAGGGTAATAATATCTGGAACGCATTTTCTATTTGAACGTATTTCGCGACTATGTAAAAACACATCGCACAAATCTATAATTATACATTTTTGCATTTAATAAGCATTAATATCAGGTACATACTACTAATTGAAACGAAATTTAAAAAATATAGAATTCTAAGCTTGTTGTTGTACTTAACTTTATTTACTTATTTTATTAGTTAAAAGAACAGATGTTTAAAATTAAATTCTGCTGATGTAGTTTCTTAAGTATTGTATTTAAAATAATATTTCCGCATCTAAGGTTACTTCAACGGCTGCCGACGGGTCACGCTCACGTGTGCATGGACACAGCGGATTTGCCTCGCATCATGCAGCAGATTTTCGCATCGTCGCTTCTGCAAACGACAGAAGAATGAGCGAGATTATATTAGAAGAATTCACTTGTTCCTTATCTCTACAGAAGTATTGAGGCTCCGATAGCTTTGAGATATAAACAAGTGAGCTGATGAGATGACATTATGCGGATAAAAAAATATAACACTTATGTAAAGAATTATTTCCACATTTTTTTTAAAATTAGGTACCGTATTAATAAAAGTTGACATATTAAAAATACATGGTTTACGAACTTTAAAATACGTATTTTTTTATTAATGATGGACCGCGCTGTGCTTGTTTAATAAATAATAATATAAAACATATCATAGGTTAATGACATTCCGAGCTATTTAAGAAAGTAAGTCTCAAATTAGCAAATTTTCTAAGATTTATTGTACAAAAATATATACAAATGAAGATGTATGTAATAAATATGTATTCACGATAATAATATCTATGTCATGCTAAATATTTATTGTATATATATTGTAAGTTACTAAATATGTTATTATTGTAAGCATTCGATCGAAGTTGTATTTTTGTTATATTATTTGTTATTATTATAATTTGTTAGTGTTTATATATTCACTGTTTTTTTTGTTGAATAAAATTCTTTAATTAATCAAAAAGTATTTGATTTTGACTGCAAATCGCGAGGTCCCACGTGGAGCAAGTTTATTGAGTTTTGACTTTTTAACAGTTTTTCGCAATCAGCACGGAGTCTCATTATTATATCTCATTATTCGGAGAACTCTTGGAGAAATACAGAGTTATTTTTAAAACAGGAGTCAAATTTTGTGGGCTTGTTCAGACAAGTAAACTAGAACTTTTACTATGGGACCAATCCCCCCCCCCCCTCCCCCCTCCTTCTCTTCAGGGCACAACCCTTCACACACAGAGTAACATCACCTTGCTCGGAATGAACATTCGCTGCGATCTGAACCCCAGAGACTACATCGAATCCGTTATAACTGCTGCCTCACGGAAACTCGGTGTCCTAAACAAGGTGCGTAGGTATTTTGCGCCGGACCAACTATGCCTGTTGTATAAAACTCAGGTCTTGCGTGGAATATTGCTCGCACCTTTGGGACGATTCCGCTCAGTACCTCCTCGATGCTCTGGACAGATTGCAGCGTATCGCGCTATTCGAATAATTGGCGATGTAGAGGCAACTAACACCCTCGAGCCTCTACAACTTCGTCGTGACATCGCCTCTCTTAGCGCCTTTTACCGAATGTTCCATGGGGAATGCTCTGAGGAGCTCTTTAACCTTATCCCTCCCTCTCCATTCCTTAACAGAAACACGCGTAAAGGCCTTCGGAGTCATCCTTACACTGTATCTTCCTTTCACACCGTACCAAGAAATTCCAAGATTCCTTCTTCTGTCGTTCATCCCACACTTGGAATTCTCTACCTGCGCACGTGTTTCCTTCATCCTACAACATGGGTTCCTTCAAAAGAGGTGTGAAAAAGCATCTTTTAGGCCGGCAAGGGGCGGGCAGGTAGGATAGTGGATGTCGTCCCTACTCTATCTGTCAACTCATTTGGGCCTCCTTCACCGCTTAACATCAGGCGGGAGGAGGTCATTTGCCGGGCCTTACATAAAAAAAAAGAAGTCGCAAAAGAAATCAGCTGTTCCATACAAATGATCAATATCCACAGAATCCTAGATGTATTGTTAACAGCAGATTTTTTTGCGATTTCAAAATTGGCCCCATAGTAAAAGCTGTTCAGTTTGCTTGTCTGACTAAGCACACAAAATTTGGCCCCTGCTTAAAAAGTAATCCAGGCCCCGTATTATGAAGTTTTATTTCCATTCTGTTTAATGACTGGTTATTTTTTATTGAGGAGCTTGGTG
Source organism: Schoenobius gigantellus (assembly GCA_963935595.1). Taxonomy (NCBI): domain Eukaryota; kingdom Metazoa; phylum Arthropoda; class Insecta; order Lepidoptera; family Crambidae; genus Schoenobius; species Schoenobius gigantellus. Next base: position 30,380,398 of record OZ012552.1, read on the forward strand.
GCGCATTGGCGCGTGCGCTCAGCGAACGATTGCTAAGATTAAGCAACGTTGGCTGTGGTCAAGCGTGGTGGCAAGCTCTTCCGTGTTTCGGAAGGCACGTTAAACAGTGGGTCCTGCGCCTGATCTCGCCCCGGTCGTGTCGGCTAACCGTCCCATCGGACTAGGCGAGTGAAGGAATACAGAGTGCACTTGCTCAGATGGCTATTTCCTGCGCAGATGGCTAGTCTCTGTTGAGATTGGCCGCCGTGACTGAATATCGGTTAGCAGGACATAATTTTTTTTTCGTAATGAACTCCTTGCCTTGCCTTGCTAATAAAGTTCATCAATAGCTAAATTTGTTGTAGGCCGTAAACTGAATGGAAATAAAAGTTCATAATACGGGGGCTGCATATCTGCCTAACCGGAGAGTGCAAAAAAGTCCTAACCGATTTTCGGTCAAGGTGGTCAATCTCAAGTGGCCAGAGGGAGATTTAGCACTTGATTCATCTGCGCGGGTACCTATATCTTACATATTACAGGGAGTGAAACTACTGCGTACCTACTGTGACTTGACATATTATGTCACAGGATGTATTGTTTGCATTTAGACTCTTATTTGGTCCATTATGCGTATCCCTTTTTCGCATTTAGACTCTTATTTGGTCTATTAATCGTGTGGGATGGCCGCGATTATGCTAACCAGCCCAGACCCCTTAGACAAAAGCCACATGCAAATATTTCCGCAGTCGTTCCGCAGAAAAAATGTATGGAGCTGACATTAGGTGCGGAAAAAATAGCGTGAGGCTGTCACATGCTAATGTCATTTCCATACATTTTTTTTGCGGAACGACTGCGTAAAAGTTAGCGTGTGTCTTTTGTCTAAGGGGGCTGCTCCTTCCAGAAGCACAGAAGTCACCTGGGACGTTCACAGGCCTCTAGGAGTGACCTCGGATTGCCAAGGATTTCTACCCGTTGTGTGGCTACAATTCCATGCATTCCAGGATTACATGGGCAGCTGGTTCTTCAGCGTCCAGATATCCTTTGCACAAGGGACTGTCAGTTACGAACGCCTAAAAGATGTAAATGTTTCTAGAGTGTGTTGTGTCCTGTTAGAGAACCTACCAGTATTCTTTTCTTTTATGGACGGCTCGGCAAATGACGTTCTCCCGCCTGATGTTAACGCTTATCGATAGATTCACCCCATTTGTGTAAAAGGAACGCTGTCGACCGTTTAGCACGAAACCCATACTGACGGTCATTAAGCAACGAGTGACCTTCCAGGTAACGGATCAGCTGGGTATTAAGGATCCTCTCCATGATTTTACATAAAATAGAAGTGACGGCTATAGGGCGATATATCCGGATCAGAGCGGATCAGAGCGATCCCCCTTTGTGGGAACCGGCTCGAAATTGGCCTCTTTCCAAGATTTCGGCACACAACCAGCAGAGAACAACAGACGGTATAGACGTGTCAGAACCGGAGTCAATCAATTCTTAGTTCAAGTCGGTTTTAGTAGAGTACCTAGTCTATAAGTTAGTCGCGGTGTAAGTGCAGGTATCGCTTCTTTGGACTGTCTACATGTTGAGGTATTTGCCCAACGGGCAATATGTTTGTTTTGGGTATATTGCCGTGTCCATGTTTTCAGCTGAGTAAAAGGCATCGGCAGCTGTGGCACAGGATCAGCCACTATGCTTTCTGAACCTCTTTTAGCCAGCTGGTTCGCAGCATCATTACCCAACGACCCACTGTGTCCTTTAATCCACTGAAGCGTAATTTTGTTTTGTGAAGCCGTATGCTCCAGTGCGTCATGGCAGTCGTTTGTTATAAGACGGGATGTGATGGTGCCACTTTCTATCGCTTGTAGTACAGCCATGTTGTCCGTAAAATTTCGAATGTTATAAGCTCCTTGGTAAAATTTGTCGCGATAGCTTATGATGGATGCACATCATCAGATAAAATGAAAAGCAACTAATCGATTTTGCGTATAGGGGTGGTCTGGAATTCGGTTGAACATTCGACTATCAAATGTGAGCCATCCGCCACAGCAGCGTTTGATTACATTATCTGTGGCGCGCAGATTACGCACTGTAATTGATCTAGCTCAATGGAATGACAATTGAATTCTGTAGGCTCCAGCGCCCTCTTACCGAAGTTATGTGCGTTTAATAGTTGTGTCGTGGCATCGTGGGCTGAAGTGTTGCTGAAATGCGAGGATTTTTGTTATGGCGACACTTATGTGGGTACAATTATATTTTTTTGAATTCTTAGTACTTTAGAAATGTGCTCCTTGTAAATTGCCTTTCTATTTTTAATTTGTTCATTGTCGTCTTATTTTTATAGTTATCATTTCAAGCCAGTTGACGATTCTGCAAAGGAACTAAAACCATACGCAAAGTAGAAACTGGGTAATCCGAATATGGTCCTTTGAAGCATTATTTTAATTGCAAGATTAACCAAAGCTAGGGGTGCTCTATTTGCCGTAGGTATACTTCTTAGACCGCGTCTAAGCTGAAAAAAGCGGCCAAGTGATATTTGGACTCACGCATCGAGGGTTCCGTACAAACTTATCTAAGTAGTTTCAACCATTGTACATATTTACGGTTTTCAAGACCTCGCTTCTTGCCGAATTGCACCATTTTAGGTCAATAGGAAGTACCAAGGTTTTGATTACCTTTGTTCAGGCACGGTTTTTCTACACTATGAGGCCGCGAAACCGCGACATAACGGTAACGGGCATCGGCCGGCATCACTTGCATTTCTTCTATTACCTACCTTTTTGCCATTACTTGCCTTACTTCTTGGCGGGGCGGCGTGCGCTTAGTTCGTGAGGCCTCCGGATATTATTCGGCATAGATTATTTGATTCTAACAAATTAGTTTAATTTAATAATATAATTATCGGGCACTGAAGAAAAGTGTATGTTTATGTGAATGTGTATGTGAGAATTGTGTCGTCTGTGAACTGTGAATCCCGGATTGTGGCTAGCGAGGCACGTGGTCAGAAGAATCGGCCCCATACCAGCCCAAGCTGACGGTGTCAAAGGTGAGTGGTTTGCCTCGTAGTGGGAAATTCTGTGCCTGGACATATCATTAACCAGAAAAATAGGATCAGTGACCATAACCTTGTTCTCGTGAGCTATCGAAGGCGTTCTCGCGAACACCCTTATTGTGAAAATATGCCACATAAACGATCATTTATCTATTAATCGTGTTGATTTACAAGCACGTTTTTTTCATAGCTGAAAGTTTTTTTATTGCCACTAAGTTGGCGAACAAGCAGTTTGCCCCCTTGATGATAAGTGGTAACAGTCACCTATAATACTGTGGCTCCTGTGAGATTCGCTGTTTAACTAGCTGCCACCCCCATAAGAACCACAGTATTGTACGTTGCTAATTTGTGACATCAGATGTACAGTCACGGTATCCAGTAATTTCATTGGCCATATCTTACCCTTCAAACCGGAACACAGCAATGCAAGCACTGCTGCTTTGCAGCAGATGTAGGTAAGATGGAGGTACCCAAGCACACGACCCTGGTACAGAGTCTCCCTCCGGACTAAAGTGACCGTAGACAATTTTTTTATGAAAATTTGATATTTCAACGCATTCCCGAGGAAAGGGGTCTTGACAGACAGTCGTAAGGAACGGACAGACGGAAAACGAAGTGATCCTATAAGGGTTGCGTTTTTCCTTTTGATACCTAACCCGAACCTAAGAAATGACTATAGCACGGTAATAATTACCGTTACTATAGCATGAAGAAAGTATTAAGGGCAATAGGTTAGGTAATTTTCTATTTTCGGAGAAATTTTGCTTAAGAGGATTGTGAAGCTGTAAATTTTCATACAAAACGCGATAACGCCTATCTCCTGCTTTACATAGTCCAATTTTTATATTTTTTGTAAATGTTGTAGATATAAAAAGATCTAGGTTTGTACGTTTTGATTTTGAAGTAATATTGCTCAGAATATAAATGATAAGCATCTAAATATTTAGATGACATAAAAATTACCTCGAACATTTTTACCTTTTTTGACTAAATTATACAGAATTACAAAAAAAGGAAAACGTACAAACATAGATTAAGGTCTACTGAATCTAAACCAAAATTGTTTAATTTCGTAAAGGTTTAGGGGGTTTAGGGGTCGCCCGAAACAATATTTCAATATGAAATGTAGGCACTTGCCTCGGACTTTCAACTCTAAGTAATGTGCAACAAACTGCATTTTTGAAAGTACATACTCAAGCCATGAATTGGCACTTCATAGTCCTCTTAGTTTCAATATTAAATAAGTATTTCAAATTCAGCGTTCAGTGCCGTAAATGGTGCGCATAATATTCCACTTTGAGAAACCATGTTCCTATTAGAATATTGAGAATTCAAGGAAACGGCGGAAAATTGATGTAAGTATGCGCTAATAAACGCGCCTATTTTAATATCCATGACTTCCATGTTGATTGTGAAATTCTTACTTGTGAGTGAAATATCTTCCTATATATCGTGAAATATTTTCCTGTAAGAAATTGCTCTACCCAGTACTACCGCAAGACAAAATTATTTTTTGTATATACGAGAATCGAAACACGTGTATATAATTTTTGTTCACACTGTCTACATATAAATAATAAAAATTGTATAGTGAGAATAAAACAAGATATTGGTTTTTCTTGAAGCGTCGGGGGCGCTGTGGACTCGGCACTTGCCTTTCATTTGGGAGGTCCGGGGTTCGAGACCGCCATGTAATAATGTGTTTTTCGTTTTATCGAATTTCATAATGTACATTTGTCTGACGCTCCTACGGTGAAGGAAAACATCGTGAAGCAACCGGCATACCTACATCTGCGAAGAAATTCAAAGGTGTATGTGAAGTCGACCAATCCACACTGGGCCAGCGTGGTTGATTAAGGCCTAGACATCCTAACATAGGGTAGGCTCGAGCCCCTCGGTGGGGACGTATATGAGCTGTTATGATGATGATTGGTTTTTCAATTTGCGTTGTTGTCGGTCTTATTATGGATACGGGGCGCAGGGGCTCTATTTTCGAAACACTCGTCTGGCGTCGAACGCTCGCTCATTTTCAGTTATTTTCATTTCATATTTGATGAAATTTAAACTGATAATGATATTCCTTGTAATATTATGCTGATTTGAGCACAGATGACGCTCGACGAACGCTAGACGCTTGAGGAATGATTAAAAAATAGGGCCCGAGCGACCGGATTGATTGTGTAACAAAAATCTACCGCGATAACTAAATTTTGACGATTAAAGTGCAACTATTACTATTTTTAATCAGATAGTTGCGTGATTAAGAACAGAAGAATTTTAATACTGTCTTTATTTGCACGAGTACTATATATTTAAATAAAACTACACTTTGCCGATTTTTTTTATAAACGTCGCCCCACACTAGGATTTTCTCCTGTGTCGTGGGTGCAGTTACAAACATAGAATATCACATGCTCACCACCCGTTCAAACAATGGAAACCGTGAACTCTGCGTGAAACGTACCACATACATACGAGTATATGAGATGACGGTAGAAAAATAATAAATATTATGTTACCCTATGACACCCACAGCTTCCGTCATCCCGTGACCACGAATGCTGAAAAGCGTTCGAAACGTCTCGGGCTAAATAGTTAAAATGTTTTAAAACCAAATACGCGAGTAAATACGAAAAGTGTAGTCTATATCTATACTTAGGAAAGATTATATTGTTTGTTTCTTTGTTTGTTTGTATTAAATAGGCTTCGAAACTACTGAACCGATTTTGATGAAAGTTGGTAGGATAGTTCGAGACCAGGGGAAGGACATAGGGTAATTTTCCTACGGGGAAAAAAATTCCCACGGGAAAAAATTCCCACGGGAAAACAAAAATAACGCGGGCGAAGTCGCGAGCGGAAAGCTAGTTTTCTATAAACAGAATTTTATTTAGATGTTTTTAGCCCCGTATAACTGTGAGAACCCAGGAGTGTATTAGGGACGTCATGAAGTTAGTCGATCGGGATTCCGGTCATGCACGGCAGCATTACCGGGACGTGACCTTTCCCGGGTCTTGAGGAATGCTCCCGTTCCAGGGCCGGACGGATTATGCTTTTAAATAAAGCTCTGGACGCGGAAAACGTTTATGGAAAGCATTCGATGGGGCGTAATGAGTCGAACGAATGAACTTCCACAAAGTAGGTATAACAGTTTCATACGAATTGGGGCTGATTTCATTTTCAAGCGTGAAACAGAGAGAGAATTGCGACAAGCTGGACGAGTAACTAGAGAGCTGCTTGACTACCTACGTCTTACCTATTTCTGACGCAAAGCAGCAGTGCTTGCATGGCTGTGTTCCGGTTTGAAGGGTAAGATTGGCAGTGAAATTACGACTGGGTACCGTGACTTTACATCTTATGTCACAAGTTGGCAACGTTCGCCGTGGTTATTGTGGAGGTTTCAGATTTGCTGCGAATCTCACAATAACTACATGTATTATTAGGTGACTGTAACCACTTACCATCAGGTGGCCAGTATGCTTGTTTGTCAACTTTGTTGTTTTAAAAAAAAGATGACAGACATTATAAGAAGAGCCACGGTAGAAGACTCAATGGATTGAATAACAACTGTAAAGCAGAACTTAGTCGTCCTTTTAAAGGACCGTTTTTTGGTACATGGTCAGCTTTCACCGTTCGTCAAAATAGTAACACCATCACGAAGTTAACAAATTGTTACCTTTTATCTGGCAAATTACACATTTTTAAGCAATTTAACAGATAAACTACCGTGCTACTGTTACATTAACTATTTGTTAAAATTGACGTGTATCAAAAAACTGGCCAATCGACTTGAAAGCGGAGGAGGTTTTAAGTTTGGTTTAAAGGACATGTCCTCTTTTGGGCTAAGAATATAATTATTTATTAACCAACATGTTTCAGGTATTATTGTAAAGAGTACTCAAAAATCTAGGGTTTAGAATAAAATTTAGGTTTTTTTAGGCCTGCAAATTTAAAAAAACAGCAATTTTCTGATTGACTTTCATAGTATGTAAAACAAAGCGATTTTTGTATGGAAACCAATGACAAGTTACTGAAACGTGTCATAAACGAATAAATAAGTAACAAAAGCGTACAAACGATGTGATAGTGAGTGACTTTCTGACTAAAATTCACATAAATTACATTTTTAATGTTTTATCAAGATTTACGAAAAACATGGCTGTATGAACTTAGCTCCCTTTGCCTTCTCTTGCAGAAGTGACAGCGTCAAAAAAAGCCTTGTTTAATTTTGTGATTTTAATGATCGTGATCGCTTATAATCTAAGCAATCACAATACATCACAATACTTTTTATTAAGAAGTGCACAATCTTGTGTTGTTGCCGCAATGACTGTCAAATTAAAGGCAGCGCAGACGTTATAGATTTTTCCTTCGACAATAAACCCCCAGGTGACCACATATTGAATTGGATTGCAAATTAGCAGCATTGCAGGTCACTGCTGGTAACAAACAAGCATCTCTGACTCTGACCAAAAAAATCAATCAAATCAATAGGTTCATGCTATTAAAATGAAATCTAGCACAATAAATGCATTGGTTGGTGGCAGATGACTTCTATACTTTACTTTGTAGCAGTGTGTTTGTGCAGCATTTGTTAGGATGAGCCCCTGGCTGTAGTGTCTAGTGTGTGATACCTGTTTTACTCTGCCTACTCTTAGGATAAGCACCTACCTCACAGTAATAAAATATCAACATAAATAAAATATACTGGTCTGTTCTTAAGAATGCTACAGTTTTACTATTTCAATAACAAAAGATTTTTTACAAAACAAATGCTAATTAATGAACTAAGTGCAAAATTCTCTAAGATTACTATAATGCCAATTCAAAGTGTAAATATTTACTTCTATATGACTACATACCCTCGATTTTATCATGGGTACGAAATATGTAATATGAAGTGTTGAATAATAATTATAATAGTGGAAACTATGTGAAAGAGTTGTAATATAGAAACTGGTTGCAGGTATGAAATAAAACCCAGAAATTATGTAATTTTTATTTATTCAATTTCAACATCTTCCCTCATTAGTACGTAATTTCAAAATTGAGCCAGTGGTGTTATATGAGTTTGGTGCGGACCCCATCCTAAATTCATGGATTTCATTTGATTTTTCCTCTTATCAGCAGTCTCATGTGATGGATCATTTTCTTGAATATGTTCCCCAAAATATGACTTAGCTTGCTTAATTTAATATGTTCCAAGACTGATTAAAATTAAATTGAATATTTTCATTCCGGGGAGCATATTCAAGTGTGGAATTTAAGCATCAATATGTACAAAGATGGCTTCTAATGCCCTATTTAAAATAGATTGACCACCAGGTCGGTTGGTCGCTTACTGCAGCTAGCAGTGTAAGTTATAAGATTTCTTTTGAAATAGGTAATTAGAGGACTTTTGTAAGTAAAATGTTAGTAACCTCTAATAAAACAATGGAATTGTTTGAATCACACCCAAAGAGTATAAGGTACAGTTAGTTTTCTACTGGACAGGTTTTCCCTGCTTATATGGGCTATACCTAAATGTAAAGGTGCATATTGATTTTTGAAGCAATAACACTTTTTTATATAAGTAAACATGAGTTTTTGAAATGCATACCCGAGAAGCAATTCTGCAAAGGGATTCCTTAGCCCATAGTCTGACTTAATATAAACCTAAGGCCTTTTTAGGCTTTGAACAAACCTCACCTAATTGAGTTAAGCAAGAGAACAATAAAACAAATTGTGTGACTGTTAAACCTGTCCAGTATTTACATACTATATCAGTGGAATTTTCTATACTATTTTCAAATTCAATTAGTTTCTGTTCTTTGATTTTATTGTTAGTAAGTCAAGCATGAATTATTACATTTGGTGTAAACTATACAGTTAATTTCTAATACACATAAAAATGCAAAATCATATTGACTTGATAAGTAATAATAATGTTTATGTGTATATGTGTGAATGCAAGTATTTGTTTCTTTTAAACCGTACCGTACCGTAAACGTAAAACCTTACGTTTATTACTGTAAAAATGCAAAATCATATTGACTCATGTGATTTTCACAGACTCTGGCATTACTTTACGAATATTTTACAATCCCTGAGGATCTTCTTTCTTAAATATAATGGTACCCTTCGACATTCCAAATTATAGCACTCTAGTAAAAAAAAATGAGAAGTTGTATCAGGAGTGCGACTGTAACCTGGAAGTATAACATTTTGTTGTTCAATTCTTGGGTCTGGTTACTTCGTACGTTCGTACGTTCAAATTACGAGAAAACTTAGTCCAGTTAGCAAGCCAATATTTAAATCACATGTAAAATCAAGAACCTGAGCATAGCTGTAGAAAATAAAAGATACTATTTTGTGAAAGGAAGGAAGGTTACACACATACACACAAACAATAAACAAAAGTCAAAACGACAGCTACAGTGGCATTGACAATGACATCCTTTTAATTGCCAGTAAAAAAAAACTAAATGTGGCCCTGCTAAAGAAACAATAAAAAATTTTTTTTTTAATTTTTTTCTCCTAAATGCAGGCCTTAATATTTTTAATATTCATGGATAAACATCCTTCTCATAAAGTTCTATTACCGTCATAAATTTTTAAACTGGTTAAAAAAGGTTCAGAATAAAATTCCACGTTCCATACAAAAAGTGGACATGTCCTTTATTTATTCACCGACGTGTCTTTTGATTTCTCCGTCAATTGTGCTTCTCCTTCTATCAACTGATGATAGAAGGATCTTAGGTGAGAAGTTGGGGAATTATTTTTGGAATATTTTAAGCACGTATTGACCCTTAATTGTGTTTCTTCAAGTCATTCAAGGAAGGTAAAACCAGAGACAAGTTTTAGTCTGCACACGTAACAAATCCATCATTTGATATAAAAATATTTTACAAAAAGTCTGAAAAACAGATTGCGGTAAGTCATTGGCACCGATTTTAATAAAAAAATCTGATGACTGTTTGTGTTTTTCATTGGATTTTAATAATTGGGACATATTTTAGATAAAGTATCAGCTAATATAACGGTTTTATAATGGCTGATTTTTTTAATTAGACATCCATCCATTTTATGGAATGAATTATCAAAGAATATAATACTCAATTATAGAAGAATAATGAACATAAAAGTGGACAGAAATAGGCAGAAGACGACTCAAAAAAGTATGGATGTATTCTGCGAAATAATGTAATAATAACCGAGATTAAGTGTAATAGAGATGAATAAAATAAGAAAACGTGTTGCATCAACCCTATACAGAACTGGAACGGAGCTGAGGGGATAACACATTACCTTTGCAGTAATTAAACTAATAATACTTCAAACTACAATCATTTAAAATTTTCTGTAGCATGAAGCATCGTTAGGCCTGTAATTAACAATCTTACACATCAAAATACTGCGATTAGGTATATTGTAACGTTCTATCCCAAGGGAATTTACAGTAAAGTAAGCGCAATAAATTCCCGCGCCGAAATTTGCCCTAAGCTCATTTCGCGCGCCCATTTACAAGTTCAAATGAGGTTTATTATTTCAAAGGCGATTATACCATTGCGGAATGAACACTGCTTAATTATTTTCTTTTGTGTGGGTCTGGAGGAATACTTCGAATTTGTGGTAGCTCACAATTATTGACGTTTACTACTTATGTATAATGTTCTATCGGTCTGTCCTCCTTACACCTTTACCATTTTTTCAGAAGATATTTGGTACAGATATTAGTGGCTAGGCTAGGTAAAAAAGTCCTCGATCGTTTGGAGCATTTGCCTGTTGAGCGCAGAGGTCGAGTGATCGCCTACTGCGCAACGGGTCGCGGGTTCGATTCCCGTACGGGACAAATATTTTGTATGGCCTACAGAAATTTGTTTCGGTCTGGGCGTATGTGCATGTGAGATTCTATGTTTGTAACTGCACCCACGACACAGGAGAAAAATTTTAGTGTGGGGCAACGTTTTTTTTAACAAAAGTTTATGTGGGTTTCTCCACGGCCTCCGCTAAACCAACTCCGACTTTCCTTTTATTCCCTGGCGGGCTGACCCGGGATCGGGAGGACCAAATCACCAGATCAAACTTGGATTAACTAACGGGGATTACCGTGACAGCATTTTAGAGGGAGTTTTGTTCATAGTGAACATTAAAAGAGCGTCAGCGTTGTAAGAGCGTCGGTGGCGTTTTGGACTCGGCACTTAGCTTTAGCTTCCAATCGGGAGGTCCGGAGTTCTAGACTGCCATGTACCAATGTGTTTTTCGTTTTCGAATTTCATATGTACATTTGTCTGACGCTCCTATGGTTAAGGAAAATATAGTGATGCAAAGATCTACGAAAAAATTCAATGGTGTATGTGAAGTCGACCAATCGGCGCTAGGCCAGCGTGGTTTATTAAGGCCTAAATACCCTAACTTAGACTCGTAGACTCGAGCCCCTCGGTGGGGACGTATAGGACCTGAAGATGGAAGGTGACCATCTACGACGTGTCTATAACCATCTACGTCGGAAGAGAGCTACGTGTGGATCTTATTCCCAGTCCCGCACGGTAAACTCCTTCTGCGACAAGACATCATCAAGAAGGTGACAGCTCCCATACCGTCACGCCTGCATTAATCTTTCTCACAATATTAGCCAGCGTGATGGCTCTGTTGCCGCAAGGATCAGTTTGTCGCACTTGGTTTACCATGCTTGTCACTTCACCCAGTCGTCCATGTATCCATGCCGTCGGAAGCACTGTGTGGGTGCACCACGGTAGTGTTGCCCAAAATCGGTCTTGGTCTTTTTGCGAGACTCTTGCTGCAATATCAAGATCAAGACTGACCCACGCAAGATTTGAGCTAGACTCTTGCCCAAATTTCGCATGGGTTAGTTTAGACCAAGACCGATTTTGGGCAACACTACCACGATATGAGCAAAGAATAAGGATATTTCGTCGAAAACCAAGTGCGTCCCTTGCATTGGCGGGGGCCTAAAAGCCAATTCCTACCAACAATGGCGTTGATGATCAAGGCTTCTGAATTCAAAATATCTGTGTAACTAGTCCCATGGGACTTCTGGAGACGAGAATATTGGTCTCATGGCTCACCTGACTCATAGGATCACTGAAATAAAAATTATTACTTACTTATCTCATGTGACTACATAGTTAGTTATCCCTTAAGGCTTCTGAATTCAAAATATCTGTGTAACTAGTCCCACCCATGGGACTTCTAGAGACGAGGATATTGGTCTCACGGCTCACCTAACCCATGGGATCACTGAGATAAAAATTATTACTTACTTTTCTGATGTGACTACTGAAAGAAAATAGGCTCAGTTATCCTATTGCGAAATACTCCTTGCGACTAATGAACTGAACCAATTTATTCTATTCAATGGCTGTTTTTCCAATGTGATGGCAGAGCACCGGGAATGATAACAGAAAGACATCCATATATTTTGCCGGGCAGTGCAGCGGGCAGCCAATCCTGAATTGCATCTCCATAGAAAAGTAAAAAGTAATCAACATTCTTAACAAGCATGATATTAATATTTTTTATATATTGTAACGGGATATAATAAAAAGTAGACGTTGCAGAATCACACTGATTTAATTTCTTTTTACAATCGGGCAGAGTTCCGTCTTAGAAACAGTAAAACAGAGAAGTGATCTAAATATGAGATAGCGCGGCATTTTATAGTTTCTCCGGTAATAAGGCGCTAGCTTGGCTTGGCTCTGATTGGCTGGCTTGGGCTGGCTGGCACATGGCTGCACGTGCTTGGCTCTGATTGGCTGGCTTGGGCTGGCTGGCACATGGCTGCACGTGCTTGGCTCTGATTGGCTGGCTTCGGCTGGCTTGCGATTGGCTAAGGCGGTGTGGCGCGTAACAGTCGGCCGTCCTGAAACAATCATTGCTCCCGCAATGGAAAAACACGTGGTTAGCTTTCAAGTAGGTCAATGAGATCTTCGGTTTCAAGCTGGTCATCAGAGCTACTGGCACTGTATGATATAGGGTACTGTGATTCTGTGATAGGGCCTCAAGATGCAACCAGGCTAGTAAAGGCCTTGTAGCCTCGGAACCCCTTGATACTGAGGATTCTGTATTTTATTTCAATTTCAATTTATTTAATTTAATTTAGTATAAGTTTAACAGTACAAATAGACCAATGACTTATACATAAAAGCACAATAAAATTTTAAATAAAATAAAATAATAGCACAATGTCAAATTAAAAAAGTCGAATAAAATAGAATGTCAAATAAATAAAATGTCAAATAAATTAATGTCAAATAATATGTCAAAAAGCAAACAAGATAGAACATAATTAAAATAATTAATTAATTTTGAGAAATACAGAAATGTCAAAAAATAAAAAAAAACATTTTGAGAAATACAGCAATGTCACAATGTATATGTCATTACCCACACCTTAGTAATGATATATGGGCCAGAGTAAATATCATCAAGCTTAGTGCTCACTCTTGTTACACTACTTGTGGGTGCTTGCCGCCAAAGAACTAAATCTCCCTTTCTGTAAATTCGACTAGTTTTCCTTTTTTTTTATCGAAGTTACGCTTCATCTTATGGCTTTCTAATTTTAATCGCGCACTAGATCTATTATTACGCCTGATTTCTACCGATTTATTATTACTTTCATAACATCAAATCATAGGGCTATACGACTATGTTGTACTTTCATTTACAGTATTATTAACACCCCAAATAATGTCAGGTGAGCTATTGGCCCAATTATTAGAAGTCTGGCTAGGATCAATCGCACGTAACGCATTCAGTAAGATCCGGTTCCACTTAACCATTGGCTCGTGGACATGCAACAGATGTCAAAATGTACTTAAATTGCTTGTCAGTTGAATTTTTTTTTAAATATCTGCTGGTAAAAGCTTTGCCATGATCACTGACAAGTTTATGAGGGTAACCAAACAAACTAAATATTTTTTAAAGTGTTCTTATTGTTTTTTACTGAATTGACCGTGGGTGGGCTCAGCAATAACAAATTTAGAGAAATTATCCTACTTCTTACTAATATTATAAACGTGAAAGTGTGGATGTTTGGATATTTGGATGTTTGTTACTCAATCACTCAAAAACGGCTAAACGGATTTGGATGAAATTTGGCATGCATGTAGCCTTTGACATGGAAAAGAACGTGACATAGGCTACCTTTTATCCCGATTCCTTAAGTAGTCAAATTTTATTAATTGATTAGTATAAAGCAATCAAATAATCATAATCGGTTTTTATTCAATAGATCTGAACTGATTTCCTCTATGTTTGATGCCCCGATTGTGCTAATATTGGCTTGGCTAGTGTGCAATAGATTATTTTGGCTACAAAGGTAGTGCAATAAAATAATGTGGGCTAACCTGAACCTCCGAAGGCGGTGTAGTAGTGCAGCTGGTGGCTCTGCTCAGCACTTCGCCCTGCTTCTTGCTAACGAGGCAGACATTTTTTTGTTTCCTTGTCGGCTGACGACATCTTTACTTGACGGGCTTGTTCAAATCCAAATTGACGGTGGCTGGTAGTCATCCATCACACATAGGAAGCCTTCGTATAATTCTTCGGGTCGCTCGCAATGATATGCTCTCGCATTCGCTTGTGCTGGTGCTGGTAGACCGCGAATGATGGATGAGACAACTGCGCTGTCTGACAACTTACACCGAAAACACATGGCGACTTTGTCCTGATAATATTTGGTCATCGAATCCATATTTGCGATGTCTGGGAAATGCACGTATCAATATTTGCTTCCAGTCTTCCCAAGAGTAATCGTATTCATCCAGCCGTTTGTACCATCTTCTTGCTTGACCTCCTTAATCTATCTTGCAGATGAAACGTCTTCGTGTTTTCGCACCATCCATATGAATTTCGCCAAGTTGATCAATTTTTTTGAGCCATGCTGTCGCAGTAGTACACTCTTCGCTATCCGGGTCGAACTCGGGGATTAGCAAGGCTGCACGGAGTTCTTTTCTTGTAGTGACGGAGGGTATTTCGTAATTTAAAGAACTCATGGCCTTTTGTACCTCTGATTTCAAAAGCTTGCGTAGAATTTTTCGAGCTGAAGGCAAGGCTGGTGGCGAAACTTTCGTCTTCGTTTTCACTAGTTGTCTCGGATGAATCTTCACGCGGCGATTTACCCCATTCCACAGAGGGACACGCTCCATACAAGGGCGGTCATAAATAGTTAAAGTCCTGTTACTATCAATACATTGTATTATTTTAGTGACTTATAGTTGTAAAAGTGTTTTAGGAACATTAAAATGAAAGAAGTACATGTATTTACGGAATAAAAAACGTTTACTTCAGTAAAAAACAAATATAAACAATAACATACTTTTACCTAAATTTATCATGAACAAACACTTAAAAATTGGAATGTAAAACATATATTTTAAATAAAATAAGAGTCAAAACATTGATAACATTATTTAATTATAATAAAATAATAGAAATAAATAAATTAAAATTAATTAAATACAAAAAAAAACAAAACAACTAACAAAATACAAATAAATTATTCTTATTCTAACAATATTAAACATGTAACAATTCTATTACACTTTGTGACAGAGTATTTTTCTTTTTAGGGGGAAGTTTCCGAAGACTTGTAATATAAGGATCTGAATGTAATAATAGTCGTTGTATTAAATCTTGATTGGTAACTTCACGTGACATTTTTCGAGTGTGACTTCGTCTATAAATTTTGATATACTTATTTGTCGCTTCAGCATCTTCTTCGGAAAGTTCTCCTATAGATAACAATGCATAACTTATAATATCTGATCCATGTACGAGCACCTTGTGGACAGAAGCAGGAAGACTATACCACGGATATTCCTCGACCAGGCTGTATGCTGTTTGTAATGCATAGTCTTTAAACTTGCATTCATTAATTTTATGTCCAGAAGATAACGTTTGTAATATTACACAACAACGATCTATGAGATCCTTATTCAAACCTGTAATTTCAGCAGATACAGCTGATTCCAAAAAAAACTTCCTGGCCGTGTTTCCGTCGTTAGACGTCCCGCTTCCACCACTACGCGGCTTGTCAACTATTAAACCTAATCGTTCCCTAAACTGGGACTGTACATATTGTTTTTTATTTGATAACAATTGTTTATCACTATCTAGCCTAACTTGCCATTTTTTTATGTCTAATCTATATGAAAGATGAATAAAATATTCGAAGAAACGTATCCAAGAATGTAGTGGTGATAATCCAAATTGGTATCTACTCTCTATTACAGGTTTTTGTAAACATTCGTCTATTTTATTCATCTCTTTAGGGGTAGCATTACATATATAACATCTACTTGTAGATGTTTCACTTAAAGCACTACAAATTTTACCATCTACCATTGAAAGCTGCAACTTATGAGAAACGACCAATTCACGATTGTCGATCTGAATAAAAGTAGGTTGCAAACTTTCAATTTTATCCTTAAAATAAGCTTCCTCTTGCAAAGACACTGCTGTGCTTTCTTTCAAAAATTGAAATCGAATAGGACGGCAGTACCTAGTGGAAGAGGGTCGAGGATTTTTCCATAAAATTTTACAATTATCTTCAGCTAATTTTACAATAATTTGAAGGGGTACATAAGATGTTACAAACAAACTACTATCTTCTAAAGTTGAATCTGAAAAAAATTGTTTGTATTCACTATGTCCAGTGCTGCCATCGAATCCCCATTTCCCAAGTAAAGAGATATTAGACAAACAATCATCAGGAATCTGATCTAAGACCTCTTTTTGAGATTCAAGGATTCGAGAAGCTGTGTGATCAAAAAGACTTTGTAATTCAACTTCAGCTGAAGACTCGGAAACAGTTATATTAGAAGGGTAACATCTCTGTTTCGCTTTAGTAATTTGTTGGTAACATGGTAATACATTAGGAGAAATCTTACTATTAACAAAGTTTTTAATTAATAAATACTGATGTTTTGTCAACTGAGCATCAGTCACAAGTGACAAGACATCATCAGTGCTAACTCTAGATATACACGAATCGAATGAACAGTCTGAAACATCAAGCAATGCACTCACAGTAGAATCATCAGACTTTGACAAATCAGCTACTCTCCGACGTTTAGTCCTTTTACTACATTGCGTAAAAGGTTTTCGAGGACGACCACGTGAATGACACGGCGACGTTTCAGACGGAGTACATTGCTTATTGTTTTTCACAAGTTGAATTTTTTCAATAACATTAAACCAATCGGAATTCTTATATAAAAGCTTGGTTTTATCCCTATTACATTTTTTCCAGAATCGAGCAATAGCTTTACATAAATTATTAACAATTTTCTCTAAATAATGAATATCAATGTTCTCAGCATCGAGAGTAGTCAACAAACTTTGTAGGACTTGACGACACTTTTCCGAGTCATTATCGGTATTGACAGTTAGCCATATTTCAAGAATATGCATTCTTGAAAACGAGCATATATATAAATTACCTAAAACAAAAAAAACGGTTAAAATTCAGTCACAAAACCTACACAAAGCACTAAGACTAAATAAACTAATTTCGTAGCAAATGCTACGAGATAATCTGGCAACCGTAGCACCCTTGTCATCGCCAAAAGGGCAGATAAGGGCAGCCAAGTTTTAATTTTCCTAAGATAAGAAAGTCTAAAGATTATGGTGCAATATACCTCCATAGTCGGAGCGAGTGGGAACATATTTAAAAGTTTATTCAAACTTTGAATATTAAAATATAATACTCCAAGAAAAGTCGCCTCGTAGCAATGACATACTAAAGAAAATATATACTAAGATACAATTAAAATAAAAATATTAATTATTACATACCCTGTTCTTGGATATCCATTTCAGAAAAAACTCACACAGCACTCACAGGTCCCGCAATGACAACAAATGACGTCACGCTTTTTAATGACTCACTGATAACAGTATTTACGATTGGCGATGCGCTCTCTTTGAATGCACAATAGATAATGAAGGCGCACTCTAATTACTGACCTATTTATAGTTTCAGAAGGTACCGCAACTATCCAATGTAACGACAAGGAATAAAATGTAAAACAAGAAAGCAGGTTTTTAAGATTTATGACCTATGGATGTCCCACAGTGCATTCGTGCGAACGGACCAGGCGGCCTACACTCGACGCATTAACGTAACTACGTTTTAGGTTTTTTTCCCACTTCTGATATGTAACGGGATATAATAAAAAGTAGACGTTGCAGAATCACACTGATTTAATTTCGATTTACAATCGGGCAGAGTTCCGTCTTAGAAACAGTAAAACAGAGAAGTGATCTAAATATGAGATAGCGCGGCATTTTATAGTTTCTCCGGTAATAAGGCGCTAGCTTGGCTTGGCTCTGATTGGCTGGCTTGGGCTGGCTGGCACATGGCTGCACGTGCTTGGCTCTGATTGGCTGGCTTGGGCTGGCTGGCACATGGCTGCACGTGCTTGGCTCTGATTGGCTGGCTTCGGCTGGCTTGCGATTGGCTAAGGCGGTGTGGCGCGTCACAATATTTAATAGGTTTGTCAACAGTTGTTACAATAGGTGAATATTAAATAGAAATTTAAGCTTAATTATATAGGCTAATTGTATAACCACTTACAGACAAACACAGCATTCAAAGTTAATAAAGTGCTTAACTAAAGGAAAAAATCGTTTAAAAAATACTAATTTATAAATATTTATGTCTTAAATGAAAATCTTATAAATCTAACAATAATTTTCGAATATTAATTATATTATCACTTATATCAATTTCACCGTTACTTGTTATATAGGTCACAAAGACGAGGAATTGGGGAGTTGCAACCAAACTTGGTTTTGCGAAACGGTGGTTTAGAAGTTTTTTTTTTATTTTATGGCTCGGGTAGCGATAAGGTTCATTAAAATTAACGAGACTAAGTAGTTGTGGGCAATCAAGGTGGTTTGAAAGAAGCTATGTAAAAATATCAAATCTAATATATCCCTTCTTTTTTAATAAAATTCTTTAATCTGTCCGTGTAAGATCTGTATTTTTTAACCACTCCTTGAGAAAAAGACAAGTGATACTTAAATCTTTTCTGTATTCTTTTAATTCTTAATATGTGTGTAGTGTAGTGTGGCCTCCAAACAGTGGATCCACATTCCAATATACTTCTTACCACACTATAATACAGATTTTGTTTTTGTAGATGTATCGCGCAAAACCTTGATGTTACGAAGTACAAACCCAAACATTCTTGATGCTTTATTAATAATGCTATGCATGTGGGCAATGAATGTTAACTTTTTATCAAGAGTTATACCCAAGTCTTTATTGTTTCTGGTATGTAGGTACTATAACATGAACTTACTACTTATAACAGTTTCCACCTCGAAAATCGGCGAATTTTCAAGGTAATAGCTGTATTTTAATGTTTTTGAGACAGTTCGGGTAAAGCTCATATGAACACACTTTTTGGGGTTAAGGTACATTCCGTTCAGTTTGAACCATATCAGCAACCTATCCAAGTCTTCCTGTAGAACTTTTGCATCAGCCAAGGAGTCGACAATTTTTAAAGTTTTAGGTCATCGGCATACATACATCTCGTATAAGGTGTAGCGTTCCTTAAACAATTTGGCAGATCGTTAACAATATCTGCCACACGTTTGTTATTCAATATTATTTTCGCCAGTGGTTCGTGCTATAAATCTTAAATTTAACGAGTTGCCGGCGCGGAACTCGATTCAGAGGTGTTAAAAAGTTAAACATGACGGCGGCGGAGTTACGGGGTAAGGTATAATGGCATTTTATGACGAAAGTTAGAGTACTTATGAAAGAATTCCGCATAAAACCGGAATCGCTAGAGACATATAAGTTTATAGGAAGAACTCGGCTGAGAAGGTTTCCTCTACGTCCATAAATTTCGGAGAATCAATTACTAATATACAAGTTTATTGGGAAACTGAATATTCACTACTAGTAACAACATTTATCGTTACATTTCATTCACACAAAAAAATAATATTCATACATCTGAATGCAGTAATAGTTAAAAGCTTTAAACGTTCAATGTCATTACATATCGGGTAGGTTTTTTCGATAATTCGATAATGGTGCTTTCCACCCTTATATCACTATCAAAGTACGGTAGGTATTATTTTATATTTATGACTTCGCATTTTCTTTAAGAATGCTAAATAAATTTAACAATATAAATTTCTTTTCTCCTTTGTTAAGCCAAAGTAATCTTTTTCACTGTTAATAGCTACATATCAACATTCAATTTAGAAATCTTTACAGATTTCGAGAAATTGGTTAAGATTGAACCTCACAATTTTGTATTTACGTCTACAACAAAACTAAATATCGATAGATACTCGTACCTGGTCTACTTACATTTCTATCAATACTGCCTACGCCCGGAAACGAAAAGTTATTTTCACGCTTCCGCATCTATCCTATCAATAGCTCTGTACACAAAAGCAACCATCTGTCAATAGAAAAATACCCCTGAGAGCTCGAGTTAGCTTCTTAGCGTAATTGCCTGCTTTTTGTCTTCATTACCGAGAGAGGCGAGGCGGTGAGATATGCGCCCGTATTTCACGGTTACAGGAACACTAGCAACAAATGGAGATTAAATAAATGCACTTCTATATAAACAGCATTCCTTTCAATCATTTGAAAGAATTGACAAACGTTGACTGCCTGACTATTCAAACCTAAGTATACTTTAGTATTTTAATAGAAAATTACAACAGAGAGAGCTTTCAAATTCAAAAATCTTTATTCAACATAGGCTTTTACAGGCACTTATTGACGTCAAAACAAAGCAAAACAATCTAATTTAAAGAAATCATTTTAACCTTGTATGTGCATACATCCTGAATATACTCAAGATGTCTGCAATACTTGTATTTGCAGACATTTGCATTTCTAATATGCTTTTTTAATAAGTACATCTTTGATTGCAACTTTAAATTTGTTTAAGCTAAGTTCTTGTATACAACTTGGGATTTTATAGTAGAAAAAACATATACACAGGCCTTTAAAAGAATTATTCATTTTTTGGAGCCTGGTATTTGGTAAAGCTAACATATTCTTCTGTCTAGTATTAACTGAATGAATATAACTATTTTTACAAAACAAATGAATACTTAATGATAATGCTATGTTCCATTTAATGATACACTTATGTTAACAAGCCTTATTTATACTACATACTATTTTTTGTATAAATAGAACATGTTCAACATTCTAAATCTATATATAAAACAGGCCTATTTTTTTTTTTGTTTTCCAGGGGGAAATGCGCAACCGCACCGTACCCGCCGTTGGCTAGACGGCGAGCGTATGTGGGGCTGGCCCGGCATAATGCCAGGCCGACCCACTAAAACCCCCCGGTGTTCTCCCTGCCCTTATGGGCGCGCATGGTAAGGTCCACACTGCGACTACCACTACCGGCGCGCCCGGGCAAGCCCGACCAAGATGGTCGGGCTATCGCCAAGGGGGGATTGCCCGAGAACACCAGGGCAATCCCCAGACGGAGGGCCTTACGGCGGCATGCACGGGGCCAACCGTGCACGCAGGCCTATATAAAACAGGCCTTGGGCATTTATTGACGTTAAAGCAAAACAAAATTTTAATTAGAAGAAACATAATCAACTTGTCTGCAAACACAAGAAGGCGAAAAAAAGTTGACTCTACACCTATTCGGAGATTTGGAGAGCCTTCACGAGAAAAACGCAGAAGACACTCAGAAGGTCTATTGTGTCTCCTCTCTTATATGGCCTCTTTAAATATTAGTTCTACTAGCATGCCCAATAATTAAAATAAACGTACCATTGAACATTTCCGAAAATACGTTTTTTTACAATGGGGGAACTTTTGGCCTTTATTTCATCTGTTGGTAAGCGACGATAAGGCCGAATACGGAAGCACACTTGAATTGGATTCTCCAAATAGGAACATTGATATTATGCGTGATAAAGATAACTAAACAGAATCAGAATGAAAATTATATTTTATGTGTGTGTGTGTTTATGTTTAGCTGTGCCCGCGACTTTGTTCGTGTGGATGTCGGAAAATAACAACATAGTGATTTAATAAAGCCTAAAACCACAGAAGATATAATAGTACTCCGTACTATAGCCTTCCTCGGGCTATCCAACACAAAAATAAATATTTTTTCTATTTGAATCAGTAGTTCCTGAGATTAGCGCGTTCAACTAAATAAACCAACTCTTCAGCTTTATAATATTAGTAGGTAAGTAAGTATATAGTACTTTATAATATTAGTAAAGATTTGTTATGCAAGTACACGCTGTCTACACCTACCTTTGTATTGCTATCTAGGTATCTTGGTTTGCTTAGCTTCAATGATTTTTTCAACATAGTATCTGTTTATGAGACTATAATAAATAAAAACATTTCTCTTAAGAGGACAGTTGAGAATTCGTAATGAATTCGAGTAATCATGTCGGCAAAGAACAAACCCAGAAGTTCACGCCACACCGAGACATTATTACGAGAGGTATCATTTATAACTGTCACCACCATTGTTCTATTCCGCTGTACGCGATGGATGGATTGATAAGAAAAAAAAAACGTAGACTACGCGAAATTTGATCCACAAACACCTTTCGTATAATTGAATACTGACACGATTTTGTGGTAGCAGTTACAATTTTTTTTTTTTCATTTGTAATTTGCAGCCTTTATAAAATTTGTACAGGGCTAATTAAGTCAGTGTTCCGCGGAGGGACGATATCCTAAATATTGAGACAAGTTAAGGATATACTCTTTTAAAATTCACAGATTTTCCAAAAGCCACGCACTAGAGCCAAGAATAGGACTCGCCAAATGTTGAAAAATAGTCAGTCATAATATTTACCATAAATTGAATAAAGTTAAAAAAAGCTAACATGCATTTGTGGTCGCTATAAATTATCCGCATCGTTTATTGGCTTCAAATCCTTTACACGTGGACTGTGGCGCGATACACTTTCGATTCAGTTGCGATACAATCATTTGAATCGGTGCATACGCGCGATTGCATTGTGAATGCACCGCGAAAGTCGCAGTGTATAAAGGGCCTTATGGAAACGCATACAACACGTGTTGTGGTAATCAAAAAATACTACATAGTGAAATTCGTATCGCGGCTATCACGACCATGACAATTATAAAAGCCCAGTATATTTAAAAAATGCAATATTTTATCATTGAATAGAAGAATTCGACCGAGGTCTATTGATTACAGTTCATTATAATTCGGTAGTGCCCCGCCATTATCTGTCCTACCTCGAACTAGGAACGAACCTTTATCTCGAGAAGTTCATAAACGAGTAACTGGACACAATAGGTTCAGCGTTCACAATAGCTACAACAAACAGCACTCCGAATCAATGGAAAGAAACGATAAAGAGACATATTAAAGTGAAAGCAGTAATTCTCAAACGAGACATTGACACGATTGGATCACAAATAAATAGACCGCTAAGAGTTCTACATTGAAGTTGATGCCAGGTCGGCATAATCATTCCTTTAAAATAAAAATAAGACTTTTTATGAAACAAAATTATTAATTATTATTTTTAAATTTAATGTTACACTCAAGTAAGCTGTATGGTTATTAAAGAAACATTCTTTCGCCTGCGAAAACCCATGCGATCAAATTCTACATTATACATTTGCCATGTATTATGAATGAATGAATTATAAATGAATTCATTTGCTATATCAACAATACTATGACAAAATAAAGTACTATTTTAGTCCGATAAAGATTCGTGTATAAACCTAATTCTGATCGGAACAATGCCTCTCATATTGCCATAATTTATTTTGATTATGTTGGTCAACGTGTGTATATTTTTGAGACGTTGAAACCAAATAGAAATGGACTAATAAGTAACATGTCGCTCTCAGTATCATAACCTTCACAAAGCTAAGTGAGACGTGCCTGCGCAGAGCTTTCCTATTGTAACGTCACTCACAATTTGTCTGCGGCTGAATAGGATGAAATATTGGCCACTTATGCGGCGCGGTATAAATATCACACTAAATGTGGGAAAAGCAGCCACAATCGTAGATATATTTACTGATTGTAACCGTATGTTCCATCAAAAATATAAGGTATGCTTTGGGTTAAACTTTTTTATTGCTAACGGTGGCAGACGAGTAAGTAGTTAAGCAGGAGTAAGACGACCTGATGGTAAGTAGTTACCACCACTCATGGACATCTGCGATGCCAGGGGCATAGCTCAGTTACTGCCTACCTGGAGAGAAGTGCTCTTATTAAACCTCATTTGAAGTTGGACATAACACCGCAGCTGGGAGTTTGTTCCAGCGTCTGCACGTACGTGAAAGAAACGGACGCTGAAACCGAACTGTGCTAGACCGATCGGTTCCAGGTGGTACGGATGAACTTTATTGCGATGGCTGGGTGGTACGATGGTAAAAAGGTGACGAAGGTATCATTGCAAACAGTTCCTCAGAGCGCTCTCCGTTAAAGAGCCGATAGATCACGCAAAGAGAACCAAAGTCTCTCCTTTGCTCCAGCGTCTCCATTGAGGCCGTGATACTGGGATCACCGACGATGCGGAATGCATGCTTTTGCAGGGAGTCAAGAAGAACTATGTGTATGCTTGTTGTAGTACATTTAAGTAACTCGGTGGTGTACGCTCGGCCATACGATTGCTAAAGATAGGCAACATTTTTTACTTCATATGAATGACCAAGAATGGAAAGTTGTCAGCAACGTCAAACACTGGGTCTTCAGCCGGGTCTTACTTCATTACCACAGTTCTACAATATTGGTAAACTGTTCCATTACTGAAAGAATTTTAGAAATCGAATAACTTAAGCTTTGAAATGAAATTTGAAATGAATTACCTTTTTCATTAAAAATTCCATTTCGTCTTATTTTATTGTTTCTTTAAAATTAATTATCCAACGAATTTTCAAGTGCATAATAAAATCACACGCAAATAATTCCTACGCACACTACGATCTACCAAAAGTGGTCACGCTGCTTGCTATATTTTCTGCAATGCTGTGTGGCTTAGTACCACTTTGCAAAAATATTCGTACGATTTTTCATCTGCTATTTTCATTCGCAAATGATTTTTATCGTAGTGCGCGAGCTTTAGTTAATTAGTATTGTTTACAGATATGCGAAATATTTTCGCAACAGTTTTTATCGTAGTGTGCGCTTACCGTCAAAGGTACGGTCTCTATACGGAGTACACAGGAGCGCTACATCAAAGTACAAATTGATTGCTACGAGAAACCACTATGACTACAACCTGCCAAGGCCTGCTACGGCTACACTACAAAACTGGCTACGATAGACTACTAACCACGAAGAAGTGCTACAGCAAAACACTACGTAATGGTTTGTCAAATTTTATATCTTTCCTAATTACTTTGAAAGAAAGAACAAACGGAGTAAAGCGACCAAATGTTACCCGACTCAGCTAGCATAGCGAACAAAGACGCAGGATTTCAGTGGAGTATTTGATAGTGTACGGCTTTGTTCGATATGTTTATTAATCAAGCTACGTGTTACAAGGGTTTGATGTAAGTTTGGATGTTTGATAAATAAGAATAGAATAGAAAATTCTTTGACATTTGTTTGGACTTCGGCACCGCATTGTGCCTTCGGCTAAATATTGCTTGAGTAAAGCAAAGATGGCTGTGGTTAGGCCTATAATGGCAGTGCGTGCTTCAATGCTTTTGCCTCGTGCCGTGCTTTACAAGGCACGTTACACAGGTGAACTTTTCAAGTGTGCCTGAATGGCCAAATCCGAAACTATTACAGATAGTGAAAAATATTGAAAGAGGTCTTGGGACTGATATTGATAAAAACTCAAATTGCATCTTTAGATTTTTGAAAAGTCCATTCCTAGCCGGTGATCAAACCCACTGGATTTGAAAATAAAACACACCCTGTATTATTACACCAATTAATAATCGCTTATAACGACCAAATTCTGGGAAGTAATGACATATTGAAAACTAAAGGAAAAGTTTAATTTTTAACAAAACACTATGTACAAGCATATTTGTACAGCCGATCTTTTGGAAAATGAAATTTGCAAGTGCACGTTTAATGAAATTCATGACTTGAAACGATCGTTGGAAAATATTTTAAATTATTTAATCATCGTTTCACTTTACCTCATCTTCAATATTTTACTTGCTTTAAAACTTTTTAATTGACACATTCAAACTTATTTGTCAAACAACCAAACTTACACTAAACCCTTGAAGCACGTAGGTTGCTTAATAAACATATCGAACTAAGCCGTACACTATCAAATACTCCACTACAATCCAGCGTTTTTGTTTGCTGTGATAGCTGAGTCGGATCACATTTGGTCGCTTTACTCCATTTTGTTATTACTTCCAAAGTAATTTAGGTAAGACTAGCTGTGCCCGCGACTTCGTCCGCGTGAAATAGTAACTTTTGTTGAAGTTGCTAAAAAGTAGCCTATGTTATACCTTATATAATTAGTTATCTATTAGTGAAATTCCCGTCAAAATCGGATTAGCGGGAACAAACAGACAGACAGGCAAAAAAAAATGTGTTTTTGTTATTGGTACCCGATATACATTCATACCGATTTAGTAAAAACTTGTTATTTTGACATTACAAACAGACACTTCAATTTTATTTATTTGTATAGACATAGATATAACATTTGTCATACCATTCCGTAGTGTTTGGCTGTAGCATTTCTTTGTAGTAGTCTATCGTAGAGGTATGCCGTAGCGCAAGTTTTGTAGCGAAGCCGTAGCAGGTTTGGACAGTGTACTCGTAGTCACTTCGCAGCATGGATGGTTTCTCGTAGCAATCAATTATTGTACTTCGATGTAGAGCTTCTGTGATCATTGGAAAATATTTTAAATCAAATTAACAATCTTGTGACGCTGAATGCAGTTAGATACAACTATGTAGTGACAACGATGGCCATCATTGTTAATAACTGATTACTTAAATTTAGTTATTGTAAGATAAATAAGACAGTATTTTGTCAAAAATATGTTTTTTTTAAATCCACCGGTTTCGATTCCCGGCTAGAAAAATAATTTTTTCAAAAATATAATTATGCAGTTTTAGTTTTTATCAAAATCCCGATACTTCCTTGAGTATTTTTTTGATATTTGTAATAATTACGGAACTTGAAAAAAAATTAAAAATCACTTGTAGACGGGGCCCTGAACCTGATCTCGTTCCGATCATGTCAGCCCACCGTGCCATCGGTATTTGTGAGTAAAGGAATAGAGATTGCATTTGTGTTAACGCAGATACATGTACTCTATTATATCTCCCGCGCAGATGGCGGGAGATCGGATATCGCTTAGGAGGAAATTATATTAGTTAAATTAATGCTATTGTTTTTAAAATACCGTGGTAAAGTTTGATAAACAAACATCGCTTAAAAGGTGATTTACAATTCTAACACGACAATCTACTACTAATAAGAGGATTCTACTTCTGATAGGCGAAAGATTATTTTAATAGTAGTATTTCTGGCATTCTTTATTTATACGCGTGTACTGATGTTATTAGATAAATTTATATATTTTATCATATATCTACGACTCCTTTTAGTGTCATAATATTTACAATTCACGTATTTCGCGTCGGCTATTACTGGGAAAATAATTACCTCCGCTCTGTGGCAACAGCTAATATTTATACAGGACACGACCACAGCGTAGGACGAGAGGCATAAAATATTTTTATGTGACAGTGATTTGAGCAGCCGCGATAAGTGTACTGACCGACATATTTTTGTTTTATTAAGACTAACTGATAAATGGCACTAAAGAGTTTTTATATAATCTAATGAATGATATATTGCTTTTTGCAAATCCGGCTGATTGGTAAGCTGTAAAGGTGGCATTGCGATCTGCCTGGTCGCTATAGCTATAATCAGAATGCAACCTTAGAGGATATTGCGTAGGCATTCTACTGACAAGCTGTTATGGATCTTACCACAAAACGTTGCCTCAGTTGTCTAATGTTAGGCATCGCTTAAATATAACACTGTTTCAGTTGGGTGAAATAAGGTTATATAGAGACGGCAGAATTATGCTTAAACCATGACTTACATTAGACATTTATGTAGTAACGCCGTATGAATTAAGTAGATGTAAGGAATGCGCGAGCGATCAGTAGAATTCGGGAGTTTTTAACTAAACTAAGCGCATGCAATGAAGCCTGAAAACAAAAAAACGTCATGCAATAAAGCGACAGTAAGGGGCTACAAATTTCTATATAGCCCGATGCTGGTTTGAAATGAAACAAAAAAGTTTCTTGAGAAGTAAAATTCATGACGACTGTGTTATTCACTAATTTATACTTCAACCTTTATACGTGTAATCTTCAGTGTTATTGACTGAGTGCTATTGTAAAATTGTAGTTTCCTCAAATGCGCTAAATATATTATATTTTTAATAAAGTCAGAGTTATTCCGCATGGCTGAAGGCCAAGGCTGCTTTGAACTTGACACATTAGTATTCAAAAGGACGAGAGCGCGTGACACACATTTGAATCACCACGAGATGAGAGTTGTACATAAGAGCTCTATCATAGCAAAGTCAGAGAAGCTATAAATGTCAGGGCCTTACAGGCACTACGTATTATTTTTCGTTTATATATGTAAAGAGCTTATTACACTTGGTATTCAATTTGTAGAAATTCTAAATAGGAACGATCTTAGAAAGTCGGAAAAGAGTGATCACACTACACTAAATTGAATCCTAAATTGGACTGCAATGTTGCCATGTTAGTGGATTTTCCACTAGTTTTGATGTTTTGGAACCCCTAGTTGATGGGCAAAATTCGTTTCTGGTGGCTAGTGGTTTTTTAGTGGGCATCAAAAGTTAAAAATATAAACATAGGAAATACGAACCCGACGCAGAGATGGCTGTTTAAACTTGAGGTGAATTTATAAAACAAGGTAATTTTAGCAATCAATCTTGCATGGAAGTTTAGTATATTATTAGTATACATATGAATTATTATTTTTGACAGCTGTAAGCAGACAGCTGATATTATGATATCTGAAAATTGGCCAGTAGTTCCAATGAACTACTATTAGTCTGTCATTCCGAAATGTCACAACCGAGATTCCGCCTAATACGAGTATGAGTTATTAGGAACGGACCATTATTTTCTTCAAATTAATGTTTTTTGAAATATAAAACTTGCCAACAATACTATTCGTGTTTATTAATTTTTATGTATAAAAAGAAAATTATTCTAAGTAAAACTGTTTTTGTGTAAAAAGTTTTTAGCTGGTAAACACTCTTTCAACTTTGGCCTTAGACCATGGCAAGGTAATAATGGAAAAGAATGAAATTTAACAAGGAATTGCAATACAAGAATAGAAAAGTAATATGCATAAAAGTCCTAAAAATGAGTTTTTTATGTTTAAGAATAGAGCCAAAAAGAGTTATGGAGCTAAACACGTTATTTTACATCTAGCACATTGTTAAAAGATATAAATTTAGCTTTAAAAGAGCTAAGTTGGCAACACTGTATCTGTAAATTGTAGACAATTAAGGAAGTAGAGCGGTTTCTTAAATCGTATCCAATCTGTTCTAACTGCGATTACACCCTCCTGTTTCCTAATTAGGATCTCTACAAATTGAATAGTGTAATAAGCTCTTAACGGGGAATTGAAAAATGAATGAGTAAACACAAGAAATAAAATCGACTCGGGCAGATTTCGAATCTGCGTCGTCAACATACCGTGTTGACGTATTGACCGATTCGGCTATCGAACACTTCAGTCCGGACGAAATAACCCAAAAATCTTTAAACTAAAATTATTCTTTATTCATGACTTTTTAGAAACGCTTTTGAATCGTCCAATATTTCGCCCTAGCTATACGTTCCTGTGTAACAAAAATTCTTGTCCTACCTCCTTCTAATACTAGATTCTTTTTTTACTCGTTTACCGTTCGTGCTGCTCAGAGGCATGATTTTATAACGTATCGGCAATCGGCCATTGTATACCTTAATAATTTTGTTTCAATAAAAAAAATGAATTCAATGTAGGTATTTATTATTTCGTATTATCGACGAGTTGCAAAATCACCACACAAATGTGGAATAGATTGCTAGCTGCTATCCGAGGAAGCATGTTAGTTGGTATTTTCAAACAAGCTG
Source organism: Schoenobius gigantellus (assembly GCA_963935595.1). Lineage (NCBI taxonomy): Eukaryota > Metazoa > Arthropoda > Insecta > Lepidoptera > Crambidae > Schoenobius > Schoenobius gigantellus. Next base: position 30,410,545 of record OZ012552.1, read on the forward strand.
AAAGAGCATTTATTAAACTGTCAATAGCATATATGTATGTGTGTGTGTGTGCCTGTCTGCGTGTGCGTGTGTATGTGTGTATGTAAATGGGTATACATATATGTATAATAAATTATTTATTTCTTGTATTTAAATTGGTTGGCTGGTTGAAATCTCTTATAGAGATAAGCTCACCCTTTTAACTTGCTCTTCTCTGTAATAACTTTTCCTTGTTAATTTATGCACAATATAGAATATATATATTTTGTTACCTACCACCCATCCATGCCATTTGGGGAACCTTTTAGCTGATCAGAAGAATGAGCGCAAATAACGTATCAGCTTTATATTATCAGAAGAAGAAGGAGAAGAATCTTCTTCTTCTTTGATGTTTACAGTAAATAACGTCGTTACCATACAGAGCAGTATATGTTTACATAAATTGTCATTAAACTTATACACAATAACATTTCTTTACATTATAAGGTTTACAAATTAACATAAGGCATTGGTATCATTAAAAAAGCATCGATGGCGTTGTGCGTAAGGCCGTTGCCTTCCAATCGGGAGGTAGCGATTCGAACCCCGCCACGTGCCAATGTGTTTTCAAATTTCGAATTAATATGTACGTTTGTTCGATGCTTTTACGGTGAAGGAAAACATCGTGAGGAAACCTGCACACATGTGAAAAAAGAATTTCTTTACAGGTTGTGTGTGAAGTCGACCAACCCGCACTTGGCCAGCGTGGTTGACTAAGGCCTAATCGCCCTAGCTTAGAGAAGGCTCGAGCCCCTCGGTGGGGACGTATATATGAGCTGTTGATGATGATGATGAACCTTTACTCTGGGCTACTTATGGGTATGTTCACCCGAATAAAACACTCTACTTTTCATTACGAATATGAGGAAAGTGAAATAAAGTTAATAGTCCAAAAAACATATTTGTTCGATGACATTGGCTTTCCCGCCTATTTTTTTCACGCACAATATTAAAGCGTAATAAATGCCATGGCATTTATTACGTCAATTTTCAATGTATGTGTGACTGTTAAATCAGTTTCCAATTAAGTGGTCCCATAAATTTGAAAAAAGAAATTAGATATAAGCATATTTAATTGGTTCACAAAGTTGTCAAAAAGTTAATTTATTTATGAGTATCACAAAAAAAGTATGATAAAAAATTATGCGTATGACAAAATATGACAAATAGTGATATTGTTTTTTTGATTTCTTGTCGGTCGCGATGTATAATTTTCAGCCGATAGGTAAACAATGAAGTATTATGTCAAGGATGGAACCCGATAACCTTAGCGCTGTTGTTTTCGATGACAAGATCATCCCCTCAGTAATACCGTAAAGGACTTAGGTTTATACCTGGATTCCAGTTTTAGTTGGCGACCCCAAACTGCCAACATTTGCCAAAAAATAACAGGGCTTTTACGGACTCTTTATCGCCTGAAGAACTTTCTACCTTCAGAGACTAAGAAAATGCTTGTACAGACTTTGATATTTCCCATAATTGACTTGGTAATGTGTGCTATCTCGACCAGAATGCAGATCTACTCAATAAACTTCTGAATAACTGCATTCGATTTGTTTATAATTTTAAAATGTTTGATCATGTTTCTGAACGTCAGTTGCGTTTGAAATAGTTGTCTATACGGCAACGTCGGCACATGAGAACTTTGACTACACTCCATTCATTACTTAATAGTCCCAACAAGCCTAGTTATCTTAATAATAGTTTTAAGTTCCTATGTTCCTCATATGATAGATCCCTTCGTTCTACCTTTAATGGTCTCCTCAAATACCCCGCCCACAAATCTGATATCATACACTCTTCTTTCTTAGTCCAGTCAATCCTGTTATGGAATGTTCTCCCACTTGACGTCAGAAATTCATCAAGCAAACTACACTTGACGTCAGAAAGTCATCAAGCAAACTAAGTTTTAAAACGAAATTACGAAAGCTGTACCATGACAATCTTTTTACACTTGTTGATTAGGGATATGCAGATTACCTTCGAAATATCTTTTCGAATTTCATTTTCGTTTTATAGGTTTGTAAATTAATAGTTCTTTTTTTATATTTATGTATTAGTATATTATGTATATACCATTATTCAGTATTTTTTTACCATTAAAGTACTATGTACATCTACTTCCTTTTCTCTGCACCACCCAAAGGTTGACTGGTAGATAAGCTGGCTTGCGTACGGTATAATATTATGGGGTACAAATTCAATTGACGCATTTATTGCTCAATAAAAATGCATACGCATACTAGCCAACATAGATATCAGAACAAGCTGTAAGCCATATTTCATTAAATTTAAAATATTAACAGTGCCGTCGCTATATATTTTGGAATTATGTAAATTTGTTAAAAATAATCCGTCTTTGTTTCCCTTAGCAAGAGAAAATTACAGAAATTGTGCAATGCAACTCAGACATGAAAATAGACTAGCTTTGCCTTTCTCCAAATTAAAAATGTATTACAAGGGCCCATACGTAAGTGCGATAAAAGTTTACAATAGGTTACCGAAACCTATTTCTCAGATCAAAAATTATAACAAATTTATTAAAACACTAAAACAATATTTAGCATCAAAATGTTTTTATTCACTGCAAGAGTTTTTTGAGGATAAGAATTGACCTGTAAGTGAACTATCTGTTAGTAATGATTTTGAATTATGGAGTAAAGCATAGTCTTTAATGCAAATTGTTTTACTCAAGACCATAAGTCAATGTACGGAACATTACTCTTTCTTAGTTTTGCTTGATTTTTGGATAAATGGATTACCATCTGGAAGCGACCTAAAGTATTTATTGTTATTATCATTATTATATCGTTATCATTGTTATCAATAAATTAATTTTAATTTTATTATTATTATTAAATTTAATTATTTTCAGTTATATTGTTATTTATTATTATTGTTTACAGTTAGCCTACTCTTTGTCATTATTGTTTATTTAGGAATACTTGCATGCTGGTTGAAATAATTAAATTAATATACTTTAGTATTTGATTTTCTAGTTATATTATCGAATTTTAATTAAACATTTTCATTTAATTTTTTAATATTAAACAGTTAAATAATTTAATTTAAATCAGGTGAAAAATTTGTTTGGGTCAGTACAAATAAAGATTTATTGTATGTAAATTAGGTATATGTAATAAACAGAAAATAAATATGTGCAAAATGTACATTGCAGTGCCCTAACAGGGTCATGTGTTAAGCGACATATACGCCATACCTACGTAAGACCTTTGTCACCACATGAAAGCAATAAAGGATTTGATTTGGTTTGATAATGCCTTTGGCATTAAGTCCGTCTCTGTACACAAGTTGTACTGCAAGATTAAATAAATATAAAAAAAAATAACCTATTTTCAGAATATGAGAATTGAGAACAAAAATATTTCCTTCGTAATGTCTATAGTACGAGTATATACACCATAGCCCCAAGAAAAAAACATAAATCGTTAACGCGACCTACTAAAGCTTCGATTAATTATGTGTTGATTACTGTATCAAGGCCGCATTCCCGCCAGCAATTAATACGTAGGTTAATAAGGGAAATGGGAAACACGTTTCTGAGTTACACCCTTTAACTTTATGGCCCTTATTCGTATTTAATTAGAAAATGTGGAAGAAAACCATTTTTATGTATTCCGTTGCGAGTTAGGAGTATATCTTCTGCTTAATTGAGCGTATCGACTTTATAACTAGTTGTGACCCCTTGACCCAGCTGATCTGCTAATAATAATTGAAAAATGTTGTATGTTTTACATACGACATCATTTTGTGTGTATGTTACGCGATTACGCCGCCAATTGTACTTAGACCGATTTTCAAAATTCTTTTTGTATTCGATATACTCCTAGAGTGGTCCCAAGGTTACCAAAGTCAGGATCTGATGATGGAAGTTCATAAAAATCGAGGGAAACCCATAAATTTGATAGGTATGTCGGTTACGCGAATACTCCGCCAATTGTGTACCGTTTATATTAGTTTGGGAATCAGGGACCCTCACTCTATTTTAGTCAACCTATGTTTATAGCTGTGAATCTATTGTACCATTGTGTTGACATGTATTTGGTTACAATAAACATTATTTTTATTTCAATTTCTAGAAATTAATTTTAATTTCAGATAGTTTGAGGGGAGATCACGCCTCAACAGAGGAGGCCGGACGGCCGGGGGTCAGGGCGACAAAGAAAGGAATCGGCGGACAGTCCTAGCGTTATCGAGCAATACCGCATGTTGGAGCCTCGCTATCAATGGTCCGTCACGCAGTCCCAATCTCTTTATTGCTATGAAGAGAATTTGGGACGAGGCCCTTAGTTGAGACTACGACTGGTATGATCTCAGTAGAAGCCACCCGCCACATGTTGGTAATTAACCCTGTGTGCCAGGTTCAGATACTTAATCTTGTTTATCTGATTCGGTCTTCACGATGTTCTCGTCAAAAGGGATGGTGACGTCCACTAAGAAGATGCGATTCCGCCTGGTATTATTATGGTATTTTTATTAATGTGTGTAGAGTGTGAGGGAGTTCAATCTTAGAACTCCCTCACACTCTATACTGGCTTTCTTCTTCGTATCACTATACTTAGGCTGCCGCAATCAGGATGTGAGAGAGTCACCTCCAGCTCATGTCAGTCGCTTTGATGATGAACTACGCACTTCTTATATTTTTTTTTATATTACCTATCGCAATGCCTTAACGTATTTTTATGTTGCCATTTCAATTATTTCCTTTTTTTTTGCTTTTTCCCGCCAACATTTGAGAAACATTATATTATATCTATATAAAACAAAACAAAATATAAAAAACTTAAACCTGGTATGCCGCCAACAGCGAGGAAAGGCCCAAGCTGCCGGTGGTTAGGGCTACAGAGAGAGGAATCTCCGAACAATACCTACGTGCCGTGTCGAGAATCACTGCTTTCTGTATCCGACCCTGTATTATTAATATTATTATTTTAAAACGTAACTCTACTAAATATTAATGTAACATTAATGCTATTGATTTGTTTAGTTGGAACACCTCAGATTGAGAATATTTAATAACAATTATTTATAATTTTAGAATTATAAATAATTGTTAATTAATAATTTTTATTCATGTAAGTATTAAGAAATCGGTTTAAATCCAAACAAAAATCTCGAATTAGTTAATTATGTAGGGTCTAAACGCGCAAAATATTAGCAACGTAACTCTCAAAACGCAAAAACTCTCGAATCTATACGATATACGATTGCCGACGATTTATAAAACTTATAAAACCATCTATAAGTTAAGGTAGCTAGTTGAAGAAGTAGTCATGAAGTGTTGCTTAGTCTATTTCGTCGAGTAATCAATCAATATTGTGAATGAATTATTCGCACTAAAATACAAGAATGTTGCTATCGAAGCTATTGAATCGAAAATGATGAATTATTGAAGCTTGAATAGAAATCACGGTTTTTGTAGGCAGCTTATTAGTCGTTAGGTGTTGTTAGTATAATTAATCATAATCTCTACTTGAAAAGTGAATCGTGGTTATTGGTAGCTTGGAATGTAAAGATATTTTTGTGTTATATGTGCTTTTTTTTAAAACTTGGGCATCATATAAATTATAACAAAGAGCACACTTGCAAGAGTATCATCTAATATATGCAAATCTCGTGTCACAATGTTTGTTATCGAACTCTTCCTAAATGGCTTGACCAAGTTTTATTTATTATTATTTTTGTGTATTTGGTAGGTCTGAGAATAGGTCGAAGGCTATTTTTTATACCCCTAGGCGATAAGGGTGGGCCTCTCCAGTATTTTTTTTGGACAATTATGGCGAAACGTAATTCGCAAGCACAGCTAGTAATTTATAAATATATCTAGCTGATCTTACATAAGTATGTCTGTCAAAACTTTTGCGTGTCAATTGAAATATTTGAATAGGCCGCAAGGAATGTGTGGTGGGGCAAAGAAAATTGGTAATTTTCATGTTTTCCATCATAAGAAATGTTGGCCTGTGTTAAAATTCGTTTTTGGTAACATTTTGATATAAGTAACATATAATTAGGAAGATAGATATCCAAAATCTCTCGAAAAATTTCCAAGGCCACGATTAAGACAGCGTATATTCTTGTATAATTGCTCGGCTTTCGCAAATGTCTGGAATATGAAAATAACTTAGATTGACTTGACCCAGTTAATGTTGAGAATCATAATGAGGGCTTAAAAGATCGTAACTTCTTATCATTACAGGCATTTAGGGCCCGATGACGAGGGGAGGATCAAGTGAACTCCCTTTATTGGTGTCATAATAAGAATGAGTGGTAAATATTTTTTCTACGATAGTTAATACTCTATGTAGAAATCGTTACAATTCCATTGGCGTTCTACGAGATTTGATGTTGTATAATGACAAGTTTATGAATTTAAGAAGTAGGAGGCGAAATTTATACTCAATGAAAATTCGCCTTGAGTCGAAACTGAAATGGAAAATGTAGGTATGTACGTGTTAATGGAATTGCGCAAAATCTGAAATTAGTTTGTTCAGAATCGGGAGGAGAGAGAGGGGGGAGGGGAGGCATGTTGACAAGGTTCCCTACTCAGAGCTTGGGTTATAATCACAAGTCCACACCAACCCACACATGCACCTGTACACACATTTTTCTACCAAGTCGGTAGGTAACCAACTGAACGGGCGCGTTGGTAGTGGTAGTCGCAGTGTGGACCCTATCACGCGCGCCCATAAGGGCAGGGAGAACACCGGGGGGTTTAGTTGGTAAGCCCGGCACATTGCCGGGAGAGCCCCACACACGCTAATCGTCTAGCCAACGGCGAGTACGGTGCGGTACGCATTCCCCTGTCGCGCAAATGCATCGCACCGCATTAAAAATTCGCAAATGTTGATAAATATCAACTTTATTTCATCGTAGCCGCGTTACTTTATTTACACGTTATAAAAAATTATTTATTTATATAACTCACTATTGAAAACAAGAGTTAGTGATTAATAATTTTGCAGTACACGTTTTAAAATGTACAAAATAACAGAAAACTGTCCACCTTCACTTAAGCTTTCCAACGTATGTTATTTATAGCTACTGAATTCATTTAGAGTTCAATTTTCCATGACGTGTTGTGGTCTTAATCTGCTGTGCATAAGAAAGGTTTTCTTATGGAATTAATAGTACGGGAGCTGACGACCTCTGGAGCTCTAACCCTCGTCTCACACTTGACAGCCCCGACGTTCTTAACATATTCGCAATAAGGGCTTTCGTCTATAATTGACAAACTATTGTTGCGTTTGCGAGAAATAATCTGTAGTTTTTTTAATGTGTTTCGAATATTCTTGACTAACAAAATACCAGAAATAAAATTTTATTTCAATAGATATACATGCATTTCACAACGAGCCAACTGTGGAGTTGGAGTGTTCCTTCTGTAGGAGTTTCGTGCATTCCAACAGCTATTTTAGAGATATTCTCAGAGTAATAATAGCAAGAATTTGATTAAAGCAGCGGTTGACAAAGATCTGTAGTCCATGCGGGATGTCGACTTTAATGTCCTTTCACGCTTCGCTTTCGCCATAGAAGATAAAAACATAAGTACCTACAGTCTTTACAAATTAACTTCCACTTGACGACACCGCAATAATTTACACAGCTTTAACATTGTATCGTAAAGTGCAGACTGCCATTTCGCCTTAAGCTCGCACGTTTGTAACTTATTTAATTACTTGTAACAGCACCGGGGATTGTTACAAGCTCTTTAATTTCATAGATAAGGGTCCCCGCGCGTTAGTTCTAGACGAAGGTTGACTTAACTGAATAATGGAGTCGGCTTGTGTTGCGGTATGCGTTATACTAGTTGTCCCGGATTAATTGTAGTATCTGGGTTTTAAGGTCCCTCTTTCCTACAGGGCAGTCTGGGCACATGCCCAGGGCCCCGCGATCGATAGTTCCTGCCAGATCAAAGGAAAACCGATATTTATTAACGGTAAACATATTTATTTCGAAAATCAAACGATTTTTTATTTTTCAGTCATTGACTGACTACAATAGCTTGTTAGTTTCTACATGCGCGATAGTGTTGCGCATGCAAAAACTCTACTCTGGACCAAAAATCCAGGACTTCCGATTTCAGCAACAATAATAGAACAACACAATAGTAGGTAATTAACGAAAAATATAATTGTTACTCTTATATGGACCCCTTTCGGGTAAAAGCCTCCTATTAAGATTTCCACTTTTTCTAATTCAATCTTAAGCTAACTTTATTTTACAGCTAACAACTGTAAAATACGAGCGTCGGTGGCGCTGTAGCCTCAGCACTGGACTGTGCTCCGAGTAGAAGCTCGGGAGGCCCGCGATCGATCCTGCCATGTACCAATGTGTTTTTCGTTTCAAGAATATCATATGTACATTTATCTGACGCTCCAACGGCGAAAGAAAATATCGTGAGGAAACCTGCATACACCTGCAAAGTAATTCAAAGGTGTATGTGAAGTCAACCAATAATGGTTTGACTAAGGCCTAATCGCCCTATATAACTGTATAACTGGTTAGGGTAAGCACGTGCCTGATGACGTGATGATGATGATGATGAACTGTAAAATAAATATGTTGACTTTAGAGATTTTCTATACTAAAGATGACAAACTGTCAGATTTATTCTTTTAATTAAAGTTAACTGACGCATGAAAAATCAGCCGTAAAGCTAGACATTGACGATCAGTTTTTCGCGTCAGTCTAGATGTAAAACTGTGGCGTCACTCCAATGGTTTTATGCCAACTAGATTTGCCCATTGACTGGCGTCACTCCGGCTCTTCAGTTTTCGACCGGCCGGGCTGTTAAAAGAACGTGTACTACCTATTTGTGTCGAGAAAAAAGTGGATTCTGATTTTGAAGAAACATAAATTCTTACTGCGGTTACTCTTTGTTGCCAAATACTTACCAAAAAGCAAAAAAGAAAGCAATGGATGAAGGAATGACTTAAAAAAAGAAATCAATTAACTCACGTCAATTAAAGTAGGAAGCAATTCATCTAGAGCTTTTTTCGATGCTGTTTTGTTTTATAATTTTTGTCCGATACTTTCCACAAACATTCAGAATTTTTATATTTTTCAATAAATTCTGTCATTATGACACGTCTAGAGTACAGCGACGCCGTCATTGTATCAACAAAATACCATACACAACAGCAGCATGCTGTGTATGGTAAATCACCGCGCGGCGCGGGCGCTGCGCAGGAACTGACGCGATTGGCATGACGATCACACACTCACGTTCAGTTTGGCACGACGCGCCGGGTTGGATTTATGGTAGCCCCGGAAAGCGTGATGAATGTTGTTTCTTAATTTGACTGAAAGGTAAATGATGTCTTAATAAAATTTGGGTTTATTCGTGATTTGGAAGTTTTAGTTCTTTGGTGTATATTATTATCTGTACTTCTTTGGTGAGTGACTGACTCGTAGAGCCCAAAGTATGAAATTCGGTACGGGGGTTCGTTGGCTTTCATAGATAGAAAGAAAAATAATTTATTCTGGCTACACAGTAAATTGAAAAAAATAATGTGATGCAAATATTGTGCGAGGCCAAAAAAGGTCCGAGCCTCAGCCACACCCCGGACACTCCATACAACTTTCGCAAATCAATTACCTATTACTACTACTTAAGCAAATGACACTTCAATTACCTATTACTACTACTTAAGCAAATTTGTACACGCGCGCGTGGAATCTGGTAGGGCCAAGGAGCTTAGGTAGGGCTGAATGCGCGGTTATCAATGGAAATGACGCGGGAAGTGCAGCGACTGCCTTCTCTTTTATCCGCATAGCGCTGTCTCTGTTATCGGCCGGCGCTCGCGTCTACTCGCCCGAGCGATCGCGCGCGCCCTTGTTTATGTGTCAGTGATGTCTACAACGAAGTGCGGGGTGGGGTGAGGTATTTGAAATGAGTGCGGGGAGGTGAGTGGCCGTTCTGTACGTAGTACTATTATATATTCTGTGCCTCAGCATTATGCTTCCGCTACAAACAAGTGCAGCGAAGGCGCTTGTATTCTGGATTTAATTCACTATGGAATTATCATGTCGCCATATTAAATGTACGGTAGTTGGAAACATCGATTTTTTGGTTAGATCCAGGTTATTTTATAAACTATTATTGATACCATTTGATAGCGCTCATAAAGCACTTACTGGATCAGTAATTAATTTTCTGATATCTTATAGTCACGGTAATAGTATATACTATTACCGTGCAACAGTGAAGCTTGTGAAGAAGTTATGAAGCTTTCACCTCATATGATAGCAAGTATAAAAGGAAGGAAGTGAGCTTCACCTGAACGACTACAGAGGCTATCTTATCCCTTATTTATCGGAACACAACATTACAGTACATTACAATGCTATTAGCATTTTACACAATACACACTATTACTCAATTATGACTATAATGCTTTTACCACTATTACATTACAAGTGCTAATTACTTTTATAGCGATAAGCATGCAAACTTAGGCATACTCAAAACCCTCGCTACTTACTTGATAATATGTTCTTGCAAATAAAAATATATACTTTTCAAACCACATTTATGTCTAAGAAACCAAAACAGTGTGCAAGATCGCGGAGTCTGCATTATCAATTTCATTAGCTTCAATACCGATTTGCCTTTGGCCTTTATAATCTAGTTATTCCCTAAATACGTTGTTAATGAGATATTTCTTTGTATTTATGTATCGGACTTCGTCCTTAATTAGATTCAGATAAAATTACGCCGAGTAATCCTGAGGGCCGTGCGCTCGCTTATCTCGCCTCTGGATCGGCCAGCGGCCGCGTGACTTTCCCGAAATGTGGGATAAAGATAAATTGTATTTGACCTCAGATAGTCCAATCTCATAGTAACATGTTGACGTCTTAAGCAATAAAGAGCTGCAGGAGAAATTACATTATCACGTTTTTGAAAATAAGATTGTTACAAGTGATTGGAGCGACAGAAGGGCAATCTTTTCCGAGGCAAATAATTTCATTTTTTACAAATATACGTGTTAATGAAGTTTCACAAAGCCTGAATATACTAACTCTATACCAAGGTCGTCTGCATGGGTACCTCCGTCTTACCTATTTCTGCCGCAAAGCAGCTGTGCTTGCATTGCTGTGTTCCGGTTTGAAGGGTAAGATATGGCAGTGAAATGAAATTACTGGGTACCGTGACTTTACATCTGATGTTACAAGTTGGCGACATACATTGTGGGTCTTGTGGGGGTTGCAGTTATTTTTACTGTGAATCTCACAGGAGCCACATGTATTATAGGTGACTGTTACCACTTACCTACTATTAGGTGGGCAATTTGCTTGTTTGCCAACTTAGTAGCAATAAAAAAAATGCTTCGTTCAGAATCAAGAGTAGAATCGATTCGAGTAGAATAAAAAATATGGGTCAGATTGAAACCAATAAACATTTTTTAACCACGCCGCTTCTAAATATACTTAACTTAGCTCTACTCGACGGCCTGACGGCTGAGCGGCAATATCTAACTCTTAAAATAATAACTCTTATATAAAATATGTACTTAACAGAAATAATGCACAGCCTGAAAGTAGATTTTTTAGAATTGGCTTCTGAAACGATAACAATAAAAAAATCGACAAAAAATAATTTAATCACAGTCACGCGTTCGCTCAGCATTCTATATAAAAGAACATCCATACAGTGCTGGTTCGGGCGGATTTATATTTGTCTGACGCGACGTGTTGTGACGCGTTAGAACGGTATGGGTTTCATACATTTAGTATAGTACGGTGAGATTTATATTAGTGTGACGCGATGTGTTGTGACGGCTTGTATTGTGTCGCATCAGAAGCGATCCCGATCGCGTCAGAGTGCCTGGGGTAGGGGAGGCGAGGCAAGCGAGGAAGTGGCGGCGTCAGAGCAGTGTGCACGCGCCTGTGTTGTTGTGACGTGACGGTAAACTGTATTTTTTCTTAGTATTTAATAAAAATTAAATTTGAACGTAATTTTCGAGTCGTTATTTTAAATTCACAAAAAAATAAAAATACTAGAAATAAAAACTGACTTCAAAATCACTGAAACGTTAAAAATAATAATACTATTGAAGTCGGTGCCAAACGTTGATGTCCTAGAAAGTCTCAAAATTTGGCACCGACTTCAATATAGGAATGTGATGCTGTCTGTCCTTATTCTTATATTATTTTTAGCTTTTCAGTGTTTTTGAAGGCGGTTTTCATTTTTGTATGTCTTTTAAATATTACAATTTAAAAAAATGTATTAGAAGAGACCCGCTCCTTAAAACATCAATGCACTGCAGTTCATTAATTAATTAGTTTCAGTAGCAATCTTAGACATTTGTTGATAAAGTTATTTTAAAAATAGCCCTCTGAAACAGTATAGTAGCGTCCGCCAAAATGTGGTTTACTATCCTAAGGTGGAAATTCAGTTTCATGTCATAAAACAACACAGACGACTTTCCTTTGCAATAACAAACTGACAGCTGCCAAGGTTTCCTCAATGATAATTTGTTTATAAGCGAAGTTTTGTCAGAATTGCTTCACCACTTTCTTGGCTGACAGTAAAACTAAATAGTTCAACTGGTTGTACAAATGATACACCACTATATCAGTTGTTCAACCAGTTAACTATCCTGGGTACAAGTTGCAGGTGTAGTTGTTTAACTGAGGTGTTATTGTATAATATAATTTTTTTGAATTTTTTTATTAAGGATTATTTTTAAGGGTAGTCGAGCTAAAGTATTTATTTAGTGCGAACGCACGCGACCGACTATCAGTGACCGATTTTTTGACAGTGGAAAATGAAACATGAACAGCCGGTTGCACCAAATTCTGTTATACGTTATACTTATACCAATCTGTCACTTACGAATCCGTAAATTTATGTGCAACATAACCAAACCAAAAAATAAGAGTAAAAGTAACCGTAAAATTCCTTGCTACAAGCTTTAATTCTACCAATTTAGCTTAGTAGATTTTTACTACCATGAAAGTTTTTTTTACATGTAGACAATACATGTTATTCAGTTGTCATAACGTGACGTTGATAGTGTTTTAGTTTTTGTTTACATTGGCCATGGACTTATCAATCAAACAATACTAAATTCATGACATTGGCTGAATTCGTAAAAACGTCAAAGCTAATAAAATAAGAAGAAAAAGCTTTGTTGTGTGGTGATTTATATTTTCATGCCTGAGTAATTTTAATGCATCTTAAATATCTTTGTATCTGTGTGTAAAAATCGCTGCCTTCAGTGATCATTTGACCTACACTAATGTTTGTTCTTCGACGACGGCATCTATCCAATTGAAGTGAATTTATTTTAAACGCGTTTTCTATCCTTATGAGCGAACTGTCAAAATTTATGCTTTTACGTCTCAGAATAACAACTAAAGCATAGAAACCTAGCAAAAATAGCTACTGAACTTAATATATTTGACTCACTTTGACATTAGGCGCTGCTAATAGAAGTTAGACAGAGACACGTATATGCAAGATGTTTCGAAATTTTGTAGGTCGTTACTAATTCTCGCTTGTCAGTTCTTCTCCCAGTGATGTCGTGCTCATCACTCACCTAGTTTCAACGTCAATAATTATATTATGTAGGTATTTAATAGATCCCTAATACTAAAATGTCTTTATTACGAAAAATATAACATAAATAATTAAGGGTAGATTTTCTTATGTAACTTATCCAGCTAATAGCTGCTGTGTCTCTTTGGTATGGTCAGGCTGGCCGTTCATGAGATTAAAAGCGGGAAGTGCGATTCGGACTCGCCCACCGAGGGTCCCGTATAAAATTGTAGGTTATACTTTAAATAGAGACTAAATTTTTTATGATTTAATTACAAATGTGGAGTTTGAGATTTTCCCTGACTTGTAGTGTAAGACTATATAACTTCACAAATTTCATAGTTCTAGCTAGATCAACGAAAAGTACCCTATACATTTTGATGCCCGTGAGAATGTCGAAATATACGTTTTTGGCGACATAAACGGCCGTACCTTTTTTTGTTAACTTAGAAGTTTGATTTTTCCAAATCTTCAAGGGACTAGAACTTGTTAGTGTAGAACTGAGTAATTATATGGTTTTAATTTCAACTCGATACCTTCACGCGTTTTCAAGATAGTCTTGACAGACAAACGGACAATAAAGTGATCCTATAATGGTTCAGTGTTTCTTTTGAGGTACGGAACCCTAAAATTTGGACTATTTAAGTGACGGGTATTTCCCGTTATCTAAAATGTTGGAATTTTTCTATTGCAGAGATTCACAAATTCTATGGGAAGAAAATCGAAGACACTTCATTTTTTTATCGCATCGCTTAGAGGTACTTGAGGTTAATCTCATATTTAATTTACCTACCCGAAAATTTAACCCTCATGAATTGTGAACCTTGGATAAATTCGTGAATGCTAAAACTACTATTTGTACATATGCTTGGAAATTAAACTAAAAACATTAACATTTGACCATAATTTATTGTTAAGACATTTTTCGAAAGATTTATTACTCTTGATGTGCGGCCGGGTTTAGAATGTAAATTTTCCGAAGGCGGCGTTTTGATATTTTACCTTTTTGACTCTTTCAAGTTCTTTTCTTGATCTAATATTTTAATTCTTAGAAAAAAATCACCTGAACTGGTTGTTCTTGGCATCCGTGTCAAGGATTCCTTAAAGAAATAGTAAAGAAATTAAATACGTTTTTATTTTCATAAATAATATTTTAGTTTAAAGATTTCCTTTCAATAAATAACTTGACTTACGTCATGACGTCTCCATTTCATAGTTTTACTACTAAGTACATACAAAATTAATCTGATGGAAAATATCTGGAGCAAATTTGACTATGCTTTCTTGGACTCCAATTTCGTCTGACAATACACTTTATCCATATGTTTTTTATACATTGTCTTTAGGAAATCTGTAAAATAAAAATATCGACAAAATTTTACAACACTACGCATGATCAAGAAAACCTCAAAGTAATTTTCTAAAAATCGCTAAAACATAAAAGTGAAGTTAATATTACGTATTGTTTTTCTACAAAATGATTCAGCGATATTTCATATGTATATAAGTGTACTTATTAGCTCACATTCAAGTAATGATATGAAAAAAAAAGACCAATTTAAGGTCAATAAATGTTGATTATTTTCCTTTCGCGACGAATGAGACTTGCAGCCCCAAACTACACAAGACATTGTGTTACGGAGTGCACAAACACACACTATTTGTAAATACCTAAAGAATTCTTGCTTTCTAATCACTTAAATATTAATAAAATATCATCAAAATATTACTAGCCACGGGACGCACAAAGAAATATTATACGAACAATTCAAATAGTTCAAACTCGGATGGTCTATCTTCGATACAAGGTACTATAGAATTTAGCCGTGTTATATATTTTTAACCAATTTCAATTTTTAATCAAAATGACAATTCAATCAATTCATCTAGTGACCACCTTGTGATATGCCAAAAGACAAATATTACTCATCTCTTACACTTACACAGTTTTGTGCTCTATGATAGAAAGAGACAAATAACACATAATGAATTCTTATTTTAATGTTCCTTCTATGCTTTAGTTGTTATTCTGAGTTTTACGTTATGAGCAGGGCGTGAGCTCCGTAAAAAGTATCCGTATAAGTAACCGTAAAACGTATCGCAAAAGTGTGGTGTAACATCTTTTTATGGCATACGTTTACTTTTTACGAGTTCGTAAAATGAATTTTTGGTGCAACCGGCTGATAGAGTTCTATGTTGTAACGCACACGAACTACAAAAAGTCGGTCACTGACAAAGTGATAAACGTATGCGTTGGTCGTTCAGAAAAATCGTGTCGACTATCGGGCTTACAAATAGTCGGTCGTGTGCGTTTGCCGTTATTCGTGTGTATGGATGGAGTAGGTTGGCAAAGGTTGGGTACGCGTTTATTTGCAGTAGCGGTCAGCCTTGGCCCAGAATTGCGCGTTCGCCAATTAAGCCTTTGTCACGACTTAACTTTCGCGATTAGGCCCCGAAATGTTTGTCGTTTGCATTTCGGGAAAAACAGCCCTTTATTTTTATTCGTTGAAGTACTTTTAGACTTAAGTTGTAGTTGTAGAGTCGATAGAAGTAACCTAACCTTATATTAGGTTGGGGAAAAAGTCTTTTCGCATTATAGTATGTATAAACTTGTAATAAAATCTCTTTGGCTATACTATTTGTATCTGGCTGGTTTTGATATCATTGAAAGTTTAAATTTTAAAGAACATAATTCCAAATTTAAATTAGGAAAATGTGTGATTTTCATTTGTTTTTCGTACCGCCAAGATGAGTGAAACTAATGAAGAAATTCGATACATTTTAAAATTTTACTACAAAAAAGGTAAAAATGCAACGCAAGCCGCGAAAAAAATTTGCGATGTTTATGGACCTAGTGCAGTGTCTGTGAGAGTAGCACAAATTTGGTTTAAGCGTTTTCAATCCGGAAATTTTGATGTCAAAGATGCACGTCGCTCTGGTCGCCCTATTACAGATAAAATGGATGCCATTTTTGAAAAAGTGGAGCAAGATCGGCATGTCAGTAGTTACGACGTAGCTGAAGAACTGGGAATTGAGCACAAAACAGTTTTGGCGCATTTGAAAAAAACTGGGTACACAAAAAAGCTCGACATTTGGGTACCTCACGAGCTCACTGAAAGAAACCTAATGAACCGTGTACTCATTTGTGATTCTTTATTACGACGTAATGAAACCGAACCATTTTTGAAGAAGCTGATAACTGGTGATGAAAAGTGGATCACGTACGACAAGAACGTGCGAAAAAGGTCGTGGTCAAAGGCCGGTCAGGCTTCACAGACTGTGGCGAAACCCGGGTTAACTCGCAACAAGGTGATGCTGTGTGTGTGGTGGGATTGGAAGGGCATTATTCATTCTGAGCTGTTACCACCAGGCAGGACCATCGATTCTGAACTCTACTGCGAACAACTGATGAGATTAAAGCAAGAAGTTGAGAGAAAGCGGCCGGAATTAATCAACAGAAGGGGTGTGGTTTTTCATCATGATAACGCTAGACCTCACACATCTTTAGCCACTCAGCAAAAATTAAGAGAGTTTGGCTGGGAGGTGTTAATGCATCCGCCGTATAGTCCTGACCTTGCACCTTCAGATTTCCACCTGTTTCGGTCTCTTCAGAATTCTTTAGGCAGTGTCAGGTTAACATCACGAGAGGACTGCCAAAACCACTTGTCGCGGTATTTTGACCAGAAGTCCCAAAATTTCTATAGCAATGGGATCATGTCCCTACCTACAAGATGGCAAAAAGTTATCGAACAAAATGGTACCTACATACTTTAGTTAAATGTAAATAAACTATATTAAAAAATGTTTTGAATTTTCTTAAAAAATGCGAAGAAACTTTTTCCCCAACCTATTATTTGTATTCACCAAGGATCTCTTGATTTTTATCTCATGTAACGGCAAGTAAGATCCCACAAATTGAATCAAAACTCAATATAAGCTTATACTTTTATAAACGTTTTACAAATAAGTCGATTTTCGCTTATAATGTATTCTTGGAAACAATCTTGTTATTGATTATAATGTTTATAATAATAAATAAAATAATTTGAGTCAGTGGGCCATGATTTAATTGCTCTATTGTAGCAAATAATCAGGGAAAAGCATTATACAAGTGCCTTCGATCAATGACACTACTCTCACGGGCGTTCATAGGCAGCGGTAACAGCTTTATCACATAGGCCGCAGCTGTACGCTATTCGCCACTAATCTATCTAACCAAAAGCAATTTGTTTTTTTTGTTTTGTTTTAAAAAAAAAAAACGGCGCCCCACTAGGATTTTCTCCTGTGTCGTGGGTGCAGTTACAAACATAGAATATCCACATGCACATACGCCCAGACCGGAACAAATTTCTGTCATTTTCATCATCATCATTTCAGGCAAGAGACGCCCACTGCTGGACATAGGCCTCCCCCAGGGATCTCCAAACCGATCGGTCCTGCGCCTCCCGCATCCAGCGGCTTCCCGCGACCTTCACCAGATCGTCGGTCCACCTTGTGGGGGGGGCCTACCAACGCTGCGTCTCCCGGTACGCGGCCGCCACTGGAGGACCTTTCCGCCCCAACGGCCGTCAGTCCTGCGAGCTATGTGTCCTGCCCACTGCCACTTAAGGTTTGCAATTCTTTGGGCTATGTCGGCGACTCTAGTTCTTCTACGGATCTCTTCATTTCTGATGCGATCGCGTAGAGAAACCCCGAGCATAGCCCTCTCCATTGCCCTTTGAGTGACATTGAGCCTTCTGATGAGACTCATTGTAAACGGCCACGTCTCAGTTCCGTACGTCATCACTGGTAACACGCACGAATTGAAGACTTTCGTCTTAAGACACTGCGGTAGATTGGCCGAGAATATGCTGCGTAGCTTCCCGAACGCTGCCCAGCCGAGTTGGATTCGTCGATTTACCTCTTTCTGGAAGTTGGACTTACCGAGCTGGACTATTTGTCCCAGGTAAACATATTCGTCAACAACTTCCAGTGTAGAGCCGCCAACCTTCACAGGAGTGGGTACTACATGGGAATTCACCATAATTTTGGTCTTGTCCATGTTCATTTTAAGACCCACTTGTTGGGAAACTCTACAGAGGTCTTCGAGCATTGTGCCTAGATCTTCCACGGTCTCAGCCATGACCACGATATCATCGGCAAAACGAAGGTGAGTCATGTACTCGCCGTTTATGTTGATGCCGAGTCCTCTCCAGTCCAAAAGCTTAAATACATCCTCCAGCGCAGCTGTGAACAGCTTCGGCGATATAACGTCACCTTGTCTCACACCTCGCTGAAGTCGTATTGGTTTCGAGTTCTGGTCCTGAAGGCGGACTGACATAGTGGCGTTTCCGTACAATGACTTCAACACTTGGATGTACCGGTAGTCTATTTGGCACCTCTGGAGTGACCTAAGCACGGCCCAGGTCTCGACAGAATCGAAGGCTTTCTCATAGTCCACAAACGCCAAGCATAGTGGCAGATTATACTCCTCGGTCTTCTGTATAACCTGCCGCAGCGTATGAATGTGGTCTATGGTACTATAGCCTTTACGGAATCCGGCTTGTTCGGGAGGCTGGAAGTCGTCAAACCTGCGCGCGAGACGATTCGTGATGACTCTCGAGAACAGCTTGTATACATGACTCAGGAGCGTGATGGGTCTGTAGTTCTTCAACTGGGCCCTGTCGCCCTTTTTGAAGAAAAGTGCCAAATTTCTGTAGGCCATACAAAACATTTGTCCCGTACGGGAATCGAACCCGCGTCCCGTTGCGTAGTAGGTGATCACTCGACCTCTGCGCTAAACGTGTCGTCAAATAAACATTTAAAAACCAATTTAGTCAACAAAAATGGAGAATCTACAAAACCATTTATAATTTTAAATAATAAGATCTGGTCTTTGTGCTCGCGGCGACCCAACAAAGATTTTGAGTAAACCAAGCTCCATTAACACAGCTCATATATAATCATCGGGGGCTCGAGCTTACCTTAGGTGAGGGTGTTAAGCCTTAGTCAACCACGCTGGCCCAGTGCGGATTGATCGATTTCACGTACACCTTTGAACATCTTCGCAGATGAATGCAGGTTGCCTCAGGATGTTTTTCTTTAACGTAGGAGAGTCGGACAAATGTACATATGAAATTCGAAAAACGAGAAACACATTGGTACATCTACATGGCGCAGGACTGAACCTCGGACCTTCTGATTAGAAGGTCGGTGCCGAGTTCACAGCGCCGCCGACGCTCCCCGCAGAACCAAGCATACTTATTCAATTCGTTGCTATAAAAGCGTAAGAAAATTCATAATACCAATGTTGATTGATCGCAAATGGTTTAAGAGTAAGCTTCATGGACAGTGTCGTGTAGGAGGCCGATTCCATCTCGTCGGAGGGGAGACTTGTGCCCAACAGTGGAACGTATATGTGTTAATGTGAACCATTAAATCAAATAACTAGCTATACATTAATATTCTATATTGAAAATGAGAGCGTCGGTGGCGCTGTGGTTTCGGCACTTGCCTTCCAATCGGGGGGTCGGGGTTCGAGACCCGCCATGTACCAATGTGTTTTTCGTTTCGAATTTCATATGTACATTTGTCTGATGCTCCTACGGTGAAGGAAAACATCGTGAGGCAACCTGCATACATCTGCGAAGAAATTCAATGATGTATGTGAAGTCGACCAATCCGCACTGGGCCAGCGTGGTTGACTAAGGCCTAATCACCCTAACATAGGGTAGGCTCGAACCCCTCGGTGGGGACGTATATGAGCTGTGATGATGATGATGATGATGATGATGATTGAAAATGAGGATGTAAGGGGTTGGAAGTAACACCACACGGCAGGCTAACCCCACCCGCACATGATGGTGGAAGATTGCTATAATCCCCTTATATAATTCTTGGGGGAAGCCTCTTTGTAGTGAGCGAATTAAAGCTGTCTTTATAAATGATGATAACTAAATGTACCTACTTACATCCTACAGGCTGTGTTTGTTATATCTTGATTAGCCGAAGTTTAATTATAAATTTAATTAAAACAAGAAGCTCGCCCTGCGCTACGTAAAAAACTTGGAACGGGTCATTTTGTCTTCACGCGCCTATGTGGCAGGCTATATATAAAGGTGGGTAAAAACTTGTTTCGTTTTAATTAACTTAGTAACCAAAATAAAATATGTTGTTTAACGAGATACATCAATATTAGCAACAAATAGTTAAATGAATTTAGAGGCAACATAGACCAATTTGGACAAATTTATTGAATATTTTAAGTACTTTTTAAAGGTCTATTAGGTCTACAGTGGTTTTGTTGATTAGAAAACACAAGAGCCCAACCAAACTTTTAGGGATATCGACATTCCAACTTTTGTCAGGAAGTTATGGAAGCGAAGGAACGAAGCGAGCGTGAACGCGAGCTCGATCCCCTTGCTAGTGCGAGGAGGCGTTAGAGGGTAGGGCGGCGAAGGAGAGGTTACAACGCTCTTATTCCGCCATCCTAGTGGGAGTCGGCGGGCGACGCGGATGGGTACCGCGTCGCCTGCATTGCACTCGACCCCTGCGACAGTGGGGGCAGTTAGGGAACACTAACTGCTCCCATGCCTCTGGCGGAGAGGGTAGCCCGTACCGTTCCACGTTGGGGCGGTACGGGCCAGGCCGGGAGACTTACGTGTGCTCAGCGCTCTGCGCATGCACGCAGTCGCCCAATTATGGCCGGAGAGGTGTTCCCGTGGGGCTTAGTGGGTAGCCGCGGCACTCTGTCGTGGAGTCCCACACACCCTTGCCCCTACCCGGGGGCTTGGACGGTGCGTAAAAGCATTCCCCACGTTAAAAAAAAAAAAAAAAAAAAGGGATATCTACATACCGCCTTTACAAAAAATATTCAACTTGGTGGGCCGCTTCCAATAAAGAATAGAAAAAAAAGGAAAGAAAGATTTGTAATAATTAAAAAACTACCCGTACAAAGAAAAAAACTGTGTCAAATAAGAAAATCTAATAAAATAAATCAATAAGCTCACGTTTCTACAAAAAGAAGTGAAATCCCACCAAAAACATTGTGTAAAAAACTAGCCGAGTATCGATGGAGCTGCTTGTTTATCTCTAAAAAGTAATGAAATCTAGACAAAGTCGTGCCAAGTCTAAGGTTCCTTACTGCGATTTCTTATTATTATAGTTAATGTTGTGTGACTTGGTCGTTGAACATTCTTTATACGTTAGTGGGTACAAGTCAACGGCCAAATCACACAACATTAACTATAATAATAATGAAATCGCAGTAAGGAACCTTATAGTGCAGTCATTGAAGCGAAAAATAGGGTCTTACCTCCGATTTTTTTACTGGTCTTCTACCCACTGGACCTTCAAGATTCGACCCAAAAGCAAAAAGTGCTTATTGGACCTCATTTACAGGGCCCATTCGACCTTCCTAAAAATATTATACTCAATGCGGCCATTGGACCTCTTTTTTGAATTCGACTGGTACCTACTGGACCTTCAAGATTAGACCCTATTGCAACTGTACCCATTGGACCTTATTTGTATGCCCCATTCGACCTTCCTTAAATATTATATTGAATGTGCCCGTAGGACCTTTTTTAGGGGTACCATTGGACCTTATTGACAGTTTTATTCAAAAAAGTACAGTCTTAAAGAAAATTGAAGACTAAAATGAAATTAATAGGAGCTGTAATAGAGCCAATACCATTGAAAAGTAAGTACTTATATCTCAATCGGCACAGCCACTAATTCCGAGCAGAAAAAAATATGGAGAAAACCGGACGTCCTTTTTTTTTCTTACAATTAGAGTTGTATTGATATTGATAGATATATACTCTCACGACATTCGTTCTGCTCTCGCCTCTTGTATTGTAGCGCAATGTTCAGTGGCAATATTTCTTTCTCGTTCTTGTCTATTGTTTACTTTCCAAAAAACTACCTGAAGGGTTGAAAAAAGGCTACTTTAAAGGAGTAACAAAAAACTGAGTTATTGTCAACTATTGATTTTAAGTAATATGTAGGTAGGATTAGAAGTTACATTCCTCCTATATTGGTTCTGTCGACATCGCACTTTAACATAATATTAAATCAAAGACAAAAATCTTTATACAATGTAAACCTTCCCAAGTATACTGTTGATAGTCAATGTGCATTTGATTAAATAAAATAGTTAAACTTAAACTAAAAAAAAACACCCATATTATTAACACGTTTTAAAAAATGGGAGATCAACTCAGAACTGAATATTAATTAACATAATTAATGACATGTAATTATGTCATTTTTTTCTATTAATTTTTAATTATATGCATGCTTAATCTGTTTTTATATCAATCAATTTTTCTATCTTAAGGTACCACTCGTCAAAGCTCTGCCGAAGGTAGATTAAAATCGATAGAATAGTATACTAACTAAACTGAAGTCTTTTTTTTTACCAAAAAGTAAATAATGTAATATTTTAATATAGGTTACAAATCACAGATCGATTAAATTTATGTGATTTATTTAAAATATTTTTATAATTTTTGTTTGGCAATTTAGGCTAACTTATAGTTATAAAAATATTCTCTATTGTCGTTAAAAGTAAGGTAAAAAAGGATCTGTGGTTATGTGATTATAGTAGGTTATCTATATTTTATTTCTTTTTTAAATTTGTTGCTGATGATTAATATGTTGAATTTTATAAATATGTTGATTAAATATTTTGATTTATATCTTTTGTTTTTATTTCTTTAACAATTTTACTTTTCTGCATGACTGTATGTAACATTCCAAAAGAAAAGAGCCAAATAGTCCAATGGGACACGTCTTTTTGATAAAAGGTCTGATGGATCCAATGGTGTAGGTAATGTGTAATTTTGAAGGTCCAGTGGGTACCATGTTGTTGATAGGAGGTCGAATAAGACGTATCGTTAATTTTGAAGGTCCAATGGGCACCAGATTTTTGATAGGAGGTCGAATACCCTACGCGTTCGTCAGCCGCGTCAATACGGTTGTCTCCATGTCTCGGTTCCCGTGTCGCGTACTCGTGTCTAAGCCGGTCCTAGCGATACATTGACAGTTATGTGTAAAAATGTTGTCTGTTTCCCTACAAAGAAGGCAGTGTGCATCAATGCACATTGTTAGCGATTATAATTAGGGGGTCAAACTAACATAAGCGAATTTTATTGTATTTCTTGAGGGATATTTACGGTATTCTGTGAGGATGTATATTGTACCTAAGTACTTACTTAAGCACTAACATAGCTCGTATAATGTACTACATGAAACGGAACGACCGATGATGAATGACGGTGTACGGTCAAACCATAACTGGTTTTTGTTACACCGGTATTGTAAAAACTTATTGTATTTATTTATGACTAGCTGTGCCCGCGAACTACGTTTCGCCATAAAAATACTTAACACAGTGCTTAGTTTTTTCCTCCATTTTATTCCATATGATTCAACTTTATTCTGCCTTTCTTGAGCATCGGCCATTTCGAAATTAGGACAATTTTCGTAGGTTCGTAATGCTCTTTTTCTAACAGTCCACAAAATTAAATACATTACATATTACTATAAACACAAAGTATAATTATTGTTTTAGAGACATTATTGATATTAATAAATTCTTCTTCAGTAGAAAGAACTACACAGTTGAAAGAATAATCTTTATCGTATTCATGTTTCGAATTAAAATAAACAATTGTTAATAAATTAGAACTGTATACGAATAAAGTTTAGATTTTATAATGGGTGTTGGTAGCACCAACAAAATATATTTTTTGGATATGACAACTTGGCCAATTTTGACTGGTCGTACAGTAAGCTCCTTGTCAAGCTATACTGTTTGACCTTTGAACCGTTCTTATGTCGCTCGTAATACTGGCAGTTTTCGTAGAGTTAATGTATAGCATGAATGGGGGGGTTACTGTACAAATACGTTTTCCGTATTCGATATCCGATCAAGGAATACAGACACGGAGTTTCGTGAACGTAGCGCAGACGTTCGTTTCTTCTCATTCGGGATTTCTACCATTCTACCTAAACGTACGTACAGAACGTGTTCCGTTCGTAATAAAAACGAACGTGTGCGGCAGTCAATGAGTATTTTGTATAGATTTGATGCATTCGGATGCCCGCATTCAGAAAACGAATGCGAAAAAACGTATTTATGCGGTTAGCCTTAAAATGTATTGAGACTTCCGTTTTTGTAACGTGTACTGTGCGATATAGTGTTGCTGGCATAGTTCGGTTAGCAAACTCGCCGTGATGACTAACATCCAACACACAAACTTGGAGTTATCGTTAGTTAGTTCACGATCGTTGCATTATCACGGTCTCGAAGGACACTAAACACAGGTAACATCTAACATCGAACATCCAATAGGCCCCGAAGCGGTTCTCAAACTTTTTTGGTGACGGAACCCTTTTGGGAAGCGAAATACTTGACGGAACCCTAAAATAAAACAATAGTTTTTAAAAGTGTATTCTTTATTAATAAGCATAATAAAAGTACGACCAGAGAGGGTGTTTTGATTTTTCTAAATTATTGCGGAACCCTTATAGGGGTATTGTGGAGCCCTAGGGTTCCGCGGAACACACTTAGAGCATGGCTGCTCTAGGTACCCTTCAGGGCCTACTTACATTTAATACCCCTATTGCTGGGTTTGAAAAGCAACTGTTATCCGTCTTTTTTGAGCGGCGGCCATGTTGAATTTACGTCAATGTTGCTACGTTCATAGTGCTCTACTGATCAAGGCCTTTCATTTGATACCCATATTGCTGGGCTTAGAAACGAACTTTTATCAGTTTTTTTTTGAGCAGCGGCCATATTGAATTTTGTGCTATTTTCCTAGGTTCATAGTGCTCTACTCTTCAAGGCCTTTCATTTGATACCTATATTGCTAGGTTTGGAAACGAAGTTTTATCCACCTTTTTTGAGCGGTGGCCATGTTGAATTTATTTATGTGTTGCTAGGTTCATAGTGCTCTACTCATCAAGGCCTTTCATTTGATATGCATATTGCTGGGTTTGGAAACGAACTATTATCCATTTTTTGAGCGGCGGCCATGTTGAATTTATAGCAATTTTCCTAAGTTCATAATGCTCTACTCTTTTAGGCTTTTCATTTAATACCCATATTGCTAGGTTTGGATACGAACTTTTATCCTTTTTTTTTGAGCGGCGGCCATGTTGAATTTAGGTCGATTTTGCTAGATTCCTAATGCTCTACTCTTCAAGGCTTTTCATTTGATACCCATATTGCTAGGTTTGGAAACGAACATTTATCCGTTTTATTTGAGCGGCGGCCATGTTGAATTTATGTCAATGTTGCTAGGTTCATAGTGCTCTACTTAACAAAGCCTTTTATTTGATACCCCTATTGCTGGGTTTGAAAACGAACTTTTATCCATTTTTTGAGCGGCGGCCATGTTTAATTTAGGGCAATTTTCCTTAGTTCACATTGCTCTACTCTTTTAGGCCTTTCAGTTGATACCCATATTGCTAGGTTTGGAAACGAACTTTAATCTATCTTTTTAGAGCGGCGGCTATGTTGAATTTATGTCAATGTTGCTAGGTTCATAGTGCTCTACTCATCAGGGCCTTTCATTTGATACCCATATTGCTGGGTTTGAAAACGAACTTTTATCCTTTTTTTTTGAGCAGCGGCCATGATGAATTTAGGTCGATTTTCCTAGGTACCTAATGCTCTACTCTTCAAGGCCTTTCATTTGATACCCATATTGCTGGGCTTGGAAACTAACTTTTATCCACCTTTTTTGAGCGGCGGCCATGTTAAATTTATGTCAATGTTGCTAGGTTCATAGTGCTCTACTCTTCAAGGCCTTTCATTTGATACCCATATTGCTAGGTTTGGAAACTAACTTTATTCCACCTTTTTTGAGCGGCGGCCATGTTGAATTTATGTCAATGTTGCTAGGTTCATAGTGCTCTACTCATCAATGCCCTTCATTTGATACCCATATTGCTAGGTTTGGAAACTAACTTTTATCCACCTTTTTTGAGCGGCGGCCATGTTGAATTTATGTCAATGTTGCTAGGTTCATAGTGCTCTACTCATAAATGCCTTTCATTTGATACCCATATTGCTGGGTTTGTAAACGAACTTTTATCCGTTTTATTTGAGCGGTGGCCATGTTGAATTTAGGGCGATTTTCCTATGTTCATAGTGCTCTACTCATCAAGGCCTTTCATTTGATATGCATATCGCTGGGTTTGGAAACGAACTTTATCGGCAGTCATGTCAAATTAAGTCAACGTGTCTAGGTTCAATGTGTTCTACTCTTTAGGTTCTTCGTTCGATATCTATGTTCCTTGGGTGGATCCAAAAAAATGTGATCCGTCATTTTAGACATTAGGATCAAGAGTCCCGTCCCGTCCCTCTACGCGTAACCCAGAACATTGCAGTCAGATATTTTTTTTTAATTATCAATATTAATCTATTACTTTTAATAGTTTTAAATGGATGAAAGAGTTTGATTCCTTAGTCCTAATGTAAAAACATATAACACCTTTCAAAATACCTTGAAAAGAGTATCTTCATTTTTCAACATTTCAAATATTTCAAAAATTGTACCGATTTTGTGAAAATTAGTCAAGAATTAAACCAATCTACAAATTTTATGGTCACACGATAAGTATTATCATAAAAAATGCTTTATACATTGGTTGTATGGCTTGATCTTTTTGCCTTACCACCACGGTACGACATAAGAAAAAGACAATTTGGTTGGCGAAATCCAGTTGGGCACAGCCATTAACAGAAAATATTAAATTTTATTTGTACTATGTGAAACACTTCATTCCTGCCTTTCAATTTTCGAAATCCAATTACTTAAGATCAGGCTGTATGGCGTAGTTCCATTGCCTTTCCTTCGTGGAAGAAAATACCTTCTCTCTGTACTATGTGACAGACTTGTCAAAATAATTTCACGTGCGCCATGTTGTTTTTCTACCTAAAGCCAATTCGAAAATTTTATATGGTATTTTTTCACTAAAAATAAAAAGTGAATCTAAACAAACGAAATTATGCCTAAATGTTCTTCCGGAAAATTCTAAGCATTGTGGTGTAAGCCATATCAAATTCTGTCCAGTAGTTTCGGAGATCTTTCCGGACAAACAGACAAACAAACAAACAAACAAACAAACAAACAAACAAACCAACCAACAAACAAACAATTTTTTTTAAAACTATTCTATCGTGTTCTGCTAATGATTTTAAGGCGACCTGTGTATTTTTTTTCCTAATATTTCGCAATTACAGATTCTTGTACCCCTACGATTTTCTCTATATATAATAAAATCGTAGGGGTACAAAAATCTGTAATTGCGAAATATTAAGAAAAAAAATACACAGGTCGTCTTAAAATCATTAGCAGAACACGATAGAAAAGTTTAAAAAAAAAATGTTTGTTTGTTTGTTTGTTGGTTTGTTTGTTTGTTTGTTTGTTTGTTTGTTTGTCTGTTTGTCCGGAAAGATCTCCGAAACTACTGGACAGAATTTGATATGGCTTACACCACAATGCTTAGAATTTTCCGGAAGAACATTTAGGCATAATTTCGTTTGTTTAAATTCACTTTTTATTTTTAGTGAAAAAATACCATATAAAATTTTCGAATTGGCTTTAGGTAGAAAAACAACATGGCGCACGTGAAATTATTTTGACAAGTCTGTCACATAGTACAGAGCTTGTACAGAGAGAAGGTATTTTCTTCCACGAAGGAAAGGCAATGGAACTACGCCATACAGCCTGATCTTAAGTAATTGGATTTCGAAAATTAAGGCAGGAATGAAGTGTTTCACATAGTACAAATAAAATTTAATATTTTCTGTTAATGGCTGTGCCCAACTGGATTTCGCCAACCAAATTGTCTTTTTCTTAAGTCGTACCGTAGTGGTAAGGCAAAAAGATCAAGCCATACAACCAATGTATAAAGCATTTTTTATGATAATACTTATCGAGTGACCATAAAATTTGTAGATTTGTTTAATTCTTGACTAATTTTCACAAAATCGGTACAATTTTTAAAATATTTGTAATGTGGAAAAATGAAGATACTCTTTTCAATGTATTTTGAAAGGTGTTATATGTTTTTACATTAGGACTAAGGAATCAAACTCTTTCATCCATTTAAAATTATTAAAAGTAATAGATTAATATTGATAATAAAAAAAAATATCTGACTGCAATGTTCTGGGTTACGCGTAGAGGGACGGGACGGGACTCTTGATCCTAATGTCTAAAATGACGGATCACATTTTTTTGGATCCACCCAAGGAACATGGATATCGAACGAAGAACCTAAAGAGTAGAACACATTGAACCTAGCCACGTTGACTTAATTTGACATGACTGTCGATAAAGTTCGTTTCCAAACCCAGCGATATGCATATCAAATGAAAGGCCTTGATGAGTAGAGCACTATGAACATAGGAAAATCGCCCTAAATTCAACATGGCCGCCGCTCAAATAAAACGGATAACAGTTCGTTTCCAAACCCAGCAATATGGGTATCAAATGAAAGGCATTGATGAGTAGAGCACTATGAACCTAGCAACATTGACATAAATTCAATATGACCGCCGCTCAAAAAAGGTGGATAAAAGTTAGTTTCCAAACCTAGCAATATGGGTATCAAATGAAAGGCATTGATGAGTAGTGCACCATGAAACTAGCAACATTGACATAAATTCAACATGGCCGCCGCTCAAAAAAGGTGGATAAAAGTTAGTTTCCAAGTCTAGCAATATGGGTATCAAATGAAAGGCCATGAAGAGTAGAGCATTAAGTACCTAGGAAAATCGACCTAAATTCAAAATGGCCGCCGCTCAAAAAAAAGAATAAAAGTTTGTTTTCAAACCCAGCAATATGGGTATCAAATGAAAGGCCCTGATGAGTAGAGCACTATGAACCTAGCAACATTGACATAAATTCAACATAGCCGCCGCTCTAAAAAAAAGAATAATAGTTCGTTTCCAAACCTAGCAATATGGGTATCAACTGAAAGGCCTAAAAGAGTAGAGCATTATGAACTAAGGAAAACTGCCCTAAATTAAACATGGCCGCCGCTCAAAAAATGGATAAAAGTTCATTTTCAAATCCAGCAATATGGGTATCAAATAAAAGGCTTTGATAAGTAGAGCACTATGAACCTAGCAACATTGACATAAATTCAACATGGCCGCCGCTCAAAAAAGATAGATAAAAGTTCGTTTCCAAACCTAGCAATATGGGTATCAAATGAAAGGCATTGAAGAGTAGAGCATTAGAAACCTAGCAAAATCGAACTAAATTCAACATGGCCGCCGCTAAAAAAAAAAGGATAAAAGTTCGTTTCCAAACCTAGCAATATGGGTATCAAATGAAAAGCCTAAAAGAGTAAAGCGTTATGAACTTAGGAAAATTGCTATAAATTCAACATGGCCGCCGCTCCAAAAATGGACAATAGTTCGTTTCCAAACCCAGCAATATGGGTCTCAAATGAAAGGCCATGATGAGTAGAGCACTATGAACCTAGCAACATTTACATAAATTCAACATGGCCGCCACTCAAAAAAGGTGGATAAAAGTTAGTTTCCAAATCTAGCAATATGGGTATCAAATGAAAGGCCTTGAAGAGTAGACCATTAGGTACCTACGAAAATCTACCTAAATTCAACATGGCCGCCGCTCAAAAAAAGGATAAATGTTCGTTTTCAAACCGAGCAATGTGGGTACCAAATGAAAGGCCTTGATGAGTAGAGCACTATGAACCTAGCAACACAAATAAATTCAACATGGCCGCCGCTCAATAAAGGTGGATAAAAGTTCGTTTCCAAACCTAGCAATATAGGAATCAAATGAAAGGCCTTGAAGAGTAGAGCACTATGGACCTAGGAAAATAGCACAAAATTCAATATGGCCGCTGCTCAAAAAAAACTGATAAAAGTTCGTTTCTAAGCCCAGCAATATGGGTATCATATGAAAGGCCTTGATCAGTAGAGCACTATGAACGTAGCAACATTGACGTAAATTCAACATGGCCGCCGCTCAAAAAAGACGGATAACAGTTGCTTTTCAAACCCAGCAATAGGGGTACTATATGAAAGTAGGCCCTGAAGGGTACCTAGAGCAGCCATGCTCTAAGTGTGTTCCGCGGAACCCTAGGGCTCCACACTACCCCTATAAGGGGTTCCGCAATAATTGAGAAAAATCAAAACACCCTCTCTGGTCGTACTTTCATTATGCTTATTATAAAGAATACACTTTTAAAAACTATTGTTTTATTTTAGGGTTCCGTCAAGTATTTCGCTTTCCAAAAGGGTTACGTCACCAAAAAAGTTTGAGAACCGCTTCGGGGCCTATTGGATGTTCGATGTTAGATGTTACCTGTGTTTAGTGTCCTTCGAGACCGTGATAATGCAACGATCGTGAACTAACTAACGATAACTCCAAGTTTGTGTGTTGGATGTTAGTCATCACGGCGAGTTTGCGAACCGAACTATGCCAGCAACACTATATCGCACAGTACACGTTACAAAAATGGAAGTCTCAATACATTTTAAGGCTAACCGCATAAATACGTTTTTTCGCATTCGTTTTCTGAATGCGGGCATCCGAATGCATCAAATCTATACAAAATACTCATTGACTGCCGCACACGTTCGTTTTTATTTTACGAACGGAACACGTTCTGTACGTACGTTTAGGTAGAATGGTAGAAATCTCGAATGAGAAGAAACGAACGTCTGCGCTACGTTCACGAAACTCCGTGTCTGTATTCCGTGATCGGATATCGAATACGGAAAACGTATTTGTACAGTAACCCCCCCATTCATGCTATACATTAACTCTACGAACACCGCCAGTATTACGAGTATTACGACATAAGAACGGTTCAAAGGTCAAACAGTATAGCTTGACAAGGAGCTTACTGTACGACCAGTCAAAATTGGCCAAGTTGTCATATCCAAAAAATATATTTTGTTGGTGTTACCAACACCCATTATAAAATCTAAACTTTAGTCGTATACAGTTCTAATTTATTAACAATTGTTTGTTT
Organism: Schoenobius gigantellus; assembly: GCA_963935595.1. Taxonomy (NCBI): domain Eukaryota; kingdom Metazoa; phylum Arthropoda; class Insecta; order Lepidoptera; family Crambidae; genus Schoenobius; species Schoenobius gigantellus. The sequence goes on from OZ012552.1 coordinate 30,442,142, forward strand.
TAATTCGAAACATGAATACGATAAAAATAATTCTTGCAACTGTGTAGTTCTTTCTACTGAAGAAGAATCTATTAATATCAATAATGTCTCTAAAACAATAATAATACTTAGTGTTTATAGTAATATGTAATGTATTTAATTTTGTTGACTGTTAGAAAAAGAGCATTACGAACCTACGAAAATTGTCCTAATTTCGAAATGGCCGATGCTCAAGAAAGGCAGAATAAAGTTGAATCATTATTAAATAAAATGGAGGAAAAAACTAAACACTGTGTTAAGTATTTTGATGGCGAAACGTAGTTCGCGGGCACAGCTAGTATTATATATAGAGATTAATAATAATAATAAAAAAAAAATAGGTCCTATCGTGTAGGTAAGGTCCAATTATGAAGGTCCAGTGGGTACAAGACCTTTTTACTGTGAACCGATTTGCATGAAATTTTGGAATTAGGCTCATCTTACCCTTAACTTCAAAAGTGAAAAAGATCTGAGCTCCGCCTATTATTTTTAAGGGGTGTAAACAACCCCTTAATGGAAAAATTGACATTGAGCCGTTTAATCGCTAGAAAACGTGTTTAAGGGGTGAAATTGTAGTGTTTTCTAACACAATTACCTCATAATAAAATCATTGTCAACCCCTTGAAAACCTTACAACCCTTGCAAACAACCCCTAAATTGAAAAAATCACAAAAAATACTTTGGTATGACATAAAAAGATTTAAGTATAGAGTAAATAATATTTTATGTTCTCTATCATAATTATCGAATTTTTAACCCCCTTTCGACCCTTAAAAATAACCCCTTGATAAAAATTAAAAAAAAATATATTTTGATGAAATGAAAAGGATTTAAATGTTATTCCACATTCTCGAAAATTATTATCATATTCTAAAGCTTTTCAACCCTTAAAACTACCCCTAAATTAAAACAGTAAATAATAATAATAATAAAATTTATTTCAGACTTTCACAAAATCCATATAAATTTGTTAGTAAGTTCCTTAATCCTATGTTAGTAAATAGAGGGTTGCACAAAATAAAATAAAATAATAATTAATTCAAAAACTTGAGTGTTCCTCCCAAAATAATAATAATAATAATAAATATATATGATTACACATTTAAAAATAATTTTAATTATAGAGTAAGAAATCACCATTTATTGAATAAAATATAAACTTACAAGTTGTCTAAAACTGCACCAGGATTGAATTAGTAATAAATTTTACAAAATTCGGCAACAAGAGCATGACAATGCATAAAAAAGTTTACTAAGTAAAAAAAAATACGATTGGTTTTTGGACCATAACTTCTTCAATTTTGATGCTATCACAACTTATAAAAAGCCATTTAAAGGTAATTAAAAGAGCTACAACTTTTTTCATTACAATATATAGTGAAAAACCTTTTATTTTAAAACGGTGAAGGGTCAAAGGGCTCGAGAGAGAGAGACTGCGATTGCGCTGCCGCGCGTTCTTTAAACAATCATATCTCCGTCAATTTTTGTGTGACAGAAAAAATAAAAATAATTTTATTGTCAGAAAAAGACCTACCTACATATTTTATCATTATACTTTTATACGTATCTTTCATCATTTTCGAGATATTATGAAAAGAAGGTGGTTTTTGTAAAAATGCGAAATTTTTTTAAAAAAAATATGTGTCCTAAAGCAGCCAAACTGCTAGAATCCATCAAACTCTTTATATCAAAGTTAATTCTAGACGGAATACGATTAATTTTAATTTTGGTGGAAATGCCACTTATATGAAACCCCCTTGATTTAAAAGAAAAAACCTATAGATGTTCCTCTTAATTGCATTACAGCTCACTCATTTTACGTGCAAAAGACTTTTAACAGTGCTCATTATAAAGCTTATTTCAAGAACTACAAAACCCTATTTCATTAGAATGCATAAAAACTATCTGTTCGCCGCTAGATGGCTTTGAATATGTCGATTAAATTTCAGACAAAATAAAAAACGGCTTTGATCTTTAATATCTAGCTTAATATTGCACTTAGAACACTTTATAAAAAACCGATTTGTTCAGTTTTTTACCTGCTACAATTTTGTTCATAATAAAATTTTCGTTAAATTGCATCTTTTTGGAGATATTTGCAAAAAACCGATGAAAAACGTGAAAAAATTCCGAATTTTCAATTGCCAATAACTTGAAAAGTATTGGGTTTTTTGAAAAACTTTATAAAACATTTTTGAAGTGAGAACTTCTTTAGCGGCGTTGTATACTTTTTTTGTCATGGGTAAAAAATGTTAGACTCGCGTCAGGACACGTGACCGTCAGGACACGTGACCCTGATCGAAAATTCGTAAGACCAATTAAAATGGAAATGGCCGCAGGAACTGTCGAGGTGCGGTGAGGGGTTCACGTAAGCCGGCCGAGAACAATAGCGGCTGGCAGTACTGGAAGTCACACGTCACTTGAGACAGTTTTAATCAATTTATTTACATTGTTAGGAAAAATCTAAATTGTGCTTTTATTTGATTTTGTTGTAAATATTAATTAGGTAAGTTAGTATAAATTAAATATTATTTATTTGTTATAAAATTACGTTTTTAAGTAGTATATTAATGTCTGTTTTGATCATATTTTTAATTTAATTGTAAATATTTTGATTCATTATTACTAGTTATATAATTATGTACGCACAACGTTACAACAGGAAGTTGATTTTTCTGAGGGATAAACTTTTTAATGTAAAATAAATTGTCATGTTTGTGTACGATATCGCAATAAAAAAATATTGTATTCTACCACATAAAAGATAGTACTTTTATTCTGATAATTAAAGCAATTCGTGCAAAATTATTCCATAACCATTCCAAAATATCCAAAACGCACAACGTTAATACTTAAGTTTTCACTTCTGCCGGCACTCCCGGAGTGCAACCCGTCATTTTTTTTCTTAAAATTAGGCCTTCTATCGATATCCGAGGTTATTTTGAAAAAAAAAAAAAATACACCACCGAGAAGGGGTGGCAACCACCCCCAGGGTGGGTGCGGAGTTCAGATCATTTTCACTTTTGAAGTTAAGGGTAAGATGAGCCTAATTCCAAAATTTCATGCAAATCGGTTCACAGTAAAAAAATTCAGAGCAATAACGCTTCAATGACTGCACTATTAGACTTGGCACGACTTTGTCTAGATTTCATTGCTTTTTAGAGATAAACAAGCAGCTCCATCGAGACTTGGCTAGTTTTTTACAGAATGTTTTTGGTGGGATAGTTTTGACGTTCTAAAACTTTTGCACGACTTAGTATTAAGTCAAATCATATTACAAGATTGCCAGCAACAAAAAAAAAATTTTTTTGTCGGCCTGTGATAATTTTAAATTGGTGATAGAGTTTGTGAACGTAAGAGTGAACGAGAAAATCTTAAGACTATATATACACGAAATATTTTTCCTCAATTCTTTCTAAGCTCCAACATATTGAACCGTTTATAGCACTATTTTATACCTTTTTAAAAAGAAAATTATTACAGTAGAGTCTTCAAATCCACAAAGATAAATTTTCCTACAGATTTTAAAAATGGTTTATTTATTTAAATTATACATAGATTTTTCCCTTTCACATATTTTACCAGGTTAGTAACTTAGTACTGAGTCAGCGAAACCTTCATCTCATCTACGTCTGCCGCACAGCAGTATGATACTTGTACTGCTGTGTTCCGGTAGGACGGGTAAGACAAGCGGTTAAGTTGCTGGGATATCTTATGCTAAGATGTGTGGCACCATACATTTTGGTCCTCGTGACTGTTGCAGATTTCCAAATTTTACAAGAGCAACAATGTTTAAGGCGACAGGGATTATCAGACGGGCTGCCTGTTCGCCTATTTAGTTGCATAAAAAATATAACATGACGTGTTATACTAAACTGATCATTGATAATTCAGAATATCAACTTGTATCTATTGTGCTCGAATAACTGGCTCTTCCTATTGCACTGTGTTTAGCGGGAGTTTATGCCAGTATTCATCAGAACAATGGTTCATTTAACTCAATTCAGTTCAAACATTCCCCGCTCGAGGGCAAACAGTTCTCGCGTCACTGTGCTAGTTCAGGTGACGTGAATTTTTGATCGGACTGCAACTTCAATCTTACTATCGGTAAGATAGGCACATAGGAACGCGCCGAACAGGCGTCAGAGCCGATAGAATCTACGCATGAAAGATTCGAGCTTAAAGATGAAAGACATCTTTACTGGCCCACAAACAAATTGTTAGTGGCTAAACGGTCCTACCTCCTCAAATAATGCTTCTGTTCGAATTGTAAACCAGGTTTGGTTTTCAGATGGAACGATCGAGCAGCGACGATCTTTTTTACAATTTATTTGTTCACGCTCGAGGAAGAGCGAGTGGCACACTGCATTGTAGTCTGTGCAGTGAGAGCCTTTTTTTTTGGCGGCCGGCCGCATGTGACATGTCAGTTGAGTCGAGTCGAAATGTCACGACATTGTTAGAGGTTAGGATGATGTCCGGGCATCCATAAAATATAATACACAGTATATAACTAGCAAATTGTATTTTGCGCGGCGCACCTAATATCGGGGTGCGAAAGCCCGCTTTGAGTTGTGCAACGGTGTCAAAATCGCGTGTGTGAGCCGTGGTGGCCTAATAGGCATTTGTAGTGCTCCGGTCTCCACCGGTGGATCCACTGCAGAACTTCAGGAGCCGCGACTTCATAACAAAATATGCGTCGAAATTTCCCCGATTTCGCAGCGTCACAAGAAATCTTAAATTATACGTGTTAATGAAATTGCCTGAAAGAAGTTTGTTCAGAATCGACAGTAGAATTATTAATTCCACCAATTAAAAAAATGGGTCAGATTGTATCCAAAAAACATTTTTCAATAAATTTTAAATTTTCTTAACTCTATAGTCTTTATCCCTTTCGGAAGCACGCGCGCGGCACGACGACTGGCGAGTATTAAACTCGCGACTGCGCGCGGCTTAGCACCATCCAATTTTACCAATTTTTTTTGTCGTCAACTCGCGTGCACATATAAACTACCTACAGTCAAATAAAAAAGGAATAAGAATTTTTTATAAAATCTAACAGTCTTACGTGTCGTATGTAGAACCACTTGAATTCTTTTTCCTAGTGTCATTACCTAAAATAGTCATAGCAGAGGAACCCACGGGAGTTTGGGGACCAGGATGGCATAAGTCATGAAGAGGTTTTCCCCTGGCGATCGTGACTCGTTATCACACTCTTTATGAATCCAAAGTGAACTTCTTTATTGATTCTGCTATCCTGGTACCTGGAACCGACCAATTCATATAAGTCTCTCAAAACCTATATTTTGTTTTATTTTAACTTAAGTTCCGGGCCCAGTCTCGTAATAATCGGTATTCTATCAGAATTATCAGAGAAGTAATATTTTTTTTAGTTATTAAAAATGCAATGAAGGAAATACATTTCTTCACCGTGACCCGTGAAATGAATGCCCATACGAAAACAAAAGGTGATGAAGGCCTTAACAACTCAGTTTTCTCTTCTTCATTCCTCGTATTCCCCTTTTGTAATTCTTATTTGTAATTATTGTCAGTACACGATAAGAACTTGTACGCTTTCAAAGTCACTTGTATAAAATAATATACGTATAACCTTTCATCCGTGGCGAAAAGGAAGTGAGTACACTTCAAAGCTTATTAAAAGAACAAGCTTCCTCTATTTATCTCAAGAAATATTGTTTGATCTATTTTTAGAGACAGACGTCTCCTCCAGGATGAAGATTAATATTTCCCAGCTTCCTACATATATAGGTACAGAATACCTTATGGTATGCGGGCACATAATTACATTACACAACGAATAACAAAAAATAAATGACGGAAGCAATAGGCAGTCACATTGCTCCACAGGAATCTCTTTCATGCAAGCATAGAAAATATTTTTCTGGCAGTGAAATTACGGGGTACCTACTTACTACCTACCGTGACTTTACATGCTATGTCACAAGTTGGCAACGTACACTGTGGTTCTTGTGAGGGTTGCAGATTTGCTGTGAATCTCACAAGTGCCATATGTACTATAGGTAATTGTTACCAGTTGCCATCAGGTGGACGGTATGCTTGTTTGCCAACTTAGTTGTAACTATAAAATAAAAAAACCCTTTTAAAAACAAGCTTTTATTTAAATGTGCTAAAAAGAAAAAAATAACTTTTACACTAAAACTTTTACTTATAACGTAAATTTCACATTTGACACAATTTAAAAGGGTTTTTTTACATTTAATTTATTTTTTACTTTTTAGATAATACTGGACACGTTTCTCAGTCTGTTCATCTCATTCAACGCATCATTGTTGCAAGGTCGTTTGCCGGAACGTCTATACAGAATTTCAGCTCAATCGGTTTAAGATATCTACTTCAAAATTGATTTTTAGCTTTAGAAGTACGACATATTGGATTAATAGTGACATCACTTAATTTTTCAAGTTATTCTTAGCAAGACCTTTTATTTGCTACCTATATTGTAGGAGTGCATTAAAAATAATTGGTCCGCCATCTTGGGTATGCAGCCATCTTGGATTTAGAATGACGTCACACAGTTAACTGTGCATTTTCATCCAAACTGCGTGTATACAAAATTTCAGCTCAATGTTAAAGACATCTACTTCAAAATTGATTTTAAAGCTTTAGAAGTCCGCCATAATGGATAAATAGTGACGTCACATTATTTTTCGAGTTACTCTTAGCAAGACCTTTTATTTGATACCCATATTGTAGGGGTGCATTAAAAATAATTGATCCGCCATCTTGGGTATGCCGCCATCTTGGACCTAAAATGACGTCACACAGTCAACCATGCATTGTCATCCAAACTGAACGTGTATACAAAATTTCAGCTCAATCGGTTAAAGATATCTGCTTCAAAATTGAGTTGCAAGATTCCACCCGAACATACGTACATTGCAAGTTAAATAAAAGCTTGTAAAAAAAAGACAATCGTCGGTTTAAGGTATTCTGGATCTAGTACTTAATTTTACTTTAGGGAAATTCTGTACCTGAACGTAACAAAATTAAATGTCTCATGAATAGAGTAGTCTGCGTGGTAACCTCTACCTTTGCTATTTCTTCCGCAAATCAGCTGTTCCCCTTTTTTTTAACGAGGTGGAATGCTGTTGTGCACCGTGCCTGCCGATGGCTAATCGATAGGCGTGTGTGGGACTCTCCCTGATCAGTGCAGGGCATACCCACTAAACCAACCTCGATGTCCATCTTGTCCATAGTCAGGGTGGTCCGGGGTCTGGGTAACCCCATTTCTGCGAACCACCCCGGGATAGACCGGTCAGCTACGGGCCGGGTCTTCACGCCTTTGGGGTTATTACCATAAACATGGCGGCAATACCCAGACGGGGGGGCCTTTAATTGCGCGTATCAGGAGTCACCCTAGCGCGCAGGCCACACCTAGAGCGGTTATGGAAGGTGGGCTACAAAAACTCGCCTTCTACCGCCCAACCGTCTGCGAAATCAGCTGTACCCCTAACACGAACAACTATCGTTAATGATAATGATAATGATAATTTATTTGTCATAACATGGGTGTATAAACAAAGATATTTCATAAATTGTATGGTATCACCATGTTTCACCATTTGGCATACAAATATTTATAAAATTTGAAAAAGTTAACTTTAAAAATTAGCAAAGTGCAATCAATTAGTAATAATGTCAAGGTTGATAAAATAAGTACAATTCATAAGTCAATATTTAAATTTAGGCATGTCAAATAATACAATTCTCATATAAGGTAATATATAAAAAAATAATAAATCATTCAGTATGTCACAAACTAAAAAAATATAAATAAAATTTAAAATATACAATTAATACTTAAGTCAATTGAAAATAAAATTACACCAATAAAACATTCTTATAATACTCTAATCAATATAAATTTTCTTATCATTTAAAAACTCGTCAATAGTATAATAACATTTACTTGTCAACATTGATTTCAATTTTCTTTTAAAGCATGCTATTTTCAGATCTTTTAAATAATCTGGTAACTTATTATAAATCGTTGGGGCCATTCTAAGTATGCTTTTACGTATCAAGGCAGTTCTACATTGATGGAGAGATAATTGTGTTACATACTGTTTTCTTATTGGTTGATTTCTAGTCTCCGATATAAATTTAAATAGGTGTGTATTTGATTTTACAAAGCAAGCAATTTCAAAGATATACAGACATGGTAATGTTAAGATATAAAATTTCTTGAAGTAAGGAGCACAACTATCTCTTATCTTAAGACCAAACATAGATCGAATACATCGTTTTTGCACCTTAAATAACATTTCTTTAGCAGATGCATTTCCCCAGAAAATAATCCCATAGCGTAAAACTGAACCTACTAGTCCATGGTACGCCATAAGTACTGCTTCTACATTTACTACTTTGGATAAGTTATATAATACATATGCAAATTTACTCAAGCGCTTGCAGAGATGTTCAATTTGTGGTTGCCAAGTTAATTTATTGTCAATCATCAGTCCTAGAAATTTTATTGTATCTGTGTCACCTATTTCTGTTTCTTTATAATATACTTTGTCACTAATTGATCTATGAAAATGCATTAACTTTGTTTTTGATAAGTTAATGTTTAAATTATTACTATCAAGCCATTGTACAAGGTCATATACGGTTTTTTCAATTGAGATGTGTGATCTAGAATATTATGAGAATTTAACATAATATTAATATCGTCAGCAAATAATACCATTGGATGTGATATATTTTTTGGAATGTCATTAATATAGAGCAAAAATAAAAGAGGGCCCAATACACTTCCCTGAGGCACACCATATTCTACAGTTCGTTCGTTAGATAAAAATTTGCATTCATGTTTAGTTTTCTTGGATACCCTTAAAATTTCAGTCATTTGTATCCGGTTAGTAAGATATGATTTTATTAAAGCTAGAATATTTCCTCTTATACCGATAGCTTCTAGTTTCAACAATAATTTAGTCAAATCAACACAATCGAACGCTTTAGTCATGTCTGCATAAATAGCACTTACAATATATTTATTATCAATATTTTTTAAAATGTTACTTATAAAGCCAAAAATTGCTATGTTTGTGGTTTTGTTCTTTCGAAATCCCATCTGTTCATCACATAGTATTTTAAATTTCTCTAAATAGCTGTAGAGTCTCTTATATATGAGTTTTTCAAATATTTTTGAAAAAATAGAGGTAAGTGCTATTGGCCTGTAATTTTGCATATTAATTCTGTCTCCTTTACCTTTGAACAGTGGCTTCACAATAGCAATTTTTAGGTCTGATGGATACACTCCGTTGTCAATACACTTATTAAATATGTCAGCTAAATGGGGAGCAATTATATCAATAACAGATTTAACAACTTTTGTTGATATATCATCATATCCAACACTGTTAGTGGTCTTCAATTCATTAGTGCATCTAATTATATCAATTGGTAATACAGGATTCATAAAAAATGTTTGTACTTGGTTTGGCAATCGTTTGTTAACTATGCTTGAGTAATCAATTGTCTTAACCTGGTCAATAAAAAAGTTATTGAAAGTGTTAGCTATATCTTTAGGTTTATTTATGATATGGTTACCATTTTGGATATACTGTATATAGTGTTTTTTGCTTACATTATTATGTTTATTAATAATATTCCATGACGCTTTTGACTTGTTTTTCAAAGTTTTTATGATAAAGTCATTTTGAGATTTCTGAGTCAGTTTTATTACCTTTTTATAAATATTATTATATTGCTTAAATTTGGTTTTGTTTTCCATTGAAGGTTTAAATCGGCAACGCCACAATAATAATCTACGTTTTCTACTACAAGTCTTTATACCATTTGATAACCATTTCACTTTTTTATTTAAATTATTTCGTATTACTTTATATGGAAAACATTGATCATAAAATAATTTAAATATGTCAAAAAACTTTTGATAGGCAAGATTAGCGTCATATTCTGAAAGTAAATCATCAAAACTAAGGCTGCGAAGGCAATCCTTAAACTTTTCAATATTTTCTATAGAAAAATCACGTTTTTTTGTAAACCACACTGTATTTTTTATAGTTTTTTTCACAGGTATAGTTAAAACTTGTGCAGTATGATCTGATAATCCTAAATCTAACACCTTACAGTAACATCCTTTTGTGTAATTGTACGCAAAATTATCAATACATGATTGACTACAGATTCTCGTTGGTTCATTGATAATTAATTTTAGATTAAACCTTAAAAGAAAGTGTTCAAATTCTAAAGCAAGCCTATTACGTTTCAGCAAATCAATGTTAAAATCTCCACACAATATCACATTTGTCTTAGGATTATAACAATACTTTTTTAAAATTAATTCTAGTTTTGTGTAAAAAATGTCATAAGTACTGTTCTTAGGGACTCTATAAACACATATAACAATCAAATTATGGAGTTTCAGTTCTATGGCACAGCATTCAAAAATTCCTGGTACCGAGTGTTTTGCAACTTCTTGTAATTCTGAGAACATTTCCCCTGATTTCACTAATATACAAGCACCACCACGTTTCTTGTTCGGCCTAGCGTAACATGCTGCTAAGTTGTAGTTGGGGAGTGCTAAAAGATTTTCATGGCCAGATTCAATAAAATGTTCAGTTAAACATATGATATCAATATCGCATTTGTTTTGTCGTAACTCTTCTAAATTTATCGTCAGCATATTAGACTTGTTTAATAGGCCAGCTATATTTTGATGCATTAATTTAACATTGTCTGTCTCGAAATAAATTATTTTCGTACAGTGTGATGTCATCTACTTCATTATTCTTTGAATTGTATTCAGCGTCATAAAATGTGCAATTATGTATGTCATTCGCGAGAATTTTGATGTCATTAAAAATTAATTCCATTCCATTATTATTGACAAAACCAGAACCTTTGCGAAACATATTAATGTCATATGATAAATTTCTATTTGTATCCAAAAAGTATGCATATTCGTGCGTCAGGATATCGTGGTAAAGCATATTGTTAAATTTTTCAACTCTCCAGTTATGCTTGGGGCACTGTACTATGAGTTAACCCTGTCACAAGTTGGCAACTATTAAGCGCTGTGTTGTGATGTCTTGTCTTGTTGAGGTTGCATAGTAGCGAATCTTACAAGAGCCATCGGATGGACGGTCTGTCTGTTGCAAATTTTTTTCAATACCAAATTTTGCCAGCTTTGTTCTATTGTCTTTTTTAAACCTCAACATACAGAGTAAATTTTTAAGTGTGCCTAGATGGAAAAATCCAAAAGTATTACAGATATCGAAAAATACTGAAGGTCTCGGGATCGATTTCGATAAAAACTAAAACTGCATCATTACATTTTTGGAAAATTTATTTATGTAGCAGGGAATCGAACCCGCTGGATTTGAAAAAAATACATCCTGTATTATTAAACCAGCCCGCATAGTGTCGCTTATAAGGACCTAAGGACCAAATTCTGGGAATTATTGAAAACATAAGGAAAGGTTTCATTTTCCACAAAATCGGACTTGGCCATCAAGACTCACTTGAAAAATTTGCCCCAATTGACCTATGCACGTACGAGTATTTATTATCCTTTGTATTTATGTATCATATTATTTAAGTAATCATTAGTTATGTATCATATCTTTTTAATGTGTCCCATCAATAGTCACAGGTCATATACGTCCCCACCGAGGAGCTCGATCCTACCCTAAGTTAGTATGCTTAGGCCTTAGTCAACCACGCTGGCCCAGTGCGGATTGAATAACTTCACATACCCTAGACCTTTGAATTTCGTCGCAGATGTATGCAGGTTGCCTCATGATGTTTTCCTCACCGCAGGAGCATCGGAAAATGTACATATGAAATTTGAAGAACGAAAAACACATGTTGGTACATGGCAGGATCGAACCACGGACCTCCCGGCTAGAAGGAGAGTGCCGAGTCCACAACGCCACCGACGCTTTCCTTAGCGCCACCGCCGACGCTTCCCACCAATACAACACACAATATGTAATGACTCGTTTTGACTGGAAGAAATCTTCATTAGAGGTAGGTGCACCATTGTTACCATTTTCTTTACTTTGTGTTTCCCAATTTGCTATGTAATAATGAGTCTTATAACAATATTGAGTAAAATAATATGTTTTTAACACATCCACTAATAACAAGTGATGGTTGATTGATTTTAAAAATATAAACAAAAGCAGGCAATGTGTTGTCTTAGCTCTCGCCCTACTCGATTTTTGTTTGTTCAATAACTTCATGTTGATAGATAGAACCAAAAATAACAAATCATTACCCGAATCTGAAGAATATTAAAGTAAGGTACGTATATATCTGCCATCTTATGAAACTAATTTCATCTATTATTAGTTCTTCTGCCACGTTTGTTTTGGAATTTTCCACGCAAAATAATACAAGATATTCTTAAGGCAACAATAGCACGGGAACAAAAATTTTCGTTTCAGAGTAATACATTGCTTATTTTAGCCACTTCCTTGTTGAGTGGTCTGTACGAAAGCGGCAATGGCCTACGTAATTTCAGTGTGACGTCGCAAATCGTTTTGCGCGGAATATTCACTGGTGAAAGTTCAAATTCAATTCATCCTGTATCCACGTTCCGCCCAACCAGATGAAAGTGAGAGCGGGACGGTGCTACGAATCCTTCAAAACTTGTTTTTTTGTACGACAAGCCAAAACAGTCTTTGCAGTTAGCAGCTAAAGTGCGATTTCGCTCGGTAGCTCTCCCGTATAGGTCGTTTAGGGCGTAGACTCAGTATATCCTTTTCACCCTATTCCTAAAGCGAGGGAAGCAATCAGTCGCGAATTTACCGTCCGTGGAATCGGCCGCCCGGGGTGTCGTGTTTAGGCAATTTGCATAAAATTTTCCATAGTACACACTGTGACACATTAAATTTTATATCATATTTGGAACGTGTATTTTGAAATTTTTCGAAGTTTGTGTACGAATAACGCCTGTTCGTGCCCACGCCAAGCGCGTCTAATTTCTTTCGGAAGTCGAGTGAAGTAAGAAAAATAAATATGAAGACGTCTTCGTTCTCTCTTCGGGTTATGCGCAGGGTAAGTGTCTGTTTTCTCTCTTTTCACAACGACTATAATCAAAAGGACCGGGACCTGAAAATCCAGGTTCATCCTTTGAGGTCAGATGATACATTCATCCTCATAATTAAGGAGAATATTTTTTTAATGAAAATAAAATTATAAACGTAATTTTTTTTAAATATAACTTGTATTTTAGGGTTAATAAACTTAATTTCATTGTACCACTAGTGAAGCGCGGCATTGGGAAATTCCATGCGCGTAACAGGTTGCACGAACTCCACAGGTTGCGAGATTGTCCTCTTTGTCGATGGTTTCAGACCACACCCACGTTTTTTAAAAGTATACCAACACTATACTACTCGTATATATAAATTTAATATACGTCATAGAAGTATGAAAAATCGCGTTTAGTTTTGTCTCTAGTTATAAGTTGTTATTCGATTAAATACAACTATACTCAATGGTTTTTATTTAATTATTACAAAAATATAGTCGATCTGCGAAAGTTTAATTTTATTGAAAACCAAATATACGAATTTGTGACTTCGAAAAAAGTGTCATATACTCGTATTTCTGTTACATTTTATTTTGTTTTAAAAGGTGACTAAGTATGTTAGCTTTATTGAGGAGAATCTAAAATTATAAATCAAATAATTATTGAGCAATATAAGCTAATGTTAGTTAGTCCCCCAAACGTTCTCTGAACGGCTGTTTTATAAGTACCTATTTAAATTTGTTTAGCAGTGTTCGAAATTGGTTGCTGCATAATTAATTTATTTAATTCCAATGTTACTGCCACTGTAGAACAAGCTGCCCTTTAGCATAAAACTCTCCAATAATAAACTTACTCGTATCTTCAAAAAAGCTTTTCGCTCAGAGCTCTTGAAGTCATTAAAGTTGAATTCCTGAGTTTTCATCAAAGCATATTATAATATGTAAAATCATCATTTAAAAATTAATTCATTATCATCCATTGGACTTTATGTATTATAAAGGTGATATATATACTGATATATTTATTTTTATAATTTTATATATAAACTCATTTGCAAAAAAAACGGACACCTAAGCAATGAACCATTTCAAATGTTAATATTGCTTTGTTTGATAATTATAGGTAGTTTTATCCTCACAATTTGGTAAATTAATAAGAAAATAATCGTTTTCATCAGTATTTCATAAAATTTTGATACAATTTATGGGAAATAATGCTAAACTTCACTAGTAGTGTATGTTCGCTAGTAGTGCATATGCTCATGAAGTAAAAATAAAAAAGTTTTTTGTTTGTTTTTCTTTAATAAAGTAAAAGCAGATAAATGTATAGTATCGAGTGTGACCCCCTCTAGCTAAAATCACAGCTTGAATTCGTCTGGGCATGCTAGCGATTATATCCCGGATAATTGCTTGCGGAATACGTTCCCACTCCGCAGTAATCACATTCTTCAGCTCTCTGATGGTCTGCGGAGCTGGTTGTACTGATCTCACACGCCGTTTCAGAACGTCCCAGACATGCTCTATGGGATTGAGGTCGGGACTTCGAGCTGGCAAATCCAAACGACGAATGCCGACCTCTTGCACATACGCTTTAACATCGCGAGATCGGTGGGCGCGAGCATTGTCGTCCATAAAAATCGAGTCTTCACCTAGAGCGGCCAATGCGGGTTGTGCATGAGGAATTAGAACTTCCGTTATGTATCGATGCCCAGTCAGTGAGCCGTTTTCAATGAAGACTAACTCTGTACGATCCATTGAATTTATTCCTGCCCAAAACATAACAGAGCCCCTACCTTAAGGTGTGATTTCTTCGAAACATGCCTCTGCAAAGCGTTCTCCTTGTCTTCTTAGCACTCGCCGACGTCGATCTTCACCGAACAGAGATATCCTGGCTTCATCAGAGAACAAAACCCTATTCCAATCTTCTTGAGTCCATGATTCACAATTTCTAGCGAACCTAAGCCCGTGAACTCGGTGCTCACGGAGTAATTTCGGGCCGCGGGCCGGGCGGTGACTGCGTATATTGGCAGCGAGAAGCCTCCTCCTGACGGTCCATAGACTAATATGCACATTTCTTACTTCTTGGAGGTTGTTCTTAAGATCCACATACGAAGATTTGCGATTTCTCAATGCGCGACTCACAAGAAAACGATCATCCCGTGGTTGGGTACATGGTTTTCTTCCAGAACCGGAGGGAGACTCTGTACCAGGGTCGTGTGCTTGGGTACCTCCGTCTTACCTATTTCTGCCGCAAAGCAGCAGTGCTTGCATTGCTGTGTTCCGGTTTGAAGGGTAAGATATGGCACTGAAATTACTGGGTACCGTGACTTGACATCCTAAGTCACAAGTTGGCAACGTACACTGTGGTTCTTGTGGGGGTTGCAGTTTTGCTGCGGATTTCACAGGAGCCACATGTACTATAGGTAACTGTTACCACTTACCATCAGGTGGGCAGTTTGCTTGGTTGCCAACTTTCTACAATAAAAAAAAAAAAAAAAAGAACCAGGCCTTCTCTCGACGGAACCAGTCTCCTGATATCGCTGCCAGGTCCTTTGGACCGTCGAGCGACTAACATTTAGCCTCCTAGCCACGAAGCATTGGCTGCAACCCTCTTCAAGCAGCGCGATAATTTTGGTAGCTTTTACCACTTTATCTACCATTTTTGATACAGCCAAACAGCAATAAATAAAGCTTTGACAGTCAAGGATATGAAATTAATCGATGAAAATTGAATAAATGTTATGAAAGTCGATGTTAACTTCTGGAACTTCGCGCCAAAAATGTAGGATAAAAAGGGGTTTTCTGTAAAAATGAGCATCAAATGAAAATTTGAATTTAGAACGTACTTTTTTAAATACCACGGCATTTTTAAAACCGGCCAGTAACGTGTACAAACGATTGAAACCTTTTTTGTATTGTATCTTTTTAAAGATGAATGAAAATCAAAACCGCCCGTTTTTTTTGCAAATGAGTGTATATTTCTATTAGTTTATATTATAGAAATATATATTTATATATAATAAATGTTATTCATTTACGTTATTACCGAAAGCACTACCACAAGGAAGCAAATAAAAATTGTTGTTATTAAATTATTATTATTTTATTTTGGAAACCTTTAAGCTTGAACCGTCAGCGAACATATAACTATGTTCGCTGACGGCCAATTAAAGATTTTCATATATGTGGAAGTAAGACAACGAAATTTAAAAAGAAATTACCAGAAAAACATCTTTATAACACCTCTTAGTCAATATATCAATTATGTTTGTTTTCATAAATTACCATTCTCAAAAAACATTGAAATTGCTGCTGAACAAGAAAGATTTCTTAAAATATTACTGCGAAGGTTAATAAATATGAAATCTTATGTTTTTCAGGCCGTAAAAGGAGACAGTTAATTTAATTTTATATGACTTCAATTTTAATAATAAAAGTCTGCGAATCCAAGCAAAGTAAGGCCATTTATTTCATTTCCGCCGAATATACTTCGGGTCGTATATTCGCACCAATCCGCGGCGCGCAAATAAATGTTGCGCTATTCGACGACTCTAATTTTCGCTGTAAATAAACAATTGCGTACAAAAATGTGCTGGATAAAAATCGACTTTATCCCGAGTCTTTTAAGGTGAATATTAAATGCACGTCGCTTAGTAAAATAGTAATTTTCTTTCTTCGAAGAAAATACCGGGAACGGTCGCTTAAGCCAAAACATTAGTTTAAAAGCTCGAACCTGTCTTTGACCTTGTCTGAAGGATATTTTTCGATATATTTAAACACTTTATTATTTATTTAAGTGATTGGTAATGGCAAGGCAATGGCTCTTAATGGCACGGGACTTAATTTACGTAACCACAATCAATACTCACATGGATTTATTAAAATGGCAAGTTTACACGCATTTTCATGGAAACCTGGAAACATAATATAATATAGTGTACTACTAGTAACATGCCCGTTAAATAAAGTATAATAATATGATAACCAAAGAATACTTCTCTCTCCAAATGCTTTTCTTAAGCTAAAATGTCTACATATTCCAAAGCCAGTCCTTAATTGGTTAGGGAGCACAACTCGGTCGGCCTCGTGAACCTTAATATCATTACGAATATACATAATACTTGAAATAACCTAGAAAACTAGTTACTCAGAGCATTTTAGTTGTCCCCAAGCAAAGCATTTTTCATCGCTTTGAAGGTTGTTTGATGAAAAATATAAAAAAAATCTTGGAAATAACCAGCAGGTGGAGCACGGGCTGCCAAGACTGGACTTGAGTCACGTATTATCTCTTAATTTCAGTGACATAATCTCTGTTTCTTAAACAGTGTCACGGAGGCGCGTATTTAGTGTGACTGAAGTGATAAATATTTCTTGACGCTCGTCAAGGGATACGTGTGATTAAGTTTTATCACAAATTTCTTGGCTCTGAGTGTGCTCCGACTGCTGTGGTTGTAGCAAGGGCTTTTGGAAGATGTAGCAGCAGTCGGATCACAGGCATGGGCTGCCAAGACTGGACTTGAGTCAAGACTCAAGTCCAGTCTTGGCAGCCCATGCTCCGTCTGCAGAGGGGGACTGTTCCAAGGTTGTCTGCATGGGAATCTCTGTCTTATCTATTTCTGCTTGCATAGCTCTGTTCCGGTTTGAGAGGTATGACAGACAGTAAAATAACTGGGTACCTACTGTGACGTCACAAGTTGGCAACGTATACATTGGCGTCCTTGTAGGGTTGCAGATTTGCAAGTCTTACAGGAGCCACATGCTTCAATAGGCGACTGCAGATGCAACTTGCCATCAGGTGGGTGGCTTGCGTATTTGCCAAGTAAGGTGTATTAAAAATTGTTCAGTAAAATTTTGGGTTGCAAGGAGTTCTATGGTTCCAAATAGCATTATAGTCAAGCCTCTGACATGATGTTCAGCACTGGGAATAGATATTGTGGCTATGATGATAATAAGTATGCTTGGAAGTAGGACTTATGAAACTACCTGGAAGGCTACCACCGTGTAATAATAACTTTGTCAATGTTAATAAAATTGTTGTGTTCTGACAATTAAAGGAGAAATTTATTACTGAAGTCCCTCTATCACTGAGGAATTCAAGTGAAGTTCGCTACCATCTTCAGCTTTATCATCGTTTACCATCAGGCGAGATGAAAGCGAAGAATCTTCCCTGTTGTACATAATAACAAAAACGTATGTGGTGGTTTTATCAAAGAAGGATTCGGAATCAATACTGGACATGCTACATACACATACGTACAAGATTAATCGCCAAACAAGCAGTCCATCTAATCCCATTAATTTTCTGGGAGCTTGCCTCTGCTCTATTGTTTCAACGTATTTAGTTGGTTGTTACAACATGCGATAATCCTAGTTACTTTGGTATATATAGATATGTGCGAGAGTTTATACAAGGTGGCGCAAAGTAACATCATAATGTGAACATACGGACCTGAAAAAAGAAGGACGAAGCGTTGTTAAATCAGGAGTGAAGCATGCAAATGATAACACATTTGTGTGTCTTGCTCGTCGGGAAATGACGGCGGGTTGTCTTACCTGGTGTATCTGTGTGAGTGTAGGTCAAATGAAATTGTCTGACCTTGCATGCTTCACATTTCTTTAATGCAACATTACGTCCGTATTTTTTGTAGGTATATTAATGTGAATTGGCTACTATTTTGATTAGAAATGTAAAATAACATTGATCTGTTTTCATGTAAAGTTTATTTGAAGATGCAAAATTGATGACACTAAGATGAAAAAATGATATCGCTTAAATGACCACCTCGGGAATTGTTGCACAATTGTGCTCGTTTACAGCATTTTGAATTGTTGCTCGCAAAATAACTGCCTCCAAATTGGCGAATTCTTCTTCAAAGTTAGCTTTCAAGACCTACAAGGTTTGTGGTTTCTTGTGGTAAAATTTGAAAAAGTCCCAAAGGAAGAAGTCTACAACAATCTGATGATCTGGATCAAAAAGCCCCAAAGGAAGAAGTCTGGCATCGTTAGATCTGATGATCTGAACGGCCAGTTCAAATATCTAAAACGGGGATCACTCGGCGCGGAAATTGATCAAAGAAGCAGAAACAAACATTCCACGTTCTCCATGGCTTATGTCAACTAATTCTGTATCTGTTTGAAATATGACAATTGATTTCATTTACAAAAATTATGACACGTTCACATTATGACATTACTTTTGCGCCACCTTGTATAATATGCTTATTCAATCGTACAAAACGGCAGAATGCAGATATTTGCAATTATGAAATCTTTAAAAATAGAGCAACTGGCATATTTACCTTGATTGCCAGAACACATCAATTTTATTAATATTGATAACTTATGTGAGACGGTAGCTAGATAAGTGAGCTCATAAGCCGTTTTTTTAATGAAGTGGAATGCTGTTGCGTGCGTCCATGCCCGCCGATGGCTAGCCGATAGGACTCTCCCCGCAGAGTGTTGATCATATTTTTTATACAAGTAACTAAGTTGGCAAATAATCTTACTGCCCACCTTATGGTAAGTCATAACAGTCACCTATAGTATATGTGGTTATTGTCATATTCGCAGCAAATCCGCAATCCCTACAAGAACCACAGTGTACGTTTGCCAATTTGTGATATACGATGTAAAGTTACGGTACCCAGTAATTTCACAGCTATATCTTACCCTTGAGACAGGAAAACAGTAATGCAAGCACTGCTGCTTTGCAGCAGAAATAGGTAAGATAGAGTTACCCAAGCAGGCGGTTCTGGTACAGAGTCTTTCCAGAGCATACCCACTAAACCAGCCCCGACGTCCATCTTGTCCAAGTTAGGATTATCTGGGATCTGGGAAGCCCCAATTCTCTGGACCAACCCAGGACAGCCCGGTCAGCGGACAATCTTAACGCCTGTGGGGGATTACCCTGGAGATAAAGGTAATGCCCAGGGTGCCTATAATTGCATGCATCAGGATATATTTATTGAAGAGTTTAAAAAAAACTGGCCAAGTGCGAGTTGGACTCGCCCATGAAGCGTTCCGTAGCAGCAAGTAACATAGTATAAAAGTTCTTGTAGTTCGTTGTAACTTTGATAGATAGTGTATTTTTTTATTAAGTTATTGGTAAGTAAACATTATAATTAGGTACCTAAATGATGGGATTATTATTATTAGAAAATAATGGTTCACGGTTTATGCATAAGGTTTATGTTTATGAAATTAAATGGTTTTTTTTATTTTTATATTTGAGTTGATTGAATGAAAGGTAAATTGCGGTTTACGATTTATGACGTATTAAAAAACTACTTACTAGATCTCGTTCAAACCAATTTTCGGTGGATGTTTGCATGGTAATGTACATCATATATTTTTTTAGTTTTATCATTCTATTATTTTAGAAGTTACAGAGGGGGGGGGGGGGGGGACACATTTTACCACTTTGGAAGTGTCTCTCGCGCAAACTATTCTGTTTAGATAAAAATGATATTAGAAACCTCAATATCATTTTTGAAGACCTATCCATAGATACCCCACACGTATGGGTTTGATGAAAAACTTTTTTTAAGTTTCAGTTTAAGTATGGGGAAACCCCAAAATTGTTTTTTTTTTATATTTTTGTGTGAAAATCTTAATGCGGTTCACAGAATACATCTACTTAACAGTATAGTTCTTATATTTTCGGAAAAAAGTTGCTGTGTCATACGGACGGACAGACAGACAGACATGACGAATCCATAAGGTTTCTGTTTTTTGCCATTCGGCTACGGAACCCTAAAAATGACATACTTAGAAACGATCGTATATCGATTCTCAAAATGCCCCTAAAAGGGTTCACAGGCTTTTGTTATTAAGGGTTCACAGGGTTTATGTATATTTCTTTATTGGTTGTTTTTGCTTTGTTGTTTTAGTTTGCTCTGCTTGCTCTGCTTTCTGTGTATGCTCAATAAGTGTTTCGTCTTTTTTTAACCGACTTCAAATAAGGAGTAGGTTATCAATTCGATGCGTGTTTTTTTTGAGTGTGTATGTTACGCGATTACGCCGCCAATTGTGGACCGATTTTCAAATTTATTGTATTCGATAAAGGATACTCCAAGGGTGGTCCCATGGTCACCAAAGTTAGGATCTGATGATGCGATCCCATAAAAATCAAGGGAAACCCTTAAAGTTTTTGGTGTGTCCAACGTGTTTTGTGTGTAGGTATGTTTCGCGATTAGGTACTCCGCCAATTGTGCATCGATTTTCAAAATTATTTTTGTATTCGATAGAGTGGTCCCAACGTCACCAAAGTGAGAATCGAGGGATCGAGGGATCTAATCTAATTTAATACCAATGACAAATTTTAAGACTTTCTAGGAGATCATCGTTTGGCACCGACTTCAATAAAGAAGTGTGATGTTGTCTATACCTATTCTTATATTATTTTTAACTTTCAGTGTTTTTGAAGTCGGTTTTTATTTTAAGAAAGGAGGACGTTCTCAATTCGACGTGTATGTTTTGTTTGTGTGTATGCTACTAGATTGCTCCGCCAACCGTGGACCGATTTTTAAAATAATTATTGTACATGTAAGTGTGCATAATCATTAATAAAAACATATTTTACCCATGATTTCTTTATTTCTATGTTTTTGTTTAACTAATGTCACTTGCATCAGTGACTTCACCTTACACCTCTACCTATTCGAGCTCTCATAGCATTTTTGCTTTCGCCTATCAAAGACTTAGGCTAATCAGAATGGCCTCTTATCGCCTATAATAGTCTATTATTTATTAGAGTTTCCATAAACGGTATGAATAAATCAAAACGATAGGATCATGAAGAAGCCATATTAGTTGCAAGTAAAAATTCGCCGAACACAGCCTACAATAATGTTGTAGTGTTTATAAGACTTGGCAGGATAGGTACTTTAAGCTTCTTAAAACTAAAAGTTTTATAATCCTACTTCCTTATTTTAACTAGTTGCCTCACCAAACATGTTATGTAAGTATTATGGAGGTAATCATCGGCTTTTGCAAATTGGTAAGTAGTCTAGTTCAAAATGATTTTCAAAATGTTATAAATGTATTGCCAAGTACAATATTGTCTGCACCATGTGATTGTTATCAAAGTTTTTAGACTTCCGCGATTTGTACACATTTTAAATACAATTGACTCGGGTCTATTTCGCGGTTAACAATAACTATATTGACTTACTGTTTCCCGACGTTTCGGCCGAATTACATCAGGCCGTGGTCACGGGATGACTGCCGAGGCTCAGCGACGTCTTCGCAAAGCGCGGGTTTCACGACTACCCTCCGCTTGATCTTCAGAATTTTTATCAGTATCGTCGGTACCTCGACATACCACACTCACGACATCTACACACTGACGTTTTTTACAAGTACCGCACTGCCTAAACTTGCTAATAACAGGGTTCCAGGTAGTTGATAAACGGTATCCATCTTCCCGGTTGAAGTTTTTATGTTTTTTAATTTCAACCGCTTCTCGTGCTATTCTGGAATAATAGTGACGATCGGTGGAGAGGACCTGAGGTTTGTGCAGTTCTATCCAGTGGTTGGTTCCTGAATCCAGCAAATGTTCAGCAATGGCAGACTTACCCTTTTGCAGGTTTTTGACAGCTGCGATATGTTCCTTGACCCTTTCAGCTATTGTCCTTTTGGTCTGCCCGATGTAGGAACTACCACAACTGCAATCAACCTTGTATACGCCAGGGGTTTGCAAGGGAACGATATCTTTTGGTGTCCGCAATAGTTGGGATACTTTGGAGAACGGACTAT
Organism: Schoenobius gigantellus; assembly: GCA_963935595.1. Classification (NCBI taxonomy): domain Eukaryota; kingdom Metazoa; phylum Arthropoda; class Insecta; order Lepidoptera; family Crambidae; genus Schoenobius; species Schoenobius gigantellus. Next base: position 30,464,960 of record OZ012552.1, read on the forward strand.
ATACAGTCTTAATGGAGTAATGCTTCAGTACTGTTCCAATTTTGTCCGTAACACCTTTAAGATAAGGCAAAAAGGCGGGAACTCTGCAAACGTCCACTTGCCTTTGCCTTTTGTTCTTCAGACGTCGTATGCTTCCCTTGTATCCGTTCCGCTGAAGTACTTCCTGAACGTGTGCGAGCTCACTATTCAAATGTTCAGGGTCACAGAGGTCATATGCTCGATTAGACAGCGATGTCACTACGGATTGCAGTTGCCGTGGGTGGTGATGCGAGTTGGCATTGAGGTAGCGGTCAGTGTGTGTGGGTTTTCGATACACCGTGTGTCCCAATGTTCCGTCCTCTCTCACTCTCACTTTTACATCGAGAAAGGCCAACGATCTCTCCATCTCCATTTCATAAGTGAACCTTATATTCGGATGTATGGAATTTAGGTATTTTATAAATTGTTCTACTTCCAGCTGGCCACCTTTCATGATGCAATAGACATCATCTACGTATCTTTTCCATATCTTCACGTGTGCTGACTGCATATCTATGCGTTTCTCAAAGTGTTCCATCCAGATGTTAGCCATAACCGGTGCTACGGGGCTCCCCATGGCCACACCATCGATCTGGAGGTAGTATTGTCCACGATGAAGGAAATAATTGCCATCCAAGCATTGCTGTAGTAGAACAATATATTCACTAGAGAGACCATTCTCCCTTAGCATTGTCTCGATGACATCAAGGCAGTCTTTAATTGGAACATTTGTAAAAAGTGACTCAACATCAAAACTCACCATCACTTCGTCCGGTTCGACTTTAAGACTCCTGATGATGTCGACAAAATGGCGAGAGTCCCTCACGAATGATGCCGTCCTTCCTACTAATGGCTGCAGTACAGAAGCAATATGTTTCGCTAAATCATAGGTGGGAGAGTCAATTTGACTGACTATTGGGCGTAGTGGTACATTTGTCTTATGTACCTTAGGCAGACCATACATCTTTGGAGGTTGAACGCTCTTGGGTCTGAAAAGGCGTTGGAACACTTCATCCGCGAAAAGATTTTCATGATCTTTTATGACAGCACGTATTCGCTTAGTGACTCTAGATGACGGATTGTACGACACTGGTTTGTAAACTGAGGTATCACTAAGAAGGTTCTGCATTTTACTAAAATAATCCAACGAATTCATCACTACGGTAGCGTTTCCTTTGTCAGCCTTAAGCACTAAAATATCCCGGTTGGCCCGCAAATCCTGCAATGCTTGACGCTCTTCCTTAGTAATGTTCGGATTTGGTAACGTCGATTTTCGTAAAATAATGGCAACATCCTGTCTAAGGGTCTCTGCATCGCCAGACGGTATTTTGTTACGCATTATGGTCTCCTCAACGCTACTTATAATGTTTTCATAAGGAACCTTCCTAGGTGTCACAGCGTAATTTAACCCTTTTGCCAGTATGTTCAATGCAGTATCGTCGAGAGGTGTATCTGACAAATTTATAACCGTGTCATGCTGAACCGGCGGTTCTTTCAAACCGACCAAATTCCGTATGTATGCTTCCCTTGTATCCGGAACGGATACAAGGGAAGCATACGACGTCTGAAGAACAAAAGGCAAAGGCAAGTGGACGTTTGCAGAGTTCCCGCCTTTTTGCCTTATCTTAAAGGTGTTACGGACAAAATTGGAACAGTACTGAAGCATTACTCCATTAAGACTGTATATAGTCCGTTCTCCAAAGTATCCCAACTATTGCGGACACCAAAAGATATCGTTCCCTTGCAAACCCCTGGCGTATACAAGGTTGATTGCAGTTGTGGTAGTTCCTACATCGGGCAGACCAAAAGGACAATAGCTGAAAGGGTCAAGGAACATATCGCAGCTGTCAAAAACCTGCAAAAGGGTAAGTCTGCCATTGCTGAACATTTGCTGGATTCAGGAACCAACCACTGGATAGAACTGCACAAACCTCAGGTCCTCTCCACCGATCGTCACTATTATTCCAGAATAGCACGAGAAGCGGTTGAAATTAAAAAACATAAAAACTTCAACCGGGAAGATGGATACCGTTTATCAACTACCTGGAACCCTGTTATTAGCAAGTTTAGGCAGTGCGGTACTTGTAAAAAACGTCAGTGTGTAGATGTCGTGAGTGTGGTATGTCGAGGTACCGACGATACTGATAAAAATTCTGAAGATCAAGCGGAGGGTAGTCGTGAAACCCGCGCTTTGCGAAGACGTCGCTGAGCCTCGGCAGTCATCCCGTGACCACGGCCTGATGTAATTCGGCCGAAACGTCGGGAAACAGTAAGTCAATATAGTTATTGTTAACCGCGAAATAGACCCGAGTCAATTGTATTTAACATGTGATTGTTGCTAAATCTTATATAGATCCAGCTTTAAACAACAGACTCTGTTGTAAAATTAGACTCTAACTTTACAAACTTTGTACAGTACCTACAGCTCGAAAACGTGGTAACTATTACGTTAGCTCAGATAGCGAAACATAGTGACGCAAATAAACATAAGCATTTTCTAGAATATTATTAAATTGGCTGAAATTCGCAAGCGAGTTAGCCATAATTGGTTCCCGGAACACTCCACTGTGAACATCGTCATCGTATGGCGTTATACTCCTGCGATCAATTTATTCGCATTTGGACTGCAATGATCCTTCAACATTTATTTGAAGGAGAAGAGCTGAAGGCTCTATTCTCCTAGCCCGAGGGCTCCGAGAAGAGCCTCTTTTGTAGAGCACATGTTGAATTCGCTGAGAGATCCAATGAGGACAGGTTAAGCCCATAAATGTCGGAATATTTTAGCCGTACAAGTACGTTGCCCTGGGTGGACTGCGAGGAGAAATATTCTGACCAATTAGGTCACCACCACCCCACACACACAACTGAACATTCAACTGTTAAGAGTTGTCACTCATACATAGACACGGGTACATACATACACATAAACGCATTTACGAGGATAGTGAATAGTAGCTTTCGTAAGTATTTATTTCCGAATGTGAATAAGAGCATACGGAGAATCGGCAATGATAAGTAACTCATTTTTTACAATCCGAAACACATAAATACGTCACGCCAGCTTCCGATCTCTGTGTTGGGTCATCGCTTTTCTTCCAGTACATCAGATACGTGCGTTTCGGCACGTTTTCTGACGCGCGTAAAGGCCTTTTCAGTTTCAGACGGTTTTTTCGGCGGATACGAATTTTTTGGTTCATGAATCGTAAGGGTGTGGACAGAGAGAGAGCTATAGACCTTGAGAAATGAGCTATAAGGTAGATACTGCGCTATTATTTGCAAGTTATGAGGATGAACTTATGAGCTGTGAGCTAGTAAAATATTACCGTTCTAACATAAACTAGTCATCTAGATGCGAGCTATTATAGTGCATAGGTATCTGCGCAAACACAAGTTTTTTTTAAACAATTATGATAAGAAGAACATACAGTGGGAGTTTGCTTGTTCCTCTTTTTTTGCGGGAGCTGTGGACAATCCTGACCAGCCCAACTGTCGGAGCTACCAGCCCTAAGACTTGCGCTTAATTGGCTACGCAGAAAAGTTTGAGCTACCCGGCGACTTTACCGTAACAACTCAACACAGTTTACACACACACATGCACAGACAGGGCATTATGTCAACCCCTACCCTGATATTTTTATGTTGGTCCCAAATAAAAATCTAAAACGTCCACTTAAGGAAAAAAATATATTACAAAATAAACATCAAGCCTCAAACTTCAGGTGGCAACCATCAAATTGTAAGTGAGCTCGCGGACGACGTCCCGTACTGACGTGGCACCGGAGCGTGGACTGTAAGATACGAGCCGTGGAACTGATGCAGGGAAGTCGCAGCGGACAGGAAGGGGTGACGGGATCTTGTCTTAAGAACAACTACAGCATCTTGTTACGTTATATATTACGACTATCATTAGGAGTGAGGGAAGTGTAACTATTAAACAATGTCATATTTATTGATTTCTACACTTTTGCGTCACATATCTCGCTCATGAGATACATCACATTTATCAGATCATGAAACAGCACAGGCTCTGAGCTTCACAGTAGCACAAAAAAAAGAAACCCCTAAAAATACATTCATACTTAAACGATGTTATTCTGATGAAAATATTAATAAGTTCACACAATATATACGAAGTCTTTCGTTTAGTAGTGTATATGCACAAGAAGACTTAAATGCAGCATTTAACGAGTTTCATGAGCTATTTAGTTTATTGTATGGCCTTTGTTTCCCCGTAAAAAAGATCAAAACAAACCACCACATTAAGTCTCCATGGATAACAAAAGGTTTAAAAAAAAGTTCAAGACATAAAAAAATACTACGCTTTAAATATTATTATAGTAAAAATAAATTCGATAAACATAAGTATATGCAGTATAATAAGCTTCTGAAAAAATGTATAATTAGTGCAAAAAGGATTACAAATCAAAAGTACGTCATAAATAGTAAAAATAAATGCAGAGCTACCTGGAATATTATAAAGCATGAGACAGGTAAAGCATTCTGTGGAATAAATATACACAAAATAATAAACCAGGGCAAAGAAATAACAAAACCAACAGAAATAGCTACTGCCTTTAATAATTATTTTATAAATAATACAAACCAAATAAACGACAGCTTAGAGATAACCACTAAATATAATTTAACAAATTCTATCTTTTTAAAACCGATTGATGAATCTTATGTTAAAAAAATTATAGGAGATTTAAACAATACAAAATCAGAAGGATTTGACAACATAAGTACTCAAATAATAAAGAACTGTAAGGACGAAGTATGTACAGTATTGACCTATCTCATTAATTTATCACTGACATCAGGTACGTTTCCAAATAAATTAAAAACTTCAATTATCAAGCCACTTTACAAAAAAGGAAACAAATATGAACTGAAAAATTACAGGCCTATAACACTAATCTCAATATTTTCGAAAATCTTTGAAAAAGTAATGTATGACCAGTTACTTTCCTTTTTTGGAAAACATGACATTATAAAACATAATCAATACGGTTTCCAAAGAGGGAAGTCTACCTCACATGCAGCATTTAGTCTTGTCAATGATATCTTGCAAAACGTTAACAAGAATTCTTATACCACGGTAATATTCCTCGATATGTCAAAAGCGTTCGACTTGGTTTCACACGTACAATTACTGACCAAATTGGAACATTACGGTATTCGCGGACCTGCGCTAGATTGGCTGAAATCCTTTCTAGACAATAGAACGCAATATGTTGAGATAGCTCAGTATAATGATGCAGGTATAAAAGAAAGTTATAAGTCAGACCTCAAAAAGAATGGTTTTGGTGTTCCTCAGGGAAGCATCCTCGCGCCATTGCTATTCCTGGTGACAATTAATGACTTGCCAAATGTTACAAAACATAAAATGACTTTGTTTGCGGATGATGTTTCTGTCATTGTCACCTCAGACCAGCAACAAAATATAGAACAACACAAAAGTGATGTAACATATACTTTAGGACAAATTATTATATGGCTGGAAAAGAATTATTTAAAAATTAATCTAAATAAAACATTGATAATGAATTTTAATAATTTTATAAATAATACAATAAGCATTAATTATAAGGGACATATATTAAACGACGCTGAAAAAGTAAGATTCCTAGGTATCGACATAAATTCAAAATTGGACTGGAAAGAACATATAGAAACAGTGTGTGACAAGATTAATAGATTTTCATTTGGACTATACAAGCTGACAAAGGTGGCAAATAAAAATACCGCCATTACTGCCTATTTTGCATATGTTGAGTCGGTGCTTAGATATGGCTTAATAATTTGGGGAAATGGCACCAATATTCATAATGCTTTTGTTGCTCAAAAAAGATGTATTAGGGCTATAATTCACATAGCTTCGGATGTATCATGTAAACCCTTCTTTAGGACTCTAAATATTTTACCACTCCCGTGTCTTTATATACTTGAGATATGCAAGTTCGTCAAACAAAATATAGGCTTATTCACGAAACTAAATAGTTTTACCAATAGGAATTTTCGAAATCCAAATAGACTTGTACTCGACACGGCCCCAAAAACAAAACGCTTCCTTAAAAACAGCTACGCAATGTCTATTAAAATATTTAATAAAATACCTGAACATTTGAAGCATTTACCTTATACTATGTTTGCTAGACATTTGCGTAAATGGCTTCTAGAGAAAGCATTCTACTCTGTCGAGGAATTTTTAGCACATAAATAAAATGTTAGTTAAATTAAATTGAATCGAATTAGTTTGGACTAAATTAAATTAAATTAAATAAAATTTAATTGAATTAATTCTAGACATTATTAAAATATTAATTAAATGAAATTGGAGTGAATTAAGTCAAATTAATAAAAAATATAATTGAAATTAAATTGAATCGAACAAAAGTGAATATTAAAATTGAATCGAATACATTTAAATTGAAATGGATTAAATTTTATTATATTAAATACATTAAATTATATGACATTGAATTTGAATGAAATATAGAAATTAGAACTGGAATAACTTAGATTAGCCTAGTTAATGTTGGATTAATTGAATTAATTAAATATAAATTACAAATTAACGCTGATTGTAACATCTTATGATCGATGTGTCATTGTTTTAAAATCCCTGAATTTGCATGCTGATATTGGTATCTGCTAAATAGGTAAGAACTTGTAATATGATTAAGAACTCAATGTAACCCTATTTAAAGCAAATAAATGATTTGATTTGATTTGATCAGTGGTGTGTATCTGAATGGGGACGAGATATGTGAATAACGATATTTTATTTGTTGGCCCTTTATTGATAATCTGTCATTGAGAAATCCAATACGCAGCTTTAGGTATTATAATTAACTGTACTATGATTAAAATAACTAAAATTGTAGTAACTGCACTGAAAAAAATGGTAGCTTATCAAGTTAAAATTTTGCTTGTTTGAGTAAAATATAATAAAATTAATCATCAACATTTTTAAAACTACAAACCACAAATGATTATGAAAATCAATTTGAAATGATTGAACGCTTAATAAGAAAAACATATTCAAATCAATAAACTTACTTATTTAATTTTGGTGACGTCACCTTTGTAAAAATTTATAATTGTTAATTCTAATATGATAAAATGATTAATCATATCAAGCTTTGCGACTTGCCAAAAAAGTGATCAAGTTCTTAATAAAATCCACAAACATCATAGTGATATTAAAAAGTAATCTTACTACGGCCAACCAACTATACTTTATTACTGTAATCATGCACCTTTGTGCGCTCGTAGATAAATAAGTTGCATGAATGAAGGTAACACATTCTTGATACATATTATCAATTTTTTTTTCAGTGTGGAAACTTATAATATCCTCAGAATTAGAAGTAACTGTTGTTTATTACCAATATTAACCATAAATATTATATCATCTAACTGTAGTTTTTTTTTTACATCTTAAAATTTATTGGATAGAAGTTTGATAACAAGCAGCAACTTGTACTCTAACTGTAGTAGATTTTAGCTCTTATTTGCAACAGGTTATTGAAAATTCCTGTAACTAGAAGCTTATAATTAAAGCTGCCAGCACATGGACTAGCATAGTATTAAAGTTGAGTACTTTTAGATCATTTATTAAAGACTGCGACGCATAATAACAACGAAAGTTCAATACACTTTGAAAAAAGCTATACTCGTATGTACTTAAACTTCAGGATTCTTTGTGGATGCCAGCTTGCCTTGGAAACGAATTCCGACATGGTCAGTTGTGCATGTCGGCGAAAAGGAAAGAAAAATATTGCAGCTGACGAGATTCAATTGATGGCTTCATTGTGTGTAGAAATTAAAAACTTTACAAAAGATAAAAACCGATTTCAAAAACACCGAAGAGTTAAAAATAATATAAGAATAGGTACATACAAAATCACGTTTCTAAATTAAAGTCGGTGCCAAATTTTAAGACATTCTAGAAGGTCATCGTTTGGCACCAAGAGATGTGATATTGTCCGTACCTATTCTAATATTATTTTTACTTTTCAGTGTTTTAGAACTTAGTTTTTATTACTAGAATTTATTTTGTGAATGATTTTTTTTACTTGAATAAATTCACACTGGATTACACCATTTAATTCACTTGATAGTACGTGTGCCTATTTTATATAAAAACCTAACCTCTAACTTCTAAAAGTTAAGAATCGTTCCATCATCAGCTCGGAAAAAAGAACGTACCTATAAAATTCAAGGGTTTCCTTCGATTTTCATGGGATCCCATCATCAAATCCTGACTTTGATGACAAGGAGACCACCACAGGAGTATGTACTCTATCGAATACAAAAATAATTTTGAACATCGGTCCACAATTGGCGGAGTAATCGCGTAACATACACACAAAAAAACATACGCATCGCATTGAGAACCTCCTCCTTTTTTGAAGTCGGTCAAAAATATCTATAGTTGTCAGCTCCCCGCAAGACCAATAAGTATAATAAACAGTTTTTTTTGTTTCAAATTATTACATGTATTTTTTGCTTGAACGCTTACGACTAACAATATCTCAACGATTTCTTCGTCGGTGTATACGAAATGTAAGTATTTGTCACAGATAGAAAAGCGATTTCTCGTTTCGTTGCACAAACAACAACTGGATGGCATTATGCAACGCCCCAGCACCTCCACTCGAGTTGAATGTTGATATCGCCAGCACAAAGCGACATCCAATCGAAATGTATAATCGCTCGGGTCGCGAGTCATCGAGTGATATTTTATCGATATTTTGTGTTCGGAAAATCGCATGTAATTTTGCCGATACCGCGTTCAGCTTATTACCTACTTTATGCTCGAATTGCTGATTTTATTATCGATAACCATCCTGATGTTTGTAAATGGGACGTCTGTAACGAATTTAGTGAGACATTTGCTTGTCGAGTAAGGTTAAACGTTTCCGACTATAGAAACTTACATATATTTAGAGTTTAACGATTTTATTATTGAACAAGAAGAGATATAATTAGGGTTTTTCGCTTTAAGCTTTAACCAAAACTTGACTCTAATTAACAAGTTGCTAAAAGGTTTATCAGAGTTCAGAAACAAATTATGAAATACTGAAAACATAGAAAAACTTGTTCTACTCATAATGATAATTGATATGACATCAATCAAAAGCACATTTCTCCAAGTGAGTATGTACTTAGCCGATATAATTTAATATGGAAAAGATTTTGTAAGATTGTCAAGAAATAGAAATATGATATGCTTTTACAAAAGAAGTTTATTAATTTTCAATTAATGTTTTATCCAGACATAAATCATTAACGCAGAAACGAAATAATTGAACCAAATTAATCAGAGTGAATTAGAATATTCTCAATTTCAAGATTAGTCAGTAGGAGGGGCTTTCGAGCAAAGCTTTCTCTGAATCTGTTATGGAAGCTCAATAATGCAGATGGTAATGTCCATTAAGACCTTTAAGATATTATCACGCCACGATAAGCCTCTGAGACTCCTCAAAACTTACTCTTTTGTCATTGACAACGACTTTGTGAGACGATAATTATAACATTATATTTTTCATTAATCATACTCGGAAAGTAGGTCTGAAATTGCCTCCGGAGCAGGTTGAAAGTAATAATTTTCAGGCCTAGGGAGAATTGCTTTCAATTGACAGCTGTCTAATTATAAAAAAATAGTTCTATTTTGACATTTCTATTGAACCATGTTCCAACTTTCTATACAGCCACTCAATTACAGCGCAATGTAAAACTGAAATAACATAAAATTAAGTATTAATTAAAGCTTATATTATAAGAATATGTTTTTAAATGACTTTATTATGTATAATTTACTTATAACTATTTCTTTAAAATAACATAGATTTGGGCAAAATATTCACCATTTTTTCAATGATGAAAATAAAAATAAAAATATGTCTGAATAGCTGGCCGGTCTCAGTAAAAACAAAAACAAAATAGGCAGGAAAGCGGCAATCCGATCTTCATTTGTTTTTTCCAGTTGTAGAGTTTTGTTTATACTTCCGACCGAGTGATTTGTATATATTAACATAATGAGTTCAACTGATTCAGATATGGATTTAACGTCAGATTTCATAAGAGAAGAGGCTGTTACGGCTCCGTAACTGACATTCTCTTGACATATCGTCGCGCATGCGCGGAGACCTTCTTCTGTTATATTTGACAAGATGGACAAGAAGCTATAATATTGTCTTGTTAATTGATCTGATATAATTTATAATAATAAAATATTCAATAAGATGTGATATATCATCATTTAATATACTTACATATAAATAACGTTGTGACAGCTTCAACATTTTTGGTGACCCCGACGTGATCGAATAATTGATAACAATAATTTCATACTATATTTCATTTTCATATTGGACGCCATTCTCTGTTCAAGATTTGATTGAATACGAAAATTATCTACTACGTGGAGTGGACAACTACATGGGCGCTGGACAGTACTGGCTCATACCGTGAAGGAAGTTCCAGGTGAAACCTTCTCAAATATTTTTGTGGAAAATAGCGGCACGGCTGACAGCGGCTTGCGACCCACTAACGGCTACGGTTTGAATTTTCTTTTGTGATAATTTGCTAAACAACTTATTGCTCCGACAAGGTTCTTACCATTAAATAATAATGGGTGATGAGTATAAGGCTTTGATTAAACAAAGGGGTGTGATTAAGGCTAAAGTCACAATCTTTGAAAAATATTTCGAGACCGTAAAATTAATCGAGCCTGACAGTTTTACAAATCAATTGATAGTTGAATTGCAATTGAAAATATCGCGGCTTAAAGATGATTTTAAACTTTTTGACCAAATTCAGGATAAAATTGAAATTATTTCTGATTCAGATGATTTTGATAAAAACCTTATGGAACGCGAGTCATTAGATAACTCATTCTGTTTTTTGATATCGAGTGCGCAATGTATTGTAGAGGATGCTCAAAGGCATATCTTGCCTCATTCATCTAACCAAAGTTCGCAGGCGAATTCTGTTGTTGACATAGTACAGTCGGAAAATAAGTTACAATGTAATAATACAAACATTAAGCTCCCTACAATACAATTGCCCTCATTCGATGGAAATCATAGTAAATGGCTCGAGTACCGCGATACCTTTGATGCGCTGATTAATAATAATAGCTCTATTCCACTTATTAATAAATATCATTATTTGCGGTCCTCGCTAGAAGGCGCGGCTGCAGTTGTAATAAAATCTATTGAGTTTTCTGCAAGCTGCTATGATACGGCCTGGCAGACATTGATTAATCGTTTTGACAATAAAAGAATTCTAGTTAATAGTCATATGAAAGCTTTGTTTAATTTTGAATGTTTGACCAAAGAAAGTTTTAAGGCTTTAAGGTACATGATTGATTATTATTCGAAAAATTTGAGTTCTTTGAATAAGTTAGGTGAACCCACCGAGTACTGGGATAGTTTGTTAATTTATACGATGGCGACAAAATTAGATTCTCGCACACGTACCAAATGGGAGGAACGGAAAGGTAAAACAATATCCCCTACCTTGGATGAGTTTATTCAATTTTTGCGAGACCATGCTGATATGTTAGAGATATCACAGCACGACATAATAAAATCAGATAGACAAACAAATCATAACAATACACAAAAACACATAAGATCATTTGCTTCTACGTCAAGTGAGGCTTCTACTTCGAAAGGTTGTGTTCTTTGTAATAGTTAGCATCCTTTATATAAATGTCAAGAATTTAAGTCTATGTCTCTTGACGATAAGTTTAGTATTGTTAATAAGCACAAGCTCTGTCATAACTGCCTCCATGGTGGTCATCATATAAATCGTTGCAGTTTTAATCCGTGTAAGATCTGCAAATACAAACATAATTTATTATTACACAGAGATAAAAAATCAGTTAATGAAAATAATGATAATGCGGTTGTTGCGGTTGAACAACATTCTGTGGCTACTAAATGCAATAATGTAAATACGACACGCTCTGACATAATTATGAATCCTATGCATTCAGCCACACAGTCTCCTATTTCTTTATCTGCGCTGACTCCGGGGCAAGTTTTCCTGTGTACAGCAGAAGTTGATCTAGTAGATCCGAATACTAATAATACTTACCGGGTCAGGGCTCTCCTCGATGCTGGATCTCAGTCTTCGTTTATTTCTGAAAAGCTAAAAGGTAAAATGAATATTAATTGTGTAAATACAAATACAATATCAGTGTTAGGTATTAATAATTGTTGTACAAATGTGTCTCAATATTGTGATTTGAAAGTTAAGTCGAGATATAATTCTTTTAATGTAAATGTATCGTGTTATGTGATTCCTAAGATAGCTAGTGCATTTCCCAGTATGGCAGTAGATCCATGTCTACTCAATTTACCTTGTAATGTTTTGTTGGCTGACCCTACTTTTTACCGTCAGTCAGATATTGATGTGTTATTAGGGGCAGATGTTTTCTGGGATATAGTAGAGACAAATCGCATTAATTTAGGGAAAAGTAATCCTATATTGCTTAGTTCTAAGTTAGGTTGGCTCGTTGCTGGTCCTATCAGCAGTAGAGTTCCCAATAATATTTCTGATATACTTTGTAATTTTTCAAAGGAGACTATACCTGACTATTCAAAACTATGGGAATTAGACGAAGTTAATATTAATGATAAAATGCTAACTAAGGAACAGGAATTCTGTGAAACTCACTTTGTTACAAGTACAAAACGTGAGCCTAATGGTCGATTTATAGTAAAAATACCGTTATCTGAATCACCGGAGGGAGTTCTGGGTGATTCATACAATATAGCGAAAAGACGTTTCCTTAATCTCGAGAGTAAATTAAATAAATCAGTTGATAATAAGAACAGTTATATTGAATTTATACGCGAATATGAAAGGCTCGGTCATTTAGAAGAGATTCAACGGCCAGCCTTTGGAAACTATATTCCCCATCATGCTGTTATAAGGGAGTCGAGTGAGACGACTCGTTTGCGCGTTGTCTTTGATGCATCATGCAAGACAAGATCAAGAAAATCATTTAATGATATTCAGCTTGTAGGTCCTGTAGTTCAGAATGACCTTCTGTCAATTTTGCTCAGGTTTAGGCAAAATACTTACGTCGTTACAGGTGACGTAGAAAAAATGTATAGACAAATTTTAATTGACCCTTCCCAAAGACATTTGCAATTAATATTATGGAGGGAAAATTTTGATGATAAGCTTAGAATATTACAGTTGAACACAGTAACATATGGGACTGCGTCAGCTCCGTTTTTGAGTACGAGGTGTTTAATACAGCTTGCCGATGAATGTGATATTGAACCAATTGCCAATGTCATAAGACATGACTTTTATATAGACGATCTAAATACTGGATCTGATTCAAAATCTGATTTAAAAGGTATCATAGAAGGAGTTATACATAAATTGGCAGATGGGTGTTTTGTTCTTCGAAAGTTTCGTACTAATGCGCCCGAAATATTCCACAATATCTCGTTGACTACTACTGACTTACAAGACTTTTCGAAGGACTCATTGGTACTAGGGTTAAAGTGGGCACCGAAACCAGATACATTGCATTTCTCTAATGACATAAAAGTCCCCCCTAGGACTACTAAGCGTAGTATTTTGTCAACAGCTAGTCAAGTTTTTGATCCTCTGGGTCTATTGTCCCCATGCACTATATTACCAAAAATACTCTTACAAGAGCTGTGGCTTTTGAAGTTAACTTGGGACGAGAAAATACCCCAAACAATTGAAAAAAGGTGGTTAGAATATGTAAATAATATAAAACATTTGACTAGTTTGTCTATACCGAGACATGTTTTGCATACAGAGCCCAAGAATATTGAGATTCATTGTTTTACAGATGCATCCCAGCAAGCATATGCCGCATGTATATATTTGAAGTCTACTGATAACTTAGGGAATATTAAGGTTCATTTGTTATATGCTAAAGCTAAGGTAGCTCCGTTGAAGCCTGAAATGACAATTCCACGTTTAGAATTACTTGGAGCATTACTAGGATCTCGTTTATATGTGAAGGCAAGCAATTCTTTACGGGTTGTTATTTCACGAGCTGTGTTTTGGTCGGATTCAACCATTGTTTTAGGATGGTTAAAAACTCAGCCTCGAACATTGAAAACTTTCGTGTGTAATCGGGTTAGTGAAATTCGCGAAATTACCGAAGCAAATAATTGGCGATATGTTCCCACTGATGCGAACCCAGCAGATCTTGCTTCACGGGGAGTTCAGCCTCAGCTTCTTCTTAATAATATTTTATATTGGCACGGTCCTTCATTCTTGGTGAGGCCAGAGAGCGAGTGGCCCTCCACCGAGAGAGTTAATGACACGCTATTCGTGCTACCTGAAACAAAAACAATTAATTTAAAAATAGAGCATATAGATAAAATAATAGAATTTGATAAGTATAGTAAATTGTATAAGCTACAGCGAATAATGGCCTATGTGCAACGTTTTATTCGTATATGTCGTTCAAAGAATGTTATAAAAAATATACTTACCGTTGAAGAATTAGAAGACTCACTTACCTTACTTGCTAAATTATCACAGCGCGACTCATTTGCAGAAGACATACACGCACTTACTTTCAACAAAGGGGTGCACATAAAATCACGAATATTATCATTAAATCCGTTTATTGACGAACAAGGAATTTTACGCGTAGGTGGTCGTATTGATCTAGCTGAGCATTGCTCGTATGATAAACGTCATCCAATTTTAATTGATTCGAAGCATCATTTCGCTAAATTACTATTTGAAAAGGAGCATCTTCGACTACTACACTGTGGTCCCCAATTGTTATTGTCTTCAGTTCGAGATAAGTTCTGGCCCACAGGCGGTAGAGTGGTAGCTAGATCAACTGTTAATAAATGTATTATTTGTACACGATTTAAAACTAAAAAAATTCAGCCAATGATGGGTGTCCTGTCTGGACCTCGGGTCAATCCGAGTCTACCATTTGAGGTTTGCGAAATTGATTATGCCGGCCCATTTCAAATTTCAAGTTGGAAAGGCCGCAGTGCTAAGACATCGAAATGTTATTTAAATGTTTTCATATGTCTATCAACTAAGGCTGTGCAATTAGATATTGTCAGTGATTTATGTACTAATAGTTTTATTTCATGCCTCAGAGGGTTTATGGCTCGACGCTGTAAGCCACACATACTATGTACTGTGACAATGGTAGGAACTTTGTGGGCTCAATGAGTAAGTTGGGAAAATTATTACAAACCTATAATCGACAATTCGGAGTTTTCGATGAGTTAATCGATTACTTTCAAATTTAGTCCCGGGTACTTACCAAATTTCGGGGGAGTATGGGAGTTCGTTCCTGATCCTTCCTGATCGGTCGGCCTTTGACAGCCTACCATCACCTACTATATAGAGAGTTGTTCCAAATCTATTTGAATTGTGGAAAAGAGAATACCATTCACAGCTACAAGGCAAGAATATAGAGAAAAGGATGTCGGTCGCCTGGAGATTGGCGATCTTGTTGTTATTGTACGAGACGATCAACTACCAATATTGAAATGGCTTATGGGACGAATTATCAAGAAATACCAGGGCCCCGATGGTATATGCAGAGTCGTAGACGTGAAGACCACCAGGGGCATTCTTCGGCGTGCAGTTTCTCGTCTCTTTCCATTATTCCCACTTGAAACTAGTAGTTTCAAGGGGGGCCAGGATGTTACGGCTCCGTAACTGACATTCTCTTGACATATCGTCGCGCATGCGCGGAGACCTTCTTCTGTTATATTTGACAAGATGGACAAGAAGCTATAATATTGTCTTGTTAATTGATCTGATATAATTTATAATAATAAAATATTCAATAAGATGTGATATATCATCATTTAATATACTTACATATAAATAACGTTGTGACAGCTTCAACAGAGGCTAAGGCAGAAGTTGTTGATTTATCTTATATATACTAATCTCGTTTTTTATACCTCTAGAATTGATGATATTTTTTTTGATAATTATTATGGCGAAACATAGTTCGCAGGCACAGCTTGTGTAAAATAAAAATTAAATACACTAATTTTTTCTTTAGCTAATTCATGTTTTTGTTACGAATACAAGGAAAGTAAACATAAAATTACTTTCCTTGTATTCGTAATGAAAAGCACAATGTTTACCTCGGGTTAAAGACTTGTTTAGTCCCTAACTATTGGCTCGGGACTAAATAAGTTACTTCTTCTGGATATTCTTTAAAACAATATAGTTCAAGAAATAATATAATTAATAATTTTTCCTACGTTGCATAGAGGAATTGCATAGTTTATTTAAATAACTGCTTGGTTTAACAAAAATGTGACGATCATAAGTATGTTGTATGACATATGTGTAAGTACCTAGTATCTTTAACGACTAACTGTTTTGGATTTGAGTCAATGTTCCAATCATTCCGACAGTCCATTTCTATATACAGGAAGTACCACGACGACGCCATTGCACATGGACGGAAAGTACCTCAAATAACGTACATAATTATAAAATGTTTCGGAAAGGAGACATCATTTTGATTTCAACAACAATTCCAACTACGCAGTTGGAATTAAATAACTACCCATCCGAACTGGGAATCGAACCCGTCAAATGTAGAAAATTAATATCCTGTATTTTTATAATGCCGGTCGATAGAGTTGATCACAGGGTAGAAATATCTCTAACAAACTTTACTTAGAATCTATCTAAGTAATCTATATATACGATACTAATATTATAAAGCTGAAGAGTTTGTTCGATTGTTTGTTTGTTTGTTTAATTGAACGCGCTAATCTCAGGAACCACTGATTGAAAAATTCCTTTTCTGTTGGATAGTCCATTTATCGAGGAAGGCTTTAGGCTATACATCATCACGTTACGACTTATATAGGAGCTGAGTATCAATGAAAAATGTTACAAAAACGGGAAATAAATGTATGGCGAAACGTATTTTTCCGTTTAACTTTTATTAGTGGGCACAGCTAGTAATGTATATTTGGACAAGACGAAGTATAAACAAAAGGTTAATTGTTGTGATTTCGATGTGGTTTTTTCGACGAGTTTGTCTCTAACGGAATTACTTTATTAAGTTTATTAGAGACATTATATGATTTTTTCACATGATTTGATCTTATCTTATGGGGCGGGGTGACTCAAGCTATGAGCCTTCGCACTTCGACCCACTATGGATCTTTTGTGCTTCCCCTGACTGTTAGTCCCTTAAGCCATCGCCACCAACAGTCCAGTCCACCATGCCCATGAGCTTGATGATGTCCTTTGGTGGCATGGCCCTATAGTCTTCCGGTTTTGGATAACCAATTCCCGTCAACCTTAACCTCCTGCCCGCTAGAGCGTTGCAGTGGCATAGTATATGCTCCATGCTTTCTTCCATTTCCATGCAGGCCCTGCAGATTTCGGAATCGGCAAGTCCCATTCTAGTTAGCATTTTCTTTGTGCCAAAATGTCCGGTCAGAGCACCGAGTATTAAGCGAGTCTGGGATCTGCTGGAGCTCAGTGCAAACTTGAGCCAATTGTCCATGCCCATGAAGAACTTGGCGTGTTTCACCCCTTTTTGGTTGGCCCATTCATCCTGGTGCCTCCTTAGCGATTGAGTTTTAAGGCTTGTGCTGACTGTTTTAGCAGTGATTCTGACAAATGGTTCCGGTCCCACCAATTGTGTTTCCGATCCCCTCCTTGCCAGACTGTCAGCCTTTTCGTTTCCATTTTTCGGTATTCAAACTAGACGTACCGTGTTTACCTTACCCAATTTATTCAACACTTCAATCGTATTATGCACTAGTTTGGATTCCACCTTATATGACAGAAGCGCTTTAAGAGTTGCTTGGCTGTCACTGAGAATGTAGATGTACAGGCCTTTGCGACCTTTGTCTAGATTCTCCTGCGCACAGGCAAAAATGGCGTACGTTTCAGCTTGAAACACAGTCGCCAATTTGCCCATACTGATCGATATTTCGGTTTTATTGCAGAATATCCCTGCTCCCGTACCAGATTTCATTTTTGATCCATCTGTGTACCATATCATGCTGTTGTCCTGGGGGGTGCCAGCCCTTTATCCCATTCCTCCCTTGTCGGAATGTATACTTCAAATAGACGTCTAAAAATGTGTTTAGGTGTCATTCTGTCGCTGATCATACTCAGCAGCAGAGTCTCTCCTTCAGGCTTAAGACTATGGAACCATAGTTCCAGAGTTCTTAGCCTGTGGAGTGCTCTCGTGGCCTCTCTTTGTATAGCATAATGCAGTGGTTCGAGACTTAGGAATCTTTCCAGGGCTGCTGAGGGAGTAGTTTTGAAAGCCCCCGTTATGGCCATGCAGACCAGTCTCTGGAATTTACTTAATAGTTCCCTGCATGTGACCAGATTAGTTCTTGGCCACCAGACGTTACTGCCATAAGTTATGACCGGCAGTATCATTATGTTGTAAATCCCATAGAGTATCTTGGGTTTTAAACCCCAGGATAAAGCGTATCGACACATATTGAAAGTCCTGATGGACTTTTCAATAGTGAGCTCAATATGTTCCTTCCACGTTAGTTCTTTATCTAGAGTGACCCCTAGATATTTAACCTTTGTGGACCATGTTATCACATTGCCGTAAAGTTTTACGCATTTCATGTTGTTGAGCTTCCTTTTTTTCGTGAACGGTATGATCACTGTTTTATTCGGGTTGATGCTAAGATGTGTACCTTTGCACCAGTGCTCAACCTTTAGTAGCGCCTCCTGCATCAGGCTGGCTACCACACTTGCGCCTTGCCGTTAACTAAGATGACAATGTCATCGGCATAGCCCACTGTGTACAGTGGGTCTTTGTTTAGTTCTTCGATCAATGAGTCTATCACTAGGCACCAAAATATTGGAGAGAGGACTCCTCCCTGCGGGCATCCTCTGGTTGTCGTGACGCTCATTGTATCGCCTAGTATACTAGCAGATATTACTCTGCTTTCTAGCATACAATTTATCCATCTTATAATGGTGTCATTGATGCTATGCACTCTTGCCGCTCTGCTGATGGAGTCAAAAGAGGTTGTGTCGAAGGCACCTTCTACGTCGAGAAACGCGCCCAGACACACCTCTCTTGAGTCCAGTGCCCTTTTGATCCTGCTTGTAACGTAGTGTAAAGCAGTCTCAGTTGATTTGCCTGCTTGATAGGCGCATTGCATTGCATGTAGAGGCCGCTTCTTAAGTGGACCGTCCCAAATGTATCTGTCGATCAGTTTCTCCATCGTTTTAAGCAGAAATGATGAGAGACTTATCGGCCTAAAGGCTTTTGCCTGTTCATAGTCAGCTTTGCCCGGCTTCGGTATAAAGCTAACATTTATGTGTGTCCACACTTCAGGTATGTGACCAAATGCTATGCATGCTCTCAAGAGTCTACATAGAATTGGGATCAGTGTGGTTTCACCTTGTTGTAGTAACGCGGGATATATCCCGTCACGGCCGGGTGATTTATATGGTTGAAAGCTTCTGATTGCCCATCGAACGTTTTCTTCCGTTATTACCTTTTTGGCCGACGTCCAGTTCTCCCCTGTGGTATGGGTTATCGGTCTCCCTCTGGGAGTCTGTTCGTCTGCGTTAGAGTTGGTAACCTTTGAACCAGGGAAGTGCGCATCAAACATAACAGCTAATGCTTCGTTCCCTGTTTCCGTTAGTCTGCCATTTGCATCTTTCACTGCTATGAGTGGATTAGCTTTGGTTTTAGACATAGCTTTGCTAACACGCATGCCTTGTGACATTGTTTCTATGGATTCACAGAATTCACGCCACGTCCTACGTTTAGCCTTTCTTACTTCAGTGTTGTATAAAGTAAGCTTTTTAGCGTATTCCGAGTAGTCATTTTTACGTTTAGCCTCGTTGAACGCCTTTCTAGTTTCCCTCCTAATTTTAGTCAGCTCAGGTGTTGACCACTGAACTTTCCTAACCTTTACCTCCCTTTCTGAACAGTTTTGTGTCCAGGCATTCATGAGGCCTTTGTTGATTCGATTAGCTTCCGCGACTAGTTCAAGAATTGAATTCAACCTATGAGTGTTGGCCCCTAGTTCTGACTGTAGGTCCTTCCTATATGAATCCCAATTGGTATTCCTTGGATTTCTCCGTCGTATAGTCCCTAGCTCTATGTTGGTTCTATACTTAAAGCATATGTAGTTATGATCAGATAGCGATACTTCACTTGACACATGCCAGTTGTCAATAAATGATAACGCGAGCTTTGTCGCAACCGTGAAATCAATTACCTGGGCCCTATTTTTGTTAACAAAAGTAGGCGTGGTTCCTCTATTGAGTAAAAACAAAGATGAACTTACCAGAAATTCCAGTAGGTCTTCACCTCGCTTATTTGTGTCAGAGCTTCCCCACACAGAATGGTGTGCGTTAGCATCGAAGGCAATGATGAGTTTTTTTTTTGCCCCTGTGTTTCAGTCAGTCTTCTGATGTAAGCAGAGACTGGCTCCTTCTCCTCATAGGGTAGGTATGCAGAGGCTAATACAACACTTTCACCTGGGTGCCCTCCCTCCTTCTTAATCTCTAGTGTGGTGAGATCCCTGTAACATAGTGAACGTAAAGGTTTAGCAGTAATGCCATCCCTCACATAAATGCATGTCCATGTAGCAGTATTAGTGTATTACTCCCTCCGTTTTACCTAAGCCCCTAACTTCACCTTTGTATATATAAGGTTCCTGTATCAGAGCTATGTCGTATTTATTGTCCTTAAGCTGCTTAGCCATAGTAGCCGTGGCAGCCTTACTGTGGTGTAGATTTATTTGTACGCACCTGAGTCCCTCCATCTTGGTGGTGTCGATGGGTATGTTTGGTCTTGCATGTATGGCTAAGGCGAGTGACGTTTCGGCGATTTGAAGCAGAGCTGGTTCAGATCTTCCAAAATGTTGTCTGTCCCCGCCGACTGTTGTGACAGGGGCAGCTCCACCTTGTCACCCTCTTCAACTCACTTCACCTCGCCTGAACATCCCGCCTCAGCCGTATTTTAACTGCTGCCAGCCTCACTGGTGCGACCAGCTGCAGCCTTGTCCGCCCCCAAGTCACCCCGACCCTGCCCGTCCCTGCTACTTACGGTCTCCGTGAGTAGCTTGAACGTGCACAGCTCGAAACAGCCTTCTAGGACGTAGTCAGCCTGCTTAATCGCCTCAGCGGACCCCCCGTCCATAAGGACGATCCGTCTGATCCGGTTCCCCTCCACTTTTGTGTCGACGACCTTCCAGTCAGTCGTCCGCAGTGACGGGTTGTATCGCTGCAGTGCCAAGCAAGCCTCCTTTGCGTCTTGTAGTCTCATGTTGCGGCTCGTCCAGGCCATTTTGATTGGCTTTGGAACAGCCGCAGCATCGACTACTTTGAGCTTATCTACTATGGACATCCCGGGGACGTTCGTATGGAGCCAATCAGCAGCCGGCTTATTCATTCAGTCCACAAAGACCACCCCTGTGGATACCGACTGGCCTAGTATACAACGTGGGGGGGGGGGGGGGGATCATTAGAGGCCATGAATTTCTCTGTAACGAGTTCCATCAGCCTCTCCTGATCCCACCATCCATCTCCACCAGGTGCCATAACCATGGGTTTTGGCCCTTTTCATTAACCACACTGGCCCAGTGCGGACTGGTTGACTTCACATACACATTTGAATTACTACGCAGGTGTATGCAGGTTTCCTCACGATGTTATCCTTCACTCTAGGAGCGTCAGATTAATGTACGAGTACATATGAAATTTGAGAAACGAAAAACACATTGGTACATGGCAGAATCGATCGCGGGCCTCCCGATTCTACTCCGGGCACAGTCCAGTGCCGAGGCCACAGCGCCACCGACGCTCTCAAGATAAGATTCATATTTCGAATGATAATTCTAAACAGTGAATTTACTTACAATTACAGTAGCAAGTCGGAGTCGGGAATTAATTTCGGGAATTAATTTCGGGACTTAACATATATGGTGAAGTGTGCGGGCTTATACACCTCTGGATGGCCAATAAGCGGAATGATGTGAGGCATATGAATGCGTTTATATAGATCTACTAGCTGTGTCCTTGAACTACGTTTCACCCAAATACCTAGGGGTATAAAAAATAGTTTACGACTTATTCTCAGACCTACCGAATATATATACGCAAACAAAATCCTAAAAATTGGTTAAGCCGTTTCGGAGGAGTTCGG
This sequence comes from Schoenobius gigantellus, assembly GCA_963935595.1. Classification (NCBI taxonomy): domain Eukaryota; kingdom Metazoa; phylum Arthropoda; class Insecta; order Lepidoptera; family Crambidae; genus Schoenobius; species Schoenobius gigantellus. The sequence continues at coordinate 30,487,161 of OZ012552.1, forward strand.
TTACAAACATTGTAACACGAGAATTTTATACACGGTTATTTTTTTATCACCCTGGTTATTTTAAGGGTGGCTTCAGGACACGGTAGAAGAATTATTTAACCATTAATAATAAAATTTACTCACCTGTTTAATTAGATATTTATTATCTAAAATATCCAAAAAATACTGCACTGGTATGGACACTGAGTGAAGTTGTAGGCAAAACATTGAATGAACGCGAACTGGCAACAACGTCGCCGATTCAAAGTCATCACTGAGTTGATCACAATTTCACCTTCCTACTTTACGGGCTTACTTAGGACTGGCAAAATAAAGTTTTTAAAGAAAACAAACAGTACTAGGAAGGTATTACGGTTATGGTAGGTTGTTTTGGCGTAGTTAAAAAATTGGAATCAACTTTAAATACTTACCTACCTAGGAAACAATTTAAATCAACTTTAGTTCTAATAACAAAAGAGTTCTAAATTTAAAGGAAGTCCTCTAACTCATACATAGTCGTGCACGTTTAAAACTATACATGACCACAACAACATATCACTTTGGTTAGTGTTTAACGTCTCGAAATGCAGTTTTCGCTTCCAAGTCTTACGTTTGTGGGTTCACTTTCTTACACCAAACACTTAATTTCACTTCACAAGTAAAAGTCTACGGTCTACCGGAGTAAGGTCTGTGTATTCGCGAGATGTGTTAACTTGAAACTAAAATTCCGAATGCGCCCGATTGCCGCGCGTCAGGCGCGGGCGCGATATCACAATACGTTCACACGCGCCGTGGTCAAAGGCGAACTAAAGCCGGCCGGCTCGTGCCGACAAGCGACAGCAAACAACAAAACGCCGCCGCCGGCGCCGACTGTCTCTGTCTTTCACTATTGTAGTGTCTAGTGCAATAATAACTCTTATTTCAAACGAGTTGTAGATTGATCTTGCTTGAATTAATAATGCGACGTTGCCGCATTTTCCTAAGCCCGTAGTAGTAAATGCTTTATTCATTCATAATCTTACCTTATTTTGTAGTAAACAAGAACAATGTCTATAATTTAATATTATTGGCGGATAAAATTTAAAAAATATAACCACATGTTTTTTTTATTGATATGAGTCGTCTAGCGTCTACCGAGCTGCCTCTAAAATTTTCCAGTATGATAAAAAAATAACCGTGTATATCAGACTAGCTGTGCCCGCGAGCTACGTTTCGCCATAACCCTGATCACCTAAACGTATAAAAAATAGTTTACGACTTATTCTCAGACCTATCGAATATACTTACACAAAAAAATCTATCAAGCCGTTTCGGAGGAGTTTGGTTACAAACACTGTGACTCGAGAATTTTATATATTAAAAAAAAGAAGATAATAATATCATAAAAATGTAAAATTGGTAATATGTTGATAAGCGCAAAACTCGGAAACGGGCTGGCAGACCGATTCAATTAATTCTTTTTTAAACTATTTTTTGGATTAGGTAAAAGGTTCTTATGTAGGAATAAATGTAAAAAATGCCGGGAAATATATAAAAAACACATTATTTCAAAACTCTTTCAGTGCTGTGCCACTGCGTCAATCGAAAACAAGAGTTTTGAGAGAATGGCGTCAGTCGGGACAGCTAGTAAGTATATGGATCACGAAATATTTTGATAAGCTCAAAATTCCAGAATGCCTCTACCGATTCAGCTCACTATTAATTTAAAGTTTGTGTTGGATGCCGAGAAAGGTTTTCATTAAGAGAAAAATTGACAGGAATAATGAAAAATAAATTTTCTCCCAAAGAGTTCCTATGTTGATTTAGACAACTATTGATCCTGATGTCCAAACGAGACATATCGAAGCCAAAAATGTCAATTGACATTTTTGGATGGCGAAGGAATTCCCATGTGTGCTTCCTGTAGGAGTTTTGAAAAATCCTAAACCCAATGCATCCCTTAGCCGAATTTCATGCTTCTAGCTCCAATAGTTAGAGCTCTACGTTAATACCTTAGTCTGTTACTCACCAAGTCCTTTATAAATACAGATGAATCCCTATTTCCCTTGGTTACGCCATAACATGAGAACGACTTTACCGATTTCATACTAATGTTTGTTTAAGTTTTCCAATACTTTGTAGAAGGATCTTACGCAAAAAAAAATTAAGGAAATTGCGTTGAACGTTTGACTATTTACACTTTTACACTTAGCGCGTTTGACACTTCGATTGAGATTAAAACTAACCGCAATGTTAAGCTTTATTCAGACGAAACGTAGTTCGTGGGCACATTTTTTTTAGTTGTAAAAAGAAACCACAAACAGTTTTTTTCACTTAGTTGTAGGAATCAATAACAACTCCGTATTTTCTAAGAACTATTTCGTTATTTTTTTTATGGAACTGAAGCATAACTGTACAATTTCCTTAACAAATCAGTCTAACAGTCATCTTATAAAGCAGCTCATTGTCATTTATATTCAGATTTAGGACATTGTCTAAATTATGTTTACGCGCTATCTTACCAACCAAATAGCCTTATTATGTTTATTGTATTCTCGTCTGAAGGTCGCCAGTTAAAATATATTCTCATAGCTAAATTTCCTTTAGTTGGACATGGCATCTTTTACGTTGATCGGTATCTACTATATATACTAACTTCGTTATTGGGGAGACTGTCATGGGGTTCCATTTTAAACTGACGTTTCGTTTCGTTTTGTGCTAAGTGCTAGATTTCTATCGGTCAGTTCATTGGTCTTCGGCATCAGACATTTTCTATTTCTCTCTCATCGCTAGGTGACAGTTGGAGTTGAGTGATATGGTACGTGACGTGTGCTACTTTAAAAGAGCAATTCAAAAATAGAACCCCTGTCCCACCACCTGCGAAAAAATATACGAGTAGGTACTATACTACCGCCAGTACATGTTTTATCGCTCAATACATTTATTGGGATTGGAGTTTTCTTTCACGCGATTTACACGTGTACAAGTTTACAATACACAGAAATCCCGTGTCAATAAAATAACTACACAAATAAATAAGAATGAATCGTCAAAATATTAATTAAAACTAAATACAGTGACTAAACAACTACCTATCTTAAAATACTCATAAACTAAACCTAAAATATAAACTAAATTATCAAATGCCTTCCCACTCAGTATGACTTCGTTGCATTTGGTGTTGAAACCCTTGGTCTGTGGAGTCGAGGTGCACACGGGCCCTATAGGCAACTCAGCCGGCGTCTAAAGACAATCACTAGTGTGGTGACCCCTGAAGGTTTACTCTTGAACCAATACCAATCGATCGACATTGAGATTGAGATTTTTTTGTGAGCTTATGTTGCCACTATGGCGCCAAATTGGACCCGTAAGTGAACTAAACACAGTGCTATTAAATTTTATATGATATAAGATACGGATCCAATTTGTCGCTAGTGTTGCTAAATAAGCCTACGAAAAATCACAATCCCAATGTCGATCGATCGTAATTGGTACGAGAGTAAACCTACTGGACAGGCATCTTTCTTGCGTAGAGGCTTTTCTTGGCGGTTCTGCGCAGGAACACTGCCTGTGTCATGGGGACTATTCCCACAAGGGGTCCCTCGTTTTTTCATTGTTTTTTTTCTGGTAAGCATTTTGTTTTTAATGTATTGAGTTTTTACCCTTTTTTAATTAGGTTAAGCTATTAATTAATTTCTAAATTTATGAATGAAAATCAGACTCAGACTACTGACTGACTTATAAGGCCCCTTTACACAATACGACGTTTTGCGGCCGTGTTAAGTCGTTTACACTGATGTTTAGGCGTGTTTGCATTGCGACTGTATTGCATTTGCTTCGCTGCAAATGTAGCACGCCGTCTAGCTGCAGCGAAACAGTCGGAATGAAATCGCGCTTGTGCATTGACGAACCTAACTTTATTACGACTGCAGCACGTATGCATCTCGATTGTTTCGCTGCAAAAGGTTACAGTGTGTAAAGTGCCTAAACTAAATCTCCTTCTTCTATATTGTTCTTTGGCGATTCATTCAACATTCTAATGCTTTGCTTGTTTTTCATGCTAAATTTTCTTTTCGACTTTCGACTATTATGGATTTATTAAATTAGACTTTACTAATGCTAGCTTTTCGAAAGAAAAGGAGAGGCAAATTACAATAAATATTCCTACTCTCTCAACTCACAAACTATTAGGAGTATTCAATAATATTAAATAACTTTGATATTTAATACATTGTGACTTTCAAGCAATTTCTAGTTCCCAGAATCATATCTCGAGTTTGCGGTCTTGTAAATCACAAGGCTGAATAGAAATTACTAGACCAAGTTTCAACTGAAGGGAGTTGCGGGCTTTTGTGACATTCAGTTGTTCTTGGCGAAATGTTACTTTGAAAATACGTTTTTATTTTATTTAATCTAAAATAAAAATACGGACGTAGTCTTATCCTTACATACTCGTATTATAAAACAAAGTCCCCCGCCGCGTCTGTCTGTCTGTTCGCGATAAACTCAAAAACTACTACACCGATTTTCAAGCAGTTTTCACCACTCGATAGCGTGATTCTCGAGAAAGGTTTTAGTATATAATTTGTTAAGTTTTTTATTTATTTCTGTGTACATTAACGATATTTGTTGAAGATGTCGGGAAAAAATAAATTAAGGCAAAACGTAGTTCGCGGACACAGCTAGTCAACTATAATATGTAGGGTGTGTTCCCATTTTTACCCGAATGCGCAACGCATAGAAGAGTCATTACTCTTCAGTTCAGTTCGTTCATCAGTCTGTGTAGAATAGGTATGTATGTTTGTTTGTTCCTTTGTGGTACCACGCTGGCTAAACGAGTGTACCAATTTTGATGATTCTCATGTCAATCGATTGGTTTTAATATTGTTACAGATGTGTTGAATGGTACTCGCAAAAATTAAATGTTTCAAATAAAATTTAATTAAATGTTTAATTTATTTTCAAACTTTTCTAAAAATACGATCTATGGTCACGGGGTCACCGACACAGGAACAATCTATAATTAGTTCCATCCAAAACTGCATAGATAGCATAGCTTATGTTAAACGGGAATGTAATAAAATATTGACTCATTTTGTTGAAATAAAATCGTAAGTGACTACTCAATGCTTTAGTTTACAATAAAATGTGTTGTTTTCGAACTAAATTCGATAACTTTTTAAAATGAAATAATGAAATTCAAAATCGAGTCTGCGGCAAAAGCACATCCAGTGCTTATTAGTTGATCGCGTCATAAAAATTTAAAAAATCCGACAGATAATAGGTAGCAGCAATTTATATTGTTATTTATAAAGCATATGTAATTTTCACGAGGAGCTTGGTGGCGCATTGGCGCGTGCGCTCAGTGAACGATTGCTAAGATTAAACAACGTTCGCTGTGGTCAGTCCTAAGATGGGTGACCAAAATAAGAAACATCTCAAGCTCCTCCGTGCTTCGGAAGGCACGTTAAACAGTAGGTTCTGCGCCTGATCGCGCCCCGGTCGTGTCGGTTAACCGTCATATCGGACTAGGCGAGTGAAGGAACAGAGAGTGCACTTGCGTTTGTGCAGTCACTTGTGCACTATAATATCTCCTGCGCAGATGGCTAGTTTCTGTGGAGATTGGCCGCCGTGACCGAATATCGGTTAGGAGGACATTATTATATGTAATCTGTGGTTATAGGGTTTAAGACGGCGTATTTTATTCGAGGTGGGGCTCGCTAACATCCGCGGGCTCCATTCTAACCTCTTGGCTGTCCACCACCATCTCGAGACAGCCCGTCCAGCAATGCTGTTTTTGACAGAGACGCAAATTATCTGCCCGGCCGATACAGGCTACCTTAATTACCCCGGCTACGCTCTTGAGGAGTCCTTCAAGGCAAAGGCAGGTGTTTGCTTGTTCGTCCGGGCGGACGTTTGTTGTCGTCGCCTGCGCTGTTTGGAGGAACCTTCATTTTCCCTCCTTGTGGTACACGTCGATTTTGGCACTCATTGCAGTGTCTACGTGTGCGTCTATCGTTCCCACCGTGGTGACTTGGAGACAACTCGACTTTTTGAACACCTAAGTCGGGTGGCAGATGACGCGCAGGAGCAATTTCCTTCCGCCGAGCTGGTGTTTTTAGGGGACTTCAATGCTCACCACGAGTTGTGGTTAAGTTCCTCTAAAACTGACCATGCGGGTAGGACTGCCCACGCATTCGCTCTCACGCACGACCTGACACAATTGGTTACCCAGCACACCAGGGTACCAGATATTATCGGTCAAGCGCCCTCTTTGTTGGACCTTCTGCTGACAAATCGCCCCGACGGATATCAGGTGGTGATTCGAGCTCCACTTGGATCTTCAGATCACTGCCTGGTATCCGTCTCAGTGCCTCAGGCGTCGCGACCGTCGCCTGTGGTTGCAGCACGCCGTTTGTGGCACTATGCGTCAGCAGATTGGGACGGTATGCGGGATTATTACGCGTCTGTCCCTTGGTGGCAGCGCTGTTTCAGTGGGATGGATCCGAACTCCTGCGCTACCTCTGTTGCTGACGAGATCAGATTAGGAATGGAATATTATATTCCACATTCCAATCTCGTCAGTAGAGGGAGACGTAACCTCTGGTTCAATCGCGAGTGTGCCTCTGCTGTTGAAAACAAACAGCTAGCTTACCGCGCTTGGATCAGAGGTCGAGCTTCTAGGGATCCCAATACTAACCTACTGAAAACAGCCTATAATAATGCCACCAAGTTGTGTAAGAGGGCTTACATTAGAGCGGATGCTCAGCGCATTGCACAAGTGGGTCAGGAACTGCTAGCGCACCCTACGGGTAGCCGTTCTTTCTGGCGCCTGGCCAAAGCTGTGCAATCAAACTTCTGCCAACCCTCGCTGCCACCGCTGAGACATGCCGATGGCTCACTTGCTCATCAGCCGCAGGAGAAAGCCGACCTCCTGGCAAAACTCTTCGCGGCCCATTCCCGTATCGATGACTGTGGTGCACAACCTCCGACACTGTCCCATTGTGGCAGCACTATGCCCGATATCCGCATCAGACAGCGAGATGTGCGGGCGGAGCTACAGTCGATTGATATTCGAAAAGCAAGTGGACCAGACGGCATTCCTGCGATTGTACTTAAGAAGTGTGCAGCGGAGTTGACTCCGGTCCTGACGCGTCTATACCGTCTGTCGTTCTCTGCTGGTTGTGTGCCGAAATCTTGGAAGGAGGCCAATGTCCAGCCGGTTCCCAAAAAGGGAGATCGTTCTGATCCGGCTAACTATCGCCCTATAGCCGTCACTTCCATTTTGTGTAAAATCATGGAGAGGATCCTTAACACCCAGCTGATCCGTTACCTGGAAGGTCACTCGTTGCTTAATGACCGTCAGTATGGGTTTCGTCCTAAACGGTCAACAGGTGACCTTCTAGCGTTCCTTTTGCACAAATGGGGTGAATCTATCGATAAGCGCGGCGAGTCTGTGGCTATTAGTCTCGACATCGCCAAAGCTTTTGATAGAGTCTGGCACAAGGCTCTCCTTTCCAAGCTTCCGGCATACGGATTGCCCGCTCAGTTCTGTACGTGGATTGCCAGCTTCCTCCACGAGCGTAGAATTCGCGTTGTCGTTGACGGCTGCGCTTCGCGGTTCGTGGCAGTGAATGCTGGTGTTCCACAAGGCTCCGTTCTATCCCCAACATTGTTTCTTCTGCATATCAATGACATGCTTTCCTTGGGAAGTATACATTGCTATGCAGACGACAGTACAGTGCATGGGGGATATCACGGAAGCTCAGGGGCTGCTCGTGGCAATATTGATAGGGAGAGGCAGAATCTTATCATTGAGCTCAACAGGACGCTGGACCTCATCTCCGAATGGGGTTCCAACAATCTTGTCGAGTTCAATGCTAAGAAAACACAGGTGTGCGCGTTCTCGGCGAAAAGGTCACCTTTCCTCCCCCCTCCTTCTCTTCAGGGCACAACCCTTCACACACAGAGTAACATCACCTTGCTCGGAATGAACATTCGCTGCGATCTGAACCCCAGAGACTACATCGAATCCGTTATAACTGCTGCCTCACGGAAACTCGGTGTCCTAAACAAGGTGCGTAGGTATTTTGCGCCGGACCAACTATGCCTGTTGTATAAAACTCAGGTTAGGTCTTGCGTGGAATATTGCTCGCACCTTTGGGACGGCTCCGCTCAGTACCTCCTCGATGCTCTGGACAGATTGCAGCGTCGCGCTATTCGAATAATTGGCGATGTAGAGGCAACTAACACCCTCGAGCCTCTACAACTTCGTCGTGACATCGCCTCTCTTAGCGCCTTTTACCGAATGTTCCATGGGGAATGCTCTGAGGAGCTCTTTAACCTTATCCCTCCCTCTCCATTCCTTAACAGAAACACGCGTAAGGGCCTTCGGAGTCATCCGTACACTGTGTCCTCCTTTTCACACCGTACCAAGAAATTCCAAGATTCCTTCTTCTGTCGTTCATCCCACACTTGGAATTCTCTACCTGCACACGTGTTTCCTCCATCCTACAACATGGGTTCCTTCAAAAGAGGTGTGAAAAAGCATCTTTTAGGCCGGCAAGGGGCGGGCAGGTAGGATAGTGGATGTCGTCCCTACTCTATCTGTCAACTCATTTGGGCCTCTTTCACCGCTTAACATCAGGCGGGAGGAGGTCATTTGCCGGGCCTTACATAAAAAAAAAAAAAAAAAAATAAAAAAGGATTTTTAATCGTTTCCAAATATTGTTATATTATTCAGCATAATATAGAGAATTTATTTCCATTAAGTTGTCGCGAAGCGGAAGGCTTCGTACAAAAAAAGGAGTAGGAGCTAAAGAAAAACAAGTTATTAGTTAACACGGTGTATTTACAGGTGAAACCAGAGATTAGGGTAGGATAACAATTAGGAGGGCACGGTAGATCTTACTTAACTAACTTAACCTAAATAATAAAACTATGTACAACTAAATATAACAAAGATCTAGCCTGGTCAGGGTAGGACGCGGGAGCGAGTGGCAGCTCAGCCAGATAGCCGGATCAAGAACAGGCACGGCAACACCGCAGGCAGGATAGGCTGTGCAGGTCAGGTAGGCAGCACATCGATCAGGTAGGCAGCACAGGAGCGTCCCAAAGACGCTCTGTAGGCAGACGGCTCGGGAACACCCGGTGGCAGCGGTGTGTAGGTAGGAGGGCCAGAGCACCTCCAACGGCGTTCCTCAGGATAGGCGGCAGCAGGGACCCGTAGGAGGCGCGACGGAGTGGTCAGGTAGGCAGCAGGCACACGTAGCAGGCGCGGTGGAGACGCGTGAAGGAACCGGCACGAAGTGATATAATCACGGAGGCCTGGCGGTGGTGGTTAGGTTCCAAGCCGGTGTAAGGAGCTTAGCTACTCCTTAGCCGTTTGCATTCTCTACCAGAGCTGGTAGTAGACTGGCTTCCTAATGACCCTGGTCTGCTTTTATACTGGCCATAACAATAGACAACTACATAGCTGTCAAGCTAAAGATTTTTGAACAATAAAATAATTATATGACATTTGTCAGTCACGTAGGCATTGAGCTACAATATTGAGATCAAATGTCGGACGCTAACAATTATAATAAGAAAATATAGAAAAATACAATAAAGGACTAATAAATATTACAAATATTTATCGCTTGTGAATAATAGCGTTATACAAAGTGAAGTTCAAACCAATAATCAGTTAGTGCTTTACAAACATTCGTGAAATAATAAGTGCTACAAGAATTTGTGTATATTTACAAAATCGACATGTGAAAAGACAAGGTAATAATATTATATTGTCCTACCTAGTTACAATAAAGAATTAGTAGACTTAAATGTAGTTAGTGTAGAGTATGAGAGTTTTGTCTTTTATTTACATTTATGAAGTAAACATTTTATTCGTAAGTCTCGCGACTTTCCGTCAGCGCGAAGCAACCTGACAAAGTGTACCTCGGTACATCGACTGGGCAGATTTTTAGCTCCTTTTAGCCGAAACTACATGTTGGTTGAACACGTCTACACAGACCGAGGGGAGAAAAAGCAAGTATAATATGAAAACTAAAGCAACCAAAGTAGCAAATAAGAGATCGCTGTTTTGCTTTGCATATTTTTGTTGCCTTATTATTCGTAATAAAAACTCGACAGCGGCAAATTTCGGGACACACCCCTGACACGACCGTATTTCCTTATTGCAGGGAAAACTATGTACGTGAATTTTCCACCGAATATGGGAGATACGGACTCGACGCCGGGAAATATTTCGCTATATTTTTGTTGGGGACGCATAATAAAATGCCGGTATCGGACAGCGGGTACGTATTATACGGGTATCGAGTAGGTACCTTTTTATACAAATAATTTGGCAAATAAGCAAACTACCCATCTAATGGTAAGTAGTAACAGTCACCTATAGTACATGTGGCTCCTGTGAGATTCGCAGCAACTCACATTTTTTTATACATAGTTAACTCTCCACAGACTCGTGGTCCATGCCTTTTTCATTTTTAAGTCTCTTTTTGATCCATTCTATATAATATTAAATTATTTCAAGACTTACGACTACTTTTCACTCTTATTTTAAGTTGAGTTGCGCAACTCAATCAAAATTTAATCGCTTAGTTTAATTATTTTTTATTTTTTCTCACAACTCACACTTGACCAATTTTATATAACAAACTGTGTTAAGATATCTCAACTATATCACCTTAACGTGAATCAAATTAGGTTTAATTGATTTACCGGAGGGAGACTCTGTACTAGGGTCGCCTGCATGGGTACCTTGCGTCTTACCTATTTCTACCGCAAAGCAGCAGTGCTTGCATTGCTGTGTTCCTTTTTGAAGGGTAAGATATGGCAGTGAAATTACTGGGTACCGTAACTTTTTATCTTCTGTCACAAGCTGGCAACGTACACTGTGGTTCTTGTGGAGGTTGCAGATTTGCTGCGAATCTCACGGTAGCCACATATACTATAGGTGACTATTACCACTTACCATCGAATGGGCAGTATGCTTGTTTGACAAAATGTAAAAAAATCTCGCTTCATGCCAAATTTTATGTATTTATCAACGGGAAGTACCTTGATGGGTTTTGATTCCCTTGTGAAATCGAAAAATTTTGCGATAATATGCGGCATAAGCGGTCAAACCTTTTGATCGTGTTGACTGACATGTATGATTTTATTCCCAACTGAATGAGACCGCTGACCCGAGTGTATTTGATATAAATTTCAGTTAGATATCTCTACGCGTTTCTGAGAAAAAGGTCTGCACAGACAGACGGACAGGTGGGCAACAAAGTGATCCTATAAGGGTTTCCTTTTGATATATGGAACCTAAAAAAATTACTTCAATTGGGACCAGAGGGGGACTCAATACTACATGGAGTCATCTGCGTGGGTGCCTCTAACTTACTTATTTGTTATTTCCGCGTCAAGCTCTAACTCAAAAATCCTTTTTCAAAAACCCTCAAAATCTCTATTCAATATAAACCTTTCAAGCCACTTATTAACTTCAAACAAAACACAACACAGTACATTGTTACCCTAGGGGTGAAAGTAACTTCGAGGTGGGGTTTGGCGACCGAGCGTAGCAAGGGCGCGACTAAATAAGTCTTTAACCCGAGGTAAACACTGTGCTTTTCATTACAAATACAAGGAAAGTAAAAACAAAAACATGAATTAGCTAAAGAAAAAATGAGTGAATTTTATTTTACACTAGCTGTGCCCGCGAACTACGTTTTGCCGTAATATTTGTCAAAAAAAATGTCACCTAGTGGTATAAAAAATAGCCTACGACCAACTCCCAGACCAACCAAATATACACAAAAAAATTCATAAAAATCGATCAAACTGTTTCGGAGGAGTTTGATACACGAGAGCTGTTACACGAGATTTTTATATATTAGATAAGTCAACAACTTCTGCTTTAACCTCTTTTCGTATGAAATCATGCGTTAAATCCGCTCAGTCTCTAAATATCATATCTGAATCAGTTGAACGCATTATGTCTATACATATCTCTGCTATACGGAAGTATAAACATAAACAAAACTCTTCAACTCGAAAAAACAAATGAAGATCGGATTGCCGCTTTCCTGCCTATTTTGTTTTTTATATTCTTCTGTGGCCGGCCAGCTATTCAGCCATTATTTTTCATTTTCGTCATTTAAAAAATGGTAAATAGTTTGCCCAAATCTATGTTATTTTAAAGAAATAGTTGAAAGTACTCGTAATTTTAATAAAGTCATTTCAAAAAATATATTCTTTAATTAATACTTAACTTTGTGTTATTTCAATTTTATATTGATTAATTGTATTTAACTGTGATTAAGTGGATGTATAGGAAGTTGGAACATGGTTCAAAAGAAACCAATCAAAATAGAACTACTTTTTTATAATTTGACAGCAGCTGTCAGTTGAAAGCCATTATCCCTAGGGCTGAAAAGTATTACTTTCAACCCGCTCCTCAAGCAACTTCAGACCTACTTTCCGAGTATGAGTAATGAAAAAGATTTTTGTGTGATTAACCAGGAATCTGGAGCGTCGGAAATGTGCACTGGGCCAGCGTGGTTGACTAAGGCCTACACCCTAACACCTTAATTTAGGGTAGCATCGAGCCCCTCGGTGGGGACATATCTATTAGCTGTTATGATGAACCAGGAATCTAATTAGAATGTAATTAACTAAGATATTTAACAATTCATTATTTTATCTTTGTATTTAATACACCTCAACCATAATAAGGACTTAAGAGGATTGTGAAGTAATCGTGCGCGGCGCGAGTAGGTATTTTCTAAAATGCTATCTGTTTCACACCGCTCGGCCTCCCGTCTGGCGTTTACACCACAAATACAACACGCGCAAATTCTCACGCACACAACGACAGCAGCGCGCGACTCCTCGGCGCGAGAACTCGAGATCATTATTTTACCGTTTGTAATGTTTTGCGTTGCTTAGGTATTTCTGACTGCCTTTCCGCTCGCAACTTTGCCTTCGTTATTTTCGTTTTTCGTGAGGGAATTTTGTTTTCCCGTATGAAAAATTATTTTATGACCTTATATTACTCAGTGATAATGTAGCATTCTATTAGTCAAAAATTTTTTTAAATCAGCCTAGTAGTTTTTAAAAATAAAAAATATAATAAATAAAAAATAGCTTTATTTCTAAAAATCATTTTAACAATAATTACGCCGAGACTTCCCAGTGAGCTAGTTTTTGAGTTTATTCATTACAAACAAAAATACAAATCTTCTTTCTTTATAATATTTTAGTAGATAAGTTTCGTAAATTATTTCAGTATTGCTTTGAAATTTATAGTGTAGGCACTTACTTGGTATCCCTACCAAGTCCTACTTTATAGGACTGAGCTGTTATTTGTTATGAAAGTACCTATCTATCGTACATTTACCTGTCTAAAGAAAATGACTTTTTGTAATATGAATTAAAATGATTTTCATTTGAGATGTGAATCAATAATGGATCCTTTTATGAAAAAAATAAACACTAAAGATAAAATGACATTAAGGGTCTGTTTCACAATCAATAAGTAAGTTTTGAATAGCTTACTTGACAGATTCATTGACGTATTTTTCATATAACAACCGTCAAATCATCTGTCAAATAAGTAAGCTATTCAATACTTACTTTTCGATTGTGAAACAAGCCCTTACAATTGTTTAAACACGAACAGACCTCTTGTTAACTTAAAAATAAATAACAAAAAATCTATTATTTTAGATAGATAAATTAATACTTTTACATACAAACTAAATAGGGATTTAAAAAATATAAAGTAATAATTATGCATCAAATAAAAAATACCTCTCATTTTTATACACTAATCTTGGGTAGTTATACTAATAGTCTTAGAATTCTAATTTTTACCACCTCCGTGGTCTAGTGGTTGAGGCCACCGGATGTTGATCGGGAGGTCCGTCCGGCGGGGTTCGATTCGTCGGGTTCCTCCGGACTACAAATACACTGAAAAGTTAGATATAATATAAGAATAGGTACAGACAACATCACACATCATTATTGAAGACGGTGCCAAATTTTAACTTTCTAGGAGATCATCGTTTGGCACCGACTTCAATATAGAAATGTAATTTCAGTGTCATTTTTAACTTTTCAGTGTTTTTGAAGTCAGTTTTTATTTTTTGTAAAATATTTTTTTTGTTTAACTTTTTAGTGAAAGAAACCCTAATTAAATTAGGGTATCCCTCGATTTTCATAGGATCCCATCATCAGAACCTGCCTTTGGTGACCTAGGGACCACCTTAGGAGTATACTCTACCGAATACAAAATGAATTTTGAAAATCGGTCCACAATTGGCGAAGTAATCGCGTAACATACACACAAAACGGTTGACACGGTTAGCGCAGAGGTCGAGCGATCGCCTACTGCGCAGCAGGTCGCGGGTTCGATTCCCGCACGGGACAGATGTTTTGTATGGCCTAGACAAATTTGGTCCGGTCTGGGCGTATGTGCATGTGATATTCTATGTTTGTAACTGCACCCACGACAGAGGAGAAAATCCTAATGTGGGGCGACGTTATTATAAAAAAAAAACACGTTGGACGCACCTAAAAATTTAAGGATTTCCCTCCATTTTTATGGGATCCCATCATCAGATCCTAACTTTGGTAACCGTGGGACCACCATTGGAGTATAATCTTGAGAATACAAAAAGAATTTTGAAAATCGGTCTGCAATTGGCGGCGTAATCGCGTAACATACATAAAAAAAACATACGCATCGAATTGAGAAACTTCTTTTTTGAAGTCGGTTAAAAAATACCTATTAGTATATGTAATCAGCTGCTTTAAATTTTATAGTTAAAATGAAAAAAAAAAAACTTCATAACCGTACGAAGGGTGCCTTCTTCCCATATATGCCTACCCTGCCTACCCTACATACTCGTATATTATTTAGGTACTTTGTCGTTTGTATTTTTTATACAATCGTAGATTCCATAACGAGAGTAAAACCTTAGAGCCCAGCTTTAGAGGAATAAAATTCAAAATAATATTAAAAATAACGTTACTTGCATAGTCTATTACACGTTTTTAGCTGCTCCAACTCCATACATTGCATAACAAATACCTATCACAAGAAACAAAATACGAATTTATTTTGAGTTGGTTTCTTTATGGCACATATTTATTATAACAAACAACTACTTACGTACTTACATTTTTTTCCTTTTTTGGTTTTGGGAATTTACAGTAAAATTAACAAGCTACAGGCTGCTAACCCTTAAATAAGGAAATTTGTATTGAAATAAAATCTTTAAAATAAAACACTAAAATCAATTCAAAAAAATATTTACTTTTTCATGTATAAGGTATTTGTGAAGATTAATAGTTCCGACTTGAGTAATAACTTTCACTATTGATCGATATATCGATATTACTCTCTCCTCCCTAGGCGACAATAACTACGATAACATTATGTCACATCACTATCACTACATTGTACCCCTGCCCCCGACCCGTATCGTGCGATAGAGAGAGTTGCAAGAAATGGTCGAAATTGCCTACAATTCCTGTTTGAAATATTGTTTCAGGCGATAACTGTTTTACCCCCCTAAATATTTATGAAATTAGACGCTTTTGGTGTCATTAGATTCAGTATACCTTAATCTATGTTTGTACGTTTTGCTTTTTTTGTAATTCAGTATAATTTAGTCAAAAAAAGACAAAAATTCTCAAGGTAGTTTTTAAGTCGAAAATATAGATATTTAGATGCTAATAACTTATATTCTGAGCAATATTTCTTCAAAATCAAAACGTACAAACCTAGTTTTTCATTATATCTACAAGATTTCCAAAAATTATGAAAATTGGACTATGTTTAGAGGGAGAAAAGCGTTATCGCTTTTTGTATGAAAATTTACAGCTTCACAATCCTCTTAAGCCACTGTAACCTTTAACGGTGAGTATGAGAGAATTTAGTTAGTTCGTGGGAATTGTACTGTTAATGCCTACCTGGGGAAGTGTATGAGTATATTTAGGATGGGCGCCTCCATACAGATGCAAGCAGACAGGTGTGGAAAGGATCAATATCTATAATAATAAAACACAACACTTAAAGGTTTAACATGCAATTTATGTACTTATGCAAAGTTACAAACACAAAATAAAAACATTAAAAAAACTATTTTAACTTTTAACAAAGCAAGGAAAGAGTCGTTACGGAGGGTGGGAGAAAAACAAAAAGATGTTTTGGTAAAGTACCCGTAGGTACAAGTATAATGAAAAATTAAAAGTTGACTATATACCTTTATATATATAAACTCTTTATTGAACACAAAAAAATATATACAATCAAAGTACAAGAGAAGAAATAGTATGTCCAAAGGCGGACTTATCTCTGAAAGAGATTTCTTCCAGACAACCCTAGCTGTTGTAACTAAAAATTGTTAAATGGGGACTAGAATAACCCAAAAAAAACTGTTATATATAAGTATACATAACTATAAATTGATACAATAAAATATATAAATATATAAAGAAACCTAAATACAACAATACCATACATACTAAATCAATAAATAAATAAAATTACATTATGCAAATAAGTGGATAACATAGTCTAAGACAAATTAGAAAGGTAGTGCTCTTTTAAATTACGTTTGAATGATACTATAGATTTACTTTCACCAATAGTCTCAGGCAGATTATTCCACATTCTAGCAGCACGTACTGTGAACGAGTGGAAAAAGAATTTAGAGTTGGACTTTGGTATATCTAAAGTAGGATAAAGCACACAGGAACGCTTAGGACGGATACTAGGTGGTAAAAGGTTAAATTTGGAGCTTGCTGATTTAATATAACTGATAGTGTCAGGCGTTATTTTTCGGAAGTCCATTACTAATTGTTAAGGAGTAGGTATATAGCAAAACTTCCGATAAAAAATGTCGGTAGTTGGTACTAACTACGCAGGCCAATGGTGCACCGCCCGCCCTTCCTCAATCGCATGCGCTCGCTCGGTCGTCCGAGCGCAGCGAAGGCGACAACATCCTGATGATGCCACGTGGAGTGGCGAAACGCGTCGAATCTAAGTATTTGCATGTTGGTGTGGTACTAATTATTGATATTCCTTTGTCGCATGCGATTGAGGGAGGGCGGGCGGTGCACCATTAGCCTGCGTAGTTAGTACCAACTACCGACATTTTTTATCGGAAGTTTTGCTATATACCTACTCCTTAACAATTAAATTTGGAGCGTAAATACTGAGGAAATTGAGGAGAACTAAGGATTTTAAAAACAAGACAGAGGATGTGCATATCTCTGCGAAATCTAATAGGAAGCCATTTTAGTTGAGAGCGATATTCAGATACATGATCGAATTTACGTAGACAGAAAATAAATCTAATAGCTAAGTTTTGAAGTCGCTCCAACTTATTTAAAAGGTCTTCAGTTGCATCCAAGTAACAGACGTCAGCGTAGTCGAGAATAGGGAGCAATAGGGACTGAGCAAGCATGATTTTAGTAATAAAAGGCAGAAAGTACTGAAGTCGTTTAAGAGAGTGATATGTGAAATGCATTCGACGGCTCACGTCATTGATGTGCTTTGTCCATGATAAGTTGCGAACAATTACTAAGCCTAGGTTTACACATTTGTCTGAAAAAGGAATATCAACCTCGTCAAAGCAGATTCTAGGAAGGTCGTTTAAATTAATGTTTCGATACAAACCATGACTTTCAACGATCATCGCCTGTGACTTTTTGGGATTTACTAGCAGACCGAACGATTTAGCCCAATCCCTGATCAATAGGAGGTCCTGGTTAATAAGATTTATAGTAGAGCAAACATTGGCGGAATCAGTGTGCCTATAAATTTGTAAATCATCCGCATACAGGTGGTAAGGAGAGGATATGATTTTCGTGATTTTATTAATAAAAACAGAGAAGAGAAGTGGAGAGAGTACACCGCCTTGAAGAACACCAGTATAGAGTTCAGACCAGTCCGAAGACATCTCAAGAAATTTAATACGTTGCTGGCGTCCTTGAAGATAACTAGAGAACCAATTGATGGTATGAGGCGGAAGCCCCAGAGACTGGAGTGTGGCTAAGAGAATATTATGGTCCACTGAGTTAAAAGCGCTACTAAAGTCAAGTAGCACTATTATAGTGAAGAATTTACTGTCCATGGCTTTGCGTATATCGTCCGTAACGTTGAGCAAAGCAGTAACTGTGCTGTGGAAAGGGCGAAAACCAGATTGAAAGGTACTAAGGAGATTGTTACGAGAAGCATACGAGTATAATTGCTTATGGACAGCGCTTTCAAAAACCTTAGATAGGAACGGAAGGATTGAGATTGGTCTATAATCAGAGGAACTGGATGGGTTAGGAGACTTTGGAATAGGAATAATGTGAGCAAATTTCCATTCACTAGGAAAAACACTATTGGACAACGAAAAGTTTAGAATATGGGATATAATGGGAATAACGTCGTCCAAGATAGGTATAAGCATGTCTCTCGAGATATACCGTCACTACCGGTAGCATTAGAAGTTATGGAAAGTATACTCTTTTCGACTTCCTCCTCAGTAATATCAAGAAAAGTAAAGGGATCACAGTCGGGTGGAGGGTCATTAGCGAGAAGTAATAATGAGGCAGCCTTCGCCGAGTCCGGCAAATTTATGGGAGATTGAGAAAATTGTTTGTTAAGAACATTCAGATCAATAGCACAATCACTACTGTTAGAAGTCCCTCCAACTCCGAGCGTCCTTAAGAATTTCCAGATCTGTCCTGGCGAAGAATTTTCAATAGACGTGTGTATGAAATTAGCATCCCTACACAACCTGTTGCAGAGATTTCGCAATGTTTTGTAAGTCTGGAAATTTTCATCATTTGGGAACTTTTTAAGATTAGTTTTTGCCTTATCCCTGCGTTGCATATACGTTTTAATCGTTGATGTTAACCAAGGTGCAGGCAGATGTCTGATTCGAGTTTGCTTTAGAGGTGCATATATATCAAACAATTCTGTGATATACTTATTGAAGCATTGTATCTTTTCATCTATTGTATTTGCGTTAAAAATCACAGACCAATCCAATTTCCGAAAATCCTCCCTCAAATGATCAACACTCACTGCCTTGAAATTACGCTGAATAACAACTTTAGTTTTACGTTTTGGGGGACGAATTTTATAAGAGAGAAATAACAGATCGTGAAATGAAAACGGAGCAGTCATTTGACCATGGCAAGAGACCAAGTCCGGTTTTGAGACAATTTGTAAGTCTAAAAGAGACGGTTGACAATTTGGAAAATGATGGGTGGGAGAGAGTGGAAGTATTTCAAAATTAACAGACGTAATCAGAGAATTAAGTTGAGTAGATCTTGAATTGCTTTTTAATAAACAGGTATTGAAATCACCCATCAGAATAACATGGTCAAAAGAAGAACTTAGGGACTCAAGACAGGATTCAAAAGAATCAAAATAGTTCACATCATTTTTGGGACTATAAACTACACCTACAAGTACATTGGCATGATGTGTTCGGACCTTCAAAAAGAGATATTCAAGGTTGCCAGTATACTCACAGGAAGACTTGCTTACAATGAAGCTGGGGATGTTGTCCCGTATATAAATACAAACGCCACCGCCAGCAGCACCAATCCTGTCATTTCTGAAAAGTTTATAGCCCGCGAGGGAACATATGTGGGAAGGCAGGGAGGGTTTTAACCAGGATCCGGACACTAAAATTCCGTCGACTACGCCGCTTAGCAGCGGCGTAGTCGACGGAATTTTAGTTAATAGTTGATAAC
Organism: Schoenobius gigantellus; assembly: GCA_963935595.1. Lineage (NCBI taxonomy): Eukaryota > Metazoa > Arthropoda > Insecta > Lepidoptera > Crambidae > Schoenobius > Schoenobius gigantellus. The sequence goes on from OZ012552.1 coordinate 30,506,883, forward strand.
TTGATAGTTAATAACTTGGTAATTTAGGAGGCAAGAAAATCATTAGAATGAGCAGCTATACTCTGAGCGTTGACATGCACGAGATTGAGGAATGAGGATTTACCATTGAAGACTGCCTGTAACTTCATTTCAAGAGAGAGTTCATCAGTGTCAGAGCACGAAGAGAGAGAACTGTGAGCACTTTCGAATTCATCTGTAGAGCTATCTGAAAAATACGCATCATTTAACATAAATATAATATAAGTAAGTACGGAATAAAAAAAAACAAATTATAACAAAAAAATTAAAAATAAAACAAGAAACAAAGATCAACCAGCGAGAGTTGACTTAACAAAACAGCGAGGAAAAAAAAGATATATGATTTGACTGTATAGATCATCTCCATCGTCTTTACAAATGAGGTATATAGACCTTGACAGAAATGTGACACTTGACAACTTGACATATAAAATAATATTGGTTTTCGTTCGGCGGTGCGTAATCGGCAAAATAAATACATAACATACCGCCTAACATTACAATATCATAATCTTTGTAGAAAATACGTGAAGTAAACATTGTTAGAAGTCTTACGTATTAGAAGAGGAGAATTACAATTTAACAGAGCTGAATTCAGACATACTTGTGATCTTCTTTTTGTTTTTGTTTGGAAGTAAAATCACGACGATCCCATCCGAAGTCCAGCAATTTCTCAACCCAAAATGTTTTCCAGCCGCGATGAAAACTTCCTGTCTACTTTTCGTTAAGAACTCCGACACCGAATTTTTGCTGCCTTGAAGGGATGTCTTTGTACCCCAAACTACAGTCCTCGTGCTCATATCAGTAAATCTAACTAAAATAGGTCGAGGACGATCGGTTTTAAATTCACCAAGGCGGTAGCAGGTGTTAATATTATTAAGGTGTATTTGGGCCAGCTTGAGTTTTTTATCCAAGACATTTCTAACCTTGACTTTGGCGTCTTCACCAGTTTCTTCAGGCAAACCATGGAACAGCAACACTTTCCGCCTTGAATGTGACTCCAGTCTATCCAAGCTAGTATGTAACTAGTGTAACTGTAGCTTGAGTGTTTGGATAGCTTTCATAACAAATGCCTTAAACTGCAAGTAATCCGAGGACAATGCCTTCACCGTTTGCAGTTGGCCTGCTGAAGGGGAAGAAGCAGATTGAAGACGGAGGGCCTGTTCGAACTCACCCATTCTTGTATTGAAAACAGTTGATAATTCCTGCAGTGTCTCACCAAATCCAGCCTCCATTGTGTATGTTGTGTTTTGAAGCAAATATTTTATGCAGTTGAATAAGTGATTTAGTGAAGGAAATTTTGTATTGCCAACACTCGCCAGGTAATAAATTAGTTCATTACCTTAATTATTCCCAAGTAGATTTATTATTTATAATAATAATTAATAAATTGTCGAGAGCCAAAATATTTTGATATTCTTTCAAGTATGTACCCCCAAGAAAAAAGTAAAACCTATTTGGAAATTGGTAGAGCTTTCTCGAGAGGAATACGTTCTAAGGAATTGTTCCTTCATGATTTTGTTCAAACGAATCACTGCATTCATAGATTTAAAAAAAACTTATTATAAAATATGGATTATTTTCAATATCTAGTTCTGAGAACAAAGCAGAGCGTCCATACCTAATATGATTAAACTTCCACCTTAACTTAAACCAAAATTAATTCAAATTGCTTTGCTAGCTTTACCTACCGTATATGTCCAGCCCCCTATTACGTCACCAACTTTGCTAGCTTAAAGCTGTCATTTTGGAATACACTTCACGTCCATTACTAGTCGAGTAATTAGCTTTTTTCGACGGCGAAATAAAACGGATTACACGCTGTTTGTCACAAACGCTGTTCGTCATTTACGCAATTCGTCACCAGGTTTCTGATTTACTCAATCCGTCACATTCGCGGCAGGTCGCATACTTATTAAACTAATAATCGATGTATTCACATAAATGACGCATCCATGTTACAGTTGCTTAACGGGGGACTAAAAGATTGAAAATAGTTGCCATAAGGTTTATAGGTAATTTGTTTTGGGGTTCGATTAGCGTGACACGAATCATTTTCGAATACACTTCATATTATCGCTTTAATGAACGCCGTCAAAACAAAACTACTTACTAAAGTAGTAAAGTGTAATTCCAAATAACGGCTCGATGTTCGCAGCCGTAGTTGCGCAAGGGGGGGTAATGAACGGGGATAAATAGTTCCTATATATCAAGTTTCGGTTGCTGGAGCAAGCGGTTGCTTGCAGTCGACCGTCTATAAGTTTAAAAACAGTAAGTGTATTTCAACATGTAAATAGTAATAGGGGCTTAACGGTTAGAAATAGATGCCGTTTATCAAGTTTTGCTGCAGGATTTACAATCAGCGCCTATAAGGTTAGGTTAATAGGTAATTTGTTTCGGGGTTCGACTCGCGCGACCCGAATCTCAGGATTAGCGATCAATTGACTTCGATCCCACGCAGCTATATGTTTGCAGGTAGGTCGTTTCGAATTGATGTTGCCTTGTTATATAATTGTCTTAATCAAGTTTACATAGTACCAAATTCAATCATACTAGAAGGTAACTGAACTTCCCATGACGAATATAGCTCACTATTCAATTACCTGGGATGGTATGACTTTGATGTAGATATTTGAAAACTTTTTTATGATAAGTCATTAGTGTAGTGTAGTGTTAGAGCTATCTAGATAATCTGGGACCCACCCATATTTTATTGTCATTGACAAGATACTATAATGCGATTATGTAAGTACAGTGAAAAAGGATATGTTAAAAATCGCTTCACATGTCCAATAAAGATTTGATTTACGTTATAATTATGTGCATATTTTATAACACTCGTAACAAACATAGAGTATATGCGTTTAATTAATGATGATATGTTTAAGAGTGGATAATAGCACTAAAGCTTATTTTGATTTGTCGTTAATTCAGTCGATAAAGAAATATGAAAAGTTTCCAAATACGGGATAACGATTAACGACTAATGAATGTGCGTCAACGATATCTCAGGCGATATACAAGATGCGGGTGTAAGGTACATATTGGATCGCCTAATTTTATCCTAATTGCAAATGGCACGCAAACTTCAAGCTTAATTTTTTCAGCATTATTTTCATTTGTTTTATATAAACTTACTGTTTTTGTTGCCACTTCGCTTAACTTTTTATCGCCGCATTTTAACTTCCAATTCGACATAAGGATAAACAATGACAATTCATACTATTTAATTAAAATTCGCACAAAATGAAAACGCACAAATAATGTCATGGTATTTTTCGGTGAAAATGTTAGGCAAGTAAGCAGGCATGCATACAAACTGATTTTCGTGACACCTACGTGGGTTTGAATTAGACTCTGGTTTAGGACAGACAAGACAGCCCACGTGGAGTAGATTTTACAGCGATTCGTTTCTGTCACTAACTTCAGATTTAAATGATAACTTTCTCAATAATAATTTAAATCAATTTATAGTTTAACAATTGAAACACAAGTTAATTATTAAAAAAAACTTTTTTAAATACAAGCTTTTATATCATCATCATAATATTGCATTGTTACGCGATATACGTATGCATGCAAAATTTCAGCTCAATCGGAGACTGGGAAGTGGATCAAATTTAACTTGCAAGATTTCATTACAGACACCGGACAGGAAAGTAAATAAAAGCTTGTAAAATGACTTCAATTAACAATATGAGGGTTTGCAAATTAAGCATATTCGTCATAATAGCAAAAGAAACCTATGCCAATGAATTGCAATGCATTCTATATTAGAGATTATAAAATAGGGCTTTCAATTTTTATACCAAACTATTTATAGTGCAAAAAGAAGTGTTAGGCTAAACAACAATTGTATCTTTAAAGTTAAAATCAATACTGTTCGGCCAAATGTAAGTAGCACTAGTAATTTTAGGCCAGCCAAAGGGTACTCGTGGGTATTGACCACCCAAAGTATCTGAAGAAAAAGAGACAATGTGCAAAAAGTGCAATAATCGGTGATAAGATTTACAAGCAATATTAATATAACCACTATCTTAATGAAATTGCGATTCAAATTAAAAACACTGACAAATTCTAAGTCAGTACATATATAGGACACAGTTTTATTAAAATTTCTATTAGATCCGACGATCATTTGTTGTAAGGTTAATGACCGTAAGCTTAATAACCAATGAAATTCGCTTAATATAAGCAACACTAAAATTGTAATCTATCGTACCTTTTTTAGCTCTATTTATATTTAGTATCACTGCATGACTTACCGCCAAAAAATCGTTTAATTTTTATTGATGTGCAAATCCTATTTCAATAAAATTAAAGAGTAAACCATTAGTTTATCCTGAGGATTTATCAATCAAACAACTATGGAGTAGACAAAGCAGAATGACAGGTGCGCTGCTGCTCCGATTCTGTGAAATGACAGCTTTCAAGGGTTGACAATATTTTTGGCTTCGATAATCTACTTCTTTTTTTTATATATATAAAACTGAATCGCCGTTCGTTAGTTTCGTAAAACTTTAAAATAGTTCACATGATTTTTACTACATTTTCTGTGTGTTCGAATAGGTCCAGGAAAGGTATATACGTACAATTGGACCCGGTAGGTGGCGCTGTAATTGGGCAGGACAAAGTCTGCCGGGCTCACTAGTTTATTATAATTTTTGTAAGGGGACCTTTCATTTGGCATAATGTTGTTTGTCATAAAGACGCTTGGCATAAATCACTAAGCATAATAACCGAAAAGTATAACATTAACGTCACATAATTTTTTCATTTCATAATTTGTATAAGGCACAATTATCCAAAGGCATAATTTTATGAAGCATAATTAATGAAATCCCTAATTTCTTATGACATAATATTGGTAGTCCTAAAATGTTTTGTCATAATTTTAAGTGTCACAATTAATGATATCTCTAATATTTTGGGACATTTATTTATAATTAGAAATGATGTTATTTTAAAGGATATAATGTTTACTCTGTTTTACTTAACTTTTTATAATAACATTTCATATATTATTTTATTCAAATATGATACTCGAATCTTCTATATTTTCATTTGATATAAATTTTGCATAGTATATATATTGATTTTTTTATTTGAAAAAGTAATTCATTCATGCTACTAGTGACAGAAACGAATCGCTGCAAAACCGACTCCACGTAGTCTTGTTTGTCCTACCCTTAGAGTGTTATTCAAACCCGCGTAGGCGCGGAGGCGCGAGGCGGCCCGCGAGCTGAGGAGCAGGTGATGAGCGAAAACCATTCTGCGACGATAAGCTCGCGTGGGACCGCGCCGGAGCCCCGCAGCGTCGGAGCTGTGACAGAAACCATGCATGTGCATGCTTGCTTGCGTGGTACATGCTTGCTTGCATTGTGCATACTTGCTTGCATGTTGCATGTTTGCTTGCATGTTGCGTGCAGCATGCATGCAAGCATGCATGCATACTGCATGATACATTGCTGCATGCTTGCGCGCAAGTTTATGCCTGGAGAAATTCTGCGTAATCGTATTGTTCGTTGTGATTAATATGCTAAACATTATTTATACTTTGAAAAATTATGCGTCAAGTTGTTCTGTGTTTCGAGTTTATGGGTTTTAATACTTATGACAAATGATTTTCTGCCACACAATATTATGCTTATTACCATTCTGCTTCCTGATTATTATGCGTCTTGACGATTCTTTCAATCGAAATTATGGAATATGATTTTATGACAATAATTTTTATGCCTAGAAATAGAGAGCCTTTTTGTAACACGTTGTACAACCGTCAACACGTCAAGCTTTACTTCTGAATCACGAAAGCCTTTGCTATTACGAGGGACATAAAGCGATCTCAAAGTCAACATGTAAAGTCTGGCTTGTTGTTGTGTGTACATTAGTTACGTGAGCGCACAGTTGCCTAATACGGGCTCTACCGGTCAATAAGATGAAAGAAGAACTTTTGTGATGACACTATACTATAGCCTGACATTTGAACGTGGATGCAGCTGCCTAAGAGCGGGCTGGCTGGCGCTCTTTAAGAGAAGATACAGTAGTGGACGCAATACGCTGCTTTTCATGATAGTGATCGTAATGTTGTGATACTTCAGTAACTTTGCTTCAATTCATTGCTAGAATTATTAAACATAAAATTTATATAAAACAAGCAAAAGGATTTTGGTACCTATCTAGAGAAAACTGGGTGAAATTTGTAGAAACAAGAATTGAAATGAAGGTCGTTTGTATGAGATTCCGCACATTTTGTCGCTAGCTGAGTTTGTTGAACTCTTCAGATGAAAAGTTTTTCGCAATAATCTCTAGAATAGTCCAGTGAACAAACATTCAACTTGAAAAACAAGAGTTTCTACAATACTGGAATTTGGACTTTTATGTGTCGGTCCTTTAAGCTCGGTCTAGCCGTTTCGGAGGAGTTTGGTCACAAACACTGTGATACGAGAATTTTTAAAATTAGATTTATCTTAGTCTAAATTGTGATGTAAAATATTCAAAATAAGCTTAGAACCACTAACTATTAGCAATAATTATGATAGTAAATTTAAAACTAGCAATCCTACTGAATAAAAAATCTTTATACTAGTATGTCACAAACATTTTGTTTTCCATTACAATCTGCGTAATAAATACTACGAGTACTATTCCATTTTATGTTACTTGTTCTGTATGTTTCAAACTCTAATCCTGTGCATAGTAATCTACTTTTCTCTGCGCTCGGAATGGGAATATCTCCAGATGACAATTGCAGTGGCAACGGGTAGCGGGAATTCACTAATTAGCATTGGTTCCTGTGTTGAAATAGCACAATCCTTGTTTGCATCCCACCTCCATTTCCTGTAGGTAGTTCAGACCGCAGAACGTACCACAATTTCCTTCCTTTAGCGAGTGTTCTATAGTTTTATATCGCACTACTCAATATGACAATACTTTAACGAATGTCGCTTTGTGCGCAAAAATATGAGGTACTTCGATCGTATTGGTGATAGACCAAGACGTCATATTTCACGCCGTGAAATCGATTTAGTTTTGCCTGCTCCAATTACGGAAATTTATAAAAATGGTCCATATTACATGGCAATCAAAATTTATAACCACTTGCCACACACACTTAAGACCCTCCAAAATAGTAGATTTGAAAATGAATTAAAAAAGTTACTTATATTAAAATCGTATTACAATTTAAAAGAGTATTTTAGTGATAAATTATAAATGGAAAGGTTAATTATAAGACACTTTTATATGACATTATATTACAAATTCTATATGACTGTTGCTATTGACTATTATTATGTATTTTGATTTGAGAATTTATTATTATTATATTAATATGTAACACTCGAATAGGTGCAAAATGTAATGAAATGACATATTTGTAAACAATTTTATCCAATTTTAGAAATATTTTATAATTTTACTTTGTCATCAATTTTGTTTTTGTTATTAAATAGATTATTACGAAACAATTCACGATACCTTAAGAAGGTAAATTTGTGCAACACATTGAACACCTTAGATACTTACAACAAACTGTACCTTATTGTGAAAATTTTGTGAATAAATGAATATGAATATGAATGAATACTTTAACGTATTATTTCCTGTAGTTCACTGATAAGCATAAATGTCAAATCTCTTCTACAGTTTTTCAATATACAATACAGCTTCGAAATCAAAATGACTAAATAGGAAATAAATAATAATACAATCGGCAGCAATATGATAACATATCTTGTCGTTCTAATGTATTTATTTATTTTATCTTTATCGTACAATATTTTTAAGTGATTGACATAAAGTTTGATTTTTTTATAAGTAAACCAGAAAAGTGTGGAATAAATTGTTGACCGGTACAAGTTAAAGAAAAAAAACACATGACAAAATATTTTATAAATGTTTTTACTTTTTATTATGAGTGGAGAAAAAAAATTGTTATATATTAGTTTCTTTGCTGTAGGTAATTATTGTGATGATCAGTTATAAATAAAATCAATAAATTTTCCGCGAACAACGAAACAGTAGATTTATTTTAAATCTATTTTTCGTCATACTTGGAAACATATACACTGTCACATTTCGGATTTATGAAAAGACGATGAAATAACTTAGAAAACCACTCCACACGAATTAAAAGTTAAACTACATTGCCCGAGTACAAAATAACGTAAACTCGTAGCCACTTACTTTGACTACGAGCCGTAACGATTGCCCTCATCTACGGCAAGCTACAGCCACTACGAATTTACTACGGATTCTTTTGAGACGGGGCCGGGGGGAGGAGCAAGAGCGTTCTCGTAGTAAAAAGTCGTTATATTAAAAGATTTTATAGGCTCAACGAGCTGCGTTTGAGGGTTTTTGTGTTTATTACCGTGTTCACTAATATTAGAAACTACACCGTGCGCGCTTTTTGTAGTATTCTTAACATTATAATAGTCCTGTGTATGTTTTAAGTTGTGAACCAAATAAATATAAAAAAAAGATCTTTAACGATATGATTTTAAATTAAATCTGGATGATTTTTGTAATATTTGCATAAAATTACAAGCTATTAAGAGTGGATTCAGCACTTGCCTTCCAATCGGGAGGACCGGGGTTCGAGATCGCCACGTACCAATGTGTTTTTCGTTTTTAGAATTTCATATGTTCATTTGTCTGACGCTCCTACGGTGAAGGAAACACCGTGAAACAACCTGCATACAATCTGTGAAGAAATTCAAAGGTGTATGTGAAGATGACCAATCCGAACTGGGCCAGCTTGGTTGACTAAGGCCTAAACAACCTATCTTAGGATAGGCTCGAGCCCCTCGGTGGGGACGTATTATGAGCTGTTATGATGAAAAATACTAGATTTTAAGTTTTTAGACTTTCGTACCTGTATTGTTAATATCGTTTTGTTATAATACTTATCTCAGTATGAAATGTAATATTTAGCCGTTTTTCAGTTCGGATTAAAAATTTTATTCACATTTGAAAATAGTTCATCAAGATTATGTGAATTAGAAACAGAATTACCTATACCGTAAATAAGCCCAGCGACTGTAACATCGAAGAAGTCGCGTAGTTGTAGTTTTGTATAAGCAACATGATTTGTATGCATTACATACATCACCGTGCAGATGTCACTTTTCTTAAGCATAATATATTTTACTTCAAGATTGTACAGATTTGATGTATTTTCAATTCAACGAGCACATTTTCACCTTTATATTCTTTTTTATTTTCCCTGACAACACTTTGGTTTTAAGAAAGGTCGCTGATGAAAATATGTAGTGTTTTAAATATTGAAGTGCTGCTTTAACGTACTGGTCACTTTGAATTAAAATGAAAGCTACATTGTGTGAGGTTCTAGAGACTCGACCATTATGGTTGAGATAGCTAAAACGCGTGGGTAGTCGTATCGCATTGTGGACCATACTATGCGAGCCCATAAGAGTAGAAAGAACACTTGGGAGTTTAGTGGGTAGGCCCAGCACTTTGACGGGAGAGCCACTCACACGCACTGCTTTGCAACACCTTTTAACATTATGGGAACTACAGTTGGTCCATCATCTCACATACGCAAGACCTGGCTGCGATTGACTACAATTTTTTTTACATTGTTAAAATTCTCTTCTTAGGAATCGATACAAACTGCATTCACGCAGTTTTTTGAGTCCTCCAAGAAGATCTAATGCAAAGGCAGAAATGATAGAAGATAGTAAGGAGTTACAGGCAATGGGAATAAATATATATTTTGCTTTTTCCAGTAGAAAACGGCAATTTCATACTTTAACACCTATAATATTGAAAATATAAATAAAACTATATAAAAAATATTTTGACAGTTTGGATGATCCGTTAGTGATATTTTTTGCGTTAGAAATAAAATGTAGCGAGGTTATTTGACAAGATCTATAAAATAAAACTATGACTGCTATTTGGGCGTACGAATTGATTTAAAAAACATGGACGTTAATCACCATATACATTCCAAAATGTGTGATTATAGGATAGAAGGTCCAATAAAATTCGGCCACATTTGATGTTAAATATGTAAATTTTGTTTGAAAGTCCAACAAAAGGATTTTGCTGGATAACACGTGTATAAAAGTTTTGCAAATTTAAGCTTCAAATGAGGCTGAAATTCGGTATGGTGATTTTAGAACTTTGCACGCCATATGGACAAAGATGTATCTGCTTGAATTGTCACTTTATTACAGTGACATAAGTTAGAATATATGACAAGTGTATCAATTTAGCACCCATTGAAATAAAAAAAATTGGATTCAGAGCAATTTTAAATTTGACATATTGAGTTTTGAGCTATGCTTTTGAGTTGATTTGCGAGAGATTGCAAGTGTTCTAATATATCATAGATACACATTAGATACATAATTACTTTGCCTGTGAATTGATGTAGATGTTTTTTAAAAATAATTAATTTATACGTGTAACTGATCATCAATACAAACCATTTACTCGTACGGTAAAATTTTTCCTGTACAAAGTTTCTTTTGTTTTCAACAAAAAATTTTTAGTTTCTTTCAAATTACTCAACTTCTATCTACCCCTTGCGTTGGGTTTCCTTATTAAGTTTTAGCAAGGAGGTTACAGTTGTGACCTCATTCAGGCAGCCTTTCCTGGATTAAATTACGCTATTGTGTCCTATCCTTAGCTGCGCGGAAACCATCGCGGAATGAGTTCAGTGCAGAGTAGTAGTAGTATTTTTTAACGTTTATTGCTTGCCAACAACACACAAACACTGAGAAAAGAGACCAACAGCGATACTGGTTTTACGTCATTTTGTTTGCGTGCTACAACAACCAAAGGGTCAAAGGCTTTGCGACCTTAGTCACAAGATATAGCGTTGATTTTCAGCCATCACCCCTTGGGTAAATCTAGTTAATCTAGTCAGAGTAAAGAATGAGACTTCAACATCTTCACCATCTTACTTTGATTTTAACTACGAGGGAAAGTTTCTCGACGATGTCACCTTTCTGTCCTTCGATATAGCCAAAGAAGTCAAAGATTCCCGTATGCAGAGTGTTACTTTTAATGTGTAGTTCGGATCAAATTGATTCATTGCTTGGGAAAGTGACTTAATCTCTATAGAGTATGATTATGTTTGTTAATATTGTACTTATAAATTCGGAAGTGTTCACTTTTTTTTAAATTCTAGTACCCTTCAATATTATAAATCTCTTAATACGTCTAAGCGAAGTTTGTTCATTTTTCGGTCAAAGATTCCCGTATGCAGAGTGTTACTTTTAATGTGTAGTTCGGATCAAATTGATTCATTGCTTGGGAAAGTGACTTAATCTCTATAGAGTATGATTATGTTTGTTAACATTGTACTTATAAATTCGGAAGTGTTCACTTTTTTTTTAAATTCTAGTACCCTTCAATATTATAAATCTCTTAATACGCCTAAGCGAAGTTTGTTAATTTTTCGGTATTAAGGCTGCCTACTACAACCCATTCATTTGAAATACACTAAACCCAAATAAAAACCTAGATTTTCTGTTGGGTACAGGTAGTACTTTAGTTAATGGTCAGTTGAATAAAGTCGTATGTATTTGCAACATCACATCTTTTGCACGATTTCTTTATTCACCAATAGAGTCATATACAATATGTCTCTTGCAACTGTCATTCCACTATTTCAACCCATATACTCGTACGTCCCCTTTCTTGGCACAGGTCTCTTCTTAAACCTACATTACGCTAGATGGGTGTGTGGGTTTGTGTAAGGTTTTGTTTGAGACCTGGCTCTGAGAGGTAATTTAATAACTCTGGCAATCGGTAATCGTACAGCTTAGACAATTCTGTTGGATTGAATCCGAAATAAATATGTGTTTATCATTTTGTAACTGTAACATGAATAGGATTTTATGCATCTGTGCACATGTATTTAGGCGAGAGCTTGCACTGAACTTTTTGAGTTTGTGATCAATGGCAATTAATAAAAGTGGAGACCTACCAGTTGGGTACAAAAAGATCTTGTTTGGGGGCCATGCCCCCCAAATACCAGGAATTCCATAATACCGACTCAACTTTTAGCGGCACAAGGTGCGGTTACTTTAATCTGAAAAAAATCAAGGTAATAAAAACTTTATTTTTTCTTTTATTGTGATTTTAACTCTAGCTCCCAGTTATATTGTCAAAATGTTTCCCCCCCTAAAATGACATCCTGGATCTGCCGCTGGGTGGAAGACCGCCCAAATATCCCTTTTTGGAAGAAACGACTAATACTGCCTAGAGGCGCATTGTCGATGTCAAACCTATGCTAGTGTTACGTATGTCGTTGCGTACAAAAGACACAAATAAATTCACGAATCAAGTCAAATAACAAGAATATTACTGGCCCAAAATAACTTATTAAAACAAGAGCCAATCACGGACAACAAAAATAATAAAGGGAAATGGTTATTTGCATCTATAATTTGCTGTCGCACAATCGAGTTACCCGGAAATGAACGCGCAGCGCCTCGTAATGTGATTTATATGCAATTTGTTAACATGAAATGGGGCAGCTTTTTTACGTCACCAATTAAAATATAGAGTATTGAAATAGATTTTTTTGAGGAAATGTATACAATCAAAAATGTTTCTACTAACTGTGTTACTATGGTTACGTTACTCTTATTTTGAAAACAGAATTAAGATCAAGTCAAGAAGAATTTCGCCTCAGTTTAATGTTGTATATTACCAAATTCCCTATTTTATCGATTCCACAAATGGCCTGGAAAGAATCGCTCATTGTGATTAGGCCACCCATTGTATGCTCATTATAATGTGTTTTTAACCGACTTCTAAAAAAGGAGGAGGTTTCTCAATTCGACCGTATATATCCTTTTTTTTATGTTTGTTCGCGGATAACTTTATTTTGATGATTCTTTTTGTATTCGATAGAGAATAATTCGAGAGTGGTCCCATGGTCACCAAAGTTAGGATCTGATGATGGAGCCCTCGTGGAGGATTACCTGCAAGGCAGGTACATCCTCTACGAGGGGCCGGATGGGCGCGTCCACACGTGGACAATGGCGGCGGGTGTACCCCAGGGTTCCATACTAGGTCCTCTCTTATGGAACCTGGGGTACAACTGGGTCCTGCGAGGCGATCTTCTGCCACGAACGAGGGTCGTCTGCTTCGCCGACGACACGCTAGTCGCGGCGAGAGCGAAAACGGGGGAGGAGGCGGTCCACCTTGCGTCGGTCGGCACCTCACTAGTCGTCCGACGCATCCGTCTCCTGGGCCTGGACGTGGCCCTCGAAAAAACGAGGGCCATGCTATTCCACGCCCCTCGTCGCAGGATCCCACCGGGGCTCCGCGTCCGAGTGGAGGGGGTCCGAATACCGGTCGAGGCGCACATTAAATACCTCGGCCTGGTTCTGGACCCCCGATGGAGTTTCGAGGAGCATTTCAGGCTCCTCGCTCCACGGCTGTGCGCCGCTGCAGCCGCACTCGGGCGGGTCCTCCCTAACATAGGAGGTCCAGGATCGATACGTCGACTGTATCACGGGGTGATACGGTCGATGGCACTTTACGGAGCCCCGGTATGGGCGGAGTGCCTCTCCCCCCGAACGGTGGCCCTCTTGCGACGTCCGCAGAGGGTCATTGCGACCCGGGCCGTGCGAGCTTATCGCACGGTTAGCCACGGCGCGGCCTGCGTTCTTGCGGGCCAAACGCCGTGGCATGTCGATGCACGCGTTCTCGCGGAGGTGTAGCGACATCGGGTTGCTACCCGTGAACGGGGGGAACGATCTGCTCCACAGGAGGTGGAGCGGATTCGTACCCTGGCGCAAAGGGAGGCTTTGCGTCAGTGGGGTGAGGCACTCGCCTCCCCAGCTGCCGGCCACTGGACGATCGACGCGATTCGTCCGGTGTTGGAGGAGTGGGTAGGGCGCCGGCAGGGCAGCCTCACGTTCCGCATGGTGCAGGTACTGACCGCTCGGTCACTACCTGCACCGGGTCGCCCGTCGGGAGGAAACGCCGCGGTGTCACCACTGCGACGCTCCCGACGACACTGCCGAGCACATCCTATTGGTGTGCCCGGCCTGGCGACTCCAGCACAGCGAGCTTAACGCTGCGCTGGGAGACGGAGACCTCTCGCTGCCGAACATGGTCGTGGCCATGCTCCGCGGCGAGGCGGAATGGGGGGCTGTCGCCTCCTTCTGCGAGGACGTCATTTCGCAGAAGGAGGCTGCGGAGAGGGAGCGGGAGGAAGATCCACAAGCCGCTCCCCTCCGCCGCAGACGGATAGGCAGGCGAACGCGGGCATTCGCACAAGCAATGCCCGTCTAGTGACCCTGCCGTGGAGTCCTGCGTACACGGTTGGCTCCGTGCACGCCGCCGTAAGGCCCTCCGTCTGGGGATTGCCCTGGTGTTCTCGGGCAATCCCCCCTTGGCGATAGCCCGACCGACCTGGTCGGGCTTGCCCGGATGCGCTGGTAGTGGTAGTCGCAGTGTGGACCCTACCATGCGCGCCCACAAGGGCAGGGAGAACACCGGGGGGTTTTAGTGGGTCGGCCTGACACTATGCCGGGCCAGCCCCACACACACCCGCCGTCTAGCCAACGGCGGGTACGGTACGATCACGCATTTCCCCCCGAAAAAAAAGGGTCTGATGATGGAATCCCATAAAATTTTTTTTACAAAAAATAAAAACCGACTTCAAAAACACTAAAAAGTTAAAAATAATATAAGAATAGGTACAGACAACATCACACTTCTATATTGAAGTCGGTGACAAATTTTAAGACTTTCTAGGAGATCATCGTTTGGCATCGACTTCAATATAGAAGTGTGATGTTGTCTGTACCTATTCTTATATTATTTTTAACTTTTCAGTGTTTCTGTTAATCTAATTTTTTTAAGATTTTTTTTTACTTTTCTTAGTAATACTCACTCACGAGCGCTTAGATCCGAAGAGAGCCTGATTCTGAGTATTCCAAAACACTGTACTAATTTCAAACATAAGTCTTTTGCAGTCCAAGCGGCATGCTTATGGAATAATTTACCTATAGCTATCAGGCGTGCAGAGTCACTAAACATTTTTAAGAGGTCACTTAATGACTACTATCTGTCACTGTAGATCTATTACAACGGTATATGTTTGTTATGTGTGTGTATGTATGTTTACGTATATTGTATTTATGGAGGTATGTTATTGTTTGTCTTATATTTAAGTTTGTTTAATGTTGCACATTACCAACTTCCCCAATTCTTTCGTTTCCGTAAATAGAGTCCATCCAAAGGTTGCCTGGAAGAGATTGCTCCTTGCGATAAGGCCGCCCATTGTACCATAATTTTTTAGATTTTTGTTAACCCCAATTTTGTAATGTACAATAAAGAATTTATCTATCTATCTATCTAATTTTGCAATTTACAATAAAGAATTTATCTATCTGTGTGTGTGCTAATCCTAGGCTTCACACTAAATCTCAGCTTTCTACGAGTATGACTTCAGTTGACCTGATGATTATCAACACTTTTGATGATCTCCAGTCAGTGGGTGGGTGATAAAATCTGGGTATTTTAGATATTAATAACCTCAAAAGTATACTTAAGAAATATACATTTGAAACTTGGCATGTTTAATAAGTATTCCATTGACATCATATCCTGAGAATTTTCACTTTGTAACAATGTCCAGATCGAACCTGTGGGGGTACAAAAAATATGACGAAACGCTTCGAGAAAAGATGGGTAGTGCTCTGGGCCTTGTTTTGGCCATGTTAAAAATTAAATAAACTAGAAGTAGAAAGGAATAAGAATTGCTTACATTTAAACTTACTTGTTCAACAATCAGTATAGGGATTAGCACAGCTTAAGGAAGTTGGAAATGTGAGGATGGGAAAGTCTAAATTTAAGTGTAGTAGACAATATTGGGAAAACTAGTGCTAAGTTCTTAGAAAGCCTTACAATAATCACAGGAAAATTTCTTTTGATTTAAAAGTTTATTTAATGTACACACGCACGCTTTAGAGCTGATTGAAAATTCGTATGATATATAATCATAAAAATGATTGAGATAATACTCTTATTATATGTCACGGATGATTACCCAAATCGCGTAGATAAGGTTAGGATAGTTGCTGCTATTTCACAGACCTGAAATATTATCTCTGTTTTAGTTAGCTTAGCTTAGCTACAAAATTGGACGCGCAATGTTCACAGCTATATGAGCGATCAAATTCAAAAGATACACTGGTAAACAAAAAAAAAGCTCAATCCCAAACGCCGTCCTCTCCACCAGAAAATACAAAAAATATTGTGTTTGTATAAAAAGTGCACTGGAATGCAAATTGTGTTTCAGCTGTTTAAAACTCATTGTTTGTTTTCTCATTCATATTTTCAAACAATGTTTGTTACGTTAAGAATTAAAAAAAATGAAGAATGCAAGCCTTTTTTTTTTTTTGCCCAGTTAAAAAGATGTTACATCTACCGCAGTGGGAGTGGGGCCCGACTGCGGTTATGTGGGACTCTCCTAATGAGGCCTACCCACTAAAAAAACTGGGGGTTCTATCAAAATCGCATTCTTGACACACAAAGGGAACTTTTCGCAATCGCTTTGTGTGTCGAGAGCGATGCTACCCGGACAAACCGGGCCCCCCTTCAGGGTAGGGAGTGTTTGCGGAATGCCTTCAGACACTCCCTCAGCATAGGGGTCATTAATGCGGGTGACGGAAGCCCCACTCCGTCACCGCGACCCCTGCGGTAGCTGGTGGAGGGCGAAAATTCGCCTCCTACCTGGACGCCGCCTGCGAGACGAGTCCGCGTTAGGGTCATCCTCGCGGACTCGTTCTGCGTTCTCCTTTTGCACAAGAACTTCCTCGCAGAAAGAGGCCACCGCCGCCCAACACGTCTCACTGCTGACCATTTTTTCAACCACAGCCGGCAGTGAAAGGTCTAGTCCGATATTAACGACGAGGACGGACCGCTGAACAGCCCACGTCGGGCAATGCTCGAGTGTGTGCTGCGCATCGTCCTCGTCTGCCCCGCACTCGTGGCACCTCGGGGTGTTCTCCCTTCTAGCGATATGGTGCAGATACCTGCCGAAACACCCGTGTCCCGACAGGATCTGCGTAAGTCGGAAAGATAGCACCCCGTGCTGTCTCTCCATCCAATGTCTAAGGACAGGCCGGATTGCCTCCACAGTCCTATGACCAGCGACCGGCTCTGCCAGGCGTCCACGCCATCGCCGGCGAACGCGACATTGCGCAGACTTGCGCCAGCGCTCGACAATACTAGTCGAGATTGTACTGAAACCCTCCACATCACGAAAGGCCACTCTCCGCTGGTACACTTCGGACAAAACCGCGGCGTCCAAGTCCCAAGGCGGGGTGCCCGCTAACACACACGCCGCCTCGTGGGAGATGGTGCGGTACCCTCGAATGACCCTGACGGCCATGACCCGCTGCGGACGTCGTAGTAGGGCCTTGTTGGTAGTTGACAGGGCATTAACCCATACAGGCGCGCCATAAAGGGCCATTGACCGCACCACTCCAGTAAATAGCCGGCGGCACGTATCATCCGGTCCACCTAGATTGGGCAGGAGGCGCCCAAGGGAGGCGGTCGCCCTCAACAGTTTGGGGCCCAGTTGTCGAAAGTGGGGTGAGAATTTCCACCTTGAATCGAGCACGAGCCCCAAATACTTTAGTGTCGAGCCTACAAGGATCCGACACCCATCCAAATCTAGAGCCGCAAGAATGCAAGCCTGAGATGTTGTTTTTATTTTGCAGTTCGTCTATTTTTATATCCAGTTAAAGTATCGTCCTGTTCAGTAAATTCTCCCGTGCAAATATCTCTTTCGATTTATTAAATACACAATTTTTACAACACTTTTTTATTCGAAACCTAATCAATATCTACAAAATAGTAGTATGTATCTAGTCTAGTATATAAAATTCTCGTGTCACAGTGTTTGTTACCAAACTCCTCCGAAACGGCTTGACCGATCTTTCTGAAATTTTTTGTGTATGTTCAGTAGGTCTGAGAATAAGTCGTAAACTATTTTTTGTTATGGCGAAACGTAAGTTCGCCGTTATTTTGGCGAAACGTAGTTCGCCGGCACAGCTACTCTTAATATATAAAATTCCTATAAATGCGCAACTCGACCTAGATTAAGTGAAGAGTAAGTGTTTAAAAAAAGAAAATAGATCAGTAGGCATGTACCACGAGTCTGTGGAGTATAACACAGAAAAAAATATCGTCAAACCATTTATTTTATAATGTATATTTGGTTTCATTTATTTTTCATTGAAACAAAAAAACTTTTTGTTTCCTGCACAGGTTTCGTTATTTTTATTTGTTGTATACTTTATTTTAAATGAGCTCGTGCGGGCTAGTACCAACAACGTCTTGCCTATTTCAGCCGTAAAGCAAGTCTTGTGTTTCGGATGAAGGGTAGAAAAGCCGCTCCCTTCACTTCCTTCCCCCATTTCCTTCCCATAAAGTGTGGATGGCATCTTCGGCGAACTGTAAAACCCGAACCGTAAATGGTGAAAGTCTGAGCAAGGACACGGAGCGTGAGTGACCGACATGTGGTACTGGGAGACCCGGTGGGAATGGTTTCCGTCGGCCACCTGCCGAACAGTTGAGGACCCGAACCCAGGGTTATCCTACCTGGGAGGCTGTCCTGCCATTCGGCGAAAATCCTGATGTGCAGTCACCATGCCGGAGTGGGAGACCGGAGTGGATCCCGGTAATGGTATACAGGGGGCCACCGGGGGCCCTTCCGTGCTTCGTGTCGGTTACTCACATAGCCCTTGGATCTGCTCAGTTACATCATTGAGACTCTTGTTCGGGTACAGCTGGAGAGCTATCCTACACTTCTCTATCCCTACTCTCAAAAAAAACCCTAATGAAAAAACGCAATTACCAACGTCACCTTTTATCACCGTAGTTACCATTCGGTACCGCAGTACAGTTCATCCTTACTACCTGGAAGCAATATCGTCTAGCACGGTTCGCTTTCAGCGCTCTTTTTTACCAAGTACGGTCCGGCTCTGGAATGAACTTCCTGCTGCTGTGTTTCCCGAGCGCTATAACATGTCTACTTTCAAGCGAGGTTTAAGAAGAGTATTGTATTTAAAGTAGGCAGCGGCTTCGCTATGTCCCTGATATTGGCAAAGTCCATGGGCGGCGGTTACCACTTACCATCAGGTGGGCCGTTTGCTCGTCTGCCTTCTAAAGCAATAAAAAAAACCTTACTTAAATATATAAAAAATCACCGCCCGAATCATATTGCAAGTTACCACTTATTTTAGATCGTCAGTGTAAACGGTTGTATTTTCGTGAAATCACATACAATTTATCAAGATTAGTGGCTGTTCCATTTTGTCTCGCGTTACCAAGCTAGGCTTCGAAGCTCCTTTTTTTCTGGAAGGAAATATTATTGCCTTTTTTATTGCCCTTAAGTTCGTATTTACGGAATACCCATTAACGGAATAAGTGTTACCGCCACTCTTCGCGTTGCTCAACATCAAGTATTCGACCGTAATCACCATTATTATTATAACCGTAATTTAATACCGCTTACGAACGTATGGGCTTATCGGAGAACCCATCTTACTTCATATTCGCAAGATATTTTTTATGTGCCGTATAAAGGGGCCAAAGCTAGCAATATGTTTCGCTTTTTGGCCTTCGCCATAGGCCACGAGTGAAGCTGAGAATGATATTACTGTCAGTAGTCTCGGGTAGCGTTATGTTAATATTGTTTTGTTTTAACATTAAATAGTGTAATTTACGTTATTATTTTTAGCTTTTTACGTAATTATTATAAGTTTTCCATTTTCGTTTCAGTACATTGCACAGGGTTTATGTGTCTTTCTCAATTATTTTTTTATTTTTTCAAAAGCTTAACATCAATTTATGAAAACAAATATCCTTTAAAAAATAATCCACAAAAGAAAAAACAGATTTCTCTGTACCTACTCCCGCTTTTTTTTACTATTATGATATCTACTTATAACTTTAATTAGTTTGGAGCATGCCAGGCAACAATTACCGAAACCTTGACTTAGTAATCTAGGCTCATTAGTCTTAAATATCCCATAAACTGCGAAGCTTCTTATTACGCATATCATTACCACAAACTTACTCGTAAGTACAGGCTTATCCGTCCAAGGCCCAAAGGCTTCCTCGATCTACTTTGGGTCAGACTAATTAACTTTTACATTAGAATAAACGGTTTTTTGTAATATGATTCAGACTACTTATAGCAAATTTTCGTTATTTTCTATATTCTTTATTGGGGAATCCATCATTTTATCGCAATTCCTTTCAACGATTTTCATTAACCATAAAACGAATCGCAATTTTTTTTTTCAATATTTAACAAACCCTAGAATTAGGTTACATCGCATTTTCGTTTCCTCGAATATTTATTATCTACAAACACAGTTCATCGTTATTTCTTTTCATGTTTTATACATTTTATCGAAATAATGTTACATCGAAGTTTTGTTACCGATATTTTTGTTTCATCTTAAGTTTCAGTTTGCAAAATAATGTAAACATCAATTTTTACTTCAAAAAAAGTGATTGTACCTATATATATATGTAGATATGTAGGTATATGTAGAAACTGTAGGCGGGTCAAAATACAGCGTAGGTTTGAACATGAACCAAGCGCGCGAGCCGAGCGAGTGAAGCGAGCGTGCCGCGGCAGCGGCCGGCGAAGCGCCAGAAACGACTTTATATGTATTCTCGACTTTATGCATTGCTTGTGGAAACTGCTAATTTTAAGGTTAGTTTTTTTAAATTTCAAATGTTCATATCTCTGGAAGTATGTACTTCCTCACCCTGTACTGCGATAAAAAGTTATGTGAAAAAGTATTATAGGTTTCGATACATATTGTAACATGTTTTTAGGAATAGTTTCATCGATAACTTAATACTTTTACGAAATGTAAGTTCGATGTACCGTTTTTCTGGTAATCAAAACAACTTTAAAAGATTTTATTTAAGAAACGTTTTTCGATGATATAAAACAGCGATGATTAAAAATTCGATGAATTGAAAAAAAAATATATTAAAAATCGTGGAATAGTTTTCGGTAAAATGAAAATCGATATCAAAAAAATCTGTATTCTGATAGACACCCTCTTTATTGTACATAATTTACATATAGAGACATAATTCTTTTAAAAGATCTTTATTTTCTTTAAATCTATTCTAAAAGTCATTTCAGTTAATTGAGAATACTTACTTAGATTTTATTTATAGATTTTATAGCACTTCATTGCGAGATATAATAGATATCTCATGAGATCTGTTGTCTTCTTACGGATTAGGCAGTGGTTTATAAGCAATCATACTTAAGTAAGAATATGAGGTGGGTCTATTGACATTGTTCGACCATTAAATCTACACTCCGAGTTGCTACTGGGAATATCCGAACGGGTAAAAGCCCAATAAGCTTTTACCTGAGAGAACGAGGTTGTTTCACATATTTATGATAAGGGACCTTTTATCGAGGCACTTGAGAACAAGCTGCTGGTGAACCGAGTCCCACGACATACGTGAGACTCGGTTCACCAGCGGCTATTCCACCGGTGGTGTCCCAATACTCGGCTAACTACTGTAACACCGTTTTTTCTTAAAATTTCATACAACACTAATTTTGCAAAAACACTTTGGTTTCACTGTAGTTTTAACACAAATTTCACAACTATAATCATAATTACAATAACTTTGTCAATTAATTTCACAATATCAATGTCAAGTGTCAACGTCAACGTCGTTTCACGTCGTGTCACGTCAGTGACATTTGCAATTATCTTTGGTCATTATTAAATTTTTGCATAAACAAAATAAATGTCGCGTTTATCCTGGCCTTATTTACAAAGATAGTTTTTTTTCGCCCAAAATCCCGTGCTCCCCTTTAGGTGGGTTGATTTTCTCAAAATTCGGAATTTGACATTTAGACCGTTTGCTTTGATCATTTTTAGAGACTAAGAAGAATATTATAATAAAATACACTTAAAGTTATAGATCATATAATTATTAGTTTCGTCGAATAGAATTTGGAAAGCATTCACAGTTTGTTTATGGTTAATTTTTCATTACGTTTTGTTTTTCAACCAAACTTAAAACTTTAGCTGGAAATACTTATTGCATATTGTAGAATTTCGAAAGATCCGTATGTTGACTTGACACATTTTGAAGCAAGTTAAGAATCTTACGAGAGTGTTATGAAATGAATTTGGTTTTAGGGAAGGTTCCGTCGCCAATACGGCGCTTAACATTCGGCAAACGGACCTCGGCTCCGTCGCTTCTACATAAATGCAAATCTGTGCGCAAGTGGAGCGCGCCCATATATCACCTTAGTTTTTGAACGCGCCTATGCTATGATATCTCTATGAGGTTCTTAATCTGTGCTCAGAACATATCGACCGAAGCAATATATTATTCATTTGCGAAATAAAAAGGATTTATCTTAATTTCTGCGAATAAAATCCATAGCTTGAAGAGTAAAGAGTAAAGCATGAAAAATATATTTAATCGCCGGCACGCGATTCATTAAATTAAATGGATAAATAAATTCTATCAATACATAATACTCCGCCCACATTAAGGGCAGTTACCGGAGGCCGTAGGGCTCCACTGCTTGGCTTTTCAGCTAGAGAATATAACAAAATAACCTAATATCAAGGAAGAATTCTGTGGAGTAAACACAAATAGGATAAAAAGTTAAGAAACTGGAATATTATATCTCTGACCCGTGATCGCAGAAACGTAGCATCGAAGGTACGATCTAATAGCAACCGCTCCGGGGAAGGCTACTAATTTTTGGTTAGAGAAAAAAAGAAACCTAGAACTATTTGTTGGTGTACTTTATTGCCCCTCATATTATGAATTTTGTACCCAATTTATTTAACTAGAACTTACCGAGATTGATCAAACAAACCTGAACCATCCTGCCCTTGGCTTGTATAGATTATACATTTAGTTAATTTAAGTGCTTTGCATTTGAGATTTGTAAGAAGCCAAAAAAAGATGGAGATATGTTTGGTATCGGGAAGGCCGACTCACCCCCCGTTTATAAAGGACTTAAGATCTCACCGGTGCCGGTAGACTCTGTACCAGGGTCGTCTGCATGGGTGTCTCCGTCTTACCTATTTCTACCGTAAAGCAGCAGTGCTTGCATTGCTGTGTTCCGGTTTGAAGGGTAAGTTATGGTAGTGAAATTACTGGGTACCGTGACTTTACATCTGATGTCGCAAGTTGGCAACGTACAATGTGGTTCTTGTGAGGGTTGCAGATTTGCGGCGAATCTCACAAGAGCCACATATATTATGGGTGACTGTTACCACTTACCACCAAGTGGGCAGTTTGCTTGTTTGCCAACTTAGTAGCAATAAAAAAAAATGGGCGAGCGTCTGCAGCCCCCAGAGCATGACCACCGAAACACGATATGATAAAGCGGTTTAACGAAGTAACTGACCAGGAATTCCATAATTCCAGCTTAACTTTTAGCTGCACAAATTGTTTTTTGTTTATTTTTGATTTCTACCCCAGCTCCGAGTAGACCTTGTCAGAATCTCCCTTCCCAAAATGGTCTTGTGATTTTAACCCTAGCTCCGAGTAGAAATTTTGTCTGAATTCGCCCCTCCCAATGACTTTTTGGATCCGCCCTTGATGAACTGTTAAGAAACTCATCATCATCACCATCACAGCTCATATACGTCCCCACCGAGGGGCACGAGCTTACCCTAACTAGTTAGGGCGATTAGGCCTTAGTCAAACCACGCTGGCCCAGTGCGGATTGGTTGACTTCACATACAAATGTTCAACATTCACTGAACCTAGATGTATGGAACAGCTCATTTTTTTGCGATTTCAAAGTTGGTCCCATGGTGAAGTGTTCAGTTTGCTTGTCTGAACAAGCACACAATTTTTTTTTAGTAACTAAAAAATAACCTTGTACATATTGAACAGAGCTGTAGACTGTGTGACTAATTTCATCACGTTCAACTGCATTTTATATGATTGACTATTGGAAGAAGATTGGTAAAAACCTTTCTGATCCAATTTTCCTATTTTCTATCCAGTAACCGAATTTGCGTTCCCCTTGAGTTTACTATTTCATTCATATGAGACTTAAATTCCCCTGACGCACGCGTGTATATGATTCGCCGATATCCATTACGATTCACATCTCGGTGCAAATGAGTGTGTGATGCCGAATGTGGGGGGCGCTGCGGCCCGTAAAGGGGGCGGCAAAGAGGTGCGAGGCTCATTTTGCGGGATATAGAGTGCGGGTAAGCGAACCCTCCGTTGGGAGTGTTGGCAATTTGTAAATAAATTAAGCACTAATATCCTTGTTAATATGCTTCTTAGTTTTTAGGCTCAAAGAGATAGTTGTAGTTGGGCTATGTAAGAACTTGTAGGTTCTAATGCGCTACTTTGTTCAATCTACATAATTTTATTGTCATGCATACGATTGCTTTTGTTTAGGATAAATGATTTACCATCCCACTCGTGTGGTATTAAAAAGATGATAACTTTTTTCTTGTCGATCTAGCTAGATTATTGATATCAAGGCTGTATGGCCTTCCTAATCCGTATGGCCTCAATGGAGAAGATGCGCAATGAGAAGATCTTTATGAATAAAACCTTGTTCAAGAAATCACAATGTGGATTTAGATATATTGTTCTGGGTTTCCTCGTTTTCTATCAGAGTTAGAAAATTGGAAAGTAGAAGTCAATGGGAAGAGGTTACAGAGTAACTTTGCTAATATGGGAGTTCCACAGGGTTCAGTTCTTGGTCCTTTCCAATACTCGTATATCAATGACTTGCCTGATTATGTACTGGACAGGCCTGTGATGGTATTATTTGCAGATGATTAAGTTTGAAAATCAAATATAGAAATTCATTTAGGCGATGTTAGATGTTTATATAATAACATAAAAAGTTGTACTCGTAGTTAACTAATATTCTATGTCTGCCATGCCTGTTTATTAATATAACGCTAAGGTAAGTACCGGAATGAGTATTAAATTACTGCACGTGATTCGACGCTTGTTGCTAAATTAGAAATGTTTTGACAAATCGACTGAACCTCCGCTTTGATAGTCCATGTTTGAAAGGCGTGTAGCCTTCGGAACTCGCAAGTAATTTGGCGGATCGCTTGATCCTTATTTAAGTTTTATAATAAGATGAATTATTTATTGGAAGCTATTAGAATTTTGGATTCTGTACCTATTGAAGTATTGAGGTGTCTACCTGTTTATTTTTTCTCGATACAACTTGATATAATTGTTATGTAATATGATTTTTATTCACATTCGAGGATTAATTATACTTTTGAAAACGAGTAAAACATCCATATTCTAGAGGCTTTTGTTGCTCATTTAATGGTATATTTTAATGAACCACCTACTATAAATGCAGATAAAGTGTAATTAATATGTAAACGTAAATATGAATTATACATATGCAAAACACAACCACAAATTAATTGCAACTGTTAATTATTTAAATTTTGTGTAACAATTCTTATGGTACGTAATTTCTGTATTAATTTTCAACTGACATACTTATTTGAAACAGAAAGAAATAGTTAATGAATAAGGCTTAGATTCCTACGCTCTACGCGCTAAGTTTACAACAGTATAATAATATAAATAGTTTAAAACGTTGCTTTTAATTGAATTGTCATTTGATTCTATTTTTATTTCTAACCTTTTAGCCATTTCATGATAAAGGGGTTGAAACAGAACTGCAATCGGCGAGAGTCAGTGAAGTATTTTAAATTTTATACTTTCGGATGGGTTTTCAGGGGCTATCGCACTATTTACTAACATTTTAACCAAAAGCAAATCGTTACCATTCCCATATAATATGACAACTGACACCTGTCAAGGTGTTGTCAAAATGTATAGGAATGGAAATTGGCTTAAACGTTATAAATAGTGCGATGCCCCACACAGTTTATTTTGCTTTGCCTAGACACAATGGTGACAGTGATGTTCGTATCGAGACGCGACAATTCAATTCCTACTTGTCTTGTGCACAAATGGGTTCGCCATGTTCCACGCTGTTTTTTAGTCGAGCTACTCTCTAAAGAGCTCTGTAAACGATCAAACGTGTTTGTCAAATTTGCTTGACAAACTTCACGTTTTCATCAAACACGACGTCAATCCAGATAGTATACAAACACATCAAACTCGTAGCTCGTTTGTCAAACGCGTCAAACACAGCCCTACACGAACGAACATGTTTATCAAACACGTAAATTTGACAAACATTTTTGATCGTCTTGAACATTTTTGACAGAGGCCTTAAGTCTGTAATGAAAGTTTTGATCTCGAACTTAGCTGTACAACGCAGTAGAGAGCGTGTATATTTTGATGACGTTGAAGGAGCACGCAGAAATGATGATGATGATTTTGATGCTCAATACTTTGATTACGGACCCAGGTATATGGTGAGGTAATGATAGGCCTTCCGGGTATGGTGGGTCCTGAGGTTTAGAGGGTAGCCTTACTGCTATGTTGATGAATATCCAAGTCGTGGGAGGCATGGTTTCGTAATTTGGATTCTATATTGCAATGTTCTTTTATACGTTTACAAAACTATAACCTAAAGTTAATATTAATAATATTTAGATTTACTTAAATCACAAACTGTTTTCCTACTTCTATTTAGTATACTTAACTAAATAGAAAACAATAATCAGTAACGTTACTGCCTTACCGGGCAATTTGCTAACGCCTACCTAACCAAAAAACGGGCCAAGCGCGAGTCGGACTCGCCCATGAAGGGTTTCGTAGGATTTATGATGTATTAAAAAAACTACTTACTAGATCTCGTTCAAACCAATTTTCGGTGGAAGTTTGCATGGTAATGTACATCATATATATTTTTTTGGTTTTATCATTCTCTTATTTTAGAAGTTACAGGGGGGGGGGGGGGGGGGGACACATTTTACAACTTTGGACGTGTCTCTCGCGCAAACTATTCAGTTTAGAAAAAAATGGTATTAGAAACCTCAATATGATTTTTGAAGACCTATCCATAGATACCCCACACGTATGGGTTTGATGAAAAAAAATTTTTGAGTTTCAGTTGTATGTATGGGGAACCCCCAAAATTTATTGCTTTTTTCTATTTTTATGTGAAAATCTTAATACGGTTTACAGAATAAACCTACTTACTATCTACTTACCAAGTTTCAACAGTGTAGTTCTTATAGTTTCGGAGAAAAGTGGCTGTGACATACGGACGGACAGACAGACAGACAGACATGACGAATCTATAAGGGTACCGTTTTTTGCCATTTGGCTACGGAAACCTAAAAACGAAGTGCAACACCGTTTCAAAGTTTATCTGTTTCGAAATTATGTAAATTTCGTTTTACACGACTTTATTACTAAAAATTTTACTCCTTGGATCATCCTCGGATTAGTTTCTCCGTGTTTTGTCTTGATTCCGCATATGTCGGCTCTCATATGTCAAAATAAGACAAAACACGAAATAACTAAACCGAGAATGATCCAAGGAGTTAATTCTTTTTAGTGTTTGTTATCGAACTCCCCCGAAACGGCTTGATCGATTTTTATGAAACTTTTTGTGTATATTTGGTAGATCTGAGAATAATAGGTCGTAGGCTATTTTTTATACCAATATGTGACAAGGGTGGCCGTCTAGATATTTTTTTTGAAACGAGATTTTTATATATGATACTAGCTGTGCCCGCGAACCACGTTTCGCCATACTACGTTTTTGAATCATTTTTCATTGATGCTTAGCTCCTATTAATCGTAGCGTGATCTTATATAGCCTATAGCCTTCCTCGATAAATGGACTAGCCAACACAAAAAATATTTTTTTAATTTGAATCAGTAGTTCCTGAGATTAGCGCGTTCAAGCAAACAAACAAACAAACAAACAAACTCTTCAACTTTACAATATTAGTATAGATTTTAATTATCCGCACCAGAAAGATGCTCAGGTTATCTTCAACTCTTTTCTATCTATTTAATTCTTTTCTATATATATAATAATCACGCGTCACGATGTTTGTCATGGATAAGCTGTATGTAATTTGGTCTAACCTAAAATATAGGATAGTTTTTATTTCGATTAATAACCTCAATATTTATTACTAGCTGTGCCCGCGACTTCTTTCGCGTGGATGTCGGAAAATAATAACACGTCATTTTTCCCGCTTTTGCAAAAATTTTCATTGATGCTCAGCTCCTATTTGTCGTAGCCTTGCTCGATAAATGGACTATTCAACACAAAAAGAATTTTTCAATTTGAATCAGTAGTTCCCGAGCTTAGTGCGTTCAACCAAACAAACAAACAAACTCTTCAGCTTTATAATATAAGTAAGTAAGTATAGATTTATTATTACGAATTAAAAGTTAATTATAGTATAATGGTTTACAAGTTCCATAAGTTCTTAACAGATGGCGTTTACTTAATTGAGGAAAAAACAAGTGAATTATAATATTCGAAACACAAATACATGAGTAAATAGCTGCATAAATTTGAATTTGGAATTCCTAACCATAGAGGAGATATTTGAGATCAAAGTGGCCAGTACGGCAAAACGCCAATTTCATATGTAGGGACAGGTGGGGTACAATGAAACGAAAAAAGGATTTTTATTTTTTAGAAAAACTGTGCTTTATATTTTGATTATATTTGTTTAGAACAATCAACAACGGTTCATAATCTACCTATTAAGAACAAAAATAAGTTAAAAAATGAACCTTAACCTATAAAAAAATGCGTTTTTGCTCAACGCCTCTTCTGTTTCAATGAGCCCCAGGTCTGGGGTACAATGAAACGGTGTCTGGGGTACATTGGAACAAGGCTAATAAAGTAAAAAAAATATGAAAATTCAATATTCACTCCCGCGTCTCTATCTCCTGCTGTTTTGGTTTTTTTTAACATATCGATGCAATTTTACTGGACTTGGCATTTTTAGATCAGCAGCAGTTCGTTAACTCGTACCACATCCTACAAGTTCAACAGCACTGCTCACACATCGTTTTACTATGCAAGCTCTTATCTGTCTTTCTCTTACGACTTCTCGCCATTATTACACTTCGAAATCTGTAACAAAATTCCAATAATCTATCCCGGGCATATAATAACGGGGCACAATGAACACTGTCTCATAGTACCCCGTTCCATTGCGCCCCATAAAGTATTTGAATCTTTTAAAAATATCTTTAAAATGTTGGGTTATGTTTTTCACTCCACATGTTACTGCATTTAATGCGTAAATTAATTAAAAATCATGCAATAAAATATAACATACTTTTCTTGTGAAATCAAAAATTGTTCGTAACGAAATTACAGCTTTAGAGCCCTCAAAACAATTTTTTTAACTTGTTGTCGAAGACTGGTCATATTGCACTGCGCTACCATGTGCCGTATGAGACACTGTTATTGATCAAAGTAAAAGTGCGTGAATTTGTTCTAAATTACAATAATTATCGTCTTTGTTTTATTGTACCCCGCGTTCCAATGCGCCCCACTTGTCCCTAAGGACCTTATATTACTTACTAGCTAATTCCGCAACTTGTTGCTGTCGCTCAATAGTTTGCTTAGTTTAAAATTAAATAAATGTCGTATGAATGTTTTACTGTTTTTGTTTTACTGACTCGCTTTGAAGAGTGTTCTCTAATTGTTTGAACGGAGACAGAAGACTATAACGTTAATTGAAACATATTAATATGTAAGCTAAGCGAAAAACTAAAGGTAGCAAGACGAACTACTTAAATGAAAACTCGCTCTAAACATCACAGAGATCTAATTGCGCTAGGTTTTTTTATTAATTTAAAACGGACTTCATAAACCAAGGCTAAAGATTTTAATATTAATTCGTTCCTCTTGCTTGGTTGATACTTATTAGAAATGAAATACTTTGCATAAACTAGAGAATGAACAATGTATATACATACTTGCATGATTAAAATTGCTTGATTAAAATTTTAAGTAACGTTGGAAAGTTTAACTATATTATTCTTAATAATAGTTTAAACAAGTGTTAGATGAAATATCTTCTACATCATATTCAGTTTAACACTAATTGGGGTCGGAGTCTTGCTCGTTTTGCGACCAGGGTCATTTGCGCTTTGATGACAATAAGGCGTTACATACACGGGCGAGTGTATTTAGCCTTGTCGTGCCATCGAATTTACGGTCGGTCAAGAATGTGATGTGCCAGTTTTGTCCAAACTTCGCGTAAGTATATACAAAATATTGTCAAGGTTACTTTGGTAGCTGTTAGTAGTTTTTGCAATGGAAAGACAGCTGTATGTTGATGTATGACGTGAAACTAAATTTCAACATGTAAACCAGGTAAACCACTTCTTTGGTCGACTATACATTGCATAGAATGTAATGGACATGGAATTGATATAATATGTACTTACTTATTTGAAAGTGTAAATGTCGAACTACGACAAAAATTTAGCAATGAAGCCAGTTTACTGGCATTTGTGTGATCAAAATATGGCGTCGTATGTTAGTCATATTGATTGCTCCTACTTTATGAATTTGTCATGTTTGTGTTCATATTCGTATTCATTTTCTACTTGGGTCGTGCCATCCACTGAATCTACAATAAGTCGCCATTTTGTGGTCCCTGACTGGCTAGATGACTTAAAAAACTAGTGGCAAATCTAAAACAGTCGTTTGGCTGTCATAGTTATCCATGGACTTATCACTATTAATAAATCCATGCATTTATCAAACAAATAAACGCTACGCTCTGTCATAAGCATATCTACGCGAGACATTCAGAAAAGTTTGTGAAATTAAAGAAAAAAGAAGCTTTTCAGAGCATTTAGCTATGCTTTAAAAATCTAATTTCCTATAACCGCACCTATCAGACTTTAAAGACTAAATTACAAAAGAATCTGAATAAAAAGAGGTTTTTATCGTGATAAACGCCAAATTTTAATCTCCAGTTAATGGCCACCGGCGCGGTGCGAAGCGAAGAATGTGGCAACGACCTATTAATTCAATAAGGTCTCAATCGAGGTGGTCGGCTCATTTTTCGTCAGCCGTACTCTGGCTGTAAGGGTGTGGTCACATAATGTTCAATCTGGCACTGTCGATGTGAAACCGCATCGTATCCTCATTTCAGTCAAGAGATTCCTACTGTTGATAATTGGCCTCTATTGGACATAGGATTCTCCTCTACCGTTGGACATAGAGCTCTCCCACTATTGGACATAAGCCTACCTCGTCGTCGAATATATTGTGGAAAATTGCGAGGCCATGTTTTACTATGGTGCCCTACCGAAACTTTTTGTATAATAGTTTCTCTTCACGCGTGAAACTACAGATATGTATTTCAAAGATTATTAGGTTAGGTGTCTGAAATAATGCTTTCGAGTACAATTTCTTATATGAATTAATAATAGAGAAACTTTGCCTTCATCTAGTCACGTAGCTTTGCTCTTTCTAGAATGTTCCGAGGTCTTCAAATCACTAATTTGACTCTGGTTTTAAATATAAATCTCTCCATATTTTGGTTCATTTGCTACAACTACAATTCTAATGTTCTAATTAAAAGTACCTAATAAATGTAGTGCATGTGTAGAGTTCGTGTTTGGGAATATTGAACACCTCTAGATAGTCGGCAAGGATGGCTCTAGCAAAGTTCTCGCCAGACCCAACTTGTATGTAGGATACACTGGAGGTACTCCCTCGCGGCAAAACCGTAGGTAAGCGTTAGCAGGTCGGACTTGGGTGATATATTAACACCCGAAGCCCAGCACAACTTTATGTTGGCTCCAGTGGGAATCAGGTACAGTATTATTGTATGTGTACAAATGACTTGAATTGATTTATATTTAAACCAGGGTCTAATGATTATAAGACCTTAGAACTTTCTGCCCGTCCAACTCTTGAAACCGGAACACAGCAATGCAAGCACAGCTGTTTGGCAGCAGAAATAGGTAAGATAGAGGACTCAGGTACAGAGTCTGTGTGTCCTGTGGTGAGTAATATGCACACGAAAACTCACACTTGTTGTAGTGTCAGTGACGTCTCCAACGAAGGTATTTCAATTTGGTGGTATTTGAAATGCGTGCGGGTAGGCGAGTGGCCGTTCTGTACGGCGTACTATTTCTGTGGTTGTGGTGGTCTCAACCTTCTATCGCCGGTTAAAAGCAAACGGAAGGATTAAATACCGCACCGCATACGGCACGACGGCGGCGCCCCTGTGTTGAGGCCAGGCCCTAACTCGCCAGCGTTTAACAATTAATCTACCGAATTGCTTTTTATTTGCCATGATTGGAGTTCTTTTATTCATTAATTTGAAGCGGGAATATAAATTGAGGTTGATTAAAGCTAAACGCCGACCGAGCGAAGGTCGTTCGAGGCGTAAATGTTCCTCCTCATTTCTCGCACAAAATTAGTATGTACGGTCGAAAGCACAATTCTTTAATTGGCAAACAAGCATACTGCCTCAGTGGTAACAGTTACACTTATAGCACATGTGAGATTCTCAGCAAATCTGCAACCCCTACAGGAACCACAGTGTACGTTGCCAACTTGTGACATAAGATGTAAAATCACGGTACCCAGTTATTTCACTGTCATACCTTACCCTTCAAACCGGTACACAGCAAATGGAAGCACTAATGCTTTGCTGAAGGAATAGGTAAGACGGAGATACCAAGCAGGTGGCTCTGGTACAGAGTCTCCCTCCGGTTGAGGCCACCCTATATTGATCGTGAGGGCAGATGTTTTACTGATTGGTTTGATGGGTGGCAGGGCTCCTGGGGCAAGCACGTATACAGAGGGGGGGATAGTTGGGATTTATCCCCCCCCGAAATTTGAAAAAAAAAACGCTTGCGTGTTCTTTCAATAAGTAGGTAAAATAAAAATAAAGATAGGTCTTGATCTGATTATGTTAGCGACGCCGACGTTACTAGTAGCGCCATCTAGGTTAAATGGCGCTTAGATTTAGAGAGAAACCGAGAACGAAGACAGCAATACAGTAATGACATCTATCGTCGAGTAGAAGATCTATTGGGTAGAAAGGTCGTCGAAGTAGCGAAATATCGAGAAGCTTCCATAACTTTCTGCTACCAGGTAGTAGATGGCGCAAGAATATTTCTCAGTGTTCCAGAATACGAAAATGTAGTATAAATACGGCGGGAACCTGCATCACACCCCGGATACTCCATACAACGTTCGCAAATCAATTACCTATTACTACTATTTAGGTAAACGACGTTTGTACACGCGCAAATGTGTGCGTGGAATCTAGTAGGGCTGAGTGCGCGGTTATCAATCGAAATGACACGAAAAGTGCAGCGATTGCCTTCTCTTGCATAGCGCTATTTCTGTTATCGGCCGGCGCCGATAAAGCGAACTAGCGTGCCCTTGTTTAAGTGTCAGTGATGTCTACAACGAAGTGCGGGGTGGAGTGAGGTATTTGAAATGAGTGAGGGGAGGTGAGTGGCCGTTCTATACGTAGTACTATTATGTCTTCTGTGCCTGCATGTCATGTCAGTTCATTTCGAGAGCGACTCAAGAGAGAATCGAGAGCGACAAGCGAACGTGTGAAGTGAAATACCTCTGCAATAGTGACAGTATAGTGCAATAGACCAGTTTATTGTGATATTGATTTCAGTTTCATAGAGAGTAGAGTAAATTCCTTGGTTCACCTGATACATTGCCCGTGCCGTGAAATAAAGGAGAAAAACTTCAAAACCACTTTTTTCATTGGATTTGCCAAATGGCCAGCCAGTCCGTGACGTGAGATAGTGTTGGACAATTTTGGACCTGCAGACGTCATAATTTGTTAGACCGTTCGCCCTATCCATCACAGATTACTCAAATAAAGTAAAGTAATGTGTGAAATGTGAGTGCTTCTTGATTTGTGCTTGTTTGAACGTATATAAATTGCTGCTGCTAAAATGAAGAGAATTGACAACTTTTTTAAACCAGTGGCCAAAAAAAAAGTTACTACTAGCGAAGAAAAAACTACTCCAAGCATGGCTTCTGTTGATAGTGGACAACTAGAAACAACCTCGTCAAATTTATTATCAGAAAAAAATGTGATTTCAACCGTACCGGCTGGGAGATGTAGAGATGAAGGAGAGTGTTCAACTTCAGAAACGTGCAGTTTAGATACAATGATTATAAGTGAAACTTTTCCTGATATCGGCGTGGTTTCTAATGCCATATATAACACACAGTATCCTCCTCTTATACTCACAGATGAACAGAAAAAAAATATTATTACACAGCCGTTTGTCCCAGATGCGTCATTTTCGTTTCCGGCTAGTAACTTTGGAAAGAGGAAACTTAGATTTCGAAGAGAATGGATGGGATCATGGGAATGGTTAACATATTCACCGAGGAGGAACGGTGTGTTCTGCAAATATTGCGTTGTCTTTTCATCAGGCACCGCTGGAAAATGTTCCCATCAGACACTTGGAACTTTTGTCAGCAAACCATTTGATAATTGGAAAGATGCAACAGAAAGATTTCGCGAACATTCTGCTGCTAAATATCACCAGTTTTCTAAGTTATGCGCAGAAAATTTCTTACGCGTAATGGATTCAGCAGCTATAGACGTTGCATCGCAGCTTAATGATCAAAGGTGCAAAGAAAAGGAAAGAAATAGAACAGCACTAAAACCTATCATCGAAACTATCATCTTCTGTGGAGAGCAAGAGTTGCCGCTTCGTGGAGACAAAGACAGTGGACCATTGACGTTAGAAAAGCCACTTGGTAAAGATGGAAAATTCAGGGCTCTGCTGCGATACCGAGCAAGCTATGATAATATCCTGAAAGATCATATCATTACAACCCCTAAAAATGCGACGTATTTTAGCCCTATTATTCAAAATGAAATAATAGATACTTGCGGAAAGATAATTCAGAAAAAAATTGTGACACAAATAAATAGTTCAGAGTGTTTCGCGATTCTTGGCGATGAAACTTTAGATGTGAGTGGAACTGAACAGTTGTCTTTGTGTGCGAGATACGTTTATAAAGGTATTTTGAGGGAGGACTTTCTCAGTTTCATTGAAGTACACGACCTAAGTGCCGAAAATATAAGTGCAGAAATTTTAAAGAAATGTCGTGAGATTGGTTTGAACCTCGCTAAACTAGTTGGTCAGGGGTATGACGGAGCTGCTACTATGGGAGGACACATCAGTGGTGTGCAGACGAGAATCAGAAAAGAATTTCCTAAGGCTACATACGTACATTGCTCGGCTCATCGTCTGAACCTAGTTCTTTCAAAAGCTCTTTCAGTTCCCGAGGTGAGAAATTCAATGGGCGTTGTGAAAGAAGTCTGCAATTTACTTCGCAACAATGCAATGGCCGGGAAACAGTTCAAAGAAAATGTGAAAAAGCTCACACCAGAAAGTAAGAAAAAAAAGACTGGTCGGCATGTGTGACACTAGATTTATAGAACGTCACGACTCTATAAATGTATTTTGTGAGTTACTCGAACCTATTGTCATTACATTGAGAGAACTATCCTGCACAAACAGAACTGTTGCCCAAGCTGCGTCTACACTCATAGCTGCGATGGAAAAGAGTAGTTTCTTGATTTCTCTAAAAACTTGTGAAAGATTTTTCAGTTACACTCTCACACTGTCAGCATATTTGCAGAACCCTACACACGACCTGGCCTCTGCTATGAAATTTTCCGATGACATTATCGGAAAACTAAAAGGGATACGTGACGATGTTAACCCGGTATTCTCGGAAATATATAACGCATGCTGCCAAATAGCGGAAGATGTCTTGCAAGTAGAAATTCAGCGTCCTCGAGTTACTGTCCACCAAACTGCACGAAGCAACCCTCCCAGCGATACTCCTGAAGAATACTTCAGAAGAACTATTTTTATACCGTGCTTGGACGATTTGATATCTGGCATGAATGATAGATTTGCGAATCAAAGAGAGCTGCTTTCTTCTTTAGAAATTATTCTTCCGAAAAATGTGGACGAGATGAAGATAAGTGAATTAGAAAATATGAAAATTTATTGGGAAGAAAGTGTTGGAGAATCACTAATAAAAGCAGAGTACAGTATGTGGTGTGTCAAGTGGAAAAACACATAACAAACAAATTATGGAAATTTTAGACATGTGTGACAAAATTTTCTTTCCTACCATTAACAGGCTAACACATATTCTGGCCACCCTTCCGGTTTCAACGGCTTCTGTGGAGCGGTCATTTTCATGCCTAAAGAGAATAAAATCCTTTTTAAGGAATAGAATGGCGAGCGAGAGGCTTACTGGTCTCGCTCTATTGTCTATTCATTCCGCTTTGGCGCCAGATCCTGATGTGGTACTAGACGTAATGGCTGCCAATGGAAACAGAAAAATACTTATATATAAATATAAAATACTTATAAGTGTGTGACTAAACTACGGACGGTACTTCTTTAAGTTATTAAAAATTATATTAGTACAGTGATTACAGCGATTTTTACACAGTTCATATGGCTGTTTCAATGTTTGTCCCCCCCCCGAACCAAAAGTCTGGATACGTGCCTGTCCTGGGGGGTTATTGTCTAAGAAAAATTCTATCGCGATCGCTTATAATTTGACAGTCGCAGTCCATCCATTACTCCTTTATAAAAGGAAGTCGGAACAGAGTCTTATGTTCACGGCGCAATGGCTGTCAAATTATAAGCGATCATGATAGATTTTTCTTAGACAATAACTCACTTGAGCTCGCCTGGCTCGCCACCAACGTCTTACCTAAGTTTATCGTCTAAGTAACAATGTTAAAAACGTTGTTGCGTTCCGAAAATTAGAGGTGAAAAGCCAGTTCCTCAGTTATTTCGAAGTTCAGGTGAAGCTCACTTCCATCGTCAGACTTATCTTTATTACCATCAGGTGAGATGAAGGCCAATTCTAGCATAAGCGTTGTAAGTTCTAAATAGATTTAGTAAGTAATCGATTTGGAAACAAAGTTTGATCGATTCGCAAATAATGTGAAACTTAATGTGATAATGTTAATTTATTTTTTGTTATATTTACTTTAAACATAAAATTCTGTTAATATAATATTACAATATCAGTAATATTATGAATAAAATGTAAAACACAAAACTAAATAAGTATTAGGCTTTTTAAAAATAAATGGCGGTTTTAAAAAAAAAATAACCTTTATTTTAACATAATGTTTCCTTTGTTTTTTAATGGTTTTTCATGAATGTTATATTTTATTTTAAAGTGATCGAATTTCTTCGTGGTTGGTTGTTATCATTTATTCATTCTTTACTGTAAAAATCGTGATTAATAATTTTATGACTTAACATGTAAAATAAGCAATTGCGTTTCATCTTTTAGTAAGAGTTTAAACTGGGTCACAAAGCAACGGAAGCAAGCCACAACATTAACGGCGGATTACGGCAAAGGTATACTATCACCAAATGGACGAAATGCATTTAAAACTTCAAAAAGTTCATTCAGCGACAATGCGATCGCACAATTGATCCTATAAAATAATAATAAGCTGGGGTACGAAATCTTACACACCCACCATACTTGTCAGACCATTTAAACATTTGGACAACTGTTTTAGAAACCAAGACGATGCTAAAAATGCCTTCAATGATTTCATCGTTTCCAGAACTCCGGAATTTTACAAGATTGGCATAAACAAGCTTGTATCTCATTGGTCAAGATGTATTTAATCAAATTGTTCTTAGTTGGACTAATAAAGTTTTGTTCTACTTAAAATACAAACATTAAAAATTTAAGGTTAGAAACCGCCATCTATTTTTAAACAACCTAATATAATCCTAAATCACTTATAAACTATATCTAAAATAAATAAAACTGTAAATAAAAAATGTCCTGCAGCTCGGGGCCCATAGGAATGGTACCTTACCTTGAACGCTGGCTAGTATTTTTTTGTTAGATTGGGCTTTCTGAACTTTCTGGGGCCAACCTCGACTTTACTCCGTCAGTCCGGTGGCGTACGAGTAGATGTCTGAACCAGTGTCTTTAAAATTCAAATAACTATTACTACTCTCTAAGTCCGCAATCAGTCCGTCCGTTTTGTGTCATCGTGGTCACAATGGAATCTTTGATCAGTCTTAGAGAGTAGTCCTTAAGCTGAGATCAGTTTCGGTTTGGCAAGGTGTTGTTTGGCATTCTAACAAACCATTTATTTGGTTCCAAACAAAGAATAACAGCTAAAAATTAACATTAATAACATTGAAGAAAAAGAAAACAACCCGCACTGTAGCCATAATCAAGGTTATTAACGCCGGACTCCATGTAAATTAGGAGTTAGGGGGATAATCTCGTTTGAACTTGACGGCTGTTCTGATGTTGATGGATTAAATGTTATCAAAATCAGATGAGTTGCGTAGGTACTTTTCTTTGAAATTAGGCGCTTGCAATTCTTAATAGAATAATATTTCACAACATAACATGTGGGTTGTTTCAATTACATTATTTTATCTAGCGCAAAATTTTATTATCACTCTACCATAATAATAATACCGGAGGGAGACTCTGTACCAGGGTCGTGTGCATGGGTACCTCCGTCTTACCTATTTCTGCCGCAAAGCAGCAGTGCTTGCATTGCTGTGTTCCGGTTTGAAGGGTAAGATATGGTACTGAAATTACTGGGTACCGTGACTTTAGATCTTAAGTCACAAGTTGGCAACGCACACTGTGGTTTTTGTGGGGGTCGCAGTTTTGCTGTGAATCTCACAGGAGCCACATGTATTATAGGTAACTGTTACCACTTACCATCAGGTGGGCAGTTTGCTTGTTTGCCAACTTAATTGCAATAAAAAAAAACTCTAGCTTGTGAATACTCGTATAGGCACGTTTAAGTTTTACATCTCGTATAAAACAATTCGCTTCTTGGCGTCTCTCCCTCTCAACGATCTCATCAAAGTATAAAACAATTCGCTTCTTGGCGTCTCTCCCTCTCAACGATTAGTTTTTTAAACCACGCAAACAAAATTTAATTCGGTTTTAACCACCGACCGGTGAGATAAATCAAGATCCATAGCACAAGTACATTTTACATACATGGTACAGGTAGCAGTTTTATATTAATAAAAAAAACCACTCTGGCTAGGCCGCGAGCGGGTTGTCGGTTATTAACCGACTTCACAAAAGAAGGACGTCCTTAATTCAACTGTTTTTTTATAATTGTTGAAAAATTATGGTCTTTTTAAAATCTTTGTTAATCATTGTTTAATTACGGAGCTGTGACGTATCATAGTTCCATAATTTACTAAGCTATTTGGAAAATTCATTTTATGTTTAACAGGGTATACTTCCGAATCGATCCCATTATCGCCAAGTCAGGATCTGGTGATGGGATCCCAGAGCTGATGATGGACGGTTTATTGTAGATAAGAAGTTTGGGAATGAGCCTTCAATATTGTTTAGAGCGAAAGACGTTTAAGTTATTCTGGTGTTTGCCTTGGCTCAAATTCTAATACGAAAGTATTAAAAAAATATTATTATTGGTCATTGGCCCTAAATTCGTACAAAGTGAAAACATTTGGCTAGTTTTTTTTGTATATTTCACGTAAAAATGTAGAGCCGTAAATAATTTAGAAATGTAGACCTTCAGCTTTAATTGCTTATTTGTGATATGTGTATTGACAAGTTTCCTTTTGTCGAACTTAGTCATTTTGTTAGTCGCATTCTATTGTCATTACAGACACCGCGACAGGTGAAAGTCAATTAAAGCTTGTAAAAAAACTTGTTGTTGTAAAAAGGCAGATTATAAGAAGTTCATGGGTTTTACTTGTTCATTTGTCATATAATATATGTATATAATATTGATACATTTCCTTTTGAAGTCGAATGTTATTTTCTTTATCTAAAAAAAGGCAGATTATAAAAATTTTCCTAACAATTTCAAATGGGACTTGTTTTTAATAGGTTTCCTCAATTTCCCACACACTCTTATTCAACCCTCTCAAATTGTTTTCTCTTATATTTATCCGTAAGTATACTTAAAAGTGGCCGATTAAATAGACCTCTACATTTGAGACATTATTTTAAGTGATGAATAAATGATGATTATCTTTTCCAGAGTGAAGCGAAGTTTCGAAAGCCGCCCGAGGTCTCGAGCCTCCCAGTTGTTGACTTTAATTAACATTTCCTAATTTGCGTAAAGCACAAAACAAGACAATTATTTTGGACAAAGACCTATCTCCGAAGAGATTCCTCGTTACGAGGTTTTGCGGAGAGAGCTTGGCGATGTTGCTTCTTGTTTGAATTGAGTATGACGCTGGGAACATTTATCATATGGCGTTTCCCACAATAGGTGCTACATTTTTGTTTGAAATCAAATCATGGATCCATTAAGAAGAAACATGGTCTATGCATACCGTTGGAGCGTCGATACCTAGCGCTGTTGACTCGAGACCGCCATGTACCAATGTGTTTTTCGTTTTTCATATGTACGTTTGTCTGACGATCCTACGGTGAAGAAAAACATAGTGAGGTAAACTGCATACGCCTGCGAACAAATTCAAAGGTGTATGTGAAGTCGACCAATCCGCACTGGGCCAGCGTTACTAAGGCCTAAACACCCTAATTTATGGCAGACTCGAGCCCCTCGGTGGGGACGTATATGAACTATTATGATCCTTCAGGTTCAAATCGACAACTGTGTCAAAACGCCATTTTCCCAAATGGTCAACTTTTAAAATCAAGTTCCCAAAATGACACCTTCCCAAAACGACAACTTCATTACACAGTATGTCCGGGGAAGAAGTAATCAAACTTTAACACATTACCTGTCAAGTGTACCGAATCAAGTACACGTCCCGTGATCCCACCATGATGATGGATGACATACCATCGGTGATACTACAAAACGTTGTCCAACGTTAGTCATGGTTAAGGCATGCTCTATCTATGCTTATTAACACAAATGAAACAGCGTTATGTTTAAACGATGACTAACATTAGAAACTGTTAGGCAATGTTTTGTGGTAAGACCATGTTTCTTCATTGACGTATACGTGTGAGTTTCTTTTGGATTTTGAAATTCAGGTCTTATATGTGGACCAGAATTTAATGGTAAATGTAGAGTTGAATTTACTATAGTAAAAACAAAGTTACATTCTTTACTAATTATGATCTTCTTACACAACTACTTCAGATCACTAAAAATTTTTAGATTAACAATTAGAGGTTTGAATATTTTTTTTTAAATATGTACTCTAATAATTTTTATTTAAGATATTTCAGCTCTACATTTGCCGCCAGATTCTGGTACACCTTTATTTATTTTGAAATAATAATCAAACATGACTCGCTAATTCGGCATGTAAATTCGTTGCTTTCATTTAAATTACACCACAATTTAAATGAAAGCAACGAATATTATGAAAGATTAGAATAAAGAATATTATCATTTTACAGTGATTAAATCTGGAGTATTTGGGCTGAAGTTGTTATAGTGCTATGATCATTGTTTCAGGCGAGAGACGCATACTGTTATGCGCAAGCTGTTCTCTCGAAGTCGATTGATTCGACGTTGCCCTTATCCAGCGGCTTCCCGCAAACCTCACCAGGGGCCCTATTTTTGAATCATTCTTCCGGCTTCGAGCGCTCGTCAGTGTTTGATTTCTACTTATTTTCGTTTTGTTTTCGACGAAAATCAAAACAATATTGATCTTCGTCGTAATGTTCTATTGATTTTCATCACAAGAGAAACGAAAATCAATAGGGATCGAGCACAGATGACGCTTGAAAAGCGCTCAATGCCGGACGAATGAGTCAAAAATAGAGCCCCAGATCGTCAGTCGAATACCTAAATCACTCATACATGAAGCATAATTAATTATGTTCATAACTTTTATGTCCTCAATCTTACATTTGTATTAATGTGTTATACTCGTATATAATAGAACAATTCATCTCTGCACCACTTGTCCCGAGTTGTGCCATCAGACAGTTTAATGTCACCTTTGAGTAGAAATCGTTTCTTTTTTATTTCTTCTGACACATGATTCTTCAGGGGGATTATTATTATATCTACCTCAGTGTAATCTGGGTCCTTACATTTAGCAAAAGCTTTGATTTCGTAAGAGGATTATACCGAACGACGACAGATGAAACTCACAGAAAAAAATATATTCCTCTCACACGAACTTTGTGAATTTGTAGCTATTGGCTCTGATAAAATATCTCTTTTAATACTTTTGTTTTTTTTTACGAATAGGTCACACTATACTGAGCTTATATTAGTAATGACTTAATGAGTTTAGTAACAGTAATGATTCTTCTTTTATATACTAGATTTTACTATTAAGTAGTCTGTGTCATGACAAAAGTTATTGTCCAAATGTGCGACACATGCTGACCAGGGGGCCTACCATGATCGCTTAAAGCAAGGTTAAAACAATATTAAAACAGAGACACCGCTCTTGCTGCGTATAGCGCCATTCTCAGCGCGGTTTTAATATATTTTTTTTAAATGCTATATTGTCAGGTATAATCATAGACATTAAGCTGCAGTGGGAACTACATTTTACAATATTGGCGAAACAACGAATAAATTGCAGCAGCATATGCTGTTTTAAAATTGTACAACAGAGCATATGCTGTTTTGAAATTGTACACACACTATAGATGTAGATACTGTTTATTTCTGGGGGCCTAGACAAAGTAACAGATAAAAAAAAATAAGATAATGAAGTTAGAAAATAATAAAATGTATGGGAATGATTCCACATCACGAATTATATTTTTCATTGTTATACAATATTGCTGTTCGATACAGAAATTATTATAGCAGGGGTTTAATAAATATTCTTTATACAATTTAATTTTGGAGCCGCTCACTGCCCCCCTCCCCCCCTTGGTTCACTCTACGCCCCCAAGTGGGGCGCGCCTCACTGGTTGGGAAACTCTGTATTTTAGCGTATAAGATACTTTGGCTGCGGACCCTGGTATTTCCATGATCTGTCGCTGTCATAAGGAATTATTATGATGAATTATATGTGTTTAGTTGTGGCAGGAACACATTTTGGGATGGCACAACTAGTTGTTCATACATAGTAGGTCCATGAGGAAAACCCCTACTCGTATATGCTGAAGGAAAATAATTAAAAATATGGTTTAGCGTTTTTGAGAATTCCCCTCTTAAAGGGTGAAATAGGGGTTGATACTTTTACTTTGTTTATTGCGTGAGTATCATACTGTAACTACATAAGGTAGATTGTTTTTTATTATGGGAAAATTATTGAATTTTCATGGGAAACACGAAATATATATACGAAGCTTGGGGCGGAAAATTTCGTCAAAATATAAGAAATTAACTCAATTGCTCATCATGCAAGATAACTCCAATTATGTGACATTATTGGACGTTTATAATTGTTGGTAAAAAAATTATTTTAATCTATCACACTTATCTTGTGGTTGATGGCTTTGTAAAATTTTATGAAGGCTTTAAATTAACATGCCTTTAAAGCAGATGTTGCCTTTCTCATGGCTTCATGTAAGTGAATACAGAAATGCTATTATCGCTATGAACCAATTAAAAATAATTATAT
The DNA here is from genome assembly GCA_963935595.1 of Schoenobius gigantellus. NCBI lineage: Eukaryota > Metazoa > Arthropoda > Insecta > Lepidoptera > Crambidae > Schoenobius > Schoenobius gigantellus. The sequence goes on from OZ012552.1 coordinate 30,550,401, forward strand.
ATAACGTCAACTAAGTCCTGATCGGTATCGTAAGTGGTAAATGTGAAAACATTAAAGGTAGTGTTATAATGCGCGTTGTCAAGCAAAAATCCCAAAAAGCCGAGTTCTGACGAACTTACACATATATGTATAATGTCCTCCTCCTAACCGATATTCGGTCACGGCGGCCAATCTCCACAGAGACTAGCCATCTGCGCAGGAGATATTATAGTGCACAAGTGACTGCGCAAACGCAAGTGCATTCTCTGTTCCTTCACTCGCCTAGTCCGATGGGACGGTTAACCGACACGACCGGGGCGAGATCAGGCGCAGGACCCACTGTTTAACGTGCCTTCCGAAGCACGGAGGAGCTTGAGATGTTTCTTATTTTTGGTCACCCATCCTAGGACTGACCACAGCGAAGGTTGCTTAATCTTAGCAATCGTTCGCTGAGCGCACGCGCCAATGTGCCACCAAGCTCCTCCTTTTTTTACACATATAGGGCATTTATTACGAGGTGGAACGCTATTGCGCACTGACCAAGGCCGGAATGCATTGAACTCTCATATACGGGGAGACGGGGACTACCCACTATATCAACCTCGTCTTTAAGACCGCGGCGATTCAGGGACAGAAATGCGCTGGAGTCAAATATCTGACATACTTTTTTGAGGCGGGACTGGAATGGTCCACGGACCACTGGTTGGGAACCGCCAATTGCACACCACTCAATTGAATCCAAAGCCCTAGAAATTTTTGTGAATCATTCCACAGTTAGCAGTAGCACTTCATACAGGCTCAAACCTATGCCTGATCTTTACAGTTGGTACGGAGTATAATACGAGTCTGAAATCGTATTAAGATATTAGCAGGCGCAAATATTATACAAGTCCTTTTTTCTGTAGTTATCCCAAAGGGCCAAGAGATATGATTGGGATTTATTTCGATCATACAGAGAGCACATATTTATTTGTTCTATTCCTATAGATATAATTTTATAGGCTGTTTTCTAAGGATTCGCTTTCGCGTTCGGCCTTCCATTCTATTTGTGAGTTGTTAAAAATAGCTTCTGCGACCTTCTAATGTTTATTTTCTCTTTGTATATCTATATGAAACATTTGTATTTAAATAGGTAGGGTGTGTTGAGTAATTTTCATCGGTCAGAAACTTATGAAGTAGTCTCGATACAGAAAAATACTTGGAATATAAGAAAGGAATTTGATGGTACTTGATGGTTCAGGTGTTAAATAAAAAAGGTGGCTACTAGTTAATATACAATACCCAAGTAAGATAGAAATTCGTGTCTTATTTAAATTCGTGTTTCCTGTTATAGATTCTAAAGCTCTCTTAAAGAAACTGAAAAGTCTTAATGAAAATAAAGGTGCTGGTCCTGATGGGATTCCACCTATTTTCATTAAAAAATGTGCTGACCGCTTAGTTACACCTCTCCTAATTATCTATAATGGTTCACTATATACGGGTGTTTTTCCTACAGAGTGGAAAAAAGCTAGGGTTGTACCCGTTCACAAATCAAAGAGAGATGATTTAATAGAAAATTATAGGCCTATCTCTATATTATCAACTCTTGCAAAAATATTTGAATCGCTTGTTTGTCCTTATATACAGCATCATTTAAAACAAAGTTTAAATGATTATCAACACGGGTTTGTTTCATCTAGATCAACAAATTCAAATCTAGTCAATCTTACTGAAACACTGATAGCTGCTTTGGACGATCAGAAACAAATTGATGTGTTATATACTGATTTTAGCAAAGCGTTTGACAGACTGCCTCACAATATATTACTTAAAAAACTATCGGCATATGGCATTTCTACGGCTATGTTGGGATGGATGGGATCTTATCTAGAGGAGAGAACTTTCTCTGTAGTTGTGAACGGGTTTCACTCTGAACCTCGTAAGATTGGCTCTGGAGTACCACAGGGGTCTCATCTCGGTCCAGTTTTGTTTACAGTATTTGTAAATGATATTTCTGACATTTTTAAACACTCTGAAACATATATGTATGCAGATGATTTGAAAATAAGTCGAATTATTGACACTATTGAGGATGCAAAAATGCTCCAAAATGACCTCGATGAACTTGTAAAATGGTGTCATCAAAATAGAATGCATCTTAACTCAGACAAATGTTATATAATGCGTTATGGTAGAAAGAGAAATCTAATTACATATCAGTACTGCATAGGTCAAGCTAGAATTAAAGAGTTGGATGAAATTCGTGATTTAGGAGTGATTTTCGATAAAAAACTTACGTTTATACCTCATATCGAAAATATATCAAGTCGCGCTTCAAAGATGCTGGGTTTTGTGATTCGAAATAGTAGAGGTCTGCGCAATAATAAAGTAAAGATAATCTTATACAACGCCCTAGTAAGAAGTATCTTGGAGTACTGTGCAGTTGTCTGGCGTCCTCATTACGCTACTCACTCCTTGCAACTCGAACGCATTCAGAAACGGTTTATGAGGCACTTAGTGTATTGGAATGGCATCTCAAAAAAGAAATTATCATCTTACAAAACGCAATTAGATTATTTTCAGATGTTTTCACTAGAACAAAGACGAACACTGATTGATTTGACTTTTGTACACAAATTGCTCAGTTACAAAATTGACTGCCCCCAATTACTCTGTAAAATTAACTTAAGAGTCCCCGTTAGATACCCGCGGAACAAAATAACACCTCTGTGCCCTCTGTTTCGAAAAACCGTTTTTGGCGCTAACTCTCCCATTGCAAGACTATGCAGGTTGGTGAATCAGTATAATGACCGACTGGATATTCTCTCTGATCCAATAAGCAAGATACGTTCTGTATTGCTGCAATGTAAAACTGCAACGTAAAAGTAGGTTAGTTATAAGTTCTATAGTATTAATGCTTTATTTAAGGAACTATAAAATACCAACAATGTAAGTTTGAATTAGCATGTTGTGTTCATCTTTAAGTGTTTGTTACGCCTAGATTAAGTCATTTTATTGTTGTTTTTGTGAATGTAAACAGTGTAAACAAACGTTGATGAATCATAAATAAAAATAAAAAAATGAAAAGCGAGACATAACAAAGTAGCTTAGAGTAATTACAAGTGGAAATCAAGCGGTCGACCGGGTTACAATTCACTACACTGCTTTAACCACTTACTCATTGAGATCGACTTCGAGCGGCCAAACTCAATTTCGCCCAAATAAATATTAAATGTAATAAATTTCGGGCTTCCGTATTTGATGTTTGCTGATTGTGGGGTTGATTTTATTAGGAAACTTTATTTGCTGATAACCTACTTTTATTCATAAGTTACAACGCGTGGATTGAATATTATAATTTGTCTCAAATTATTTTCTAATTCCCCAAAAGGGAGGCGAGAGCCGTTTTTCTTGTAGCGTTCTAAATAATGTTACAAAGTTGTTCGAACTAGCTTGGGTGTTCGCGGGAACTCAACGACAGGTACTTGCCAAAGTAGGTTATCGTTAACACCCGACTTCCGCATTAATTTGTGTAATCGCCAAGCTCAACACGTTGGAGTTTTAACTGAGTGGAAATGAATGTTTGTTTCAAAATTTTAAGTTTATGTGCGAGATATCGACTGTGTCATCGTGTACAATTTGCGCTGTAACTGCATGGATCAAATTCCCTTTCCCCCATGTATGAGTGAATCCAAGGCCCTTATGTCATTTCTATTTTTATTCTATACGGTCTCATTTCCGGCCAGTAAGAATAAAGGTTTATTTATGCAAACAATTGGAATTAATTATGTATTTATCAACAAGATTAATATTTAGTTTAGTAAGTAGGAGTATGTATAAAAATATCGGTAGCAGAAAACATCACTGCTCCAACACCTGTATAGTTATTTTGGTTGGATACAATAGATATTTGAAAATATCAATGAAACGAATCTTTATTCTAACGTCACAATACTTACTTATATTATATTCACGGTGGTAGCTCCATGATTATATTTTAGTTCAATTGACAGATATAATAATTATGATCATATACTAATTATATCAAAATAATAATAATAAATAAAAACCTTTTCGCTTCTAACTGCATAATATATCATCATCATCATAATAGCTAATGTACGCACGGGGTTCGAGTCTTCCCTAAGTTAGGGTACGTGTTTAGGTCGTCAGTCAACCATCGCTGGCCTAGTGCAGATTGGTCGACTTCACATACTCCTTTGAATTTCTTCACAGATGTATGCAGGATGCCTCACGATGTTTTTCTTCACCGTAGGAGCGTCACTTCATAAATATAATGTGACTAAATAAAACTTTCAAAAAATATTACTCAATGGGGGTAGCCCAAGTGGCACAAACAGAATTTATAATAAAAATTAATATTGTTGGACTTATATCCAGCCTAGTCCTAGGGGAGGTCGATGTCCAACAATGGACGTTTTTTAGGTAAAATGATGAAGACATTATATTAGGAAACTGCTTAGTACGAGTACTACTTAACACTAATATTTGTTTTATAAAACACAACACCGAATCCAACGCAGAAACATCTATTTTGTAAAGGTTTAGATTCGAATCCTTTTAACGAAACTTTTCGTGTATTCAAATTGTCGGCTGACTATGCTGTTGTGAGACAGTAGGATTACACGAAAACCAACTCTAAAACCTCCCTTGCACGGTGCGAATTTGCCAAAAATCGTCGTGTGAATACAAAAGATGGGCTTCACAAATAAAAGTTTTTCATAAAGTTTGCGAAGGTAGGTACATAATAGACTTGGGGATAAGACCTCGGCGTACAGTGCGTATTCAGAGCTCGGGTGCTGATTATACTATAGCACGCGTTGTATTCAAGAACACCCATTATACTCGGCGTTTCAAACCATTTCCATCTTGAACGAGTATCGAGTCATGTACAAATAGAATATCGAAAATGTGTGTACAATTGTGTAAAGGTACGCTAAAAGGTAAACAACTTTGAAATCACGAATAATATCTGCTGATACTTTTATTGCTTTTTTGGGACTTTTTGATAGCGATGGATGTAATACCTAACAAATGTCATTAAAAAGCGTTTATTGTTAACTGCGTTCATCTACAAGATAAATTATTATGTCAATACCAATACGAATCAAATGAGCCCAAACTAGATGGGATTGTGTCAATTTATTGCGGAGTTCCTATGGGCACTTTTCAGCTCCATCATTAGATCAGCGCCGTGTCATCATAATATTGCATTGTCACGCGATATACATATGTATGCAAAATTTCAGCTCAATCGGAAACCGCGAAGTAGGTCAAATATTACTCGCAAGATTTCATTACAGGCACCGGACAGGTGAAAGTAAATAAAAGCTTGTAAAAAAGAGAACACAATTCTACTTGTGAAACTGAACAATTTTCCCCAAATAACATTATTATTATCTGCAAAAACGACAAAAATTTCCACACTATCCTTGCAAAATGATATTTTAACTAAATTATAAATTCTTTATTGTACACACACAAACAAGATAAACAAATACAATTAAAATAATATGTACAAGGGCGGGCTTATTTCCATTAGAAATCTCTGCCAGCCAACCCTAACAGAAGTGAAGAGATGGTGACAGCGGGGGAATGTACAAACTTTTAAAACATAACAAATAAACAATTATAACACACAAATTAATATATATAACAAATACATATAATACATAATTATCAACTATATAAAAAAAAACTTAAGCTAAGTTAGGGTTAGACAACAGATAGTCTTTTATTTTGTGTTTGAAGTTGTCAATAGTGCGGCTTTCTCGTATATGCGCTGGCAGTCTGTTCCACAGTTGGGTAGCATGGACGGTAAAGGATTTATGGAGGAATTTGGTGTTAGAGAGAGGCACAACAAGTGTGTGTGTAATGCAGGAACGTTTCGGACGAGAGCTCGGAGGGATTTGTTGAAAGCGGGAACGTAGATATTGTTTGGAAATATCAGTTTTTACAAACTTTTATTTACTTTCACCTGTCCCGTGTCTGTAATGAAATCTTGCGAGTAATATTTGACCCACTTCCCGGTCTCCGATTGAGCTGAAATTTTGCATACATATGTATATCGCGTGACAATGCAATAATAAAAGCTTGTTCAAAAAAATACTATTATTGCGTCTTTGGACATATAATGTTCCTTGGGACATTATTCTTACGTCTTATCCTTACATTATCCTTACATCTTTGGACATTATTATGTTTTTTCGCCATACGTTTGACGTTTTAAACGTAAAATGATAAAGTTAAAAAGGGCAAAGTAAAGTTTTTCTCTTTCTTGCAAATTTTTTTCTGTCGCAAGACTGTTGAAAGAAATTTTATAAGAAGTATGCAGTAACTACGAGTATGTACTCAATATTTATGTGTATTGTTTTTTAGTTAGATAGTAGTAGTTGTAGTAGTTTAATAGTTGCTTTATAAAAGTGGATACATGAAACTGAAATCGTATTGATAGAATCAAGAGTAATAGGCGCTTCTAATATCCACACAAAAACATTTGGATTCCATACATACAAAATGCCACCAGTTTTAAGCTAAGGAACCCTACACTCATACTGTGCGATGTCCCTCACGCACATGGCCTATATTTTATATTTCATCGTTAGCTCAAAGCTCACTTACCATACTTAGCATTTCCCTATTGAGCTCGGCTTATATCACGCAGGCTTTCACTTCGCAGAGAAATTGGTTCATAAGCAGATTATACCCACAAAATATGCTCGCGCTGGAATAAATTGCTTCTCTTTTGTATTGAGAAAAAAAATAAACTTATTCAGTTGTCTGATCTTCGTAATAACACAAGATTTACATAAATAGCCTGTTTTGTATGTATGTGAAGTAAAATGTTAAATATACCATGTGTAACAGAAATTACACACACCGTAAAAGTAGGTCGTTACAAATACGCAAATGAATTAATTTCAGTTATTTTCATTCTTTAATAATCAGTATTATCAGAGATATTTTAAAAACGAATTATCCTCTTTACAATCGCATAGCATAGGCTGTCTACGCACAAGTGTTAGGCTGATACTATTCTGCACCTACCATCTCATAAATTTTATCCGGTTAGCAGTAGAATGAAGGTCGACCTCTTTTCGGTTCCTGTATTATCTAGCTCTTAAAAGTATATTGGAATGTCCAGAGCTTAAGTATTTTGGAATTGAAGGAACCTTGAAGATTGGTTGAGTGTTAATTTAATTAAGTCAAGTCATAAAGTCTATTGTCGTCTTATACTGTCAACATGTGAAAAAACGTGACAGCATCAGCAGGCGTAGCACGGGCTGCCAAAACTGAACTCGAGTTACGCATTATCTTATGATTTTAGTGACATAATCTCTATGTCTTAAAGAGTAGCATGGTGGCGCGTATTTAGTGTGACTGACGTGATAAATTTTCTTGACGCTCGTCAAGGAACACGTGTGACTGAGTTTTATCACAAATTTCTTGGCGTACCTGTGCGCCAACTGCTGTGGTTGTAGCAAGGGCTATATATACTATAGCCTTTAGAAGATGTAGCAGCAGTCGCGGAGCAAAACATTTGTGATGAAACTCAGTCACATGTGTCCCTTGACGAGCGTCAAGAAAATTTTATCACGTCAGTCCCACTTAATACGTGCCACCGTGCTAGTCTTTAAGACATAGAGATTATGTCACTGAAATTGTGAGATAATGCGTGACTCAAGTCCAGTCTTGGCAGCCCGTGCTACGCCTGCTGCTTTAATGAAGCATAAAGGCAACAATCCTTTGTGCAACTGACAACGTTAAATAAACATGTTCGATTTTGACTTTATTGGTAATGTGATTGGGTAGATCTTATTAAATCTGCATTAGCCGCAGTGGCCGCTTTGGGCTACCTATACAGTCTCTTGAATTTGACGACACGGTTAGCACAGAGGTCGAGTGATCGCCTACTGCGCAACGGGCCGCGGGTTTGATTCCCGTGCGGGACAAATATTTTGTATGGCCTACAGAAATTTGTTCCGGTCTGGGCGTATGTGCATGTGATATTTCTGTAATTGCACTCACGCAATGTTTGTAACTGCACTCACGACACAGGTGAAAATCCAAGTGTGGGGCAACGTTTTTTTTTAAAAGAAATTGGAATGATTATAAGAAGCCCGATGATATAAAAAAATTTGCATCAAATGCAATATGCAATAGGTGTTCAGCATGGATATACTTAAATACCTAGACATATACTTACATTTCATCAGATCGATTTCTTTAGAATATATATCCATACATAATACCTATTGCAGATTTGTAGTATCCATTGCAGGACTTTTCTCTCCGATAAATCGTGTTCGTGCACACCATCGAAACCTCTTGTCATTACCCCGTCTCCTCCCAGGGGTATCGTAGGAGCCAGGACCAATTACACCCAAGCTAGAAATGAAACTAAAGATTGGTTCTTGTACTTATTAACTTGAGCGTCGGTGGCGCTGTGGCCTCGGCACTGGACATGCTCCGAGTAGAATCGGGAGGCCCGCGATCGATCCTGCCATGTACCAATGTGTTTTTCGTTTCACGAATTTCATATGTACATTTATCTGACGCTCCTTCGGTGAAGGAAAACACAAACAGCGTGGTTTGACTAAGGCCTAATCGCCCTAACTAGTTAGGGTAGGCTCGTGCCCCTTGGTGGGGACGTATATGAGCTGTGATGATGATGATGACTTATTAACAAACCTGTGTAGATTTTCATTAAAAATGTTTCACGAAAATGTTTTGATAAAGGTTACGCCCACTGCTGGGCCGCAGTCATAAAACCGAGTATGAATTTGAACTATGTTTTACCATTTTGACCCAGTGCAGATTAGGCGACGGTTCCGAGCGTTCGTTGGTCGTCCGTTGGTCGGTAGGGTGTATAGCGAGCTGCCCTTATACCATGATCGTATAGAGCAAGACTTAAAACAATATTGAATGAATTATTGCGGCTTAAATACTGTTAAGACGATCATGGCAGGGGGCCTGGTGTTGGCTTTGGGTTCTGTGCGGTTTATATTCGGAACCCTATCATAACAAAAGTACATAAAGATTATTATTTATTATCTAGGATTAATAAACTGTATCAGTGCATATCCGATCTTTACATACTCTCATCGCATTGCGAAAGTGGAACATACTTAGAATATGTGGCAAACACACCTTAAAATACCCCAGCACATTAATACGGTGGGGTTAAGTGGATTAAAAATTTACTTAATTAATTATAGAGCACGTCCAGAAATTCGTTTAACCATTCTCCTAAAATTAAATTGTTATTCGTGTCGCGAGAGTTCGGCGAGTAATATGGAAGCCGCGGCCAGCGCCTGGCCTGTCATCTTGGCCGTCTAAAGCGTATAATGTCCAGAATTATTCAGTGAGCAGTCTGTTATGATAATGCAGGCCGGCACATACGAATAATGTTAAGAATTCAATGGAAATAGTTTTGTTTACATGTTGGGGCATGATGAAGGGGGATGAATGCTACACAACAAGGTCCCGTGAAAGTGTGCAGAATATATGTATACAAAGAAAGAATAACGTGCCGTGTGGAGCTCGCAGTAGACCACTCGGGAGAGCAAGTGATTTTGACTAATTTGATAAATTACCAAACATATGAAGCAAGTATATATATATAATCCTTTATTGTACACACACATGTCAAAAAAATAATATACATTTGAAACTTTAAGTATATACAAGGGCGGACTTATCTCTAATGGAGATCTCTTCCAGCCAACCCAAGTGATAGTGTAAGATGTTGTGTTAGCGGGAAAAAAGTTGTACAAAAACAAAACCGAAAAAAGAAAATAATCTCTAAATTTAAACAATATATATATAAAAATGATATATATTATATTATCATATATACACACATATACATATATATACAAATATATACACGGTTATTTTTTTATCACCCTGGAAAATTTTAGGGACGCTTCAGGACACATCCAATATTATATAAAAAATAAAAAAATGAAATAAAAAATTAAAAAAAAATATAAAAAAATTTAAAAAATCTCTAAAAATGCTGCTCTCAACTAGTGCAGCATTTTTTGTATTTTTAAAAAAATTAATATAAAATTAAGGAGGGGGGTTATTTTTTTTATTTATATTTAAATCATTCTAATACCATGTCGTGAAGCGTCCCTTAAATTTTCCAGGGTGATAAAAAAATAACCGTGTATACAATATATATTATTCCAGTGACTGATTCGAGAGAAAGTGCTCTTTAAGGTGACGCTTAAAAGATTGTATTGAGGGTCTCTCACGCACTGAGGCAGGCAATCCATTCCACAGCTTGGCAGCCTGTACGGTAAAAGACTTACCGAAGAACTTCGAATTAAATTCGGGAACACTTAATACGTTGCTGGTAACGCAGGATCGCTTAGGACGGGGATTTGGAGGAAGAAAATGCCTGTATAGATCGCCAATAAAATAATATGTATAGCACAGTTTGCTATAAGTATTTTAAAGTAGATTATAATACTTCATAATAAGGGGTGAAGCAATGTCGACTTTAATTGCGAGCATAACGAACGACTTTACGATTAACTTACAAGCGCAATACTTTTCGTACCACCTGCGACAAAATATCACAAACCTTAATCGAAGTTTGTGGCCATATTTGAAAATCATATTAAAGTAATATTAAATTTTAATTAATATATTACTTAATAATGTCACGAAACTTCGGTATTGAAATAACTACACAGAAGACGTGGCTGTATATACTCGTACTTACTTGAAATCCTTTGTTTTTTCATCTTGGAAAACCTAAACCTACAAACACAAGAAACAAACAACATGGCGAGAATATTTTTTTGTTTGATTTTGTGACTACGAATTTTGTGCATATGTTGTGAATTCAGAATCATTATTTTTTGGGCTCACAATATTGGATGGGCTTATATCATTTATCTAAGTGCTTTTAGATAAATGATATAATAGGGAGAGAAAGAATTTCTGTACAATATTTAATCCCTGTTTTTTAGAGGCCTTAATTAAATGACCTACTATAGGTTGGGTTAATACAGCATGTCATTTTTGAGCAGGTGGTGTGAAAAATCTTTTCAGAGTTAATATTTTCCTTTGTGTGAACATCTTTAGGCGTAGCACGTACCGTGGACAAAACGGGACAAGAGACAAATAACATGTTTCTTCTCGTTCTCTCATATGACAATAAAGCAAGACGGGACTAGGGTTAGTTACTTTCTCTTTTACAGTCCATGCTCGCCGTGTTAGACCTGCTGGTAAATATTCTGGTTCAATCTCAGTAGATCCATTGTCCAACTTCAAAATGAATCTAGTGCGATAATTTTTTTTCTGTCGAACTTTGTGATAAGTATAGATAATTTTCGCATTTCAAGTTTACGAGTCATAAAGATCAAGAAAGTGTTTTTCGAAAAAAGGGTTATTTATAGCTTCAAATACGTAGAAAGATAATTACGACTTAATGTAATATTCGCTTAATGGTTCTACGAAGAACTAGCTTTGCGTCCGCGGCTCGGCTGCCCCTATGAGGTACATACATGATTTTGCCTGTTGGAATGACTTTTGTTTAGGGGGTGTTGTTGCAAGTACTTACATTATGCATTTATACTTATTGTTACTAGGCGCGTCACTTGCGATCTACAACTTAGCAGTGCAATGAACTACGGTCTGATACAGTGCCATATACGGCTTGGTTAGCAAGCTTCCTTCATATGGACTACCCCCAAACCTTTGCTCTTGGATAACTGATTTCCTGAGGAACAGATCGATTCGGGTAGTCATTGATGGCTGCTCGTCTGATCCCTTGGCTATCGATGCCGGAGTCCCCCAGGGATCGGTCCTCTCTGCAACACTTTTTCTGCTACACATCAACGATCTGTTGAAACCACTATATCACACATCTACACATCAACGATCTGTTGAAATATATGTCCGATGCTAAGGCTGGGAAGACCGAAATTGAGCTGCTCAGAGCGAACATGGTGGAACGCGTGAACTCGACCCTGCAAAAAGTTTCGGATTGGGGGGAAGCTAACAGAGTCGAGTTCAATGCTTCCAAGACCCAGGCGTGTCTTTTCAGCTCCAAGCGGAACCCGTTCAACTTGGTTCCCATATTCCGAAGTGTACCATTGCCTTTAACGGACTATTTAAGCCTACTGGGCATCGACCTTTCACCGAACCTCAACTTTGGGCGTTCTATTGAGGTGAAGGCGGCTACTGCAGCTAAAAAGCTTGGCATACTCTCGAAGGTTAGGCGGTATTTCACGCCGGGGCAGCTTCTTACACTTTATCAAGCACAGGTCCGGTCGTGCATGGAATACTGCAGCCACCTTTGGGACGGCTCTGCTAAGTACCAGTTATCTGCCCTTGACTCGGTGGAGCGCCGGGCGAAGAGGTTGATCGGTGAAGACACTCTGAAAATTTCAAATTTCCAGAGTCTTGAACATCGCCGCGCAGTGGTCCGTTTATCGGTTTTTTACAGGCTACATTTCGGAGAGTGTTCCCAAGAGCTGTTTGATCTTATTCCACCATCTCCCTTTTACTGTCGATGCACCCGGAGAATGGCAAAGACCCATCCCTACGTAGTAGGAATTCCACTGCTCCGCACGAAGCGTTTCGCTTCCACTTTTTTAATGCGTACTGCAAAGGAATGGAATTCTTTGCCGTCCTCTGTGTTCCCACCTCATTACAACCCGGGTCTTTTCAGGACTAGAGTGAGTCGGCACCTAATGAGTAGGCACGCTCCACCTTAGTCCCCACCTTTGCTTACCATCAGGCAAGATGAGGACAAGTGTCTACCCATAATCTATAAAAAAAAACTAATCCCTACCAATATTGTACGTAAGCGTAACTTTCAAGCCTAAATCACTGAACTAATCTTAATTCTGCATAGAGATACCTTAATCCGCATCAGCATACCTTGCGGGTGTGTCGTTAGTTCCTTCCACGTGTATGCAAAATGTACAATGAGGTCCGGAGGTGCTTCCAACGTACTTACATGGCGTTCTTCAAGCGGCGAGTAAACGGGGTCCTAAAATTCAAGAGAGCCGATGCATAAGCGGATCTCATGGAGTTGTAGTTGTCCACGAATGACGAAGACTACTTACTATTTGTGGCTCGTCTGCTCGTTCGCTACCTTTGATGGCAGTATGGCACAATAAAAAGGATTAAGGCTATTTTTTATCCCGATATTTAATTAGTTTTATGTTTTCTAACAAAAGTAGCTGGCATGGGAGGATAAGCTGTACGTCATAAGTGGGACTGGGCAGGACATGTGACACGAATGAGTGCAGACCGCTGGGTCACCCAATGGGTACCACAGGTAGGGCCGGATTTACATATTTTACGCTTATGGGCCCAAAATGCTCCAGATTAAAAGTTTAAAAAAACAATGTTTTTTGCAGTTTGGGTTATGTATGGAAGAGATATGTATATACCTAAGTACAGACATATCTCTTGGACCTTTAAGAGGCTGAGTAATGCCAACGACCTTGAGACAATGATTTGTATTGGATTACGGGCGCGATGCGTTATTGAAATTGAGCGAAAAAATCAAAATATGAGTATAACTTTTAAAGAAACTAGTAACTTATTTGAAGAATGAAACATCAATATTATCAAATTAAGTGTAAAGAGTTAATTTCCTGAAAATCATTAAATAACCTTTTGTTAAATAACTGGGATTTTATTCTGAAAGCTGTGTTTTGGCATTTTTTATCGAGAAATTTTGATTAAAATTTATTTTGGGGACATGGATATTTTCAAACATATTTTCAAGAGTAACATATATTTTTTTACTACGGTATAATAAACAGGTTTTCCCAAAAAAAATTAAATGGGGCTCGATGAGCTCAGCTCAGAGTTATACTAGAAACAAGAACAGTGCAAAAAAGTGGTAATGAAGAAACGCAACTTCAATAACACTAAATAATACAATAATGTTGGTTGGAGTGTCAAATTGTGGATATTGATAGGTAGATCACAAATTTTAAACGTGTCTTACATTTTCAAATGGCGGCTACCTGCTGACATAATAATATTTTCCGAATTCCAGTTTTTTTACCGCTTTGCCGCCTCTAAAAATTTGCCGCTATGGGCCCGGGCCCCCTATGGTAAATCCGGCCTTAACCACAGGGCGGAAAACGTGGTCGCGGTAGACACCGAAAGCGATGGAGTACGACCTGAAATATTTTAGAAACAACTGGTGGGAGCTTGCCCAAAACCGCGAAGAATGGGGAAAGGAAAGGGAGGTATTTACCTAATAGTGGGATAATGTACGCTAAATAAAGTGAGATAAGAAGATTTAATGAGTTGGTATAGCCGAACTCGTGATAATAATTGCATCCACGCAGACAAAATCGCAGACAACAGCTAGTAACATATTTAAAAGTTAGTGTTTAATAAGAAGTCTCGACAAAAATCCCGCCTTGCATTTTATTTACTTCTACTTACCTAACATTCATTTGCATTGCTGTTAAGATTAAGTTTAATTGACATTTCTGTTAAATATTAATCACCATTGCATTAACACGTAATATTTTTTTCATTTTTTTTTATTTATTTGAAATTATTAATTTTCACAATTTCGACTTCGATTAATTATTGTATGTACACATACCTAAATGATAAATTATAAATATTTACGAGTATATTCTGTGTACTTTCTTTGTACAACATGAAATTGCTGCACACAACTAAGAAACGGTCAGTATTGACATCGAGTATGATGAATTGGTCAATCACAGAATGTGTTACAATATTTCTTGCCGCGCCATAATAAAGGGAAACTCTTTTTATTTCACCTCGTTAATTTGGGGAAGTTTGTTTCCAAGGAATTAGATTAAAGGCTTTCGCCGGAATTCCGGCCTGCGGAGACGATGCTGCGTGTTTGATATTTTTGTTATTAGTAAGGTACGATAATATAATACTCTTTATTGCGCATAGTAACATACACTAAAAAATTTTAACAAATAATGTACACAAGGGTGGACTTATCTCTCATAGAGATTTCTTCCAGTCAACCTTTGAGTATGAGGGGTATATTGTTTTGTGGGAAACACACAAGCGCGTAAACTATATATTTACTCTCACTATAAAATAACTAAAATAAAATCTATACTAATATTATAAAGCTGAAGAGTTTGTTTGAACGCGGTAAACTCAAGAACCACTGGTACGATTTGAAAAATTATTTTTGTGTTGGATAGTTCATTTATCGAGGAAGGCTTTAGGCTATATAACATCACGATATTCTTATTTTCGAACATCCACGCGAACGAAGTCGCAGGCACAGCTAGTAATATATAAACCACAAATACAATATAATTTATGTATTTTTATGTATAATTGTATATACATAAAAATACATAAATTATACCAATATATAATATTATATATACTTATTACGGATGGACCGATTTTGACGGGACTTTCACTAATAGATAGCTAATTATATAAGGTATAACATAGGCTACAAAAATCAAAATGCTGCCAAAAGTTATTATTCCACGCGGACGCGAAGTCGCGGGCACAACTAGTTCGTTATAAAACTGAAGTGGAGAGTTGAGAAAGAAAGTGCTGCTTGAGTCTGCATTTAAATGATGGCACAGATGGGCTTTGTTGAACAACTGTCGGGAGATGATTCCACATTTGGGCAGCTCGGAAGCTAAAAGAATGGAGAAGGAAGTTGGTATAGGCGTGGGGGAATTCGAGTCGAGCATACATACCATAGCAAGAGCGCACAGAATGAGATGGTGGAGTCAACTTTCGAAAACGTGATTTGAGGTAGCTCGGGGCGTTAGGGTCTTTTAAATCTTTAAAAAGTGTCGTCAAAATCTCTACGTTACGGGGCGCTCCCGTATCGGTAACCACTTTAAGTCAGAGCGATATAGTGAAATTCGATCAAATTTTCGAAGTCCGAAAATAAACCGAATTGCCAGGTTCTGTAGCCGCTCAAGGTTATTTAATAGATCTACATTCAGATCCAGAAAACAGACATCAGTATAGTCTAGGATAGGGAGTAGGAGAGCTTGCGCAAGCATAATTTTTGTATCGAAGGGGAGAAAGTATTGGAGTCGTTTGAGAGAGTGAATTGAGAAGTGCAAACGTCTGCTAATCTCATTAATTTGGGATGTCCACGGTATGTCGCCGCCGTCCATTTACAATCCCAGATTTTTAACCTTGTCAGTGAAAGGTAACGTCATTCCATTAAAGTTGATAGGTGCAACCATTTTTAAATTGATCTTGGACCTTAGCCTACTACTACCTATGAGAATGGCCTGAGATTTGACTGGGTTCACAAGGAGCCCAAACGACTCTGCCCACTTCTGTATTGCCCTAAGATTTTTATTTAGTAGTGAAATGGCTGCACTGATGTTGGATGGATCAAAGTGACAGTATGTTTGCAGGTCATAGGCCTATTAATGGTACTGGCAAGATAATACTATTGAAATCCGATCTATAAAAACTGAACAGGAGCGGAGAAAGTACTCCACCCTGAAGCACGCCAGCAGGCAGTCCAGTCCAAAGTGACGCTATATCATTGTATTTTACATACTGTTGGCACCCCGTTAAGTAGGAATGGAACCATTGGATGGTAGAGGGGGAAATATTGACAGAGCGAAGAGTATCAAGGAGTACGTCGTGATCCACGGAGTTAAAAGCGCTGCTAAAATCTAGCAAAACCAGTGCAGTGAGTTTTGTGTTATCCATGGCATGAGGTATGTCTTCTGTTACATTCAACAACGCAGTGCTCGTGCTATGACAAGGACGGAAACCGGACTGGTAAGGACTTAATAATTTATTTGTATAGAGAAAGGATTAAAGTTGTTGGTGAGCTGCGGATTCAAGGATTTTGGACAAAAGTGGCAATATGGAAATGGGACGATAATCAGAAAAGGATTTGGGGAGATTTTGGAATGGGTACAACATACGCTTTCTTCCAGGATGCCGGAAAGATGTTGTTCATTAATGAAAAGTTAATCATATGAGTAAGAATATGGACAACATTCTCAAGCACCGGGAGCAACATGCCCAGGCTAAGCCCATCACTACCCACAGCCTGAGTGGACAGTGCCCGGATACCTTTCGCCACAGAGTCCTCAGAAACTGGACTGAAGGAGAATATTATAATTTTAATATTTGCTTATTATCATAATATTCTTTTTCCGATAACAACTTTGAAAAAGTTCTATAGAAAAAGTTTCAAAACGCGATAGTACTATTTGATAGACGTAACTTAGTTTACGAGTCGATGTAAATGAAATAAGTTTTTGGTGGCTGAGTGGTATTTTTTAGTCATTGGGATGTGTTTCCATGCATTCCAGGCTTTTTGCAGACCCATCTTGACAGCGTAAATAATTTCTACGAAAGTGGTTTGTCAAAGTTTCCACTTAAAGTCAAGATTTATGTTCTGTACAAACCACTTATAGACACTACGAATATATGCGAGTTATTTACGCCGGCATGCCTATAAATAGCTTTTATGCTGTCACTAACTTGCCATCAAATGAGATAATCAGGCATAGACGTACACTCGTGTAGAAAAAGTTCTATGTGCTCAACATTACAAAAATTTGTAACCAGGAAAGTCTGTAAATCAATGTTTACATATTTTTGTAACTTTGACCGTATCGATTATTTTGTACTCAAGTGTACCTAATCGAAAACAATTTGTATTAGAAACTGAATAAGGCCGCACCAAAGATCTACATTTTCGACTTTCCTACTATGTAATGAGTAAAATTATATCTACTATAGATAGAAGTGCAACACAAGTTGGTAGATGTAACAACACGTTGTAATACAAATAGGAACCGAACGTGGTGGAAAATCCAATAAGAGACAACTCCGTCACGTACAGACAAAATGGCTGGAACGTTTGTTTTATGTCCTTTATAATGGTCAAGTCTGGATTGAAGTATGGAGTTTCGTCTCGCGGCAACAAACAGGGGCGCTATTCTTAAATCACTCGTCTTGTGTCGAATGCTCAGCTTACATTGATTCGCTCGACGTCAGAAATTCCATAATGCATATAACTGTTGGCGAACCACTCATATTTTGGCGATTGTTAGTAAGGAGCAACATATATAGCCCAAACATCGAGTTGAGGTTAATTAATGTTTTTTTAAAGATTTTTTCCATGCAACATAAACAGGCTTCTTTATAAGTGGTTTTTGTACGTAAAATAGTAGCTCTAACATTTTTTATCGCAGAAGCGGTCACAATTCAACGTTTCATCTTACGTTTGAAATATTCAAATATGCAACAAACGGGAGTAATGCGACAGCGTTCCGATCCAATTAGCGTTAGATAGAAGTCTCTATCAAACGCTAATTGGTCGCGAGCGTCGGTGGCGCTGTGGACTCGGCACTTGCCTTCCAATCGGGGGGTCGGGGTTCGAGACCCGCCATGTACCAATGTGTTTTTCGTTTCGAATTTCATATGTACATTTGTCTGACGCTCCTACGGTGAAGGAAAACATCGTGAGGCAACCTGCATACATCTGCGACGAAATTCAATGATGTATGTGAAGTCGACCAATCCGCACTGGGCCAGCGTGGTTGACTAAGGCCTAATCACCCTAACATAGGGTAGGCTCGAACCCCTCGGTGGGGACGTATATGAGCTGTGATGATGATGATGATGATGAGAAGTCTCTAGATATTGGCAAGAGAAGTAATTAGTAGGGACTCTTGTGCTTATCTGCTTGGACTTGTGGAGTTTCAATTTGGCATCGAGCATGTGACTTTTTTCCAATAAGGAAGCTCTTGATCTCAATCTCACCTGATGCTAAGTGACTTTTACTAGAGGGAGACTGTACCAGAGAAGTCTGCATCCTACCTTTTGCTGTCGCTAAGAAGCGGTGCTTGCATTGCTGTATTCCAGTTTGAAGAGTAAAAAAGGCATTGAAATTACTGGGTGGGTACTGTGACTTGACATCTTATGTTACAAGTTGACAACAAATATTGGCCTCCTTAGGGGGTTCGTAGATTTGCAGGTCTCACAGGAATCATGTACATGTGATGACTTAGCGGCTGTGATCACTCTGGGTGGGCAAACTACTTGTTTGCCAACTTATTGTATAAAAAAGTGATGATAAGGCCGAAAAAGCGTACTTCAACTGGACTCCTTATCAACTGATGAACTGGCTATCCTTACTCTAATTGTTGTAAGAAAACAATGTTATTTACGTGGGTTGTCCCAAAAATATATAAGGTCTCCTATTTTTTTTCATAGTAAACAACACTTATTACCAAAATTAAATACACTGTCAGAAAGCCTGATCCTTTCTCTATTTTTCAACGTAGTCCCCGTTCCGATCGATGCACTTTTGGAGTCGGTGCACGACTATCTTGATGCCCGCGTCATACCACTCCGCCGCCGCCTCCAGTAAGAAATCTCTTCACAGCTTCCATGACTTCCTCGTCGGTCTCGAAGTCGTGTTTTTAAGGGCCGGAAAAAGGTGATAGACGCTAGGGGCAACGTCAGGGCTGTAGCTAGAATGATCCAGAATGTCCCATCCGAATTTGGCGCTTAGCTTCAGGATCTTCCTGGCAACATGGGGGCGGATGCTGTCGTGCAAGAGTCGTTTTCGATGTCCATAACGTTTGTGCCGTACGCAGAGGTCAGTTGCCTATGAATTTCGATGGTTGAAGTCCCTTTGTGATGCAAAAATCGAATAACAGAGCCCACTTCGCACATGGCTGCTGTGCCAAGATTGAGCGTCGTAGTGAGGTCCGCCGGGTGGGAAATTGTAGAGGGGAGACCAAGGAATACGACAGTGCTGCCAGATTTTACCTAGCGCTGCGCGTTCGGAAACGGCAGCGCTGGAGACCTTATTTTTGGGACAACCCTTGTACATTGTTGTTATGGCGATAAACTTAGTTAAGATGGTGTATAAAACACATAAAAAATTCACACTACAATTCGATGACAATCTAAGTAGCATGCGACAAATTCATGTTAAGCGGTTGATTCAAAATAATGCCCTAGTGCAGTTTGTAGTTTTACTATCTGCACGTTGCCGACGACATGTCTCCGTTTATGATCAGCATCATTTCGCGTTGACACTCATGGTTTATATTTATGACAGATTTTATAGCGGACGACAACCTCGAGCAACTATGGTCTCTCCGTTATCAAATTGTATTTGAATCAATGTCGCTCTTTAAAGTAGGTA
Organism: Schoenobius gigantellus; assembly: GCA_963935595.1. Taxonomy (NCBI): domain Eukaryota; kingdom Metazoa; phylum Arthropoda; class Insecta; order Lepidoptera; family Crambidae; genus Schoenobius; species Schoenobius gigantellus. The sequence continues at coordinate 30,570,544 of OZ012552.1, forward strand.
TACCTATAACGTCGTGTGCAATTGAGCATACCTAGCGTTTATTCAGGGAGGGGATAGATACCCATCATTTGTAGGGGTGTAGATCAAGTTTGATATAGCAAAAAAAAGGCGAGCAAGTACATACGTGTCGCGCCGCGTGCAATAATAATTTTACACGATTCGGTAATCTATATTTACTACGTGTTTCTCTTAATTAACAACTTTATCTTACTAATTTTCAATGGAGTTTGTACGAAATTTTCCTTCATCAAGAACATTTTATAGGTTTGTGGAGAACTCTTAAATTTGTAAACTATAATACTTACTGTTATATTTTTTTTATTTTCGTTATATATACATACTTATTTTTTACGTATCAATAAACAGCCATTTAGCTAGCAGGAAATTTGACTCTAACAAATATTAGCGCTTTAAAACTCAATATTTCACGAATGTTTGGCTGAAAAGAAAAGTGCTGTTTACACACTCACAGAGGCATATTTTTGACATACCAATTTAACGTCACCTCACATCATGGGAAAGACGAGGAATAAAATGTATCTCCAGTTTCCGTAATACTATTTAAAAAATATATTCTTCACTTCTCATGCTCTGAAAGTGCTTATTGGTGCAGGATATAGGCTGCACAAAATCGAATTTTATGCACAAGTGCATTAACATAATAATACAATAAATGTATCTATATTAGGGCAAAGAAAATGAGCTATACAGCCAAACACAATAAGAAGTTCATAGATAGAATTTGTTATTTTATTATATTTACTTTAATTTATTTGCCTTATGTGTTTTTAAGACATAAAGAAATGTTATGTTATACCATAAGAATAACTAATAATACGAGTATAGAAGCGAAACTCCCGGCCGTCGAGCGCTCAATGCCACGTTATTTACCTACCGTTTGATTTCCGTTGAACGGAATCGCCAGTCAAGGCGCGCACCATGTGTTTCAGGTACCTTGTGAATGTTTTCCTATTGATTACCTGATTAAGCTTTTTATAAGAATGCGTATTTACTACGCGCTGAAGTTTAATAACCGAAACTTCAAATCATCTACAAAAACGCCATCTTTTATAAATATTTCTGCTGAATTGAAACCTTTTAAATAAAAATTATTGAATACTTTAAAAATATTTTTATTATACCTACCCTAGATACAGATACCGTTTTATTCGTAATATTCATTACATGTCAAAGCTAATACAATATAATGTATCGAGTTTCTAAAGCTGTCATTGTAGTGCAATTTTGAAACTCTGTATGGGATTTTTTTTGTCAAGTCGGGAATAATTTGAATTATGAGAAACTTTGGTACTGCTATATATATATTTATCGACCTTTGTCACTGTTCCATATAAAATTTAAATACAATCGACGACACGACGACTCGACGACACGGTTAGCGCAGAGGTCGAGTGATCGCCTACTGTGCAACGGGTCGCGGGTTCGATTCCCGCATGGGACAGATATTTTGTATGGCCTACAGAAATTTGTTCTGGTCTGGGCGTATGTGCATGTGATATTCTATGTTTGTAACTGCACCCAGGACACAGGAGAAAATCCTACTGTGCTGTGGGGCGACGTTTTTAAAAAAAGAAAAAAAAATCAATACTTGATTAATATTATGAAACAACAGATTTTTTTTCAAGTGAAAATGTTGGTCTGATAGTAAAAAGTGAGCTTAGGTTTTATCCATTAGTACATTCATAACTTCAACTCTTGGACTATAAACGTAGGTGCGATACCTAAATTACAAACCATTTTTGTACATCGAAGTTCGAAACATTTTAATGATTTTGTTCTCGAAGTGTAGGGATTAAGCTCAATTAATCAAAAATAGGCAGGTTCTTATAACTACGGAATCAAAAAAACTAAAAATGTGCGTACTATTACTAAAGATAGTCGCTCGCTCGCTACACTTGAAGTACAAAATCAGTAAGACTCGGTATATGCTCAGTTTCTCATTTAATGTAAAATATGAAGGTACCTATATAAAAAATATTGTAGTGGTAACTATACGTCCATGTGGTGACCCTAGCGGCGTCCGCAGACTACTGCGGGGCGTTACAGAGGGAAGGGCGCTGTAGGTATGCAAATAACGGCATTTGGCGCACCCACAAAGGAGATTCGCTTCTATACTCGTATTATTAGTTATTCTTATGGTTATACTGCTGTTTTATTTCCTTGCAATCGAAGTGAAAAGCACAGTTTATAACTCGTCCACAAAACCATTTTATCCTCGACATTACTTTCAGGATAAAAGTGTCGGATAAAAATGGTTCGTTTTGTGCACTTGTTGTAAAATCTACTATTACAAATTTTTACGTGTGATTAATATTATATAAGACACATTCAGTCGTAAACAAGTTTTTGTGGAACACATGGAAAAGTTAACTATTTTAGCAAATGTATTTAAGAAGTAATTTAATGTGCTTCACGCAACACGGCTTACTTTACATGTTGACCTTGTGACCGCTCTATGTCGCTCGTTATAGTGTCCATTTTCGTAATGCAACCGTTAAGCTTGACGTGTTGCTGACTGTACGTACTCTAAAGGAGTGGTAGAGAACGTTACGCAGTTTCATATAGGCATAGAAATGATCGCTACTGTTCATTTATTTCCATGATGATAAACTTTTTCATAGGATTTGACACGTGAAATTTCACAGATCAAATTTTTGTATCTCAGTAACCTACGTCACACTTGATGTCTGTTTGCTACTAGAATGAATTATAATGAATAATTGCTAATTTGCCACCTACGTAACACATCAGTAATCTGATTTTGGCGCTACACACGGGTGCTATGTGATGTGTTTTGGTAATTTTTTAACAATGAACTTTCCCTTTTCTAATCTAATCCTTTAAAACTAATAAAATAGAATAGAATAGAAATCATTTTATTAACAAAAGTAAATAAATAAAACAAAAAACCAAAAACTTACAGTAAAAATAAAAAAGAAAATTAATATTAACGCAAGAATTATTGTGATCGCACGTCGCAGGCTGTGACAGCGAGGTCCACGCCACAGGGTTTTTCATTTAATTCTTTTTTCTTCCCTTTATATTGTCTGTGGTCCACACTCAGCTTGTTGCTATGCTACGACACAGATTTGTGAATGATCTGCGATATTACTGAATATGAAATAAATCAGTCTCTGTGAAGAAAAGTAACTCGTGTGACAGATGAAAATAGTTCCGTATGATTTTTCTCACATGCTATTAATGAATTGTTCTATGCCTAGTTTTATGGTCTGTTCTACTCGTAATTTAAAAATCGTCTCACCTTTTTTAGAACACCTTATTATATGCCATTACAATTATTATTTATACACGCACATGGAACGTAAAATCGTATCGATATATCTGACCTGCAATCTTTATTAAGGGCACGTCCCTTAACCTAATACAAGAGCGGGTAAGACGAAGGTAAAAGGATTGTCGCGTCATTCTCTATTAGCCCTCAATCTATCTGGATTTGTTTGAGGGGGTTCAGATAAACAGTCTTAAGAAGACATGTTAGGAATCAAAGATCAAACCAGACAAGTATAACATTCATATTTAGCTGGGAAATATACATTAAAATTTTGTGATTCTAGGATGGTCTGTATATTTTTCTTAATTTACGCACAAAGCTATTAACATACCAGTATATCTACGAGACACTCTCCAATAAATGCTGATCTGAAATAAAGGTGATTGCCATAATTTGCGAACTCACGTGCGGATTTTATAATTTTGCCGCTTTATTCAAATCCTGAAACGAGAAAGAGATACCATTTTACAGGCTGTCCAAATTTAATATCTTTTTGTGACGAGCCGGTCGAATATGTAGGATGCTTTCCGTTTGTACGACTATATTAAAGAGCTGTTACTACCAGATCGCATATTAAATTTTGTTACGTACCTTAAAATATGTATTGCGTTTTAATATATTGTAACAATTTGTTTATAACAGAAAAAGATAACATTTAAATATGTCTTATTTCCTGAATGAGTTGAAATTTTAATTAAGATCACGTGCAATTTAGAACTTTTTGTAATAATTTGTTTAACAATAGTCAATTATATCATCTAATATCTACTGTTTGTAATTTTATCATTAACACTTTTCCAAGGAATCACGAAGTTTCATTGTCATATTTATTGGCCCGGATAGCTGATATTTACGGAAAATACTAAGCCTTGGTCGCACGTCGCACTAGACAACAATTGACGCTCAAATAAAAACGCTCAATCTGAGCGACGGTGTTGTCCAACTCTTCGTGCATGGATCAAAGAGATGTTAATTATATCTATAGAGAAGACATTGTATACAAAATAGTTGATCCCATTTTATGACCTAAAAGTGACCAAGACGGTCTCGGTCTTACGCTAGACCGAGTGACTTGTTACTTCGAGGTGACAAATGATTTTTATTAGCCATTCAACATTACGGAAAGGGGCGTTAGAGAGTCGAACTATCACATCTTTCAAATCAAAAGTAAAAGATCATCTTCTTTCGAACTCCTCATAAAAGTGACTATATTTATTAGTATATAATATTCTTCTTAGTTAATAGCAGTATATATTAATTTATTATTATATCTACAGGGTATGTGTTTATTATTATTTATATAGTTTTTTAATATGTATAATTCTTCCCGCAATTTTTAACCTCTCTTCCACAAGCTAGGGTTGGCTGGTAGAGATCTCTTTATTAAGAGGTAAGCTAGCCCTTGTACGTAACTCACGTATATAAAAAAATGTATGACAATTTGTGTACAATAAAGAATATACTCGTATACCTGTCTATTTCAGTCTTCAAGACAATACCGCAATACAAATTGACATATGGACATAGGGAAAAGGGTTAATAGATTATTAAGAGTTTAGCATATTCCTTGTTTCATCAGTTTCACTATTAAGAATGGAGGATCTTATCAGTGGGTCTACGAGGAACGAAAAATGGAATTCCTCGTGGTTCCATTGGCCAGTGGGACAAAGTAGTGGGACCACGAGTAACGACCCAAAAAGTTGAAGGCGCCTGCTTTTTTACGAACCACTTGTATTAGAGATTTGCGTAGCGCTATGTAGGAACAGTCGAACAATGTTGGGCAGTAGACGTGCGCACTGAGTGCCTAGTGCGACTTTTATCGAGCTCTACTCGATCGCACGCATCGACCGCGTTAACGCGAATTTGTATGGAATTAGAACAGCGCCATCTAGTACCTGCTGTGGAATGAGACAGCTTTATCTAGTGACTACTAGGTGGCACTGCTCTAATTCCATACAAATACGTCAAGCCCTTCCAAAATCACGCATGGCACTGCGAGACTCGGTGTGCCATACCTTGCGTATCGCGCGTGGGTGCGTCTTTCACCGCTTGTAGGCGCGTGATCTGCATGAACGCGCGTGGATGCGTTTTCTGTGTGTTTGACTGTGTTTTCTATACAAACGGAGATACTTACAAGCAACGTAAGAACACGCATTCACGCGCTACGCTCCGTGGTGCGTGGCAGTGTGTGAATCGCCTAAAGCTCGATAAAACTCGCACTCCGCACACTGCACATTGCACACGCGCTTAGCATAACTTGTGCTACATGATGCGCGTCAAATGTTGCTGATAGAACGACGTCACGAGAAGTTTGCTATTAATTTTGAAAGCTGTCGTAATGAATGGTATACACGGTTAAGTTTATGTTTTGGGAAATATTATAAAATTATATGACATTTAGTAAGCAATGATGTTTGACGAATTGGCTATTAGTAACAGTAAACAGGTTATATGAAATTAATGGAAAAGGTTTTTAATCTAATCGTATTAAAGCCGATATTAGGAGCAGTCGGATTTAATCGCCAGAAGACTGGATATAATCTACTGAATCTCCACGTGCCCGCCTTATCCTTTCCGCCTCCTCAGTTAATTAATAAATAATAAACTTTTAATAAAACATAAATATTCTTGAGTTATTTCAAGACTATATTTGATTACTAAACAAAGCTACGCTGAAAGAAAAGAAATGAAAAGAAGTTGAAAAGAAAATTTTCTAGTATTGTCATATAATGCAGTTGTCCAAAGACATGCTAGAGGAGTCTCTGCTAAGTTCCGCTATACCTATCTGTTTGCCGCGATGTTTTTTAAGCCTTACGACAGCTCTATCCCCTGGTTCTCAGCTTTCTTCCCAATCTCCATGGTCCACGCCTGTACGGGACGTTCGAGGGCTCGCTTCCTATCCAAAGTCAACATTCGAAAGCGATGCTGCCGTTTTGTTTGTGGGCCATTTTCGAAGCGTATGGCTTATGTATCTCCATTGTTGCAGCACGTTTTCTTCGGCCATAGTACGAGTAGATTGTCAGCAGAAGTTCCACAGGTCATCGATTTCGGGGGATTAAGCTCGACTTATGAAGAAGACTTGCAACATGATAGTCAGTCCATTCGTGACTCTTCACACGGAGCAACATTGACGTAATTCAACCGAATAGGGAGATTTGGATGCGTCGGGTGAAAGCATTGGAGTCCTAAACAAGTGTTGGTTGGGTGGACGTTTTCTTTTGGAGAGTCTTACTCCTAGAAGTCACCAGGTGGAGGATAGGGGCAAGTCCGTCAACTTTATAAGGAGATTGGAAACCAAATAGAGTTCCCACGGACCAACAGGCTGGAGAAGGTCACTTAGGAATCATAGAGGCTATCAAAAGCCTTAGTTATCCCCTACAAACTGACTGTGTGGCTAAGAATGGCAAACCCATCTTCTTGATTGGGGTACTGTGGGCTAATCACCAGCACGCTTTTGATTTTCTCAAAGGTTGTGAATCCAACAATACAAGATAAGCATACGAATAAATGAAATTAATATCAATTTATTCACCATGAAATCCGTTTTTCGTTATTTAAACAGTAGCGTCATTTTCTTAATATACCTTTATGAGGGTACTGCAAAAATGGCTTGAAGAGCAAATCGATACGTTATAATAACAAAAACATTTTGCTTCCTATACTATTCACTATTTAGATGCGCAAAGGCTATAATTCCTATACTATTCACTATTTAGATGCTAAATTATAATTATGATCATCAGAACTTGTGTGAGAATACCACGGGCGGTAGCGGAAGCAGAGTCATCGCCCAAATCGTAAAGCGGAGGAGGCGGTCGACTAATACGTTATTTCCGCTCGCGAATTGGTATATCATATAATATCCGACTTTATGAGCCAAATCGCGACAAACATCATTTATTTGATGTCGATACACACGCGCGCACGGGATGGCCAATGTGTCAGTGAGTCAATTATGTGTCTTTGAATAAAATTGTCCGTAGTACCATTGATGGTACTATCTAATGGTACTACGGTAAATAAACGATAATTAGATTTTGAATCATAAAACTACCTACTATTGTTATTCTAGACCATAAACAAAAAAAAAATTGTACACATCTGAAATGTGCACAGGCCTTTTGTTTTCATTCAGGCAGTAATAGTTTCAGTAGGGTTTTAAGTTTAAATAACTACACATTAAACGTCATTTTAACAAGTTGTATGTCTGTTAGTCAAATATTTAATATTGGAAAAGCTTACTGTTTACTCGGTTTAGTTTCAGACTTGATAACTGTACGTCATATCGCCGTGTCCGACGAAGACTATGGTAATAGGAAAATACAAATTTTACAGGAGACGTCAAAAACTGCCTTTTTATTAATATCTCAAAAACTAAACATTAAAAGACCATTTTTATACCAAAAAAAAGGTAATTTTGTTTTTTATATATTAAATTAATTTTATTCGCAAATAGATTACTTTATAAGGGAGAAAATTATAAAAATATACTTTACCGAAATAAACATAATACAATCGACACGCAAAGTAGCCTTACGATAGTGTTCGACGGAAATCATAAGTTAATGTTACTATAGTAATAGTACATTATAATAGGATTCGATGATAAAGATGCGTTTAACTTACAATCGTTAGATGACATTGAATTATTTTTCGCTGGTGTATTTGATCTCAACATTACAGCAAAGATAAACTACTTGTTTGTTCGGTGAAATTTTAAAAAAATATAAAATTGGTAAGTATTGAATACAAACTAAACCATTTAAATTTTTTGTATGTAAAAGAAAAGCTAAATTACTTAAAACTCATGATATTTCCATTTATTTTTGGAGTTAGTGAAAAGGTAACAGACAAACAGGGAATTAGTAAATTACTAATTAGAAAAAATAGTTACATTCGTAAATAAGTAAGAACTGTGCATTGTTGTGTTATCTGTCGACTAGACGGATTTTGCTGTAATTATCTATGAAGTATAGTTAAAAAAACACAAACAAATATATTCGTAATCATTTATTGAATTTTAACAACGAAAATAAAACTTCAAAAATGGCTATTTTTATGCTTTATAAATAAGCGTGATATACCTCGCTATCCTAACAAAGACTTCCTAAAACAGAGGTTTGGTGACAGGCTACGACTGGCTGTATATATGTTTATATTCTGGCTGTATATACTCATACTGTAAATATTGTACTGATTCAACAGAGGTTGCTTTTCGTCCATGTGTGGATTTGGTTGTGTACGAGTAAATCCGTACATTTGTAATTGTATAGGAAATAAGCTATGTCGACAGTTTACACCGGCGATATTGACCTTGTTAAGCATAAAATCAAATGCTGTTTATTATTAGCTTTAAAGACTACGACAAGTGATATTACATTTATTTCTTTCTGACAATATCATCAGCACTCACAGCATCCTAAAGTTTAGAGACATTTACTACATTTTACAAGTTGCTTGAAGCTTAGTATTTAATTTTAACGGATCGATTTCGAAGTCCTACTTACACCACTATTACAGTGGGTAGTAAGAGCCTCATACTACCCACAATAATCATATATTTTTCTGATCATCCTTACAAAACATTAACTTGCGAGGTGTTTCGATTTTATTGATGCGAAGTGTTTAAATATTATTACGTATATTATTCATTAGTTCGGGGTTATTACGTCACTACGACCTACAAAGATCTATTATGACTAGCCTCCAAGTAAGACTTATTAGGCCTTAAATATGCTTTAGCTGGGCACTGTCCAAAAATGATAAGATATTCCGATATACCGACTAAACTCCACCTTACGCCTTTAACCCTAAGGTCATTAAGGCTTCATCGGATGACGACCGCCCCACAGGAGAGAAGGCGGTGCAGCGTATTAAGATATTCCCAGATTGGATTGTTTTTATATAATCTGGGCCGAGAATGTGTCTTCCCAGTTGTCGGTTTCTTTTGTTAACAAGGGGTTCACAAAAGCACAGGAGGTGCATTGGTGTTTCACGCTTCTGTACACAGAATCTGCAAGCATCAGTTTCTTTTAGTCTCATATTGAAAAGATGCCTGTTCAGCTTGCAGTGGCCAGTCAGAGCCCTAATTATCACGCTCAGGTTGCCCCTGTTGAGCTTCAATAGCTCGTCAGTGCGCTTACGGGAGTATGGTTCGATTAGTGCTTTTGAGTGTGTAAACCAGGCGTTCTTTGCCAGTCCGCTTTTGCCTCTTGGAGGAGGTCGGTTTTTAAGTATTGCATAGCCTGGTTCTTTGAAATACCACAGCAAGTTTCTGGCCCAAATTGTAGTCCCTGGGCCCCAGACCTTGTTAGCTCATCGGCTTTTCAAGCTCAAGTGTTTAAATAATTGCTCTAATTTCATTATTTGAATAAAATGTCTTACCTTCACTCTCCTTAGCAGTATATAATAAATCCAACATACTGTATACATGTGAATTTATTTAGCTTTCTGTTCATGATCTGCTTAGTTAATGTAACAACAAATCTTTAATTATACAAAAGTAAATGCATGAAAATTAAAATTGTGTAATAAATTGACAGTTATTAAGCAGCACGGAGCAGCATCAGGAATGATGTAAACAATAACGCTTGGCGATCGCTTGGCACGTGCGGCATAGTGTTATCACTCTCTCTCACATACAAGGTACAAGTGAATGCGATGCATCTTCTATTTATCTTCCCTCGACCCCCCAACGAGCCACTGCGACCTGTACAAGTCTATTGCTGCCCACCACTCATATCAAAGGTACCTAATTAGGTCCGCAACGGTAAAGAAGCTAATGACCTTTCCTTCCTTCCTTGCCTTCACATTGTAAGGTGGAAAACTAGGAGCACCTAGAGCTCGCCTCCTAGTGTTGACGAGAGTATAGCATAAAGAATGTGAATCGGTGTCTCGTCATCCTCACCACAAAATTTGCACACGGAGGCATTGTGCTTGCACCTCCGTCTGAGGATTGCCCTGGTGTTCTCGGGCGATCCCCCCTTGGCGATAGCCCGACCATTTGGTCGGGCTTGCCCGGGCGCGTGGGTAGTCCATGGTCTTTTGTAGAGAGAGTCACCAAGCGACAGCCTAAGAGTAATGTTGTACCAGTATATCTGAAGAAATACATGTAAAATATCGAGAACCTGTTTACGAGTTTACTTGTACATCCCCCTTTACGACTCGGAGCATGCATTGGGCGCTACAGTACCAACTCCTTTAGGACCCTTTTTTTAGTGCCCCTCGAAATGCCACATAGTGGTTCTGTTCCGACGAGAACGTTATCGGAACAAGCCCTCGGCAGTTCATCGGTAATTTCATTGCCTTCGACATTAGAGTGACCTAGGACCTAGCCAATCATTACCGTGTTCCTGGTCCCCAATTCGATCAAGGTCCCTTCAAATACTCTGGAGTGATTTTGGACTTAAACTCTACGGTAGCAAGGGCCTTTAGGGCAGCTTGGCTGTCCAATAAAATAAGGATGTTTGTACCCTCAAACGACCGGTTTGTGTGAACACAGTAGATTATGGCATACATTTCTGCTTGGAAAATGTTGGCATGTGCACTCAGGCTTGTAGTCCTCCTGGATTTCGCACTTCTTCCGTAAACACCTGTAGTGTGATTCTGTAAAACCTCACTTTAAACTTCGAATCTGATTCCGCAGTGAGTTCTTAGATTGGCATTCTCAAAATTCGAATGTAGATTTGAAGTTACTAAAAACTATTAAGTAATCTGTGCTACAGCGCTACACTTGCGAGCGTGGCAGCGAGTGGAACTAGAGTGACCGTGAGATTTTGACATTATAAGTATGGGATGACGTATGAAGTGGCATTCCGTAAAGGGAATTCCTTTATCACTTCGAAGCTCACTTCGCACACGAACTCGAAACAAAGTGTCAAATAAAACGTTGCTATTTTGTGAGTGAAAACAGGCAAAATTTATTATCATAGTTTAAAAATACATTTAAAATTATTTCTGAAGGTGATAAAAACTACTTCTGAGTTATTTATTAGAATGTTATCGCTACTAACTCGTGATAATGACTATGTAAGGGTATCTTGTATCTTATGCGAAGTGAGCGTGAATATCGATGTGAGATGCGAGCTATTGTCCGAATTTTACAGAATCGACATCCTGCACCTGATCGGCCCTCTTTTCTAAAGCCATTTATTATTTATTTATTGATTTAATATTGGTACATTGACAAATTACAATCATTACATACTCTATTAATATAACTTAAAAACTAGGCTAGATTGTAATCCTAGATTAATGTACACAGCATGACGAAAAAGTTGCGAAGACATGTTTACAGCTATTTATCTTAGGTCTAAACTTACTAATGCATCAACATCTGCAGTATACCTACACAAATATTATACATATTAAATTATTATTTTTTGTCTTAAACTAAATCTAAACTATGTATGTCGAGAACCATAGAATTAAGGACATTTAATTTTGCCTTCCAAAATATCACTGATCATCTTTTTGTACCGGGCGAACCTCCCTACGAATATGTCTAAGTCACTGTTACTCCGCGTCAACTCATTATAAGATCTGCACATTCTTACGAGAGGGTTGTAATAAGATGTGTTATTTTGATATACCCGGACAGCAAACGTATTAGGGAACCGCGTTCTATATTGAGTCAATATGTGCAATGATGACAGAAGTGCTGGAGAGTCAATAGATGCATGTAGAATTTTGTAAAGGCAGAGTAGATCATATCTCTCACGACGAACAGATAAGGGCATTAAGTGAAATCTAGACAACCTATCACTGTAGTTATTCAACAACCGGCCAAACATATACTTTCGGCAGACGTATCTCATACATCGCCTCTGTATTCTCTCTATTCTGTCGATGTGGATCTTATAATAAGGAGACCAAATAGGGCAACAATATTCCAACACACTTCTCACTAGGCTGAAAAAGAGATTTAGAGTGCTACTCGGTTTTTTGAAGTCTTTAGTTGACCTAATAACAAAGCCTAAGAGTTTATTACTTTTCTTGATGATATGATCGTAATGCGGTCGAAAAGATAATTCCTCATCGAACAGGACTCCCAAGTCCCTTGCAACCTGCTTTCTGCCTATAACCTGACCCTGTATGTAGTAGGAACTATACCGTTTTATTTTCTTCCGAGTAAAGGAAATAACAAAACATTTATCTGTATTGAGCTTCGTGTTATTACTTAAGCACCACCCAGAGATAACATTTAAGTCAGATTGAAGTGATAAGCACTGAGTTTCGTCTTTCACATCCGTAAATATTTTTAGATCATCTGCATACAGAAGAGCAGGGCAAGAGAGGCGATCAATGAGATCGTTAATGAAGATAACAAATAATAGTGGACCCAGATGAGATCCCTGTGGTACCCCTGATGAAATTGTCATAGAGGAAGAAGTGTAGCCCCTTACTGTAACAAGTTGACTCCGATTGTTTAGATACGAAATTATCCATCTTAATAAATTTCCATGTATGCCGTAGTGGGAAAGTTTAGAGCACAATAAGGAGTGGTCAACCTTGTCGAAAGCTTTAGAAAAGTCCAAGTAAGCGGCATCAACTTGACCCCCCGAGGCAAATGATTGACATAAATAGTTTTTGAATTAGTTACTGAGAGTAGACCTCTTTCTAACAAAATTGGTGTACCATGTTTGGTTTGCTTTCTTAAAGGGTAACGTTGTAGTTCTTCTTGAACTCCAACATTTCAAGCGTGGCATCGGCTGGCATTGCCATTACAAGATTTAATTGATGAGGCTACCATACAGTTTCCTCATGGTTTGGGATTTCCATTTCGATCTTCCTCTCTAGATCACTCGGAGCATAGAGCGAGAATGAATAGGTCGAGCGGTGGGAGGTTTAGGATGGCCTCCATTGCTAGGATGGGAGAAGATGAGATGGCCCCAGTAATCATCAAGCAGGCACATCTTTTCTTTGGTCTTCTTGATTATATTGCCTATATGTACCTATACCCCAGTTTAGCCTGTGGCCCAGCTGAACCGCAAGGTATTTGGCACTTTGTGAGAATTCAATAGTCCTTCCAAAAAGTTAAGGAGGCTTAAGGCCGTCTATATTCCACCTCCTAGTGTAAGGAACTATTACGATTTTGCCGGCGTTTATAGACTGCCCCACCTGGCAGCATCATTATACGATCTTCTTAAGAGCTAGCGATGCATCTTACAATAAGTGTTGCGTTCCGGGTATGAGGTATTGTGCTATCACTATCTCTCACTTAAAGTGAAAGAGAGAGTGTTGCATCTTGCGATAAATAATACGGCGAACGATAAACCGAACGATATTGTATTAAGGATTACAGAAATCAGTTCAAACCTTTTTTCACTCGAACAATATGGTAATAGCAGCTTACTCTAAAAGTTTCACTCTGATTGTTTGGTAACAGATTAATGCGTCATTAATCATGTAAAATGTTCTATTATGCCCTGCGTCGAAATCTTAAAGATCTTTACATAGCGTCTAAATCTTAAAGTAACTAGAGCATAGTCTTGAAAAAAATGACATTAATGTATCAGGGTGACGGCGTAACGAATCTGCGATAAAACCGGGGACGGCGATATGAATAGTTTAAAAATATTTATTTTATACTTGGTAAATTTAACCACCTCCGTAGTCTTATGCGTGAGACCATCCGGTTCTAATTTGGAGGTCTGAGGTTTATTGAGGAGTTCAGATGAAACTCCCTGCCATCTTCCACCTTATAGTTACTTGCCCTCAGATGAGATAAACTTACCTTTTGTGTATATACAATGGATTCTTACTAACTAAATTATAAGTGCAAACGTATGTCTGATTGTCTGTCTGTTACCTCTTCACGCGCAAACCGGGGAACCCATTTAAATCATATTTGGTATAGAGATAGTAAGAGTCCCGGGAAAAGACATAAGATAGTTTTTATCGCAAAAATTATCCTACAAGCGGGTGAAAAGGGGGGTAGAAGTTTGTATGGGGAATCAATAACTGCTGAACCGAATTATATGAAATTTGGTATGCAGATAGTTTGAGTTGTGGGGAAGGATATAAGCAGAGTGAATAAAAAATAAGCTAGCCAAATTACTAATTCCACGCGGAAGAAGTTGCGGGAAAAAGCTAATTAATAATAATAAGTTATTCGCTGACCATTAGAGTCCGTGTGTGCGATGACCTTCATCGCAATGGCGCCCGCCCAAAAGCTTCCAACACTTCAGTAGTAGGTCATAAAATGGTTGACCTCTATATAAAGGACCCTCCGCTGCTCGCTAAATCTCAAAACCACTAAATGGATAAAGTTTGATTTATATCTAAACCAATAGAAATAATATCACAATGGTGATTCAAATCTTGTTTCTTTTCCGTGTAGTAATCTGATTATTCTGGAAGTGAGTGAGCTGCCATTTTGCTGCAACTAATGAATCGACAGGACAATGGACTCTGTATCGGCTAAATGTGTTTCAGCCATCATTTTGTCCGTGTTATTTATTTGAAATTGAGAGAGAAAATTATGTTTTAAGCACGTTAAAGCCCTGTTCGGTACTTTACTCGCTGCTGCCCAGAAATCATTAATATTACGGTCAAGTTTGAGGAAATGTGTAGCTTTTTTCAATAAACTGTTATCGACTTGCCATTTCATAAATTTTAAGTTCACGTCAAAAAGACTATTATGAGTAAAGCTTACTACTTTTGAGAGTTGGAAATTAAACGTCGTTGATGAATATTCAACACTATTGTCTTTCACACGGTCGGCACTTTTTTAACACTTAGCGTTATCCTAATTATGCTCCACTTAACACAACCGTTCGCTATTGAAGCTCAAATCGGAATGAGCCTTCTCGGCGGTCGTATTCTTTTCGTTTTCTCACGAACGCGTTTCGA
Organism: Schoenobius gigantellus; assembly: GCA_963935595.1. Classification (NCBI taxonomy): domain Eukaryota; kingdom Metazoa; phylum Arthropoda; class Insecta; order Lepidoptera; family Crambidae; genus Schoenobius; species Schoenobius gigantellus. Next base: position 30,585,710 of record OZ012552.1, read on the forward strand.
TATATACATTTAACAATTAAATGTATATATTCATTTAAAAACTATTTCTAAATTAATATAATATAATAAGTATAATTTATTTAAGTCGGTATCGTTCATTAGTTAGCACTAATAGAATTAACAGTTTACAACTCGGCCATTCTGTTATATCACGAGTCCTCTCGTCGTAGTTTTATGCGTAGGTTTTTAAATTATACATATACATACAACGCCGGAAAAAGAGAACTGAGAAAAATACATAAATTTAAACCGATAAATCTACATTAATGTTAGTTTAATTATTTTTTTTTTTGGAAACAAGAAAATAATACGCAGTTTGTCACGAGAAAAAAAATAATCGTAATAATTAACATGGTTTCGTAAATTACGTTGTGAAACCAATTTCTTTTACATTTTTAAATGTTATACAGAGTATTTCAAGAATTTATTAACCATAATTAACATATTATCTCTTCGATCTAGGGTGTATTATTACCCTCCATGCAAAAGTTAATCGTGAATCATTTTTATACATAAATCTATCACATAAGTAAACACGTAATTTTGTAAATAATATACCCCACAATCCAATGATATAAGCTAATCAATTAGACGATATACTTAATAGGTATTATTAAGCATATAATCAACAATTAAGTCAGCACATAGCATGGCTTGGCGACCGGGCAGTATGTACACCCTGAATATCATGTACACACGTCATCTTAAGCACAACGTGTGCTGAACATCGAGATCGGTGTGCACACCCTGAATATCATGTACACACATCCGATAAGCACACCCTGAATTTCATGTGCTTAACATCGAGATTCATTACGAATTATTAATTAATCATTCATCTTTACTACTAGCTTCACTGTCTATGTCACTTGCTTTACCATCTGATAAGTCATCGCTATCATCGTAGGGACTTTGAAAATTTAGCCAAGGATGTAATTTATCGATTGCAACAATAGCTTCATAACGCCTACCACCTGTCCTAGTCAGCGGAGTATCCTCGACAACATACCTATCATTCGGTAACACTTTCTTAATACGATATGGTCCGCGATATTTAGACTCTAACTTTCTAGATTGACCATTTTGACTCGGAATAGCCCTAAGTACTCTCACAAGGTCTCCAACCTGGAAATATTTAGTACGTTTGGAAGCGTCATAACGCTGCTTGTCTTTGCTTTGTTGAGTCTCAATCAGCTGCTTTGCGTCATCTCTTATTTGTTGTAAATTAGAATCTATTAACCCACTTCCTATATCATCAATGACATCATTTAAGATCCCTTCGGATGGATTTGTAACTTTTCGACCAAAAAGTAATTCTGTAGGAGTTTTCTTCGTGGTCGCATGTGCTGTAGTGTTAATTCCAAGTTGAACATCAGGTAAGTATTCGTCCCAGATATTAATGGGCTTGTCGTGAGTCATCGAGCTGAGCGATGCAAGTATCGTGCGGTTGTACCGCTCGACTTGCCCGTTCGCCCTAGGAGTGGCAACAGCATTAAGAACATGCTTTATCCCGTGGGATTTTATAAAATCCTTAAACGTTTTTCCGGTAAAGCTTGTTCCTTGATCGGTGATCAATCTAGACGGGGTTCCGAAATAACTAATATGGTCCTTAAAAACCCTAACACTAGTAGAGGATTTCGTATTGGGGACGGCTGTCAAATTAACGTACTTCGTAAAAGAATCAACTATCACCAATATGTACATGTTTCTGCGCTTACTTTTGTTAAACGGACCCAAATGGTCTGGTGCACAGTGTGGAAAGGCACATCAATTTTTGGGATCGGATGTAATTCACCCACCTTAGATCCTCCAGGAGCCTTGTGATGTGCGCATTCCAAACACGCACTTACATATTTCTTTACGAATTTGCGCATTTTGGGGAACCAGTAGTTAGTCTTGATGCGGTCCAAAGTCTTCTCAAAACCAAAGTGGCCAATACCATCGTGATTAGCTTTTAGTATTTGCCACCTTGCTCCTTTTGGCACCACCCATCTCAATGTATCTGACCCTACAATACGATAAACTCGACCATTTTTTAATTTATAGTTCTTGATGATCTCCATTACTTTTTCAGACCCTGGGTCTGAAAGCACTCTTTTTATGTGTTTTATTTCTTCGTCATCATCTTGTACGGTTGCGATCCAGTCCTCAGAATTCACCGGTAGAATTTCAAGAACACGATTTTCTGGGGTCGTGTCAGGTATAGCATGTCTGCTTAACGCATCGACATGTTTCATGCTGTCCCCCGGTTTGTGTTCAATGGTACAATCGAACTCCTGAAATTGTATCCACCAGCGGGCAATTCTGGGAACAAGGTCGCGTTTCGTGAGGGTTGTACGCAGCGCGTTACAATCCGTAACAATTTTAAATGGGATGCCCAACAAATAAACTCTAAATTTATTTAATGATGCTATCACGGCCAGAGTCTCCAGCTCGAACGAGTGTAGTTTTTGTTCGTCAGCGTTTGTCTGGCGACTGTAATACGCTACGGGTTGTAACACACTGGAGTCATTCTTTTGCAGTAGAATACCGGCAATGCCCAGTTTACTCGCATCAGTATGTAACTGGGTTTCCGCTTTGTGGTTGTACAAGGCAAGTACTGGTCTCTGGACAAGTTTACTTTTTAAAGTATCGAATGAGTCCTGTTCTTCTAGTCCCCATCGCCAATTAGCATCCTTTTTAAGTAGCGATGTCAGTGGTGTTGCTAAAATAGCGAAACCTTTAATAAAACGGCGAAAGAAGCTAGCTAAGCCAATGAATCTCCTTACGTCGTGTTGATTTTGAGGTGTTGGAAACTGTGAAACAGCATCGGTTTTGAGTGATCCGGGTCTAATGCCATCGGACCCTATTTCGAAGCCTAAATAGTCGATTTTGTCAAAGAAGAATTTGCATTTACTTAACTTCAAAGTAAGTCCTCCTTCCTTCAATAGACACAGAACTTCATCTAAGCGTGACAGACCTTCTTCGAATGACTTTGCAGGTATCAAAATATCGTCCATGTAGACGAGGGCGTATTTCACCCGGGCCTTATTGAGTATCTTGTTAATGGCACGTTGGAACACCGATGGCGCATTAACAAGGCCAAACGGCATCCGGTTATACTCATATTGGCCATCGGGTGTAACGAAGGCGGTCTTGTCTCGAGATCCTTCTGCTATTGGGATTTGGTAATATCCCGAGGCCAAGTCCAAAGTAATAAACAGATTGTTTCCTGCCAAAAGATCAAGCTGATCTTCTATGCGTGGAATCGGATAATGTTCTTTAACAGTTTTGTGGTTGAGCGCCCTAAAATCCACACATAGCCGCTTTTCGCCTGTCTTTTTGTGAACTAGAACGATTGGACTGGCATATGGAGAAGAAGATTCTCGAACAATACCGCAATCTACCATTTCCTGAACCATGTCTCGAACAAGTTGCCTGTCAGCTTGAGAAAGTCTATAGGGTCTATAGACAACTGGTTCGTTATCTTTTAAATTTATTACCATCTCGGCTACTGTTGTGAATCCCAAATCTTGCAAATTAGAAGAGAAGCATTCTTTATATTTATTAAGCAGATTGTTGAGCTCAATCTTTTGCTGCGCGGTAATTTCACCGCATTTAAATGCCTCATCTTCTACAATGCCTACATTTGAAATGGAAACAACTTCTTCATTCTCAACAGCAAGTGACCGCGCACGGGTTATTATCGTTTTTCCCGGAATTTTTAGTTCAGAATCGCAAAGGTTTTGAATAAGTAATGTGCCTTTTCCATTAATCAATTCGTATTCTCCCGGCAATAAAAAATGTTTCCTATTAATTGGCCCCCTAACTGTACCATGTACATACATTTTCCCTGTATAATTTGTGTCAGAATGTACGTCGATTGCTGACAGACCTTCAGGATGCAGAGTGACTTCGTTAGTTGAAGTTAGTGGAATTTTTAAATCATTTGGCTGAATTTTGCTACGCTTTATAATTAAATCTGTAGAAGTTTTTATTATTTCAATGGTCGGGCGTTCAGTATACGTGTGACCAACAAGAATTGGATGACTTATCATATGGTCGTCTACAATCAGCACTTTAACATTATCTTCAACGACACCTTGAACGTCTATAGTGACGTTAGCCGCTCCCACTGGGCAATATGGAACATTACCCAGACCCTTCAGAACAGGTGAATTAACGGCCTTCCAAACGACATTCAGTTTCTCTGCATCGCTCCGACGCATTAAAGTACAATCACTCCCTAAATCAATGTGCGACATGATGGTGCTACCATTTATTTTGATGGGGATTTTATATTTAGCATTGACATGTTCATTTACGTGGACTTCCATGACCGATTTAGTAGCGTCGCTTGTCTTTGTAGGTTGAATATCGGATTTATTTACGGATTTTGGACAGTTACCAGCTGTATGCCCCCTCCATCTACAATTAGTGCATTTAAGGGCAGGTTTAGGACAGCGATAAAACGTATGACCCCGTTCTTTGCAATTATAACAGGTAACTTTACTAGTATCATAACTGATGTCTAATTTGACCGTTTTCCCTGCGTCTGAAGAGCCTGAATTATGAGTCGCCTTCCTATACCGGGTATCCAAGTCTCTGCTTTGGCCCACTTTTACAGTCTTAAAAAATTGCAACAATTGTTCCGGTCGGAAAGCTGAGCCGCTTGCGCACTAAGCCTAATCCCACGATCCTCGATGCCGAAAATTATGCAGTCGACTGCATTTTTCCCGAAAATGCTGCATCTGTTCAAAAGATTCAATTTTGAGAAATAATAAACCTCCAAAGGCTCTCCAAACTTAACCTTTCTTATTCAGCATTTCGGTCAGCAGCTCTGCATAATTTTCTCTCGAAGGAAAGGATTCCATCAGTTTAGTTTTCCACTCATCCCATGAGAAAAGAACAGTAGGCAGACCCTGGTACCAAGTTTTCGCAACACCACAAAGTTTTGGCAAAGAATAATGTATAATTTGTTTATCGCTCCAGTTATATATTTGAGCACATTCTTCAACCTTGTGTATCCAAGAATCTACCGTCTGCTCCTTCGACATGGGATCAAAATCTGGAATTACGTTCATTACAGGAAACTTATCTTTATCATGATTACCCTTGTAATCTTTCATAACATCTAACAGTTTTTCAAACAAGGCAACGCTAACAGTATCTGATGGGGATTCTCGCCTCGATGATCGTCTATCAGGCGTAATAAGAGCACGCTTCCGCCCTGGCTCCTTCGAACCAAGGTCACCACGTTCAGGAGAATAATCAGCACGAGTTCGCTTACGTGACTGCCTCTTCTCTGGTCTGGATATTATTGGCGATCGGGATCGGCTCCGCTGTCCAGATCGAGATGTGGTCCCCTTGTATCTCTCCACTGGCCGGTTCTGGTGACGGCTTCGACTGCTCAATCGAGTTTTATCATTCCGGTCCTTATGCCATTCATCATTGTTATTTGACATCTGAAACTCATAAGTTTGTATTAGTAGGTTGAATTTAATTTAATTTAATTTAATTTAGTTTAGTTTAGTTTGGTTTGTTTTGGTTTAGTTTAGTTTATTTGACTTAAGATAAAATGTAACAGATTAGGGAACGAGAAAGAAAACAAATAATAAAAAAAAAAACTAATCACAGTTTCCCGGGAGGAAGTTAATTGTGATTTAAGTTAATTGTGATTTAAGTTAATTTATCGTGCTAACCTGTAGTTAAGGAGAGATTTATGTGAAAACTAAGTATAAAAGAATAAAGTCGATTATTGTAATAATGTAAGGAATATATTTTTATTTTTTTTCTATCTTAAACCTTACCAAATTTTAACAATTTTGGTAAGAAAATACACTACAGTACTTAATGGGAATCGAGAATGTTACGATTACAAACCACAAATAAGGTGTGAGGAATGCTTGTTTCTAAAAGAACATTTATATTAAACTAAAACTATTAAACAAGAATAAGTAGACCGAATAAAAGATGACGTTAAGAAAACTAACTCATTTCGAACATAATAAAACAAGTTGCATACGTTTAATTATCATTTACATAACAAAGAAAGAAGGACAAAATGAAAATCACGTGCTTTGGGACAAAAGGAAAAAAAATATAGCACGTGACGGGAGAAATATAATACAGTTACATACTCGTAGTTATCGAAATCAAACTGGTCAGAAGAATACAAGAGAAAGAGGAAAGAAAAAAAAACCACGTGGCTTTAACTATCATTTAATACCTAGGAACCCAGATATTTATTAAATATGACGGAACGATTGAAAGAGAAAAGAAAAAAAAAAACACGTGCTAAAGGGAAAAGGTGTAATAGCACTTGGCGAAATCTTTGAAGTTTCGAAATCATATTTTGTTATATGTGGGAAGAAAACGTGCCTTTATCGCTCCTGCGAAGCCACAAAGCCGCGCCCTCACGTCTATATGAATTATTACTACATAAAGGCCAACTTTCCTTTTTCTCCCGTGATACGAAATGCACTATTTAATAAATGGATTGGTTAGTACTTACGTTTTAAATCGGTGGACGTCGGTATAAAATCTCCAAGATTTTATGAATCCCACTTCTGAGATTTTGAGAGTTGGAAATTAAACGTCGTTGATGAATATTCAACACTTTATTGTCTTTCACACGGTCGGCACTTTTTTAACACTTAGCGTTATCCTTTTTTTTTTTTTTTCTTTTTTTTTTTCGAGGGGAATGCGTGACCGCACCGTACTCGCCGTTGGCTAGACGACGAGCGTGTGTGGGGCTCTCCCGGCAGAGTGCCAGGCCTACCCACTAAACCCCTCGGTGTTCTTCCTGCCCTTTTGGACGCGCGTGGTAGGGTCCCACTGCGACTACCACTACCAACGCGTCCGGGAAGACTTAGCGTTATCCTAATTATGCTCCACTTAACACAACCGTTCGCTATTGAAGCTCAAATCGGAATGAGCCTTCTCGGCGGTCGTATTCTTTTCGTTTTCTCACGAACGCGTTTCGAGACTTGATTCGTCGAATGACTAGCCGAGTGAAGGAACGAAATGCATACGGCCGCCCAAGTACTATTACAGTTCTTATTAACAATTAAATGTATATATTCATTTAAAAACTATTTCTAAATTAATATAAAATAATAAGTATAATTTATTTAAGTCGGTATCGTTCATTAGTTAGCACTAATAGAATTAACAGTTTACACTACAAAATGAGTAATTAATTAAGTGATAAATGTACATATAAGTGAGCGATCACATCATATGGGACTAAACAAATCAAGTAATTTTCCTGTCCGTCTAATTCGCCATCACAAGGACGATTAACAGAAAGGCTAAGTTTATTCCCAAACTCTCCCAGATTCGACACCTACACTAATAAAGTACGATATAAACTACTTTTAATGCTCTTATTAACAATTGTACATACCCTTTAATATAATTGATGGTGTCAGGCGTTATTTTTCGGAAGTCCATTACTAATTGTTAAGGACTAATTGTTACACCCACATGCAAATACTTAGATTCGACGCGTTTCGCCACTCCACGTGGCATCATCAGGATGTTGTCGCCTTCGCTGCGCTCGGACGACTCGGAGTGGCGAAACGCGTCGAATCTAAGTATTTGCATGTGGGTGTGGTACTAATTATTGATATTCCTTTGTCGCATGCGATTGAGGGAGGGCGGGCGGTGCACCATTGGCCTGCGTAGTTAGTACCAACTACCGACATTTTTTTATCGGAAGTTTTGCTATATACCTACTCCTTATCATACCCTTTAATGCCAGTTACAATTTTGATTTTACTGCACTTCAATTATTTATACCCTAAGCATATTTTTGTACGGAGGCGAACTTAATAAAGAAAGTGATGTTCTCAAAACTATGGGCTCCCTTGACAGTGGGTACTCATTTTTTAAACACCGTAATACCTATCATGGTTTACCTATTTTACCTATTTTTTATCACACGAATCTTGACCTTTATCTTACGTAATTTATGACGAAAATGGAAACATGCTTCATCTGTTCATCTTGAATTCCTCTCGATCAGGAGAGTTATTTCATTGAAATGTTATTCTCGCGTCAGACATTCAATTCCTCGCGATCTGGGGAGTTATTTTATTCTCGCGCCAAAGATTACATCGCGATCCATTAGGCAGCAATAATTTCTTTTTATAAATACGGCATTTCTGACAGTGGTCACCCATTAAAGTTTTACGCCCACCATTACGCGATCGAAGGGAGGAGCAATCAAATTTATTACCAGAGGAACAACTTTCTCTGTGCGACAATCGCGCAGCGCCGCTGCTTAATTAGCAACTTGCGAAACAAAGGAGTTCTTCATAGATAGTTCCAAACTTCAGTTATTCTGAAAGTTAATATTAACTTTGTTATCGCAACTACGATTGGACTTGCCTTTGTTTACTTTACGGCAAATTGGAAAGATAAGCTGAATTGCTTGCAATCCAGTGTCTATCGTTTATGTGGGAATAATGAAGACTGACATAAATACAGGATTATTTTGGAGTCTGTGCGCAAAATTCACATCATCATCATCATTCATCAACAGCTCATATACGTCCGCACCGAGGGGTTTGAGCCTACCCTAAACTAGAACGATTAGGCCTGAGTCAACCACGCTGGCCAAGTGCGGGTTGGTCGACTTCACACACAACCTGTAAAGAAATTCTTTCTTCACCGGTATGTGTAGGTTTCCTCACGAATTTTTCCTTCTATGCAAAAACGTGCGTATGAATTCAAAATTTGAAAACACATTAGTACGTGGCTGGGTTCGAACTGCTACCTCCCGATAGAAAGGCGACGGCCTTACGCACTACGCCAGCGTTCGCCCTCCGCCGCCGCCGAAAATTCACATATTATGTGATTTATTGAGTAAAGTGAAAATGATATTATTTTGGTTTACATATTTCCTACAATAGCATTAAAATAGTATCACTAGAAAATACATTGTTTATTGTCGGCTCATGGATGTGTTATTTTATAGGAAATTCGCAATATTCGCGTTACCTACCTATATGTAGCTTATCAAAAATAAATAGACGCCGATTTTAGTTTTACATGTTCCCAGCAAAAATATGTCATAAATAAGTAGGTACTCTATTTACGACTGCGTTGCGTTTGCTGCCGCTTTCAACGCACATTACCAACTATCGCCCTTTGTCCAATTTCATTAATGTTCATGTAATCGGTAGCACGTTGCCAACTTTTTGTAATCACCATACATTGCCGACCCCTGCGACGCACGCGAGCCATTAAAACATTAGCTAAAGTACCTATGGGTTGATATGGCTATCGAGGTAAGAGATTACGAGATTTTTTTATTGCAACTAAGTTGGCAAACAATCAAACTGCCCAACTGATGGTAAGTGGTAACAGTCAGCTATAATACACGTGGCTCCTGAAAGATGCGCAGCAAAACTGCAACGCCCACATGATCCACCAATGTACGTTGCTAACTTATGACATCAGATGTAAAGTCACGGTACCGAGTATATTCACTGCCATATCTTACCCTTCAAACCGGGACACAGCGATGCAAGCACTACTGCTTTGCGGCAGAAATAGGTAGGACGGAGGTACTCATGCAGACGACCCTGGTACAAAGTCTCCCTCCGGTAAATAAAGAGAGTAGATCAGAGACACTCGCATAAATCGCCACAGCACTCGTGATATCTTAGTATGAGTGCTGCACAAGTCAGCATAGATCGCATTGATCAATTTCGATATTACTTACGTACCTAGTTGCTTATAGTTTTGTATTCAAAATCTAATATGGATTGAGATGTCCATCTGTCGCGTACTGTAGCTTTATTGTGTTCAGGGGCCCTACCATGACCGCTTATAGCAACGTTGAAACAATATTGAAACAGAGACACCGCTCCTGCTACGTATAGCGCCATCCTGCTCTCAATGCGGTTTCAATATTTTTTTTTGCGGTCATGGTTGGGGAGCAGGTAAAGCTCAACGCCGCGAAGCCATCATACCTAACCTACGTGACCCGATCACGTAGGTTAGGTATTAGGAACACCTTTACACACCTATCTATGCGAAAAAGTACTGCGGGCATTAAAGCAGTTAAGCGTATCGACTTTTAATTGAGGCTATGGCTACCCTATAATGAATTACGTCGACGCATGGCGTAATTTCCCGCGGGACTCTTATGGCGCACGATATATTTTAGCTAATTAAATTAACATTCCGAGCATAGCATTGGTGCTGCGTACCTATTATAATATAGCTGAATATAAATGTTATAGGTATTTTAAAAAATGAAGCTTAACATTTTATAATAGTGCCTAGCGTATTGAATCGCTTTAAAAAAAATAACATTCTGCACTTTTTAGTTCATCATCATCACAGCTCATATACGTCCCCACCGAGGGGCTCGAGCCTACCCTATGTTAGGGTGATTAGGCCTTAGTCAACCACGCTGGCCCAATGCGGATTGGTCGACTTCACATACACCATTGAATCTCTTCGCAGATGTATGCAGGTTTCCTCACGATGTTTTCCTTCACCGTAGGAGCGTCAGACAAATGTACATATGAAATTCGAAAACGAAAAACACAGTGGTACATGGCGGTCTCGAACCCGGACCTCCCGATTGGAAGGCAAGTGCCGAGTCCACAGCGCCACCGACGCTCTCTGTTGCTTGTTTATAAAAATGAAGTGTGTTTCCTTTAAGTAAAATTTGCTTTCATCAATATTTAAGGTCGCTTCCCTCCGTGACGAGTGGCAGTTTTTAATTTCTATCTCTATAGCGACAGACAACGAAACGTGTCGGTGCTACCCAACGGAGTTCTGGTTCCACAAACGATCCAAGTTATGATGGATGTATTTAGTATTTTTTTTAACGAGGTGGAACTCTGTTGAGCACCATACCGGTAGCCAGTCGACAGGCGCGTGTAGGAACTCTCCACCAAGTGCGGGGTAAACCAATCACAAAGTCCTTTTTGTCCATAGGCAGGGTAATTCAAGATACTGGGAAAGTAAAATTTTCCAAATTTTGCGAATTACCCCGGATGTAGTTAGTAGATCCACAACTCTGAACGACCATTTGCTTTTTCTAATTATTTGTAACGGCGGATTCTTGTGTTATTTTATGTGTCCGCCATCTTGTTTTGCTTAAGCGTAATTCATAAACAAAATGGCGGCAATAAAATCAAGATAACGTTTGTTATGTTGGAGTTCAGTTCAAAGCTTGTAAGCCTACCGACTTAGTCGTTCGGGATCCTAAGTAAACATCTTCTCTTCATAATGATAAGGGCTCAGACTTCGAGCGTTGCTGTGCAGAAATTTTATGTAAACAAGGTAAGTGCTTCGTGCGTTGCATTTTCGCTACTAGTCCCCTAAACTTGGAGTCTATTGCTATAACACTATAAAATATTAGTAGTTGAGGCTATGTCATTGATTTTGATATAACGTATACTGTGGATCTTGTGGGGGTTGCAGATTTGATGGGAATCTCACAAGAACCAGTAGGGCAGTAGGTATGTTTGTTTGTCAACTTAGTTGTATAAAAAAAATATCGCTCAACACATGAGCATACGAGTACCTATACATCATTGACAGCGACAACTATTTTGGTTAGTAATGCATAGTATTTCCCAGAGGGAGATTGAGAACTAGAGTCGTCTACCGCGGTTATCTTACCTATTTCTGCCCCCAAGCAGCGGTGCTTGCATTGCTGACTTATTGCTGAGTACCATTTGACGGGTCGCAGTCATACGGCGTACTGTGACTTGACAACTAATGTCACAAGCTGGCTATACATTGAGGTCCTTGTAGGATGGTAGGTTTGCAAAAGTTACAAGAACTACACGTTATATGGGCAACTGTGGCCACTTACCATCAGGTGGGTGCTTGTTAGTTTGCCAACTTTGTCATAATTTTTGACCTGATCCTAAGCAGAAGAATGCATCTGGTATCTTTGGTATCGGAGGTCACAAATAGAAACAAGAGGTGATATTGGAATGTCTTTGGCGTCATCATCACAGCTCATATAAGTCTTAGGGGCTGGAGTCCACGCTAAGTTAAGGTATTTAGGCCTTAGTCAACCACGCTGGCTCAGTGCGGATTGGTCGACTTCACATACATCTTTGAATTTCTTCGCAGATGTATGCAGGTTGGCTCACGATGTTGTCCTTTACATGCGTCGGATAAATGTACATTATGAAATTCGAAAAAATTAAACACATTTTTAAATTGCAGGATCGAACCCCGATGGCCTGATTGCTAAACAATATCTTCTGAATCGGAAGTCACAAACAGAAACTTGAAGTGATGGTGACATTGATAGTATGTCCTTGGCGTACCTTCATTAAATTCACAGTTGACGGTGAGATAGCTCGTTAGTAATTGCACGACGGTGCACGTGTTCCGCCAATCTCACGCGTGGGTGACACGTGTCAAGGAACATGTTTCCTTCGTATCCATTGCTGAGGGTTCTATAACGGCGCTTGTGGATACATACAGCCTTTATAGGAAACGTCTATACCTTTGGGGAATAAATAATAATTTAAACGATTACTAGCTGTGCCTCGATGAGTCGATAAAGAAGCGAATTGTTTTTTGTTACTTTGATATACTTCTCGAAATAACTCATTATCATTAAAAATGAAATAAAAATATAAAATTTAATCATTTATTTTAGCATTTATTAGAATACTTATAATATGTGGTGGCCGCTATTTTTAACTGACTTCGAAAAAGGAGAAGGTTCTATGTTTTATGTATGTTCACCGATGACGAAAGAGTATACTCCTGAGGTGGTCCCATTGTCACCAAGGCATGTTTTCATGAAGGGATCCCAAGGAAATCGAGGGAAGCCCTTTAACTTCATTGCTATATCCAATGTGTTTCATGTTTTTCTGAAGATATTGATGGAAGGTTTCTGGTAGATTAAGAGTTCGGAAATTCTTTCAATACTGGTTTAGAGCGAAAGAACTTTGATTTTATTTTATTTTGGTGTTTGCCTTGGCTGAAATTCTAATGCGAATCCAAAATTTGTAAGTCTACTGATCAATCACACAATGCACATTGATTCTTGGTTTTTGCACACAACTGTTGCTTAAAAGGGAATTTTTCGTATAAGATCTGCTACTGGTTTATGGAGTATAGTGGTTTTTACTTTTTATACCGCTGGTAAAATCTTTCCAATATAGTGTGTGCTTCCACGTTTTAGTAATCAATAATGAGATATTGTACCAAGCGCGAAGTCCGTAATTCCTAGCTTAGAATGATAAAATTTGATATAGTCGGCCGAATTTTGTACTTTTTTAATGTCTTGAAAAACTTTGTCCTTGTTATCCGGGTGTATTTTATTTGAATATACCTAATAATAAATATTTATATGTAAAAATACGTAGAACAGACTGCTTATTCACAGATTGCTGCGCGCATTATTTTGTATTATTTTTCAATAAATTTCATCTTCGTCTTCTTCTTCTTATATAAAAATAAAACGCTGTGTGTTTGTTTTTCTAAAACTCAAAAACGGCTCGACAGATTCTTACGAAATTTTCTGTGTATATTTGAATAGGTTCAAGGAAGGTTTATACGTAATTTGATTGGACCCGGTAGGTGGCGCTGTAATCGGGCAGGACAACGTCTGCCGGGCCCACTAGTCTTGTATATAAAAATGAACTCTGTGTGTTAGTCTCGCTAAAAATCAAAAACGGCTCGACAGACTCTTACAAAATTTTCTGTGTATGTTTGTATAGGTCCAAGGAAGGTTTATATGTACAGTTCGGCTGTGCAATTTCAAAACCTAGTAAGGGGCATGGATTAAATTTTAGAGGAGAGCCAAAAAACAACTTGGCTACTTTGAGAGCTTGCCGCGCCAAGACTATTACAACTACAGAAATGAGAGTTAGATCAAAAGATGGGTCATATCTTTGGCTTTGCATAAAGTTTTGCCATTATTACGTATTTATAATAGATCGCGTTTTATAGCACATACTAATTTATTTTTTACTTTTTTTTCTCTGTTTAAGCCTATTATACAATTTTAAAAATCTAGCAAGTGCCGATAGTAGGTTAACCTTTCGATATAATGACTATTTTATAAACTAAATAAAATCGAAATTTAAATTAAACACGACAGTATTCTATAATGACCCTTAAGAAAACTTAAAAATATAAAAATTTTGCTTCTGCAATTATTTGGTCTCCCGAAACTAAATCATCGGAATCTCCAAAAATCGGCAAACTCGGCGAACATTGTATTCTGTTTGATGGCGTGAAAGGCACTAATTTATACGTAATTTATTTATTAACTCATTGTGTACGTTTGTGTATAAAGGCGGACTTAATGCCCTGGGGAATTAGTTGCCACTCAACCTTTGGATGATGCAGAAAATTCAGAGATTATAATTACCTTTATTATTTTGTTTCACGCTTCTTGGACTGTTACCAATTCCAATAACAACTCAAAAAATTTCACTAGGAATTCAACTTCTTTGTATGGACCGTCAAAACAATTATAATGATTTTTTTGCTGCTGCTCACAAATTTTATAACACTACTGAATTTAACACGAATGTCTTCAGGGCAACATTGAAATGCGACTTGAAATAAAAAAGCTATACTTTTTGAATTTGAAAAACCAATATTGTTTTTATGAAACGGGCCGATTGGTCACAATAACCATAATCATTATAATACACCATTGATTTTATGATCAAATTGCACAAAAATATGAATAAGTGTTAAAGAAACAGAGAATGCTATAATATTTAGTGAGGAATAAGTCCGTCTGCTACTTTGGATATAGGTAGGTACTACTCGCATATAAATATTACGTATAATATTAACGTGTATTTGCGATTTCATCTAAATTCATCCCTATATGTCAATAGCAAAAAAATATAGGATAGTGCACCAAACGGCTTGAGGGTAAATCTGATGTTAGCTATACGTAAATAAATAGGGCAGGCAACTGACAAAAATGAGCAGGGTATATTTTCATTATCGTAGAAAAAATAGTCGACGTTAAATTAACACCATAACTTAAGTTATTTTTCAACTATACTTCTTCAAAATACCTAGGAAAGCCCTCTCATATAAAATACTAGCTAAAGATGATTTTTTTTGTTAATTTTACATAAATGTTATTGAAGCTATGGACAGTAGGCAAGCCCTCTTATAATATATAAATATTAACACATTCTCAAGCGAAAAGCCGGACACTGTAAAAAATACTTATATATTTTTGATGTAATGAACAATTAATTATAAAAACTTGTTGTTTAGTTTTATGTAATAATAAATAATGCAACTTATTGATCAGCATCATTCAGCTCCGTAAGGATAGTGAACACCATCTTTGACCCATAAAATCATTTTATATAGGGAGAAACCTCTTAAAAAAACTTTAATTTCCTTGTGAAAACTATAATGCAGCCTCTTCAATTAATTGTCACTTACTAGTATTATCGTGTGAAATTTACACTCGTGGACAACTTCAAAGGCCTAGCAAGTCACACGACAACTTTTAAAACCTAGCAAGGGACATGACTTGCTAGGTTTAAAAGTTGCCAATGTTACTTGCTTGGTTTTTTAAATTGTCTTTTACATTATTCTGCATAGCGACTGTGTACTTGCTAGGTTATTTCATTTTTTAAATCCCTTTTCTAATGTCTTTTTAGACATTTTAACAATGCTAATCGATGCTTCTTAATAAAACGTCAGGTTGGTGTTTTGCGTTTGTAGTATTTTACGTGGTTGGTATTTAGCGTAATCATTTTTATAAATTCGCAAAAAAAAAACAAAAAACCTCGGGTTGGTATTTTGCGTTTGTGGTATTATGCGTCTAAACCACCTAGTAAGCCACAAAATGCAAAAACCCGTTTTTCTTTAGAGGTGTCCCTTACTAGGTTTTGAAATTGCACAGCCTAGTTGTAAACGGTAGGTGGCGCTGTAATTGGGCGGGACAACGTCCGCGGGGCCCACTAGTTATAAGATAAAAATATTACATAGGTAATTGTGTACTGAACTCTAATATGTTATTTAAAAAGTATGTATTGGGTATATGGCACAAGGGCTTCATTAGGATACAGTAGATCTTTAGTCTAATCAAGTAGGCCACCCCTAGAGAAATACCCAAGAATTTTGTACTATCAATGAATTCAGTTCAACGATTAGGTAATTATCTATATTTATGAGAATATTTACTTTCCATTTGGTATTAAAAATGTAATACATTGTTTGATATAGGTACTTAAGAGTTAAATTAGTTGAAGCAATATAATGCTAATGCAGTGCACTATTTAATTTGGGTATATCGTCAGTGTCTTACTAGATTATGATTATTATTTTCTCATTTATGATGTATCAGGTAACAGTTTATTTGTTGTTTTCAGGACAATTATTTTGATTCTTTTCCAGGAAATGGAAAAAGAGGCAAATATCTGAGGAAGTAGTCGCAAGTTATATAAAATTTACAACTTTTTGTTGTAAATTTTATATCTAAAATTGCGATTTTATTAGAGTAAATCTATTTACTCTAATAAAATCGCAATTTGCGCCACCTAGCGCGTCTCGTTTGAACTAACGAACTACCCTTAGCGCATCCCCGGTTTCAGGGAGCGGACGTTTCAGTTTCATGATGTTCGCGTTGCTTAGTTACTTTGAACACTACTAGATGGCGCTGTGACGGGAATTGATTTTTTAAATTGTTGTTTCGGAATCTTTTTTGGTATCACGGAATTTTAGAGGGGAAGAATGCTAATTCCGCCTCTTATAAATACTAGTTTTTGTTAAAGATGTGATGCGAACACTTTTAAGGCAAATTTGTATCCATTACGGGATTTTCTATTGAGTAACACACTACATTAAAGTATATTAGATAGGCTTAGGGTAGCTTGCTACATATATTGATCTGTGGCTTAGGGCTTGTTTCACAATCGAAAAGTAAGTATTGAATAGCTTACTTGACAGATGATTTGACGGTTGTTATATGAAAAATATGTCAAAGAATCTGTCAAGTAAGCTATTCAAAACTTACTTATTAATTGTGAAACAGACCCTTAATATGATTACAATTAAGACCCCTTATTGTGACTTTTCGCTATTATATAATCTCATGCATATTACTATACATTGCTACTATTCTTTTTATTTAGTATGGTTACACCTATATTGCATTGATGATAGTTGGTGTGACATGGCACTAAAATGCTTATCTACTTTTGAAGCCAGCTAGCTGTACATATGAAATTAGAAAAACGAAAAACACATTGGTATATGGCGGTCTCGAACGCCGGACCTCCCAATTGGAAGGCGAGTGCCGAGTCCACAGCGCTACCGACGCTGTAATTGTAATTAGCTATACCTCTAATTGTCGAAACACAACAATGCTATAAACATTGTTATTATGGCGACAAACTTAGGTAAGACGGTGGTAGCTAGGCAGGCGGGCTCAGAAGCCCTACCACCAACCAAACCGAGCAGAAAAACTTCTGCCCCCAGTGGGAATTGAACCCCGGACCTCCCGATCAACACCTAGTGGTCTCAACCACTAGACCACGGAGGTGGTTAGATTCGCAGTGTCGCAGTGTATTCGCAGTGTGTAACACGCCCAAGAGTTTTTCCATTGCAATGGAAACGGTCTGTCCGTAAAATAGTCTGCAATCAACGCATTATATTTAACGTTTTTTAGCTGTACGCATTTTATGTATATTTACGAGTTATCTTACAGGTATCCATAACCTAAGTTCTGTGTAATAGTAAATAATGAGTTGGATAATTGGTTAGTGCGAAAACGTGATTTGTTGTACTTCATGACGTACGCCAATGCTAATAATTATGTTTTTTTATTGTTTTGTTTATTGCAGTTAAGTTGACAAACAAGCAAACTGCCCACATGATGGTAAGTGGTAACAGTCACCTATAATACATGTGGCTCCTTTGAGATTCGCAGCAAAACTGCAAACCTCACAAGAACCACAGTGTACGTTGCCAACTTGTGACTTAAGATGTAAAGTCACGGTACCCAGTAATTTTAGTGCCATATCTTACCCTTCAAGCCGGAACATAGCAATGCAAGCACTGCTGCTTTGCGGCAGAAATAGGTAAGACGGAGGTACCCTCACACACGACCCTGGTACAGAGTCTCCGTCCGGTAAAATTAAAACCGGTAATGTTTGTCAGTTTTTAAAATGGTATTAAATGTTTTTGGACATTAAAACTTTTTTTATTCCCAGGTATGTATCCGTGATCTCCGTTAGCACATTAGAAACGGAGACAGGGCATCATCAATCATTAGTATCCACGGTACCAAATATCGTTTGGTGAGTAATTACCAGATATCACTTAGTTCCCATTGATATTTTTACACAAAATGTCATCATCTATCGAAATCTAGTACACTTGAACGATATTACACTTAAGCACTTTAAAGAAAATAATATTAAACCAGCATTATTTATTATTTTGAATTTCTACTTATAAGCTATACGCATGACTTTAATTTAGTACAAATAATATTAGTCCATAAAACATAATTAATTTATTATTATCTACTTACAAACTGACTAATTACTTATTTGAGTTCAATACATAAATGATATTTTTATTACACGTATTTGGTATAATTATGATTATACCTAAGTCATTGCAATTGCATATTTGTAAAATATATTTCATATTAAATATAATTTATCTATTCAACTCAAATTATAAAAAAAATATTTTTCCACGTCTTCTAGACAATTCAACTAAACGCTCATTTGGATTAAAGTATACTACCTATAGTAATTCCGCACAAATTGAAAAATGGGCAAAGGGACTGGTTTCTACGCATTTTTAAAATAGCTTTCAGCTAACGACAAGGCCACTGATTTTTCTTACAAAATCAAACAAATTTTACCTATTTAACATTAAGAGCAAATTAAAAACTTCCGAGTGTGTGTCCCACCTAAAATAGGTCAGTTTTAACTTCATTCTTCCTGTCGAGTCTCTTTCCTCGCAATTTTAATTGGCTCTATTACTAAAACCTACTCGTACGCTTAGGATCGTTCTCGCTTGTTCTCTTACGCGACGCCTGTCCCGAGTACCTAAAAATTATCATTTAAATACAGTGCTCTGTTAGTTTGACTTTTAAATCACTTACAACTAATAACCTACTCTTAATATAAAGTGATTAATTTAAGTGCTGATAATACTTGACTTAATTTAACTCATGCTCTGTTAATATCTGCGATCGGACTAGTATTATTTACTCGGATGTAAATAATACTATGTAGTTGGTTAAAATTTCGTTTATAAATTATTTAAAAGTTAAAATCAGTATCAGTTCATAGATATTTTACAAGGTCATAAATAAATAATCATTATAAGTTAAACATCACATTTCGCATTATAAGTATAACTAGTGTAAATAATATATAAATACTAGCGTAAATAATATATCTATAAATGCAGTAGAGATATTATAAGTCGAGTAGAAGCTCTGATATTCTGACGTCAAACTTTATAGTTAAATATATCTGCCCCCGTAGCACGTCCACCAAAACACGATATGATAAAGCGATTTATCGCGGTGAACTGTCAAAATACGACGAAACCCTATTGTATTTTGACAGTTCACCGCGATAAACTGTTTTATCATTTTGTGTTTTGATGGACGTGCTAGGGGGGCTGGTGTGCAAACAAAGTTATAAAATGTTATGAGATAATATGTTGTGATATAAAACTCTGTTTCATATACTGGTGAGCCATAGTAGAGTAGTGTAAATAATTAATGTAAGATATATATCTTACATAAAATGAGATAACATTCATTGCAATTGATTAAAGTCACGATAGGTGCTTTATACCTGGAAAATTAAAATGTCATCAAAAATTAAATAACTAATTAGCAGTAACATGTAGGTAATTATCACAAGTTACTGAAAAAAACTATAAAATTAAGATATTATAAATACATGGACTTTGATCAACTCATTTGCCTACAATAAATCGACTTGAAACTGTCAATACGATTAGGTTCTCTAGTTTTTTAAACACATCGGCATGAAAGTTTGTATTACATAAAACAAGGAAGCCCTTGGCCTTATATGTGAGGAAAGTGAATACTATATTGTGGTAATGAGTAATCAAATTTATTTATATTTTAGTTATTTTTGACAAAACAAATGTTACAAATAAAAAAAATCATCTAATTGTTGCATTTATCGACTGTACTAAGATTTGGGTATTACACTATCTAGATTCACGTCGGCACTGGGATACATTTTGAGCCCTAGGCAAGCAAACTCAGTTCTGCGGCATATAAAGTAAAAATTAAGCTACATGCCAGGATTGATTTACTTTAGTTATATTCATTGTGTCATGTTGTATGGACTACAGTGAGGATCGGCTGCTAGTAAAGAAAGTATTTACGAAAATTTAACTTACGTCTATAAAAATTATGAGCAACCAATGAAACCAATTTTCAAAATTACAATTCACAATTGAAATAAAACATAGACTTCACAAACCTAGAGGCTCGTTTACAAGGAAACGTATAACGTTTTTCTACAAAATTCCACAGTATTACTGATTTCCCTTTTCATAAGTTTAAAGCGTATGTGAAAAGGACTATTATGAGTAAAGGTTAAATAACCTTTATTAACAATCATCGACGATTATTTCGCCCCACGGTGACCACGAATGCTGTAAAGCATTTGAAACGTTTGGCTAAATAATTAAAATATTTAAAACTAAACATACGCATACGAGATCCGTAGCGCGCTCGCACGCCTGACATTGCGTATTACTTTTAGCAGTTGTTTTTTAAAATCTAAAAATAAATTTCGTTTCCCATATTTTTTTTTTATATAACTCGGACGACCTAAAACAGAGTAGACGTGCTATCGGTTATCGCTAAAATTAATAATAGGTGTATATACAATTGTGCTTGTTATTGTCATTAGCATACAGAGTGAATTAGAATACATTCTCTTGTTCTGTTGTGACATTGCGCTGCCGAGTGTACCCATACTGTAACCGCTCTTCACCCCTTCGCGGATAAAAGACAGACTCTTATTTTTGGTCTCGCTCATATAACGTGATTGTAAACAATTACCACAGATCTAGAATGATGCCACTACGCTCACCTACTGGAAGTGGCACGGGTACGGCTATGGGTGGTTCTCATCCTAATCTGTCTACAATTGTGCCAACGGCTGACGTATCTGATTCTACTAAGATAACTTTTCGTAGTAAGCGGAAACACACAAGTGAAGAAGACATAAAAGAAGAATTAAGTGAAATACGAAAAGGAATGGCGGAAATGATGCAAATGTTGACCTCAATTAATAATAATCAGACTGAAACCATTAAAAAATTATCAGAAGATGTAAAAACACTAAAAGAAGACGTGAACGAGATAAAATGTGTCACGCATAATCTTGGATGTAAGAGTGAAGAACTAAATTTGAACATAGAAAATCTTATTAGTGAACAAAACAAGAACGGTGAACATATCGAAAGGATGGAGTTAGAACTCAATACACTTAAAAGCACTACTTCACAGGTAGCACAAATATCAACACCAAACGGTAATAATACTATGGAAGAAGCAATAATGACAGAACTCTCAGAACGATTAATAAGAGGTAAGAACATAATAATAGCAGGTTTAATAGAGCCTAATTTAAATAACTACACAGAAAGACAACAAGCTGATAAGACAGAGGTCTTTAATATACTTAAAAGCATTTCCAAGGATTGCGCAGAGCCGCGATCCATAATGCGCCTCGGAAGATACATGCCAGACAAGCATCGTCCATTGAAAGTATGTTTTTCAAACCAGGATGAAGCTGTTTTTGTGCTTCGTTCAAAAAATAATGAAAAACTAGGCAATATTAAGATTTTTCCAGACCAAACGCCACAGCAACAAGCCTCTTTTAAAAAACTTAAAAATGAATTAATTCGCCGTAAAGAAAACGGAGACACAGATTTAGCTATTAAATACATCAGAGGTGTACCTAAAATTATTAACACGGCGCCAAAAAACTAATTTATTTGAGAGACACACACATATCAAAACCTATGCAAATATCCTACCAACTAGCCACTAGATATGAAAATATCGAAACGTCAAAACAATCCCTTAAATGTCTATATTTAAATGCACGAAGCATAGTTAAGACAGGAAAATTTGATGAGCTTAAGTGTATAATTAAATCTATTGGGACCACTATACACCTAATCTTGATTACGGAAACTTGGATAAAATGTCAAGATGAAGCCAAACGATTCCAACTACCTGGCTACACTCACTACTATAACATAAGGCTGGACATTAGGGGTGGGGGGGTTTCAATATTTGCACATAACAGTATGAAACATAATCTCCTAGAAGAAAAATGCGTGGACAACAATCATTATTTGTGGATTCACGTTGCTAAATTTTCCTTGGATATAGGCATAACCTACAGGAAGCCAGAAAACACTAATATTAAAAAGTTTATGGAAGAACACGCATCAAAATTAGAATCGCGACGGCGTGCAGTGGTATTTGGTGATTATAACATAGATTTGTTAAGCTCAGACCGAACAACTTATTTATATACTGATATGATAAAACAGTGTGGTTATAAACTGATGAATAAGATTGACCGCGAATACTCTACTCGTGTAACGTCAACCTCTAACACCATTATTGACCACATCAGTACAAATCTTCAACAGAATCATTTCCATTTAGCAATTCTTGACTCCACAATGTCGGATCACAGGCAGCTTTATTTTGAAATAAAGAAATATAAAGCAAATACACTTTATAAGATTAAATATGAAGCAGTTAACTACACTAGATTAAACGAAACAATGACTAAAGACATTAATAACAAGGATTATGAAATATTAGAAAAGAAACTGACATATAGCATAAATAATAGTAAATGCACTAAGTTTAAAATATTAAATCCACCAAGAAACGATTGGATAAATAAAGATATAATAGACAAAATAAATGAGAGAAATGAGTTATGGGTGAAATATAAGACTAATCCAGATAATGAAGAAATAAAGAGTAATTTTCTGAAGAAAAGAAGTGAAGTAAATAGTACTATACAAAAAGCAAAAAGTGAATATTACTATAAGGCATTTAACGAATGCAAACACAAGTCAAGAAAAATGTGGAAACTTATTAACGACTTATCTAGTAACAAAATCAAAGAAAATTCTGCACCGAGTAAGCTGCTAGCACGAGACGGACACATTATTACTGAAAGTAGGGCTATTTGTGAACTTTTTAATGATTTCTTCTCCACTATCGGTTCGATCTTGGCAAATCAAATTCCAAAACCAGAAGAAAATATAGTCACCGGAACTGCTGGCGAGGCTGGGAGTAGCACAGTATCACAGTGGGCACCTGTTACGGCTCATGAGGTAGATAAAATTATTAATAGCTTAAAATCAAATTCTGCTGCTGGTTTGGATGGGATTAACACTAAATGTATAAAAAGTATCAAAGGTGTGCTAACCTATGAACTCGCAAGCTGTATTAATAACTGTTTTGAACAAGGAGTATTTCCTGATAGTTTAAAAATAGCAAAAGTAACACCAATATATAAATCAGGTGATAGATCGGACCCCGGGAACTATAGACCTATCTCGGTGTTATCAATTGTCTCTAAAATTTTTGAGCGAGCACTATATGGCCGCCTTTTAAAGTATTTGGAATCTAAATCATTTTTATACGAAAAACAGTACGGTTTCAGATCTAAATCAAACACACTCTCAGCTACAGTTGATTTGGTTACAGATATAAAAGTTAACATCGATGAAAAGCAAGTAGTACTTGGAATATTTATCGACCTAAAAAAGGCATTTGATACTGTCAGTCATGATATCCTATTGCGTAAATTAAAAAACATTGGTATCGTTGGACCTGCCTTGGATATTTTTGCATCTTATTTATCAAATCGACAGCAAGTTGTAAAGCTTGGCACTGATCAGTCTGATTCTCAACCAATAATTTTCGGAGTGCCTCAAGGATCCATCTTAGGGCCGTTACTGTTCCTCATTTACATAAATAGTATCGGACAATTAGGTCTAAAAGGTAATATTACTCTTTACGCAGACGACACGACACTATTCTACTTTGGTCACTCTATTGATACAGTAATTAGTGACGCTCAAGAGGATCTTAATTTATTAAATGTATGGTTTAAATCTAACCTTTTAACTATAAATGTTGCTAAAACACATTACATGATATTAAAGGCAAAAAATAAAAGAATAGGAAGTTATGCACCTCTAAAAATTAACAACCAATTTGTTTCCAAAGTAGATAATGAAACATACCTCGATTTATTATTAGATGATACCCTTACATTTAAACAGCACATAAATAAAATTAAAACAAAATTGATTTCTCTCACCGGTGCCCTAAGAGGTATAGTAAAATGTCTTCCAATAAATGTTCGTTACACAATTTATAACACGCTTGTTAAGCCGCATATTGACTACTTAATTGAAGTTTGGGGCTCAGCAGCAAAAACAAGCTTAAAGATAATACAGGTAGCACAAAATAAATTAATAAAAGTCCTTTTCAATTATGATTTTCTTACACCAACCAAAAACGTATACAGGGAAACAAGAATTATGAATATCTCGCAAGCATACAAATATTATACATGCCTTTTAGTTCGTAAAATACTAAATAAGAATATACACACAAAAATAAGTTTTACGAAAACAATACCAATAACAAAATTAAGACCTAGACTTGGTAGAGAATTAAAAATCCGTACAGCACGAACAAATTATGGTAAAAAGAGTATTTTAAACGAAGGTGTCTTAATCTATAACAAATTGCCTGAGGACATAAGAGAGGCCCAATCCATGGCAACATTCAAAAAATTACTCAAATTTTATATATATAATAATTAATTAATCTTGTTTTTTTTTATCAATAATTTGCTATCCTTAGTCTGTTGTTGAATATTTAAGCGTAGATAAAAAAACTCATGCATATATTATACCCATATTCAGAGCTTTATACATAAAAATAAATATATATAAGAAATAATGAATATATAAAGTAAAAATAACAACATAAAAAAAGAATGTCTATTACGATACCAAAAACATAAATTTCTAGATAAATAAGTACTTTTATGCATAAATATATTTATTCATAAAAATCTAATCAAATGCATATAAGAGACTTATAGTATTTACACAACAAAAAATATCCTTACATTTTACATAAAATATGTTGTAATTTTGAAACTACGCTCACTGTATGCGCTGCATGTCGCTTCCAGTTACGTTAGGGCAACGTATACCTGCTGCTTCGACGAGTGGAATGATCGAACTGATTTTATTTATTACTACCTACATAAATTTTACCTTTATTTGTTGTAGGTCGTCTGTTCTATGTAATTATATATTTTTTTGTAACTTTTCTCATATAAGTGAATTGTAAATTCTTTTTGAGAAATAAATGTCTAAAACCCGATATAAGTTAATTTCAATGGTCTGTACGCGTAGACGCGGGCTTCGTTATGGGTCTTTTTACATCTTGTATTCATAAATACGCTGAAAGCACATTAGATTTATTTGAACACTAGCTTTCCGCTCGCGACTTCGTTCGCGTTACGTTACGTTACTCGAGCTATCCCTATACCAACTTTCATCAAAATCGGTTCAGTAGTTTCGAAGCCTATTCAATATTAGTATAGACAAAGCATAAATAATATGACAAAATGCATTGCTTGATAATTTCTTTATTTACCAAAATTTACTTTACATATATCTTATCACATCTTTCTTTCACAGAAATTGGGTAGCTAGAAAGAACGAGTAGAGAAGTCTTATAATAAAGAAGAAAATTTTGGTAAATTGACCGAAATGGCTAGATTAGGTTGGCACAACGCCAAAACCGAATCTTACCTATTTGACTTGGTTAGGGTAAATAGCTCCGTTTTAACTGTGTTGAAAAAAGGGCAAATAGGTCCGAAGAGGCCTGAGCGCACGGTTGGCCCCGTGGCGCCGTCGTAAGGCCCTCCGTCTATGGATTGCCCTGGTGTTCTCGGGTAATCCCCGCTTGGTGATAGCCCGATCAGTTGGTCGGGCTTGCCCGGGTGCGTTGATAGTGAGTGGTGTCGCAGTGTGGACTTACCATGTGCGCCCTTAAGGGCAGGGAGAACACCGGGGGGTTTTAGTGGCTAATCCTGGCATTCTGCCGGTAGAGCCCCACATTCGCCGTCTAGCCAACGGCAGGTACGGGGCGTTTATGCATTTCCCACCGAAAAAAAAAATGGTTAGGCAAATAGTTTTTTTATCAACAATAAAAATATTGTTGTAAAATCGCAAACTGGTGTTTCTTTTAAGTTTAATGTGCGCTAATTGTTATTAAATAGTTATGCATTCGTCAAAAAGCTTTTTAATTAAAAAACGATGCATCACGAGCTTCAGTTTTGCTAAAATAATAATATTTTGAGGTAACTATTAGGCTGTACAATCAGTACTTTTGATTCGAATTCAGATTTTTTTATATAAGAGGAAGATTTTTGATTTGCAGTTAAACACTGTCCAAACTTTAATACAATTTGAATCATACCTATTACGAGTATACAATACGTTGCGTTGAAAACAAAATGTTTGTAGTTACATTGTGTTATAATTCTCTAGACTGTTGAGATTATCATTTTCTTCCTTTACTCATATTTTTTTCGTGCCTATTTGTTTGCTCTATTAGAGTACCTACTGACGACAAAAAAAACTCTGAAATAAAGCCAATTCCATAATGATAATTCCGTATACCGTATATTTTTGTGGATAATATCATCTAGGGCAATGTTAGGTATCCTTATAATAGAGTTGATATTGAGACTCATGAAACAATTCGCCTTAATTAAGCCGCTGGGAAAAATACAAGGGCAAATTTGGCAGGGAGGCTCTTAGAAGACCTTGAGTGGTATTCGAAACGCGGGGCAACTGTGGTGGAATAGGTATCAAACTGTATCAAACGAAATTATCGAGGAATTATTGAATTAATATTGTTAAGGTGCTGCTTATACCATCTTCACTAATATATTAATGCGAAAGTAGCTGTGTCTGTTTGTCTGTCTGTAACGCTTTCACACCTAAATCGCTGAACTACTTAATTTCAGATTTCAAGATTTTCAGAATAATGAACATTAGAGTATAATTCACATTATATTTAAGGTTAGAGAATCTTTATTTCTCACAAGAATTTTACAATTCACTTATGCAAGAAACTTATACAAAAACAATAAATACTAAATACTGAACGAGCATACCTATTAAAATAGACGTGTACAGGGTATTTGTAAATTATTTGTCTCCAGCTAAGTTGACTGCTCGCAGTAGAATACCCTCGCACAAATGTTGTTCGCCGCCGACTTAAAGGATAGCGGTGCAGCTAGAAGCGGCACGCGGGTTCACGTAACATGGATCGTAGGTAAAACTTATAAGTTTATAAAAGAGATTTTTTTGTTATTTTTTGTTATTTAGTCTAAGGAACTATTACATTTAAACATATTTATATTATTATTTATTTATTCTTTATGTACATAATTTTCGTACAAAGACGAACTTAATGCCTGTGACATTTGCTTCCAGTCAACCTTTGGGTGGTGCAGAAAAGGGAGATGCGGTAGATGTACCGAGAAATGGAACAGCTTATTATGAATATCATATTACATGCATATAACATAAAATTCTACTACATACATAAAATAATTAAAATAAAGTAATATATATCTACAATGCCTACGACCAACGAGATAATTGCAATGTTTAAATTTTACATAAGTACATTACATTTTAACTCCATTATTTATGGGTTTTGGATATTTTGGCCAAAATTCACTGTCAGACATTTATCTTACTATTTTACTTGAACGCAAAGGCGCAATATGTAATATTTTACTTTGTATGTTTTAATTAAATAATGAAATTAATGTCATTCATAAATTAAATCAAAACTATTTTAATTTAAAAAGTGTTGAAAAGTTAGAAATGCCTTCTTAACGTCACCCATTTGCTACACGGTCAAAATATACATATAATACAATATTGGGTCCTTGCCTATGAAATTACGATAAGGTATGTATGAAAGTGGTGGAGCCCCTCGGTGGGGACGTGTAGGTATGGGCTGTGATGATGATGATGTATGAAAAGTTGGTCATTATTTTATTAGATTTCTTTATTTATTTCTGTATTTTTTTAATCAAAGTCTGCATTCAAGCTACATACATTGTGCCTAACGATCAACCAAGTCTGGCCGTAGATTTGCGGGATTCTCCATCGTTGCGTCCAGTTCCTCATAGTACACATCCGCAGTAAGGATCTTGCCGCTTAAAAAGAAGCTATGATGAATTTTACCGGCAGTTGGCCACCTCATCATCACAGCCCATATACGTCCCCACCGAGGGGCTCGAGCCTACCCTATGTAAGGGTGATTAGGCCTTAGTCAACCACGCTGGCCCAGTGCGGATTGGTCGACTTCACATACATCATTGAATTTCTTCGCAGATGTATGCAGGTTGCCTCACGATGTTTTCCTTCACCGTAGGAGCGTCAGACAAATGTACATATGAATTTCGAAACGAAAAACACATTGGTACATGGCGGGTCTCGAACCCCGACCCCCCGATTGGAAGGCAAGTGCCGAGTTCACTGCGCCACCGACGCTCCTTAAACACCTAAGAGTGACCAATTTCTATTTCTTGATTTCTAGGGAAAGTTGTCGTTAAGGGCATTGCTTTGGTGCTGAATCAGAGTCTAACATGATTGTGGATAGCGATTGTGAAAAAGGATCCAATTTTCATCGCAAGTGACAATGCCGTTCAAAATCCTCTGTGTCTTTAAGAATTGAATTAGCATGTTCCTATGTTTTCCCTTTTTATTAATATAATTTTTGAATGAGGTAACCTGAAAAAACTTTAAAAAGTGTAGATTTTCTGCTGTATTCAAAAATTCAACAGAATTACGAGACTAATTAATGAAAAAGCGAAATACAGAAACGCAGCCAAAGCCTTTTTATAATGATTAATGCAAAAAGGAATTGAATCGTGCTAGTTTTAGAAATAAAACCAGGGACTACGAAACATATATTTTGTGTACTTTTCATAGGTATCTTCGGTACGAGATGCAGTTATCTCTATCGCGCTCAGCTTGTTTGTCCGGGCACATGGCGACAGCAATACATAGTACAAATACGTATTTCTGAATTCTCCCGACCTTATTGGTTCCTCTTAAGCAACGCAAGGATACCTCAACCCGTTCATCCCTCTGGCGATCATTCAGCTCTTGCGGCACCCACTTATCATTTTTTTTTATTGTAATTAAGTTAGCAAACTGCCCACCTGATGGTAAGTGGTAACAGTCACCTATAATACACGTGGTTCCTGTGAGATTCGCAGCAAATCTGCAACCCTCACAAAAACTACAGTAAATTCACGGTACTCATTAATTTTAAAGCCATATCTTACCCTTCAAACACAGCAAAGCAAGCACTGCTTCTTTGCGGCAGAAATAGTTAAGACGGAGGTATCCATGCACGCACACGACCCTGGTACAAAGTCTTCCTCCTTTTTATTTTCCTTTATAAGCCAATTTGACGTAAATGGGCCATTGTTTTAACGCTAACGTCGAAAGTTGCTGCTAACTCAGCAGTCGATTGATAATCGTTAGCTCCTAGGAGTACTTTAACGTCGTTGCTAACATCAGTTTTCGGGTGACCACGGGCCCCACGGGGCTGTCGGAAGCGTTCAAACCAATAACGAGTCGTTCGTTCGTTTGTAGTGCTTACAACGTACACGCACGGCCGTCTTTAACCAATTGAAGGCTCTGAGCACACTAGCCTAACATTTGTTTGTAGGTCAATGCCTATGACCTCAACAGAACACTATTTTGTTATGTTAGCTATACAAAGAAAGTACAAAATTTATAAGCAAGGTACAATTCATAAAACAGTGTATTAAATATATCATTATATTTTTAAATTTATCTAATCATGCCGAAATAAAATAGAGAGAGCGTCGGTGCCGCTGCTGTGGATTTGGCACTGATCTTCTAATTTGAAGGTCCGGGGTTCGAGCTTGCCATGTACCTTACCTGTGTGTTTTTGTTTTTGAATTTCATAATACACTCATCAACTTTATCTAAGGATATTTTTTTTATATTTAATGTATGTAGTATCAGCGATAATTTTATAAATACTGACAATATCTGTGAAATTTATTCAATGAAATGACGAAAGTTTATAATTAAAGCAATACATTTAAAAAATGCACATAAGTTGTCAATATTTTTAATATGTTGCCATATACTACTTGAAAAAAAAGGATAAATAAAATATCCTTAGATAAAGTTGATGAGTGTATATGTACATTTATCCGACGCTCCTGTGGTGAAGGAAAACATCGTGAGTTAACCTGCATACTTCTGCGAAAAAATTCAAAGGTGTATGTGAAGTCGACTAATCCGCACTGGGCCTCTGTTGTTGACTAAGGCTAAGCACCCTTACTTAGGGTAGACTCGTGACCCTCGCTGGGGACGTATGTGAGCTGTGATGATGCTGAAATAGAGAAGCCTAATTTCCGGGCGAGAGTAGAGTAGTTTGTGCCTGCAAAAACTAATAAGCAAGTAGGTTTTGTAGTCAATTTGTGTCTAAATAATCCTAATGTGCAAGTGTGGATGTTTGGATGTTTGTATGTTTGGATGTTTGTTACTCAATCACGCAACAACGGCTGAACAGATTTTGATAAAATTTGGCATGCGTGTAGCCTTTGACATGGAAAAGAACATAGACTACCTTTTATCCCGATTCCTGAAGTAGTTCCCGAGGGAAAATTGAAAATTGTTTACGAGCTTAGCCGCGGGCAGACAGCTTTGAAATTTGGTATGCATGTCACCTAAGCTATGGAAAAGGGCATGTAATAGTTCCCGTGGGAAGATTAAAAATTGTTAACGAGCGAAGCTTTAGACCCAATTCTGAAGTCCACGCAGACGAAGTCGCGGGCAGAAGCTAGTGTTTGAATATTTTCAAAATGTGTTTTCGTTCACAATATCGGTGATTATTTGATGATCTGGCAGGAACTAGAATATCTTTATTAGAATGAATCCCTTATCGATTGTGGCGCCATGGGCGCGTGCCCAAAGTGCCCAGTGGAAAAAGGGGCCTACCTACACGTCGTTAATGTTACGCACCGTTTATGCTGCATTTCTTCTACCACGACAAAACTTTTATTCCATAATTAGTCCTATTTTTATCGAGTATATAGAGATGAAAAAGATACAAATGTAGTGAAAACAAAATGCTAATCAATAAACAAATGACTGAATTTGAAAACAGATTTTCATATTTTAAAATGAAATTCATTTGAATTTAGAATTTATTAAATTACATTTCAAATGGTCAGTATTAAAAACAACTGCTTTCTAGGTAAAAAAGACCTATTATTTTAGTGTTTATATTTAAAATATATATTTATATGACAAAAACTTCCGAGTTCCTGTTGACGTTGAAAAGTACTCCAGTCCAAAGCTTTAAGCGTGGCTAATTAATACTACTGGCGTTGTTAAGCTTTAACGCCTCTGTCACTTACCAACGCTCCTGGGAAGGGTCATATTATGAACCAGTAGAATAATTCTTAATAGATTTTTGAGGTAATATTTACAAAAATGGTGTTGTTGTTGTCCATAATGTAAGGTGATTGAGTCAATAGGCAACCTTTTATTTTGTGAAAGCTCCAGTACTTATTGTGAGTCATGAATGTTTCTTTTTTAGAAGTATCATGCTTTTCCATTTTTTCTATCATGACAATTTTATCCATTGGTCATATATTTTCAATATGAGAAATTACTATATTGTTTCTAACATTGTGAAAATATTCTTAGTATTTATACATACACATTACTTATATTTTCATTTTTTAAACCATTTAGAAAGCTGATGTAAATTTGTAATGTATGTTCATAATAAAGTATCTATTAAACAAATTCAGACTTTCATAATGCTCGTTTTGTAAGAGCCCAACATTTTCCACATAACTTGGATGGCGTCCAACACTTACGTAAAGCTACTTAAAAATTACAAACCTAAACACGCCATGTTATCTACTTAATATCAGCATCTAATTTAAATGTGACAGAGCTTAGTAAACGGTTTGGTAAAGATTTGGGATAGAACTCTATCGTTGTATTTGTAAGGTCTCAATTTCGCACAGTCAAAATATTGCGCGCGCAATCCAAAGCATGGAGGCTTACTCCGCCGGCAGTTCCCAGCCGGGCCGCACGCCTTCTCTCCAGTTAACAGCACCAATATAAACAAAACACGAACGCCCAGGCTGGATACAAACAAATTCCAAAAAAAATCGACTACCGCCACATCGAACTGTCAAAGTGAGCACTGGCTGCAAACAAACAAAAATAAATTACAAAAAGGAATTGAGAACGTAAAGCAATAAAAGTGTTAATTGATAATTTTAAATTTAGAAGTGTAAAGCTGGTTTTACTGTTGGTTTATCTGCGTTGTGTGTGAGTATGTAGAAAAATCTATGGTACTCTTACGTAAGGGTTGCAGGGGAGTTAAAAGTTGCCGATAGAGTTTAGCGAACGCTCCCGGGATATCGGATTGTTATCTAAGGTTATTTATGTGAGCTCGTGCCTTGCTGATTATTATTTCGCCTCTTCCATTTAGACGGATAGTTTGTTTGGCAGCGACAATATTTCGTGTTTACAGGCTATTCGGTTCAAGGCCTTGGTCACTTGAGTCGTCTAAATGTGATTTATTTTTTTTCTGTTGAAATACATTCCTTTATCGGTATATTTTCGTTACTACGTTCATTCGTGAAAACTATTTTTTGTCACTACAGATAAATTTGAAAGAAAGAAAGAACATTTATTCGGCACACACCACAAGATTATTGATAATTACAACTCAAAACATAATTTAAACATATATGAATTAACAGCCAAAACGACGCTTTTTACAATGTCGAACCGAACAATTTAAGTAAATATTCTTCAAAGAAAAAAATCTGTGTTGTTTAAAATAAAAATAACTGCATTCATTGATTTTTAAAAGTCAATGCTGGGAATGGAAATCGCTTAGTGAAGAAAACAAAAATATTTTTTTCTCTGGTCCACAGACAATTACAATAATACATTTAAGCAAATCTCTAAATTTAACAAGAAAAAATCTGACATAGGTATTTTCCGTTTAGAGGGTATTAATTTGACCCGTAAAAAATTACTAAATTACAGAAGTTTCGTAAAAAAGCCACAAGTGCAAATAACAAAATTAAATCATGTTCTCGGAATCATAAATACTTCTATAACAATTACATATAACAAAATTATTTACTCAAAAAAGCATAATACAGTTAACTACTACTTTTTTTATTTACATTTAAACCAATTTATTCCAATTAATATTTAATAGTAAGTACATATTCTACCGTAATCAATGTAAGAACGCTTTTAAACATTTTCTTCAAAATAATTTGGTTACTTTATTTAGTTAAAACAACTTAATCTTAAGTTTAGAATTTCTTGAAGGTGTTGCACACAGCTCAAGAATTAGGTCATCGTTGGGTTCACCCCCATTTCGCTAACAAATGACTAAGTCATGGCAGTTGATCGATTTGACATAAACGCTGGCTGGCTCGTAACTGAGTTTTATTATAAATGAAGCGTGCACTTTACGCTAATGATTGCATTCTGACTGATTTACACTTGCAAATGCGAATAGTATGTTCTTTTTATACATGAGAGGGAAGCTCTTGGCTTTCATCTCACCTGGTGGTAAGTGAAGATAAGGCCGATGATGGAAACGAGCTGGACTCCTCAACAACCGAGGAACTGACAATCTCACCTCTAATTGTCGGAACACAATAATACTGGTCATATTGTTATTATGGCGACAAACTAAGGAAAGACGATGGTAGCTAGTCAGGCGGGCTCAGAAGCTCTATCATCGACTGAACCGAGAAGAATGTTAGAAGAAGCAGTTGGGCAATGCCATGCAATGCTTGAAGTACCTACTGTAATATATTTTTGATACAGTTTTTAGTTTGAGTTTGTCTTTAAACATTGCTCGTCATAAATTGTATTGTTTATGTTGGTCGTGTTACTTCTGTCATAGAAAAGAAATCTGCCGTGTCGAGAATCTGCCCAAATTAGAATCTGTTCTTATTCGGAAAAACTTACGAAGGCGGCAAATTACAGATTTTAAATACAATTAACTCGGGTCTATTTCACGGTAAACAATAACTATATTGAATTACTGTTTCCCTACGTTTCGGCCGAATTGCATCAGGCCGTGGTCACGGGATGACTGCCGAGGCTCAGCGACGTCTTTTCAAAGGTTTCATCCAGATGTTGGCCATAACCGGTGCTACGGGGCTCCCCATGGCCACACCATCGATCTGAAGGTAGTATTGTCCACGATGAAGAAAATAATTGCCATCCTAGCATTGCTGTAGTAGAACAATGTATTCACTAGAGAGACCATTCTCCCTTAGCATTGTCTCGATGACATCAAGGCAGTACTTAATAGGAACATTTGTGAAAAGTAACTCAACATCAAAACTTTCCATCACTTCGTCCGGTTCGACTTTAAGACTTCTGATGATGTCGACAAAATGGCGAGAGTCCCTCACGAATGATGCCGTCCTTCCTACTAATGGCTGCAGTACAGAAGCAATCATCATTCATCATCATTATTTCAGCCAAGAGACGCCCACTGCTGGACATAGGCCTCCCCCAGGGATCTCCAAACCGATCGGTCCTGCGCCTCCCGCATCCAGCGGCTTCCCGCGACCTTTACCAGATCGTCGGTTCACTTTGTGGGGGGCCTACCAACGCTGCGTCTCCCAGACCTTTCCGCCCCAACGGCCGTCAGTCCTGCGAGCTATGTGTCCTGCCCACCGCCACTTAAGGTTTGCAATTCTTTGGGCTATGTCGGCGACTCTAGTTCTTCTACGGATCTCTTCATTTCTGATGCAATCGTGTAGAGAAACCCCGAGCATAGCCCTCTCCATTGCCCTTTGAGTGACATTGAGCCTTCTGATGAGACCCATTGTAAACGGCCACGTCTCAGTTCCGTACGTCATCACTAGCAACACGCACGAATTGAAGACTTTCGTCTTAAGACACTGCGGTAGATTGGCCGAGAATATGCTGCGTAGCTTCCCGAACGCTGCCCAGCCGAGTTGGAATCGTCGATTTACCTCTTTCTGGAAGTTGGACTTACCGAGCTGGACTATTTGTCCCAGGTAAACATATTCGTCAACAACTTCCAGTGTAGAGCCGCCAACCTTCACAGGAGTGGGTACTACATGGGAATTCACCATAATTTTGGTCTTGTCCATGTTCATTTTAAGACCCACTTGTTGGGGAACTCTACAGAGGTCTTTGAGCATTGTGCCTAGATCTTCCACGGTCTCAGCCATGACCACGATATCATCGGCAAAACGAAGGTGAGTCATGTACTCACCGTTTATGTTGATGCCGAGTCTTCTCCAGTCCAAAAGCTTAAATACATCCTCTAGCGCAGCTGTGAACAGGAGAGCTATTTTTGAATTACGTATGCGACTTCGAAATCACCGATGTGACTAATAATCACCGATTTTCAATAATTCTTATTTTTGAATATCACTTGTGACTACCTTAGTCACGGATGTGATTTCATTACGAGTGCCCTCACCCACTCATAAACAAGTCATAACTGTGGAAACGTTATCTGTGTTTTGTTTAGAGAACATATTGACAAGTTTGAAGTTGATGTGTGTTGATTTTGAGTTGGATTAAAAATGTTTAAAATTTGTCAAATAAGTAAATATACACGGTTTTTTTTATCACCCTAGAAAATTTAAAGGACGCTTCACGACATGGTATTAGAATGATTTAAATATAAATAAAAAAAATAAGTCACTTATTTTTTTTATTTTTTTTTAAATACAAAAAACTAGAACTAGAGCAGCATATTTAGAGATTTTTTTAGTTTTTTTATATATTTTTTTTATTTGTCATTTCATTTTTTTTATATAATATTGGATGTGTCCTGAAGCGTCCCTAACATTTTCCAGGGTGATAAAAAAATAACCGTGTATAAGTTTAAAATCTTTTAAATTTGTGTCACAAACAAACTTGGACCAGTATTTTCTTATATTTTGGCCTAGTTGCAATGAATTTTTAGCCGTATAATAACCGGTATATACCGAAAACGGCTACATTCTGCGTGAAACCGAACCCTTACGTATATGTGTACTTTATCTATGTTGGCAGCTCTGCGTTCGACTTTCAAAAATAGGATATTTAGGAATTCGTGACTTCAAAGTCATCGCTGACTATTTAGTCAGCGGTGATTTCTAAATCGCATACGTAATTCAAAAATAGGTCTCCAGCTTCGGCGATATAACGTTACCCTGTCTCACACCTCGCTGAAGTCGTATTGGTTTCGAGTTCTGGTCCTGAAGACGGACTGACATAGTGGCGTTTTCGTACAATGACTTCAACACTTGGATGTACCGGTAGTCTATTTGGCACCTCTGAAGTGACCTAAGCACGGCCTAGGTCTCGACAGAATCGAAGGCTTTCTCATAGTCCACAAACGCCAAGCATAGTGGCAGATTATACTCCTCGGTCTTCTGTATAACCTGCCGCAGCGTATGAATGTGGTCTATGGTACTATATGTTTCGCTAAATTATAAGTGGGAGAGTCAATTTGACTGACTATTGGGCGTAGTAGACATTTGTCTTATGTACCTTAGGCAGACCATAAATCTTTGGAGGTTGAACGCTCTTGGGTCTGAAAAGGCGTTGGAACACATCATCCGCGAAAAGATTTTCATGATTTTTTATGACAGCGCGAATTCGCTTAGTGACTCTAGATGTCGGATTGTACGACACTGGTTTGTAAACTGAGTTATCACTAAGACGGTTCTGCATTTTACTAAAATAATTCAACGAATTCATCACTACGGTAGCGTTTCCTTTGTCAGCACTTAAATATCCTGGTAGTCGTGAAACCCGCGCTTTGAAACCCGTGAAGCCTTGGCAGTCATCCCGTGACCACGGCCTGATGCAATTCGGTCGAAACGTCGGGAAACAGTAAGTCAATATAGTTCCTTATTGTTTATCGCGAAATAAAAAAAAAAAAAAAAAAAAAAAAAAAGAAAAAAAAAAGAAAAGAAAAAGAAAAGAAAATAGACCCGAGTTAATTGTATTTAAAATGTGTACAAATCGCGGAAGTCTAATGGCAAATTACAGGTTTAGTTCAATGTCAAATCTTTAAGAAAATTTAATCAAATTTTCAGTTTGGGCTACGCTGCGACTCTGGGCTAGACACTAAAAAAACGGTTAATTAACAACAGAATTAAGAGGGCATAAAAAATAAACCAATACGTGGAATTGGGAACCTCCTACTTTTTTGAAGTTAAAAAAAGATAGGGGATTTAATCACTTGGCTTAAATCACCTGGATTTAATCAATTATCTTATATAACTCACGCTAGCAATTATTGTAAATTAATGTGAGGTATCAAAATTGTTATTATATTAAAAAGTAAAATGGAGCTACATCTGCCAACAAACTGTTATACAGTTTGGCAGAGTAAAGCGATTGTTGTTACATGGTTATTTACCTGAATAAACTATTATTATTAATATTATTCTGCCCGTGCGTCAGCTGATTTTACTAATTGCTTAGATACTCGTACATGTGCTACTAGTATTTTATACCTCGCCTCAACCTTGTATCGGCAGGGGGTTTCACTCCGCAGTCTAGGTACGTTTGGCCGGCATACCGGCCGGGCCGGTGCATGGCTGAGGGTTGCCGCTCAGCAAGCACGCTGGCCGCGCCGCACGTAATAATTTAATTTTTTCTCGGTAATTTCTGTAACGATAACTGCATATCGGTAAGTGGGAACCCTGCGCTCTTATCGCTCAATCAATATCGGGTCAGCGACGCGTGACGGAATTGGAACACTCGTGCTATGCAATAAATTTCAATTTCCCACGCAGTCAGATGAAGGTCGTAAGAGTAGGTACATTTTCATACCTAAACTTGGCTTTTTTCGAGAGTGATCCTTCTGTACTTTATTACTATTATTTATTCTGTGGTATCGGTGAGGTGAGAGGTGGAAAGTGCAGCGCGTATTCTCTTTCCTGAGTGCCTATTTTTGCATTTGACTTCCACTTTCACTTATTATTAGCTGGGTGGGATGCAATCATTTGCTTGGCCCTATATAAAATCCCCGCATTTAATGCCAATAACTTGTGACGTTTTCCGTATTCAATACTTACCTTCTTTTCAAAATTCTAAAAGAGACCTAAAAACTGGACCATGGATGTAATTGCTTGATTCCTTACAGGATGTCCAAAAGGCTGTCTAATCGAAATGACGCAATCACATTTTTGCAAGATATAGGGAAGCTTAAGGAAACCAAATCCTAATCTGGCAGGGCAGCCGGTTCGCCATTATAATATAGGCCTTTCATATGCCTTTTCAGAAGGCCTGCAATTTAAGATATTGCTGTACATTCAGCGAAGCTACTGTACCCTAATCCCTACTTATAAGAGTCCGGCCCGAAGGACCATTTTAAAAGTATTCAGTATTTTGTAAGGTTTTATTGCAAAGAAGATTCAATGTACATAGGTATGATAGGTAGTTACTATATGAAATGGTATCTCAGTTGCTGTTACGGTAATGTTGTTTCAATATTATGACATCACCGTAGCGGAATGAAGTAAACTTAAATGTAAACAAACTGATTTATTTGCTATTTAATGTCTTGTGTAATATCTTCTAATATATAAAAATGAAACGCTGTGTGTTAGTCTCGCTAAAACTCTGAAACGGGTCGACAGATTCTTACGAAATTTTCTGTGTGTGTTTGAAAAGCTGTACCTTTTTAAAAGGTACGGAAGGAAGGTTTAAAAGTACATTTGGATCCAGTAGGTGGCGCTGTAATCGCCGGGCAGGACAACGTCTGCCGGGCCCACTAGTTGATAATATTTATTAGCGTATGTTATTGTTAATTAATCTTTAAAATTACTTCTTAGTTGCGTTCTTTTTTATTCTGAAATTTTTATTTTAATGGAATAGTATTGCATACTGTCACAAAGGTGAATCTCAGCGGAATCTGATGGTTCTGCGGAAGCACTATACTACTTAAAATTAGAATTTTATAGACAAAGAAGTAGCTTTAAACCTTTTTCTATTTAAATTATTGTTAATCGCCAAGTTTTAAGAGTTTATTAATTTAAAATGGTTGTAATAGCTTTACCATATTTTAACATGCTAAATAAGCTTGTTCAATGTTGTTTTACCTGTAAATTTAGTTAAGAATATTAAGTTCAGCGATTAAAATTTATAGATCATAGTAAAAAATAAACATGTAATATAAATCCATACAAAATTGCAACCCCTATACAGATACCGATACCGAAGGGATGAACCCTTCAGGGTATTTTTTTTTTAAAATCGGTAAAGCCGTTTCGGAAGTGTTCGATAATAAATACAGTGACACGAGATTTTTATACATATATTAGATAACTAGTTGTGCCCGCGCAAACTACATTTCGCCAATTTAATTGTCAAAATAAATATCACGGATCATCAAAAGGGTATAAAAATAATTTATGACCTATTCTCAGACCTACCGAATACACTCATAAAAAACAGTGAAGCCGTTTCGGAGGAGTTTGGTTACAAAATTTCGGTCGCTAAGTATGAAAAAGAGATGAAAGTTAATTAACAAATATATAACACATCAAACACTAGAAAATATCTTAGGTTAGAACTAAAACACATAATTCAGAATTGAAAGATCAAAATTAACGAAAAAATATTGAATAAGTACTGGTTAAAAATTCTAGAAAAATCCGGAAAATAGTTATTTGTTATACATGAGTGCAAAGTTGCTTTTTAACCGCGTGCTCAACTTTGATGACCGAGCAAGCGAAGGATTCTAAAATTGAATCACGAGCCCAGCGAGTGATTCAAAATATAGAATCCTGAGCGTTAGCGAGGGAGTCAAAAGTGCACAAGGTGAAAAATCTTTGCACTCGAGTGCAACACGTAACTTTTCATCCCCCCTCAGCGAGGAAATTTAATGACTAAATGCAAAATAGAACATTTACAATCACAAGATACTTTTATTTCAGTTTAGGTACATATTTACTACAACATTATGATGGGTAAGTATTACAGACAAATATTTATATTACCTATGTATAACCAAATAATACCTTTTTTTTACTTATTTTCAAGTTTCTTATTTATAATAATACGACGTCAAAACAAAATGGCGCGCGCAAAGCAAATCAAAAACAAAAGTACACCAAGGAGGTTCAGAGTCTGAGTTTTTAACAAATTTAAAGAAAGTTGTATGATAAATTCGGCACCATGGAGATGGAAGTAAATAGGTTTAATGATGTTTTGAAATCACATACCTAGTTACCTGCGATGTTCTTAATTCAAATTTACTTTAACCTCAAGCGGATAAAAACGGCTTTGGCGGTCAGATATCGAATAGCAAAAATACTCTTTCCGAGATGGGGGGATGAAAAATATTTTATTTGATAAAAATACTTACTGACTTCAAACCAATTACGTCGGCAAGTGATTAAGAGATACAGACAAAATCCCTATCAAAGAGTCGAATCTAAAAATCTGAACGAGGCCGCATAATGAAATAATTGAAATCGAGTTACTAAAATGAATAGGGCGCAGCTCCACTGAATGCTTATCATTATTTTTAGTATGCATGAAAGTATTTTTTGTATCCATTTAATGAGTTGTGTGAAATATTTGTGATATATTAAGGAGTTATTTTGAATCTCTTAAAATGGCCAATTTCACCTATCTTAGCTTAGGAAACTCATAAGACGTATGCTGTCACATTTTGTCTTTAATGAAAAGAATGTAACAACATACCACCTAAGAGTATCCTAAGCTAAGATTGATAAGCTAAGCTTGCTAAGCTTGTAATGATACTTATAGTATTGAGTTTAGTCCTCAAATATGTTTAATCGTAATGATACTATTAAAAAAAAATAACACTACATGCTATACACTGTCATGGTACTTAATACTGTCTTTTATTTGCACGAGTAGTGAGTACTACTTAAATAAACTATACTTTTATAAAATTAAATAAAACTACACTTTTCGGAGTTAATTGCGTATATTTATCTTACACATTTTAATAATTTAGCCCAACGTTTCGAACACTTTGCAGCATTCGTGGTCATGGGATGACTAGACACCCACCAGCTTTAGTAAATCCGAAAAGTGTAGTTTTATTTAAATGTCATGGTACTGTTAAAAAAAGTATTCACATTTTCCTTAAGTTTAATTTCATTCATTAAGTATCTAAGTAGAATTAAGTTTATTAATATTAAATCGCAATAAGTGCACCAAAATAAGTAAAAGTAGTAAAAATCACTATAAGTGCACCAAACCTTGGTAAGTAGAGCGTCGGTGGCGCAGTGGAGTCGGCACTTGCCTTCCAATCGGGGGGTCGGGGTTCGAGACTCGCCATGTACCAATGTGTTTTTCGTTTCGAATTTCATATGTACATTTGTCTGACGCTCCTACGGTGAAGGAAAACATCGTGAGGCAACCTGCATACATGTGCGAAGAAATTCAATGATGTAAGTGAAGTCGACCAATCCGCACTGGGCCAGCGTGGTTAACTAAGGCCTAATCACCCTAATATAGGGGTAGGCTCGAGCCCCTCGGTGGGGACGTATATGGGCTGTGATGATGAAGTGCACCAATAATAATTGAATGACCTTGGACTCAAAGATTCAAACTTTCAAGAAAAGAGCGTATTCCTACCTTATGCCGGCAACGCACTTGTAACTCCTCTGGGGTTGCGGGTGTCCATGGGCGACGGTAATCACTTATCATCAGGTGATACGTTTGCTCGTTTGTTGCATTAAAAAAATTATTAATTTTCAGAGTAGCGACATTAAAACACTATCAAGCTTTTTAAATTTAAACTAAAAAGAATTAAAATCTTTAGCATTCTATTTTTGTTTCTTAGCTGTATTATTTATTTACTATCCTGAGATGATATCGAAATAAGCTGGACATCGCTTAGCATCGCTCCAGCGGCAACATAAACTTTACACGAGCGTTCCCAAATGCGGAATTATTAAAATGCTTTCCTGTTAACGAGTGGATTATTCAAAACGCCGGGCATGTATTTTTAATGAAATATAACTGGAAATTACGAGAACTGGATTTGAATGATACCGAGTACCATTTTTCATTTATGAATATATTTTTCTGTATTCATATTATTGTATTGCAATATTCTTTCAGCTTTTCATTTGTTGCGACAATAACGTAACTGACTTTGAGAATTTGATATAAAATGCAGTTTATTGGATTTTCCATATATGAATCGCAAGAAAACAAAGTTATTTTATACAACAAACAAATCTTATGTCTTGTGTTTTATGCTCTTAGCTTTTGTAGGTTCTTTTAGCTCTCTATTTATTTAAGTTGTTTCTTTTAACCGACTTCACAATTTGATTGTATGCTTTTTATGGTTGTTTCCTTAAAACTATGTTATTTATGAACCGATATGAAAAATTGTTTTTTTGTTTATAAGGGTATACTTCCCAATTGGTACGTATTGACTCTTAGTTGTACTCTGTCAAGTTACTTCAGTAAGCTGGAATTAAATTTTCTAAAAACCTTTAAATAAAAAAATACTATCCAAAAAATAACAACAGTCTTCAAAAACACAAAAAACTCAACAATAATATAAAAAAATGTTATGTTGTGTGCATTCTTATATTTTTTTTTACATTTCGTATTTTTGAAGTCAATTTTTGATTTTTTGTATTACATTTTTGTTATAAAATTTTGAAATATTTCGAATATAACCATAAAGTTTTATAAAATATTATCATAATAATTATTGCAAATGACTTTACTTGTAGCATTATGTTCACGCGAAGCTTAAAATGCACTTTAGTTTAAATAATTGTAAAAATCTGGATCTAATAACGATTTAGATAGGATACAAGTTTGTTAGTAAATTTTCCCTGATTCAATAGTTGCTGAAGTAATGCTTAAAACTCGTAAAAAATCATTATAAATGTAATTTATTTCCCCGTGTTCCCCAAGAACTTTGACATTTCGAAAAGTTTTGATTCGCTGACACTTCTGCCGAAGTTCTTTCAATTAATGTAAGAAATGACAGCTGGTGTCAGTCTCGGTTGTTTATTAAAGATTTTCCCTTTTGGGGCGTGGTCGACGCGAAACCCATCCAATATTTATCAGGGGGGCCGCCTTCCAACTGTCGCTGCCGCTGGAGCTCGTTTGTCAGAATAGCTTGAACCTCGATCTTCAGCTTGCTCGTTCGGGTAGGTACAGTCGCCAAAAACGAAACAATTCTGTTTTGCCGTAAATTAAATTTGTACCAGAATCTGAGGTCAGAATGGCTTTTAGCATCTACGCCATAAATTTATCACCCCCAAGAGACCGGAACTGCTTTCCGGGATATAGTTATCAGAAAATAGTTGATTAGCGAAGGATTGAGAGTTTCGATATTTATAAATGCCCTTTGTAGTAGCTAAGATAAGTCTTTCATCAATTTTTTTGCAATTATTACCAGAAATTTATAATTGAAGATTAGGGGACCGTATGCAAAAAGGAAAAAAGGAGATTTTTTTCCTTTTTCTACACAACATGGGCGAGTGAAAACTTGAAAAGTATAAGAGACACTTATATGTATAATGTTTTCCAAGAAGCTATATTAAACTTCAAAGGAGATAATATTCATATCATCGAGTGGAACAACTGTCATTATAGGACTAACTATGTAACCAGGAAAATCAGCTGATGCCAAATAAAAAAAAATCGATCAAGTAGGTATGAGAAAAAATACACCCTTTCTTTAGACATTGGCAGCTTTTAATATCTACAAAATCACCATATGGTAACCGGCAGTGCTCTGTGGATTACAGGTTATTAAAATGCAGCACCCACGCGCGGCTCCACAGCGTGGGTGGAACTTCGGACCACCTGGCGTGTAGACCGTACTCGCTAGGGTGGCAAATTCGTTCGTTTCTACACTACATTTTCTTTCGTGCAAACACACCCAATCGCAGTTACCGAACTCTTTAACCGAGCTTTCAACTGTAAAGATTTTGTGGAAAATTTTTTCATTGATAGGTACTTACTTTTAGTGGATCAGACAAATTCCGAAGCGTATTTTAGTGTCGATTGCGGAAATTGCGAGGGTATAAAAAATAGTTAATTATTGACGAAACTGTAGCATGTATCGATAGGGTTTATTGACTACTAGCTTTCCGCTTGCGGCTTCGCCCGCGTTATTACTGTTTTCCCGTGGGAATTTAATATTTTCCCGTAGAAAAAATAATTTTGTAGTCTATTATATAGAATACTGTTATTATATTTAGGAGCTCGGATAATAAATTTCATAGAAATTGGAGCAGATTTTAAATATTTGCCATAGAAACTTAGGGGTTGA
This sequence comes from Schoenobius gigantellus, assembly GCA_963935595.1. Lineage (NCBI taxonomy): Eukaryota > Metazoa > Arthropoda > Insecta > Lepidoptera > Crambidae > Schoenobius > Schoenobius gigantellus. The sequence goes on from OZ012552.1 coordinate 30,630,180, forward strand.
ATTCCAATAAACCATGAAACACGCGTTCAATGAAATGTTTTTTTAAGACTATGAATTTCAAGTTTTATCAAAATCGTTGCTAATTTGAAAATTTTTCCATACTAACTTGCAACCCCTATTTCATCCCTTTAGGGTAATTTTTTTTTAAATCCCTTCTTAGTGTGCGTCCGCATTTTGAATTAAAACAACTGTCCAAATTTCACGTTTCTACCATTAGCGGTTACGGCTGTGCGTGCGTCTATAGATGGGAACATCTCCTTTTTTTATATATATAGATGATAATAAATGAACAGTTTAGTCTTGATTAGATTTGAAATCTTTATTAATCAGTCAACAAACCACAATGTGTACCTACCCAAAACCATAAAGCGTAATGATGTGGTCATATGGTAAGAAAGTAAATCTAGTTTTACCTAATCTTTTTTATGATTATTGAATAATGTGCTCAAATATTTCTATAGGTTTTGTATTTTCTATTCGCTATGCTATAAGTAGGTACTTAATGAACCATTGTATTAAAATATCGCTCCATCTCTAATCCAACAGAAGATTACCATTATGAAAACGTAATCAGAGATCACGATTAATGGACAAAAAACTTTGACTCTTTATCATCAATCACAAATGTCTCAATTAGGTAGATGAAACGTTTGAGTTCTAATAATTTGTCGACGCTCACTCCCATAATGTCTTGTTGTCCTATTGACGCTCAAATATTTGGTTAACCTATTTCATTGCATCTATATCGGCGCATTTTCATATGTAGGCAGCTGACATGAATCGGGATTTCATATGTCAGATTTATAATAGTAATATTTTCTGGTATTCAAAGATGTTTAGAAGTAAAAATGGTACGCATTAATATTATCATGTTTAATCTTGATAACAAAAAATAACTTAGAGATACTCATAACAACCTACATTGCAAATATAATAAACACCATACTATATAAACTCCGGTTGTCAACTAGAAGTGTTTTTAGGGTTCCGTAGCCAAATGGCAAAAAACGGAACCCTTATATATTCGTCATGTCTGTCTGTCTGTCCGTCCGTATGTCACAGCCACTTTTTTCCTAAACTATAAGAACTATACTGTTGAAACTTGGTAAGTAGATGTATTCTGTGAACCGCATTAAGATTTTCACACAAAAAAAGCAATAAATTTTGGGGGTTCCCCATTCTTAGAACTGATACTCAAAATTTTTTTTTCATCAAACCCATAGGTGTGGGGTATCTATGGATAGGTCTTCAAAAATAATATTAAGGTTTCTAATATCATTTTTTCTAAACTGAATACTTTGCGCGAGAGACACTTCCAAAGTGGTAAAGTGTGTGTCCCCCCTCCTCCCTGTAACTTCTAAAACAAGAGAATGATAGAACTAAAAAATATATATGTATTAACTCTTTTCGGTCCCATTCTTCGAGTCGTACTTTGCGATCTAATTACATTTTATCCCTTGACATCCCGCCTCGGTCAACTCAGTTTTTGACATACTCGTTTCCTTCTCAAGCCGTCCGGCTATGGAATTCTCTCCCTGAGAGTATTCAGAGAGCGCGTACGCTAGATTCTTTCAAATCCCTAGTTCGTAGTCACTTCCTATCTACAATTCCTTAGCCACTATATTGTTAGATATGTAATTTCCTTCCCTATGACACGATTTTTATTTATTCCCATTTCTGCACCCTTCCCTTGCTAATTCCTTTCCCATATTTCCTATCTTAAGGTTGCCTGGAAGAGATTGCTTTATAGCAATAAGGCCGCCTACTTGTACATTTCTTCTTTTTTTTACATTTGTTTCTTTTGTTATATGTTTTTTGTGCAATAAAGAGTTTATTATTATTATTATTATATATGATGTACATTACCATGCAAACTTCCACCGAAAATTGGTTTGAACGAGATCTAGTAGGTAGTTTTTTTAATACGTTATAAATCGTACGGAACCTTTCATGGGCGAGTCCGACTCGCACTTGACCAGTTTTTTTTTAATAGTCATTGTCCGTTAGTAGTTTGAACCGTAGTTTTGTTTTAGGGCGTTCATTATTAGCAGCAATGAATATTAAGTATTCGGAGTTCAGTTCGTAATCGGAGCTACATAATTAGGCGGGGCATAGCTTATGTGTCTAGTTAAAGATGTTTTCATAGTCTCTGATGTACCTTATTTGCGTGTAAGCAATCGGACTGAACAGGTTAACATGAGCTTCAAAAACCTGCAGTTTTATAAATAAACTCACGTTTCCCCGTACAGATAAACGCTTGAGGTAAGTCGGGATGTGTACGCAGCGCTTTAGAGGCGCGTCTAACAATAAATAGGGTGTAATTTGAAAATTAATCTTTAACGAGTACGCGCAGCCAGCGTTTAATAAAGCGATTTGGAGCTGCGCCAATGATCGTGAGAGCCAATACGATTGTTCCGCGAGTGCCGGCTTAATTTCTTTGTTACGGTTATTACCGTTGAATTTACTAGGATTTTCTCGCTAGTTTTCTACTATTTCTAAGGTGTCTGTGGTGGTAGTGTATCGTTTGTATTTGAATCGGGATTAACCAGTTGTTTTCGTAAAGCTTTTCGTGTTTGCAATTCGTTCTTAAGCTTATTACAATATGTTCCTATTCTCTGCTTTAAATATTATCATTAAAGGTTATGAAATCTCATCATCAATTCAGTCAAGAGACGCTCACTCTTGGACATAGGCCTTCCCCCAGGGATCTTCGAACCGATCGTCCTTTACCAGATCGTCGGTCCACCTTGTGGCAGGCTTACTAATGCTACATCTCCCGGTACTCGGCCACAACTTGAGGACCTTTCCACCCCAACTGCGGGCATCCGTCCTGCGAGCTGTGTCTTGCCCAGTGCCACTTAAGGTGGCAATACTTTGAGCTACGAGTATGTCGGTGACTCTCGTTCTTCTACGGACCTCATAATTACTGATGCGATCGCGTAGAGAAGCGAAGCATAGCTCTCTCAGTTGTCCTTTGAGTGATATTGAGCCTTCTTATGAGACCTATTGTAAGTGGACACATCTCAGTTCCGTACGTCATCACTGGCAACACGCACAAATTGAAGACTTACTTTCGTCTTGAGAAAAAGTCGTTTAAAATCTACTCATAATGATTTAAAATCGACATTTTTTTAATGTGGCAACTGATTGAACCAAATGTGTGTGTATTGCTGGTTCTGTTTACCGCTATGGCCACTGTACTAGACTAGAACACTTACTTACCTATATTCAGTTCTACTTTTAGCTCAAAAGACCTCTACAGGCTTACGTCAAACAATTTGAGAAGAACATAATGTCTAAGATGTTTAACATTTATATATTTAATTTACTATGCTCTCTGATAAAATGCTCAGAACCTGCTCAGAATGTAGGATAGCTTGCGCAAGAAAAAGAGACGAGAAACTCGGAATTTGTAAAATTGTAAAATAAAAAGAGAGATCTTTTTGAAACATAAAAGAGATACCTTTTTTATTTTCTCTTACAAATCGACAGCATTATAATATAGCAATTAAACAATATACAAACAACAAATATTACAGTTAATAAAATATGTATCCTGTTAAATATAAGGTCCTCTCATGGACGTCAAATCATCATATTTTTTTAAGTGAATCAGAGGGCCGTTCTTATAACTCATTTGCAATCCTTCATCATATACGATTTGATAGTACTGTTTTCTCCCAATTAGTACTATATCAGCAATCAGCACAATCACTTTTACTTTTACTGCACGACAATGCTGATTGTACCTAGGTGGATCTGTCCGAGGAACTTCGCGACAAGCTGGAGAATCTGCAAAATGTGGCCATTAGATTCATTTTTAATTTATGAAAATTCGACCATGTTTCTTACTATCGCTCTCAACTCAAATAGTCTCCAAATTCGACAGCGTAAAGACTTACAATGTCTTGTCACTCCTTTACAATGTTTTGTTCCATCCAACGTCTCCAACTTAAGTCTCATTTCTCTTTTCGGCCCAATTCTTTGAGTCGTACTCTGCGATCTAATTACATTTTATCTCTTGACGTCCCGCCTCGCTGAACTCAGTTTTTGACTTACTCGTTTCCTTCCCGTGTCACTCAAACCGTCGCTAGTGCTTCACTGACTTTATAATAATAACTATTTTTTTTTTTTTTTATTACAATTACAATCTATATTCTAATACGTTCAGCATTTTGTCAACATCATCTTCTTCCAACGTCGTCTTCCTAACGGTCACGGTGAAGCTTGAACAAAAATTCGTTTTACATATCAAGTCACACAATTCGATATCGAATGTCGATCAATCGATCAGTTACTGTGTCATCTCTGTTGCGTTGCATCGACAACGTGTCCATCATTGTTTCTCGACAGTGATTCACATTGTCCTGAATATGTGTGATTGTCGTAAAAATGTGTGACAATCTCGTACGTTCACATTAGCTACAGTGATACAAGTCGATGCCCCGCAACGGAGATCGGGGGGGCTATTGTTTAAGAAAAAATCTGTCGTGATAGCTTACAATATGACAGTCGCAGCCCATCCATTACTCCTTTATAAAAGGAAGTCGGTTCAGAGTATTATGTTTACAGCGCAATGGCTCTCTAATTATAAGCGATCGTGATAGATTTTTTCTTAGACAATAACCCACCTGGCGGGTGATTTTGTAGCTCATCGGCAATCGGCCATCGTATAGATTTGCGAATTCTGTTTGACCAAAACTGATTTTTAATATGTTTAACATTCTGCAACGTCGTCGTTTGAGTGATCTTGGTATATTTGTTGAATAAATCAACCAATACTTATAGCTAACGAACATAATTCCGCTTTTCTTCATTAAGTCGTCCAGTTTGAAAACGACTGCCGATCAATCGATGAGTAACAAAATAACGGCCTGATTATAGTAAAGTAAATAAATGAGGCTTGATTACAGTAAAGTAAATGCGGAAAAATCTATTCGTTCATCACAGCCAATCTAGTCCTTAACTCAGACATATCCAAATAGACACTTTTAAACTTCTGCGTTGCATTTTAAATTACTGAAACTTTTACGGGATTAAAACGCGTTTGGTACCTTATTTTGGCTCCGACGTCAAAAACCGCCAGTCTAATAAATCGGCGATTGCGGAGCATCTTTTAGAAAAAGGCGCAAATCACTGGATTGAGTTTCACTGTACGCAAGTCCTTTCCACTGATCGTCACTTTTATTCAAGAGTAGTACGAGAAGCGATTGAAATCAGAAAAAATCCATATAATTTCAATCGGGAAGATGAATTTAAACTGTTAACAGCTCGGAATCCGGTGTTTGCAAACACAAAATCTCCTTTTAATTCGCAGTCGGTAAACCTCCAGAATACGACTATCGTACGACATAGGGACACTGTTAGTGTTGTGTGCGGGGGTAACTGGAGAAATAGTGTGACGGTGGAGGAAGATTCTTCATCGGACACTGAGACATCGCTGCTACAGTCAGCCCGTGACCACGGCCGGTGAAACCTGGCCGAAACGTCGGAGCCAAAATAATATATCAAACGCGTTTTAATCCCGTAAAAGTTTTAGTAATACAAATAGAGATTTGAGAATATGTAGTTGTTAATTTATGAGATTTCATTAGGAATTTTCGCTTATACCTAAAAAATAAAACTTTTTTCGTTATTTCTATTGCGCCTATGATTCTTGGAAAACGTTGTTCTCCAAATGCCGTGGTCATCTCGCATTCATACTTTGCCAACTTTCTAAGTATCGGATTTGTTACTTTTTTCAGAAATATTTTACGAGTTTCTTGAATGTTAAATTGAAGTTGTTGCCTTGTTAGTACGTAAGTGTTCACGAAATTCAGGTGACTCATTGCTTTTAGTATAAAAATGAAACTAAACGAGGCATTTAAATCAATTTATCAATCGTGTTGCTTTTAGTTGCTAAACATTGCATCTGGTCGCATATATTAAAATTAAAAAGAAAGTATTCTAAATAAATAAATCTAACAGGTCACTGATTCACTGACCAATTATGAAATCCCGAAGACTGTTTGACCTATGGATATGAAATTTATCACGTAGGAAGATTTTTAGCAAGCGGCGTCAGATTAAAAAGGATTTTAGGAAATTTTCCGTAAAAATATAGGATTGGGGGTGAACATTCGTAAAGAATTCATTTCTCGACGCGATTTAAGTTAAGGGTGGAGTGCTAACAAGTTTTCACTATTATCTGTATAACATTTCTATTTCTAAACTATTAAATAAGTGGATTACACTAACTTCGAAACTTAATATACATTTCTTTGCTTTTTATTTCTCATCATTTGTGTTTTGTTTTATCGTTAAAGTTTCCTCTACATCCATCCTTATACTCGTATATTGTACACAATTGCTTTCTCTTAGGACAGCAAGATCAATATACACGGTTATTTTTTTATCACCCTGGAAAATTTCAGGGATGCTTCAGGACACATCCATTATTATATAAAAAATAAAAAAAATAAAATAAAAAAATAAAATAAAAAAATTAAAAAAAAATAAAAAAAATCTCGAAAAATCCTGCTTTCAACTAAGGCAGCATTTTTTGGATTTTTAAAAAAATTAATATAAAATTAAGTAAGCGAGTAATTTTTTTTATTCATATATAAAACATTCTAATACCATGTCGTGAAGCGTCCCTTAAATTTTCCAGGGTGATAAAAAAATAACCGTGTATATGGCCAATTTAACCAGAATCTCATAAGTAGATAGGTATTGTAAATAGGTGACAGAAAGTGACAAATAAAATATAATATAGTAGACGTTGTGAAATATAAACTCAATGTATTTTTGAGAATTAACGTTAATTCTATTGTCACAACTTTCATAATCTCAATCGCATAATTCTTATTGAATTCCCATATAAGTTCTGGTTACCCAACCGTCTTATGCATTTGGACTGTTTCCAAAGAAAACTTTGTCCAGTAGGAATGGCACTCTAGGTCTGCCTGTTATACAAGACAATGGGAGAAGTTTGAACTTCACGCGGCTCAGAGTATTCTGGTCACTGAGTTCACCGCGTGACCTTAAAAGCCTTAACGTTGACTGGATGCCGAAAAATAGGTTTTTGGGACTTGTTGTTGAGATTTCTATTGTTACATACAAGGTTTCGGGAAAATTATTATAGCCTAGGAACTTTCTAATATTTTTGAAAAAAACTCAATATCAGGCCAGTTTTTTATAAACTGCGTCTAAATATGATTTTAAGAGACTATATTTTTGAATCCAATAAAATTAAGCACTGGAAGGTACCAAAAAAAAGTTATACCCCGAAAAGAATGCCAGTTTACAGCAAATATGCTATCACGGATTTGATCGTTAAAATGTGTTTATGTTCACCATTTCTAAGCACCCATATCGAAATCCACAATGATTTAAATCGGGAAAGTAGCGTTTTAGTAAGAAGTCTGTTGTTTTACAAGCTGTGCCATATACTGTATGAAAATAATAGTAGCAGATTTTTAAAGGTAATTTTCAACAACGCGTTATGTTTTAATAAAGTATAATTTAAAATCCATCATTGTTTTTATTTGGGTAGTAGGTAATTTTAAATCACGTTTTTAAACAGGCAGCAAAAAAATAGCAATTATAATATTAGGTAGACTTTTAATATGGAGCATACATAACATTAAGAATCATAAAATCCACCGAAAATTGCATTATTTTCACATGTTTCTAAATGTAAAAAAACAGATTAGAACTTTAACTCTTTACAATAAGTATCATTCTAGAACGCGGCCCGCTCATTCTGTACCTTCAGTGAAAAGTGATGTAGATAAGTCGACTTGTAGCGGTATTTACGTTAGCCATATTTTAATAATCTCCAAAAAATCCTCTATTTTTTTGTCTAATTCCCATGTTCCTAGTGTTCAAATGGTAAAGTTACTTTTTCCACGAAGTGATTCAAATCTATTTGTATTTTTTTTTTTTTTTTTTTTTTTATGGATGGCCCGGCAAATGACCTCCTCCCGCCTGATGTTAAGCGGTGAAAGAGGCCCAAATGAGTTGACAGATAGAGTAGGGACGACATCCACTCTCCTACCTGCCCGCCCCTTGCCGGCCCAAAAGATGCTTTTTCACGTCTCTTTTGAAGGAACCCATGTTGTAGGATGGAGGAAACACGTGCGCAGGTAGAGAATTCCAAGTGTGGGATGAACGACAGAAGAAGGAATCTTGGAATTTCTTGGTACGGTGTGAAAAGGAGGACACAGTGTACGGATGACTCCGAAGGCCCTTACGCGTGTTTCTGTTAAGGAATGGAGAGGGAGGGATAAGGTTAAAGAGCTCCTCAGAGCATTCCCCATGGAACATTCGGTAAAAGGCGCTAAGAGAGGCGATGTCACGACGAAGTTGTAGAGGCTCGAGGGTGTTAGTTGCCTCTACATCGCCAATTATGCGAATAGCGCGACGCTGCAATCTGTCCAGAGCATCGAGGAGGTACTGAGCGGAGCCGTCCCAAAGGTGCGAGCAATATTCCACGCAAGACCTAACCTGAGTTTTATACAACAAGCATAGTTGGTCCGGCGCAAAATACCTACGCACCTTGTTCAGGACACCGAGTTTCCGTGAGGCAGTAGTTATGACGGATTCGATGTAGTCTCTGGGGTTCAGATCGCAGCGAATGTTCATTCCGAGCAAGGTGATGTTGCTCTGTGTGTGAAGGGTTGTGCCCTGAAGAGAAGGAAGGGGGAGGAAAGGTGACCTTTTCGCCGAGAACACGCACACCTGTGTTTTCTTAGCATTGAACTCAACAAGATTGTTGGAGCCCCATTCGGAGACGAGGTCCAGCGTCCTGTTGAGCTCAATGATAAGATTCTGCCTTTCCCTACCAATATCACCACGAGCAGCCCCCGAGGCTCCGTGATATCCCCCATGCACTGTACTGTCGTCTGCATAGCAATGTATAGCTCCCAAGGAAAGCATATCATTGATATGCAGAAGAAACAATGTGGGGGGTATCTAGGTATTTGTAGGTAATTTTTGTGTAGTGATTGTTTTCAATTTAAAACATAGTGAACCGAATCGATGTTTAAGTTTTTGAAGTGTTTATTGTTATAAGTCAATTTAACACATTTTATACAACATTGTTTTGTACAAGAACTTCGGTGAATAGTGATTTAATTCAACTTATAGCATTAAATACTAATCTGATCAAAAAAAATATGTTGGTGAAAAGTAATAAAAATATAATTGTTTAAGCAGGAAATGAGTAATGTCCTAATATGTTAGACCTAAATGTTACGCAGCGTACTCTGGATGTCTTGCAGGTAGTAAAGTTTGCTTATTTATCTTGAACGATGAGAAATTATCAATTTATTCAAGGCGACATTATCTTTGGTCACTCCAGAGGTACCTAATAGATCTTTCGGTCGCTACATCCAAGTGCTATAGTCATTGTACAAAAACGTCAGCATATGCGTTCAGGACCATACCTCAAAATCAATACGATTTCAGCAAGGTACGAGACAGGACGACGTTATATCCCCGAAATTATTTACAGCTGCGCTAGAAGGTATGTTCAATATGTTCATGATTTTGAACTGGAAAAGACTCGGCATCAAAATAAAAGCCAAGTAGATGACTCACTTTCGTTTTGCTGATGATATCTTAGTCATTACTAAAACCTGAGACCTTTGTATAGATTACCAATATGTGGAGCCTTAAACCATTAGAATCCGACAGGACGACTGGCGCGTTGGGGGTGTAGATTGTCGCCTTATAATTGAATTGTTGAGCATAGTAGTGGATCTCACAACGTCGTGTCGGATGCACTTTCACGTTCTGTACTAGTGGCAGACGAAGACATACTTACATCCAACGATGATTGGTATAATAAGTCAGGATAAGATAAAAGTTATCTCGAATTATATGTGTGTGTTACCTATGAAGTTAAAAGTTATTCCATAGAGCCTCTTTCAATTAAAATCAATTCTATTTATTCATAACGAATGTACATTGTGTCGAATAATAATAATAATATAATTTATGTTAACAAATAATAATAATTTACTGAAATTGGAAATTACAATGTTCACAATAATATTGAATAACTATATCAAAATTCTTATGTAGGTATTTTTCATAATTTAACAGAAGTCAATCTAATCATTCATTCACTAGATCTACAAAATTCGTAATCAAAAGAATAAATGTTGGTTTTGCTATACTTCATTCCAGATAACATTAAAAAGAAGTAAAAATAGGTTCTTTTAAAGGTGCACATTTTCAACTCATTGTGTTAATTGTGTTATTTAATTACGCTTTTATCAATTTATACGTAAAATGTAAAAACACAGCCATTTAAACAATTACCTACATAAAAATAAAATTTTTACTATTTATATTATAAAAATACTCGTTCGAAATATAAAATATTACTACAAACCACACTTGGCTCTGTTAAAGAACCCAAAGAAGCAGAGGTTTGCAACCTGCATAGATTGGAACGTTGAGGTATGGTATAATGCTACCAAACTAAAAGTAACGGTGTTCGATGACACAGTTGGCGAAATTATGACGTTTTGATTTTACTGGATGGATCATTGTATCGCTTGTCATCAAGGAACGCGCCTTGCTTGACAATCTTGACATTCTCTTTGTTTTTTGGTGATGCACGTATATTATTACGCATGATTTTAAATTGTCTTTTAAAATCATGCGTAATTTATTTAATTTTAAATTGTCTTGTTGTAGTTGTTTTTTTGTTTTGAATTATAAAATGAGTGATCTGGGTGCGGGCCCTAGTGGCTCTCAAGCCATTCAACAGAACATCATGGTTAACGTCAAAAAATACACCATTTGTAGACACTGAAGTAAGAGCTGAACTGCTGTTAAAAGTAAATGAAAATAAAAATCAGTATCAGAGTTATGTTGTGGATGAAATGGCAAAAGGAAAGGGAGTTACATATACGGCTTCCACCATATCATTGTGAGCTCAATCCTATTGAGCTCATATGGGCACAAGTTAAGGGCTATGTAGCCAGGAAAATTAAAATGTTCAAGCTCAATAAAAATTAAAGATGCTCAAATAAAAGATTTGCTACCAGAAGTATTATCTACGAAAACCCCAGCGAGGTGGCAAGCATGTATTTCACATACATTAAAAGAAGATGATAGATTTTGTCAGTTGGATAATATCGTCGATAATATGGTGGAGCAATTTGTAATTAATATAGGGCATCATCATCTTCGTTGTCCTCATCTGGTGAAGAGAGTCATTAATTTAAATAATATTTTTAATATATTGTATAATTCGACCCAGTTCCAATATTTGTAGAGAGCAGCACAAATAATAATAAAAGGTTACCATTACACTCCAGATTATCTTTGTAATACATATAAGTAGGTATATCAAATATGATTATGATATTTTATTATTATACATGACATGAAAAGGTTTTGAAACCCTGCTTCTTTCCGCTTCTTTTTTTAATGTTATCTGGAATGAAGTATAGTATATAAATCACTTTTATGTATCGACTGGTATACTAGGCTGTGCTTGACTATATTTAGTTTAGGGGTATATTTATGAATAATGTCTTTCCGTCTCATATTCTCTGTTCTAGTTTTTTCGTCAGGCGTCTCATACTCATAAATCGCCAGATTTATCCACAAAACCAAAATATACATGTAGGGAACAATCAAAATCTCGAGCTTAAGGAAATGCTCTCGGTATGGTTATTGTTGATAAATGCGGACAATAAATGTTCTGTTTACTGTTTTATACAGAACGAAGGTTTTAGTATTTATGTATGTACCTATGTAATGTAACTACTGCCCCAACACAAAATGCTGTAACGCAATCTCGACTCCACCAAGGCATAATATACGAGCTTAAGATGGTTTACATCTGCTTCATCTTGAAGACTACAGAGCACATATCAGGCCGAACTTTTTCTACCTTCCATATCGGATAACTCATCGTTCTAATCACACATAATATAATACTAAAGTACTCCAGTTAAGATCACAATTCCAGTGAAGGTTAAAGATTTTACACTGGAAGTTGTTGACAAGTATTTTTACTTGGCCTAGACAGTCCAGTTTGGTAAGTTTTAACTTCCAGAAAGAAACTAATTGACGAATACAAGCTGGCTGAACAGCGTACTGGAAGTTACGCAGCATATTCTCAGCCCATCTAAATAAATAAATATATCCTACGACGGCCCAGTGCCTATCAGTGTACAAAAAATACTTTTAAGTTATTAAATTCACGATTAGCTATGTTAATAATACTTTTCTAAGAATTCGCCTGTGGAATGATCTCCTCTATCACATCCATGCGTCTGATGTAAACTCACATTCAAGAGTTCAGATGTTTAGTCTCCTCTTTGAAATCGTCAACAATACAACATTCAGAATACCAACATTTGCTTCACATACATAATTTTATAAATTGTATAAATGTCTAGGAGAAGATATTTAAATGTAAATTAACGAATAAGTTCTTAATATATCGCTTATCTTACCGCATCTCAGGTAACAGTAAAATATATAAGGAAAAAAATATTGCTTCACATAATTTTTGAGAAACACAAGGACCAATGAAAATTAATTATAAATAAAAATAACATTAGTTACAATTTGTTGAACTTTTTTTTTATAAGACTGTGTTTATGTTGTTTTTATAAGTAAATAGCCGTTAACACCTTATAACTTTACGAGTAAACTAATTTTTATTTCATCGATTTTACCCCTATTTTTTTATGGAGGCCCGGCAAATGACCTCCTCTAACCTCCAACCTGATGTTAAGCGGTGAAAGAGGCCCACATGAGTTGACAGATAGAGGACGGACGACATCCACTATCCTACCTGCCCGTCCCTTGCCGGCCCAAAAAATGCTTTGTCACGCCTCTTTTGAAGGAACCCATGTTGTAGGATAGAGGAAACACGTGCGCAGGTAGAGAATTCCAAGTGTGGGATGAACGACAGAAGAAGGAATCTTGGAATTTTTTGGTACGGTGTGAAAGAGAGGATCCAATACAGTGTAAGGTTGACTCCGAAGGCCCTTACGCGTGTTTCTGTTAAGGAATGGATTAGGTTAAAGAGCTCCTCAGAGCATTCCCCATGGAACATACGGTATATGGATACCCCATGGAACTATATTCATTTATAAGTTATTTTCTCATTAAAAATTTTTCTTTACGGGTAACTGTCTATTTTGTCATTAAACAAATAAAAAGTTGAAGGTTTAACCGTAGCAGACTCATTTACACAACTTTAAATACCAGAGCTTTATAATAGATGTTATCAAATTAATGTCACTGATTGATTATACGACTTATATCATTTTACACTAACGTATTAAGAACATATCCTGGAATCAGCTCTACTTGTATGTATCCACTTTCACAATGTTATTTATTACGAAAAAATAGTGTTTACTTATGTAAGTTCAAATGCATTTACAATAGCTTAAAATAAACGGCACACGAGCATAGCTAACAGTAATTAAAATTTCTTTTGAAAGATTCAATTTAAAATAATTTGCGGCAGTTAAATTACCATATTTTAATAACATTCGACACGTCAACATTTGACGTGAAAATTGATAAATGTTATTATAAAACTATTAACACAAAAATATAACAAAAATTATTATGTGTAAAATGATACAATTATTAATTTTTCTAAATATATCCAAATCTATAAAATATTTTTCATTTTTTTTTACAATATATCATTTCAAGCATTATTGTTTATTAACTGCCATCATTAGTTTTCATTTTAGTGTAGTAGTATAAATGTATTTTTTTTAAATTGTCAAAACTTTAACGGCTGTTTTCTCAAAAGTATGTTTTTAGAGATTAAGGCTCGTATTAATAAACGCGTCTCAAAGTTGAGATCGATCTTAAGCTGCCGTTTTGACGTTTAATGTATGGAACATCTGTCAAAAACGGTATCTTAAGATCAATCTCATACTTGAGATGCAAGTATTAATACGAGCCGTATCCCTTTTCACTGAAGGTACTGATTTGTTGCGTTCTCTCCTTGCGCGGGGGCGCGCTTACATCGCGCATCGGAAGCGGAACCTACCTACTTCACAGCAAAGCTACTAAGTTTATTTATATTATTTCTTTATGTTTTTACGGTGGATTTTAATTTATAACAATATAACTTGACACTTAAATAAAGTCTTCTTAGGTTTTCTGACAGCTATATTTTTGCACTCGTTTATTATTGCCACTAAAGTTATTTTTGTTAGTCATATATTGTTTGTGGTGGATTTAGTAAAATATAAATTAAGGGACGTAAATGAAACAAAAGTATACCATTACTGAACTGATAGCATTTTTAACATTAGTATTACGAAAGACTTTAAGTGTTACGTAAAGAGTTTTTAAGTTTAATTGTTTTTCATTTAAAAATAAAGGAGGATTATATACTTTCAAGAAAGATAATTAATAAGGCTATTTAAAGGTAAATAAAAATTACTTATAGTTTTTTAGTTGTTTTTTTAAGGAATTTACATAGCTTTGTATAATTATTTTTTGATTACGCTGTAATAAATATTGGTGGATTACCAATTAATTATTTAATAAACTAACGCATCTTATTAATGATGAAAAAAAAATTCGGATTAGATTTAATGTTGAATCGTCCATACAGCGAAATAGTTTGGCTCTCGGACTATTAATAAAAATATAGCAAGCGATCGTATTATGTACAAATAGAGGTTAAGTTTTCATTTCATGATTAATAGTTTGTTAGTGTTTTTAGGGTTCCTTGCCTCATAAGGAAAGACAAAATTCTTATAGAAACACTATAATATATAAAATAAAACAGCCTTTACTATTTTTTGATTGAGTCAAAATTAAATAGCTCATTATCAAAATACTTCTTCGTCTTCAAGATATTTCGAGATACTGTCCTCGCAAACTTTCGAAATATGACTGAGATATTTTGGTATATATGTTACGAGTAATGTTAGAAAATTCTGTAAACTTAGGATTACTTGGGTAAAACTAGTATTACCCCCCCCCCCCCCCGAGAGCGAAATACTTAAACTGAAATCTGTAGGTTAGGTTAGGTTAGACATTGTGGCTATATATAACGGAGTGAGCGAAGCGAGCGGGGCATATCAAACTGCATGCTGCATGCTTGCTTGCGCTGTAGGCTTGTCTGTATGCTTACTTGCATACTTGCTACTGACTTTACTCAAAAGACTTGGGTAATATTACTTTTACCCGAGTAAACCTAAGTTTACTGCATCTTTTGGCATTACCTATATTTCCTAAATATCCGTGTTATAGATATCCAAGTTTTCGGATATTATATTTATGTAGATGAGATTGGTGACCTTACACTATGTCCACAATCTCATGCGAGTAAATATAATTTGGTGACGTGAATCTTGAAAGTCACTTTGTCGATATAACCCCAGTAAACCCCAATACGAAATAATCACACGGGTGTATGATTGATGAATGAAAACACGTATGTTTTGACAATCAAAAGCCAAATAGGTGTGTTTTATTTTTGACTAGTCCTTGCGTTGAGGGGTTTTGAGGACATGTGTCGTCTACTAATGGAATTTACCGTAATCAATCACGCTCTTCTCGGGGAGGTCAGTATTCCAAGCGAGTGGTAGACTCAAATTTTGATGCATTAATTAATTTTTCATAATTCGTTCTCTCAAAATGTGCCCAAACCTGCTCAACACATGCAATATCAATCGAATTTACATACCATAGAATGTAAGTAAATTTGAAAATCGATCGAGGCTGAATGTAACAATTACTTTTTCATATTTTACCAATTACTATTTAAAAAAACTTGTGTAATTTCCTCGCATGGGTGATAAAGAGCAGAGTATTCACCTCGAAAGTAAACTGCCAATTGCGTTTGGGCATGTGACTGTTTACATGCTATGCTAAACAATCTACAGTTATTATAAAGTGGAAAGATGTGTATGTTTGTATGTAACAAACAAACTAAAAAACTACTGAACCGATTTCAAAAATTCTTTCACCATTAAAATGCTACATTATCCCTGATTAACATAGGATACAAAATTATTTTGCATCCTACGTATCCTACGGGAACATATAAAATTCTCAGAGGAAAACAAAAACAACGCGGGCGAAGCTGCGTAATGCCGTTCGTCTGTACGCCTCTGCAAAGAGTTGGAAAACTGGAAACAGGATGGAAAGAAAAAAAAATTGAGTATTCAATGGCACAACATAGTATTACACATATATAAAAGAGAAAATAAAAACAGATAGATGTGCCACGAAAAAGGGCAGTTGCAAACACTCGCTTCGTTTTTTAATCATATATTTTTATGAATTTTTCACGATATCACCAACATACACCCTCATTACTTTAAATGACCTCATCTTTTACACATTCTATTAACATGCAACCACTATAGTGCACGGTGGGAAGCTTAGGGCTACTACCACATACAAATTTTATTAGCCTGTGATGACAAAAACGTTTTTATTTTATATGAATAGTTGAAATAGCGAAATAAATTACCAAAAACACAAAAACAAGGTGACTTTATAGTTTTTGTTACAATTTTCATCGAATAATCAAATTGATTAAGGATACAGAACAGCTAAATAAAGCAGCCTTTGCTTCGTTAAGACTTGTTATGTTGCTACGGTATGCCGTAGCTGCTACGTTAGCTACGTGGCTGTTACGCGAGAGCTACGGCTACATTTCGTAGGCTAACTACATTTGCTTGCATTCGTATACGCCTCAAATAACAATAAAAGAAATAACGTGTTTAATAAAACAGAATTATGCGTTTATATGCCCTTGCATACAATAGTTTTCTTTCTTATAATTTAAAAGGTAACATTTTTGTTAGTTGCTGCTAACAAATGACAAAGTTCTTTTATTTATTTATTCTTTATGTACAAAAGAAGTACAAAGGCGGACATTTCATTTTCACGTATCTTTTCTTTTTACTCAAATTTTTAAACTCGTACATCTTATAATCTTACCCTTATTAGTTTCAATATTTATCCTGTCTCACTTGCCCGTTAACTCTAGCTGAGTCGGTAGACTTTTTTAAAATTAAGATTTTTGATATCGACCAATCCGCACTGGGCCAGCGTGGTTGACTAAGGCCTAATTACCCTAACATAAGGTAGGCTCGAACCCCTCGGTCGGGACGTATATGAGCTGCGATGATAAAAAAATATCACTATTACTGCAAAACTCAAAACAACAAAAATTTCTCTCCTCTCCCACTAAATTTAAAGTCAGTATTTATCAATTTGAGTTCTATATTCACAGCATCTGCTAAAAGAACTGATTCCATAATAGAGAGTGTTCATAGTGAAAAAATCTAACGAGAGACAATATCCGTTGTGTCTGCGAGATGAAAGAAGCTAATTGAAAAAGCAAACGGTCCAGTATTGTGCCGGGCTAATGTTTCCCCTTTCACAACAACAAAGGGGTAGCAGTCTAACATACTAGCAACTGTGATGTAGGTTGGAGTTGCAAGAGTATTAGATAGGGTTCAGTTAACATTTGTATGAATGACAATATACACTCACTTGTTAAATGAAATTGTCATTTATGTAACTTTTAATAATAGTAAAAAAGATACACCTACAGGTATTATGAGTTCACCTCTAAGCATGTACGTAAACATCTCGAGACATCCCAGACCTCCAGAAGATTTTTTAATTACATTCTTGATAATTCTTTATTGCTTTCATTTGTGTTAAACAAATAAGTCGTAGGTTTTTAGATTAAGCATTAAATTTACAATTTGTATTGTAGATTATATATTATTAAATTACATTTAATCCTTAATCTTTATGCGTTGTTCGCTTACTTGTTATCACGATACAGATAAATCAGTGGAAGTATGGATACCTACGACAATATTACTATGTGAGTCGTCTTTACATTCAGAAAATAGTAAGTAACACATTTTCCACCACTCTGTATGATTTCTCATATTTTTTGTGTTAATTTTCGTAAAAACTAGTTTATATCAAACACGGGCATACATACGACATAAAACTTTACAACATTACATACAACATATTTGATTTTTTTATGTAAATTAAATTTATGTATGAAATAATTATAATAAAAAGTAATTATAATTAATTTGTCCTATATAACCTGTCATAATAGTGTTATTGTTTTAATGAATAAATTTAACGGTTTCGTAACAAAAGAAAAAATTCAATTATGCAGAGTTACGCATATCTATGGTAGGCGGGATATCCGCATAATTTTGCCTCATCCACTATTTTTCCTGTTCCGTACTTGTAATACCAATGAATATGTGAATTCGGAGTTCGTATACTTGTAATACTGATGTTAAGAATTCGGAGTCCGTAGCACGATAAGTGTAACTTGATAGGGTCGTTACTGAACTCTGTATGTGAAAATAATAATATTTACATTTTTCTTCTATTTGCATAATTTGCAATTCTTAATAAATGGTGTATGTACATAAGGTTTAAATTATACATTGTTTTTCTGTATTATTTAAGTATAACAAACAGTATATCGAACAATCTTCTTTTAAGCTCTAATATAATCATTGGTGCTGTAGAATTTTAGCTTTGTATTTTTTGCACATATTGCTTAATATTCGTTCTACATATGTCACTTGTTTTTCTTAGTTTATTACAATTTTAATTACATTTTTGGTAAATTAGGTTCATGTATTTTGTTTGACGTGAATTACCTACGGGTCTATATTGAATAAAGATTATAGTGTTTAATACTATTTGTGATCGAGCTATCAATAAACGGCCTTGAAGTCAAATATGCGTCTGAATTTATAATTAGCGAGTATATAATATAAGTTTAAATGGATTGCGTGATTGATAGCAATTGGGGAGAGTTGTATTGCCGGCGCCGACTAGCTTATCTGAATCGGGTCAACACTGGGCATAAAACATTTTTATTTTATTTGTATTTTATTAAGTGGCCTGCCTTCTTATTATTGTTATTCTACCTTTGCAAAGATTTGTAAATAATTAACCTAGTATATTGTCTCTACAAAGAATGCCACTGAACACATAGTGTATTTCTTTTAGGATTTTGTTTTTATAGCTTACTATAATAGGTAACCTTTGGATACGGTAAATGAAAATCTATCTATATAAATAAAAATGAATCACCGAAATGTATGTATGCGCGTAACCTCCGAAGTCCGAACGCCTGCACCAAATTGGATAATAGTTTTTTTGTGTTCGATGTTGTCAGGACAGGTTTGTAAAAAAGAAAATATTAAAATCTAACAGATATTTTTTATATTTCATAACTTGAAAAATGAGTGGTTGAATGAGACAGAAGACTGAAAGATCTTCAATTTATTGACGGATTGACGTTCAGTTGTTCAGCTAGTAGTTGATGGTAGTTGATAACTTCAAACCATTGACCTAATAACAAAAGGTCAATGCTTCAAACAGACCATACGTCAAAATCTCAATCTCGATCGAATCGAAGTTTGCCGGGTCGGCTAGTTTTATATAATTCTTGATTTGACTTATCAGTCCAACGACAAATCCACAAATTTTACGACAAACCTTACCCCGCTATCAACTTCTCAGTCACTTCCCTAATAAACTTTGATCCGTCACAGGTCTGGAACGGTATCGCGTTACTTGATAAAATTTCAACAGGAGCCTCCTCATATAGGTCTGATTGATGGAATACTACCCCTTGCGGTATATGATACTGTTTCGGCGAAAAAGTGATCACGGACAGAACGACCCTTATTATTGTTTTAAAGATGTTTTTAATCGCATTTAAATTAAAATTATTAATTAATATTCTGTGACGCCGGACATCGTCGGTGACGCCGGACTCGGCACTGGCTTTATAAGCAGGAGGTCCGGGGTTCGATCCTGCCATGTGCCAATGAGGTTTTCGTTTCGAATTTCATGTATGTATACATTTGTCCGACGTCCGTACGCTGAAGGAAAACATCGTAAGGCAACCTGAATACATCTGCGAAGACTCAAAGGTGTACGTTAAGTCGACCAACCTGTACCCGGGCGTGCGTGGTTGACTAAGGCCGAAATACCCAAAATTAGTTAAAATAGGTTCGAGATAAAAGCTTTTAATGATATACGATTACTCGTATTTATAACACTCATGGTCTCATCAGGAAAATAAAACGTAAACATGGGCCCCCTCACCTTGGACAATATTAATGCAGCGATATCAAGGAGAGACTGTATTCAAACGGGGACTTATATAATTTAATCTCAGTTCATTCAAAGCCTTTAAATCAAAACCTATATTAAATAAAAAAGAATCAAAATTGAAAGGTGAATTAAATGAAATTTGAAATGTGACTAATTCCTATATTGTGTTTTATAAATTATTATTATACATATGAGTCTGTGTAACTTGAAATAAACATCTCTATTATTATTATTAATGCAATGTATTCAAACTGGACTTATATAATTTGATGCATATGAGATCCAGTTTTTAATGATCTGGACACACCGAGGAAGGTAAAGAATTCTTTTCCTTGGCAATACGAAGAAAAGAATTACTGAAACGTTAATTATGGGAAAATGGGATATCCATAGTGAAAGAATAAGCCCCTGACGTACGTCTTGAATCTCAGAAAGGAATGAAGCAGACGTTTGGTATAAGATAACTAGCTGTGCCCGCGAACTACGTTTCGCCAGTAAAAATTCTAATATCCCTCTTGAAAAATGGGGGTTGGTGGTAAACGGGTGAAAAGATAGGGTTATTTATAAGTATTTTTTAATATCTAATCATTAAAAAATCTGGAGAGAACTACCCTTATCGCCCAGGGGTATAAAAAATAACCCACGACCTTTTATCAGACCTACCAAATAAACACATCATAATCGCTCATTTCAGAGGAGTTCGATAACAAATACTGTGACACGAGATTTTTATATATTAGATGAAGTTATTGAGTACGCTTTACCAGAGGGAGACTGTACCAAATCCGTATGCATTTACCTCTATCTTACCTATTCCTATCGGCAAGCAGCAGTACTTGCATTGCTGTGTTCCGGTTTGAAGTGCAAGACAGGCAGTGAAATTACTGGGTTTTGTGACTTGTCATCTCATGTCACAAGTTGACGACATATACGTATTGTGGTGCTTGTTGGGAGTATAGATTTGCAAGTCTAACAGGAACTACGAACATCTACACTGTTTTTATATAGAGGAATGATTTGTATGTATATATGTAATGAATAAACTCAAAAACTACTGGACCGATTTCAAAATTTCTTTCACGATAAAAATGCTACATTATCCCTGATTAACATAGGCTATAAAATAAACTTTCCTACGGGGAAATATAAAATTCCCACGGGAAAACACAAACAATGTGGGCGAAGCTGCGTAAAGCTAGTGTAGGTACTATATGAGACTATAGGCACTTACTATCAGGTAGACAGCCTGCTCGCTTGCCAATTTCTGTATTTATAAAAGGCTTTGGTGACTAACTGATTGAGAATATCAATGAAGAGCCCAAACTACTGGAGTGAGAGGCATGAAATTTGGTACAGGGGTTCCTTAGATTAGATAAGCGTCCATCTGAAAAGGATTTTCGAAATTCCAACTGAGAAGTCTCCATCCAAAAATTAAGAATTTAGTGTTAAGTTTTATCAAAGTGAAACTTGCGGCTACCAGTAAAACGATACATCACTTTAATTTTTAAACTGTACGATAGCTACTAAAGTAAGCTATAAGTCAAAACTTAACTAGAACTAAATGTCACATAAGGTACTAACAGACACGACATAAAATTTCAGGGGACTCGGCCAAATAATCTATAAGTGCTGACAACAATGTTTTTGTCTGGAAAACTTTCCAAAGAATATTATATATCTCGACTTCGTTCACTTTATCATCTATACTATTGATTGTTTGTTTGTATTGAATAGGCTTCGAAACTACTGAACCGATTTTGATGAAAGTTGGTATAAGGATAGTTCGAGACCAGGGGAAGGACATAGAGTAATCTTCCTACGGGAAAAAAATTCCCACGGGAAAACAAAAATAAAGCGGACGAAGTCGCGAGCGAAAAGCTAGTATTAAGTATCTTGACTTGAAATCATACGCATCAAATTTATTGAAGGGGCCGCAAACGTAAAATTATAAATAGCTTGCGTGTGAAATTATAGCGCGTTTTCCACACGTCCGCCATTACAATTTAATTGGTAGCCAAGGCAAGACGGCCAACAAACTCCGTGTAACGTATCACGTGACTCGAAGCGTTTACATTCAATTAGGCATATTTACTTAACTTCCATGCCTACACGACACCACATTAACGTAAAGTATTTACGGTCGGAAAAATCTCTAGCTCATGAAATGATTTCTTTATTGAAACCTTGCATGAAATCACGATTCAGAGTTTGTAAAGTAATATAGGTCCTACTACGCCTACTTGACATAGTAAGAATTTCAATTATCGTGTACTTAGTTATATTTTTTATTAACGTATTGATTAAATATCTTCGTTCGTAAATAAAACTAATAAGAAGTAAATCTTGCGTATTTTACAACTATTAATTCACCCCAAGGTTGACAGACTGAAAATGCTTCTGTATATACGATGAGTTTTCCTTGTATTGTGCGTAAATAAAAATTCCCACCAAATATCACAAGTCTAAAGAAATCAACGAAATAATCGAATTTTATTTACTACTAGCTTTCCGCTCGCGACTTCGCCCGCGCTATTTAAACGAGTGACTATAAATGAAAATTTTAAGATACGCCCCCCCGTCCCCCTGCCCTTTTTTATACCAAAAGATGCCGTCTCTGTATTTCTAGTCGCTCATATAGTAATTTAGTCGCACGTTTAAAATTTTAATATCCAAAATCGATTATTCTAAACACACTTTTTGTAAGCTCATTCTGGATTTTATTATTAATTAATATTCGTCGTCAGTTTAGTTAATTTTTCGCTTACTTACGCTTACAAATTTATACCGCTCAAGTTATTAAAATAGTATCTCATCATCAGTCGCTACCTGTTTTTTTATTCGATCGGTTTATTATTCCCCTTTATGATTTCCCGTGGGATTTTTTCCCATAGGAAAATTACCCTATGTCCTTCTCCTGGTCTCGAACTATCCCTATACTAACTTTAATCAAAATCGGTTCAGTAGTTTCGTAGTCAATTCAATACAAACAAACAAACAGTCAAATCTTTCCTCTTTATTATATTAGTATAGATTACCGTTATAATTAATCCGCTTACAGAACTTCGTGTTCCTTATTATATTTGTATATTGCTTGTTTATTGTACTGTTTAAAAGAAAACTCGCACAGCGAATCATGCGTGTTGATAAGGCAATGAAAGAGTTCGATTGCTTGAATACGTACCTAGCGGGCCTTGAAAGAAATTGTCGTAATTCGGACCGAATGGTGCGTGAGTCAATATGTGATGTCATCGCACAGGCTGCTAGTTGCAAAGGGCCGGTCTTAATGTTTCGTTTTCAGACAAGCAGATAATAGGCACGGTGACTGGGTATGTAAAGCAAAAATCATTGAGTTATTCAGTTAGATAATAAAAAATAAACATGTATTATTTTTCTTTGTTGAAATAATAAGAAACTACATTGATAAAGAAAATTTAATTAAGGTTGAGGCCTTTGTTGAATCCAATAGAAAAAGACGTGATGTGATTTATATTTATGATTTTGAATTTTCTGTAAAAATGATAAATAAATAAAACTAATAAAAATGTTCACCTTATCAGGGTTCAAACCTGTGTCTTCAACATACAATGTCAAAACTGTTGAAATTGTACAATATACTAAAATTATCACTAGTGGTCATTTATCGCATAAACTCGATAATCTACTGCATCTATTTAAAACATGATTGTTTTATTCAAGTGCCAGCCAACTATTAAACTCAATTTGCATGCAATCGAAATAAGATAGTTCGTTAATTTACATATTTATGGGTTCAGTATTTTAAACAGTTAAAAACATACTTGAAAATCGCATCGCAACCTTCATTTTTGTTGAGTATTCTGTAGTATTTATAACAATCATTTAAACAGTAATAGAAAGTTCACAAACGATGGGTAATTTATTCAAAATTATTTGTACATGCCTGCCTGTCCTTTGATAGGATCGTGTAGTATTTAAGCGTATAGAAATCACCCTTTCCAGTGTGTTCCGTACGTCCGAATAAAAAAACGGAACCCTTATAGGATCATTCGTTTGTCCGTCTGTCTATCGGTCACAGTTAATTATCTCCAAATCTATTAGACCGATTAAGTTGAAATTTGGTACACATATCAATGTATGGGAGGTCATTTTTGGGGGGAAGGTGGAAAATTAAAAAAAAATTGAAAACTGCATCGTGTGACATATCAAATGAAAGGTCTTAAATGTATTTTTTTGTAATTTTAAAATAAATAGTTTCCAAGTTATTCAAGAAAAATAGACAAAAATTGACCATCCCCCCCCCCCCCTTATCTCCGAAACTAATGAACCTAAAATTTTGAAAAAAT
This sequence comes from Schoenobius gigantellus, assembly GCA_963935595.1. Classification (NCBI taxonomy): domain Eukaryota; kingdom Metazoa; phylum Arthropoda; class Insecta; order Lepidoptera; family Crambidae; genus Schoenobius; species Schoenobius gigantellus. The sequence goes on from OZ012552.1 coordinate 30,654,635, forward strand.
ACAGAAATTAGTTTTCTACTTATAGGTTATAGGAAAACCTATAAGAAGTCGCACTTGGCCGGTTTTTTAAATTATATATTTTCTTTTACGCGTGATACAAAATTCTATTTCTCTATCTATACTTGGAAATTAATTGAACTGTCTGTCTCTCCAACATACAGATGGACAGACGGATAACAAGGTGATCTTGTAAGGGTCCCGTCTCTTCCTTTGGGGTACGACACCTTAAAAAGGTTATATTTTAAGCACTTGGCAATCACTACCTTTTGAAGAGCGAGGTTACACCATCAGTATTTCATCAGTCTGATCCATCAGTCTGGTATGATTGACGCCAGACTGATCGTGTAACCCAGTAACTGACAAAATACTGATGAATTTTCGCCAATCCAGCGGAGACTGATGAAATACTGATGCCAGACTGATGGCTCAAACTGATGAAATACTGATAGTGTAACCAGAGGCGACATTTTGACATGTCAATATAAACTGCATGCGTCTGCAAGAACGTGGTGGCAAGAATTAGGTCACCGCGGACTTGACAGGAATGCGAATCGCGGTGGCCGCAGCAAAACGGAAAGTTTAAGTGAAAAATTCCAACGAAATTGGACTGACCGAGTTTGGCAAACTTCGCTGGTGTGGCTGCCAAACTACGAGCTCGCTCGCGTAATGAGCTTTGGCGTGCTCAGCTCAAGGTCGATATTACAATGGCGTTAAGACATTTAACAACGGCTCCATTATAGGGGATTTAAAATGTCCACCACCGCGATTTGCACATTCCGAATCACTTTCGAAGTTTCGAGAAATATTTATTCGCCGTATGCCGCTAAATATTTTCAAATTGTTGTAGTCTTTCAACCTAAGCTTAGCTTACATGTGATGCTGTAAATGGCGCCCTTATGTACGAGTATTGTTACATTATATCTATAGTAATAATAAATGTTTGTTTGTTTGTTTCGTTGAGCGCGCTAATCTCTGCAACTATTCGTTCGAATAGAAAAATTGTTTTAATGTTGGATAGTCCATTTATCGTGGAAGGCTAGGCTATGTAATATCACGCTACGACCAATAGGAGAGGAGAATCACTGGAAAATGTTGCTATAATGGGAAACATATAGAAGATATGAAACTAAGAACGCGTTAACATCTTTTAGGACGTAACATAGTTCGCGGGCACAGCTAGTTATTAATAAGCAAACAAATGTTATTTTTTAAATCTAATTGGATGAAATATTTTCGGAATATGTATCTATTCTACGCCCTATAAGTTGTAACTGGTTATGTCTAGTCTAGTTAACTAAATCTCTACTTATTCTCATATTGTCTACTTATCAATGGTACGTGGGTGGTACAGCCCAATATAAGTGCTCAAGTAGAGATTTAACTTGCATTTATATTGCATATTTATGCAAAATATTATATTGCTGCAAAACAATAGAGTATTAACAGCGGCAATATAATATTTTGCATGAAATATGTGCAAGTTAAGAATTTGAAATGTTAGACTGCAATACAGTAATACCTCGACTTACACAAGTCCTATATGCGCGAACCCGAAGATACGCTATTTTCAAATATCGTCAATTCGTCTTTTGTTTGAATATTAAAGAACTCTCAATTGGCTAGATGACAAAAATTTTTTTTTTGCTTTAATAGAAGCTTATTCATATAATAAACAGAAAGAAAAAAATCGGTTTTTGAATAACTATAAAAACAACCAAGATATAAGGCATTAAAGATTTTTCTCCATCTCTTTCTAGCAAAACGGCAATTTACAAGGAGTCTATATGGCCGTACTCAACAGTGACGTCACGGTTGATGTCGGATCTCTCTGTCTAATCGCCTTCAAATTGACAACTTAAAATGCTTGTATCTAATGTATTTATAAGCCAATTTCAATTCTAATTTCACAGGACTGCATCTTTTTCCACGGTATTTTCATATTTAATGACGAGACGTAAAAATTAGAATTCAGTCATCATCCCAATTATCAATATAGACACACTGCTTTCTCATTAATGAAAATTTGGTCTTATCGCGCGGAATCAATGCATAGGTACAATTCATTTACGGCCTTATTAATTAAAAAATTTACTGCTTGGATCATCTTTGGATTAGTTACTCCCGTGTTTTGTCTTGTTTCCGCACATGTCGGTTCTCATATGTCAAAATAAGACAAAACACGGAGTAACTAATCCGAGAAGGATCCAAGAAGTAAATTTTTTGTTAATAAGGCCACAAGCAACGGCCGTAACTGTTTATTTTATGTTCGTAATTATATCCTGACTAACGTAAATTCGTATTCGTAATACGTGGTAATCCTTCTGACTTATCACGTTAGTTCGGGGTATTAATCTAAACTAATATTATGAAGCTGAAGAGTTTGTTTGTTTGGTTGAACGCGCTAATCTCAAAAACTATTAATTCAAATTGAAAAAATCTTTTTGTGTTGGTTAGTCCATTTATCAAGAAAGGCTATATAGGTTATATTCATGCTACGACTAATAAGAGTTGAGCATCAATGAAAAATGTTACAAAAACGCGGGAAAATGTACGACATGTTATTTTCCGACATCCATGCGAACGAAGTCGCGGGCACATCTAGTTAATATAATTTTGAACGATATAAAGAGATCAAAATTTCAGAAGATCGATTGGCCAGATCCATAGTGGATCTTGACGGCACCTAACATCTCGCCCGTAGTGCACCTTGCTTCTCAATGGACCATCATTAAGTACCACCATCTCCATAACTAGCAAAAGATCAGCATCTTCTACCAACATCTCATTTAGACTTCTTCAGCGTAGAGTTTGGGAAGCAATCTATCAATGAAACTATGTGCTGGTTTTATTTGTGAATTATATAATGAAGTATCAATATTAAAATTGCGAGATGCAATATTATTAAGTAGTTGACATAAGTAGTTTGAGTGTATCAATCATTTTTGTATGTTCACTGATAGCTCCATTTATTGTGTTCATCTTTTATTCGAATGAGAATACTCCCGAGATAGTACTTTCAAAAAAGCACTAAACATAAAGAATGATATCAAAAAACAATCATCGGGTTTCTATATTTAAAACGGTGCCTCATTTTTGACAAAACGGCTGAAAAGTTATATGCTTGAACCTCATTGCGTTATGCGTTATTCATTATTCAATATAACCTTTCACGCTCACTATGACTACATCATTGATAAATGTTGTAAATTACTTGGATTTATATCCCGCTGCACGAAGGGTTTTTACGTGCACTAATTAGGAGCGTACGGTTCAGTAATTTGGTCGCCCTATTATGCAGTGCATTGTAATAAGATTGAAAGGGTACAAAAGAAATTTCTGAACATACTCTGTCACAGACTCCACCTTGGGTGAGAGCATAGGTCATACGTTTCGTTGGAGTCTAGAAGGAAGATAGCAGAGCTGATCTGCCTGTATAAGCTCATACACTCGAACATTGACAGTCCTTCTCTACTTTCCCTTCTTAATATTAGAACCAAGTTCAATACTCGCAAACCATCACCTAAAATACTTCTCCTACAAATTTACATAAGCACCTACTTCTTCAATCCCATAACACGAATGTGTCGCCTTTATAATGATACTGTCACCGAACACCCTTCCTTGGACATGTTTCAGCATTAATTAAGGTCTAAAAAGTAACATCTTCTTTTCTAAATGAAAAATGTTATAATAATAACTAGCAATTACTAACAATAGTATAACAATATAGTACCTACCTTATTTATCAAAAGTAGCTACACTACTTACTGCCTAAAATTTCTTGTAATTTGAAACCTGTTTTGCACACATAAATAAGGGTTATTGAATTAGAGTTCTGATAGTTTGTTACTTTTTATATCATGATTGTAGCCTGTTTTGTGAGCCTAAGAAATAAAATAAAATATCACCAACCGTGGTATTTACACCTAAGAAATAAGTAGTAAGCTTTATACGATGAAATGATATTAAACAAAATGACTCGATCTAACGGTTATCTTTTGAGTAATTCACAGCCACCTTCCGTACCTGCGGACAAATAAATTTGTACTCACATCGCTCGGAATAAGTAGGCAATTTAAATGGAAATCTTTTCATCCAAGAGCCAACGGAATCGTTTATAGTGTTTGGATTGTAATACAAATATTCCTTTATGGAAAAACTTTGTGTTTCTCGTGAGTTTCTTAAGTTATTTAATTATTCAGCCAAGAAAATTGACATGATTATTTTTTCTTATTGGATTTTGGATTCCTCAGATGTTGAGGAGTCCAGGTGAAGCTCGCTTCCACCTTCGGTCTTATCGTCACTTACTATAAGGTGAGATGAAGGCCAAGAGATTCCCTGTCGTATGTAAAAAAATTTGATTTCATCCAGGTATATACAATTTTGATTTTATTCATGACAAGTGGGGAAATGGGGTTGACGATGAATCCGACGAATCCAATCCGGCTGGGCAGCGTTTAGTAAGCTATGGCGTATTTTTTTGTTATTGAAAATACGTTTACTTTTGACAATTAGTTTGCAAGCATGTCACCAGCTCATCGTCATCACAGCTCACATACGTCCCCGCCGAGGGGCACGAGCCTACTCTAACTAGTTAGGGCGATTAGGTCTTAGTCGAATCACGCTGGCCCAGTGCGGATTAGTTGGCTTCACATACACCTTTGAATTACTTCGCAGGTGTAGGCAGGTTTCCGCGCGATGTTTTCCTTCACCTTAGGAGCGTCAGATAAATGTACAAATGAAATTCTTGAAACGAAAAACACATTGGTACATGGCAGGATCACATGGCAGGATCCGGGGCACAGTCCAGTGCCGAGACCACCGACGCTCCCACCAGCTAGCAACCTCCAAAATGGTTTTAATCATTTCAATTCAAATCTGGCGCCCAACGTGGGGCTCCCAAGTTATATAATATTTCACAATACATATTATAAATGCGAAAGTGTGTCTGTCGGTCTGTACTTCTTCTCGCTTAGACCGCTGAAACAATTTAGTTGAAATTTGGTGTAGAGATACTTTGAGTCCCGGGAAGGGATATAGGATGGTGTTTATCGCAGAAATCATCCTTGGGGTGAAAATGGATGTTTGTATGGGAAATCAAGAACCGCTGAATCGATTTAGGTGAAATTTGGTATGGAGCTAGTTTGAGCTGTGGGGAAGATTATAAGCAGATTGGATAAAAAATAAGCTACCCAAATTACTAATTCCACGCGGACGAAGTCGAGGGCAAAAGTTAGTTTATCATATAAATAACAGTATGACATTATCTTTCACGAGCTAGAAGTGAAACCAGCAACTATAAATAAAACGTCACTCTCCAAGTTATCTGATTTAGTCTTCAGTCGTAGTTTGTGGAACTAGTGTTATCTCTAACTTAGAGATGTACCTTCTTGGAGCACATCCAGTGTTCGGATACGACTTTATATTTATGTTTGCACATGGCGCTGTGCCATTTACGTCGTTTGTTGCATAAGAATTGGTTATCTTGAAACATTTCAGTTACAGGATAATCCAGAGTAGGATAAGTTTTTTTATTGTTTCATATACATAATATAGGTATAAAAGGTAACGAATTAAGATAAATCTTATTTTTTACTAATAAAAAAATCCATTAATATATGTAAAAGGCATAATTACGGCATTTCAAAACGTGAGGATTGAAATAATAAGTTAATTCTATCGAATTTTGGCTTCAGATTGCTGATTTTCCAGAAAAGTAAATTACATCTTCGTAAATTTTCATTTCGTACTCCACATTTTTTAAAACTTAAGCGAATAATTTTAACTGTTTTTCGAGGTGAATTCATGGTGGAAATTGTTTAAATATATATCAAAAGTATTATTTATAAGTACGGAATAAATTAAACGTATTTATTGAAAATTTGAAGAATAAATCGCAATAAATAATCGCAATTTTCAGGCTTTAATAATTAATTTCAATTTATTACGTACTTTTATAACTACTAGTACTTTTACTGTGTGGTTTAAAAATAGCGCTTGTATTTTTATTTTAAAAAATGCAAGATATTCATAAGGCTCACGTAATTCAAGTTAAATATTAAAATAGAAAACACTATAAAAATTGTATGTTCATTTTAGACACAACAAAGATGGTAAGCAAGCGAACTTCCCACGTAATGATGCTGTCATCTAGATAACAGTACATGAGGTTCCTGAAAGAATTATAGATCTGCAACCTTTGCTAGTACTAAAGAGAGAACAAAATTCAAACCGAAACAGCAAAGCAAGCAAAGCTGCTTTTCGGCAGAAAGATGCGAGATAGAAGAAGCCGCACAGATGACTGTAGTACTAGCTCCGCCTTTGAGTGATTTTAATGCATTATTTGTAAATAAGCAACGTATTATGTCGATTCAAAATCCTCACAATTAACATGTTGCATTATCAATATTCTGCTAGAAGTCCACAATTCCTTTCTTCATATCGGAATAGCGGCTTTCCAACATTACAATACAACCATTTCAACAGTCTGAACAATGGAAAAGCCATTCTCATTTCTCACGCCGACTGTGCTTTCATAAACTTACCAATTACGTACAACTGCCTTTGGAAAAATGTCGCTTGTTCTTCAAATTTTCTATTTTTTTGTAAACTTTCTGTAATCAACTTTCATAGATGGTTGCTTCAGCGTTAAATATAATATGTACGCACAGTTTTGCTAATAAACCACCGCTGAACCGACATTGCATCGTTAGTTTTGACCAATCAGAATGTCACATTACACGTCATCGAAAATTGTGATGGTCAATCTATGCGCTCTGATTGGCGGATCGCAACGGTTCAGTGCCTGCAGCTAAAGTATCATTAGCATTCGTTTCGTTTACTACGTTCTTTATCAAACGGCAGTGTATGAGAATGATTTGTGGCGTGGAATTATTTAAATATCTTTTGTTCTTTTCAAACTTTGTTATCATTTTCTTTCCTTTCATTTTTTTTTTTTGAATGCGTCGCCCCACACATGGTTTTTCTCGTGTGTCGCGGGTGCAGTTAGAAACATAAAATATCACATGCACATACGCCCAGACCGGCACACATTTCTGTAGGCTGTTTGAATTGTAAATTTATCTTTAGGCCTCTAGTTTCGTTTCGGCTGCAACTTTGAATCTGAAAATTGAGTCTAGTTTTATTGTTTGAAAAAGGCAATAAATGTCTTATAATTATTATTACTAAATCACTAAACACCGCGGAACTTGGATTTCCGCTTTAGCGAGCTAGACTTTGCGATGAAAATAAATACCGACATGAGGCCTTTTAGATTATTACAGTGTTAGGTAATCGTTTGGGATGTATTCATGGTAAGCGATATTACATCCTCCATTGCAAATACTCTCGCAAATATTCCAATATCATAGTTCATTGATCTCAGAGAGAATCCATCAATTCAGGCTCTTCTTCCGAAAAATATCGGCGGATTTGACGAGTCTATCCCGGCAAGGATTAACATCGTGATCCGGATTTCGCTACTAATGTTGTCGTTTTCACCGAACATTCGTTATTACTTTGCTATGAAGGATTCGAACATTTTCCAGGATTTCGTCTTTATCAACCTGGGTATCACTGTTATATGTGTATACACTATGACACACTAACGATGAGAAATATAATAATAAGAAATGTAAATAGTGTCCAAGGTATGAACATAATATGCATGTGATTTTTTGTTTTGGCTCAGGTGATATTTAATATTTTTAACAAGTGATTTATTTGCAATATTAAACATGAAACTTCTGAACAAATATTTAAAACCACTGGTATCTTTCTAAGGTGATTAATTATATCTACAAGTAATCGCACTTGATTAATTATACCTACAAGTAATGGCAGAACAAATATTTCGGATACTAATGGTTAATTGTATTAACCATGTCTTATCTTAGAACAATGTTAAGTGGCATGTTGGCACATTGTTTTCCTTTGAGACAAAAAGTGACAGCATACTGTTTAGGATTGTTCTAAGCTAAGACAAGGTAGGTGCAATTGGTGCAAGTGGCATTTCTAATTTATGTATTTGTACTCAGGCAACGCTAGATATATAAAATAATATTCATAAATATATTTCAATTTTGTTAATAGGCTTAGTTATAAAGTTATGTACTCGTATATGTATTGGCGTATTCTGCGTCATTAAGGTGATGTTAGGAATTGTTCCGCGGAGTCTCTTGCACTTCTCTCTTAAGTCAAAATTCTTCCAACCTCAGATAGAAGTTGGCCTTATTTTGAGTTTGGGCTCGTTTGATTCGTATTGATGAGTACTTTGATCATATATGGTAAAAAAAATGTTGCATACCATCACGGTAAGGTCCCATATGGCAAAAATATTTGTTTGTGTTCATGGCCTGTGGTAGTTGTCTGCATTACTAACCACTTTGCGTTACGAATATCACATGCCTGGGAGAGCGTATGGTTACGTCCGACACTCCCCAGCTTTTAGGCAGCAAAATGCCAACCTAATAACCACGGCCTATCGATTTAAAGTTGCCCTTCACATATGTAACGATTCAAAATCACCCATCTTCACTGTTTCCACCTGTGAGAAGAAGAGACATCGAGAGGGATCTATCGCTGCCAGACAAAATCATGCAACCTAGTCGACATTGTTTCCTACCTGACATAAAACTCGAGAGAAACAATCGAGTTCCACTAGTAAGCGCTCAGCAGAGCTTGCCACGTCATCATATTTATCACCCAGCTTATATGACGTCACTCTGATCGCTTTCATCGGCCGGGAGCTATTAGACCGGAGGGAGCTCGGTTCATTCCCGAAATTGCCCGAAAGCAAACTCGAGCGGCCGATTGAAAGTTACGTCAAATATTAGTTCTGTAGTTCGACTCCGGTTTGGTTGATTGCAGCTTCGAAAGGTAACAGATGCACTGACAGATCGTTATACGAGTATAGCATTAGAAGTTGGGTGCTAGTTCGGGCAGTGTCTTTATGGGTAATTGTTGTAAGTGTTATAACTAGTTTTGTTCTGACTTCTCTTTTATGTTATTATTATTATTAACCACCTCCGTGGTTCAGTGGGCGAGACAACCTGGTATTAATCTGGAGGTTTGGGGTTCGATTTTCTATAGGGGCAGAAGTTTTCTGCTTGGTTTGTTTGGTGGTAAGCCTTCTGAGCCCGACTTAGCAACCACCGTCTTACCAAAGTTTATCGCCATAGTAACTGTTTATAATTTTGTTGTGTTCCGATACCTAGCGTTCCTCACTTCCTCACCTCAACATTTCCTCAGTTGTTGAGGAGTCCCGGTGCATGTTTGGCCTTATCGTCACTTACCATCAGATGAGATGAATTCTAAGAGTTTACCTGTTATGGTTATAAAGGTATGTGACTTCATTATACAAGGTGTTTGGTATACATCCTATCAAGCCGAAACCTACCCATGTTAACATAGTCATATAAAAGTTATGGCGTTATGGCATTGTAAATTCGAAATTTTAAAATCATTTCAACCATTTATTTGTATGAGCGATCTTAAAATCAATTTAACAAAAACATGGGCAGGTTTCGGCTTGATAGGGTGTGTACCAACCAAACACATTGTATATCAGAAGCAATCTTTGTTAGAAAAACAATATTCAAATATACACTGGTTAAAATGTTTCAAAATCACAAATATTCTGCGCCAAACGGTATCAAAACATAAGTATTGAGCAAGTACGAGTATCAGCATGATCTAGCAGTCTCTAATCACAAATCATAATGAATACCTGAGAACGGTACCGCACGACGATATCGAGTGTAATTTAACGCCGAAATAAAACATTTGAGAAGCATATAGGTAATAAGATGGACCCTAGCTAGGTACTTGTCTTAGATCTAGAAACCTAATTCTTTCCGAGTTAACTGACTTAGCCAAAACTTTCAAGTGACAACCATAGGCCAGCTGACTATGAAATTAACACAAAAGAAATGTTAACACTGAATAAAGAAACAAGGTATGCTGATGTAGGGCTGTCAACATTTAGTTTAAAAAAAATTTGTTTGTATGGAATAAAAGTAGCTTGATTAGCCCCAATATTTTTGCTACAGAATTTCCACTTCTAATGTTTGGTCAATACCTTATCAAGCCGAAACCTACCTGTGTTAAAATAGTTATATAACAACTATGGCGTCATTGAAAATTCGAAAATTTTCTACAGAGCATTTATTTTACAATTTCGAATTTTCAATGACGCCATGTCTTTTTTAAGTTAGTTTGTTTGAACGCGCTTATCTCAGGAACTACTGATGCAAATTGAAAAATTATTTTTGTGATGGATAGTCCATTTATCGAGAAAAGCTATAGGCTATATTATTTTGCAACATCCACGCGAACGAAGACGCGCGCATAGCTAGTATTTTATATGGCTAACTTAACATGGGTAGGTTTCGGCCTGATGAGCTATTGACCAAACACCTTGCATATTACTTCGGTGTTCCGTTTACATCCTGTATGTCAAATAAAGGTGAATTGAAGTCACAGCCAGCCCGCTTATCCTAACAATATTATCAAGTCAAAACAGCTGATCCTTGAGTAATCTCCGAAAGCTATAACCATATACGTAGCTTAATAACAACAATACGAGAAACTCGGTCATTATTCAATTTTGATCGGAATGTTCCAGGAACGTCTTCGCTGAAATGATTACGTGTTAATTTGCTAATACACTTCAGGGGAGTGTTATTAGCTGGCAACACTGGATATCTCGCCGTGACTCGGCAGCGAATGATTGATTGCACTAGATACCACCGTCACGGGCCGAAAGATATTAACTAAAAACTAAAGGCGCTAAAAGTTTGAGTTATCGGAAATTTATATTATCCTTTACTTTCTTACAGTTTTTTTTGTGTTGGTGATAAATTTCACTTTGTCAAAAACGGGAATATTCTTATAAGAGTTGCTTTAATAAAGTTCAACACTGTAGTTTTCTTATTTTTTGCATGGGGATTTTTCAGCTTTCTGCAGGAATTTTGAGAAATCCTTTCTTGGTCGCCTCTATAAGCCAATGAACCCCTATGCCGAATTTCTTTTCTTTAGCTCCAGAGTTTGAGCTCTACGTTGATACAGGGTCAGTTACTCTCCAGAGCCGTTTATAAATCTTCTAATATATAAAATTCTCGTGTCACAGTGTTTGTTACCGACCTCCTCCGAAACTGCTTGACCGATCTTTATGAATTTTTTTGTGTATATTCAGTGAGTCTGAGAATAGGTCGTAAACTATTTTTTATTATGGCGAAACGTAGTTCGCCGGCACAGCTAATGTAATATATAAAATTCTCGTGTCACAGTGTTTGTTACCAAACTCCTCCGAAACGGCTTGACCGATCTTTATGAATTTTTTTGTGTATGTTCGGTAGGTCTGAGAATAGGTCGTAAACTATTTTTTATTACGGCGAAACGTAAGTTCGCCGTTATTATGGCGAAACGTAGTTCGCCGGCACAGCTAGTCTAATATATAAAATTGTCGAGTGCCTATCTTTTTGTAAAAAAATCATATCGCTGTCGTTTGAAGTTAGGAAATACTTAACATGAATGTTTTTCCATGGTGATATTTAGAATTTTTACAGAGTGATTTTTTAATATTCTATTCGGTTTTATTTGTTTATTTTTCTTTGTTTATTTTTGAATATACAATATTTTTTGTGTAGTAGAAATCTACGTTATTTCATTCAACTCAAACATTCAAACATTCTGCAAACAACTCAAACATTCTGCACCGGCCTGATACTTATGTAGCTAGGTGTAGTCCGTAGCATTTATCGTAGCAACCCGTAGCTGCAGCTACGAGTATTAACATTAACTAGTATTCAAAATCGCTACCATGATTATTATCGTTTCATACTCGTTTCTTACACAGACAGGCAGTGAAATTACTGGGTACTATGACTTGACATCTTATGTCACAAATTGGTAACGTACATTGTGGCGGAACCACATGTACAAGTACTATAGGCGACAGTAGCCACTTACCATCAGGTGGGCAGCCTGCTTGTTAACCAACTTTGTTGTATAAAATATCTATTTATACTTAAATATAGAAACCAGACCTACCCAGACCTATACACAAAAATTTTCATAAATATCGGTCAAGCCGTTTCGGAGGAGTTCGATAACAAACACTGTGATACGTGATTTTTATATGTATATTAGACAAATCGCTGTTTTTATATTAGATAAATCGCTGTTTTTAGTCTCACTTAAACTCAAAAACGACTCGACAGATTTGAGTATTTATCATTTCCTTTTGTTCGCTTTAAAACAGGGGTGGTTTAAAAAGAAAAGTTAGGTGAAATCCTAAAGAAAAGCTAAAAAATTCTTTTAAATAAAACTTTTTTAAATACTAGCTTTTGGAACTCGTCTATACGAATCAAACGAGCCCAAACTCGATAGGGTTGTTTCGTTTTATTGCAGGGTTCCTATTGCCACCTTCCAGTTCCAGGATTAGATCAACTCGATGTCACCATGATATTGCATTGTCACGCGATATACATGCAAAATTTCGGCTCATTCGGAAGCCGGGAAGTGGATCAAATGGAGCTTGCAAGATTTCATTACAGACATTAATTATTGTAATTTTGTATGGAAAATGACGGTACGCTTCGCGATTTTTATTACATCTGCCAAGGTGATACCAAGTTCACCGGGTCGGCCAGTCATTGATAAAAATATTACATGGGTATCATCAAATGCGAGTTGCATAATGGTTGCAAAGGCGATGTAGTATGTCGATACCATGCCGATACATCACTATTAATTGGCAATTACCGCACAAAGCCGATGGAACTGAAATGGGATCGGGACTCTGCGGCGAGACAGCTCCTGATTGGCGCAACGTAAGCAAATAGGTACATTCAGGCGCATTTAGTACCTACAAATATCGTGGTTTGTAAACACGGTAATTTCTGTATCGCCCCGGTAAATTTTAGGGGTAGCTCGGTAGACGGTGTACGATTCATATCAAGAAAAAACAAATTGGTTGCAATTTAAATTTTATCTTTGAGTATCTTGTTTTGCTTGTCCTAAGCCCATAAAGTAGAAAGGCGAAATTAGTGATGACTTTGAATCGGCGACGTTACCAGTTCACGATCTTTCAATGTTGTGTCTACAAATTCACTTAGTGTCCATATAAGTGCAGTATTTTTTTTGATGTTTCAGAAAATTAATATCAAATTATACTTTTTTTCCGTGAATGGCAGATTTTGGTGAGTGAGTGAGTGAGTGGTGAGGTGAGTTAATTTTATTATTAATGTTTAAATCATTCCGTCTCTTGAAGCGTCCCTTTAATTTATGGGGGGCGGGAGGGTGATAAAAAAGTAACCGTATATATCGTATTATAATGTACTCGTCTATTTTTCATGCCGCCATTTTGTTTCACTGCTTGCCTCAATGGTTAGCTGGTAGAGAGCGATGTTTGTCGCGAAGTCCGCCATATCTATAACCTGTTTGTATAATAAAAGTAAACTTAAAAAATGGGTTTGTAAATCAATCGTCACTCGTCAATATCACAGTCTCACAGTTTTGTCAACCGTTTGGGTGATCTCCGACCGCTTCAGAGAAATCAAGTGACTTGCCATCGAATATGGTGACAGGCTAAAAACTTGACATAAAAAGGTAGGTTTTAGGTATTCTAATTGGTTATGACAACTAATAAGTATACCTAAAACCGCTTAAAAAAATCGAATTAGAACTTTTTTCGAATTGCGCTAGAATCGACCCCCAAATAAGGCAGCCATAACTACCAATGCTGTGGATATTTTTGAGTTTAGTTTTTTTATATTCTTGTAGGAAACGTAGGTATATTTATTTAATTGAGTAAATAATTATTGAGGTGAATTTAGGGCATCGAATTTGTTTTCTGAAATTATTATTTTTACAGGGTTAATTAAGAGTTTAAATCAACCCTGTAAAAATAATAATGTTAGGTAAAGGCTTTTTAAAAAGTATTGATACTGATTGACACGCATATTATTTTACTTTGAATTACTTTCTCTTTAGCTAATTTGATATTGAATAATGATGTATTATATTGACGAAGTGAAAGAAGAAAATTGACTTAACTAATCACAATAAAAAATTATTAATCTTCCCCGTTTCCTCGCTCTCGATAAAAACCCTCTTTATCTTATAATGTCGTATCGTTTTAGCCTGATAACTCTATATAGGTTAGTGTTTAATTTTTTAGTGTTAACTTATACTCATATTTTTTCGACAATTCGTATCAAGCAATTGTGGCGAAGAATACTTATTCTATAACAAATGCAGTATAGAGTTGTTGGCACCATATCAAATTGTTAGAATTTTAAGTATAATAATACCTGTCTTCTTCGTTAATTTAAATGATATTCAAACAATGTCGTTGGATAGATAAGAATGTATTTTACTTGCTCACCGCAAAAAGCCTAAAGTATCATTAAGAATTAATGTTATGGAGTAGATAACGGATATACATACATATTTATAAAACAAGAATAAATCTAAATAAATCACGAACTGTATGTCCATAACTTGGTAACAAACTCGTGTTTATTTTACAAATATTTTGCCCCAACCGGGATCTGAAGCACAGAATAAGCATTATAGGCACATATCGCAGTCACCGTTTAAATGGCTTTCAAACGTTTAGACTAAAAATAAATTGTTTTCCTACGTAAAAAATTCTCATAAAATCGTTAGGAGGCCGAGCCATTTTCAGCCGTCATATTTCATGGCGAGCATTTTTCGCGGATGAAAAATGCAGTTACCAGTGGCAAAAGCCGGCAAAAACCGGCGAGACTGGCTATCGGCCGGTCGCAGGCCCCGGGGGAGTTTTTCCAAACGAACTAAACGTGATTTGTTCCCGACATTTCTCATTTTCAACCTTTTACAGCGGAAACGATTTGAAACTTGGAGGATTGGGAAAATGACGGCGCCGCCGAGCCGATTTCATTTGGGATTGTTCGGATTCTATTGTTTGCGCTCATTTTTAGGGCTCCGTACGCCCAAGTGAAAAACCTTTTTAGGAGCCAGTCCGTCTGTCTGTCATAGATATTGTCAGAAATTACTGAACAGATTTATGTTAAGTACAAATATGAATGCACTTTAAACTTAAGCTTAACACGGAGGTATGAGTTCAACGAATAAATGTTTAATAAAATAAATTTGGCAAACAACCTGTCTCGTTAGCGTGGTGAAGTCGGCTTTCACACCGTTTTTTTTTTACCTGAGTTGAGACCCGTGCCTAAAATGGGACGTATATAGGTTGACGTGATAGTGACGATGGTGATGATGATTTCCAGACCGATTAAAAGCCTCACTTCACACTAGTGGCAAAATGGTACGCGACTTCAAACCAGCAACTCGAAATAAGGCCCCTGATTCTAAACATTACCAATAATTCTTCCGATAAAATAATTTACTGAGCATCTAAACTTTAAACTGGAAAGCTATCCCATCCCCACATACTTGTAATGTCGAGCCATTACCCGATTAAAGCTGTAATTTCTTCACGACTTCCTCGCCAACTTTGAATATTATACGAGTTTGTACTTGTACTTGGGAGGTGCCGATATCGAGAACCATGTATTTTACGTGAACAATGCGCTCTCGTGCAAAATGGCGCCAAATTGATAACTTTAGACACAACTTATTACAGTTAATTTTGCAAGTAATTTAATTTAGGTGTTATCATATTTAAATACCACAAAATCCCACCCATATTAAATTTCCGCCATGCCATGCAAACACCGCATGGCTTTGTTCACCGCTGCTGGACAGCAGAAATAGGTAAGACAGCCTAGAAACTATGAAACTAATATTTGAGTCTCCCTCTGGAGTACTTATTAAAAGACCCATATTAAGTAAGATCTTTACGCCTACTTTATAGAACCCAATGCTGTATTTTATAGAAAAAGAAAGAAGGTTATTATAACATGATTGTATTCAGGAGAATATCTCGATAATCGCATAGTATACGTTACTATTTTGGTTCCAATATAAGCTTTCTGATGGTGAGATTTTATTTTTTACGTCGAGCTCAGAGGTACAGTAAAGTTGAGTTTACCGTGGTCCTCCATGCTTTGAAGGGTTCGATTCGTCGCGGTTGTGTTGACAAAGAGTGCATCTGTGTTTGCACACAAATATTCATGCTCTATAATATCTTCAGATGGTGGTTTGGTGGTGGTGGTCACTCAAAAATACTAGATACACAAACTCGCAGAAGCGTCAACCAAAATGTGTCGGCGACTTATTGTATAGATGCATATTATCTCATTAAACATACGTATATTTATAAAAATAGGTTAATGCTAAAGGAGTACTTACGTAAAATTTAGAATTCTGTGCTTCTAAGTGCATTCCTTCAAGCATTTTTACAGTTTTTTACTGGACATTTCGTCACTGCGTCGCAATGTTGCCACGTGTGAAGGAAATGAGACTAAAGGAAAACTTTGCTCACTCGTCGTGCTGAGCATAGTTTTGAATGGTGTCACTATAGGCTTTTGAAACACTTACTTAGATAAAGTAATATTTTTACATAAAAAATGCAAATAATCATTCGCTCATCCATCACAACATAAAAGAGCACTAAACTTCACAATTTATTGCGAGGTAATTTTCCTATGAGTGACAATGCGAGCTTTCAATGTAAAATAATGTTGCGATCCCTCGGAATATTGCTATTCATCATCCTTTATTTTTAAAGCCACCGTTATTCCAGGGATTTACGACCTGTTTAGGCTAAATGGCCGTATAAATCTCGCCCATTGTTGTTCTGAATAAAGTGGCGACGCCTAAGAAAATTGGTGTCTACAATGGGGGCCTGTAATATATTGATTCGGAAGAGAGTGTATGTGATGATAACTACCTTTACATTGACTACTGGCTGTGCCCGCGAACTACGTTTCGCCAGTAAAAATATTAATATCGCTATTAAAAATACCAATATTGGTTGGTGGTAGAAGGGGTAAACATTTTGGGCTATAAGTATTTTTGATGCCAAATCCTAAAAAATATAAGTTGTCCAAAAAATTCTGGAGACGGCCACTCTTATCACCTCGGAGTATAAAAATAGCCCACGACCTATTCTCGCACCTACCACATATACACAAAAAAAAATCAATAAAAATCGGTCAAGCCGTTTCGGAGGAACACGATAACAAACATTGTGACACGAGAATTTTATATATTAGATGATTATGTTTATAAACCATTGATTTACTACCAAACGTAGACAACGCATGAACGTTCGAAAAGTGGGCCGGTGAAGAATTGCCCAATCGGGCCTCGTGCAGTTCTTTTCCATGCGTTGGATAAGCAATTTTGAGCATTATGTTTGAGAGTATAAAGTTGATATTTTCTTGTAGCAATTACTAAAACGTCAAATTTAATGTGGCTAAAAGGTATGTGTATGAAATGATGTAATGTGTATGAATGCTAGGTGTATGAAATGATGTAATTGCACACGGTTGTACTTCAAATAGTTGCCGTAATAATAAAGAATAAGGTTGAATTCGATAAATACGGTACTTTCTTTATGGTAATTTTAATTCGGGTGTGCATATTCAACTACCTATTTAACAGCGTACAAATGTATAGTCGATTAGGTGACAGATTTCAAGCGCGTTTTTGTATGAAGTGCTCTATCTACGTTTGGTAGTAAATCAATGTTATAAACAAATAAGCTGACTCATGATGTCATCTGCCTAGACTATTAACTATTTTAAGGGCGTGCCTCATTTCTGTCACATCTTGTAAAGCCCGACCAAAAAAATGAAAACCGCGCCATATTGCGGAAAACTATTGGAACCATTGGAACTAATTTCTTCAAGTGACAACAATCTTAACAATAATTCGCCGATTGCTCACGATTACCGGCGATGATGGCCGATCATAGACAATCATGCCCTCTACACAATCGTGATTGTGTATACTTGGCCATCATGGGCCATTGTGAAGAGGCGCCATAATGTCATTATTGTCGCCTGTCAATGTATGGTGTCGATTGTGCGTGGTCTATTTCTTCGATATTGTTAGTTATTTTTTTGTTAAAATGCCGAAAAGTATCAAAAGTGATAATAGCGGTAGTGATTGTGAAATAAGCAACTGTCTTACAACTGACAATGAGTCTGATATATCTGAAATTGAACCAGTACAATCTGATCATAAAATGTCATACAAATCTGTTGAGTATTTAGATTGTGAGTTTGATGATTAATAAATGTTATGAAATCATAAATTTGTGTTTTGTTTTAACCTGACTATAGTTTTACTTCTACGGAATTTAATTTCACAACACTTTATAACATATCTATATGTTATGCTCTTGTAATTCTGCAATAATCCAAATATAATATTAAAATATTTGAACGATATATAGCCAATTCGCATGCGTACGACTGAACTTAGTGTTGCTATAATCATAGTGAATTTACCGCCCACAGAGCAGGATTTTTATTTATTTGCTCAGGCTTTCGTATTTATGTATCTAAGCTGGCCCTAATAATTCCAAATTATCCCATTTCGGTGTTACGCGATAATTCGAGCTGCTCGTAATGCCATATATGATGGATGATTATCCAATCTGGACGAAATCTCTTACGATACGATATATTGGTTAACTTTAGCCTAGATCTTGTTACGGGAGACAAATCTTACGGATTAGGTAGGTACTCGCTTTTGCTCCCAAATTCGTGGGCGTAAAACTACATTGGGAAATTCGTACAAAATTTTGTTTACTTTTTAGTCCGTATATTTCATTATGATAACATTTGTCTATACAGGGGTGGCCTGGAGGTTGATCATGGTCTACCGGTCGACGGCAATTTATGAAGCCCCAAAAAGATAAATGAACTAAATAGAAAAAGATGATAATATTTTTTGCGTATCGACATTTTCTACTAAGAATGCAATAAAAACCAAACATCGTTTCCGTTTAACAGACGCTTAAGTAATTGCAATAGGATGTTAAGTACATCCTGTTTGCGCGTTGCAGTTACTTCTTACACTCCTCAATATAATACACTTGTGGAGAATATGCAGTACCAAATATCCACCCAAAAACCTAATACGGAATGATCACCTATTTTGTTTTTAACGCTTTATCAAAAAATATTTCATAAATTATCGCTCAAACGTCTTATTTCTCCTTGAAACTCTACCTTAGTGTCACCGCAAGAAATATTATTGAACTCAAGTAGACCTCATAGTTCAAAAGTTTTTAACTACCCCTGGTCTTTAAGAACTATTCTCATTTACCAGAGGAGACTCGGTGTACCGTGTCATCAGCGCGGGCACCTCTATCATACCTATTTCTGCCGCAAAGCAGAGGTGTTGGCGTTCCTGTCTTCCGGTTGGAAAGGTACTGAAATCACTGGGTGCTGTGACTTGACATCTTATGTCGCAAGCTGGACGTGCGCTATGGACCCTGTAAAGGTTGAAGGTTTACGAATGTTACAGAAAACCTGAAAACATGTGCGTTGAACATTGTGACTTGTCATAAGTGGTCTACGTATCAGTCAACTCAGTAGTTTCAAAAACCACATTCTCCAAAGATTTGTGACGGGCCTATTAAATATACCTCATTGTTTTCTTATATTTAGGTCGAATTGCGTGCCATTAAAATAGAAAATTTCATTACATTTTTGGGGAAATGTATAGCGTTTTTTGATAAGCTTCCACAGTGCTGCAGTTTGTCATTGACTTGTCTTTTAATAAATTTAAAGATCACGTCAAATAGTCTTTCATCAGGTTTTTAGGAAAGAGTTATTATTTAGGCGATCACACGATATGGGACTGAGTTATTATTATATCGTGATTAGTAACAACATCATTCATTAAACAATATTCTAAAATTGATTTTTTTTTGTATTTAGAGTGTATCTAAGCATAGGTACCAGTTGTATACTTCTTTTAACAATTTAATATTTTAATCTCTCTAAAACTCCATAAATGGCATGGTATGGTATAGCCTCTATAATGGATTTAAAAGAGTTGTGTTCTTCTTGGCAAAGCTCTCCCAATCTGCGTGTTCTTCTCGTCATGGCTCTCCCAAATTCCGAGCAGGTGTAGAATCAACTTTTCCCCTCTACTTGTAATTGCTGACATCTTGAGTGTGTGCACATACAAGGTTAAATAAATAATTCTCTAATAAGGAATTTTTTATTGTTTTCGACGTCAATAAGTAAAGGCCTGCGTATATTCTATTTTTGATTTTGATTATACTAAAATTACTATCGCACATAAACAAAACTAATGAACATACTTATTTAGCATGCATGAGGTTGGTTGGAAAAGATCTGTTACAGAGATAAGCTCGCTTTTGTACATGTGCAATAATTATAAATAAGTACTTAGTAAATAAGTAAGCCTAAACAATAAACTAATCTTTACAAAATTAATTATAATGTCCTCCTAACCGATATTCGGTCACGTCGGCCAATCTCAACAGAGACTAGCTATCTGCGCAGGAGATATTATAGTGCACAAGTGACTGCGCAAACGCAAGTGCACTCTTTGTTCCTTCACTCGCCTAATCCGATGGTACGGTTAGCCGACACGACCGGGGCGAGATCAGACGCAGGGTCCACTGTTTAACGTGCCTTCCGAAGCACGGAGGAGCTTGACATGTTTTGTTTATGGTCACCCATCATAGGACTGACCACAGCCAATGTTGCTTAACCTTAAACAATCGTTCGCTGAGCGCACGCGCCAATGCGCCACCAAGCTCCTCAACTCAACTCAACAAAATTAATTATCTCACCGCTATCAGTCGGCAACGCTCCCAAAATGGCACCATTACCGGTCACGTTGTATGGCAATGCTTATAATTATTTTTTTTAAAGCGGCCAACTTTTAATAAGTCAATGAGGGACACCCACCCCTATCCACAAGCAGACTGAGGATGTGTTGGTGGTGCACTTAAGTTAGAAACAAACAACACTACTACTGAATCAACATTTATTATTATTATTAGTACATGCGAGGGAAACGATGGGAAACGAATCTACATCTACAAAAAGAGATAGGAATGTGGCACACACACATGCGGGACGCATTAGACGATTTGCGGGACTATTTTATTAAATATTGCAATGCGGTATTACAACTGTCATTACGGAACGGACCCGCAGAACGCGGGACGGTTGGCCGTATTAATTTTGGTTTAGATAACAGACAACATTTTGGTCACGTGTTACGTCTCTAAAATAATAAGCAGAATATACCATTTCAGAAATAGGCTATAAATGTATATTGTTTGTTCCTATTTGATGTGTATCAAAGCTTATCTCATCTTAGGTTCGATAGAAGGAGGTCATGTCACATACAGCCGGGCCTGACAATAGATGTTTTATGTCTATAACTCTGACTTATTGTGACCGTATTGGATAGGACTTGGGCTCTTTATAGAACAACTTTTCTTCACAGCATGTTATTACATAGATAAACCGCTTAAGATCATATATAAGTGATGAGGTTCGTATTGTTTCGGAAGTGGATTTAGAGATTGGAAGAAAACCACTGGTACTAGTCGAAAGTAGCGTTTATTTTGTCTCTTGGGTTTACGGGTGTGGCGCGGACTGTCTTTCGCAGATCGTTATATCACTGCACGGTCCACGTTTGTGCTAACACTTATTCACTTTACTATCTTTCATTTTCCACTGAGTTAAGATTAAATAAAAACTACAGTAATTTTTACTGAATGCATGGAAACTCGAGAAAAAATATTACGATAGATAGCGATAGAAGAGGAATGTCGGTGTCCAGGTTTCGAAGTGCTGCAGAAAATCTACTATCTAAGTTAATAAAAATAAAACACAATAAACTATATCGCCCTACCTGGGTATGTAACCAGTGCCTATAGCCAAAGTTACTAGGAATGAAAGTGGATACTATTGTGGAAATGAATAATCAAAATTATTGAACTCATCGATTGCAACTACAAAATTTTTTGGGTATTTTAAGTATTTCTCTCGAACATTTCCAGTATTGACAGAGTGAGATGAGTAATTGTTAGGGCGCTTACACTTTTATGCGTATTCGGTTCGTGTTTAATACGTAAATAAACGAACGGGAAATTTACGTCCTAGCGTTTGCCCACTTATCCGCATTCGATTCGTGTTTGAGACGGTTGTGCGATAAACGTCAAGATGACGGGATCACTTCCTGTTTTTAAAAACCTTTACCGCCGCAATTTAATAGGCATTTGTTAATATTGATACCAAACATTATAATTTTGGTACCTACCTGCTTAGTTTAGACAAAATCCGGATTTCATTATCAAAATGGCGGGATCATGCCCTAACATTAAAGTTACTATTTGATGTAACAGATTTAACCATCATAAAATTCAGTACTTACCTCCATAAATTAAAAGCAGTTTCTTTTAAAAGCAAATATATTTAAATTCTGATATCACGAAAAATGTATGAAAAAAGATCAAAAAATATTTTATAAAAAAAACAGACCAGTACAAGTAGACCTTAGTATAGTTATTGTTTACCACGAAATAGACCCGAGTTAATTGTATTTAAAATAAGTAGAACTTATTGCTAAAAAGCAATCTCTTCCAGGTAACTTTCCAGGAAAAGGATGCTTTCCTTCCAGGAAAAGGGTGCAGAACTAGGACTTAAGAAAGTTTGTTATATGGGAAAGGAATTACGAGCAAAAGTTCCAGCTTAATTAATTAATATTTAAATACGCTGTTTTAACATTCCACTTTTAACATATGTTTTCCAGTCTAAATTATCATTTTATATCAAAGAAACCATTATGCAATCATTATATGTATTATAAATACATATACAGGGTAAACTTTGAGGTACCGGTAACCTCGCAGGATTAGATAGCTAGCATTATTAAGCATTATTAACTACAACGTTTGTTCTACGACTTTTGATAATTCGTTAGATTTTACATTCAAACAAAAATTAATATTCATTTAATATACCTCTAGAATGTTCGTAACTCTATGCGCACAGCGTGCGAGCGTAGCGTTGTCTTTCGTCGTTGTTTATAAATGAAACATAGACTTATCAATGTCATGACAGTGCAATTAAAACTTGAAAGTTGTTTTTTGTTCAATGTATTGAGTTATCTTAAAACTCGTTAAACAAACGTTGTAGTTAATCATGTTAGTTATCTAATCCTGCGAGGTTGCCGGTACCTCACAATTTACCCTGTATAACGATCTGTCATTGCATCTGTTACCTCTGGAAACTACAATCAACCAAACCGAAGTCGAACTATAGAACTAATATTTATAAGCTTTATATAGTATAGATGATGGACACCCAGCATCCTGATGCACACCTAAAAACTATTTGAAGTGAGAATTTATGATTCTAACACGAACCAAATACGTATGAGTGCGCACGCGTCCATACAATTACTAGCACAGCCAAACCGGATCAAAAACGAACACGAATCGAATACGAACTGAATACGTATAAGTGCGCAAGCGCCCTTAGGGGCGGGATCAATCTCTTCGTTCTTGTTTTAAAATTGTAAAGGTCTGTTTTTATTGAACACTTTTTAAGTCAAATTGCAACTAAATGTGATATTATGATTACATATTTTCATATACATATAACAATAAAACAATATTGGATTTAATAAAATATCAATATATTATGCAATTAGAACTTATAAATCAAATAATTATTGTATAATTCAACAGGAAACATGTCCGCCATTACTCACGCACACACAATATCTTCTAGTTTATTCAATCGACTGACTGTGCATGGAACTACAACGTTTGTGTAAAACGGATTTTATGTTGATTATTACGTGGACCAATAGCAATGCAGTGAAAATTTTCAAAACTCGTTTGTTAAATAAAAAGGACTGTAGCATAGAAAATATTATTGTTCTTCAAAAAAGAACAGTTCGCGCTATCTATAATTTACGAACAAGGGATTCTCTATGAGATTTGTTCAGTGAAATTAATATATTGACTTTAGCAGGACAATGCAGTTATGAAATTTTGATTTTTGTGTATAATAATTATATTACACTTGATACTAATTTCCAAATTCACCATCTAAATACAATAAATAAGAATAAACTTGCCGTTCTAACGTATTGGCTTCAAAAAACTATAGGCTCATTAATGGGGAAATGTATAGCTTTTCCTTTTCATAGGTTTAAAGCGCATGTTAAAAAGGCTCTTATGTGTAAAGTATGTTATAAAGTGAACGATTATTCGAATGATGCCAATGCCTGGTGTTAATTTGTAGCTATTACAACACAACAATGTAAAATATTGTTGTGTATGTTGACGACATTATTTTAATGTAAATGTTGTTACTTCTGATAAAGCTGATACGTTTCTTGCATATATTATTTTTATCAGCGAAAAAATGTCCTGAATGGGTGGTAGGTTAAAGATTTGAATGATTCGAAAGAGCTTTCTATCAAGTCATATTTGAATGTTTAGAATTTATTTTGATGAAATAAGTTACAAAATATTAGATATTTCAAGAATTATTGTAACAGGAAAAATTAACAATAAACAACCTGTCATCAAGCAGATTACATCCGTGAATTATAAAAACAAACTCTTATGGTACTAGTAATCAGTTGCTTTGTAGTAAGCTTTAGTACTTACGCAATTTTGTGTTTAATTATTTTTTGAATGTATAACGAATAACCAGATATGTTTTGAATATTGATAGGAATCGTGTTATTTAGCTATTAGCTGCTATAGCCTTGCACAGCAGCCACCTATAGCTTCGATTGACAACAACAGCTTTAATTATTGAACTATGCTCCTTTACATTAAAGTTAGCCGCATTCAACCGTTCGAGGTCAGGGCCGTGAAACGTCATTCTATCATGCAATCAAAAATTGTTAATTCGAGTATAGACAAGACTTTTTGGTTTTCGGACAATACTTCAGCTTTATTTTCAGACGTTAAATGCGTTGGTGGTAGAACAATACGTACTTAATTGAACTCAGATTGTATATTGACGACTGTTGCGGTGTCCAGTGTTATTGAATTAATGGCTTATTATTGTTGTTGTTGATTATGAATTAACATGACATATTTGACGGGGATTTGAATTAGACACTTGGCGGTCAGGAGAAAAACTTTAGTTTGGAAACCAAATGACGTCATTTGACAAGCAAGTAGTATACAAAAGGCGTTATAAGGATATTTGCAAAGTATTAAAATATTTGGCCAAATTATTGAGACATCAATAGACCGTCTTGGGTTAATACAGTGACTTTGCATTTTCTTTAAAACCTCGTAAAAAAATTGAATAAATTAAACGATTTCGTTTAAAAGTGGATAATGTTTTATCCTCGCAATAAAGAATTTGCAAAAATTACTTAAGAGGTTTTTTAAATGTTTGTTTTAAATTAAAAATCGTGAGTGGGGAAACAAATAGAATAAAACTGTAATTTGATTCTAAAAATTGCAATTTAAAAAAAATCTTGTTGAATTTGTCTTGCTAATCTCTCAATACGAGTACGACGATTACCTAAGTGAAAAGGTAAGGCAACTTTAAGCCGATACTTATGCAATAGTGACTTACATTCAACATCTTGTATTGTCAGTAGCTTTCCCCCCTCCCTTCCCCACCCTAGTTCCTCGACGTCTTGAGGTCACGCCGTGTCCCGGTTCAACACATCCGCAACTTTGTTAGGCGTCTCGGATAGGATTTAGCCTCAGAGGGAACGTCCATTGCTGAGTTCCCGACTAAAGTACTTCAAAATGTGTACATTCTGTAACATAAAGGCTGGAGGGTGCTTTGGTTGATAAATGGAGAGATAAGATTCTAAAGAATTGTATTCTTGAACAATTATGTTATAATATTTTATATTATGTACATTAGTTATATAAACTTGTATATTTGTTGTAGGTATACACCATGTTTATTAAATTGAGTAAAATCTGAAAATAGTTTGTTTAGAATCAAGATTAGAATCGATTTCATTAATAAAAATCACTCTAAAACGTATAAAAAAAATTTTTTTAGCTCCTTTTATAACATGATTAAATGTACCTATTCACAATGAATTCAGGCAGAATGCAAATCCGACTCTTGTTGGGTGCTCTGACTGGCCACTTTGGCACAATTTGTCATTTTCCGCTCAATACAAGACTGCAACTTCTGACTATTAAAATTGAATCACATATTTATAGAATGATTTAGTTGGCGCATGGTTGGAGTATGAAATTATTCCTGTGGGTGATGCAGTAAGGCTTCACCATGGGCAGGTCAATAACGCCCTGTACCAGCACGTCGCTAGTTCATAACTTAATATACAAGTTATTTCTAAGTGGAAATCTAATTTTGAACTTCCCAAAGTCACGGCCAGTGGTTGGATTAATAATGAACGTAGGAATTCTAAGCAGTTAAGCAACTGCATCGCTCCAACATGCCAATTATCCGATCGCAAATCAGCTAAGTTCGTAACGAAAGTTTGCCTCCACGGTTAATACGTCTAACTTAGCTCTCGCCAAAGCTGCAAGTTTTGAATAAAATTAACATGGTGGCTGCCTAGTGAGGTTAGCTGAGGAATTTAATGATATAAGTGAGTCCTGCCAACATGGCCCCAACTTGGGGATTGAAGTGACTGAATAAAGTTGACATTCATGAAGAGGAATTCCTGTATGTAAAAGCTTGCGGTCACAGTAGTAAATTATCAGCTGACTTGGAAGTGCCAATAAAATGTTAGTATGATGTGTTGCTGGTGTTTTAATATCAGAGTAGTTAGTTTTGGAGCGGAATAGTTGGTTGGGATAGAATACTTAAGATAGTAGATTAAAATTCTATCTTCGGGCGCAGATTAAACCCAAATCGATTTTAAATTTAAATAGCATGAATCCAATAATAAACGAATGAGCATATACTAAAAATTTTAATACTGAAAGCATAAAAACAAGTTTTGCTAACCTGCAGATATGGTTCCAGATTTCTTAGCTGTAGATTATATTCTTTAACTTCAGCAGTGATAAAGCGACTGCTTTTCAGTTCCTTTGCGCTCTGAGATTTAATCAACAGTTTGTGGTCCGAGAGCTTTGAAAGTTTTATATTATTTCTACCATGTAATGCCTGCTACAGTCTGGATTACGGGTGTTTACAAAGTACGTGAAAAAGTGGTGATTTATTATTATTTTATTAATTCGGGGATATTTGCGTCACTGCGACCTGCAAAAATCTATTGTGACTAGCCTCCAAGTAAGACTTATTAGGCCTTACATGTGCTCCTTTAGCTGGGCACTGTCTAGGAATGATAAGATATTCCCAGCTTGGATTGTTTTTATATCGTCTGGGTCGAGAACGTGTCTCCCCAGTTGTCGGTTTCTTTTGTGAATAAGGGGTTCACAAAAGCAAAGGAGGTGCATTGGTGTTTCACGCTCCTATTCACAGAATCTGCAAGCATCAGTTTCTTTTAGTCTCATGTTGAAGAGATGCCTGTTCAGCTTGCAGTGCCCAGTCAGAGCCCTAATCATCACGCTCAGGTTGCCCCTGTTGAGCTTCAACAGCTCGTCAGTGCGCTTACGGGAGTATGGTTCGATTAGTGCTTTTGAATGTGTTAATCCAGGCGTTCTTTGCCAGTCCGCTTTTGCCTCAGTAGTAAAGTGGTAATTTAGTAATAAACTTATCATTTTACTTAATCTTTATTTCACTTCAACATATTGGCGGAGCTATTATTATATTTTCTTATATTAAGCAGATCTTTTAAAATGCTGTAATATTTCATTGCTGTTATTACCTACTAGCTTTTGCCCGCGACTTTGTCCGCGTGTAAGTCCTTTTTTATTGACAAATTCGCCCCCCCCCCTTACACCCTTAAGGAATGATTACGGCGATAAAAACTATTCTCTATCCTTCCCCACAACTCGAGCTATCTCCATACCAAATTTCATCTAAATTGGTTCAGCGGTTGTTGATTCCCCATATAAAATTCTACCCCCTTTTCTCCCCCTTCAGAGGTTATTTCTGCAACAAAAGCTATCCTATGTCCTTTCCTGGGAATCAAACTATGTCTACACCAAATGTTATCTAAATCGGTTCATAGTTTAGGCCTGATTGTGTAACACACAGAATTTACGTTCGCATTTATAATATGTATTAGTAAGGATTAGTAGATACTGGTTCCTACTAAATAGTTTGAGCTATTTTTTAAAAGTTCTACTCTCAAGGTGTATTGAAACTAAGTTATTCAGTATCTAAGTCATTCAACAGGATCTGTTCTATAGATAGAATGCAATTAGCTTATTTCATTGTTATTTATTGTGATATATTTACCGGAGGGAGAATGTGTACCAGGGTCATGTGCTTGGGTACGCTCCGTTTTACCTATTTCTGCCGCAAAGCAGCAGTGCTTGCATTGCTGTGTTCTGGTTTGAAGGGTAAGACATGGCATTGAAATTACTGGGTACCGTGACTTTACATCCTAAGTCACAAGTTGGCAACGTACGCCGTGGTTCTTGTGGGGGTTGCAGTTTTGCTGCGAATCTCACAGGAGCCACATGTATTAAAGGTGACTGTTACCACTTACCATCAGGTGGGCAGTTTGCTTGTTTGCCAACTTTCTGCAATAAAAAAATATACAACGTGTTACTCAAGTACCTAACGCAAATAATTAGACACTCCAATTTATTTTTATTTACAAGATTAAGTTCTCGGGGATTATTTACCAAGATTATGTCAATCTTTCTGTGTTTTTTTTTGCGTATCCTGCAAATTTGAAGCTTTATTTATAGTGACGCGTCTGCGAATACGTGACAAGAGCGGTGACTCTGTTTCAATATTATTTTAACCATTTTTGAGCTCTGTACTACGATCAAGCAATGAACAATCGCTTAAGAGGATTTGCCTCTCACATACCAATATTATTTTATGTGCGTCAGCATAAAACGCGAGCGTGTGTTGCTCTAGATTAGCCTCGACACAATGTGCATATGCTGACGCTATATCAACATTGAAACCCAACGCTGTGGGGCGTGTGATTCTTTTTATTTATTTTTATTTTATTTTATTTTATTTTATTTTATTTTATTTTATTTTATTTTATTTTATTTTATTTTATTTTATTTTATTTTATTTTATTTTATTTTATTTTATTTTATTTTATTGGTGAATCAACAGTTACAAAAACAATAATAAACAACAACAATATACACCGTAAAACCAATTACAGATTCACACCAATATGAAGTTTCAAACTGACAGTTTGAAAGTTAAAAAGAATCACACGAGAAAACGAACAGCTTTGCTAGTTTGTAACTAGGGCGCTCTGCTGGTGCGGCTTGAGAGGAAACACTAAGGTCGTATTGGTAAAATGTTTTGTTTTCGCTGCTGTGCCCTAGTAAACGGGCTGAGCGCGATAAAGACAACTGCAGCTCAGACCACAGATACGAGTACCTACAAAAATAACAAAATCTAAGACGTTTCGTAGTCCCCTGTTTTCTCCTCTTAAGCTAGACCGATTTCGAAAAATTTAACATTAAACTAAACACCAAAGGAAGGCTTTGTCTATGTCTCTGTATAATTGCTTTTTTCATATAATCACGTCAAAATACTCGTATTTTTGCTGGACGTTTAATTACAGCAAAAGATCTGGTATTTTTTAGGATTTTGAAGGTTTAAATGTCTTTTAATAATTAACTTTATAAAAAGGGAACACAACAACATAGAAAAATGTTAATAGTGGCCATTGATTTTTTTTGTTGAGAAAAATAGAGCAACTATTGCCATTATCCAGAAGGAGACAGGGGACTGCGTTTGTATGGAAATACGCCCCGTGTGATGTCCCCTTAAGCCACACACTGCGAAGTCGTTAGCGCGGCCACTTATTTGTCGCTTGGATTTACGATTCTATAAATTGCACGACTTCGTATAAAGTCCTCGCATTTCTCGATATCGTGCCCGCGATGTTATCATTGGTTTATCAATGTTGTGTGTTCTCAATTTAACTCCGATGTTTTATTGTGATTGGAACAAGAATAATTTTTGTGGACGCTTAAATAATTTCACAGTTAAATTTATTCCATTTAGCAAAGTTAACATTAATAAGGATTTTTATTATTCCATTAATATTGTTATTATTTATGAAATTAAAGTTAAAAGACGGAAACGTTTACCAACAAGCTTTTCGTATTTTTGGACACTGTTATAGTAGTAATGAATTTTTGTCTGAGAAAATATAAATGAGCTTTGAAAAACTACTAAGTATTTAACATTTTACTATTTGGATAATCCATATATTTTGGTTTAAATTTAATTTAATTTTAATAAATAGTTACACATTTTTAAATAATATTTTATAATATACAAATTAACTCGTCATCTTATTGCTTATCCGTTTTCAAGGATTATTATATCTTACTGCAATCGTATATTGTATACCAATAAAAACGAATCTCAAAATAATATGTTGCTCGTAAAATTACCTATCCGGTAATTGTCTTTTAAAGAATTTAATCTAAAACTAAGCCAACAAATAAATCAATAGGTACATATTAGGTTGGGGAAAAAGTCTTTTCGCATTATAGTATGTATAAACTTGTAATAAAATCTCTTTGGCTATACTATTTGTATCTGGCTGGTTTTGGTATCATTGAAAGTTTAAATTTTAAAGAACATAATTCCAAATTCAAATTAGGAAAATGTGTGATTTTCATTTGTTTTTCGTACCGCCAAGATGAGTGAATCTAATGAAGAAATTCTATACATTTTAAAATTTTACTACAAAAAAGGTAAAAATGCAACGCAAGCCGCGAAAAAAATTTGCGATGTTTATGGACCTAGTGCAGTGTCTGTGAGAGTAGCACAAATTTGGTTTAAGCGTTTTCAATCCGGAAATTTTGATGTCAAAGATGCACGTCGCTCTGGTCGCCCTATTGCAGATAAAATGGATGCCATTTTTGAAAAAGTGGAGCAAGATCGGCATGTCAGTAGTTACGACGTAGCTGAAGAACTGGGAATTGACCACAAAACAGTTTTGGCGCATTTGAAAAAACTGGGTACACAAAAAAGCTCGACATTTGGGTACCTCACGAGCTCACTGAAAGAAACCTAATGAACCGTGTACTCATTTGTGATTCTTTATTACGACGTAATGAAACCGAACCATTTTTGAAGAAGCTGATAACTGGTGATGAAAAGTAGATCACGTACGACAAGAACGTGCGAAAAAGGTCGTGGTCAAAGGCCGGTCAGGCTTCACAGACTGTGGCGAAACCCGGGTTAACTCGCAACAAGGTGATGCTGTGTGTGTGGTGGGATTGGAAGGGCATTATTCATTATGAGCTGTTACCACCAGGCAGGACCATCGATTCTGAACTCTACTGCGAACAACTGATGAGATTAAAGCAAGAAGTTGAGAGAAAGCGGCCGGAATTAATCAACAGAAGGGGTGTGGTTTTTCATCATGATAACGCTAGACCTCACACATCTTTAGCCACTCAGCAAAAATTAAGAGAGTTTGGCTGGGAGGTGTTAATCCATCCGCCGTATAGTCCTGACCTTGCACCTTCAGATTTCCACCTGTTTCAGTCTCTTCAGAATTCTTTAGGCAGTGTCAGGTTAACATCACGAGAGGACTGCCAAAACCACTTGTCGCGGTATTTTGACCAGAAGTCCCAAAATTTCTATAGCAATGGGATCATGTCCCTACCTACAAGATGGCAAAAAGTTATCGAACAAAATGGTACCTACATACTTTAGTTAAATGTAAATAAACTATATTAAAAAATGTTTTGAATTTTCTTAAAAAATGCGAAGAAACTTTTTCCCCAACCTATTATATTATAAAATTCGAATGCGTCTCGATCGTAAGCGTTCATAGGCCGCGGTTACCGTCTCTAATTGGTCGGCGGTACTCTCGCTTGGCACTCAAGTTTAACTATATACAACTGCTTTTTAATTAAATATCACTTTACCATAAAATGTGCATCTAACCGCACCTCACTAGCGTAATATCGTTGTCTTCGCGAAAATAATAAAAAATGGCCATATTTCCAAGACGAACACCATTTCACGGAGCTCGCCCGATATTTTGGGTGCATTTCATAACGAAATTACCCTGGCATCATTCCAAGGAGGTTTATATCGGCCGCAAGAACATGGAACTCTTTATTACTGTCTTGCCGTAGACAAAGCGGCGTCGCCTATTTAAGTCTACTTACATTATTTCAAGGTAACCGTAAGGGATGAATGACAATATTTATGTACGGTTGAGAGGACCGTAGTAAGAGTCAATTATTTTTACCCGTCCAATAGTTTCGTTTTTCTCACATTTGCCACCATTTTTTTTTTGTCGGGGGGAAATGCGTAATTGCACCGTACCCGCCGTTGGCTAGACGGCAGGCGTGTGTGGGGCTGGCCCGGCGAAGTTCCAGGCCGACCCACTAAAACCCCCCGGTGTTCTCCCTGCCCTTGTGGGCGCGCATGGTAAGGTCCACACTGTGACTACCACTACCAGCGCGCCCGGGCAAGCCCGACCACCGGTCGGGCTATCGCCGAGGGGGGATTGCCCGAGAACACCAGAGCAATCCCCAGACGGAGGGCCTTACGGCGGCGTGCACGTGGCCAACCATGCACGCAGGCCTCCACGGCAGGGTCATTAGACGGGCATTGCTTGCGCGAATGCCCGCCTTCGCCTGCCTATCCGTCTGCGGCGGAGGGGAGCGGCATGGGGATCTTCCTCCCGCTCCCTCTCCGCAGCCTCCTTCTGCGAAATTACTTCTTTCTCACATTTGCCACCATACAACAACTTTTAAAATATTAACCATTACCGATTCTGTAGCCTACACACGCACGTGTGTGTGTGTGTGTGTGTGTGTGTAGACCAGACTGTAAAGCAGAAGCAAGTCACATTGTAATGAATCATACAGTTTTAGTATGATATTCAAACAAAAGTAAAATGTCCAATCCTTTTTAAATTTTAATGGGGTGACATTTTCAATATCTTTTATTGACCTAAATTTATGTAAATAGTTTCATACAACAATCATGAACTTTCATATATAAAGTTTATTCCTTTATTTTTCATCTTAGGGGATTTCAAATGATAAACATCTTCATGACGATCACATACAGAGCAATTAGAATTGTTAACTTTTCGCAGATGCAGGAAACCATTAAAGTGGGATGTGATAAGATGGAACCCTAAAAATTTATGAAAGATCTCGTTTACTGAACTTGGCATTACACAACCATGTAACTTTTGGGAGGCTTATCAACTAATGTACGGTGCGAAACCATATTATACCTTTTGTGGTGAATTTTTCCTAAAAGTATAAATTCCATTCGGTATAAATCCTCATCTTTAGGCGTATAGTGCTCCCAATGACCTTGCGTCGATCGTCCCGCACTGATTACATAGGAGTGAGTGAGTGAGAGTGAGGGGAATATTTAAGCAAACCTTTACGCGTAAGATGAATTATGTCAATTAAAAATTAATAAAGGCGAATAAGAAAAATCTAAAAAGACCATCCGCTAGAATATTGTTCACTTTATTTATTGAAATCGAAAGTATATGATTTAACCTAATATTTACGACGCGATTAGGTTTAAAGTTTTAAAATCGAGGCATGTTTGGGTCACATTTTAACCAAGTTTTAATTAATTTATCAAAAAATTAAAAATACCATCCTCTAAAGAATGCGTTGAATAATAACATATTTTTTATAGATTTTTTATTCAATATTTATGAAGAGAACCTGTTTTTTCTGCAGTGATTTTTTTTATTGACCCTACTATGCGCCTTAACTGCTCCTAGATAATCAGAATAACGAGGACCAATCTCAACTGGGACTCCATCGAGATTTGCTGTCTTTGCCAAAGAATCCGCCATTTCATTGCTATACCTAAATACCAACGTAAGATGGCACCTATTGTAATCGGACATTAACCCCATTACGTATTAAGTTGTAAATACATTTAATAAAGTGGGATGTCTTACTTCTACCGACACCGCTCTTGCCACATGAGATTAAATGATAAAGGCCACTTTGAGAGTTTATAACCAATAATGCGTTCTTATAATCCATGCTTTCATTACTAAGCACCTAATACTTTATTGAGCATGCGAACCTTTTCACTTAAAGTACCTACGTATACCTAGTAGTATCTACCATGTATGTTTCCATCTACACACATACGTTTTGCTATTCTGATTATATCAGAAGCGGAGAGCTTTATGCGGCCTCGAATTTACATAGCGGAAGTGCACACAAGAAGTGCAGTTTCGGGCAAGCCGCCGTTATCTGCATTATTGCTTTCATTCCTTGTGTAGGCTCTGTGTTATGTACACAACGATGAAGTTTCAAGCTTAATGAAGTGTAGATATCTACTCTTATACATACCTACTAAAACGTTTTTGAGAAATTTAAAGTGGGACATTATAAGTACAAAAAAGTTACAACTTTCCTTTTCGTGTTACTCAATTTTATGTGACTATCGTTTTTAAATTTGAAAATAGAACTGGTATTAGCTTTTTAATAATGTCATTTAATTTTTAGAAAAGCAAAGGGTCATACGTGCGATAGATTTGATACAGTTACGAGTTGAAGTAACAATAACAAAAAAATTAAGTAGTGTTCTTTAATTTCTTACAACATAATAAGAAATACCGAAAAATGAATGGACTGCACAAAGAAAGATAGGTCAATAAATGCATGCGAAAAATGTCAGTAGTAGATGATGATCATTTCTAACATCATCATTATTGATCATTTCTATCATATAGAGATGATTGAAAGAAGAAAATGCCTTGCGCCGAGCCCACATCAGAGTGTGGCAGGGTTATGATGATAAGAAATAACAAAGCACTGCATTACAATTCCCAGCCAACAAGAATTCTAAAAACGTTTTTCTAGCGTAACCGAACGCCTCTTTGGTATTTTATCGAAGCTATCGTACCGTCTGCCCGGAAGCAATAGTGTCCGTGGCATCCGCCCGCGCCGTTTCTTATGGCGCAGCCGATAGAATCCTCGTTTGCCCCCAGGAAACAACGGAACATCCCATGCAAATAGGAACTTGGTCGTAAATTCCGCAGCGGATGTAAATCTCGATCCTTGAAACTAGGGCATTGGAGGCTTGTTTCAGTTCGCCCCAGCTTGCCAAAATATATTTGTTTTTATTTCGCGGCGATTTTTGTCGTTTTTTACATTTGATAGAGACATGGTGGGATATTACAATTTTAGTAGATAGGTATGGAGACAATTATAGGTTTCTATTGTTTATTTATACTAAGTTATAATGTGGTAAAGTTTGTGAGTTCATGAGTTTTTTGTGGAACAACTTAACTAATTTTGAAAATTCTTTCAGTGGTAGAAAGCTTTAATATCGTGAGTAAGATAAGCTACATTTGATTGTGATTAATAATAGTTTTTAATATAAAATAACAAATTTACAAATCCTAAACCCTCAGAACTTAAAACTACACAAGATAATTTATCACAAGTAAAAACTCACGCGTTTGGTATAAAGGTAAAGTAAAAAGTAAGTTTGATATAAAGAAGTTGAAGTTAAATCAGGTTCTACTCAACAAAAAACACTTGGAACATTTTGGAATTGGCAAATTTTTACAATTTTAAACATTTTTGTTCTTAAATAAACTAATATTATGTAAGGGTTGAATACTCAATACTCAATTATTTATTGCATTCATATGTACATTTTAATTAGATATTAAAACAATAAGTATGCCAACATATGACCCTGATAGGATTATAGTGAGCAGACCGATCTATATTATATTCTATCATTTTTTGAAGTAATGAACCTGTCCGTGCCGTGGCAAAATTTTTCTTCAAGGTGATACGAACCTGCATTTTATCATACTGCGTTGACTCCATGATCAATTTGGTCCAAGGTCTCGAGTGGGGATCTTCAGCATACCTTGAATTTTTTTCATTATAGATTTTTATTTTGGAATTTTTGAATTTATTGAGTATTTTTAAAGCAAATGCAAAGTTCTATAAGGTAGGCTTTACTTACTTATCGTGGTAAAACGTATCTACACCCAATTTATAAATCTTTCAGATTTTACGAAAATTTGTTTAGAATAAAGTAAACTTACAAATTCTGTGAAACATTTTCTTGTAAGTATCGGTTTATTAATTTTTCCAGCTTTATGTATTCGACAATATTCGAGAAATGTTGTTTTCGTGTAAACTAATCCGCCGTACTCCTACATATTATACCTGTGTCAGTTTTCCAACACAAGCTTTTGTAATAAGCTGTTTAAGCGGCCTGTCACCGCGGCGTACAATGCATGCGAGAGGGCCTAATTTCCCCTCCTGTCCACGATCCCTCCCTCTCGAGGGCCTCGTTATATGAAATTCTCATTTCACCATGGCTCAATTTGGAATACAGAAATAATTTGCCCGCGCCGCGACCGGGCCAATTTCGGGTTGGCCAATTACAACTTTAGGACCATCGTTGTTGGCACTCGCTTTATCAGAATAATAGCTGTGCCCGCGAACTATGTTTCGCCATATTTTTTCAGTTTCTGCAACATTTTTCATTGATGCTCAGCTCCTACTAGTCGTAGCGTGATGTTATTAGCCTAAAGCCTTACTCGATAAATGGACTATCTAACACTAAAATAATATTTCAATTTGAATCAGTAGTTTCTGAAAAATAAAACGATTAAAAATTTATAATGAAAACAGTCTTTCATATTGATCTCTATAAAATATATCCTTTTGTTAATATGACTCCCTGAAAGTAATTGTAATCAACATTTTAAAACTTTTGCGAATTGACTGCAGCCGAACTGTTTTTATTTATATTTCTTGGTTAAATAATATTTACAAATAATGTATAAATGTCATTAAATAAAAAAATATAGTTCCACTTTCGAATGTGATGGAATCTTTTACGGTTCAAAAGTTTATTATTTTTCATATTTTAGTGGTTGAAACTGTACTTGTTCTGTTTTGGAGATCAGCGGGCGTATTCTCTAACTACGGTTGCTAACTAGAACTGTCATTTTTGAAAGAAACTTAACATCCATTACTGCTATCATGAACGCCGCGGTAACACATGACATCACTAAACTAGTAATGGATAAAAAGTTCCTTTCAAAAATGACAGCTCTAGTTACCAAGCGTAGTTAGAGAATAGGTCTGCTGAGGTTCGATTCTCCATGGGGGCACAAGTTTTTCTAACTGGCTTCTGAGCTCGCCTTCCTCACTACCACCGTCATACTTAAGTTTATTGCCATAATATCGCGTGTTTTGACCATTACTGGTGAGATAGCCAGCCCAGTTGTTGAGGATTTCAGGTGAAACTTTCCATATTCAGTCCAATCATCACTTACTATCAGAAGAGATCAAAGCCAAAAGCTCCCGAATAGCCTGTAAAAAATAGAGCAAAGCAAAACAAAAAGGGCTCAGATACAGTGCTCCGAAATCTTAATATAAGCGTGCCCTTAAATCATTTCAGCGATATCGATTAATATTAATAAGTGTAAGGTCGTGGCAGACGAAATTGAGTAATTGAGGCGTATCTTTGGTTTTCATGTATAGCTTCTGAAACTGTACACGGATTAGGGTAACGAGATCGTCCTGTCAATGTTGACTGCGGCCCTACGTAACGAAGGTTTCGGAAGGTCAGTTCCACTAATAAACAGCCGAATAGTAACACAATGTTGTAATTATCGATTAATCGACAGCTGTGGTCGATTTAGATGACTCGATGAAAACGAAATCATGTTCATCGGCTGTAAGCATTAGTCGATTTTACAGATATGCCGAGACTCTTAGACGGCGGCTTTAAAAATGCTTATATTAAAATGGTAATAAGAAATCGATTTTAATTGAATCGAATTATCATATCTTTACGATGGCCGATTCTCAATGTGTAGTAGAATTACTCGTAGTTGATGGATGAATGGTCATGGATGTGTCAATTCAGCTGCTTTCTTCAGGCAACACTCTCTTCTACATTGTTTACGCCTTATAGCCTTATGTCAAGGCGTCAACACGGCACGTTGGAGACGCGGGTTCAAATCCGGCCCGAGACGATTTTTTTTATTCATTTTTCAAACGGCGTTTAGTTTATTTGTTTATTATATGGACTAAGCACTAAACAGACCTATCCAGACGTGTTTAGTGAGTGTTGCTCCCGCCTTCGGCTGCAAGTGAAGGGCGAAGACGGGAGCGCGGGAAGGGCGACTCGCAGAAAAATAGCCACTCGCAATAATAACTACCTAACCAAAGTGTATACCGGCCATTAGAAACAAGTAAAGTAAGTGTGGAGAAAATAAAGAATAATAATATTCCCTTACTATTTTTCCTCCTCAAGTTACTCGTACCAGCTAGTGTTAATAATAATAATAAATCATTTTATTTGCAGAAATATGGTTACAGAGGTATTATAAGAAGCTAATCCAACATATTTTGTCATCCTTCGATGCGCAAATACTTATTCTGATGTGAAATATTATGATTAGTACGATTTAATTCAATACTTTTCTAATTGATCATTTAGGTACATTAATTAATACAAGTCAAAATTGTGATTACATATTAAAAAAATGTCAAATAAATAAAGTTATAAATGTCAATTTTAAAAGTGTTCGCCATTAATGTCAACTCAGTTTAAATTTTTTATAAATGTCATTGCCTAATTTACTTTATTAATATGTCAATTAATGGTTAATTTACATACAATTTTTTAAAAAAAAAAACGTCGCCCCACACTAGGATTTTCTCCTGTATCGTGGGTGCAGTTACAAACATAGAATATCACATGCACATACGCCCAGACCGGAACAAACTTCTGTAGGCCACAGGGCTCGGAAACCTGGTTTATATTTTAAACCAGTTCGTAAAAAACGCCATACATTTTAAAAAGAGCATTTTCATTTCAATTCCGCTCGATCAGAATCGATATTATTTCGGTTCTGATCAAAGAACATAATAAAACTGTTCCTGCTCGAAATACCGGTTAATTACGCTCGCTAATTTCGTTCTCTCCGCCCACCGATTCTAAACACCCGCACACCTCTCCTTACAACATTCAATAAGAATATTCTTTCATCCGCTTATCATGAATTCGGCCTCAGCTTATCATAATCGTCAGGTTATCCAAGTGAAAAAAGAATTATCGGATTTCAAATGAAATATATGAGGGTAAGTAAATTTAAAAAGATTTACAAGTATGCTTGATCAGACAAGCAAACTTGATATGTCTATAGCTTGGAAGAATATTATGTCAGATTCATACCTACAAAGAAATATAAAAGATTCCTATGACAATGTCATTTTTGATATCGTTGTATAAATTATGCAAACAAATGTGATCGTAATCATTTTATAAGAACATAAATAAACTGAACAACTTTTTCTATGGGAACAATGTTGAAATCACTCAGTGGATGTAAAACATTTGTACGGAACAGCAGATTTTTTTGCAATTTCTTTTTTTTTTTTTACAACACTTACACTATCTTTACAGGCTTAATCCTAATGCGATAGCGTAGACAATTATTTCTAGACTTATACTAACTTACCCTAATCACACTATAACGTAATGTTTTTTTTAAAAACAAACAAAATTATAAAACGCAATAAAAAACAAAAACAAAAAAAATATTTAAACTTCACTACAATCTTAACTTCTAAAACACAATATATACATAATTGTCTTTGTGAGCTCATCCTCTGAACAACAGAACACATCGACACTCTCCGCAACTTTGTTCAGGATACGCAGAGCTCTGGTCAGCGGAGCTTCCCTTAACAAATTAGTACGTGCGCCAGGTGTCACAAATAGTGGGGGTCGTCTTCGCCTCCATACGTACCTATCCGGGACGCAAATACTCACAGACTGCAACACTGCCTGGTTTGACACACGCCCTCGCAATAAGTTTACCATGTATATGACCATACTGCACTCTCGTCTAACCTGCAATTGGCTGTACCCCACCATGCCAAGCACAAACAATGTTTGTGCTTGGCATGGTTCAAGATTATTCCCATAATAAGTTGTTCAGTTTATTTGTCTGAACAAGCATACCATTTTTTTGGAAAGGGGGAAAATGCTATTACGCATTCCTCGTGGCCGAGCCAAACCACGAGGGACTCCCCGAGCCATATCGGTCCAAGCCTCCCCACCAACAAACCCCTAGCAGCTCCCCCGTCAGTCACAAGCCAGGGAGAAGGGGACAACAGCACGGCCTTTCCCGCTGACCCCCTGCCTGTGAGTTGTCCTTTGCCGGACTCGCGCTACGCCAAAAGGCTCGTGGTTCTGCTGCTTTGTGAGCGGCTCAAGTGTTGTGCGCCGCATTACACCCCTGAAGAGTCCCGACACTAGGTGCTCTGGGGCTGGGGGCTATTTATTACGCGGGGCACTTGCCCTCCCGCGGTCGCCTCCACTTGGATGATGGGGGCCCCGACGATGTCCTCTGTGACCTCCATCTCTGCGTCTGCTCTTGGGAGTTCGGAATGGTGGCTTCGCGCCGGCTTTCTCCTCCTTCCAACGCCTTGTGCCCTGCCTCTCCGCACTGGTAGCATAATGTGCTCCGGTCCTCTTCCGCCTTACAGTCCAACCTTAGGTGCCCCGATTCGAGGCACCTAAAACACCGCAATACGCGGGGCTGGAGAAGCTTCACCTTAGCGGCGGACCATACCACCAGCAGCCTATTGGCGGAGGATATCTTCTTGGCCGCTGCCATCGGGCAGCACACTTACGCCGTGCCCAGGGTGTAGCGGCCCTGGCGGATCTCCCCGGACTTCCTCGACCCGGCACTCGCCGGTCTTAGCGAGTGCCTCCTTCAATTCCTCCGGCTGAACGGACTAACAATTCCACCATCCTGGTGGGTGCAGTGACCCACGCGATACCCTCCTCAGCAAGACGGCTAAGTCTGCCGCACTTGCTTCCTTCTCCTCACCCCTAACGAGAATTATGGCCGCCCCAGTCAAAGACCTGCGGAATTGGACTCCCTTTATGTCCAGGTCCGCGAGACTTACCTTGGCCCTGGCGGCCGCACTCACCTGGGCGTAAGGTGGCCCTTCTCCACGGCATCTGGTTGCAACGACAGCCTAGGCTCTAACCCCTCGAGCTTAGCGTTGAGTCGCGAAACCATGCGCCTCATCAACCTGTTTTCTAGCTCCTCGCTGTTATGGGGAGCTAGGCTCCCGTCCGTGCTCGCTGGGGGAGAAGGAGGTGGTGGTGGGCTCCTCCTCAGCAGTTCCTTCACTTTCGCGGCGGCGGTTCGCCCGCTGTAAATCCTCCGTCTCGTCCAAGATGGTGCGCGCTGCTAGCAAGTTGGCGTTCTCCCGGAGGTAACCCGCCGACGTCTTTAGTTTTTTTACAAAGGTCCCTTTTAGATTAGAGTACCATTCAATCAAGTTAATGACTTCCATTCCGCGACCCATACGCTTGGTGACAGTGAGTGTAGGGTCGTCCCTCCCGCTCTCCTCCAGGGCTGATAGCACCTCCGACGCTGGTGTTGGAGCAGGAATTGATCGTCGAGTGCATCGGGGCGCCATAAGTATCTCCAGGAGTTCCCTCTCCGCCTCTAGTTGGAGTTCTAGGTGCTCCTGCCGCAGATACTCCACCTTCACCTTGGCCAACCCCACGTACTCGCCGAGTGGTGGCGAGCTGCCTCTGCCTCTTTTGCCTTTCGGCTTTGGCGCTCGAAGGGAAGATAGCGGGACATCTTCAAATAAGGCCCATTGCTGTCTCCGGCTTCTTCGCAGGCCCTCTTCTGACGAGCGGAGTGGGTATTGGTTCCGCTATCCTGCTCTGCCCGCTTGGGACTGGTTTCCCACCAGCCACTTAACCCATCGGAACGAACGACACCACCTTGGGGTTGGGGTAATTTCTGATGTGGTTTTGTTCCACGCGGCCCGACGCTCAGTGCGCCGTAACGGGTTAACGGGTTGCCCAACGAAGTCCTGTCACACAGGGGTTCCCGCCGCGTCAACGAGCTGAAGCTCCAAGGGCGCAAAGCGCCGTGGCGATACAAATCAGCACTCCCACCACAAAGAGTGCCAGGCCTACCCACTAAAACCCCTCGGTGTTCTCCCTGCCCTTTAGGGTGCGTGTGGTATGGTCCACAATGCGACACCACTACTCACGCGTCCGGGCTAGCCCGACCGGTCGGTCGGGCTATCTATCGCCAAGGGGGGATTATCCGAGAACACCAGGACAATTCCCACTGAAAAGTTAAAAATAATATAAGAATAGGTACAGACAACATCATACTTTTATATTGAATTCTGTGACAATTTTTAGACTTTCTAGGAGATCATCGTTTGGCACCGACTTCAATATAGAAGTGTGATGTTGTCTGTACCTATTCTTATATTATTTTTAACTTTTCAGTGTTTTTGAAGTCAGTTTTTAAGTATTTTTTGTAAAATATTTTTTTTAGATCCTGAATGCCGCTTAAAATTCCTCGTCAGTAACTATATCCTATTATGAACAGTGATAAAAATCTATAAAAATAACATTTTGCTAAAAAGAAGTAGTATGCTTACCAGGAGAACTTTATTAAACTTGATACATGTAGATATTCTATTATGTGAAATATACGTAAAGTAGCCGTGAATCACATTTTTACGTCCCAATCTTTGAAGTTTAGATAATATAAGTTTTATAATTTTTGTTTATTATACAGGCAGACTAGTTAGGGTAGACTCGTGGGGACGTATGTGAGCTGTGATGATGATACAGGCAGACAGAAGAAAGAAAATGCGTGGCGGAACGTAAATAAACAAAATATTGACACGCGCGAATGTTGGACCTAAAACAAGTACCTACCTAACACTTTGGTCACAACCCAATGCCATAGAAGCCCCGCCCTCGTATCGCCGCCGTATCGTTTTGTTCTGACCAGGTTAATCCCAGCAATATACCGCTCGCGAATATATTCCGCTCCGAGCGAGCGTTTACGAAAAACCTGGTTAAAAACCACAATTAAGCGGTATTTTTCGAACCGTTCCCAAGCCCTGGTAGGCCATACAAAACATCTGTCCCGTGCGGGAATCGAACCCGCAACCCGTTGCGCAGTAGGCGATCACTCGACCTCTGCGCTAACCGTGTCGTCAATTAACACAGTTACACACAGCTCAGAGTAAAGGCAGAAAATAATAGTTACAAAAATATTTAATATATTGATACAGGTAACATTTATCTTATTGAATCATTTAAGTATTCCTTAATTGAGTAATACATTTTGTTTAAAAGATGATTGAAGAGTTTATTCTTAAATTTGCTTAAAGTCAAATCTTAATATGTTCTGGTATTTTATTATAAATTCTTATTGCCATACAGTATACATTTTTTGAAAATAATTTTAATGTTTATACCGGAACATATAATAAATTGTTATTTCTAGTCTTTTTGCTGTTAAATACACTATTGTTTTGAAATAGAGCTTCATTATTTTTTACGAATACTGCCATTTCAAAAATATATAGGCAACGAAGTGGAAGAATATTAAGTGCCTCAAATAGTGGTTTGCGGCTATCTAAGTAATTAGCGCCACATACTGTCTTATACATTTTTTTAAAATTCGGAATGCTCTTATTAGGTCAACTGAGTTGCCCCATAAAATAACACCATACCTTAAAACAGACGAAACGTATCCATGATATGCCGTTAATGCTGCTTCTTTTGACGTGGTTAGTCTAATTCTATTTAGAGCGTACACAAATCTATCTAATTTTGTAACAATAGTATCTATATGTTTTTTCCAGTTTAGGTATTCATCAACATTTACACCTAAAAATTTCGTCATTTTTACCTCTTCAATCTTATCTCCCTTGTGACTTACAGTGATGTTTTCATTTATACTATTATAGTTTTTAAATTGTATGTACTTTGTTTTATTTAAATTTATTTTTAAGTTGTTTGATTCTAACCATTTTATTATTTTACTAAGAGTTTCATTTGCAATTGTTTCTATATTTATGTAATTTTTACCATGTATCAATAGGGTGATGTCGTCTGCAAACATTATGCATTTTTGATTAATAGAATTTGGCAAATCGTTTATATACACGGTTATTTTTTTATCACCCTGGTTATTTTAAGGGTGGCTTCAGGACACTTTAGAAGAATTATTTAACCATTAATAATAAAATTTACTCACCTGTTTAATTAGATATTTATTATCTAAAATATCCAAAAAATACTGCACTGGTATGGACACTGAGTGAAGTTGTAGGCAAAACATTGAATGAACGCGAACTGGCAACAACGTCGCCGATTCAAAGTCATCACTGAGTTGATCACAATTTCACCTTCCTACTTTACGGGCTTAGGACCGGCAAAACAAAGTTTTTAAAGAAAACAAACAGTACTAGGTAAGTATTACGGTTATGGTAGGTTGTTTTGGCGTAGTTAAAAAATTGGAATCAACTTTAAATACTTACCTACCTAGGAAACAATTTAAATCAACTTTAGTTCTAATAACAAAAGAGATCTAAATTTAAAGGAAGTCCTCTAACTCATACACAGTCGAGCACGTTTAAAACTATACATGACCACAACAACATATCACTTTGGTTAGTGTTTAACGTCTCGAAATGCAGTTTTCGCTTCCAAGTCTTACGTTTGTGGGTTCACTTTCTTACACCAAAAACTTAATTTCACTTCACAAGTAAAAGTCTACGGTCTACCGGAGTAAGGTCTTTTGTATTCGCGAGATGTGTTAACTTGAAACTAAAATTCCGAATGCGCCCGATTGCCGCGCGTCAGGCGCGGGCGCGACATCGCGATACGTTCACACGCGCCTGGGTCAAAGGCGAACTAAAGCCGGCCGGCTCGTGCCGACAAGCGACAGCAAACAACAAAACGCCGCCGCCGGCGCTCGGCGCCGGCGCCGACTGTCTCTGTCTTTCACTATTGTAGTGTCTAGTGCAATAATAACTCTTATTTCAAACGAGT
Organism: Schoenobius gigantellus; assembly: GCA_963935595.1. Classification (NCBI taxonomy): domain Eukaryota; kingdom Metazoa; phylum Arthropoda; class Insecta; order Lepidoptera; family Crambidae; genus Schoenobius; species Schoenobius gigantellus. Next base: position 30,699,484 of record OZ012552.1, read on the forward strand.
TGTAGATTGATCTTGCTTGAATTAATAATGCGACGTTGCCGCATTTTCCTAAGCCCGTAGTAGTAAATGCTTTATTCATTCATAATCTTACCTTATCTTGTAGTAAACAAGAACAATGTCTATAATTTAATATTATTGGCGGACAAAATTTAAAAAATATAACCACATGTTTTTTTTATTGATATGAGTCGTCTAGCGTCTACCGAGCTGCCTCTAAAATTTTCCAGTACGATAAAAAAATAACCGTGTATAATGAAAATAATAAAGGGGCCATTACACTCCCTTGTGGTACACCGACCTTGTTTGTCATATATTTGCTTCTGTATATGTTTTTATTATTACCATCACATTTTGTAATCTCTACACATTGTTCTCTATTTTTTAAATAACTTTCAAGTCATTTTAGAGCATTTCCACGTATACCATACCTTTTTTAATTTAGCGAGTAATAACGAATGCGTAACAAAGTCGAATGCTTTATTCATATCTAATAAAATAGCTAACGTATGATTCCTATCGTTTAAATGTTGGGAAATATTTTTAATCACGTGACGGCAAGTGTGGTAGAACTATTTTTTCTAAAGCCAAATTGTTCATCTTTAAGTAGGTTTTCGGAAGTAACAAAGTTATATATTTAATAAGTCACGGGCACAGGTGAAAACCAAGTGATCGAAGCAGGAATGAAGTTATTATTTTATAAGATTTGGAAAATCATCAGAGTGCACGAATTGTCGATCGATTCTACGTTTTTTCTTAAAATTGGTGCTTTTTGTAAATTGATTTAAATTTGATGGCAGGTTCCCCAGTTTGAGACTTTTATGAAAATGTATAGGGATGATTCCAGTTGTTAATAATACTTCTGTTATATGTATGTTTTATCTGAATTTCATATTCGCACTTTTTCATCATTTTAACCGACTCCACAAAAAAGGAGGGGCTTATCAATTCGATTGTAATGTTCTTTTTATGTTTGTTACCTCATAACCCTGTCATGTTTTAACTGATTTAGAAAATCCTTTTTCGTTTGACTTTTTTGTGTTTTTTAAGTTCGTGTTTATTTTTTGAATAAATATTTTTAATTTAAATATTTTAGTAAATTTAATATCAGCTCACCAAAGTAATTTGAAAGAATACAACTGATGGTTAATATATACATATTACACGCGCTCGATATCGCTTTGTTCATTTTGTATGGAAATCGGTACTATGAGTTCATGATTCGACTGCTACTCTATAAATGCTAACGTAATGATTGTTGATCGTGTGCTCATCTATAATCGGCACGATCATCGTGCAAGCATCCACACGATCGTCTGTTACCAACCATCAGGCGATTCCCTTTGATGCGTGCCCGAAAACCGACAATTCACGGGTCGCAAGCGATCATAGACGATGATCGGCGCGCACAGCCGAGTACAGCCGAGTATGCCCTCTACACAATCGTGCTCGCGCGGTATCGTCCGTATTCACCGATAATGAAGAGGAGCCATAAAATACGATAACTACCGTAGTTACGTTACTCACTTCCATTTTCAAGAGTGAAACTCAATTTGTTTGCAGTATATCTTCATTGACGAATTACAAAATCACCACCCAGAACGCTATATTGTCACGTCATTGTATATCTGTAATACTGTGCTCCGATAGGTCGAACATACCTATTTGGAAGTGTTACTTTCGGAGCACGTAATCAAAGTTTTAGGAATCAAAAAGCAGTTCATTTCTGCGTGGTGTCATTAACGTCAACAAAGCACAAGCTCACTTGCTGCGTTGAACAGCAACTTTGAGAGCAATACGTTACATTTTCATTTTGGCTGTGGTTCGTTTGTGGAACAAGCCCTCTGTTAAAGTTGCGGGTAGTTTGCGGCTTATCGAAGTCAATGACCCCTTTGGTTGAAGCAAGAAGGTTGGTTAAATACAACGTGTAAAACAAGCCGATGAAACTATTGTTATAGCACTATCTTATATAAAGGGCGTGATTGGCTCTATTTTCAACTCCGCAGCAAAAACTACGCGTCACAGGTGAATAGTGTTTGTATCTGCCCCAAGCTTCTATCGTGGACTATAGCGTTGTCTATTGATAGATGTAAGGTGTAAAAGATACCGCGGTTCAAAGTTACTAGAGCGCGTGTCGGTAATTTCGTGAAATATTGAAGACCACCTCCGTGGCACGGTCATAGTATAGGTACGTGTCCGCGGTTTTGTGGTTGATACCGCCAGATCTTGATCGCACGTTCGGGGTTCGATCTACAACGGGAGCAGAAGCTTTTCTGCATGGTTTGGTTGGTGTTTGGTGTTGTTGGTGTTGTTGGCTTCTAAACCCGCCTGGCTAGTTACCAGAGTTTGTCTTTGTCTAAGTTTGTCGCCATAGTGAAAATGTTAATAACATTGGTGTACGACAATAATTAGTGTGATAGCCAAACATTGTTGTGTTCCGACAATTTATTATTGGTCAGGTAGCCTTTTCCTCTACTTCGGCGTTACTGACACTTATTATCAGGTGAGATAAAGGCCCAACGCGTCCCTGTCTTATGTAAAAAAAAAATATATATTTTATGTATTTTTTAGACTTAAGAGTATCCCAGACTAGTTAATATTGATTTATAATCGAATTATATCGAATTGAAATTATTCATTAAAATGTACGTGGATTACATATCATAGGATGAGGTAGTAAAGTAGTTTCCGATACTGCGTATCTGCAATAAGCGCGATGATCCTCGTATTTTCGATCGCAAATTTCAAAATAATACCGCGCCCTCTGGCCCTATTCATCGATTAAAACGCTTGCCATTATTAAATAAATGTTTCCAAGTGTATGTACTTGGACAAGGTGAAGGCTATAATTCAAAACGAATATCGATTGTTGATAATGAGCAAATGCACCGTTACACGTAGGTTGACAAAAGCCTGCGGTATTGATCCCCTCTGCGCTGCATTATTTATGCGACGAGCCCCAACAAATTACTAGCATCAATAGTATTATATGTACTCGTATTTATAAAAGGCTTGCTGAGTGACTGACTGGGGTATCAACGTAAAGCCCAAATTCAAGAAGCATGAAAATTGGTACAGGGTTGGGTTGGCTTATGTGGGCGTGCACTAAGAGCATTGGCGAGTCCACTCCTATAATTCCGACATAACTTTTAGCGGCACATGGCGCGGTTACATTATTTTGTAAAAATTGAAGGAAATAAACACTTTATATTTTGTTTACATGTGATTTTATCCCTAACTCCGAATGCCTCCCCCTAAAATGGCCTTGTTATATTAACCCTATTTTTCCGGGGGGAAATGCGTAACCGCACCGTACCCGCCATTGGCTAGACGGCGAGCGTGTGTCCTCTCCCGGCAGAGTGCCAGGCCTACCCACTAAAACCCCCCGGTGTTCTCCCTGCCCTTATGGGCGCGCTAGGTAAGGTCCACACTGCGACTCCACTACCTACTTGTGATATTAACCCAAGCTTTGAGTAGGAACCTTGCCAGAAAGCCCTCCCCAAAATGACACCCTGGATCCGACCCTGACTTTCCTTAGGCTTTTTTTGAAATTCTCACCTGAATCTGAGAAATCCTCATTAAAATATAAAAAATAAGAAGCGCAACCGTATTAGCTGTACTCCTTTTTTAAATATAGATTGTCACAGTCATAGGCGCGCGTAGTGAAAATCTAAAAACGTTCTATTTAACAGAATTTAAGACGGTTTTTCTTCAGTCAGCATCAAAAGAGTTAGGCAGAGTGACGAGTGTTGTGGTATTTGAAATGCTATCCTGTGTGATTTAAAGGTGTTCCAATTATGGTTTAAAAGTTAAAACGTCACAAGAAAATTATAATCTGTCTTCGGTATATTTTGTATTGAAGTGTAAATTTTCTATGACAGTTTCGCATAAATGTGACTAAATTTCATTAATACACCGCCAAATTTCAAGGCATTGGTGGTCGTGAGCTTGTGGGCAAAGACCTTTGATTTCAAAAAAAACAAAGAAAGAAGTCACATGGCGTTAAATCGCAAGATCTCGATGGGTAATTCTGATCGCCAAAACGGCTAATTACACGATTTGGAAAAAAATCAATAAAAGAATGCGTACTTGCCAGCAAAGCTGTGGTGCTGGTGGCCATTTATCTGACGTGCTATTCCATTCATAACCCCAATCTGTATACTCTTTGAAGCAATAAAAAAATTAAAGTTTGTAATAAAAACATCTGTGTTTCTATTAAAATTACATATGGGACACCCGTTATAATAATAAAATATTGCACTGAAAAAAATGGTAGCTTATCAAGTTAAAATTTTGCTTGTTTGAGTAAAATATAATAAAATTAATCATCAACATTTTTAAAACTACAAACCACAAATGATTATGACAATCAATTTGAAAAGAAAAACATATTCAAAACAATAAACTTTCTTATTTAATTTTGGTGACGTCACCTTTGTAAACATTTATAATTGTTAATTCTAATAGGATAAAATGATTAATCATATCAAGCTTTGCCACTTGCCAAAAAAGTGATCAAGTTCTTAATAAAATCCACAAACATCATAGTGATATTAAAAAGTAATCTTACTACGGCCAACCAACTACCTATACTTTATTACTGTAATCATGCACCTTTGTGCGCTCGTATATAAATAAGTTGCATGAATGAAGGTAACACATTCTTGATACATATTATCAATTTTTTTTCAGTGTGATTGATATGCATATATCTATCATCCTACCTGAACTTCGGAAGATATAGGATCCGGGCCTAAAACACCTAAGAAATTGGGCATCCTTTCCAAAGTCTGCTAATTTTTAACTTCACGAATCTTACACTCAAGTCCATTTACACAGGTGACTAAAAGTTTAGCTTGTTATAGAGTGGAGATGAAAATCTATTTCTTTATTTTACTATCACGAATACTGAAAAGTGTTCCAAACGCCTCCTATTGAAGTTGAGAGTGAACAGAAAGAATGGCCTTATCCTCAAAGACTAAAAATGCTATTTTATCCCCGCTCTATCTGGTACGCTATCTCTGGTACCCTCAATAAAGAACTTTTTGAGCAAGTGACGTGAAAAATGTTTAATCGTCTGTAATCCATTTGGTAGACTGTTGTCTGTTTACAAAACCTGTTACGCACCTGTTTACCAAAATTCTGGTTTACCATCTTGTCATCTTGAACTTGTTTGATTAAGTTTGGAAACATATTTTACTTCAACCTAACATAACATGATTGAACTTTGTCGGCGATAATATAAATCCTGTTGTATTTATTAGAGACAACATGTGTTACGTTCACAGAGCCGCGTTGTTCTAACCACAGGTAAACTAGGCTGGGAACTTTAACGCTGTCCAGTTCCAGACCTTGCTGTGTTAGCAATAACGTTCTAATTCCCACTTCTGTTAGGCTGTATTTTGAGGTGACAAAGAGTCCTCAACGAGACTTTGTTACTCTCATTCAAATGTAGGGTTAAGAGGAGCGGGCGTCGTGACGAGAAGAAGCAAGTGTTTGAACTATTCACTGATTTGTGTAGTCGGATTTTAGTGATAATGTTTTCTTAACTAACAGAAGTAGGTGGTTACTATAGGTGAAAGGTCGCTTGGCTCACTTTAGAATTTTAGTGATAATGTTTTCTTAACTAACAGAAGTAGGTGGTTACTATAGGTGAAAGGTCGCTTGGCTCACTTTAGCTCAGATGCATCACCTTGCTTCTGGCCTTCAGAATGCCCAATAACCACCTACTTACATAAATCAGCTTCGTAATGTTGCTATATTATTGACGATCCTATTAACTATGAGGTACTTCTTTATGGAAGAACTTGATGAAGGTATCCCGGTATGTAGTTCCTTTTATTCAGAAATTGTCACGGATTCACTACAAAAATAGGTGAAACGTTGCGGGGCGCAATAAGTAGGTAGTGGTACTTGATCCTAGTATAATATTAGTACTTTAAACTAGTATTTTTTTGGATTTATGCATTAATCATCAAACTTCCCTTACATTTATTTTTTAATATTAAAGAGAGGCATTTAGTTCGCCTCTGTATAAACAAATTGTGTATTAAAAAATAATTGATTAATCATAAATGAAATCGATTAACGGTCACTTAGTAGAAAACTTTGACCAATTTAAAATTTCATTTCTTAATTATTTGTTTTTCATTTTTTTTACCCGAGACTTAGTGCGTAAGTACTGGACATCTGATCTTCTGGAATAACCGAGGCTAAATTATTTAAGCATTGAATTTGATTAAGTATATTATCTACTTGCATACTGTCTACGGGTACCTCTATCTAACCTTTTCTGCCGCAAAGTACTTGCATCGTTGTGTTCCAGTGTGAAGGGTAAAGGCAAATTTAGATTAAAGGCAATTTTACATTGAGTCAGTAACAGACGTCAGCCCGCTGCCGAGTCAGTGCTGACCTGGCACTGCTATCGTGTAAATTGATTTCAAGTCAGTACAGTACTGTCGCGTCAGTACTGACTTAAATATTCCCGCTTCATATTTTTGGTGTCAGTCTGCTCCCCCCGTCACCCGCGCCAGCGCAACTGACCCCGTGTAAATGCCGAAGCTAGTCGCTGCCTGCCGCTCTATTGTACGGGGACCACGCTGCGTCGTCGTACCGCATCACAAAATGACGCGAAAACTGAGCGACAAGGAAAACTTAAAGCTTACTCAACTATCATCATCACAGCTCATATACGTCCCCACCGAGGGGTTCGAGCCTACCCTATGTTAGGGTGATTAGGCCTTAGTCAACCACGCTGGCCCAGTGCGGATTGGTCGACTTCACATACATCATTGAATTTCTTCGCAGATGTATGCAGGTTGCCTCACGATGTTTTCCTTCACCGTAGGAGCGTCAGACAAATGTACATATGAAATTCGAAACGAAAAACACATTGGTACATTACGGGTCTCGAACCCCGACCCCCCGATTGGAAGGCAAGTGCCGAAACCACAGCGCCACCGACGCTCTCCGTACTCAACTATACCGCTATAGAAATAGATGGTATCGTTACACGATAAAAGTGACTGAGATTTCGAAACGACATTCGAGAAGCCAAAAATGTCAGCGAGTGGGCGAGAATTTCGAGTTTCACTTTGGCTGGCAAAGCGTCTCTCATAAATGTGTCTTGACGCTGAATAGAGCTTGATAACAGCATAAGCAAATCGTCAAAGTTTTTTGGCGTCATTCTCAAAGCCAGTTTGTATTCCCCAGGATCTTCAATTCTCAACTGGGTTAGCAACAGAGCAGAACCTCCAGTTTTATCTCTGTCATCTATCCATTTTCTTACCCAAATTCGTTTCTGTTTAGATAACTCTTCTTCTAACATACCAGTTAGTTCTTGCATCATCACAAAGATAAATTTTCTCAACAAATTATTAACTTTGATTGTTTGCTGTTTTTGAGAATTCATTTTTCCGCACTGACTTTACGAATGTGTGTACACCAAAAGAAATATCCTCGACTACTGACGAAATACTGACTGCGTGTAATAGTATGAGTCAGTTTTCGACGCCAGCACTGACTACAGCTACTGACCCTGTGTAAATCTGCCTTAATACAGTAACTGGCGCCAATCACGCTGGCATGTCAGTGCTGGCTCCGTGTAAACAGTTTTTTCGTGCCAGTCTAGCGCTGGTGCCAGCGCTGGCATGGAGTAGACCGGCTGCCTACTTTTCAATCCAGTGGTCGCGCCTAAAACTGGATCCAGCTACTGTATTAATTTAAATCTAAATTAAGGCATGGGAGACAGTAAGGCAAGTTACCAAGCAGTGAAATTACACGGGACTGTGACTAGTCATGTTATGTCATTAATTGGCAACGTACACTGTGTTCCTCGTGGGTGTTGCTACCTAATCTCTGTAACCACTTACCACCAAAGCGTCAATCCTGTTATTTATTAAAAAGACGTACACCTGTTACTCCACAGCGATTCCAAAATACCCATGTGAGTAAAACAAGTAAGTAAATGTCATTTTCTGTGGACACTACGTTTCAATATCTCCTCACTCCTCTCCTCTCCTCTCCTCACTGTTAGTTTACGCCGGCTGCCGACTCCACACGTTGGTCCTAACGTGGGTACCAACGGACTGTAAATTTGGTGGCATACTAGTTCTGTTCCATTGGTCAACTACCATCGTTCGCTCCAACGTTGGAGCCAATGCCATTTTCTAAAAGATCCAGCCAGAGTCGCGTTGGGGCCAACGTTGGGGCCAATGTGTGGAGACGGCGTTGGCGGCACGAGCTCGCAAAATAAACTTGTTCTTTTAATAAAACGCACCCAACATGTTGAAATAGAGCACCGCGCCGAAGGCAGTGACCTGAACTCAGAACTTTTAATTAGCATCTGACTGATAATTTCGATGAATGTGGAGCGTTGCGTCTCTTTCTATGGGAGCTTTTGATTCATCTGTCATCTTCACTCGACAAAGGTTCATGGCAGGAGTGATTTTAATTTCATAAATGTTATCTCGTATGTTCATTGACAAAGAGCGTTTTAATTCTTTATGAGCGTTATAATACGATACAGAGAAATATGATTGACAAAGAAAAGACCTACCGATTTATTCTAATAAATAATTGGGTATTAATTAAGTTGCTCATTTGTCGTTATTCAGAACCAACAGATGAAAACCAACTTCGCCTATATCTTTTCAGAGCTATTTAATAAGTAGAAGTTCAATTAATTCAAGTGATATTTTCTCGAACCAATAAATTGTTAAGATAAATATTGTGACAACGAACAAGCAATAAATTATTGTGTTTGTAACTAACGGTCTAAGTGTTAACGAAGCTGAGTGATAGTTGAACTACGAAAACTAAAAACCGCAATATAATATTAGTCAATTGAAAATTAAGTCTGTGATTTCGTTACATAAAGTGATAGTTCAATTATTTTAAAGTGACCTGTTATAAAGTGACCTAAAAGTAGACTCTTAGTTAATTAGTCAATAGTGGGACTTAGATTACGAAGACAGCCATCTTGTTAAAATCAAGATGGCGTTCGCAGCGGCACGCATGATTCTGAAGGACAAGAGGAGGAAGGCTTCCAAAGAGGACTTTCGAGATCCCAGGAACAGGAGCAAGGTATTTATATTTAAATGATAAAAAATAATTTAGATTAATTAAATTTCCGAAATCTAGTTAAATCTACTGAATATTTTCTCTACTTAATATTTCCATAAATTGTGTTTTGTATTCTTATTTCTTAAGATTCTTCTACCTAATAGTTCTCGAGAGTCTAACTTATTTAATTTGGATTTTTTTTATCATACATCTATTTTCGTCATAAGTAAATTTAATAAAATAATAATCCTTAACGAAGACTGTCGTTCGCTTATACGTTTATTAATAGAGTCAAATATTTCATTTCAACCAAAGGACAGATAGAATTAAGTATAATAAAAAAAAACATAATATAGAATCATATATTCTTTCATGTGTTTACTATAGTGATATCATCATAAACAACAACGCTTCAATATAATCCTATTATACGGACTTTCACCAAGAACAATTTAATAAATAGTTAAGATAAGTATTGTGACAATGAACAAACAATAAATTGTTGTGTTTGTAACTAACGGTCTAAGTGTTAACGAAGCTAAGTGATAGTTGAAGTCTTAGACCATTTAGTACTAAATGGTCTAAGGTTGAAATACGAAAACTAAAAACCGCACTTTATATAGTCAATCGAAAATTAAGTATGTGATTTCGTTACATAAAGTGATAGTTCAATTGTTTTAAAGTGACCTGTTATAAAGTGACCTAAAACACGGCAACACGGCTACTTTAAAATGTTATTACAGAATATTAGAAATGTCACAGTTACACCATATTTGTATTGTTACTTGTAAATGCAAAATTGCATGAGAATTTCAATACGCGAAAATTTAATATAATTACAAGCCCGATATTATCAAATAAGATTGACTTGAGTTTTATCCACAAGTAAATAATAAGATATAAAGTAACTAGCTGTGCCCGCGAACTACGTTTTGCCATAATAATTATAAAAAAAATTTTGGAGAAGGCCGCCCAGGGTATAAAAAATAGCCTGCGACCGGTTCTCAGACCTACCAAATATATACAAAAAATTTCATAAAAATCGGTCAAACCGTTAAAGTTATTTATTAAAGTTATTAAAGGGGAAGTTCGATAACAAACACTTTGACACATACTATAAGATATAAACTAAAAGTTTTCTTACTACACTGAGGGACAAATTTAGAGAAACGATAAAAATTCACTTCTAGTTTCGATTTGACGCTGTGTATTTGCATACGAAACCATATTTAGTTTTACCAGCTTTCTATCCATCGGATTCGCTACAAAAAAAATGTTTTTTTGTTCACCGCGGAAACCAGTTGTACGATTGTGATAAAAAAAGACCACCATTAACAGTTACCGTTCTTCTCCAGGTCACAAATAGGGAAATTTTGTAATTATCCGTTATGGCCTTGGTCATGAATCCTGGATAACAATCAAACAAACGCATTAAAGGTCAATCACACATCGATATGATGTTGTAGTAAAAGTAGCTTGAATCTATGTAAAAAGTGTAGTGTTCCTCTAAATTTGTCTCTAAGTGTATTACACAACGTAAGTTTATACTTGAATTGAGTAAACCAACAACTTATTAAAGATTAGTGAGTAGCTAGAAATCCAAACTTAGTTTCATATACAACCGAAAGGCATATAATCACCGCAGAAACGCCTTTATAATAATGTTCATCGGTTGGACAATTTGATTTCGTCACCTGCCTATAAGAAATCGTCGGAGCTTTTAATGAACTAGTTTGTTCGGAAATTGCTCATTAGCGGCTGCTATCTGATGGCTGGGGATGGAAATTTTTTACACCATTACGTAAGCTATAGTTGAAAGACTTTCGCACTAACAAATCCAGGTCAGTAAAAGATTGCATTTATGAGAGATTTTCTTCATTTTTTTAAATTTTAACTACAATATTCTCGCATCTCAAAGTTATATGCGATGTTAACGTAGGATACAAATAGGAGCATTTAATCTGAAAATGTTTGTAGTTTCAGATAGGACATTGATGGTAATTGTGTAGGTGTATAAGAAAGAAGTTCCTTTTATTCACAATGGCTACTAGATAGATTTATACAGGGAAGTCGTATATTGCTCTCCAATCACGGATTTTTGGAAAAATTTGTATTTTTATCATCATCATCATCAACAGCTCATATACGTCCCCACCGAGGGGCTCGAGCCTACCCTAAACTAGGGCGATTTATTTTATAATCGCATATAGTATATAATCAATATAGTATTTTTATAATCGCACGTAATTTGAATGATATGAGAATAGTAGTAATATAAATCTATCATCCTTAGAGATATGATTCTCTAATCATAGTCGCAAGACGTGAAAAGTTGAACAATAAAGCAAAGAAGCAAAAATCGTCAATAACATAACCGCCAAAATATTTGAATTTCACAAAAATGTTAGTACTCGGATATTGACGTTTTACGACAACGTCGTAGTAAAATCGACAAAGACTTTTCATTTTCCGTTTGGTCACGGACTCATATCCCGTAAACTGATAAGAAATTATATTTGGTGCCGGGCGGAATAATGATTAGACATTGTTCTCGGAAAGAGGACGCAATTTCGTGGAACAAAATAATATAGGTCCCGATTCCTATTCGATAGATATAAACTTACGAGCGAAAGCTTGATCGGAATGGATTTTGTATACATTTTGTTGGGGTTTATTTATGTAATAGGCAAAATAGTATTATGGGAATTCGTTTTTATTATCCAGGGCTGTGTCTATCGTATTATTACTTTGCACCCTGTAATAAATGGCTTTGTCAGCACAGATATGTAGTAGTTTCATTTTAATTTATAATTTACTAGCACGACACGGTAAGCGCAGAGGTCGAGTGATCGCCTACTGCGCAATTGGTCGCGGGTTCGATTTCCATACGGGAAAAATATTTTGTATGGCCTACAGAAATTTGTTCCGGTCTGGGCATATGTGCATGTGATATTCTATGTTTGTAACTGCACCCACGACACAGGAGAAAATCCTAGTGTGGGGCGACGTTTAAAAAAAAAAGAAAAAATAGCTTTTGTCCGCGACTTCATCTGCGTGGAAATCCTTTTTTAATGATTCACTTAATTCGGTTCAGCGGTTGTTGATTCCCCATACAAACTTCCACCCCCCTTTTCTTCCCCTTAAGGGGTGATTTCTGCGATAAAAGCATCCTATGTCCTCCTCCTCGTCTCCTGGTTCTAAGCTACCTCTCCACCAATTTTCAGCCTATAGATTGAAACACAAACTCAACATTGGTCCCTCGAGCCTAATTGTAGACAGAACACAAGATACAATGTTTTTTCAAATATAAAGCTATAACGGGTGTAACTATGGTATAATATAGACCCTATCGGTCTTATTACAAAACCTGGTTTAAACCTGGTCTAAAGTTAGTCTTGGTTTAAAAGTAGTGCGCTTTCACTTGTGTCAATATACATAGACAGAGACAGCGTCAACTAACTTTAGTCCATGTTTTGTAATTTTGAGCTTTGCAGTGACGACCTGGTGGCAGCTTTTGTTAACCTCAGGGGGCGAGAAGCACAAAGAACACTAATCTGCTCCGCGTACCTCCCAGGGGATAGCAAAGACCCTTCAGAAGACTTGGCGACGGTTGTGGAATATGCCCGCAGCCACAACGCCGAGCTTCTGATCTCTTGTGATGCCAACGCACACCACACTAACTGGGGGAGTACGGACATCAACAACAGAGGTGAGTCCCTTCATGACTTTATCCTTACTAACCGTCTACAAATAGTGAATAGAGGGAATTACCCGACCTTTATAACTAAAGTTAGACGGGAAGTACTCGACATTACTCTTGCAACTAACAATCTGTACAGGGCGATAAACGACTGGCATGTCAGCAACGAGGTATCCATGTCTGATCATAGACAGATAAGATTCGTTATAGGAAAGGACACTCAAGATCAAGTAGAATCTTTCAGAGACCGCAGGGCTACAGATTGGGAATCATATAAGGACCATCTGCGCAACAGCCTAGCAAACTTTCCTAAAGCGATAAAAACTCGCGGTGCCCTCGAGCTTGCGGTGAACCAGCTTAACCAGGCTATCATAGAAGCCTTTGAAGATAACTGTCCCCTCAAGACCCGTAGGGGAAACACGATACCCTGGTGGACACCCAAGCTAGACAAGTTAAGAGCGCAAACGCGACAACTCTTCAACAGGGCCAAAACTCCCGATTCCAAAAGGGATTTCCTTAAGGCCCTAACGAAATATAGCACAGAACTTAGAAGGGCGAAAAGACGGTCTTGGAGGCGGTTCTGCGAGGAGATTACGAAAACGCCTCAAGGAGCTCGCATTCATAAGGTCATGTCAAAGACGCCTACTAATCCAATCGGTCTGCTAAAAAAGCCTGATGGAACCTTTACTGATTCAACTGAGGAGACGATCAACCTCTTGGCAACAACCCTCTTTCCTGGATCAGCAAGAGTAACCAGTACCAAATCGGGCAAAGATGAAACGACAACTCTAGGACCTAAGAATGAGGACTGGAGAATGGCGACATCTATATTTAGACCGAAACAAGTCCAATGGGCCATAGACTCATTTAAGCCATTTAAATCGCCTGGGAGCGATGGTATATTCCCAGCCCTTTTACAAAAGGGCCAAGATATACTAATCCCGTATCTGGTGAAAATCTTCAGGGCAAGCCTTGCCTGGAGACACATACCAGAAACATGGGCTGATGTTAAGGTATCCTTCATACCGAAAACCGGCAAAAAGGACTACTCACAGCCAAAGTCCTTTAGACCAATCAGCCTCACCTCTTTCCTACTCAAAACAATGGAAAAGGTTATAGACAGACATATTAGGGATGGACCCTTGATGGAACACCCTCTTCACCCTAACCAACATGCTTACCAAAAGGGCAAATCAACTGAAACTGCCCTCTTAGGTCTAGTAGACAAAATAGAAAGAGCTATGGATGACAAACAAATCGCCCTTTGTGCCTTTCTAGATATCGAAGGAGCATTCGATAATATCCATATTGAAACTCTAATTGAAGGATTGGAGGACAAAGGGATCGACCCAACAACGACCCGATGGATTAAAACAATGCTCCTCAACAGGGTTGTGAACATCACTCTACACGACTCTTCCGCAAGCTATAAGCTGACCAAAGGTTGCCCTCAGGGAGGAGTCTTATCACCTCTACTATGGTCAATAGCTGTGGATGAACTCATTGTATTAGCCTCAGGTAAGGGATTTGATGTACAGGGCTATGCGGACGACGTGGTTGTTTTAGCCCTCGGACCGTGCCAAAGCACTTTATCATCCCTAATACAAGGGGCTCTAAACACCATACAAAAATGGTGTACTGAAAAACACTTATCGGTAAACCCGAACAAAACTACAATAGTACCGTTCACTAGGAAACATAAGCTGAATAAACTTATTAAACCTGTGTTAAACGGATCGACTATTACATTTTCCACTGAGGTGAAGTACTTGGGCGTCACTTTCGACCAAAGGCTCACCTGGAACACACACATTAATAATGTGGTTCAAAAAGCAAAAATCGCACTTGGTGTGTGTAATCGCATGGTAGGGACGAAATGGGGACTCAACCCAAAGATCGCCCTCTGGATATACACCGCCATAGTAAGGCCCATAGTAACCTATGGCGCTGTGGTTTGGCACAAAAAGGCTAAACAGAGGACAATCATTGACACTCTAAATAGCCTTCAAAGAACCGCATGTCGAATGGCAACGGGAGCCATGTCCACAACATCGGCAGCTGCATTAAACGCCCTTCTAAACCTGCCGCCCCTTAATCTAGTAATAGAAAAGGAGGCGAAGGCTTGCCTACATAGGGTCGGCATAGGCTGTCGCATTAACTGGCTCTCTCAAACACTGAGGACCCTTCAGGACTCTGTGCTGAAACATCCAATGTTAGCTATGACCAGCGATGTCATGCTTCCACGAGTAAACTTCGTTAGAAATTTTAAAGTGGAAACCCCTCACAGAGATGAATGGGAAGAGAATCTCAACTCCTGTGAGGATGGAAGCCTCGTATGGTATACGGATGGCTCCAGAAAATCATTTGATGTAGGGTGCGGAGTGTACGGTCTAAGGCCCAGGGTGAGCAAAAGTACCAACTTGGGCCGGTACGCATCCGTCTTCCAGGCGGAGATATATGCCATCATTGAATGTGCAGATATCATAAACCAAAGAAACTACTCAAACCAACATATCTATATTTATTCAGATAGTCAAGCAGCTCTAAAAGCCATTAGCTCGAGCCAAATAAACTCGAAGCTGGTAGAGGACTGCCTCACCCGCCTGAATGCTATAGGACAAAAAAACAAAATTGTTTTAAGATGGGTTCCTGGGCATTCTGGTGTCATTGGCAACGAGAAGGCCGATGAACTCGCTAAAACTGGAACTATAAAACCACAAATAGGACCGGAACCTTTTTGTGGGATTTCAAAGAACCAGGTACACAACTTTCTAAATGAACAACTTCTTAGAAACTCATTCGAACTCTGGAAATCTACTCCAGGGCAAGAACACGCGAAGGCACTAATACAAGGCTACTCGCGTAAACTAACTGACGAGCTTCTGCAGCTTAACAGGAAAAACATCAGTGCAGTCGTAAGAACCTTAACTGGACATTGCGGCCTGAATAGACACATGTTCAACCTCAAGATTAGGGACAACGACATCTGCAGATTCTGCAATCAGGAGCGTGAAACTCCTAAACACCTTCTGTGTGACTGCAGCCCACTGATTCATCGGCGTAGCCTTCATCTGGGAAGACACATCATGAGACCAGATGAAATACAAACTCTCCCAACCCAAAAAATCCTCAATTTCATAGAGGGTTTGGGCTTGAAGGAGATACTCTAACGGTGCTATAATTCACAATAGATCTTTTAGGTCGAGGTGAAAAGGCCTACAAGGCGAAAGCCCGTACAATAACAACAATAATAATGTTTTGTAATAAGGAGGTATATGCTTATCTTAGATCTGGAAACTTAATACTTTCCGAATAATCGACTTTATCATCATCACAGCTCATATACGAGGGGCTCGAGGGTGTTTAGGCCTTAGTCAACCACGCTGTCCCAGTGCGGACTGGTCGACTTCACATACATCATTGAATTTCTTCGCAGATGTATGCAGATTGCCTTGACACGTAACATGACGTTATTATTTGAAACTTTTAAAATACTGTATAAGTTGTGTTACGTGTACCAACTTGTTATAAGAACGGCTAATATTTTAATTGGAAGTTGGAAGTATCATTGTTGTACAACATGCGTAATTTGGCTATATGTGTCTGAGGTATCAGACCATTTTGAAGAAGGGAAGAGACCCCTTCTCAATAGTTTGGGAATCTCTGCATTACAATATGTATACGAAGAAATAAATAACAATATGAATTGTAGAAGACGATACTGTAGCTACAAATTCACAAATTGTACAGTATCCGAAGATTCAAATGATTTCCATTTAATACCTTCTGCTGCCCGCGACTGCTATTATACGTTCCCTGTGGAACTCATTAAAATACGGGATAAAAAGTAGCCTATGACCTTCCTCAGAACTTAAGCTATCTTTATACGAAATTTCATAAAAATTGGTTTAGTGGTTTAGGCGTGAAGGTGTAACACACAGGCAGACAGAGTTACTTTCGTATTTTCAATATTAATTAACTGTCCACTATTATGGGAGCAGATGACTATTGTTCTTTAACTTTTCTTAGACCTAATAAGTATTTCCTCATTATTCTTAAATTATAGGGGTAAGCATCTAAAATCGTTAAGCAGAACATTATAATTAAAGGAGGGACGTAATTTCAGGTGTCCTACAACCTCCATAATGTCAGTGACAGAAATGATCGTTTAATATCTCCAGTGCATGAACAGGGCCCTTACCATGATCGCTTATAGCAAGGTTAAAATAGTATTCAAACAGAGACACCGCTCTTGCTGCGTATAGCGCCATTCCGCTCTCAGTGCGGTTTGAATATTGTTTGAGCGATCATGGTTAGGGGGCAGGGCCTAATATTAATTCGTGCCAGAGGGCTCTCTGTCCTACGACAGGTTTCAATATCTATCTATCTGTAGATTTGTTACCTGGAGATAGAATTTTGACGTATTTTGTATGGAGTTAATACAGTTTCGTTTCGTACGATTCGTTTCAATAGAATTAGCTTGTTATGTCAACATATTATTGACAACCCTATGTTTTTGTTAACTTATGACAAGTCTCTGCGATTTAATTTTTTTTATAACATTTATTATCCAAGATCAGCCTTTTAGCTATAATCAGATGAGGTGATTTAATATTATCAGTTTGGGATTTCGCACATCCTGTGATACGACATCCCTCATTTTTATACTATCCACTGTAATGGATGTATTAAATTAATGATATGATATAAATTATATTCTTGCTAATGGAATTCTTTTCAGTCGATTAACATTGTATCTATTATCATGTAGATTTGCTGCTAATTGATTTTGATGTTTCCGAAGACGCTGGATATTTGTCACAGAATATTTTGGCAACATCCTTTATGTATGGTATCTCCAAATACTCATGTACTTCAGCATATTTTGTATACCATGGTGCATTGCATAGTACTTTCAGAGCTGCATTTTGAAATCGTTGTAATATCTCTATATTTGAATGACTTGCCGTACCCCAGAACTGTATTCCATTAGTCCATATGGGTTTAATGATAGTCTTGTAAATCAAAACTTTATTTTCTAAGCTCCAGTGCAGATTGTCTTCCCACTAGCCAGTTCATCTCCTTACATTTTCTATTTTCTAGGTCTCTTTTAGCTTTTATGTGGTTTCTCCAGGTCAGCCTTCTGTCTAAGTGCATTCCCAGGTTGGGAAACTGATGTTTGGTGGGGTAAGACTATATCACCAAGTTTGATCGGAGGACAATCTAATTTTTTTAATGTAAAAGTGATATGAGTCGACTTCGCAGCACTAGCTCGGATTCTACATTTTTTAAACTATGTATCAATCTTGTCAAAATGTTTCTGAAGTTTATGAGAAGCTATGTTCGGGTCAGCATGGCAAGAGAGTATGGCAGTATCATCCGCATATGTTGCTGTTAAGACATCAGCTGAAGTAGGTAGATCGCTGGTGAGTATGGTATACAGAATAGGACCCAACACTGATCCTTGGCGTTTATTTCTCTGAGACTAGACAAATCATCACCAACTCTTATATCACCAAAAAATAAATGAAAAAAGATTATTGCGCTGCAGGAGTGCGAGATATTTGTTATTAAAAAATGTAAGCGTACTAAAATTGTCCTTTGCGTATGAAATTGTTACTACCATAATATTATAGTCGTAGTATGATGTGATTATGAATTCAAGTATGCAATTTTAAGTTGCAAATAGGCTATTTGACTAAATTTAGAAAGTCATTTTAAATTATTCCATATGTTATAATATGCATAATATTTCCGGGAAATCAGATCTACACTGACCTTCAAAAGTAAGTACTACATTTTTAAAATTAAAATTTTCCCTAAACTACAAAAGATAAAGGATTAAAAACAAAAAACATTTTCAGCTCATTTCGTCAAGTTTCTCAGAAGTTATAGTTTTATATACATTAGTCTTTGTAATACTTTTTATTTTGAAAATATATTTTGCCTACTTTCAAAGTTATTGCAATTTTAAAAGTGTGGTGTAAAAAAGATTATTGCGCTGCAGGAGTGCGAGATATTTGTTATTAAAAAATGTAAGCGTACTAAAATTGTCCTTTGCGCATGAAATTGTCACTACCGTAATATTATAGTCGTAGTATGATGTGATTATGAATTCAAGTATGCAATTTTAAGTTGCAAATAGGCTATTTGACTAAATTTAGAAAGTCATTTTAAATTATTCCATATGTTATAATATGCATAATATTTCCGGGAAATCAGATCTACACTGACCTTCAAAAGTAAGTACTACATTTTTAAAATTAAAATTTTCCCTAAACTACAAAAGATAAAGGATTAAAAACAAAAACATTTTCAGCTCATTTCGTCAAGTTTCTCAGAAGTTATAGTTTTTTATACATTAGTCTTTGTAATACTTTTTATTTTGAAAATATATTTTGCCTACTTTAAAAGTTATTGCACAGTGTACTTACTCTTGAAGGTCAGTGTATTTATCTATAAAAATCAACAATAAAATTTAAAATTCTAAAAGCGCGGCAAAAACGCTGTTTCTGTAATGGCGACTATATGACGTGCGTGACGTCCCACGCAAGTAAACAAGTTAGTTGACATAATAATTATGCAAAACAGTAATAATAATTGGTCGAGGAATCTGTGTTTACTTGCGAGTGACGTCACCAAAGTTACGTCCAATCCTAGGCGTTCCCGACACAGATAAAATATTAAAAATTACTCGAAATTTATTTCGCGAAATACTTAAAAAAATAAACATAAATTATCGTGAAATAAAATAAATTATTCTTTTTTATCCTATTATCTAATAGGATGACTATAATTTGTAGTATTTTTTCAATGTTGTCAAATAGCCTATTATGCAGGCTGTGCCATACTCTTCGCCAGTCGCCACCTCCTCAGTATCAACATTCAGCTTGCAGCCTTAGGCCGTTCGTACACAGCGCTATGTAAATCTTCAATACCAGCCCCCCCTAGACAAATGCCACACGCTAACTTTTCCGCAGTCGTTCCGCAGAAAAATGTATGGAAATGACATTAGCCTACGACAACCTCGCTTTTTTATCCGCAGCTAATTTCATCTCATTACTCCATACATTTTTTCTGCGGAACGACTGCGGAAAAGTTATTTGTCCATTTGTCTAGGGGTCTGGCGATTTTAGTCTTCAAACGACTCGTGCAACACAAATTCATTGAGGTTCGTACAGAGGCACACACGCGTCGCTGACTGTTTAGATATGAATCAATTTGTATTGCGCTAGTCACTTGGATACTAAATCGCCGGGTATCGAAGATACCCGTGTATCGAAGATACCCGTGTATCGAAGCCGGGTATCGAAGATAGTGTAGCGCTGTGTACGAACGCCCTTAGAGAGTAGGTAGCCCTTCCGAACGTGACAGCCTAGACATCGTCCCTTCGCAAAATTTAATTAGATTCCGGTAATGAATCTCCCGGCTACCTGACATTTATTGGATTGCTGTCTTTTGTTCAAAATTGTAATGAAATTACCTATGGCCAACCTCCTTTTGTTTATGTTTAACTTGCTCTTTAATCTATGGGGGTAGTTGCGTGACTACAGCCTGTAAGTTATAAGGGTCGACTAGACAATATTGAATAAAATAATGTATTTATATTGGGTTGGTATTACATGATGACATTTCATTATGCAAAAGAAGAGCTAAGAAAGTTTGAATGGATTGTATGAAGCATGTGTGTGCGAAGAATGTGTTAGGGTCTCTCGGGATTTTAAATAAAAGAGTGGACTGTAGTTGACCAACCAGTAAACATAAAAAATGTCAACTATTCGCGAAACCGTTGATAGATAGGATGAGGTCGGTGCTTTAATGGTGCGAAGCCCAAGTAGTTGTGAGTAGACGTCTCAGCGCCAGCGCACGCTGTCTTGCTCAGATCGGACCCGCTCACTCGCACCCCCACTGCCTGCTGCTAGTTAGCCCGAAGCCTAGGCTTATCAGATATTATGCCTATAACTATAATCCTGACAAGAACCCTGATTTCTAATCATGACATTACGCTAAGAGAGAGCGTTTTACCAGAGGGATGCTCGATACTGAGTCGTCTTTCCTCTATCTTACTTGCCTGAAAGCAGCAACAGCTTATGAGTGCTAGAGCTTGCTGTAAGCTGATTTTCTAAAATTATAAGTACATAATTTTTTTTAAATCGAGACCACTTATCACTACAGATTAATTAAAAATAGTCCAATTTCATTATATAATTCTAAATCTTAGGTGTTCCAATAAAATAAATCAATAGTATTAAATCAATTGCAGTATCATACAAGAGGTATAGCCCCGGAAAACATCCTGAACAATTTCACAGATAAAAAATACATGCGCAGTTGCAGTATTTAGTATAAAAACTTTTACTGCGCATGTATTTTATATCTGTGAAAAAGTTCAAGGTGTTTGTCGGGACCTATATATACAACGTGTATCATATCATAACTCCCCATAAAATTATAATATTTTCTTAACCGAAAAGAAAGTGTCAACCTTAATAACTTGTCATATCAATCAAATTTAATTGTCAAATTTATGGAAATTCAATTTTACACCAGTTTTAGGTTGGCACTTTTGATTGTTTAAATAATATTAAATATTATGATTTTTATGGGGAGATATGAGACACGTTGATTAAAAAAAATTGCCAATTCAACGAGGCAGAATGGTGTGACAGGTGGCAGTCAGGCTTTTGTATCTGTGCCTTTGTTTGCCCGAGAATGCGTGAGGGCTTAACGAGAGTCGGTTAATGAGTTCCGTGATAATTCAGCAACTGGCTGCATTCACCACGACCTAACTGCACACTCGCTATTGGGCTCTATAGGCTTACTCTTGAATCAATTCCGATCGATCAGTATTGAGATTGCGATTTTTCGTACGCTTATTTTTTCGCATTGCCTCCAAATTGAGCTCGAATTACGCGGATTTTAGATGAACCAATCTCAGTATGATTTCATTTTCTCAAAATACGGATCCAATTTGGCGCTAGTGTTGCTACTCAAGATTATGAAACATCACAATCCCAATGACGATCCATCGGAATTGGTTCAAGAGTACCAACCATCGGCCGGCCGAACCGGCCTACTGATCTCCATTTCCTCCCAATTTTTTAACCGACTTCCAAAAAAGGAGGAGGTTTCTCAATTCGACCGTACATGCTTTTTTATGTTTGTTCGCGGATAACTTCGTCGTTTATGGACCGATTTTGATGATTCTTTTTGTATTCGATAGAGGATACTCCAAGGGTGGTCCAAAGTTAGGATCTGATGATTGGATCCCATAAAAATCGAGAGAAACCGTTAAAGTTTTAGGTGTGTCCAACGTGTTTTGTGTGTATGTTACGCGATTATTTCGCCAATTGTGGACCGATTTTCAAAATACATTTTGTATTACTCCTGAGATGTTCCCAAGATCACTAAAGTCAGAATCTGATGATGGGCTCTCATGAAAATAGATGGAAACCCTCATTTAATACCAGCTCACTCAAATTTTAAGACTTTCTAGGGGATCATCGTTTGGCACCGGCTTCAATATAGAAGTGTGATGTTGTCGGTACCTATTCTTATATTATTTTAAACTTTTCAGTGTTTTTGAAGTCGGTTTTAATTTTTTGTAAAATATTTTTGTGAGTTTATTTAGTGTTTACACTTCTCTTGTATTAATATTTTCATAGTCAGCTGGACTATGGTTGTCACTTGAAAGTTTTTGCTTTCAGTATAAAGTCTGTGGTGCTGAGGACTCGGCACTGACCTTCTAATCGGGAGGTTCAAGGTTCAATCCTGCCGTGTACCAAAGTGATTTTTCGTTTTTCGAATTTCATATGTACATTTCTCTGACGCTCCTACGGTGAAGGAAAATATCGTGAGGCAACCTGCACAACTGTGAATAAATTCAAACGTGAATGTGAAGTCGACCAATCCGCACTGGGTCAGCGCGGCTGACTAAGGCCTTAACACTCAGACTTAGGGTAGGCTCGAGCCCCCCTCGAACGGTGGCCCTCTTGCGACGTCCGCAGAGGGTCATAGCAACCCGGGCCGTGCGAGCTTATCGCACGGTCAGCCACGGCGCGGCCTGCGTTCTTGCGGGCCAAACGCCGTGGGATGTCGATGCACGCATCCATGCGGAGGTGTATCGACATCGGGTTGCCGTTAGAGAACGGGGGGGACGACCAGCTCCTGAGAAAGTGGAGCGGGTTCGTACCCAGGCGCAGAGGGAGGCTCTGCGTCGATGGGGCGAGGCACTCGCCTTCCCAGCTGCCGGCCACCGGACTATAGAAGCGATACGTCCGGTGTTGGAGGAGTGGGTAGGGCGCCGGCAGGGCGGTCTCTCGTTCCACGTGGTGCAGGTACTGACCGGACATGGTTGTTTTGGTCACTACCTGCACCGAGTCGCGCGTCGGGAGGAAACGCCGCAGTGTCATCACTGCGACGCTCCTGACGACACTGCCGAGCACACCCTGTTGGTGTGCTCGGCCTGGCGACGCCAGCGCAGTGAACTCAACGCTGCGCTGGGAGGCGGAGACCTCTCGCTGCCGAGCATGGTCGTGGCCATGCTCCGCGGCGAGGCGGAATGGGGGGCTGTCGCCTCCTTCTGCGAGGACGTCATCTCGCAGAAGGAGGCCGCGGAGAGGGAGCGGGAGAATGATCCTCAAGCCGCTCCCATCCGCCGTAGACGGACAGGCAGGCGAAGGCGGGCATTCGCTCAAGCGATGCCCGTCTAATGACCCTGCCGTGGAGGCCTGCGTGCACGGTTGGCCCCGTGCACGCCGCCGTAAGGCCCTCCGTCTGGGGATTGCCCTGGTGTTCTCGGGCAATCCCCCCTTGGCGATAGCCCGACCGGTTGGTCGGGCTTGCCTGGGCGCGTGGGTAGTGGAGTCGCATTGTGGACCTTACCTAGCGCGCCCCTAAGGGCAGGGAGAACACCGGGGGGTTTTAGTGGGTAGGCCTGGCACGCTGCCGGGAGAGCCTCACACACGCTCGTCGTCTAGCCAACGGCGGGTACGGTGCGGTTACGCATTTCCCCCCGAGAAAAAAAAAAAAAAAAAAAGGCTCGAGCCCCTCGGTGGGGACGTCTATGAGCTGTGATAATGATATGTTTCTATTGCAGAAAGGGATAGAATTTGACTGTTAAAAAAAGCGATCGCGGCAGATGTCATTATCTGCTAATCATAAAGGAACTAGTATCCTATAGAAACATACACATATCCTACAGGAACTACTTACATGTAGTTCCTGTAGGATTTGTGGTACATAGGCGACCGTAGCCAGTCACTATCATGGGCAGTCTGGTTGTTTGCTAACTTGTTGTATTGAAATTAAATGGTTTTTTTTAAATCCAGATTTACATCCATTTAGTATTAATTGAATACTAATTTATGTATATGGATGTAAATCTGGATAAGTAATATATATTTTTTACATCTCTCATGTTCGGTAAGTAGGTCCTTTTTACCCCCAAAGCAGCAGTGCTTGCATTGCTGTGTTCCGGTTTGAAGGGTAAGATATGGCAGTGAAATTACTGGGTACTGTGACTTTACATCTGGTGTTACAAGTTGGCAACGTACACTGTGGTTCTTTTGGGGGTTGCAGTTTTGCTGCGAATCTCACAGGAGCTACATGTATTATAGGCGACTGTTACCACTTACCATCAGGTGGACAGTTTGCTTGTTTGCCAACTTTTAGCAATAAAAAAAAAACCCCCAAATGGGGCTTGTAGGTGACCAATTAGCGCTCTAGGGTATTGTAGCTAGAAAAGCCCTGAGGCTGTCAGTAATTTATTGCCAGTATGATGGTTAGATGTACGCGAACTTTTTGAAATAGTGAAGTGTTTTTTTATTACTTACCGCCCTAGGGCTTTTCAAGCTACATTATTACCCTAGAGCGCTTATTGGTCACCTACAAACCCCATTTGGGGGTAATAAGGAACTACTTACCTCACAATCGAGATGTAAAGCAGAGTAGTTAGCTCGGGTGTAAGCACTAATTGCACCCTTGCATCAATTATCTCGGGCTGCAATTGATGCCTTACAGCCGTTAGCTACTAATCTACTATTATTGTACACAATTGTCATTCCTTTTAGTTACATGCGTGAGTTACGTACAAGGGCGAGCTTATCTCTCAAAGAGATCTCTACAATTTTTTTTTTTATTTCGGGGGGAATCCTCTTGGATACCCTGCACTGGGGGGTACAGGGTTATTTTGGACTCCGACGAGAAGGTAACTCGCCGACCTACCAACTAAACCACCCCGGGGTTCAGCAGCTCGCCAGGTAGGCAGGGAAGGGGGAGTCCCCGTCATACCCCGCCCGGCGTTCGCCCGCAGGCACACCGCTCTCTGTCCGTCAGAGGCATGGGGTGTCCGTGACACCCCACGGAGCACCCCCACTATCGCAGGAACCTGTGCAATGCAGGCAGCCGTCACCCCACGGACGACTACCCGCAGGCTCCCACTAGGGCACTGAAGTCTGATGGAACCACCTTCTCCGTCGCCCTGTCCTCCGACGTCTCCTCTCATCTGCGAGAGGATCTTCTTCTCTTCTACGTTCGGCTGTTTCTTTCTGCGATATAACAGACTCGCAGAAGTCAGCCATCGCCTGCCACGATTGTCTGTGGGCTAGCATCTCCCAGATGACAGTTGGAAGAGCCACGTCGTCACCAATTACCGCCTGAAGAACTTGCCTCTCTTCATTCCAGGCGGGGCAATCGCACAGTGTGTGCAGTGCGGTGTCATCCGCACTCCCGCATACGTTACAGATCGGGCTCACTTCCCTCCCGGCGATTTGGTACAAGTACTTATCAAAGCAGCCGTGCCCAGATAAGATCTGTACCAAACGATAGGTAAGTGAGCCCGACCTTCGCTCCACCCATTCCTTCAGCACCGGCTGAATTGCCGCGATGGTCCAGTGGCCTGCCGTCGGATTAAGCAAGGACTCCTTCCACTTCTCGACAATGACGCTATGGGCATCGTTCCGCCATCGCGCAATCTCTTCTGGGCAGAGTCTCTGCCCACCGTCACGCAACTCACACCTCCTGTCGTACACTGAGGCCAACACCTCCGCCTCCAGCTCCCACGGGGGGTACCGGCAATCGCACATGCTGACTCAAAAGAGATCGTGCGATATCCCCTTATTATACGTATGGCCACGATACGTTGTGGCCGCCGCAGAAGCTGTCGGTTATTCCTGTTGAGGGCATGTAGCCAAACAGGAGCCCCGTATAAGGCCATGGATGCTATCACCCCTGCAAAAAGCTTGCGGCATGTGGCTCCCGGTCCACCGACGTTGGGAAGCAGCCGACCGAGAGCTGATGCCGCACCGACCAATCTTGGGCCCATTCGCTTGAAATGTTCAGCGAACTTCCACCCGCTGTCCAATATGAGACCCAGGTAATTGAGCTGGGCCTCGATCTTAATATTAACTCCCCCAACTACGATCTGAGCGTCAGGGGGAGGGTGCATTCTGGGTCTGTGGAAACAGACGGCCTCCGTCTTTTCAAGAGCCACTTGGAGACCCAAGGCTCTGATCCGCTCCACCACGTGAGCAGTGCCGACTGTTGCTAGTAAAACAGCATCCCTATACGTGTCACCACGCGCGATAACTAAGGTGTCATCGGCGTAGCAGACGATGTACAGCCCGACCAAGAGAGCACCTCTGAGCACCCAGTCGTAACCAATATTCCACAGTAGTGGACCCAACACAGAACCCTGGGGAACCCCCCTGCTCATCGCTCGTCTTCCGAGTCGGCCGTCTCGTGGTAAATGGGAGCGTGTTGAAGACATTTTTAATGTCTAGGGACACCGCCAAAGCTACCCCGCCTCTATTTGTGATGCTTTCAGATAGCGCCTTAACTTTTAGTATGGCGTCCACCGTCGAACGGCCCTCCCTAAAGCCGTATTGTTGGTCCGCCAGCTCGGGACCTACCGTGCTAAGGTGTTGGCAAATTCGAGAGGCCAAGATTTTCTCAAAAGCTTTGCCTGCCTCGTCGAGTAGCACGATAGGTCGATACGCCGATGGGGAGTTTTCTGGGCGTCCTTCCTTCTTCAGAAGGATAAGCCTACCCTTCTTCCATGTTTTGGGGAACCGTCCGGTAGAGAGACACGCGTTTAGAAGGCGTTTGAAGGCACCACCCATTTCGCCGAGAGCAATAGCGAGAACTCGCGCGGGTACACCATCGGGGCCTGGGGCGGTCTTTTTGCCTCTTAGTCTATGCAACGCGGCGGCGAACTCAGCGTCGGATACCGGAGGAGCACTCTCGTCATCGTCGGAGTCGCGGTGGGAAATCGTAATTGGCGGATTAAAAGTTTCTTGTTCAGGGAACAAAGTAGCCACTGTTGTCTCCAGTAACTGGGGATCCAGTGTTTCAGTGACGGGGGGCCCTCGGTTTCGCAAGCGGTTGCGAACCATGCGATACGGTCGCCCCCATGGTTCCCTGTCCAGACTCTCCAGGAGTTCAGCCCACGCTAGCTCTCTAGCCTTCATAATGGCCGTTTGGAAGGTCTTACGAACGGCAAGGTATGACTCCACCAGTCGCCGTTCGAACTCTTCGTCCCGGGATCTCCGCCTACGATATCTAGCAATAGATTTCTTGGCTCGTCTACATTGTTGTTGGAGGTTGGCCAGATCTTGCGATCACCAATAGATGGTAGTGTTTGGCGGAGGCCGTCTGGCGCGGGGCATTGCGGAATCGCAGATCTTGGTAAGTGCCCCGCGGAACCTATTTGCTGCTTCGTCTACTCCGAGCTCTGGATTTGATTCCAACAACCACGCCTGCATCAAGGCTGCTTCGTTGGCAGCGTCCCTGTTGAGACGAGTCAACGACCACCGCGGGAACCTGGATTCAGTTCTGGGACTAGCACTGCTTCCAGGAAGAGCGATGTTAAATGTCACGTATCGATGGTCGGACAGGTCTTCCTCCTCAGAGAGCACACGCCAATCTCGAACTCGGCTCGCAATGGGTGGGGAGGCGAACGAGATATCCACAATAGACCGACCCTGTGGACGCTCAAATGTGGGGACAGAACCCACGTTAAGTAGAACAAGTTCAAACATGCCGGCCCAGTCCTCGACTATTGTGCCCCTACGGTCAGTGTTCGGAGACCCCCAGGATGTTGAATGGGCATTGAAGTCTCCGAGAACGATTACTGGTAGAGGGGCCACTTGTCGAATCGCAGCCCCCTGTCTTACCAGGAACGCCTCATACTATTCTATAGGCCTGTTTCGAGAGAAGTAAATGCCCACAAGAGCTATTTCTCGCCACTTCGTCACGACGAAGCCCCGGCCTCTCTGGATGACTGAGATTGGGGCGCCTGACATGCCACTTGACCGAACGACAGCTACCACTTCATCGAGATCCGACACCCAGTCGGGACTCCGTGGTACGGTGTATGGTTCGGCTACTACCGTCACCTCGATGGACCATGCTGCCATGTTCTGCAACATGATGTTCTGTGCAGCTGCGCAATGGTTTATATTCACCTGGAGAATGTGAATGGGCGAACTTATGTCCATTATTGGTCCATGGGTACCTCCTGTGCGGTTGCACGCACCTCCGTCGTTATAGTCCTAGTTCTAGCAGTCATTCTGCCTTTACGTGGCGGGGCTCGGCAACTTTTCCCCCCTAGCAGGTGTCCAGCAGGGCGTTTCGCTTGAGCACAGACGACACAATGAGGCTCAGCTGTGCAGGTCACTGATTTGTGTCCGGGCTTTCCGCAGTGAAAACAGAGTTCGCTACGGTCGGACTCAACTGGGCAATTGTGTCGCATGTGCCAAAACCGCTTATCTGTTTAGATTATTCGCCCTACCGAAGGCAATATGCATATATTAACGCAATGACCTAGCTGCATTTACGTACCTATTTTAGATTCCGGTATCTAAGTTATAATTGGTTACATAGTCAGTTCTACTTATTCGCAGACATCTTGAGATTTATGCATATGCGAAGTTAAACAATAATCTTTTGATAAGGAGCGGTGCCCACTATCGGCACGACTCAGACCTCGAACTGTACACGTAAGCTTAAGGATTCTTCGGCATGCCTAAGACCGCCTTAGTATGCCTAAGAACGCCTCGGTATCTCTAAGGACACCTCGGCCTCTTTAGCTGTTAGTTTTTCATCTTCTTAGCAAGAATAGCAATGAGCCCTATGTACCAATCTAACATTATGAATACACTCGTGTGCATTCTTTTTTTTCACAGGCTTTGAATGCCTGTGCTTTGCTGCTGACTTAATTTAAAAGTTGATACTAAAAGGATACTTGCCTATTTAAAAATAAACACACCTAAATACATAGTGTCAAAATTCTTTGCCAATAATATGATAAATAGGCATTGTGGAGTATTGAGGGATTTTGTACTATGCAAGTAACTACAATGAATAGAAAGGCTAGCGAAATGGGTAATTAATAATAGTTAAATTATGCTTTATATCATAATAAGAGTTTCACTGCTTATTGACTATAGTTTTCGTAATTAAATATGTTAATTACACAAAGTACTCTATTAAGATAATGCTGTCCTATTGCCTTTAATAAGGATCATTCAAATTAAAAAAGAAATAGTACTTTAAACCTTAATATTTCAAACACATTAACGAATCGCATAAGCTGTCTTCTTTACTCAATGTTTTTTAAAAGACCTATGCAACGACTACTACGGGAAAGTCAAGAAATGAAAAAATCATTTCCACCATTCGTGTAGGGGAAGTAACATAAAAAATTATACACGGTGTTTCATAATAACCAATAAATAATCAATGCGTTATCTAAAACTAATTATTAAAATGTGTTTACACGTAATGTCATTCAACCCAAAATTTTCATGTATATCTTAATATCATCATCATGTCTACTTAAATGTAGTAAACTAATTTATGTATACCTATACAAAACTACTTTTTTGCCTTTTAATTATACGAGTATTAATAGTCCCTAAGCTAAGCCGCGGACGGACGGATGAAGAAACAGAGGGACAGACAGACAAAGCGAAAGTAGCTGTATAAGGGTTCTTACTAGGGAACTCTAAAATTACGACAACCAGGAATATTGAATTCTATTTTATAAATAACCATCCACCTAACGCAACACTCATTCTATCTAACGCAATGGTAGAGAGGTTGACAATATTTTTTAATATTATTATGTGAAATTAATGTCACAGATAAGTATTCTCACAAGGTTTGTTCAAAACGATTACTGAAAGCCGTAGTGGATCAAACAAACTTCAGCTGGTAAATCGCTGAAATGCCGAAAGGAGACTGGCCGTCGTCGAATCGATAGGCGCTCGTCGAGGCTTATGAAGCTCTCAGAACTAACTCCTGAAATTACATGTTCGGAGAGGATTTAAAGTACCTATAGGTCGATTTATATTGGATCTACGGGTACTTTAATTTTGAAACTTTTAATTTGGATTAGTATCGGAATTGATAATTTATATCGTTTCGTTAAAAAATTGGATATCATAAATGAGTGAGGTAAGCCGTTTTTCAAGTTATTATAAGAAAGTGAGATGAGAGAGAGAGAGTAATCAGAACTGGTTGCTCGAAATTTTAATGATATGATCGTGGGGATCACGCGATAGTATTATTGAAAAATCTTTTATAAAAAAAGTCTGCGATGGTTAGCTGGTCGGTGTTGGTACGCCCCCATAAAATCGGCCGGCGATCTGGTGATAGTCCCTTCGTCTCCTGGTACCCGGTCGTCACTCCAGGCCCTCTATTTCACCATCTCTGACAAGTGCGACAATTGTCAAAATATATGACATATTTCATATACTTTTTGACAATTATCGCAGTTGTCATATGGTGAAATAGGGGCTTAGATCTTTTCACCTCAACGGCTATCGGGGCCTTATCACATTATTTACGAAAGTTTCAACCAAAACCAAATCAACCGTCATCTCATATGTATGTTCTGACAGCTATTAAAGAAGTTGTTAAATGTATGGGAACGGAAACGTTTCTGATTTGACAAAAACGTTGTAATTAGTGCGATTGCCCGTCAATCCTGCAAGCACATTGCTTACAGGATTGACCTATAGCCACTTCACACTCAATTCTTTGGGCTGTAACTTTGGTTCTCCTGCATTATTTCTGATTCATCACGCAGATAATCTAGATAAACTTAACTAAAAGTAACCTTTACAAGAGTGGGAACAACATGGAATCGCTATATAATTTTCGTAGATTTTTTTTCATAATACAAACTTTTTAAATGGCCACGTCTATTTCTCTATTGGTCTGTGGCTCCGGCCAATATCCGGTGCTGTGCCGCGCTTCCGGCAGCCATGTTGCGTTCCGTGTATTACACGGAATCACGTATATTTACACACTTCTGCTCCGGTGGATGATACACTAGAATCCACTTTGCTCGTGATGAGCATTAGAATTTATGAGTGGAATTTGTGTAACGAGATGTTTCTTGACGATGTTCTACATTCAAAGGGCAATCATAAGTCATACTTGATTCTTACGACATATTAGTTTTTTTTTTACTTAGGTACAACACTTAATTTTAAATGAAAACCTGTTATTATTGTCTTAGGATATATTGTAAGGGTGAAATTGTCCTTTGATTGACTTATTGGTAGATTTACTTTAAAATAGTTTAAAACATTTTAAGAGTAGATTTTTATTTTATTATTAGAGTATTTTATTATTTAAGTTGTATTTTAATATCTTTTATTTTGACTAAGCAAAAACAATAACGTATAAGCGAACGATTTTACTAAATTATAAAACACGCACTACATACGTTTCATTGGTGTAAGCCTAGTTCACTAGGTACCTCTTTATACATCTCTTACATCTCTATATATCTCTAAATATACTTAATATAATTGTTTCTCAGAAAAGTGTGTGATTCAATAATGGTAAACTCGTTAAAGAATAGGTACAAATTAAAGAAAGAAGTTCAACTTATTTCCTTGATTTGTGTAAATCTTCTTTATTACATTTTCTAATAAAAGCTTTAGACCATCTTAGTACCACCCTATCTCTTTGATCTTTCCCTAACCTGGAACATTCATGTAAACTATTTCTTTTTCTATCTTATAATTATGTCGTATGATAAATAAATGAAAGGTAGAACCATGATATATAAATTTATTTCTGTTTGATATTCTGTTTGATGTTTGATATTTATTATTTGGATTATATTTTACAATCTATGGTGTCAGTTTCACAAATTGTATCTGTTTCTGATAGTCCCATGTTATGGAGGAGATATCTCTAATACCTGGATTCAGCTAAGTTGTACTCACTATTACTGTGTTTAATGTACGAGTATAATGCAGATAATAAAATGTTCAGAATATTAAATTTTTTAAAAAAAATTCCATAAATACTAATATTTTGCTCGACTTTCCCAGTTTACGGAAAATATATATTTAATCAGATATAAGATTATATCGGTTAGTCAGTGCTACAAAAGCGACTCGTATTTTCCCGAAAACCTTATTTTCAGTAAGATTGAGAAATGTTTTCACGATTGCTCGATTTATCAAATCCATGAAGCAAATACAAAGAGGAGATGTTATAAGCATCTAGGTCCAGCTCCTATCACCAGAGTCCTGACGTCACGCATTTTTAGTTTTAGCTACTTAACGCCAGAGGCGCTGACATCAGTCGATCTTTTTATCTGTCGGATTAGTACGTCGTACGCTCTTCTTTTATTTTAGTTTTAAATTACCTAAATACAAAATGAAATGTTGTATTCTATCGTGCAAAAGTTACACAGACGACAGAAACAAAGTGAATGAAAAAAAAATCTCTTTCCATTTGTAAGTACATTAAACAAGCATTATTAATTTATTACTTGACGTATTGCTTCTAGAATGTTCGACGCCACATGGACGCTTCTGTCAATGTCCCGATAAAGCACAAAAGGCCCTCTAGTGGCGAGTAAAAATACTAACGAAAACGTAGGATGTATTAAGGGCGAAAACAAAACACGTGAATTAATATAAGCAGTTTTAACGATTTTTATTTTTAGATTATATTGACACAGCACCTAATAAATTATCTTTCTCCTACGAATGTATCTTTTAACATAGGTTTATTGTTTATATGAAAACATAACATCAGGAAATTTTTTTTGGTGTTTTATAGATTTCCATCGGAAATTAATTTAAGAAATACATGGCTTAAAATAAAAAGTAGCCTATGTTATACCTTATATAATTAGCTAACTATTAGTTAAAGTCCCATCAAAATCGGTCCAGCCGTTCCGGAGATTAGCGGGAACAAACAGACAGACAAAAATTTTTTAAATTGTGTTTTTGTTATTGGTACCCGATATACATTCATACCCATTTAGTAAAAACTTGTTATTTTGACATTAGAAACAGACACTTCAATTTTATTTGTTTGTATAGATATATAGATGTATAGATATAGATAATATAAGACCTTTCATATTATGCAGAACCTATATGCGTGTTTTCTAAGATTTCGAATTAATAATTAAGACTTAATTTTCGTTTTAAGAAGAAAATTATTATAAAGATTAGTTTTGTTGTTTTACAAATTGTAAAAAAGGTAAAAAATAATATTTTAAAAAAATATTTTTCTATTATTTCTTTTCCAAAAATCCCAAATTTTAGTTACTTTCACATATATTACACAAAAACAAAAAAAAGTCACAAGAAACTACAAAACTACTACTATTGCAGCTAAATAAACTGAAGTCCATTTATAAGTTTTCACAAATAATGAATGCATTGTAAATGATAGAAAATTTTATAACTAGATTATCTATTTTTAGAATGATTTATTTTATTAAATCCCTTAGTGAGGCCCTGTACTAGCACTGGTGCCACCTAGTAATGTATAGCGGAACTTTTATGTTAACGTCAATAATGCTGGCATTTTAGTCTGTACTAGCACTGCTGCCACCTAGTAATGTATAGCGGAACTTTTATGTTAACGTCAATAATGCTGGCATTTTAGTAATTCTACTCGCTACAAGGTGACAGTGGCGTCGCGCACCCTCCCCCCGCACCCCGATTTCCGGCTTCACTTGATTTCATACGGAAAACGCGATAGGGCACCTCCTCTTTGTATTTGCTTCATGATCAAATCATCCTGCGACATATACCTATACCTACTTCGTAAAAGTAAATTAGTTTTGCAGAAAGACCTAGCTTTGCGAATTGCGAGACATTATATTTCTTCCAACGAGATAACGTCATGATATGAGACACGTTATTAACCCTGTAGTGATAATATTAAGTGTTGAGAACTGGAGCCGTGTAACTGATTCCAATATCACAACTTGCAATAGTGTAATGTTGACTTGGGCGAATCAGCACGCTTCATTTGCCCAACAATTGTTCGAGGACGTGATGGCGCTTTCTGATTAGTGGAATGCAACGTCAATTAAGTCAACATACAGACTTCGATAGTTGATTAGCATCGAGTCGGTTGAATGCTTATTGATATAATTAACAACACAACACTGAGATAAGTAATTGCAACTTAACTGGCGGCTGTCAACGTGTCTGTGCGCTATTTTGGTGCTGCTAGTTCAGATTAGTACATGCGCAGAGACCGTTGAAATAACTATATTTTCTTGCTTTTTGTAACGGTAAACGGTAAACTTTACATTTTCTTATTTCATAAACACAAATAAACTTTTATATTTCCCGAAATATTAACAAAGTCTCCTAAATACGCAATCGGGATCGTCAAAATTAGTTCTCGGGTGCCTCGTCTGTCATGATGAGTAGCGTTTCAATTTAAGTTAAAGTATCATTTTTTAAAGAATAAGTTACAAACCCTAGAATAAATAATAATAACATTTGTCACAAACCCCATTGGTTTATTAAATGTTATGTTGTATTTTTTTTGTAACGACGTATTTTAAAAGATAAATAAATAATAAAAAATCGGAGAAAAAAAATCGTTATGGTAAGTACCAAAAACCGCGGATGCTCCTCGTTACTGAGTTATCCAAAACTGAATTTCTCGATGTCCTATTTGTTTATTTTCGTGCAATTCAGTCAATCATAATGCGTAATTTGTACTTAAATAAAATGAACAAGGTTATGTTTGATTGGTTGAAATGTTAATATTATAATGTCGATATAAATTGATTAGTAAAATAAAAAGATCCTGAGTTGACGACGATTCGTCTTAACCAATATTTCCATTAAAAATACCTAAACTGGACTGACAATTAACATATAACTTTAAGTTGTGCTATGAATTAAAGCATCTTACTAAAAAGTAAAATTATAATTTAAATAAAATGCTTAAATTCGTAGAACAATATTCAATTATAATGGATTAAACATTTATTTTATTTTTCTTTGATTTATGAATAGTTAAGTTTCTGGCCTTTCCTAATTGTTAAATCGACTACTATATCTGCTTCTTTATTCTAATCACCAATTGCTTAAAGTACATATTTAAATTTTACAGCTACTTCGTTGTTTGTTGTATTTCCAGATGTAAATCTTTTTCAGGCTTCCACGAAGTTTTGTTATTAAAGAGATACAAAACGTCGACACAAGTTTTATTGCTACATTTGCACACTGACATCAGCCCAAAGTATTTCTAAATGTCTTTGTTGTAAATAATGTGTTGGCTCTGAATATCTTGGCAAATGCTTTACATGTTTAAGAGTATTGCTCTTTACATGCTCTCCAATAACAATAATTTCAATTTTTTTTAATATTTGCTTTTACTTTTTGTTTGAAACTTACGTTATGGAGATTTGTAAAGAGTAACTTGATGTTGGTTGCGTTGATCTACTGGCTTTTCTCGCAACACGTATGAGAGCTAATACTCACTGTATTCAATTTCTAAGTATATGACACAATGAAATGCTTGCATTATGTGTTCTATGTTTTTTGAAGTTGTATTCGATAACATTTCACTACAATCATGTATAGTATTACAGGAATAGCAGCTGCTATCTTTCGAGCGCGCATTTATAATTTCTGATTAACTTACAATTCTATATCGAATACAGCTCCAAATGTATGTGCATTTGTATTTACCTACATTGATCTATCTGTGTGTCCGACCAACAAGATTACTGCACGAACTGTCCCTTCTCTCTAAACTACTCTGGCACGAAATTGCACTGTAAATCTATTTAGATGGTAGAACGGAGAGCAATTTCTTCTCTAAAAACTTTTAATGGCCTCTGTGGTTTTGTGGCTTCAAAATGACACGCATTATAAACAAATGGAAATTTCGAACACAACCATTCTTGAATACTTTGAGTCAAATTAAAAATTGTTTCAATCCTTATTAATTAAATACGTAATACTCTTCTGAAATCAGATTTCTGATTATATTTCAAGTTATAATAGTATTAATTAAATTGATACTTGTTTCATAGTTTTCTTAAACACTTAGAATTGGCTAGATGACAAAAAATTTTTTTTTGCTTTAATAGAAGCTCATTCATATAATAAACAGAAAGAAAAAAATCGGTTTTTGAATAACTATAAAAACAACCAAGATATAAGGTGATAAAGATTTTACTCCATCTCTTTCTAGCAAAACGGCAATTTACAAGGAGTTTATATGGCCGTACTCAACAATCACGTCACGGTTGATGTCGGATCTCTCTGTCTAATCGCCGTCAAATTAACAACTTAAAATGCTTATGACTAATGTATTTCTAAACCGATTTTAATTCTAATTTCACAGGACTGTATCTTTTTCCATGGTATTTTAATATTTGATGACGAGACGTAAAAATTAGAATTCAGTCATCATCCCAATTATTCAGCCGTTTAATATCCAATTCAAAGTAATTATAACCACAATCTAAATCTTAAGAATGTTTTAAAAATTCATTCATAATGACCACTTATTGTATTGAATACCTATTAATAAACGTACTACCTCCAAATAGGTTTTGCAATACGCATGTAAGTTAATCTTTTTGGTCGCTAAGTCCACAAGAATAATAAACCTTTACAAAATAAGAGTATTTTTCAAATTCGTTGTTTTCTTGATCACGAAAAAAGTGAGTATAACAAAAAAAAAACTTACTTTTTCTTCGTTCAAATTGTTTGAACTGGATGAAACTGTTTCAAATTGTCTTAAATTATTTCAATCGCAATGCTACAAAAATTATAATACTTATCACTGAAACCTCTTCATGGGTAGCTTAAAGTTGGCAGTATATTGTCTCCTTCTACATTTGCATGAATAAGACAACAAAGAGCTGTCTTGAGTGAAGTGCCATTTCAGTAGCGTTTATTATTCCTGTGGCTTTTTCTAAAGCTGTGTCTGCTAGTGTATAGGAACAACTGTTTCTTCTTGCAGGCTCGGAGCGCTAGCACCAGTAGCTTTAGGAGTGTAAGTCAGGTAATGGAAGAAAGTCGCTTTATCACGCCTTTCCATCACATTGACTCTTTAATTTGATTGGTTGTTTTGGTCGGCAATGATTTTTGTAACGTTTGGATGTTTGGTGTTAAATGTATCAATACACACATCAACAATCGGTAGAAATTTTAACATTTCATTAACTTATGAATTGGTTTCCATTATTTTTTGTGCATGCAATATAAAATGAGCTGTAACGAACATTCTTACTTAGTTATCGATGATCCTTATTAAACAATTTTTTTCGAAAACGATAGTTTTATAATTGGGTATTCAAAGATAGATATTCCATAATTTTATATGAATCCGGCATCAGTTATTTACTCTTTGGAGCTATCAATAGTTCTTACCTTCGTAAATATGGTAATTTGCAACAATAGTTAAGTATACTCAAGTAAAATTCGAAGTGTAGGCTAGTTCGTATATTGTTGTTTTGTTTGCACATTATTTTTTAAAACAATAGGAACGTAGAATTTTCTCTGCATAAAATATTTCCATGCCATGACGAGTTACTCATTTAAGCATTGTTGATGTGTGTATGACAAAATTATAGCAGGGTGCACTTGAGTGTGTACCTTATGATTCTTGTGAAGTTTTCTTTAGATTTTTTGCTGATAATCAAAATGCTATCAAGAGGTAAGCAATTCTTCTTTTGGATATTACTTTGTAGGTATACCTACACACTTTTGTTTTTTAGAAGCATTTTAATTTAATACTTTAACTATTTTCAAGTTGTCTTCACTTAATATGGATATTTAAAGAAAAAACCATGTTATTGCTTCTTCCTTAGATTATATTACGATTAAAGTTATTGTTTTGTGAATTGTGTGCGTAAAGCTAGATTTACATCGTATTTTTTTAACAAAAAACCACAAATGCTAGGATCTCTCCTGAACCAAAATAAATCGCGCAAGTTACACAAACGCCAATTTTAATCAAATTGATGGAACGAAAAAATCATTGCCTCAACTGGTTTTGTCACATGCCATGGGTCACGCGATTGAATCGTAGTTTGTTTTAGATGTAGCAGTAGTATCATCATACTCACCAGACGGTAAGCGGATACGACACAGAGACATTTCATGGTAGACATTTTGGTTTACATAGATACAATATCACATAGACAAGACAACACGTGCAAATAGTACCTACAGGCATCTTACGTTCATCTTAGTTAGGACGAAGCTCAAATCACAAATAGTTCTCTTGACTTATTCTACACGGCCAACCTCAACAGACTGACGAGGATCAGCGCGGGATACAAGCCTCAGTTATAAGCATGCCAACGGAGGAACTCGAGGTGTATTATTACCAGTAATTTTCGTCACTATCAGGACCACGGCAACTTCAGCAATAGCAGCCGAATGTCACACCACTACACCCAGATCCTCAAATTACTTTAATCTCAAACAGAAGAAAATAAATCAGGTGAGATACAAAAAGGAAATACAAAAATCGTAGCAGGTTCAGTACCGCATTAGAAAAATGCCATTATTATTTGGTTAGTGGCGCCTGGCTAGCTACCACCATCTTACTTAAGGTTGTCGTCGTCAATGTTAATAGTATTATTGTGTTCCGACTATTGGGGTTAAGGTAGCTAGTTCCTCAGCTGCTGCGGAGTCCAGGTGAAGCTCGCTTCCTCCTTCGGCCTTGTCATCACTTACCGAAGACCAAGAGCTTCCCTGTCCTCTGTAAAAAACAATTATTATTTCGCGTCATGGGAAAACTATTGCGAACAATTTATTTGGAAGGTAGCTACAAGTACAGGTATTAAGTGTGGGAGCATCGTTTAACAGCCTGTTCAAATGTTCCATCTATCTGTGAATTTAGTTACTAGCGATGGGTATTTAACATACGCTCCATAAATAATACGTCAAAATTCTATCTCCAGTAAACACATGAAACGAAACTGTAGAGTTGATGCTCAGTCGTGTTTTGTACGTCAACGGTAAGTAATGACCTCCTTGGATGCTTGGAGCAGCCTGCTTCTCTGGGTGGTCAAGCCGGATTTATATTTGTCTGACGCGACGTATTGTGATGCTTGTTGTTCGCAATGTTTTTCTATGAATCCTCAGATTCTGATTTGGATTTTGAAGATATTCAGTTATAGATAATACGTGTGTTTTATTTGTGGTTTATATATTATTTTAATTTAGTTATTTTATAGTGAGAGTAAATATGTAGTTTACGCGCTTTTGTGTTTCCCACAAAACAATATATCCTTCATACTCACAGGTTGGCTGGAAGAAATCTCTATGAGAGATAAGTCCACCTTTGTGTACATTGTCTGTTACAATTTTCTAGTATAAGTTACTATGCGCAATAAAGAGTATTATATAAGTGGTGGCAAATTTTCTGAGAAGAAGCGAAACTGACTTCAAATAATAGGGCAGGTAGGCAAACAGAGAATATAACGGATATTTTTTTTTCCAGTAATGCTTAGAAGTGTATTGACTGCGAATGATAGGGCAAGGCTAGGCAAAGAGAGAATAATAACGGATAAATATGTTTCCCAGTCATGCTTAGAAATGTATTAAGGTATGTGTACATACCTAACATACAAATATTACTAATATTGATGGTACAAATGACCCGGTACGACCAGTCTCCCAACTTTTGCAATAACAGTAAGTGCGGATCCCCGAGGAAGATTAATGGAGAAAAGCCAGCATACTTGCATTTTCGAAAGGCGTAATGAGAGTGGACGTGTAACCCTTTTTTTGCTGATCTTAGACTGACTGAACGCTTTCTTGATGATCGTAATATAGAAAGAAATAGATGAGTTATAAAAATCGTATACACGGTTATTTTTTTATCACCCTGGTTATTTTAAGGGTGGCTTCAGGACACGGTAGAAGAATTATTTAACCATTAATAATAAAATTTACTCACCTGTTTAATTAGATATTTATTATCTAAAATATCCAAAAAATACTGCACTGGTATGGACACTGAGTGAAGTTGTAGGCAAAACATTGAATGAACGCGAACTGGCAACAACGTCGCCGATTCAAAGTCATCACTGAGTTGATCACAATTTCACCTTCCTACTTTACGGGCTTACTTAGGACCGGCAAAACAAAGTTTTTAAAGAAAACAAACAGTACTAGGTAGGTATTACGGTTATGGTAGGTTGTTTTGGCGTAGTTAAAAAACTGGAATCAACTTAAATACTTACCTACCTAGGAAACAATTTAAATCAACTTTAGTTCTAATAACAAAAGAGTTCTAAATTTAAAGGAAGTCCTCTAACTCATACATAGTCGTGCACGTTTAAAACTATCATGACCACAACAACATATCACTTTGGTTAGTGTTTAACGTCTCGAAATGCAGTTTTCGCTGCCAAGTCTTACGTTTGTGGGTTCACTTTCTTACACCAAACACTTAATTTCACTTCACAAGTAAAAGTCTACGGTCTACCGGAGTAAGATCTGTGTATTCGCGAGATGTGTTAACTTGAAACTAAAATTCCGAATGCGCCCGATTGCCGCGCGTCAGGCGCGGGCGCGACATCGCGATACGTTCACACGCGCCTGGGTCAAAGGCGAACTAAAGCCGGCCGACTCGTGCCGACAAGCGACAGCAAACAACAAAACGCCGCCGCCGGCGCCGACTGTCTCTGTCTTTCACTATTGTAGTGTCTAGTGCAATAATAACTCTTATTTCAATCGAGTTGTAGATTGATCTTGCTTGAATTAATAATGCGACGTTGCCGCATTTTCCTAAGCCCGCTGTAGTAAATGCTTTATTCATTCATAATCTTACCTTATCTTGTAGTAAACAAGAACAATGTCTATAATTTAATATTATTGGCGGATAAAATTTTAAAAATATAACCACGTTTTTTTTATTGATATGAGTCGTCTAGCGTCTACCGAGCTGCCTCTAAAATTTTCCAGTATGATAAAAAAATAACCGTGTATATCAAAATTCAAAATAAATTAACTCTAATTTTCCTCACAGTTGCTTACGATTGATTAGATTTTTGATAAATTAAAAATAAATTCCTTTTTTGAACCGCTTCCTTGGTTAAGTGGTTGAGACGACAGGGTGTTGATCTGGAGGTTTGAGGTTCTATTCCCCATGGGGACAGTAGATTTTCTGCTCGATTTGATTGGTGGTAGGACTTCTGAGCCCGCCTGGCTAGCTACCACCGTCTTACCAAGTTTGTCACCATAATAACAATTTATGGCATTATTGTGCTCCGAAAATTAGGGGTTAGAAAGCCAGTTCCTCAGTTATTCAGGAGTTCAAGTGAGGCTGGCTTCCACCTTCGCTTCTATCTTATCGTCACTTACCACCACTTAAAACCAAGCTGGTTTAGGGGCTAGTAAAATGAGGGCGAAGAGCTTCCCTGTAGTATGTAAAAAAGTCTTTAAAAAATATCTGGTAGAAACACAATCCTTTATGTGTTAAATATCATTATGTTTATTGATTTATTTCATCTTTATCGTATTAAAAGGGATGTACAAAAAAGATTATAGGTCAGATACAATCTGAAGCTCTATCAGGAACTGGTAAAACTGGCCACCGGTCTCCTAACTCCTAAAGTAAGCCATTGATCATGATGACATAAATAAAAATGCACGGAGAAACGCTGAAGCAGTGGATAGTGTTCTATAAAAAGGCGCCAATTATTTTTAGTGAGGCAGTAACACTCGGAAAGTGTGAATAATTCATAAAAACGAGCACAAATGGAATTCCCAGGCATCCAACAACGTGGCCCCCAGCGATCGCCCACAAATCCCGTGCGACCCCGAAACCCATTTCTGGCCAATATTCGCGCAATCTACAATTCCATCTCCATTTCACAACTTATAAACGCCGGGGCGGAAGCTCAGAAGATATTCGTCAACTTCGGAAACGGTATTGCCGTGTGCAATAAAGGCTCGATTTTCCTTACTGCAGGCTAGGTTTTCGGCGTTTTCTTGATATCGTAGTTTTGTTGGTCGTACCATAGGTTTAATTCTACTAATAAGGTACAGCCGAACCGGGGGCCTAGATAAAGTAACAATTGAAAAACGATAACGAAGTTCGAAAAGAATAAAATTTATGGGAATGATTCCACGTCACGAATCATTCTCGTATATTGCCGTTCGATACAGATCGTTTAACGTACACGAAACGAACACGAATGTTTCTTTGTTTAGTCCCCCAGAAACTGAGTTGTTGCGATCGACCAATCAGAGCGCATATATTGTCTTTCAAATGTGTGACGGCACGATACTGTGGCGTTCTGATTGGTTGAAACTATGGTTCTGTGGACCTAAAAAGGTTGCATCGGCAGAATCATAATATGATCATATGAATCGTATTATGAATGAAGTGCATTTCATCATATTTAATTATTCTATTTGACAGCTTTCTATAAATATTCGTGAAATCGTCCCAATTTTGACACAAGCAATTCCTAATTTGTGGACCATCTTACGAATATGAGCAGCTTTTGTTTGCACTAGTCCAAGGAACAATCGAAGAACACAGAATAATAGTGCTGCTAACATTTTAATTTTGACGTTTACTATAAAACCATATTAGCGCGATAATTCGCGTTCCGTCATCACATTAGAACTTCGTGATAATAAAACTCGTAGATAACGGCCATATTTATGGGGTTTGCGACATAACGAAGTTGTTATCCAGATGCGTCGCGATAATGTATTATTATCTATTGATATTGTTATTGTGACAGCGGGATACGAATCTTCGCAAAAACATGGCCGCACATGATTCTTACCAAAGAAACAATACTAACATTAACAGACACTGGAATGACACTAATTAAAATCATCAAAAGAGTATAACAGTGGCTACATTAAAATTTGAATTTTAGTGTCGAACAGTCAAACATAACGATACCAGAAGTATCAATTAGTGTATGGGACAAACCATGGTTTTTCAGGAGAGCTAAAAAACGTTCACTTTTTTCGAAATCTGTCCGTCATTTTTGATTGTATGGTCCGATTTGAATGGTGTCTAGGACAAAGTATCTTAGATTTTCCTATTCTTTCATAGTATGAAAGCAATACTAGAGAAAATTTTGTAATTTCGAAGATAGCTTGCCCCTTACATTAAAA
The DNA here is from genome assembly GCA_963935595.1 of Schoenobius gigantellus. NCBI lineage: Eukaryota > Metazoa > Arthropoda > Insecta > Lepidoptera > Crambidae > Schoenobius > Schoenobius gigantellus. The sequence continues at coordinate 30,742,654 of OZ012552.1, forward strand.
AAAAACCTTTTTAAAAACAAGCTTTTATTTAAATGCCCTAAAAAGAATTAATAAACTTTTACACTAAAACTTTTACTTAAAACGTCATTTCACATGATTTTTTATTTAAATGCCCTAAAAAGAATTAATAAACTTTTACACTTACTTATAACGTCATTTCACTTTTTAGCGCATTTAAATAAAAGCTTGTTTTTAAAAAGGTTTTTTTACATTTAATTTATTTTTTACTTTTTAGTTATCACTGGACACGTTTCTCAGTCTGTTCATCTCATTCAACGCATCATTGTTGCAAGGTCGTTTGCCGGAACGTCTATACAGAATTTCAGCTCAATCGGTTTAAGATATCTACTTCAAAATTGATTTTTAGCTTTAGAAGTACGACATATTGGATTAATAGTGACATCACTTAATTTTTCAAGTTATTCTTAGCAAGACCTTTTATTTGATACCCATATTGTAGGAGTGCATTAAAAATAATTGGTCCACCATCTTGCGTATGCAGCCATCTTGGATTTAGAATGACGTCACACAGTTAACCGTGCATTTTCATCCAAACTGTGTGTATACAAAATTTCAGCTCAATGTTAAAGATATCTACTTCAAAATTGATTTTCAAGCTTTAGAAGTCCGCCACATTGGACAAATAGTGACGTCACATTATTTTTCGAGTTACTCTTAGTTATTCTTTAAGTTATTCTTAGCAAGACCTTTTATTTGAAACCCATATTGTAGGGGTGCATTAAAAATAATTGATCCGCCATCTTGGATTTAAAATGACGTCACACAGTCAACCATGCATTGTCATCCAAACTGAACGTGTATACAAAATTTCAGCTCAATCGGTTAAAGATATCTGCTTCAAAATTGAGTTGCAAGATTCCACCCGAACATACATACATTGCAAGTTAAATAAAAGCTTGTAAAAAATTGGTTGAGTTGTGCCTTACACTACTCGAATTTCGCTTGTAAGGTGTTGCAAAATAATGTAAATAACAATAAGATATAAAAAGTTAACGCTATTTTAAAATAAAGTACCTTTGCTGAATGTATTATGATGTAAGTATACCTATCAATATTTTGAATGGTGATTTAGAACCTTATTGGTATCGAATTAAAGCATAATATTTCTTACGAAATATTCTGTTATTCGTCACAATTTCAAAAGGTAAATGTGCACGCGAGACGTTTAACGAATCAATTTGAAAACTGGTGATTCTTTTCAATTCGCCACTGTACCTACATATGGAAGTGGTGTATACTCAGCGAGTCACGTGTCCATGGAAAATTTTTATTCACAAACAAGCCAAGCGGGGGGAGTTCCAAAGCACCCTAGTTGCTTTAACCGGGCAGCCTCAGGGTGTCAGGCCTTGAAAGGCACAGACATTTACAACCCTTCAAAGTGAGATGCCTTTGTGAATTCCGCCTTTCCGTCTCCAAAGACTTTGAGATGTCGTAATGACTCTCAAACGAAATGATGAAAATGCTGTACAGTTTTTTGGATATAACATTTTTATCCTAAATAATGTCACACACCGGCTTAATAAGTGTCATACGTTGATGCTAAATGCATATATGCATATATCTCGCGAGAAAATAATCTTTGGTAGTTTTCTTAATAGATGGATAATACTTATATATTCGTTTTATATATGAATATAGACTCCTTTTATTATAATATAATAATAATAAAAAAATATTTTACTAAAAAATAAAAACTGACTTCAAACGCCGAAAAGTTAAAAATAATATAAGAATAGGTACAGACAACATCACACTTCTATATTGAAGTCGGTGCCAAACGATTATCTCCTAGAAAGTCTTAACATTTGTCCGTTTTGTTTTTGTTATTATTAAGTTAAAAATCAATTTAAGTTGATTATGTTGTAATTTGGAATACAGCATCCTTTAAATACAATTCCAACTATGATTGAATATTATTTTTAAAATGTGTGTTCTCACTACCTATAAATAAAGGACGACGTATCATGAATGATTCAAGTTCATAATAACTCCAGATTCATAATAACTTTGCTTCTGCATCTATTACATATTAAAGATCTTTGTAGTGTATATTATATCAACATGCTATATCTTCATTCTGGAAAATATCGTTACTTTCAACTACATTACGTTTCAACATTTGGTAACCTTTTAACTTGCACTACCCATTGAAACTTCATAATTTTAGAAACATGTCAGTTAGCAACGAAATATTTTTTAAACATCGCTGACTAACATAATCCAAGGAATGGTGAAAACAGCCGATAGTAAAAAATTTCATAGCCGTTTTGATTACAGCTGTAATCAAATGAAATCCTTGAGGTTGTGTTCACCAAAGATTTCCGGTGAAATATTAATGTCGGAAATAAAACGCGTATTAAAACAAAAATAGCCGTTTATTACGGAGACTAGAGTATCTTCTTACGTTTTATGGTGTTATTTATAATCCCTCTGCGCGCTTAATCGCCAGTCATCATCTCCATGAACTCTGAAATAAGAAGGTTCATTTATTACTTTCTCATTTGGAGTCGGTGCTTCGCTGAATTTATTATAAAACACTCTGGGAGCGGGAATATCGCCATCTATAAATTTTTCGACAGATTCTCGCTGTAGCTGTACTCATAATTGTTTTTACGTTAATTCACTACGTTGTAGTTCTTCGTGGTTGATTTGATTAACTAACGTTAATTTGAATCTTATTATTGTCTTCCATTTTTTCCTCCAACTTGTTGATATTATACTAATTAAATAATAATTTTGTAAGCATTTAGGCATGGATGCGAACAATCTTGAGTTCCCAACTAAACGATAAATGATCATTTCTGATTAAAAGGACCTCAAAAAAGTTAAAATTTTGTTATCTATATTATTATTAAATACCTAAATCTTTTCCCTCATATAACATATTATGTCCTGATACTGTAATCAAGTTGACGCTGGTCTTCCTACTAATATAAAATAGGCAGATGCAACTTAAACGTATCCACTGCGCTATTTTGCATTTCATACCTATGTCGAGTCGAGTCGGTTTTCGTAGTAAAAATGTAATTTGTCGGCTGTACATACGTCTTTTTTCCCTCAACCATGGACACATCAACCTTTGCGTTATAATGTCCGAATCGCAAGATGCGCGCGGTCCCCGGACTCAGCCGCTCACAATTAATCCTTGACTCTACAAATTTTTAACCGACTGTACACTAATACTGTACAATAATATGAGCCATTCAGCATTCCCGTTGTGCGTACAAATTATAGACAAAATAGCTTTCTAATAAGAAGTTGTAGAGCTGTTAACGATTCTGACGCAAATATTGACATCCATTTCGACTCAATCAATTCTATTACTGGATCACTATCGAAAACTGCCAAATAGATATGCACTACACAAAACTACACAATTTTATTCTAAACGCTTGATACCTATATGCGGTAGCTTATCAATAGCTTTAAGACATTATAAGCCGGTCTTAATTTTATTTTAAAAAGCTGTTAGCTATCCCAAAATGTAAAATAATAATAATAAAATAATAATACCATCAAAATCAACGGTGCCAGAGTCATCAGTGTCGATCTCGGCGATCATCTCATTCAGCTGGTCCGGCGTGAGCTGATCGTCCAGGGCAGCTAAGATCTCGCGCAGACTCGACGTAGGGATGTATCCATTGCCTGCAAATAAGAACGTCAGTCATGTGAATGCTTTCAAAAGATGACACTCTGATCTTGGCAGCCACGACACAGTGACACAGTACAGTAGTGGTGCACCGCTGCCTGATAGTCGCTGGTATATCGCAGTTGCCAAGTGACCATTGTCAGGATCAGAATCACACCTTTTATCGTAAGCAGCATCTATCTATAATATTATAAAGAGGAAAGATTTGATTGTTTGTTTGTATTGAATAGGCTTTGAAACTACTGAACCGATTTTGATGAAAGTTGGTATAGGGATAGTTCGAGACCAGGGGAAGGACATAGGGTAATTTTCGTACGGGAAAAGTTAGTTATAATGCAAGCAAAGTTGCATACGATCAGCTAGTATTAATATAAAACGTACATTGTTGGGTATAAGAGGCTTTCCAAGAACGGGGAATCCAAAACGTTTCCTACCATGCTGGGCAAATGGGAGTTGGTAAGAGTGCCAGAGCCTCATTCGTTAATCGGCAGCATGCAAGTGAGGTGACCAGACCCAGATGCTAATAAAACCGCTAGGCATGTCCTAGGGAGGTTTGAATTGGGCCCCGAGTGGTGCTCCAACGGGCCGAAGAGGTTCCGGAGCGAAATTAAGCCCCTGAAATTAAGCTGACGCCGTTGTAGATTAACCATTGACGGACAAATCAAGAGGTTAAAAGACCACTTGCCGTCTTTAAATAACCAATCTAAAAATGGTCCGAGATTCTATTAAGAACCCGATACATCCCATTAACGTCTTTGTAATATCGTAAATAATTGAGACAGAAAATTGGAAAATTCTTGAAAAATTCTGGATTTGTTACGATCAAAATATCAGCAAATGCATACGTACCTATTTTTACGATACAAATATCAACATTATAGTATTTATATTTTATAGCCCTTTCAAGACACAAGACCTGCTTTGTACTTCAACTGAATAGTATCTATTAGTTTATTGGTTATTTTTAACCGACTTCAAAAAAGGAGGAGGTTCTCAATTCGATGCGTATTTTTTTCGTTATTTTTGTGTGTGTGTTACACGATTACGCCGCCAATTGTAGCGGTCCAATTCTACTAAGAAGTTACAGCCGAATCGAAACTGAACCGTTGCGATTGACCAATCAAACCAAAGTACTGCAGAAGAGGGCTGTTCGGGCGATCTATGGGATGGGCTCCCGAGAGTCTTTAAGAGAAAAATTCAAAGAAATTGATATTATGACTGTACATTCACAATATATTTATGAAAACTTACTGTATGCACACAAGAATAAAGATATCAAATTCAGTAAAAATAGTGACTATCATAATTTAAATTTAAGAAATAAAGACAAGCTAGCAATGCCCACATATAGGCTCCATAAAATAAGCAACTCTTTTGCAGGTCACTGTATACGAATGTACAACACGCTGCCATGTAACATGCATGACTTGTCAGTAAATAAATTTAAAATTTTAATTAAAGCTCAGTTAAGCAAAAAGGCTTATTACAGTGTTAAAGATTTTTTGAATGATAAGGCAGCGTGGCGGTAAAAGAAATGAATTGCTCGTTCTCTGAATAGTTTTATAATATTCACAATTTGTAAGACATTTGGCGATTTTAAAAGAGTTTTGGCACATGAGTTTCTTGCCCGATTCTTCTCATGTTAGCCCCTACATTCGGAATCGGGTCGCTCTTGGCGATTACATTCGCGGCATCAACTCCGCGGATGTACTTGCCACTAGCGCACGGGTTAGCTTGATTTGAGTAGAATATTTTTTATGTTTTAATAATTTTGTAAAATGTGTAAAATTGACGATTTTAAGTGCCCGCAAGGGCCTATGAAATAAAGTACTTTTGATTTTGATTTTCAATCGTAGCATATACGAGTAGATTGACATTCAAATTTCCAATGACTGGCACTCTGATTGGTCGAAAGCAACGGTTCGACTTTGGTTTATTATTAGAATTCGGACCCAGGACTACTTGTTTGCCAACAAGATATTTTTGTCATAATTTTAGAAACATATATTTGTTTGAGAGGCAAAAATATTATTCTATTCAAATGTATAGTATATTATTTGTGGACTACAATCATTCGTAAGGAAATTATCGACAGTGTTTTGGGGGAAACCGCTTTGACCTCTTAGTTTATTTAGCTTAACCTGATTGAGTTCTGTCGGTCAAGTTGTGCGTGTTGTATGTAGGTTGTTCTATTTATTGTGACTTACAATGATTCATGTTACTAGCCGATCGTGCATTAATCACATTAGAAAACCTTTTGTATTTTCAAAAGCGCTTTAGATGTAACGAAGACATAGTTTGTTAATAAAGTTAGCAAGTTAACCAGTAAAAAAACAATTAATAGGTAGGTACTCCACATTTTTATTTTATTTTATGGACAATTAAGCATTGTCATACACCTGCGGTCCTACTGCCTAACTCAGCGATGCGCGATGCGAAGCGCTCGCTATCGCTTTAATTGCACGGAATGTCTATTACTTTTAAAAAAAAAAACGTCGCCCCACACTAGGGTTTTCTCCTGTGTCGTGGGTGCAGTTACAACCATATCACATGCACATACGCCCAGACTTTCTGTAGGCCATACAAAATATTTGTCCCGTACGGGAATCGAATCCGCGACCCGTTGCGCAGTAGGAGATCACTTGACCTCTGCGCTAACCGTGTCGTCAATCGTAGTTTGCTATGATAGGCGGTATAAAAACACGAGGATGACGTCATACACGAGGGCTAAGAGGATAGCGAGTAAGTTAGGCGGTAGGGCCACCGAATAAGATGAGTAAGTAGGTATTCTTTCGATAACCAGGCCCCTATTACAGAATCTCTGACAAGTGCTACAATAGGCTAGATGACTAAATAGTTATTTGTTATACATGAGTGCAAAGTAAGAGCGTCGGTGGCGCAGTGGACTCGGCACTTGCCTTCCAATCGGGGGGACGGGGTTCGAGACCCGCCATGTACCAATGTGTTTTTCGTTTCGAATTTCATATGTACATTTGTCTGACGCTCCTACGGTGAAGGAAAACATCGTGAGGCAACCTGCATACATCTGCGAAGATATTCAATGATGTATGTGAAGTCGACCAATCCGCACTGGGCCAGCGTGGTTGACTAAGGCCTAATCACCCTAATATAGGGTAGGCTCGAGCCCCTCGGTGGGGACGTATATGGGCTGTGAAGATGATGATGATGATGTGATGATGAGTGCAAAGTTGCTTTTTAACCGCGTGCTCAACTTTGATGACCGAGCAAGCGAAGGATTCAAAAATTATAATCCTGAGCGTTAGCGAGGGAATCAAAAGAGCACAAGGTGAAAAATCTTTGCACTCGAGTACAACACGTAACTTTCATCCCCCCTCAGCGAGGAAATAAACAAAAGTACACCAAGGAGGTTCAGAGTCTGAGTTTTTAGCAAATTTAAAAAAGGTTGTATGATAAATTCGGCACCATGGAGTAGACGTGGGCGTTATTTCACGTCATTAGTTACAATAACTAGCTACGCGGCATGTAACCGAATAACTAGTTTACGAGACAAATTACAAGTAGTGATTTTTGTAAAAGCGTTATTACTGTGATTGTTGGGTGTGAGTAGTTGCCCAATTGACGTATTTAAATGTTAACTTAGATCCAAAAAGATTTTTGATAGAGTCATAAACTCAATTACCTATCATAAAAATAAAATATAACAAAAATGTCAATGTGTATAATATTATAAAATTATAAAAAAATATTATTAAAATCATAGTATAATAGTAAACACTAAAAGCACCCACAGCCGTAACCGCTAATGGTAGAATCGTGAAATTTGGACAGTTATTTTGATTCAAAATGTGCACGGACACTAAGAAGGGATTTTTAAAATGTTTAAACCTAAAGGGATGAAATAGGGGTTGCAAGTTTGTATGGAAAAATCTTTAAATTGACAACGATTTTGATAAAACTTGAAATTGCTCTTAAAAATATTTAATTGAACACGTGTTTCATGGTTTATTGGAATTAAGGGTGCAAAAAAGGGGTTGGAAATGTATATGGAAAATTTTAAAATCTGCTCAAATTTTTACGAAATTTATTATCCGGGCTTAAATAGGCTACAAAATAATTTTTCCCACGGGAAAATATAAATTCCCACGGGAAAACAATAATAACGCGGGCGCAACCGCGAGCGGAAAGCTAGTCAATCATAAATACATTTAATGCAGTCAGTCCTAAGCCTGAATAAAGTATGAAGGGAAGTTAATTTATTGATTTAACTGTATAGCTACAAACCTTTGATAGTGATTTAATTTATTTTCGTTTCGTGTGTAACTGTATAGTTGGTGGAGATATTTATGCAAACAATCACAATAGCTGAATAAAAATAGCTAGTTACAAAAATAACTAGTTTTGAAACAGGTGACGCCGACCAAGTAACCGGTTTCGTTACGTTTCTTGAAAATAACGTAACGACCCACGTCTACCATGGAGATGAAAGTAAATAGGTTTAATGATGTTTTGAAATCACATAACTAGTGTACGCGATGTTCTAAATTCAAATTTACTTTAACCTCAAGCGGATAAAAACGGATAAAAAATACTTTTTCCGAGATAGGGGGATGGAATTTTTTTTGCTTTAATAGAAGCTCATTCATATAATAAACAGAAAGAAAAAATCGTTTTTCGAATAACTATAAAAACAAGCAAGTTATAAGATATTAAAGATTTTTCTCCATCTCTTTCTAGCAAAACGGCAATTTACAAGGAGTTTATACGGCCGTACTCAACAATGACGTCACGGTTGATGTCGAATCTCTCTGTCTAATCGCCTCCAAATTAACAACTTAAAATGCTTGTATCTAATGTATTTCTAAGCCGATTTTAATTCTAATTTCACAGGACTGCATCTTTTTCCATGGTATTTTAATATTTAATGACGAGACGTAAAAATTAGAATTCAAGTATCATCCCAATTGTTGAAATAATAGGTTGGGGGAAAAGTTTCTTCGCATTTTTTAAGAAAATTCAAAACATTTTTTAATATAGTTTATTTACATTTAACTAAAGTATGTAGGTACCATTTTGTTCGATAACTTTTTGCCATCTTGTAGGTAGTGACATGATCCCATTGCTATAGAAATTTTGGGACTTCTGGTCAAAATACCGCGATAAGTGGTTTTGGCAGTCCTCTCGTGATGTTAACCTGACACTGCCTAAAGAATTCTGAAGAGACCGAAACAGGTGGAAATCTGAAGGTGCAAGGTCAGGACTATACGGCGGATGCATTAACACCTCCCAGCCAAACTCTCTTAATTTTTGCTGAGTGGCTAAAGATGTGTGAGGTCTAGCGTTATCATGATGAAAAACCACACCCCTTCTGTTGATTAATTCCGGCCGCTTTCTCTCAACTTCTTGCTTTAATCTCATCAGTTGTTCGCAGTAGAGTTCAGAATCGATGGTCCTGCCTGGTGGTAACAGCTCATAATGAATAATGCCCTTCCAATCCCACCACACACACAGCATCACCTTGTTGCGAGTTAACCCGGGTTTCGCCATAGTCTGTGAAGCCTGACCGGCCTTTGACCACGACCTTTTTCGCACGTTCTTGTCGTACGTGATCCACTTTTCATCACCAGTTATCAGCTTCTTCAAAAATGGTTCGGTTTCATTACGTCGTAATAAAGAATCACAAATGAGTACACGGTTCATTAGGTTTCTTTCAGTGAGCTCGTGAGGTACCCAAATGTCAAGCTTTTTTGTGTACCCAGTTTTTTTCAAATGCGCCAAAACTGTTTTGTGGTCAATTCCCAGTTCTTCAGCTACGTCGTAACTACTGACATGCCGATCTTGCTCCACTTTTTCAAAAATGGCATCCATTTTATCTGTAATAGGGCGACCAGAGCGACGTGCATCTTTGACATCAAAATTTCCGGATTGAAAACGCTTAAACCAAATTTGTGCTACTCTCACAGAAACTGCACTAGGTCCATAAACATCGCAAATTTTTTTCGCGGCTTGCGTTGCATTTTTACCTTTTTTGTAGTAAAATTTTAAAATGTATCGAATTTCTTCATTAGATTTACTCATCTTGGCGGTACGAAAAACAAATGAAAATCACACATTTTCCTAATTTGAATTTGGAATTATGTTCTTTAAAATTTAAACTTTCAATGATACCAAAACCAGCCAGATACAAATAGTATAGCCAAAGAGATTTTATTACAAGTTTATACATACTATAATGCGAAAAGACTTTTTCCCCAACCTACCACCCCACCCCACCCCACCCCACCTCAAAAAAATAACAAAAGATATTATAGAAAAACTTATTATATTTACAGTTTAATGAAAAAACTAATGTTTGAACTTCCAGTGGAAAGAAAAGGTGTAGAATTTTACTACACAAACATTTCTGCAAACTGAAAATGAAACAAAGAAATTCAGTAACCGAAATAAATATTATTCAAAATGGCTTGGCAGTCGAAGCTCTGTAAAAAGCTCTAAAGATCATCATAGATATAAGCTTATTAGCACTATTTCATAATTAGATTGTTTTCGCATGCCGATAAGGTGAATCATGTTAGAACTTATTATTGTATTTTATACACCCATGCTTACGAATAAATAAATGAATATGTAAAAATATAATTTTCAACAACATTGGCATGTTTTTACAAAAATGTAAACTTTTCATCAGTCTTACACAATAATCGGTATGATTTATAACAAATTATTTTGTATTTCAAAAGTCAATTTCAGTAAAATATTGAAAGCATGCATGGTTGTTAGATAGAATCAGTACATATTATATGTATTGGTATAAATTTAAATGTAACAATAATGTAAAATAAATCTTGTATCATGAATAGATTTTTTGAGTTTATTTAATAAAGGAGATACTTATATTGTGTTAATACATCAGATGGGGCGGGTGTCTCCAAACACAGCTCTTAAACTTAAATGGAGGGTCTTGAGCTTTTATAAGGTTTTTTATCATCAATATAAGCATTTTGATTTAGTTTGGGTAATAAGCCATGTAACAATTAAATTAGCAACCCCTGTGAAGGTGGCTTTCTTGAACTGGCCTGCCTTTCAATTATGATAACTGGCCTTAATTGTGGTTAGGTCTATATAACTTGGCAAGGCAGAAGACGTATGTGTAACAAAAATGCCAATGAATAAAAATAAAAGAAACAATATATTAGAGTACCTATAGCTTACTTATATTTGAGTCAACTTAATAAAGAAAGATATATATAAGAAACATAACACCTAGAACATAACTTCTAGCAAAGTAATTTCTTGTTTATATTTGTTCAATAAACGTGCATCGAACGAGGCCTAACAAAGTGGCAAGGCAAGCTCACCTGCCACCTGATCCGCGCCAAGTTGAATAGCTTATTGTTTGTATTGTAAATATTAGTAGCTCTCTACCCTACTACTCTCTTACTAAGGAAAACTTAGACCCTTTTCAAATTATTATTTTTTCCAAAACAATTCACGAATTGTGTCACCAGACATAACAAAAGTTTTAGATGCCAGTGTTGAATAATAATAGTTGTGATTAGGAATAATAATTTTCAATTTTTGTACAATTGAAATAATCAGTTTTTAAAGTTTACAAGAAAATAAGTCAAGTAAGTATACATATATATTTGAATATAAGTTCGTCGCACATTGAAGGATACCTAAGAATCATTTAAGCATTCTAAAAGAATAAAGGAAATTATAATCCACAAAAACGGCTATACAAATTGGGCACTTCAATAGGCAATGGGGAAATCATATATGCTTTCTAACCCTTACTTTATTATTGTATAAAATAAGAGTCCGGGTCATATTTTCAGCTGGGCAAGAGAATATTTTATGTATAATAATTATATCTTTAAAATCGGTTCATGATCTACAAGAACTATTGGGATGATGACATTTCGAAATGTATGACGGCGCGCCTGTACGAATTTTGTAGTTTCGCTGCGTTTTGTGACGTAGCGAGACCACTACTCCTCTAAATAATATTATCTTAGTAGTTTATCGCAGTTTTTTTTGTTATTTTGTCAAAAAAAATCTGATATTTTTTTAATTGTCTAACTGACGGAGTAATTAGAGTTTAATTTTTCATCCCCTGTCATTATCTCTATTGTCTCTATCTTCCGTAGAGTAAAAACTATTATTCATATTAAATAATACTTCGGATTTTTTTTGACATTTCATAATATCGTATAGAAACCAGAAAATTCAACTGTTCAGTTTGGGCAATGTTTGTGTATTGTTTAAATTGAATTAAATAATGAATGCACATAGACCCAACCGTATTTTCCTATTCATTCGCGGAATATTTAGTAGTGTCTATATTATCTGTGGTAGTGTTATCATTTAGCTGTGAGCCAGGAGAACGGATGCTCGGGACCAGATGATTATCGACGTGCACTCTGCGAACAGTATTTTTTATTTTTGAGCATCCAAGAACTTTTAGCTCCATTAAGGAAGTGGTAAAGTTCATTTTCGATTTAAGTTTTTTTTTATTTAGCTAATTTTTTACCAAGCATTTACCACATTGCTTTTAAAACTTTTTGACAAGCATGCTCCATTAAGGCCAGTGCGTGTAAAACATTTGCCGGCACCTTGGCTTACTCCTAACATTAAGAACCATATGTTGCGTCGGGATAAGGCCAAGCTCCTATTCAAGAGGTCGCCTTCTATTGAAAAACATCAGTCATATAAGTTATTACGCAATCAATGCAACAGGATGTGTAGGGATGCTAAACGCCGCTATATTCACTCCCGTGTTGATAATAGCTCATCAGCACAAATTTGGAAATTTCTAAAGTCACTTGGTGTGGGCAAAAATTCCGACAATTCTGACTCTCTGCTAAATCCTAATGCACTTAATGATCATTTTTCAAAATCTCCTGTTGAACTTTCTAACACAATAAAAGTCCAATCTCTTAGTTTACTTTCAAACGGTGCCCCACATGGCTATGATTCCTTTTCATTTCTTGAAGTCACTGAGGCAGAGGTTAAAAAGTGCATATTATCTATTACTTCTCATGCTACGGGTAGCGATGGTATAAGTCAAGACATGGTTGTCCCAATATTAAATAATGTTGTTCCCATTGTAACTCACATCCTCAACTTTTCCTTAAAATCTGGTACCTACCCAAATGGTTGGAAATCCGCACTTGTACTTCCTTTACCCAAGTCCTCTAATCCTAAATCCTTTAATGACTACCGACCTATCTCTATTCTCCCTTTCTTATCCAAAGTCCTTGAAAGTGTTGTCCATAAACAATTGTCCACCTTCCTAAATCGTAACAATATAATCAGTCCATTCCAATCTGGGTTTCGGCCATGCCATAGCACAGTGACGGCGCTGTTGAATGTAACAGACGACATACGGATTGCTATGGACAGAAAAATGTTTACTATTGCTGTTTTACTCGATTTTAGTAGCGCTTTTAATTCAGTAGACTACGACATTCCTATAGCTATCCTTCGCTCTATTAATTTATCTCCCTCGGTGATTGATTGGTTCCTTGATTATCTTCGAGGTCGCCGGCAGTGCATTAGACATAATAACTCCGTATCGAGTTGGTGCCAAATCGCTGCAGGTGTGCCACAAGGCGGCGTACTATCTCCATTACTTTTTTCTGTCTTTATTAACCAACTCACTTATGTTATTTCGGCTCCCTACCATCTGTACGCTGATGATTTGCAAATATATAGGCACACTGACATTAGTAATATTGGCAACACAGTTGAAACAATCAACCAAGATCTCATAGCTATCAAGACCTGGGCAGACTTGTTTGGTTTACTTGTTAATCCCAAAAAATCACAAGTAATGATCATTGGCAGTAACAGATTGATTAGCAAATTGGATTACAAGGATCTTCCCCAAATTATATTTGATGGTACTGCAATACCTTTTACAGAAAGAAGCAGAAATTTAGGCGTGATTTTTGATTGTACCATGTCTTGGAATGCTCATGTCAATGAGGTTAGTCGCCGTATGCATTATACTTACCACTCTCTCAAGCTGCTTCAATACTTCCTGCCATTTAGTACTAAAGTTATGCTTGCTCAGTCCCTCCTACTCCCCATTCTCGACTACGCCGATGTGTGTTACTTGGATGTTACTGAGCAGCTCTTAAATAAACTTGAACGGCTTCAGAACTTAGCAATTCGCTTTATTTTCTGCTTACGTAAATTTGATCACGTGTCTGAATGCCGCAAGCAACTCAAATGGTTACCTATTCGTCAACGGAGAAATATGCATATCCTCTGCCTTATCTACAAAGCCCTAAATTGTCCTCAGTTACCTCAATACATACGTTCCCGTTTCCATTTTCTCCCTCCTAGTTCCCGTCCCCAGAGGTCATGTGTTACCAATAACGTCCTAAAAGTTCCCCACTTTAACACAATCTTCTTCCGCAAGTCTTTTACCGTACAGGCTGCCAAGTTGTGGAATGGGCTGCCTGTTTCAGTTCGCGAGAGACGTTCCGTCCAATCCTTCAAGCGCCACTTAAAAGAACATTTTCTTTCAAATTTGTCATCCTCATCAGTATAATAAGTATGTATGTATATGTATATGTATGTAATATGTGTGTATCAATATATATGTAGGTATATGTGTTTTAGTTATTTTGTAAAATTGTATTTTTATAAAGGTAGAAAAATTTGTTCCCGCTTATACACAACATCTTACACTGCCACTTGGGTTGGCTGGAAGAAATCTCTCCCAGAGATAAGTCCGCCCTTGTATACCTTGTACTCACTGTATATTTAAATGTTTATATGTACAATAAAGAATTATATATATATTTGACACGCCGGAAACCGTACACACAGACTTCAATTGACATCCTTGTCGAAGTAATTTTTTAAACTGAGCAAATAATATCGTCGTCGGCGCTGTGGCCTCCGCACTGGATTGTGCCCCGAGTAGCAGAATCGGGAGGCCCGCGATCGATCCTGCCGTGTACCAGTGTTTTTCGTTTCACGAATTTCATATGTACATTTATTTGACGCACCTACGGTGAAGGAAAACTTCGTGAGGAAACTTGCATACACCTACGAAGTAATTCAAAGGCGTAGGTATGGGAAGTCAACCAATCCGCACTGGGCCTGCGTGGTTTGATTAAGGCCTAATCGCCCTAACATAACTAGTTAGGGTAGGTTCGTGCCCCTCGGTGGGGACGTATATGAGCTGTGATGATGATGATGAAATAATATCGTACCGATAAAGAAATAATTGTATCTTTAGAGTTCGGTACCTCATAGGATACCTTATAGGATCACTTCGTTTTTGGTTTGTGCGTCTGTCCTTTTTTTTTCAGGGACATGTAGAGGTATCAAGAGGTATCAGGTAAATTTATATCAAATAATTGGGTTTACGGTCTATGTCAATACGAATCAAACGAGCCCGTGCGCGATGGGGGTATGTCGTTTTATTGCGGGGTTCTGGAGGAGCTGATCTAATGTTGGAGCTGGAAGGGATCAGCTCCGTGTCATTAATATATTGCATTGTCACGCGATATACATATGCATGCCAAATTTCAGCTCAATCGGAGACCGGGTAGTGGGTCAAATTTAACTTGCAAGATTTCATTACAGATACCGGGACAGGTGAAAGTATGTAAAAAAACGATATAATTTATATCAAATAATCGGGTTTACGGTCTCTGTCAGTTGTGAAAAAGAAATTTTAAACACAAGGTTTTATCACTCTTTATTGCGAATCAAATGAGTCCAAATTCGATGGGGATGTGTCGTTTTATTGCGGAGATCCTATGGCCACCTTCCAACTCCAGCATTAGATCAGCTCCATATCATTATAATATTGTATTGTCACGTGATATACTTATGCATGCAACATTTCAGCTCAATCGGAAACCGGGAAATGTGTCAAATTTAACTTGCAAGATTTCATTACAGACACCGGAGAGGTGAAAGTAAATTTATAAAAGCTTGTAATAAAAGCTTGTAAAAATCAAACTTGTAAGTCAACGTGCTCAAAAGATATGACAGTTTTTGACACATATTATGAGAATTCACAAGGAGAATTCCCTATATCTATCGGGTAGGTACTTGCCGTTTGTAAAATACTACCGTCGCGACCCGTTACTTCGCCTGGGTATTGACACCTTTTGGCACAATTCTATCGGACTTAAGAGTATTTTGTAAATTTATGAATAAAAAACAATTTTACTAATCTGTGGCTATGATTGTAGACAATTAACACTTTAAATTTCATTGCTTAAGTGGCTTAAAATTGGTCACAAATGTAGTAGGCGAAATTTGGGTATAGTTTCCTAACTTCGCCTACCTATGCTGGAAGGCCAATAATAAACTATTTTTTTACATGCATAAAGTCGAAAGAATATAGAATGTGACAGATGAATATGCACTTTACCCGAAACACAATAGAGTCATATTTTCTTTAAAAATTCGGAAGTAGGCGAAGATAGGCAACAGTCTGAAGTGATACCATACATTTGCAGAAATGTTAGTAGGGCTGTCAAAAATCATATCACCTTGCCTTACTGCAAAATGAAAGCTATGGTTTAATATGAAAAAAATAATTGTTTTTATATTTATTTTGAAAAGTCAAAATTTTTATAATTATCTCATAGATATATTTTTTATTAAAAATATTAAAAACTTAGTAACGATTAGTGACTTACAATCTTAAATTCACATTATATATAAAAAAATGTAGGCAATTAAATTAGACCCAACTAGGTGGGCGGCGAGCCACCTTATGTAGCCACCCGCTTCATGCGGGAACGGAAGGCCGAAGTCCCCTCTTCTTGTGGTAAGAAGAGGTGTGGCTTTCGCCGGAAACCGGCTGCTGGCGGCTGCCTTTTGTGGTAGCAGAGCAGAGGCGAGTTTCTCGCCATGGCGCTTCGCGCCTGTAGGAGATTTCCCCGAGCTTTGGCTCACTCGCACGGCGGTGGATCCAGTGGGATCTGCCGTCGGGCAACCCATTACCCGCACTGAGCGGACCGGGGGCCCGGCGCACTGAGCGTCGGGCTGCGTGCAAGACAACCACAATAAAAAAACAGTTTTGGGGTGTAAAGCAGCGGTATTCTGCGCCGCTCCACAAGGAGCAGCAGCAGTGGTTTGGCTCAACCACGAGGAATGCGTAAGAGGATTTTCCCCCTCCCAAAAAAAAGAAAGGTCAGTCAGAGTTAAAATTTTTGGTAATCATTTAATCATTGGCTTGTAGCTAAATAAAAAAGATGTCAACATTTATCAAACAATAAATATCAATCATAAATTCACGTACTTTTACGAAAAAAAATAGACAATTAAATCAGACTCAATTAGGTAATTAAAATGAGATCCACATATAAACTTACATAAAATTAATGTTCATAATAGTCTATTGTACGTTGTATGTACTCAAATCGACATTAAACATGATTTGTCCCCGTCGGGAAATGGTTGGCTCAGGCAATACCAAAATGATATCCTCTATATGCATCATGGTGCAAATATCATCAACTGTTGGGTAACTGAATATTACTGATCCTCTATTAGATTTCGATTCCTTCACTTTTCTCACAAATTTGATCTCAGGAATTTTATGTTTAATTGATATCACTTTTCCTACGTAATGCTTTACGCTCTTTTTTGTAGCAAATTTAGCCAAAATCCAGGAATCTGTTGTTAATTTATTATTATACTCTGTGAAATATTCAATGTCTGAAATTCCGTACGGTATTGTTGGTTCTATATTTTCTTGTTCGTCTTGTATATATGCCGCTATATAATCTTCCATTGTTTCGTACTCTGAATCGTCCGTGTTAGCTGTACATATTTCAATATCACAATTGGCAGATGTTAGGCTTGATTCACTACTAAATCTCTTCTTTCTTCGTTTCATAGACTTGTGCTTTTTTGTATTTTTTTTTGCTTTAGTTTTCAGTTTTCTTTTCTTTGTTTCTTGTGTAATTTCTTGTAGGACATTGCTTTGTTTTGCTACCATTCTGTTTCTACTTGGTACTAGTTTCATGTTTAAGGCTGACTGCGTGATCAATTTATCCTCTTTCTTCTTAATTTTAGTATTTTCTGACTTATTCTGCTGAAATTTTTGTGATGATGCTGCCTGAATAATAACATTAGAGTTAATTATAATTTTCGGTTTGGTAGTTTGTAGGCATTCTGGTAATTTATTAATGAATGGCAAATTTGCTTTGTCGTTCCTTAAATTTTCACCAAAACAATGAACGTTCGATGTTTGCGAAGAGGATGCTTCAGCATTCTGCACTGATTGAAAAAAGTGAGCGTTGAGAACTGTGGTACACAACTTGCTGAGGCTATCAGGAGTTTTCAGCATCATTGACGAACAATTTACCTGTAGAATTGTAGGTATATTTTCTCTTGTGGTCTTCTTTCTTGCTCTTTTTACTTTGTTCGGTTGGGAAATGACATCTTTAAATTCATCCGAGGAGACAGATTTTCCCGGTAACACATTTAATTTCTTATTCCGAATTTTTTTATTAGGATCTGCACTACGAGTCTCCTTCAGCCAGTCTAATAGTGCATTGTCGATTGTATATGTAATCATTAGTTGGTTTGAACCCGGCAGTTTACTAATTACTTTATCTGGGTTGAATGGTGCAATACCAGTGCTTTTAAATGCACTGATTATGTTGTGTGTTTTATCGTTAAGTTTCTCCATCAATTTTTTTAATAGGTCTGGGAAATGTCCCTTATGAATTGTAGTCTCTCTCGGATTTTTTATCTTGTAATTTAATAGAATTTCCCTCCAAAGTTTTTTTAACGGCCCGAAATAGCATACGTCCAATGGCTGAGTTAAGTGCGACGAATTCGGCGGTAAAAATACGAAACGTATATGATATTGCTCACATAATGTCACAATTTTGTAGTTTATGTGAGACGCTAAGTTATCTCCGATTAAAACTTTCGTACCAGATTTATTTTTAGCCCATGGTAAAATAATAGTTTCGAACCAATCCTCGAATATAAGGCTGTCAAACCAGCCCGATTTAGAACGGTTGAATCTTGATCCTTTTGGTCCATTAATTGTCCATTGCGTATATAAATGCTCTGCTTTATAGACGACATACGGAGGGAGACATTCTCCTCCTGCAGTTATTGTAAACATTATAGATATAGCTCCCTTTGTAAAATTTAATACTCTTTCGGGATACTTGACGCCTCTTCTGAACAAACATTTTTGAGCACCGGGATTATCTGTGAGGTTTGTTTCGTCGTAGTTTAAAATGTTCTCAGTAGCGACGCCTTCTAGTGTTACTTTCAAATTTCTAAAATATTCGTTCATTTCGCCGGGCGATTTTTCTGCTCGGTTTCTTTTTATGTTTTGGATTGCTCTGTATGTTAATTTTGATTTATTTCTTTTTACAAATGAGTATGCCCATTTCTTGCCAGGTAATTTGTTATTAAAAATAGCAAGTCTTCCATTGGCCTCCAAGTATCTGAAAGATCAAAATATCACTCTCAACTGTCATATTATAAAAAAACAGAACACACACATAAACACATTTATAAAAATCTTTAATTTCAATAACACCTAGACACCTACCTATACACAACAATTCGCAAATCCAAAAGGGTCAAAGGACTTCCGTAGTCGGCGGCAGTAATTAATACTTTTATAGTATTAGCTTCCTCCTCATCGGTTAGCCTAGTCGGGCATCCGGGACTTTTAGGATGTTTATAGTGTAATTTGTCCAATAAGGTCCGACGAGGGATGCCAAAGATTTTTTCTGCCTCGTACGAGGACACTGTCTTCTTTTTTAATGCTTCTACTGCTAAGTCAATCACATCTTTACAATGTTTAGTATAAGACCGTTTTTTGCGTTTCTTTACTAGGTCCTTTTTATCTCCCATTGTAGGTTAAAAACCCTGTAACATACGGTTATATTGTCTAAACTTCCGTTTTCAGAAAACACAAGAAAATTGACAAACAGAATCGACAACCCTAGGGTCAGGCGAAGTTTAGTAACAAGATGGCCGTCGGCTTACCTCAACAACATTTTATTCAATTAGGACTTCTAAACGTAATTTAGATAAAAAGTAATAATGTCATATTAAAGAATGTCTATTATATGTGGTGATAAAATAAAAAGTTTAACATTACCTGCTCTGTAATACAGCCAAAAATTGAAGTTTAAGCACTGATAAAAAAAAACGTGACGCTAGCCGCACAGAAAAAATGCATTGATCACCAAAAAAGTGAAGTTAGTCACAATTCAACCGCAAAATCTTGCCATACGTAAAAAATACTTAATTTTTAGTAGTTTTTTTCGCGGTCTGCCATATAAATATTCAGAAAAAATTAAGTTATTTGAAATTAGGCGAAGATAGGATGTACAGGCGAGGTTGCGGGTCTCGACGGTACTGTTAATAAAGATTTTTTCACGATTGTGAATAAATCTCTATTTACAGTACCAATAAACGATTTATTACGACCTTAACCATATAGGTTTCTTAATGGTGTACCAAATGGGGTGTATTTAAAATTAAGATGTATGTTGAAGAAAAACAGCTGACTCTATGCACCGGTTAAGAAATTGGAAGAGCCTTCACAAGATGAAGTGACAAAAAACTCAGGTCTAATTTTCGTAAATCTCCTCTTTTAAATTGACAACACATATGACTAAATCTGGCCTATGCAATGTTAACGAATTAAGGGGTATAGACTAGTGTATCATTTGTGTCCAATTTCATCAATTTACATATTATTAATGTAATTTTGGATACGGGTTGAACAATTTTAACTTCTGCGTAAGCCGCACTGTGCTAAGTGCGTATCTCCATCAACAAAATTGGTGTACATCAAACAAATTCGGATAAGTTCAAACCAACTCACAGGAGTTGGTTTGAGTTTGTTTTGACAACTTTTAGTGTATGTGGAATTGTACCGCGTATCAACAGAATCGTTTAAAATGTTTTTTGTTATCACCTTCTACTTTTTTTATTGCACTTAAGTTGGCAACAGTTTGTTCACATTTCTATATTAAGATCGGTGCCAAATTTTAAGACTTTTTAGCAGATCATCATATGGCACCGTCTTCAATATAGAAATGTGATGCTGTCTGTATCTATAAATTATAAAGCTGATGATTGTACTGAACTTGCTAAAAAGATCAAAATAAAACACACAAAATGCAAAAATAAAATAAGATTCACACAATATTTTTTTTTTATTACAAAGTCTGTGCCAAATTTTAACTCATGATCCTAGCTCACTCCAAAATACATCACTCCATCACTCCACAATCAAATGTGATGTTGTGTGTATCTCAAAAATGAAAAGAAATAAATTCGGATATTTAGAAGTAGGATAGCAGATTTCTCCGCTGTTGAGGAATTGAGGTAAACTCGCTTCCATTTTCGGCCTTATCGTCACTTACAATCAGGTGAGTGAAAGGCGAAGTCGTGAAGAAATAGTACATTGTTACCCTAGGGGTGAAAGTAACTTATTTAGACCCGAGACGGCGTTTGGCGCCCGAGCGTAGCGAGGGCACCAATAGTTCGAGGGACTAAATAAGTCTTTAACCCGAGGTAAACACTGTGCTTTTCATTACGAATACAAGGAAAGTAAAAATGAAACAATAAATTAGCTAAAGAAAAAGCGTGTAATTTTTATTTTACATAAATCAACAACTTCTGCTTTAGCCCGTGTTCTCTTATAAAATCAAGCGTTAACTCCGCGCTGTAATTGAGTGGCAGTAAAGTCGGAACATGGTTCAATAAAAATGTAAAAAAGAACGAGTTACTTTCTTAAAATTTGACAGCAGCTGTCAGTTGAAAGTAATTCTCCCTAGGGCTGAAAAGTATTACTTTCAACCCGCTGCTCAGGCAACTTCAGACCTTTTTTCAGAGTATGAGTAATGAAAAATATATTGCGCTACAGAAAAAAATAACTGAAACGTTTTCAAACTGTCCCAGTTCGTCACCGTAACTTTTATAACACCAATTTGACTAAACAGCAAAAAGTCATCAAGCCCCAAGCTTCACGATACAACATAAAAGAAAACGTTGAAATATTATTCAGTGCCACCTTTTTTCGGCTTACAAAAGAAATATTATAATATCAGACCGATTTCACGGGCCAGAGGGCGATGCGATAAACTGCCAGTAATTTATTGCTTAAATTAGCCGAGTTTCTCGGCGCGTGACATCCTTGCCTACGGTGGAATTATTTCCATCGCCGAATGAAAATAGATGTTGGTGTTATTATGGCGAATTTAATTTAATAACTCTTAGCTAGTGGGCATCGCTACATGCTTTTTTAAGATCCCCAAGTCCGAAGGTCGTAGGAAGATTTGTGGTGCAAGCTTGTGGCGGTTAGCGCTCTTGCTGAATTCTTCAGCTTATCAAATATTTCTGATTAAAAGTTTTGACGGATTTTAAGATTCAAATTTTAGTTGATTTTTTCCTATGTCATTTGTCCACGTATGCTTCAAAATTGATGAAAAAGTTAAGACAAATTAGTGCGTGATAAGATTTGTGGTCTAGACAGTAAGATTTTACGTGAATTCTTTAGCTTAGAAAGCTTTAGTCGAAAAGTTTGGATGGGGTTTGAAATTATTATTATAGTTTCGTAAAATTTTTCCGATGCCCTTTGTTCACGTGTGCTCTTGACAAAGTTTAGGGCAGTCAAATTATATGCATTGCAAATAAATAAAAAACCAGAAACGATATGATAAGGCTCAATGGGTACTACTATTACTCGCGAGTATAATAGATGGAACAGAAATCATCATCATCACAGCTCATATACGTCCCCACCGAGGGGCACGAGCCTACCCTGATTAGTTAGGGCGATTAGGCCTTAGTCAAACCACGCTAGCCCAGTGCGGATTGGTTGACTTCACATACACCTTTGAATTACTTCGCAGATGTATGCAGGTTTCCTCACGATG
This sequence comes from Schoenobius gigantellus, assembly GCA_963935595.1. Taxonomy (NCBI): domain Eukaryota; kingdom Metazoa; phylum Arthropoda; class Insecta; order Lepidoptera; family Crambidae; genus Schoenobius; species Schoenobius gigantellus. The sequence goes on from OZ012552.1 coordinate 30,765,217, forward strand.
TTTTCCTTCGCCGCAGGAGCGTCAGATAAATGTGATTCATATGAAACAAAACTGGTAATAGGTAATATATTACCTTCTTTGTCGTATAGCCTGAATGCCTCCTTTAGCTCCTTCTGAAGAGCCTCGTCATCTTCGTCTAGGAAATGAGTGGCGACGCGCACGAATGAGTCGAAGTTTAACTTTCCGCTACCTAAAAGCAAACAAAGCGCTATTAAATACAATAAAGACCTCCAAATCTCCGATTTTTCTCTTATAAATGGAAGGAGTTATAAGAGAAAAATCCGAATATCTCCTTACTGGAGGGAGACTCTGTACCAGGGTCGGCTGCTTAGATACCTCCATCTTACCGCTTTTCTTGCTTACTTCTGCCGCAAAGCAGCAGTGCGTGCAGTGCTGTCTTCCGGTTTGAAGGGTAAGATATGGCAGTGAAATTACTGAATACCGTGACTTTACATCTGATGTCACAAGTTGGTAACGTACACCGTGGTTTTTGTGGGGGTTGCAGTTTTGCTGCGAATCTCACAAGGGCCACATATATTATGCGTGATTGTTACCACCTACCACCAGGTGGGTAGTCTGCTTGTTTGCCAACTTAGCTGCAATAAAAAAAAATACACTTAACCAAAAAGTTAAAAAAGGTATTTTTCTGAGGTGATGCTCGGTTACGGCAATCTGGGTGGGAGATAACTTATATAACCCTATATTGCAGTTCTGCGCGCAAACATAAGCTATGTCCATACAAAACTCCAAGACCTTAATAGTCAAAAGCTATGGGGCTGAATTTATTTCGCGATTTCAGAGATGGCCTGAAAGTGAACGTTATTCAGTTTAATGGTCCAAACGACCTATTTACAGGGGCAGCTCAGTCACTGCCACTTGGAGAGAAGTACTCTTTTTAAGCCTCGTTAGAAGTTGGACATATCATGGTGCTCAAGAAATACCGAAGCTGGGACTCCGTTCCAGAGTCTGCACGTTGACGAAGAAACGCTGAAACTGAACTATGCTACACCAGATCGGCTCTAGGTGATATGGATGAACTCAACTGCGTTGGTGGGTGGTGCGATGGTAAAAAGGCGACGAAGGCAAGACACCATTTCAAACAGTTCCTCAGAGCACTAGACCACTCTCCGTTCTGACGGTGGGTAAGAGTGGATTGCATCTAAAACTTTACCTTCACTTATTATTAGGTGAGATGAAGGCCAAGACCTTCCCTGATCTATGTAAAGATGTGGTTGAGAAGCTGTACATAGTTCAATGTGCTTCCTATGATCTATGCTTAGATCTGTATTCGCAACTTTCTCAGTTCAGCAGCGAAGCATGTTACGTAAGGACCCAGACAGAGGATGTAAACAAAATTTAGTATTCATGCTGACGACACACAATAAGCTTTCTCTCAGAAAAAGACTTCGCAGACGCTTAGCACCCGCGAAAATCGAATGTAAATGCCGGGAAATAGAAAATCGTGCGATAAATTTCGAGATCGTAATACGTTATGCACCCTCGCTGAGTTTCATGAATTCTGTGCGTGCTGACAAAATATAGCTGAATGGGTTAATTTGTTCGCAGTTTTCTATTATAATCAGACGAACTAAGTCTTGGACAAAATTTGCGGTTAATTTATAGAAGAATTAACTTCATATCATGCGTGTATATTGAGAGGATCCTCTAAACCTGCACCTGGGTCGCAATTTCCAGGCGCTGCCTCGCACTCCTTTCTCTGCAACGCAATGGACCCGGCACCCGCACGGTGAATCCATGGAATGCTAAAGGCGCGTCCTCATTGCGAGCCCCTCGGCTGTGGAAGCCACAAGGCTCGGCCTCACGAGCTTTTATTGTTCTCTTGCAACGCCTCCTCCCTTACGAGTCTTATGGTCGATTTCACCAACCATTACTTAGCTTAGGAAGCCCCTTAGACGTATACTGTCACTTTTTGTCTTTAATGAAAAGAATGTGACAGCATGCTACCTAAGAGTCACCTAAGCTAAGAAGAGGTTGGTGAAAATGGCCATTAGCCGCGCGGCTAGGACTCGTAAGCCGCGCGGCCCTGGTGGGGACGCTCTTTAAGAAAATTGTCTCTCATGGGGGTAAACAAAGATACGAGTAGCTATTTCCCACTCGTTTTGTATGATCTCAACTTCAACACACTTGTCTAGTTTCCTCAACTTTAATAAATGCTTTAATACACGCTCTAGAGTTAAGGGTTTTCTCGACTAGGCTTTCTTCTGAATGTCTCCAGTTTGATCCAGATGAGTTCACCCAGGATGTTGCTTAGCAACATGCCCATTTGTATTAACCTTGTTAACTTCTTTTGTCATGAACTTTCATACATCCCTTTTCCATACACCTTTTTGGACACTTTCAAAGTACCATAGAGCTTTCTGTTATAATTTCAGCTTGATAACCCTACCCGTTCACGAGACAAAGGATTTTAAGTAGCCGGACATGGATAAGAAAAATCTATTCCAGGTTCCGTTTTTCCTGTCATGGTGCAATACCCTAAGAAGAGAAAAAGAAAACGACTTAATTAATAGTACGACAAAAATTCAGAATAAGATTTCAAGTATAGTACAGTTTACTCTATAAATTATTTTTTAAACGTATTTTTTCCTCGAAGCCAACTACATGACGTATTATAGGAGTATTTTGAGCACACTATTTCAGAAGCATATATTCTGAAATCTTATACATAAAATCTCATGTCACAGAGTGTTAGATATCGAACTCCTCCGAAACGGCTTAAGCGATTTTTATGATTTTTTTTGTTTATATTTAAAAGGTCTGAGAATAGGTCGTAAGTAAGTTTAAGTAGTATATCTATAGATGATAAGGATGGCCCTCTCCAAATTTTTTTTTTACAATTCTTATGACGAAACGTAGTTCACGGACACAGCTAGTTAGGTATGTTATACATTTTTTTAAGTCAACTGTAGTGGATCATATTATTATTATGTTTACCCATTATAAAATGCTTATTATAAAAAATCGGTTCTCTTCATAAATATTGAATAAAAAAATATTTAAAAAGATATGTATAATTCAATGTATTCTTTAGAGGATGGTCTTTTTAATTTTTGATAAATTAATTAAAACTTGGTTAAAATGTGACCCAAACATGCCTCGATTTTAAAACTTTAAACCTAATCGCGTCGTAAATATTAGGTTAAATCATACACTTTCGATTTAAATAAATAAGTGAACAATATTCTAGCGGATGGTTTTTTAGATTTTTCTTATTCGCCTTTATTAATTTTTAATTGAAATAATTCATCTTACGCGTAAAGGTTTGCTTAAATATTCCCCTCATTCTCACTCACTCACTCCTATAATAAGTGCGGGACGATCGACGCAAGGTCACTGGGACCACTATGCGCCTTAATGAAAAAAATACAACATGTTTTTAAGGATTAATATGTGATATATAATTTTAAATAACATGCTTTAAACTTTTAGAAGATGTTGAAGTTTCTGTGACTGTGTATTATGTAAAATGAGTAAATTTTCTAATCTTGATAACGTCTGGGGTGTATCTTGTGCGATAATATAACATCATGTGGTTAGCCGGCAAGCGACCCTCTGTCGAAAACTTAGTGAAGGGAGATAAGTCCGCAGTCGTTAGACGAAGTAATTAAACTAGCAGTTGGCTTAATGCGACGCCGGAGCCACTTTAACTGCCGGTCTTAATCTCTTGTCCGCTAAACTGTGGTTTAATTGCGCAAGTACTGTACAAGAAATGCCGGTACATTTATTTTTATATTTGTGTCTATAAATTCCACTAGCTGTGCCAGCGAATTACGTGTCGCCATGATATTTTTTTTTCCGTTTTTGCAACATTTCTCATTGATGCTCAGCTCCTATTAGTCGTAGCGTGATGTTATATAGCCTAAAGCCGTCCTCGATAAATGGACTATCCAACACAAAAGGAATTTTTCAATTTGAATTAGTAGTTCCAGGGATTAGCGCGTTCAACCAAACAAACAAACAAACTCTTCAGCTTTATAATTAGTAGTATAGTATTAGTATAGATTTGCAAATTGGAAAACACATAAACAGAATGGGACCATACGATACCATTTGCGTACACCTCGATACATGTCGTTCATGCAGCGGACTCTCGGTCTTTTAGTAAACAAACAACGAATCACAGATGAGATCGAACATTACCCACAGATGTAGCACTAAAATTCTTATCGCCGGCAAAATTACGAGTTGCCAACGATCGTCCACTATTCAGCTCCACCCTCGGGCGCGACATTATCCGGAGTAACGCCCAAGTCTTAATATTCCCTCACATAAGAAGGAACTCCAGTTGGGTCGTGCAGGCGAAGAATGGGAGGGATTAAAGTTTTTTCAACTTAACTTTAAAGTAAAATTAGTACTTTCATGTCCTCCTTACCGTTTTCAAATTTTTTTATGTCTCTAGACCTTCTTTAAAAACATCTTAGCAATGGTCATATAAAATATTTAAGTCAAGGTTATTAGTAGTCGTGCATTGTTATATTAAAAGGTGCTTTCAGCTTTAATAGTCTGGAGCGTGTGCGATTTTTTTTGGTAAATCATTGGTGTTATCTATTTATTATTTCCGATCGAATACTAAAAGCGGTCTCCCGAACGTGACGACACGCTTGATTTAAAATATTACTAGACATATTAAAATTAAAGGACCAACATATTTCATTCTTTTTTAACTTTTTTGGATTTTTTTTATGTTGGGCGTTATATTAATTTTTAATTTATCTTTAGACCTCAACTTTAGTTAAGGTAGACTCGAGCCTCTCGGTGGGGACGTATATGTGCTGTGATGACTTTAAATTAGACACACTACATATTATATTATAATACAGCATAGAAAGTAAACACTGAACTACAAGTCGATTGATCGAGAGAATAAAGTTGGATTTCTTCACTAAGCCACATTTGATACCTACTGCTGATCAGGTCAATGGGCAGGTCAGATGTTGCATTATCGAATAACTTTTTATAGCAATACGAGAATCATTAAAATAACAGTACCCACACAACTTTCAATCAGTAATTTGCCGAGGAGTTGGCTATCCCGCAGACTACTTGATGTTGTCCAGGTTACCGTATCATAGAAATACCACAAAAGTAACAGTACACCAAATTTCAAATCATTCGGACCCGTGAAGTTGATGAAATTTCATCGTCAACAAGGAAATAAGCTAATGTTGTTGAAACACTTAAACAGATCTTTATTAAATTATAGCTAAGAACCATCTCGTTCACGTCATCTTGCAAACAAAAAAAACGCATCAAACGCGGTTCATTCGATTGGGAGATATGAAGCCACAGACAGAGATACACATAACAGATACGCCTATTATCTGTCGGGGCTTAAATATTTGAGGTTGTATGTATTCTTACATTATTTTTGAGTTTTAAGTATTTTTGAATTCAGTTTTTTTTTTATATTTTTATCATTACAGGCTTGTACAGTCTTAGAATAAAAAGGCCAATCAGTTTTCGTATTAACTCATTAACCCTAAAGTGCTCGTATGGGATCTCAGGTGACCTCAAATTAAAAGCTTTATTTTTAAGAAATGGTCAATAATTTTAAGTGAAAACACAACAATATAAAAGTTCCATTGAACTAATACACATATCTAGCAAAAAAAGAACTTTTATCAATTTCTATATTTATTTCTATTTTAGAAAAAGCACACTACGAAAAATATTTAGCAAAAATTTACATTTTGTACTTAAAGTGAGATCGATAATAAAAATTACAATAATTTTAGGAACCCTCGAAATAACTATCATGACATTATTAACAATAACTCTCAGAGATGAATCTTGCTTACAAATTTCGTGAGTTTATTGCATTTTAATACCACTTTCGATCGGTATCACAAACAAGTTTGCTAATATTACACTTTGTCTTAGAAATATGTACATTTGCATCTTGTAATAATCACAGTTGTCAAAGTGTGTAATAAAATACTTTCATTGCCGCGCGCTTGTGAGATGTGACACAATAGATTATAAGGCAGTAAACACCTTTATTGGGCGTGACATTTGAATATAACGCAATAACATTTTTCGCCGCTGAAACGTTTTATAGCCGCCCAACAAAACGTACGCAGAATTATTTGGGCGGACAACAACACATTACGCGCGCTGACAAAATTATTTGCAGATTTATTACAATGAATGTGTAGCAGTTAACGTTATTATGTTTAACGCGGTACGCGATGTGAAAAGATGAAAAATGTTGCTATTATATTTTTTTTTAGTCTTGTCAAATTATTTCTTTTTATTTGCCGTTCTTCGCGGCCCTACCTGATGGTGATGTAGTCACCACCAGTAACCTTTAATAGTATATTTGGACGAAGTATTACGATATAAAATGGCTTAACCACCCATTTATTTTGAGTATGCCGCAGAAGTAGAAGTCTGGTTCACCAGTGACTTTACCGCTTGCTCCCCATACCATTAAGGGGGCACGCTCGTAATCAGGAAGACCCAGCTCATCGAACAAACCGACTACTCGACTACTAGACTCGACGATATACTCGACTTTTAGGCGCGCCCAATTAAGAGTTAAATTATTCTTTGGAATATTATAGCAAATAAATAAAATAATCCGTCTGAATACGAATAATTACGCGTTAGTTAACAACGTAGTTTCGCAAGAAACAGTACGCAACAGAAAACAGGTAGAATCTAAAATTGATATCGCCTCTAGAAAACACTGGACGTCGTCAATGCAGACGTAGCGTTCAGAGCGTCACGGTAATTTGAGCGGACGCACGCCGACGCCGGGCAAATATCCCTCGATTAGCGTCAGTTTGACAGCACCGTGACAGGTTGAGGGTCAATCCCACTAAAAAACTATAACTGAACTGACGTTTTTCGAATCAGAGCGCATACATTGTCTATCAAATGCTCGATGACCTGATAATGGAACGTTCTGGTTGGTCGAAGTCGGACCAGCTCACTCGCACTGTGGCCCAGTGAGCCTAGCATGGGAGTCGTTTTAAATCCTCCATTTTTGGGGGCAGTAGCCATTTTGTGGCAGGGATAATAATATGTCAAACACAATCATGCGATTACGCGGTCGCCAAATATTTGTGGAACTGGCCCTCATGTCTGAGAACGCCGCCGCCGTGACGGACCGGTAAAGTATCCGCCGCCCCGTCAAACTTAATATCACTAAGCCGTTAAATTAAAGATGGGAGCTTAGACATTTTTCCGTAGCTGATTTTTCTTTTTATTTTTATTTTGTTTTATAAAACAGTGTCTTGACAGCATTGTTGAGATAGTATAATTTTAACGTATTACTAACGATTATAGTAAAGTAATGTTGTCGTGTATAAATATTTATGTAAAATAATGCTGTGTATTTTAATGTTGTTTCTTCCGATAAATCTGATAATTAATTTGGTCAATTCTAAAGTGTTTTTTATCGAATCATATCTGAATAAAGAATATTTAGGTTTTGAAACTAAACAACTATTATAAAAATCTTCCATTATATTTGGTAATTTAAATATGTGAAATTAATAAAAGTCTAACTACAATGCATATTTTCTATGTGAATGCGTGCATATGTTTGAGTGAAGGTATGTGCAAGTATAAGTATAAGAAAATGTAAACCTCCAGTTTCTTGGTCGTTGCAGCTCCAGAGCTTGCAAAGAATCCCACACCATCTCTAAGTTTTTTTTTTGAGGGACCTATGCTGTTAGCCGCAGATGGCTGTTACAGCTTCACCTTAACAATTATTATTAGAAGGTGAAATCAAAATCAAAATCAAAAGTACTTTATTTCATAGGCCCTTGCGGGCACTTAAAATCGTCAATTTTACACATTTTACAAAATTATTAAAACATAAAAAATATTCTACTAAAATCAAGTTAACCCGTGCGCTAGTGGCAAGTACATCCGCGGTGAAAAATTAGGTGGGCCCTCGAGCCTCGTTTGGCAAACCGAATCTGGTGGATTTCTTTTAGAAGGCATCAACACGGAGGTGTGCCGCTCTCTGAGTAGAGTCACCAGGCGGTTACAGCTGGTGTCATCTCTAAGTATTGACAGTGTATCCCTAATGAACTGTGGCGACTCCCTCACGCGCAGAGATACAACTTAGTCCCTTTTCAGACCTAAATCATGCAGACTGTTTGATACAGACTTAGATCTCATACACTTGCGTGCAATGAAATCAATCGACCCACCCGTATACTACGCTTTGGTTTAGAGCTCGACAAATCAAAATCTACCATTAATAAATAATATATTTTAACCCTGTTTGTTAAACAAGAGCCTAAGCTAACATTAGACCAGTTTTTACTGTGACAAAATAAGGTTTATTGATTTTACAAACTGACCACTGAAATTTTTAAAAATACCTAGTTTTTTTTTGCTAATACTCGTATCATCTCAATGTAAAGGGTCAATAAATCTGTAGAACTAATCAATTTTTGAATAAACATTGATTCAATTAGCTTTAAACACTGCACAGTCAGTGAGATCGCTTATAAGTTAAAAATGAGAAAGAGGGTGTTCTGAAGAAATAAGTCCATTGTCAGCAACACTTCTTTTATCCATGTTTAGTGTATGTTAAAATAAAGCTTATGAAATATACTTTCAAATTTTATTTACAGTTTTTGTTTATCTAATATTATTTTTTGTATGCCGATATTTCCGAATCGAAACCTATGGGGTGGGTCGATTTTATTGCACGTAAGTGTATTATGTGTCATGTCATGTTGCTACTAACAGCCCATTCACATATGGTATAACGTATCCGTCGTTACTGGACGCGTTGTTCACAAAGCTAATTCGCAGTATATCACCGCATCTCTACAAGGATGGACGTTGTCTAGACTACTCTAGATACACCGTTACCTCTTGCCCCGCACACAATATGTATCCGGTAAAGTTGTACGGATACGTAATATTTTTAATGATCCGACGTCCAGTATTTGATGACAAAACGGAATGTAATAATTTGTCGGCCCGATATTTTTTACTGTATACAGAATACTGTGTCATGTATGAAGTCGCCAATACAACTCCATAGACCATCAATGAAAAAAAACGTATCCTATAAAACGGACCAGTAAAACGGAGACTATGTGTGAATGGGCTGTTAAGTGGCAAAATGATACGCCGATCATGTCACACATTTCGCCATTAATTAAACAGGTTTATACTTTTTGTGCAGGAGCCAAATTTTGTGTGCTTGTTCAGACAAGCAAACTGAACAACTTTTACTATGGGACCAACCCTGAAATCGCAAAAAAAATCAGCTGTTCCATACAAATGTTCAACATCCACTGAACCTAAACTGAATTTGCCTCGTGACTAATAATAAATAGGATAAGATGATTCAGTTCGACACCTCATTTCACCAAATAGACATCTCCCATCTAAGTAAGCGCAGTACACTTCTCAGAGCATAAAACTGTTAATTACCTTGAGTGTTTATTGTTACATAATTTGTATCTCATCCGCAGCAGTAATAGAACTAATTAGTAGTTGAAACTTTAATATGCTAATGCATAAATTAATTATATTGCGTCATATGCAGAGATATTAGTTGTATGTTTTAAAAAATAAGTAAAAGTAGCAAGAGTAAGTATCGATTGTTTGTAGGTCAATGGTACGATACGAAACATCGTACTTATGCCTCAATAACCATAATAAAAAATATCGTATATTCATGATTAGTTAAAATGCGATCGCAGCGAATACAGACATTTTTATCTTGAAAAGGCGCGGATATTGAGTAAGTTATCTTTAAGAACATTACGGGCGACGACGTTTCGAAGACGTCACTTCTATTCGATTTGATAGGCACTTACCTACCTTCGATATGCCGTCTCATAAAATTATATATTTTATCGAGCTCTCTTCTTACTAATGTTGAAAAAGAAAACATAAAATACATGTATCATCCATAAGCGCATTTAAAGAGGGGGGGCCGGGTGAGCTGTGCCCACCCCAGCATGAACTAGTGCCCACCCCAGAATTGTATGACACAATATACTGATTTTTTTGTTATAATATACAGATTATACTGACTTTATACGTAAGTATACGTACATCTAGTGTGAAGAGTTAAGTGAATTCCCTACATTTATTTCTTGTTGTAAAGTGAATCGAAAATATAGTAAACTGCTTCAATTTAATAAATTAAAATAATCGATCACCAAACATACCTGTGGTGCACCTGATTGTTTGAGCGTTGATTGTGCAGTTATGTCGAATGACTACATTCCAAAATGAATATGTATTTCAAAAATTAGAGTGAATATTTTGGTAGTAAATAACTAATTATAAGAACAGTAACATCAAAAAATTCGACTTAACTAAATTTTCATTGAACTTAGCCACGAAACGCCTGCCTTTTTTTATCAATTTCTCCCTTAATCCTATATTGCCCCCATTACTTACTACCATTTATCTTCATCAGCTGTTTCAAATCATTGTTTTTATTTCGATCTTGCTCAATTACATTCAGTCAGTTCAGTCAGAGCCATTACACACTACTACTATTAGTTACTAGGCGAATAAACAAAGATCCAGATGCCAATAATATCTGTATTTTGTCCAGATCTAATCAACGGTGTCAAGCTTAATCAAGAATGCAAAGTCCATTCAGAACCCTACATATTTACAGTAAGGTTTAAATCAAACGCGACACTACCCGACATTCTCTGGAAACGGGACGACATCGCCACGCTCGTAAACTGCTGAGACACACCACAGAGCGGAATTAAGTCAAGTTTATTTTTGTAAATTCCCTCGGTGTAACAGTTTTATGACTCGCGGTGTGGCTTTGCAGAGATTTGTTCAGGAACCTTGTAATGCATTCTTTGAAGAAGACGAGTAAAGCATATCTGCGAGACAGCAAAATCTTTGTCTGCTATAAACTTAAATGTTATTTTAAATTGGCTTTAATTGATCGGAACTATTTATTATAATGTGAAATACTATTAATGTAGCTGGTCTAGGTAGGTAGATTGATTAAAAAATAGGAACGCAACGAATATAAGTACGTACGTTATTTTTTATGATATTGCATTAAGGAATACTTACAGCATTATCTAACGTGTATAAAGTGATGTCTTAATGCCTCTCTCTATCTTCGGATTTCTGCCATTATTCGATTCAACTTCCAGTTATTTTAAAAGATAATTAAATGATTCCATTTAAAATTACCCGGTACGGAGATCGTATTAAAATTGCCATGGGGGTAAAAATTAGCCCTATAGGTAAAAGACCGTGACAGTCTATATTTTAAAGGCATTTTGTCATTTTGACAAGATTATGATGAGATCACAATAATAATTAAGGCATGGTTGTATTACGAAAGTATATGTTGCGATAGCCAGTTTCCTCTGTTGAGGATTTTGGGTGGTGTCACAGAATAGATATTACGTACGGAAGTTGCATTCCTTTGATCTTGAAAAAAGCCGACATTTTAAATAACTAGTTCAGTTATTTGAAATGTCGGTTGAGCATCCAAGCTGAATCAGACCGTAACGGTTAGCGTATGTTATTAGTAAGTCAAGCCTCACGTCGCTAAGAGCTCGAACGACAGGGTTGTTGCTGATGGTAAAATAATAATCAAGCGCGCGAAATGTTGCTATACACCTATATCAAGACCGCGGCACACAGAACAATACAATATACTCCGAGCGGAGCGCGACAGCCCTGCTGCTTTTTTACACTCTGTGTGCGCGGAACAGTCCCCGTAGCACGTCCACCAAAACACGATATGATAAAGCGATTTATCGCGGTGAACTGTCAAAATACGTCGAATCCCTATTGTATTTTGACTGTTCGCCGCGATAAACCGCTTTATTATATCGTGTTTTGGTGGACGTGCTAGGGGGGCAGTAGGTGGTACGTACTTATCGTGTACCTTGACGGAAGCCTGGTGGTGCTCGCTTCCATCTTCGGCCTTTTTTTTTTTTATTTGGAAAACGTACAGTACCTTATTATCTCTTTAGTTGAATTTAAATTAATAACTATATACAATTACAGTTTTCGCATGTTACACACTATGTTTGCTTAAAAACAATAGGTATAAAAATGGGTGGTTAGCCAGAGAGATAAAAAAATGAGTATGTATGTAATAAAAATGGGAACAGCCATTAGTAATCGCGTCAAACCAACCCCTCGAGAGCATAGTTTTGATTGAGCGTTGTTTAGTAGGTATTGAATAAGTCAAGATCGGGGAAGTCAGTCGTTTTATTAAACAAATCTGCAGATCTTACAGAAAATCGCTTATATATACTTATAACATCAAGAGTACCTCTGCTTGGGGTGCAATGGGTTCCGAAAAATATCAGAATTCAAACCAACTTCACCCATCTGCGATGCACCCTGGTTAATAGGAAACAGAATATGAAGGTGACGTACCATCAGCGTCCTCGCTGTCCAGCATCTGGTCGAGCTCATGGTCATCGTAACTGTGCACCATCGTGTTCAGGATGGTGCGCACCTTCTCCTTTTCAATCTTGCCCTGTTTGCTGGAGTCGAACATGCTGAACGCTCTCCTTAGCACTGAAAAGAGAAACAGAGCATAGATAATAGAGTTTCATGCTTTACATACAAAAATAATGAAGTTTCGTACAACCTGTTCATCATCATCATTACCACAACAGCTCATATACGTCCCCGGCGAGGGGCTCGAGCCTACCCTAAATGCTTTATTAGCAGAATACCAGATTCTCATTTCACCATAAGTACAGTTGAAAATAATAACTAAAATTAAGAATCAACATATATTTGATTTATTATTTCTTTTATTTGGGAGATTGGAATCAAGTTGTAAAATGGAAGCTAAAGTATATACAAGCTTACTTTTTTATTACCCGGAAAATTTGAGGGACGCTTTAGGGTGTTTAGGCCTTAGTCAAGTCACGCTGGGCCAGTGCGGATTGGTTGACTTCCCATACACCTTTGAATTTCCTCGCAGATGCATGCAGGTTGCCTCACGATGTTTTCCTTTACCGTAGGAGTGTCGGACAAATGTACATATGATATTCGAAACTTTTGACTTAACAAATAATTGACTGTAGGTATTTATTTGTTAGGCCAAAAAGTTTCTAACAGATGGCGGTTTGTGTTAATTAATCGACACAATACTTGGTTATCTAAGTTGGGTAACCTTCCAGTAGATGACATTGTTTCGATTTCTTTAAGCTACAATCTACGTCGTTTTTAGTCTACTATGTTTTTAAACGACTTCAAAAAAGGAGGAGGGTCTCAATTCGATGCGTATGTTTTTTTTGTGTAAGTTACGCGATTACGCCGCCAGTCGTGGACCGATTTTCAAAATTCTTTTGTATTCGATAGAGTATACTCCTGAGGTGGTCCCAAGGTCACCAAAGTCAGGATCTGATGATGGGATACCATGAAAATCGAGGGAAACCCTAATTTAATGGAATTGTATTAGGTTTTCTTTCACTAAAAAGATTTCATTAACTAAAAAGTTAAAAATATTAAAAAATAAATAAAAACCGACTTCAAAAACACTGAAAAGTTAAAAATAATATAAGAATTAGGTACATACAACATTACACTTCTATATTGAAGTCGGTGACAAATTTTAAGACTTTCTAGGAGATCATCGTATAAGTAGATATGAATCCGAAATAGATTAAGTTTAACATTGATTTAACGTACTATGACTACTTAGCCTATGGAATGCCAATGGCTGGGACAGCGAGTTAATTATTACATAGACTGTGTTAGCGACGTAGGTGGGATCAGAATAATAGGCCCAAATTTTAACAATTTTTTTTTTCAATAAATTATGTGCGCAAAGTCAGCAAAAACAAGAGGAGCCAAGACAACGTCATATATAAAAACTATGGTTAAAGGTGATAGGTAAAGAAAGAGTCCAGCTCGCCACAGATTACTTGACGAAATTTTCTGAAATTTACAAACATAAAATACGATGTACAAGTTCAAACATTCGTTGCCTAAGCATATGACGATTAAACAATACCTAAACATTAAACCAACAAAACCTAAGCTTTACTTATTTACATTAAGCTTGTTTACGTAAGAATGCTTTTTGGCAATTCCGTGTCGTTGTAAAAACAATGAACAACTTTGCTACCACTGCCAAGAACTGACAGTTGTGACAGCCTCGAGATAATCCGAGACAAGGTGTAGCCAACAAAAAGCTTTTTAAAGGCTTTTGATGGCGTAACATGCTACCTGGGCTGAGAGATTTTAAATTAGATGAATTATATTATTCACTTTTAGAATGTTTCGCTGAACCACAAAATAGCATGTGAGGAATACACGTCATATCTTTCTCATTTTTCTACTTGTTAGATACAAGTAGTTAGATGAGAAAGATAGAGTCCGTTAATTAAATCCGGCTAAGGATGGCTTTATTATCTCATATATAAAAATCTCGAGTCACAGTTTTTGCTAACAAACTGCTCAGTATCTAAACGTCTATCTAAATTTTCCGAAACAGATTGACTTATTTTTTGTGTAGGTATATTTGGTAGGTCTGAGAATAGGTTATAGGATATTTTTATACCCCTAGGTAATAAAGGTCTCCAGTATTTTTGGATAACATTTTTTTATGATTTAGCATCAAAAAATACTTTTAACCCTAAATTTTCACCCTTCTACCACTACCTCAATTTTTTAATAGCGATTAGTATTTTTACTGGCGCAACGTAGTTCGCGGGCATAGCTGGTAATCAGATACAATAAGAGATAAAGGGAGAAGATATTCGATGTGACGCACGATGCTTATAATAGTCACTCTCACGAGTATTAATTCCACTGCTACTCTGCAATGTGGTATAAAATTGCGGAAAACCCAAAATTTGTCTTTTCAGTATTGAGGGTAGAATCGATTCTAATAACAAAAAAGTATTACAGCCACGCCGCTTTCCAAATTTACTTAACTCTATCGCATCGGCAGACGTCTTCGTATTCGGAGACGCTTGACCATAGAGTTTTAAAACAAGACATGCAACAAAGCAAAAAAGAAAAATTATTAAAAAAAACTTTTTCAAATACAAGCTTTTAGTACTCGTTAATATGAATCAAACGAGCTCAAACTCGATGGGGTTGTGTCGTTTTATTGCGGAGTTCCTATGATCACCTTCCAGCTCCAGCATCAGATCAGCTCCACGTCATCATAATATTGCATTGTCACGCGATATACTTAAGCATGCAAAATTTCAGCTCAATCAGAAACCGGAAAGTGGATCAAATTTAACTTGCAAGATTTCATTACAGGCACCGGAACAGGTAAAAGTAAATAAAAGCTTGTAAAAAGGAAATATCTTCGTAAATATATCGAGAACATTTTTAGAGTTCCCGATCGAGCTTTATCTATACTAATATTGTAAAGAGGAAAAGTTTAATTTTTTGTTTGTTTGTATTGAATAGGCTACGAAACTACTGAACCGATTTTAATGAAAGTTGGTATAGGGATAGTTCGAGACCAGGGGAAGGACTTAGGGTATTTTTTTTGTAAAAATAACGCGGGCGAAGTCGCGACCGGAAAGCTAGTATTATTATAGATTCGCGACATAATTGAATTCCACGCAGACACCTAGTTGTTCTAGAAATGTTACTACAGCTTTAATTCAGTCGCGTATTATCAAGCAATGGATATTATTGTCCTCGATTCAACAATCAAATAAAGCTCTTAAATTCAGTGACCGTAAGATTAAACACGATTCGCCAACAAATATTGCGTTGTTTGCGTTCACTGCTTCCACTATGGCCGAATAAAAGGTCGCGTCAGCTTTCCCGCTAAGCTGAAACAATTTGGCTGGTTGGAATAGTTCATGGTTTTGCTGAGCCAAATTAACAAGCGCTCCGGAGCTTTCGAAGGAAAGTTTGGACAATTCCAGACCGTTTTTGCGGCGCTCAGTTCCAGTCAGTTCTGTTTTTAATTTATAGAGTGTTAAACTATTAATTGGTTTGTGTGCCAACTTTATCCAATCGTTGTGGGGAAATGTTTAAGGGCAAACAAAGTTTGTTGAATTTTTATTGACGCAATGTTTTTCTTATCTGTGAAATAGAGGCTCTAGGTCATCTCACTTGGAACAAAACAATGTTCTGTTGACAGACTTTAGTATCACAGTAGAGTTCTTCACGCTGTATATGGTAATAAAATGCTCATGGTGCTGTACGTTGAATAAGATTGGGCTTATTCTGATTCAGAGTGGTACCAACGGAGAGGAACAGAAGACTAGAGATTAGTTCTTAGTGAGGAAAACCTTATTCACTAATAGTCCACTAAACAGTGCGGTAGTCCTACACGTTCAGTATCTGATATTGTCGGAGGTAATTATACTGCTCTCCTCTGAAAAAATATACATATTTCGAACCCAAGTGGCACAAATGGAACAGAAGACACTAAAGACACTCAACATCTGATATTGTTATCTAATACATTTAATATTACATTTAAAAAAAGGAATATGGCCGCTGAGGTAGCCAATAGGTTTGTTACACTTGTAAACGCGCAGATAAAAACAAGAAGTAATTTTTATATCGAGCTGATTAAAATATGGAGTAGAGATCTATCGATAGATCTAAATAATAAAACTATAGTAAATAATACTGTCACCTATTTGCACGAGGACTACACACTACAAATATACTCGCGTACTCATAGAGTAACATCAGATTTTTTATTTTAGAATCGTCATCTCATATATTTATGTGGTCCGTTTCACGCAAACAGAGCTCACAGTATCTATTGTTTTAGCAGTCTGTGGGCGTGGACGTTAACAGTCTTAAAACCAAATATACGCGAATAAATCCGAAATGTGTAGTTTTATTTAAACTATAGTAAATATGGAAAGTCACGTAATAGGAACCTGAACGATTCCTATCCCAGCTTATTTAGTGATCGTTTTATCATTAACTAGCAGTGAGATAATTCCCTATTGGACATAAAATAATTAATGGTCTCGTTCACTGGAAGCGCTCTTTTAAAAAACTAAATAAGCTCACTCATTATGAAAGGTACGTTGTATGAAAGCAGCGTCGTTCAGCGCGAAAACGACCTTAATTCACAATAACGATGCCGTCGTTACTGCATCGCCATTCAGGGGCAGTTGGCGGCAAATGACTCGCTATTTAATTTATAAGTACTCTGTGTATACACAGCCAGAGCTAACAATTAGGAAGTTTTTATATTTTTACAAACACTGGCAGTTAGAAGCTCTTAATCAAAATCATAATAATCTTCATCCAAATATGATAGATAAAAGCTTCTTTGAATCATCTTGTTTTTACCTACCACTCATTCTGGACGTCTTTTGACACTTACAATAAATTATGTCGTTACCACACACAACATTGTGATTAACTTTAGTGATAGATATTAACTTCAAGCGTTGATATCATTTAAACAATTGTTGACTTTGCTACAACCTTTTCTCATATGACTTTATACATGCTTTGAAAGGGCAAACCAGCAACATTTTGTAAAGAAACTATACTAGTTTCTGTATTCTTTCTGTTATTTGTTTTGGGGAACTTTTTTCATTTCCCATAAAAGAGCCTCTAGTTTCTAGATGCCTCCACGTTGAGACGGCAAGTTTATTTAGAAGTTCACAGATATGGAAGTTACTGTATGGTTCCGTTTTCTGCTGCTGACTTATCCATAAAGCAAAAGTATTAGACTGTTTACTACTAATAAACTACAGAAAAAAAGTATTCACAGAAGTTCTTAATACTCGTGTTCATGTACTTTAAAGTCCTCCGATAGCATTTTGTTATTGCATAAAAACAATATTTAGATTAGGCACGAGCATGAAAAACCAACATTGTAAATGGCGATTTAAAAGAGTAGACAGTTACAAGTTTCTTGCCTGTTTCTAGGAGGCCTTATTTTTCACGTGGGTGTGACGTCAACTCTTTTCTGATTGTCATTAGAATCTATGCACATACAAGTTTAAATAGTTTAACATATGGGCCAATATTCCCTCTTCCAATTATGATTTTGTTTTAGACGTCAATAAGTTCCTGTTAGGCTTATGTTCAATAAAGATTTTTGAATATTTGATTTTTGACAATAATAATAATAATACTTAATTTAAGAAAACAATTATATAAATTCGATACGATAATAATGATATTGATGACTGGACAGATACAATTGTCGAAACTGAACCCTTCAATTTTAGTGCAACTAATTTAAGATGTGTCTACTGTCTCTATCTCAACTGAGAAATCAATATTTGCCACTAAGGTTCTAACCGTTGATCTACTGTAATGACATTCTTTTTTCGTTTCATTTTATTTGCCAACATTAAGACGTGAGTATCCATGTCACAATTTATACATCAAAGTCAGTTTATATTCATACTTAGTTATATAATCATCACCATTAAAAAAAATCATAAATTTGTGAAAACAAAATTGAAGTATTTTTTATTTTCTATACCTATTTATTAAGGACTTTTATCCCATTGGATATGTCAGTCCTATTGAAGTACTTATGTTTAGTCATATTTGTTACAGTGCCTTTTATTTATAATGATTGCAATCTCGAAAATATAATAACATCAGTGACGTAACCTGTTGTTTCATTTGCCGACCCACCTACCCACTGCATTGTCCCTTCACCAGTTTACACTACGAGTGCATTATTGAATACAAAATCTACAGTTTCACGTACGGAATTTATATCAAAACCTTCTCTAGGCGAATCAGCTATTTGTGAAATTCCACGTAAACCTATTAAATGCGGTGTTGTTCGATCGGCGCCCATCGCGTCAGTCGTTATATCGTTGGCACCTCGTTCTCCAGGTTCCGTTGGTGGTGTGCCAGCTTGCAGCGGACCGTGTGCATTCCAATTAATATCGCAACAGACAGCTCGGCGTGATTTCAATGTGCGAGCTTCAGATGTCTGAGAAATTGATGACGCACCTTTGTATATTGTATTTATTTTGATTTAAAATCAATATACGATTTCAGCCTGTGTCAAATCATTCAGGTGCTTTTAATTTGTTGTTTTGAATCACAGGATTAAGCCTTTAAGACTTTATTCGACGAACTAAGTTGTTGTGGTGTATGAAAAGGAAAAATCTTTTTTACAAGTTTTTATTTGCTTTAAAACGACACAACCCCATCAAGTTTGGGCTCCTTTGATCCGTATTAACAAACTTACTAAAAGCTTGTATTTTAAAAAAAACTTAATAATTACCTTGTTACAAGCTTTTATTTACTTTCACCTGTCCCGGTGTCTGTAATGAAATTTTGCAAGTTAAATTTGTCCCACTTCCCGATTTCCGATTGATCTAAAATTTTGCATACATATCTATATCATGTCACAATGCAATATAATGATGACATGGAGCTGATCTAATGCTAGAGATGGAAGGTGGCCATAGGAACTCCGCAATAAAACGACACAACCCCATCAAGTTTGGGCTTGTTTGATTTGTATTAACGAGTACTAAAAGCTTGTATTTAACAAAGTTTTTTTTAAGTAATTGAACTCGTTTTTATTATTAATTTACTTATTTTTAATAAATGATAACGTAAAAAAAAATACAAAAAAAAAACCATAACAGCCGTAACTATTAACTGTATACTCACGTATCGTCGCGTCGTACTTATGTCAGTAGACTTTTATGTTCTAGGTAAAATTATAAATATTATCAGCCAGTTATCATTTTGTCTGTGTCCAACGGTCGATAAACATGGACCTTATTCGATTAAAGATACTACTTTTGTGTTTTAGGGACTTACTTTTAATTTTTAATGGAAAATGTAACAAAGTAAATTATCATCAAAACGTTGTATTTCAAACTAGTGAATTACAACAACAACAATTATATCTGCATTTAGAGCTCATTCCAATCAGTTTCTGTTTCAATTTTTGTAAAAATAGTGAATGTTGTCAATTAAGAAGAGCAGGCACCTCTGTAATAAAGAAAAAGACAACATACCAAACATACTGTTTCACAGTTGAGCAATAAATCTATATGTAATGACATCTTTACTATAAGTTTACGACTGCAATAAGAAATGCTCGGCTTATTTACGAGTTAATCGGTGGAAATAAATAAAAATGACTTATGCCCGAGCCTTATGGAGCAGGATGAACGGAGCAACGGCTTGTGTTAATTAATGGGAAGCTATTTATGATCATTACCAATATCCACGGGTATTTTTCATGGATATCGATAGAGTATCAGGACCTAGAATATGTTGAATAATCAGCCGGTTGCATCAAAATGTCATTTGATTATTTCATTTGAATCCAGGTTTTTTTAAATACGTTTAAAGCTTTTAATAATTTTTTCATTCAATTTCTGAGTAGACATTTTTAGTTCTTTAGTTATTTATTTATGTTGTTTTCGTGTTAGAGAATTGGATTGTTTAAATAATGCTGTATTACAGCATTTGATTACTTAATACCGAAAGGGGACTAAATATGATTTTGTATAGGTACTTTTAGTGATGAAGATTTTATTTTTGCGCATATTTACATTCTTAATTTTTAATACGTCAAAGCGTCAAATTTTCATTTCTTACGAGGGAATACTTAGATCGAGAGATTTCAAAAATAAGTATTTGTAAAATGTATTGCTGTCGTGGCCGCTGTGCTCCAACAAACGAGCTGAGCGCGATAGAGACAACTGTAGCTCAGACCGAAGATACTTCTAAAAGAGACAACTGCAGCTCAGATAGACACAACTGCAGATAGACACAACTGCAGCTCAGACCGAAGATACTTATAAAAGAGATAACAGCAGCTCACATAGAGACAACTGCAGCTCAGATAGACACAACTGCAGATAGAGACAACTGCAGCTTAGACCGAATATACTTATGAAAAGTACACAAAATAGACATTTCGTAGTCCCCTGTTTCTCCTCTAAAACTAGAACAATTTTGTTACATTTTGCATTAAAAATTAAAGAAAGTATTTAGCTTTGTTTCGTGTTCTGCATTTTGAAAAAAAATCTAGTCATATTTGTTTGCTGGATGTTTGAAAGCAGCAGAAAATCTGGGCATTTTTTAGGTTTTGGAATGTTTGTCTTTTTGTAAAAATTACTTAATGGCAAAGTAAAACATGCTAATAGTGGCCACAGATTTTTTATTGGAAAAAATACAGCAACTTTCGAAATTATCCAGGAAGTAGATCTTTGTATGGAAAGACGGCCCGTACGATTTCTTCTCGAAGTTAAACCAGCTTCATATTGAATAGTTGCGCTCAACTACGAGGAATGATAAAATTCCTGTGTGAAAATAAGCGAATAAAAACAAATTATTTACTTTTCATAGATCAGAGACTGGTGGTAACCGAGGGTCTGGATATATTAAGTACTCTTTGGTCTGGATATCGCTGTTTATATAACAGTGCGATGGATGCAAATATGCAAATCAACGGTTAAAATATACCTAATTGTTTCTCCCATGCGCGGTATCTGCAAATGCATTTTAAAAGTAATTGAGCTTTAACAGTAATTGAGCTTTAAGGCGCTACATCGAAAATTAATCAAACAATGGGAGGCGTGGTCTACACGTAAACGCGGGGCGCCCCCCGTGCTCAAGTAGCTAGTCTTTATCGATCAAAGTCGTGAATGCGTTGCGCCCGCATGCAATCAGGTCGTTTAGAAATTATCTACGTAAGCGACAAAATACAAATTATTTTATTAAAAAATAACTATAATGATTAGAAAAAAATGCTTTTACACGATTCTGAATAATGATCATGTCTACTTATTTATGGAATTTTTCAATGAATACCTAATACCGTTTACTAGTAAGTAATCCTGAAATTCCTTATTTTTAAGAGGTAATTTAAAAAATAAATGTATCGAGGCAAAATCTTTAAATCGCGTTTCCGGTTTTTGGCGTTTCTAGCTAAAGATATAAAGAAACAGATATTTGAGTTTCAGATCTGTACGATCTCTCAGTGACCTATGACATTACATTAAAAATAACCAATATTTTCGACATAGCGCCTTAACAGGGCTTCATATGCAGCACGGTAAGTGCTGCTATCGCTGTCGCCTGCTATCTAATTTCAAACTTCACGCTTGGAAAAGAAAGGACATTGCTCTGCGTCCATACATTGTTCACCCCAATACCAACAGCAGTGAAAAATGCTTTTCGTATAATTAGACATTAGTAAATACTGTACGTCTATATAAATTACTACGGACAAGCTTCGAAATCGCATTAAGTATATATCAAAATGTATCAGATTTTGAGGTTGGTTGAAGTAACACTTTATTTCGTTAGAGCAATACACAGAGACCATACGTATGTACAATTATTAAAATAATAATTATTGCAATCAATCAAAGAACGTTATTATAGCCACATAATAAAAAACAAGAAATCTCGAAATTATAAAGCAAGTCAAAAACACAACAAACTAACAAGCGACAGCGCGTGAGTAGTCAACTGACGTGTGTTAACGTTATAAATTGTGAAAGAAGTTATGAAAAACATAATTCATACAAATAAAAAAATGTCCATACCCACATAAAATCAACTCGGTTCCATTCAATCAAGCAAAGGTAACAATAACCATTCGTTTTTTGGTTTTGAAAGTACTTTTAAATACTTTTGATTTGTCCGTCGAATACTTACATATATTTGTAATGAGTGTTATAAAATATGCATAAATTTATGATATAAATCAAATCTTTGTTGGTCATGGGGCGATTTTCGACATTATCCTTTACACATTAATAGGTAACAAGTTTATAAAAACGAATCTGTTATCAAAACGAATGCAATGTAGTGAATGGAAACGTTTTTAAGCCGGAAACAGGCTGATATTCTGCAACATTTTCTAAGGCAATAAATAACCGAGTTGGATTAAATGAATAGCACTTTACAGCCTAATTGAAAATTTTGCTGAGCCGCGTGTGGAAGCGCCTTTCATTGAAATGGAATGGTTATGGAAATATGTACACGGGAAATGACACAATAAATATTACGAGTTGAATAAACAAAACATTCAAGGCCCGGTTTTGGTATATTTTTTATTAATTTTTTTGTTGTTTTTTATTAACGATTTTAATTTCTCATTTATAATTTCTTTTTTTACAGGCATGATAGTGAAAAATGGCAATGGCATTGGCCATTTTTCACTGCAACGTTTAAGAGGATTGTGAAACTGTAAATTTCCATACAAAAAGCGATAATGCTTTTGTCCCTCTTTAAATAGTCCAATTTTCATAATTTTTGGAAATGTTGTAGATATAATGAAGATCACGGTTTGTACGTTTTGATTTTGAAGTAATATTGTAGAATATAAATTATTATATATTATTAGCATCTAAATATAGATATTTTAGACATATAAAACTACCTCGAGCATTTTTTTAACTAAATTATACTGAATTACAAAAAAGCAAAACGTACAAACATAGATTAAGGTATACTGAATATAATGAGATCAAAAGTGTCTAATTTCGTAAAGGTTTAGGGGGGTAAAACCGTTATCGCCCAAAACAATATTTCAATAAGAAATGTGGGCACTTGCCTCGGACTTTCAACTCTAAGCGGTGTGCAATGAACTGCATTTTTGAAAGTGCATACTCGAGCCATGAATTAGCACTTCACAGTCCTCTTAAATGTGGCATTTATCCACTGCCTCGCTTCGGCAACCAATAGCTTCTGCCGGACCGGGCCGAGTAATAGATGTCAGTTAGGAAAATAATATATTTCAAAATCTATAAGTCAAGATAAGATATTACAAAAAAAATCGACGCATGAGTAGACTAGAATCTACTAACTTAGTTATTTCATCATAAAACCAACTCAGATACTCACTTGCGATTTGTTCATCGTCGATTTGATTGCTCTGTAATAAAACAAAAATCACTTATTTCAATTAATTTTTTCTATACCACATTTTTTCGTGTTTAATAAATTTTATAGAACACAGATGATAAGTGCATACTCGTTAATTATTTATTTTACAGATAATATTTTTATCATGAACATAAACATAACGCACCATTGTGAAAAGGAGTCACGAAAGCGCGGGAATGTCAAAGCTTGCGCGCGCGCCGAGTACGCAATGGAACTGGCTATCGCGTTCGAAATTTAAACTTGAATCTGGAATTTTATGATGGGATAAATTAGACAATGCGACACCGCTAACATAACATTATGTGCTGACTGTGTCTTTGTAACGGCGGCAGAGTAGCAAATACTTATACTGTCTTATTTTCGTCACATTATTTGAAGAAATTTAAAAGCTATAAAATAATGTCCACATTACGATTAACTCTTCGATTTCTAGGTAGCCCTCCACTGCACTACAGTTTTTTTAAATCTCAAAATGCATTACGCACATACAATATTATCATTAAATATTCCTTCAGTACATACACTTTATATTTTATCGCTCTTGTCCAATCCACAAATAAGTTTTTTCAAACAGAAGATTTATTTATGTAACTTGACCAAATGCTTTCTGATACTAATCATGTTTTGCGTTTCCTTGTTATCCCACAAGTGGGGCAAAGTAGTGGTACCACGAGTAACTACCCCATAAGTGGCGTCATTAAGTTTTACTTGTAGTATGAGATAGTATAATCTGATCGTATCGATTGCTTTCTAGCTTATTTTTTTAAGTTATTGTTTGAGCATAAATTGTAAAAGGCACTATTGACAAATCACAGTTTTATACCTTAGCACATTACCATTAAGAAGTGATCTTTTATCACCATAAGATTAATAGTATGACAACTCTCAGACACAAAAAATTTACATAACTGATAAACATAAGCCTGAATGAAAAGAGAAGCAGAGACATAATATGTCCGGAATTTAAATATGGGTAAAATAATTCAACAAAATTAATTGAACAAAACGTAAAATAATTCAACAAAATTAATAATTCAACAAAATGAACTCAATTTAACAAAATTATGCACTTTTTTGTATTAATACAATTATAATTATTCCACTTAATAAAATTAAGACTGAAAAAAGGGTAGAGCAACAAAATGTGAAAATAGAGGAATATGAAACCTCTGCTTAAAAAGCTGTTTACAACAGCTACTAAATGGAATTACTGTTCTGGTGAAACCATATGAATAACCTATGAAGCTCGGAGGTCGATTATCTTTCGAATCTATAAATGCATTACCTACACAATCACGGAGAGCGCATCAAACAAATTAGATTACCTGTGTCTGCTCGCAGTCGCAGGTACCTAATCTGATTCGATTAGTTATCTGTGTACATTCCTTTTTATTTATTTAGTTGGATTAGAAACATCGGGATGTTCATATACAATATGTAACTTAATTATATAGCTAGACTTAATCTTAAATTAGTAAGTACGTACACGGCATGGTCAGCATTAAAGTAAATGATAAGCACTCGACAGAACAACTGAAGATCGATCGATTTGCCGCTTTTTTATGTATTTTTTTTTAATGAAATCTACCAGCTTATATTTTTTATCATTGAAGATGGTAAAAAATATATGCTGTTAGATTTAGTGAGTAAATACTTAGCTTAACTCTATGTAAATTAAATAAAAATTAGTGAAAAAATATTAGGTTATGTTACAAAATTTTCATCAAAAGGTCAAATATAGATGTGGCTATATTATAGAAAATTTCGACATGGCTCAATAGAAATGTCAAAATGGAATGTGTATTTTTTAGTAATTGACACGTTCCTCTGTTTCGATAATTTTACGCGTAAGATCACTTAAGATCAGTCTGTACTTATGGCGTGGTTCCATTGCCTTTCCTTCGTGGAAGAAAATAACCTCTCTCTTTACGCGTAAGAAATGAAAAAGTGTTTTATATTTATTTTTCTTCGATTCCTTACATACAATTATATGCTTTTCAGCAACAAACAAATTGTGACTCCGTAGAATTCATTGTTTGCTCGGTGATTGCGTTGATTTCCACAACTCATCCCGTAAGATTTGAGGGTGCTTCAGATGGAAATTGTGTGGCAAGTGGAGCTGAGTGACACTCGACACTCTCGACAGACACTCGCTGTCGCTCTCAATTAGACAACGTACGTACACTCGCGGAGAGTGACAAGAGAGTAAAGCGAGAACGGCAGAATTAATGAGCTGTTTTACAAGCTGCCGCGTAACTTTTAAGCGTTTTAATACTACGCACTTTTAATAATACGTCCACAATAGTGGAAAAGTATAATTAAATAAGCTTTAGTGTGTAGTAACTATAGGCACTAGAGATAAAAATTGTGCATTTGATAACACAACACTTAACGTTTTTTTGTTTTGTTTACAAAACACCTGAGTAGCTACAGAAATGTTTCTTTCTGGGATTTAATACCTCAAAAAGAAAAACGAAAGCCTTATAATTGGGATGATGACTGA
The DNA here is from genome assembly GCA_963935595.1 of Schoenobius gigantellus. Classification (NCBI taxonomy): domain Eukaryota; kingdom Metazoa; phylum Arthropoda; class Insecta; order Lepidoptera; family Crambidae; genus Schoenobius; species Schoenobius gigantellus. The sequence continues at coordinate 30,791,534 of OZ012552.1, forward strand.
ATTCTAATTTTTACGTCTTGTCATTAAATATTAAAATACCGTGGAAAAAGATGCAGTCCTGTGAAATTAGAATTAAAATCGGCCTAGAATTACATTAGATACAAGCATTTTAAGTTGTTAATTTGAAGGCGATTAGACAGAGAGATCCGACATCAACCGTGACGTCATCGTTGAGTACTGCCATATAAACTCCTTGTAAATTGCCGTTTTGCTAGAAAGAGATGGAGAAAAATCTTTAATACCTTATATCTTGGTTGTTTTTATAGTTATTCGAAAACCGTTTTTTCTTTCTGTTTATTATATGAATGAGCTTCTATTAAAGCAAAAAAAAATTTTTTGTCATCTAGCCTATTCGTCTGTCCTTGTTGGTCCAAGAAGGTCAAAGTCTTGACAGACATACCTATATAGGTATGTCAGTCAAGACTGACCTTTTTACTGACATTAAACTGAAATTTAAACCAAATACTCGGATCTATAGTCTCTTTCAGATGTGAAAAAAATCAATCATATAAGTCAACCACCGTTGACCTAGAATCATGAAATTTGGCAAGAAGCAATGTCTTACAGCACATAATGTTAGAAATCAACTTGTCACGGCGGCCACACGTAGAATAAAGAAAAAGGAACAAAGCAGAGTTTTACTTTGGAATCCCTATGGAAAACAGTCCTATTATGTCGAGTCACTGGTCAATAGTCGGTTTTATGGACTACAGTTAAAATTGTGACGTTATGTATTAACATACATAACGTCTAACAGTCCATTGTTTTCAAAGTGAATTGTCATCGTTTTAAAATTTTATTTAAAATCAGTTAGGAAGGACGTGAGCTACTTTCAACCACTAATTTTATTATGCTCCTAAGAGAACGCGTCCCCGAAAACGCGTCCTAGCCGAACTCGCCATATAATACCTAAAACATCTATACCTATAAAATGCTTTGTCCTGAATGACTGACTGACTGACTGACTGACGGATCAACGCACAGCCTAAACCGCTCATCGTAGAGACTTGAAACTTGGAGGGTGTGTTCTTTGTATGACGTAGGCGTCCGTTAAGAAAGGATTTTCCGAAATTCTATCCCTAAGGGGGTGAAAATGGGGGGAAAAGTTTGTATGGGACATAGTGATTCCGTTTTCGAATCTACTTCAAATTTTGTATAAACTTTCTTTAACAGAATTAATGGAAGACGTGTTTCGTATTTTATTGAAATTCATCCCTTAATGGGGTGAGATGGGGTGATAAACTGATAAAATGTCAAAATCGACATTGATGCCGTTTTCATGGTTTTCCGGGTCGTAGATTACGAAAATAACATCGATTACAACACCACATACCATCATCCCTGGATGGGGTGCAATGGGGTTGAAGTAGTTCATATTTAATAAATAGTTTCAATCAAACAGAGATGTCTATTAATAAAATCGTAGGGGTACAAAAATCTGTAATTGTGAAATATTAAGAAAAAAAATACACAGGTCGCCTTTAAATTCTTAGCAGAACACGATAGAATAGTTTTTAAAAGAAATGTTTGTTTGTTTATTTGTTTGTTTGTTTGTCCGGAAAGATCTCCAAAACTACTGGACAAAATTTGATATGGCTTACACCACAATGCTGTGAATTTTCAGTGCAATGAATTTTCCGGAAGATCATTTAGGCATAATTTTATTTGTTGAAATTCACTTTTTATTTTTAGTGAAAAAATACCATATAAAATTTTCGAACAATGCTTTGTGTAGAAAATCAACATGGCGCACGTGAAATTATTTTGACAAGTCTTTCACATAGTGCAAAGCAAAATTCAATCTTTTCTGCTATTGGCTGTGCCTGGATCTGGATTTCGCCAACCAAGAAGTTTAGAAGTTTAAATTGTCTTTTTTATGTATTACCGCGGTGGTAAGGCAAAAGCATCAAGCCATATAAATATAACCAATGCATAAAGCATTTTTATGACAATATCACGTCACAAATATAACATTTGTAGGTTGGTTTAATTCTTGACCAATTTTCACAAAATCAATACAATTTTTGAAATGTTTGAAATGTTGAAAAGTGAAGATACCCTTTTCAAGGTATTTTGAAAGCTGTTATATATTTTTACATTATGACTACGGAATCAAACTCTTTCATCCATTTAAAACTATTAAAAGTAATTGATTAATATTGATAATTAAAAAAAATATCTGACTGCAATGATTCTGGGTTACGCATAGAGGGAGTACCTACGGGACTCTTGATCCTAATGTCTAAACTGACGGATCACGGTTTTTTTTTATCCACCCAAGGAACATGCATATCGAAGGAAGAAACTAAAAAGTAGATCACATTGAACCTTGCCACGTTCACCTAATGTGACAGGACTGCCGATAAAAGTTCGTTTCCAAACCCAACAATATGGATATCAAATGAAAGGCCTTGATGAGTAAAGCACTATGAACCTGGCAACATTGACATAAATTCAACATAGCTGCCGCTCAAAAAAGACGGATAAAAGTTCGTTTCCAAACCTAGCAATATAGGTATCAAATGAAAGGCCTAGAAGAGTAGAGCAGTATGAACCTAGAAAAATCGGTCTCGCGCCCACTCATAACCAAAAATCTCATAACCAATACGTAAAGGTCCCACTCATAACTGCTGATGTGAGAAGACGAAACTCATAACCAACACAACTACACAGTTATGTACAGTCGCTTTTATAATTATTAACAACATTAACAAAAAGGGTGAATAATATTTTAAATCAAAGTAAAGCTTGGTATAAAAGAGGTGTAAAGCTGGCATCTTGCTGGTCGGCAAGGTGAGGGTGGCTAATGCGGTGTGTTATCTCTCTCCCGCATTAAAATTAGACAGCACAAGCAATACAGAAGACAAAATGTTTGTGTTTCCAAAAAATGAAACCGACTTCAAAAACTTCAAGAATACAAACAACATCACAGTGTTATATTGAAGTTCGTGCCAAATTTTAACTAGTACTTATATTTTTCAAGATTTTTCAGGTGATTATTGCTTGGCACCGACTTTATTATGACTTTTTGGTGTGTTTGAAGTCGGTTTTATTTTTTGTAAAAAAAAATCTTTTCAATCTTTTTAGGTAATTTAAAATACCAAAACCATATCCTAAATATAACAAATACTTTTCTGAAAACCGCGTCAAAATCGATTCAGCTAAACGCGAGATAATCGCGGACAAACATACATACAAACATTCAGGTCAAACTGAAACTTGAAAAAGGGAAGAGGTTCTATGGTCGACTGTATCTATTTTTTTCAAGTCCGTTAAAAAGGAACTGCTTATTTCATAAAAAATTGTTCCAGCAGACCTGCGAAAGGAGAAATTGTAATATATTAGAATTTGCGTGTATAGCAGCTTAGAAGGCGATCAAATAGTAAAAAAAACATACTATATAATATACTAAATAAAAAATATCTAGAAATACCTATTACACAAATAATATGAATATTATTAAATTTTTATATATCATAATTAGGACTTGGATAGATAGTATTCTCTTATGCGGCGATTGAAAGAGTAGATGAGATGTAGCTATCAGGACAAACTAATTCTCAATCACTTCTCAATATTGTTATTTTTGTTGAAGATGTCACGGAGAGAAACAATTTATACCTTCCTCGCACTAAGATTTGTTTAGTGCTTACCCGTGGTACTACCGTTGGTACTACTGTTAGTATAGTACTGTGGGTATTTTTTGTTGCCCGATCCCGGATTTGATGACAATGAGACTAATCGAGAACTATACCCCCTCAAACAAAAAAAGAATTTTCCAAATTGGTTAATAAATCACAGAGTTATGAGGTAGTAAACGTAAAAAAAGAACACAATGGAAATGATAAAGTCCCTCTTTTTGTTAAGGCGGTTAAAAAATGAAATGACCCGCAATTGAAAGTTGCGTTAAAGTTGCTTTTAAAATAGTTTTATTAAAGCGTTCCTTAATTTCTTCAAAATAATATAAATATTAAAACCGATAGTTACCCACATGGTGTTCTTTGATTGTCAAAGATAATAAGTAGTTAGTACTATAGGCAAAATTAATCACCCGTAGTACTACCGGACACGTGAGTAGAACCACGGGTAAGCACTGAATTTTTTGTGTATTGCGTCTTGAAATGACAGTTAAGACTGTGCTGCCGTTTGTACTGTAACTATAAATATTTCTTTTTAGTATGAAATAATAAAACAAAAAGTACCTACTTTAAAATTAGTATGCAAGTATATAATAGTAAGCAAGCACTATTGGTCTCAAATGTACTTCAAAGTAGTTCACAGTTTAGGTATTTGCTTTTTTTATGTTCGGTTATGAGTTACTCCTCTAAATTAAATATTTTATAGGTTTAAAATATATTTCATAACCATGGTTATGAGTGGGTCCTCAAGTCAGTTATGAGTCGCCATATTTTATTCCAGTTATGAGTTTCTGGTTATGAGTGGGCGCGAGACCGAAAAATCGCCCTAAATGCAACATGGCTGCCGCTCCAAAAAAACGGATAAAAGTCCGTTTCCAAACCCAGCAATATGGATATCAAATGCAAGGCATTGATGAGTAGAGCACTATGAACCTAGCAACATTGACATAAAATCAACATGGCCGCCACTCAAAAAAGGTGGATAAAAGTTCGTTTTCAAATCCAGCAATATGGGTATCAAATGAAAGGCCTTGATGAGTAGAGTACTATGAACCTTTTTTTTTTTTTTTTTTCGAGGGGAATGCGTGACCGCACCGTACTCGCCGTTGGCTAGACGACGAGCGTGTGTGGGGCTCTCCCGGGCCTACCCACTAAACCCCCCGGTGTTCTCCCTGCCCTTATGGGCGCGCGTGGTAAGCATTATTGACATAAATTCAACATAGCCGCTGTACAAAAAAGGTGGATAAAAGTTCGTTTCCAAACCTAGCAATATGAGTATGGTTTTTAATTCCCCTAAATTAAACAAAAAAATAGATAAAAATTCGTTTTCAAACCCAGCAACATGGGTATCAAATAAAACACCTTGATGAGTAGAGCACTATGAACCTAGCAACATTGACATAAATTCAACATTGCGGCCGTTCAAAAAAGATGGATAAAAGTTCGGTTCCAAACCTAGCAATATGGGAATCAAATGAAAGGCCTTGAAGAGTAGAGCATTAGGTACCTAGGAAAATCGACCTAAATTCAACATGGCCGCTGCTCAAAAAAGGTGGATAAAAGTTCGTTTTCAAACCTAGCAATATGGGTATCAAATGAAAGGCCTTAAAAAGTAGAGCACTAGGAATCTAGCAACATTGAAGGAACATAGCCGCCGCTCTAATAAGGCGGATAAAAGTTCGTTTCCAAACCCAAACAATATGGGTATCAAATGAAAGGCCTTGATGAGTAGAGATGAACTTGATGATGAACCTAGCAATATTGACGTAAATTCAATATGGCCGCCGCTCAAAAAGGTGGATTAGAGTTCGTTCTAAACCTACCAAACAGCCATTACGTGAAAGACCTTAAAGAGTAGAGCACTATGAACTTAGGAAAATCGCACAAAATTCAATATGGCCGACGCTAAAAAAAAAGGATAAAAGTTCGTTTCCAAACCCAGCAATATGGGTATCAAATGAAAGGCCTAGATCAGTAGAGCATGTCACTTGCCAGTTGACGACTTATTCGTCAACTCGCGAGTGCAAAACTCGCGAGCGCGCGCCAGTTGGCACCTTCCTATTTTACCTATTTTTTTGTCGTCAACTCGCTCGATTGTGAAATCTAACATATTTATGGACAGTCAGCTACAAAAATGTTTTAGAGATGTATAAGACACTTTATGTGACTGGTATGCGCATGTAGGTATGTCATAAGGCGTCTTTTTAACACACTTGTGAGAAAAAAACTTAACAAACCGTTTTTTTTTTCATGATTAAATAAAGCAGATCGTTGTTAGTTTGTGGATAAAACTAAATAATGGTATGTAATTAAGCGTTTATTTGTTATATTAAACGTAAAAGAGTTATTTCTAATATATTAATAAAAATACCTATCTACTGTAACTAACTTAATAAGACTTAACGCGTATAGTGGGGCTATAGGGCTATAGTGAGGAAATTCTGACCGCAGCCCGATGTGGTCAGACAAAAATTTATTACATTAATTAAAAATGATATGTTGTACATTAAAAATTATATATTTCTAATTTCGTCGTTGAAGTTCTAACCCTGCGTTTGCCAAAATAGCAACTTTTACGAAGAGTGAAAAAACTGCACAATTATACATAAATATATACTATTTTAATGCCATTCCATTACTTACAGGCATTTCATTGGATCCATTAGGAAAAATAAAACCATTATAATGTTAGTACGAATTTGTGATTAATGCGAATTATTCAAAAAACGTCGTGTGGTCTTTTTTCCGCCAAAAATTACTTACGTAGTGTTAGAACTTCAATGACGATTTGTACATTAGAAATATATCATTTTTAATCTATACAAATAAATAAAATTGAAGTGTCTGTTTGTAATGTCAAAAGAAAAAGTTTTTACTAAATGGGTATGAATCTATATCGGGTACCAATAACAAAAACATAATTTAATTTTTTTTGTCTGTCTGTCTGTCTGTCTGTTTGTTCCCGCTAATCTCCGTAACGGCTGGACCGATTTTGACGGGACTTTCACCATGGGCTCCCGATAGGAACAAATTATAATTAGTTCTAAATAAAATCAATAGATGTCGCAGCATGTACCATACTAGAATGTAAGAACTTATTCTTACGCATTGTGTAAATATTAAGCTGTAACTAACCACTAGATGTGTTAATTAAAAAGAAATTATTATTTTCAAAACAGATTTGTTAATTTTTTAAGTAAAATTGATAAGTTGCAAAATGAGTCTGCTTTGTTGTGCTTTTTTGTTTTGAACTGTCATCTATTGTGAGCTATTGTTAACATCTCGTCCAGACGTCGATAACTTTGAAATTAAAAAGTATGACTACAGATGGCAGTAATACAGATACTGATAAACAGAAGTGAGCTAGAAGAACTGAGTGTTTGCGTTGTTGTTGTTGTTTTCCAAGTGTGTTTGGCATTTTTATGTCTAAATCGCAGATTAGGTACATATTCTAACATCTAAATGTTATCAATTCTTCGTTTGTCGTTAAATAATTTAGAAAAAAATATAAATTAGGTAAGAACGAATATTAAATAAATGTTTTGATTATATTATCATCTTTTGAACTAATTGTTTAAAAACATTGCGACTGTGAGTTTCGAGGTGAATTTGTGCTTGCTAATTTCTGATGTTTTATCGACGACCTGCAGGCCTTTTCTCTAACTTCGGTTGCTAACTAAAACTGTTATTTTTGTAAGAAACTTTACATCCATTACTGCATCATGAACGCCACCGTAATGCCTCCTCCAGACTACTCGCGAAGTTCCTCGACGAAGTACTCGGGAAAGTTAACCGAAGTCCGAAGTATGTCGCTACACACTCGTTGAACTTCGCGAGAAACTCATTCGTGCCGCGCGGCAGTACCGTCAGGACTCGCACGTCATGAACGCTCAAGTAGCAGCTTCCAGGAACCACAGAATTTGCTCCTGCGACCACTGTGTACCACTCATAATCGTGTCGTGTGAAAATATTAATAAAAAATAATTACTAGCACGCGCATGTACCTACTCACGACTACGTATTGAAGCCAAAAAGTGAATATTTAAACTGAAGTTAGCCGAGTAGTGTAGAGAGGAACTTCGCGTAGATACTTCGTGCAACTTCGAGTCCTTTGACTCGGGCGCAAAAACCGACAACAAATGGAAGTCGCCCGAGGCGAGTCGAAGTTGGACGAAGTAAGACAAAGTGCCTCTCCACACTATTGTATTCGCTTAACCTCGTTCAACTTCGCGAGTAGTTTGGAGGCCGGGTAACACATAATATCACTAAACTAGTAATGGATATAAAGTTTCTTTCAAAAATGACAGTTATAGTTACCAACCGTAGTTAGTGAATGGGCCTACTGGCATAAGAATAAACAAGTATAGAAGCGAATCTCCTTTGTGGGTGCACCAAATGCCGCTATTTGCATACCTACAGCGCCCTTCCTCCTGTAACGCCCCGCAGTAGTCTGCGGGCGCCGCTAGGGTCACCACATGGACGTATGGTGACCACTACATATTTTACATTAAATGAGAAACTGAGTATACACCGAGTCTTATTGATTTTGTACTTCAAGTGTAGCGAGCGAGCGACTATCTTTAGCAATAGTACCCACATTTTTAGTTTTTTTGATTCCGTAGTTATAAGAACCTGCCTATTTTTGATTAATTGAGCTTAATCCCTACAACTTAGAGAACAAAATCATTAAAATGTTTCGAATTTCGATGTACAAAAATGGTTTGTAATTTAGGTATCGTACCTACGTTTATAGTCCAAGAGCTGAAGTTATGAATGTACTAATGGATAAAACCTAAGCTCACTTTTTACTATCAGACCAACATTTTCACTTGAAAAAAAATCTGTTGTTTCATAATTTTAATCAAGTATTGATTGTATTTAAATTTTATATGGAACAGTAACAAAGGTCGATAAAAATATACCTATATAGCAGTACCAAAGTTTCTCATAATTCAAATTATTCCCGACTTGACAAAAAAAAATCCCATACTTACAGAGTTTCAAAATTGCACTACAATGACAGCTTTAGAAACTCGATACATTATATTGTATTAGCTTTGACATGTAATGAATATTACGAATAAAACTGTATCTGTATCTAGGGTAGGTATAATAAAAATAATTTTAAAATATTCAATCATTTTTATTTAAAAGGTTTCAATTCAACAGAAATATTTACAAATGTCTGATATTTATAAAAGATGGCGTTTTTGTAGATGATTTGAAGTTTCGGTTATTAAACTTCAGCGCGTAGTAAATACGCATTCTTATAAAAAGCTTAATCAGGTAATCAATAGGAAAATATTCACAAGGTACCTGAAACACAATTTTTTTCATTGTATCTAGCAAGATCGCACCAGCACCATCGGTAAAAATAAAATTTTTGAAGCTATTTACGAATATATTCTCGAGTTTCTCAATATAGTTTACAAAATGTGCCGGAGGAACAGTTAAACTTCCGAAAATTTTTGTCCGATTGAATGCTTTAAAATGAATAAATAGTTGAGAATTTTCTGTATTTTCTCCCTTGTAATCTCTGTATTTATTGAAAGCTGGGCATTCATGTTTAAGCGAGCATTTTTTGAGTAGATACCCACAAACGTAGGAAAGTGCGTTTTGTGTAGGCAAATCTGAGGGCCAATTATGGATCTTTCATCGTATGACATGGTATAAATTTGAGAAAAAGAAGTCATGAAATACTGCATTTCGTATTACTGATCTCCAATGATATCATCACTGGCATAATTTCAATGATGTCATCATTAAATAATAAACAAATGATTAAAAATCTGACCGGAAATCGTATTTTTCGTCTTGCACTATGATATCATATGATATCATTTGCAAAACCATGAGATCGGTAATAGGCCCTCAGACCTGTAATCGCATGTCGGAACAGCAAGCGGCGAAATCTCCGATGTCATATGGTTTGCAAAAAAAGGTTCTGTGCCGTCGTCTTTGCTCAAAAGAAATATATCCAAGTCATCTTCGCAGTTGCTTAGAGAGGATTGAATAAAACAAGTAGATATACCTTTGTACTTACCTTTCTTTATCTTCGGGCAAATTGTAAAACTTTAAATTTGGGGTTATTATGGCATTATTTTTGCACCCATAAACGCAACAATAAGTCAGCATCGCGGCGACTAGGTAGATAGCGGCGCGCGGGAAGGAGTCAGGTACGTGCGGGATGCGGTGCGCGCCTTGACTGGCGATTCCGTTCAACGGAAATCAAACGGTAGGTGAATAACGTGGCCTCGAGCGCTCGACGGCCGGGAGTTTCGCTTCTATACTTGTTTATTCTTATGCTACTGGCTTTAAAAACGGACAATTCGAATTAGGTACCACGATTATACACAATATACGACTGCCGCAATTTTGAATTTGGACTTCGACGAACAATCCACACACGACGATTATTAGGCTTTTGAATGTCGGTCGTAATATCAAATACTTTCGTAATGCACGGTTAGCACAGAGATCTAGTGATCGCCTGCTGCGCAACGGGTCGCGAGTTCGATTCCCGTACGGGACAAATGTTTTGTATGGCCTACAGAATTTTTTCCGGTCTGGGCGTATGTGAATGTGATATTCTATGTTTGTAACTGCACACCCACGCACGACACAGGAGAAAATCCTAGTGTGGGAAAACGTTTTTTATAAAAAAAAAACGACGTGTTGCTGACAACACGTCAAGCTAACAACAAAATAAATAAAATGTCGTTTTAAAGAATGATATTTCATTTTGATATCTATCTCTACGCGTTCCTGAGAAAAGGGGTCTTAAAAGACACACAGACGAACAATGAATCCTACACAAGTTCCGTTTTCTCCTTTTGAGGTACGGAACCCTAACAATGATATTTTGAGCTTAAGTTTTCAATTCCTTTACTGATCCGTAGTATTTTTTTTTATTAAGTTGGTAAATAAAGTACCTACTTAAGGCGTTTTATTTGGCCTAAGGAAATATCTTACCCTGTTAATATGAATGAAAAAGTACATCGATTTAGTCAGATTCTTCCTGGGGACTGTGGTGGAAATTCTTCTGTTATGGACCAAAGCAATGTCTTTTTAAAAATATTATCACATCATTATTATTTCAATTAGGTACTTAGTTAGGTAGGTATAGTCACTGTCTACTCTTTTCTTTATTTAATTTTATATACCTACAAAATTAGGTATGAGAAAAGATCCCTGTCGATTGGTTCTAAAAATAGTATAATAGTACTTAAATGTTAGAATTTAACGAGATCAATTCGCGGTTTATGTAAGTATCGAAAACTTTAAATAGGTACAACTTTACTATTTTTTGAAAATGAAAATCAATATTTAGGGTACATTCTCTTTCAGGGAGAACACCGTGGGGTTTTAGTGGGTAGGCCTGACACTCTGCCGGGAGAGCCCCACACACGCTCGCCATCTAGCCAAAACGGCGCGGGTACGGTTAAACGCATTTCCCCCCGTGAAAAAAAACGGGTACATTCCCTTTGTCAAAAATCTTTAATTTCCATTCTGTAGAAATAATTGGAATATTGATAGTAGGTAAGTAATCAATCTGTTATTTTAAGGGGGCGACCAATGAATGAGCGACCCCCAGTGGGCCATTGCGACCTGCGGCCGTCCCGCCTAACTCAAAGCGGTCACTCGCTATCGTTATCGTGACATTAGAAGAATAGTTTTAATGTCACGTGACATTTGAACTATTGTTCTAATGTCACGAAAGCGATAGCGAGTGATCGCTTTGAGTTAGGCCAGGGTTTCTTAAACTTTTTGCAGTCACGGACCCCTTTCACAATTTAAACAATTCCACGGACCCTGTTTAACCATATTTTTGGAAATGAAGAACACCTTATTTATATTGATAAAAAATACTTTTATTGATCCTTGCATTACACTTACTACTAAGCTAATGAGAAGGGTGCAGCTGTTTGGCCTTAATGAGAACGTTAAATTGTGGGATTGTCTTCGACAAGGCAAGATGCATGTCATGTTTACGTCGAGTTTACTACACAATGTTTACAGACTGACCTACTGCGGACCACTGATACACATGCTACGGACCCCTAAGGGGTCCGTGGACCCCACTTTAAGGAACCCTGAGTTACGCGGTAGCCCTCTGTACAGATATATTTTGGCTGAACATTGATAGTGGGTAAGAATTCAAATTGACGAATTGAATAAAATGACGACTAATTAAACAAAATTAAGACTACATTAAAAAAATTATTCACAATAGGCTAGATGACTAAAAATTTTTTTTACTTCAATAGAAGCTCATTCATATAATAAACAGAAAGAAAAAATCGGTTTTCGAATAACTATAAAAACAACCAAGATATAAGGTATTAAAGATTTTTCTCCATCTCTTTCTATCAAAACGACAATTTACAAGGAGTTTATATGGCCGTACTCAACTATGACGTCACGGTTGATGTCGGATCTCTCTGTCTAATCGACTTCAAATTAACAACTTAAAATGCTTGTATCTAATGTATTTCTTAGCCGATTTTAATTCTAATTTCACAGGACTGCATCTTTTTCCACGGTATTTTAATATTTAATGACGAGTCGTAAAAATTAGAATTCAGTCATCATCCCAATTCTTTAGCTAAATTTTTAATTATTGTAGGTATTACCTACTGGGCAATAGTTCGTTATTTTACGCAATTCGTCAATTTAAATTGACGAATTAGGTGTAAGTACCGTAGAACTAATTGAACAAAATAAGTATTCATTCAAGAAATTATGTAGGCAAGTATTATTCTTTAGATAAATTCTTAAGTTAAATTATTGTATTGTATGGTCGGTGAAGATGCAATGAAAGTAGGTACCTACACAAATTGACTTTAATAGTTTTATTTATTTTACTATACCTAAGTACATTCACTAATTACAGCTTCATGAATCATTGAAATTCTCAAAGAATATAAAGTCTTCTTGCCCATTAGAACATTTCTTATATTGGGTAAGTAGGTAGGTATGTGGTGGGTTCAATTCTAAAATCTTATCGCTCTCTAATAGTTTTCTACGTTGAGTTTATTAGCGACGGTTTAAATATGAATTGAATTTATTTAAATAAGAAGGCAAATTAATGCTAAAGTCTAACTACACTAAATTACAAAAATTATATCATGTAGGTAAGTTGTTGTGACAGTTAAGATGCTGTTTCCGAGTATTTCCGGTTTCTCTCAGAATCCCTTGCTTTTAATTGCTTGTAAAAATACTGCCATCTATTGACATGCTTACGCAACTACGCAATAAAACGTCGATTTTCGAACCAAAGCATTGCTATGTGCTCTCTTTGGTTTAGGAACAAGAAAGCAGTGTCCAGTGCTGCCGCCTGGCTAGAAAACTATGATAACTTTTTAGTTACCCGAGATAGTTTCCTTAGGCGTGCACGGATTTGTACTATGGGATTGGGCATCTGTACTAGTATTATGTTATCTGTGCTTTCACTAATAAATAGCTAATTATATAAGGTATAACATAGGCTACTTTTTATCAAGATCGGTCCAGCCGTTACTATTCCACGCGGACGAAGTCGCGGGCACAGCTAGTAATAATATAAAATTACATTTAGGCAATATATACTATAAATATGTATAAATCTCTTCCAGAGATAAGTCCGCCCTTGTAAACTTTGTAGTCACTTGCATCCAATATTTATGTGTACAAAAAAGAATTAAATAATACTATATACTAATATGATAAATGCGAAAGTGTGTCTGTCTGTTTGTCTGAAATTTGGTATAGAGATAGTTTGAGTCCCGGGGAAGGCCATAGGATTATAGTTTTTATCGTAAAAATCATCCTTGAAAAGGATGAAGAGGGGGGTGGAAGTTTGAATGGGAAAAAATAACTGCTGAACTGCTTGCGGGGTCTAGATGAAGCTTACTTCCCTAATCTACTAATAAACTGTATTACAGTTTGGCGATTAAACTGTTAACTTAAGTAGCAAATGGTTATGGAATAAATAAATAAAATAAATACTTTATCGTCACTTACCATCAGATGAGACGAGGGTCAAGGGCTTTCCTTGTCCTGCCTGTTATGAGTAAAAAATCCCTACCTACTATCAATTTTATTAATATACTTATACTTAGATCTGAAAGTAAATCTGTATGTATTTTTCTTATGACATTCTGTTCCGAAACGATTTGGATGAATTTTTTTATGAAGTTATTGTTACACATAATGTAACAATAACTTGTAAATGTAATGTAACAATAAGGACAGATGTCATTAGATATCTTTTGACTCGATAGCTGACATACAATCAAAAGATAGCCAGCCATGCTGAAGATCCGCCTGCCTGCTAGTATTAGGTAGAATAAATTAAATTTAGTTTTTTTTTCATAAAAAAATGATAAATCTAGGGGCAGATTTCTGCAGTCTAATGTAGGAGATGTTTATTTTTTACTTAGTTGATGGTAAAGCAATTAATGTGATTAAAGTTAAAACCACGATGTCTTTTAAAATATAAGTCCTATATACGGTATTTAATACAAACGTCTAAAAGAAATAATATAAACGTTTCATAATTCCTATATTTGTTACTATATCAAAATAATATTAAGCTTTTTGTTTGTTGTTGTTTTGTTTCCTTCATGACTCTGCAGTGGAGGTAATAACTATGACAACATTTGATTTGTCGTTATTTCAAAAAGGTAATCTAAATTTATTTGAAAATATTCTAAAAACAAGTAGAAAAAGGAATTTTTGAAACCATTTATGTTCGCCAGGAACAGTAATCAGGTTAATTGATGCACAGACGTGATAGAGCGTGACACCGAATCCTTATTAGGGTGAATACGAAAATTCTGCTACGCTGACGTAACTAAATTTGAATGTACTCGTATTGTTATACGAAGCTTTTGATGTGTATTTGTTTTTGGGAAAACGATGTTATGTTAAATGCCGTTAGTATTATAATTTTAAATACAATTGACTCGGGTCTATTTCGCGGTTAACAATAACTATATTGACTTACTGTTTCCCGACGTTTCGGCCGAATTACATCAGGCCGTGGTCACGGGATGACTGCCGAGGCTCAGCGACGTCTTCGCAAAGCGCGGGTTTCACGACTACCCTCCGCTTGATCTTCAGAATTTTTATCAGTATCGTCGGTACCTCGACATACCACACTCACGACATCTACACACTGACGTTTTTTACAAGTACCGCACTGCCTAAACTTGCTAATAACAGGGTTCCAGGTAGTTGATAAACGGTATCCATCTTCCCGGTTGAAGTTTTTATGTTTTTTAATTTCAACCGCTTCTCGTGCTATTCTGGAATAATAGTGACGATCGGTGGAGAGGACCTGAGGTTTGTGCAGTTCTATCCAGTGGTTGGTTCCTGAATCCAGCAAATGTTCAGCAATGGCAGACTTACCCTTTTGCAGGTTTTTGACAGCTGCGATATGTTCCTTGACCCTTTCAGCTATTGTCCTTTTGGTCTGCCCGATGTAGGAACTACCACAACTGCAATCAACCTTGTATACGCCAGGGGTTTGCAAGGGAACGATATCTTTTGGTGTCCGCAATAGTTGGGATACTTTGGAGAACGGACTATATACAGTCTTAATGGAGTAATGCTTCAGTACTGTTCCAATTTTGTCCGTAACACCTTTAAGATAAGGCAAAAAGGCGGGAACTCTGCAAACGTCCACTTGCCTTTGCCTTTTGTTCTTCAGACGTCGTATGCTTCCCTTGTATCCGTTCCGCTGAAGTACTTCCTGAACGTGTGCGAGCTCACTATTCAAATGTTCAGGGTCACAGAGGTCATATGCTCGATTAGACAGCGATGTCACTACGGATTGCAGTTGCCGTGGGTGGTGATGCGAGTTGGCATTGAGGTAGCGGTCAGTGTGTGTGGGTTTTCGATACACCGTGTGTCCCAATGTTCCGTCCTCTCTCACTCTCACTTTTACATCGAGAAAGGCCAACGATCTCTCCATCTCCATTTCATAAGTGAACCTTATATTCGGATGTATGGAATTTAGGTATTTTATAAATTGTTCTACTTCCAGCTGGCCACCTTTCATGATGCAATAGACATCATCTACGTATCTTTTCCATATCTTCACGTGTGCTGACTGCATATCTATGCGTTTCTCAAAGTGTTCCATCCAGATGTTAGCCATAACCGGTGCTACGGGGCTCCCCATGGCCACACCATCGATCTGGAGGTAGTATTGTCCACGATGAAGGAAATAATTGCCATCCAAGCATTGCTGTAGTAGAACAATATATTCACTAGAGAGACCATTCTCCCTTAGCATTGTCTCGATGACATCAAGGCAGTCTTTAATTGGAACATTTGTAAAAAGTGACTCAACATCAAAACTCACCATCACTTCGTCCGGTTCGACTTTAAGACTCCTGATGATGTCGACAAAATGGCGAGAGTCCCTCACGAATGATGCCGTCCTTCCTACTAATGGCTGCAGTACAGAAGCAATATGTTTCGCTAAATCATAGGTGGGAGAGTCAATTTGACTGACTATTGGGCGTAGTGGTACATTTGTCTTATGTACCTTAGGCAGACCATACATCTTTGGAGGTTGAACGCTCTTGGGTCTGAAAAGGCGTTGGAACACATCATCCGCGAAAAGATTTTCATGATCTTTTATGACAGCACGTATTCGCTTAGTGACTCTAGATGACGGATTGTACGACACTGGTTTGTAAACTGAGGTATCACTAAGAAGGTTCTGCATTTTACTAAAATAATCCAACGAATTCATCACTACGGTAGCGTTTCCTTTGTCAGCCTTAAGCACTAAAATATCCCGGTTGGCCCGCAAATCCTGCAATGCTTGACGCTCTTCCTTAGTAATGTTCGGATTTGGTAACGTCGATTTTCGTAAAATAATGGCAACATCCTGTCTAAGGGTCTCTGCATCGCCAGACGGTATTTTGTTACGCATTATGGTCTCCTCAACGCTACTTATAATGTTTTCATAAGGAACCTTCCTAGGTGTCACAGCGTAATTTAACCCTTTTGCCAGTATGTTCAATGCAGTATCGTCGAGAGGTGTATCTGACAAATTTATAACCGTGTCATGCTGAACCGGCGGTTCTTTCAAACCGACCAAATTTTCACGGCGGTGACATAATTTTTTAAACTTCGCGTCATGTCGGGCACTGCACAAGTCGTAAATACGAGACGCCTGGTTGTATGTTACACGATCGCACAAGCTAAAATCCTCTTCTGTCAACACTGCACTGCAATCCATATGTAGTTGATAAAGTTCACACTGCACATTGTTTATAGTGAATCGACGATTTCGAATTAACTGTCTCAAAAGACGTACACTGGCATTGCGTAGAATTCCTTCGGAATGTGAAATGTCATTACGGGGCCTTATACGCACTCCCGTAGGCAGTAAATTCGCATCACGACATTTTATAAGAAACGATAACGATGTTTCTAAACGCTCACGTTTTATACGAAGGAATTCAAGATGTTTTATTTTTGTTGCAAATTCCTGCCCGTATCGGTTTGCTATCAAAGTTTTTAGACTTCCGCGATTTGTACACATTTTAAATACAATTGACTCGGGTCTATTTCGCGGTTAACAATAACTATATTGACTTACTGTTTCCCGACGTTTCGGCCGAATTACATCAGGCCGTGGTCACGGGATGACTGCCGAGGCTCAGCGACGTCTTCGCAAAGCGCGGGTTTCACGACTACCCTCCGCTTGATCTTCAGAATTTTTATCAGTATCGTCGGTACCTCGACATACCACACTCACGACATCTACACACTGACGTTTTTTACAAGTACCGCACTGCCTAAACTTGCTAATAACAGGGTTCCAGGTAGTTGATAAACGGTATCCATCTTCCCGGTTGAAGTTTTTATGTTTTTTAATTTCAACCGCTTCTCGTGCTATTCTGGAATAATAGTGACGATCGGTGGAGAGGACCTGAGGTTTGTGCAGTTCTATCCAGTGGTTGGTTCCTGAATCCAGCAAATGTTCAGCAATGGCAGACTTACCCTTTTGCAGGTTTTTGACAGCTGCGATATGTTCCTTGACCCTTTCAGCTATTGTCCTTTTGGTCTGCCCGATGTAGGAACTACCACAACTGCAATCAACCTTGTATACGCCAGGGGTTTGCAAGGGAACGATATCTTTTGGTGTCCGCAATAGTTGGGATACTTTGGAGAACGGACTATATACAGTCTTAATGGAGTAATGCTTCAGTACTGTTCCAATTTTGTCCGTAACACCTTTAAGATAAGGCAACGTTCAGGAAGTACTTCAGCGGAACGGATACAAGGGAAGCATACGACGTCTGAAGAACAAAAGGCAAAGGCAAGTGGACGTTTGCAGAGTTCCCGCCTTTTTGCCTTATCTTAAAGGTGTTACGGACAAAATTGGAACAGTACTGAAGCATTACTCCATTAAGACTGTATATAGTCCGTTCTCCAAAGTATCCCAACTATTGCGGACACCAAAAGATATCGTTCCCTTGCAAACCCCTGGCGTATACAAGGTTGATTGCAGTTGTGGTAGTTCCTACATCGGGCAGACCAAAAGGACAATAGCTGAAAGGGTCAAGGAACATATCGCAGCTGTCAAAAACCTGCAAAAGGGTAAGTCTGCCATTGCTGAACATTTGCTGGATTCAGGAACCAACCACTGGATAGAACTGCACAAACCTCAGGTCCTCTCCACCGATCGTCACTATTATTCCAGAATAGCACGAGAAGCGGTTGAAATTAAAAAACATAAAAACTTCAACCGGGAAGATGGATACCGTTTATCAACTACCTGGAACCCTGTTATTAGCAAGTTTAGGCAGTGCGGTACTTGTAAAAAACGTCAGTGTGTAGATGTCGTGAGTGTGGTATGTCGAGGTACCGACGATACTGATAAAAATTCTGAAGATCAAGCGGAGGGTAGTCGTGAAACCCGCGCTTTGCGAAGACGTCGCTGAGCCTCGGCAGTCATCCCGTGACCACGGCCTGATGTAATTCGGCCGAAACGTCGGGAAACAGTAAGTCAATATAGTTATTGTTAACCGCGAAATAGACCCGAGTCAATTGTATTTAAAATGTGTACAAATCGCGGAAGTCTAAAAACTTTGATAGTATTATAATGTTTATATTCTAGTCCTCCAAAACTACTCGGTTTTTTTTTAAATATAATTATACTTTTTGTCTGACTGATTTTTGATGACGAGAACCAATTCTAACATCGTATAATTTCGCTAGTAAACATGTTTTGTTGTTTTTTATTTTACAATTATCGTTTCTTTAATATGCAGAAACTCCAATTAATTGACAAGATCCTTTAAATTTCAACAATATAGGTAGGTATTCGAGCTGCTTGGTTTCGTCATTCCACTTTGCATATGACTTGTTCCGCAAATTAACTACTACTATTACAAACTACAAATATTGTCAGCGCAGCGCTGTAACAAAGTCACTGCGTACTGATTTTTAATGCCTGTAAGCAATATAGTCCGTTTCCATAGTATTGGGTTAGATTATCTATTTAACTGAAAATTGACTCTTCGGACAAACTACGAGTAAAATTTCGAGTTATAGCTTACAAAGGCTATATAAAAAATACACGAAACCTACTATTTTCTTTATATCATTAATTAAGTTCCACTAACATAGCCATAACAACACAACATAGCTCGTATAAATGTACTACATTAAACGGAACGACTGATGATGAATGATGGTTTACGGTGAAACCATAACTAGTTTTTGTTTCACCGGTATTGTAAAAACTTGTTGTATTTATTTATGATTAATAATAATAAGTAATAATAGAAATGATTAACTAAGTCATTTCTACACTTCTACTAAAAATATTGTCCAACGTTGTTTTAGTTTGTTCAAGCGTAGTGTAACACCATTACCTCAATTTTCTGCTTTAAATAAAATCACAAAATAAGAAAAACATGCAGGTAAGTACATACTCGTAGGTATTTATTTGTTTTTTTCATGAAACATATTCTACTAATAACTAGTATTGCATTCTCGTTGTTGTTTCAGTTCCGTGAGTAAATTATTTTCAATATCAAAGTATCTTTGGATATTACATTTTCAATCACAATTTGTTTTGATTGCATGTGCACATATAATGTGAACCACTTCAGCTCCATCTGCTTGTTTTTTTGCGTTCGCTAATCTAGACTTTTCGACGCCTTCTAATTTAGTTCGAAACGTTAACTGATTTCGTCTACTACATAAGACAAATACTTATATAATTTGTATTCTTCGCTAATTTTACGACATCCGTAAATATTTCTAAATTGTATGTCAGAACATACATAATTTTCACTGATTGGTATTTATCGCTTCCTCTTTCAAGACTACAAGACAGTTTTCATTTAGGCGCCTCGGCTACTCGAATTTATGATGTGTTTTGGCGCTAAAAATCTTCACAACATTTACCCACCGGACAACACATCACATGAGCTACATTTACGAGGTGCAATAAAGGTTTAAACGTCCGGACCGCGTTATATTGACACAGTTCAAAAATATTTTTCACTCAATGGTTTCGCATTGTATTACCTATGTTATGAGAATCACACGAGAAATTTTCTAATATTCATCTCATTTGTACATACATATTTGTATGTACCAATAAGGAAGGAACTTGTTATTGAGACACACATATACTTACCTCATAAGACAGGGTAACATTAACATTATGTAAATTGGTTTGTTTCAATATAGTACATTGTTACCCTAGGTGTGAAAGTAACTCATTTTGTCCCAATAGTTAGAGGGACTAAATATGTCTCTAACCCGAGATAAACAATGTGCTTTTCATAACAAATACAAGGAAAGTAAAAATAAAAACATGAATTAGCTAAAGAAAAAATGACTGAATTGTATTTTACATAAATCAACAACTAACGACCAAATACTCAAACGCTTCTTAAATAAAATCTTACTAAAGGTCTTCCTAATTTTAAGGAGGTCTTAGATTTAAATGAAATACTGAAACAATTTTAGTTCGTTGATAACGGCTGCTTTTGTGAGAGAGACTTATATATTTGTACACTGGTAACATTAATAAATTTTTCGCATATTCGATAGAAAACCATCTTATATTGTTAAGAAAATATTGATTCTGAATCGACGATATATGCTCAAAAATCCGCGAAGACATAAAATATAATAAAATCAAACAAAAATTAAATCTCGCCATGTTTTTTACATTTGTAGATTCGAGTTTTCCATGTTTAAGAAGCAAACGGATCTAAGCACATACAACCATTTCTTCTGTATAGTTTTTTAGTGACTTTTCAACTTATGTAACAATGATGATTTAATATTAAATTAATATGGTTTTGAATAAATCCTTACCTATCTTTTGTGTTGGCACCAACTTCAATATAAAACTGTGATGAAAACGACACAACCCCATCGAGTTTGGCCTCGTTTGATTCGTATTGATGAGTACTTTGATCCTAAATTGTAACCATCAGGGTCTAATGCTGGAGCTGGAAGGTCTCCGCAATAAAACTGCACAACCCCATCGAGTTTGGCCTCATTTGATTCGTATTGACGAGTACTTTAATCCTACATGACAACCAGGGTCTGATGCTGGAGGTGGAAGGTAGCTATAGGAACTCCGCAATAAAACAACACACCCCCATCGAGTTTGGGCTCGTTATTCGAAAATATAAAAGCTTGTCACAAGATTTACCTATTTTATAAAAACAAATGTTTTTTTTCTTAGAATTACCAATATCAAGATCAAGTTAAATAAGTATCGTATTAAACGTATCGTAATAACATGTCAGTAATAAATTAAAGTTTATTTTCCTCTTTTTGGGTATTAAAATAAAAGCTTGTTTTTAAAAATCTCTTTTTACTATTAGTTTTATAATTATAAAAGTACATATCGATAGGCAGGTACGATCAACTTTCAGTTGCATTTACCAAATAGGTTTGTAAAAACATTAATTTTATTAGTTTTAACATATTTAGAAAAATAGTAATGGTAACTATGTATAAGAAAATCTCAATCATAACTCCTTACGCGCCACTTGAGCGACGTCCGAAGCTCCCTTAAAATAAGAGCGACATTAATATATTTAATGTGGCATTAATCACATGTCAAATGATAATTGTCGTTTGAGTATACGATTTTGGTTCATTTTTTTGATAAAAGGACCTTAAAGTTAAGACCGTCTCAAAAATTAAGTAGCTGTTAATGTTTGTTTTGAGTATGAGTTAAGTTGCTCTCAACTATTTGAGCAGCTCATAAATATCTAAGGCTCGTATTAATAATTGCATCTCAAGTAAATTTATCGATCTTGAGATACTGTTTTTGAAAGATGTTCCATACATTAAACGTCAAAACTGCAACTTAAGATCGCTCTCAACATTGAGACGCGTTCATTAATACGAGCCTTAGTGTCGTTTGAGTATTCGGCCGATGTACTTTAGAGCCTCTTCTCTTATAAAATCTGGCGTTAAATCCATATCTGTATCAGATTGTTAATACAAATCTCTGCTTTACGGAAGTATAGACAAAATTCTACATCTCGAAAAAACAAATGAAGATCGGATTACCGCTTTCCCGCCAATTCTTAAAAAAAACTGTGTTTGTTTCGGTGGCTGGCTATTCAGCCATTATTTTTTATTTTTATCATAGAAAAAATGGTAAATATTTTGCCCAAATCTATGTTATTTTAAAGAAATAGTTGAAAGTTAATTATAAAAAAAGACTTTAAAAAAAATTCTTCCATTAATAAGTACTTAACTTGTTATTTCAATTTTACATCGCGCTGTAATTGAGTGGAATAGGAATGTAATTGAGTGGATAGGAAGTTGGAACATGGTTCAATAGAAATGTGAAAATAGAACTAGTTTTTTTATAGTTTATAGAAAGCGGTTCTCCCTAGGGCTGAAAAGTATTACTTTCGGGCAACTTCAGACCTATTTTCCGAGTATGATTGAGTAATGAAAAATATTCTTCATTTGTTTTATCTGTTTTATAAAAGGCTTTGGAGAAGGGACTAACTGAGGTATCGATGTAAGAGCCTGAAGTACCGAAGCTTGAAGCATGATATTCGATGCACGGGTTCTTTGGCTTATGTAGGCGCCGAATAAGGAAGGATTTTTTAAAAGCCACGTGAAGCTGAGAAATCCCCATCCAAAAAATAGGAAACCTACAGAGCTTAGCTTTACTAAAGCGCTAATTTAGATCTCGGGCACAGTCTAGTGAACAATTAATATAGTAATTGTATGTAGTTAACTAGTATTGTGCCCGCGGACCACGTTGCGCCATAATAATAGTTGCGCCTCCGTCTTACCTATTTCTGCCGCAAAGCAGCAGTCTATTGCTGTGTTCCAGTTTGAAGGGTAACATGTGGCAGTGAAATTATTCAGTGTTGTT
Organism: Schoenobius gigantellus; assembly: GCA_963935595.1. Classification (NCBI taxonomy): domain Eukaryota; kingdom Metazoa; phylum Arthropoda; class Insecta; order Lepidoptera; family Crambidae; genus Schoenobius; species Schoenobius gigantellus. Next base: position 30,814,559 of record OZ012552.1, read on the forward strand.
ACATTACATCTTATGTCACAAGTTTTTTTTTATTGCAGAAAGTTGGCAAACAAGATGTGAGATTCGCAGCAAAACTGCAGCCCCCACAAGAACCACAGTGTACGTTGCCAACTTGTGACACAAGATGTAGAGTCACAGTACCCAGTAATTTCACTGTCATATCTTACCCTTCAAACCGGAACACAGCAATGCAAGCACTGCTGCTTTGCGGCAGAAATAGGTAAGACGGAGGTACCTAAGCAGACGACCCTAGTACAGAGTCTCCCTCCAGTAGGTAGTTGGCAACTATTACACTGTGGTTCTTGTGGGGGCTGCAGATTTGCTGCGAATCTCACAAGAACCACATCACTATGGTGACTACCATTGATCATCAGGTGGGTTATTGTCTAAGAAAAAATCTATCACGATCGCCTTCAATTTGACAACCATTGCGCTGTAAACACAAGACTCTTTGCCGACATCCTTTTAAAAAGGAGCGATGGATGGACGGCGACTGTCGAATTATAAGCGATAGCGATAGATTTTTTCTTAGACAATAACCCCCCAGGTTTTGCTGTTTGCCAACTTTGTCGCATAACAAAAATCTTAAACCAAAAACATTTGCTTTATTCCACCACTTCGTCTTTGTCGTCGTGTTTTTTTTTTTAGTTCAAACTAATCCAAATGAAACACAAAGACACATTGAACGGTAAAGAAAGTAATAGTAAAGAAAGTAAGTTCAAGATACGGAGCTACGCGTATATGCGGCACGCGGAAAATGCCCAAATGCCATCTCTGTATTACCTACTGTTACAAGCTTTTCTCGTACGAGTATTTACTTGCACCTGTCCGGTGTCTGTAATGAAATCTTGCAAGTTAAATTTGACCCACTTCCCGGTCTCCGATTGAGCTGAAATTTTGCATACATATGTATATCGGGTGACAATCCAATAATAAAAGCTTGTTTTTTTTATTCTATTATTAATTACAAACTTTTATTTACTTTCACCTGTCCGGTGTCTGTAATGAAATCTTGCAAGTTAAATTTGACCCACTTCCCGGTCTACGATTGAGCTAAAATTTTGCATGCATATGTATATCGCATAACAATGCAATATTATGATGATATAAAAGCTTGTAGGTATTTCGAAAAGTTTTTTAAAATAATTTACATGTTTTTATGTTTCGCCTTAAAAGTTGAAAAAAACTGTAAATCTACTTTCTCACGGAAACTACTTACTTTTCCGGGATAAAAAATACCCTATATATTAATCCATGTCGTAATCCGTCTACCTACAAAATTTCGTCCAAATCCATTCAGTAGTTTTTGCGTAAAAGAGTAACAAACATTCATACATCCATACTTAAAAACTTTCGCATTTATAATATTATAGTAAGTATCGCATTTATTATATTATAGTATTATAGTATAGTAAGTATGGTTCCGCTAATGTGGTTACTCTTGCATATGCGCAACTCTCACACTTCACTACATATACCTAACGGTATATTAAAACGCATCATGTAGGAAAGAAACCGCAGTACCTAAATATAAGTTTAAATGATTATGCGAAATCCTCCATCGTTATTAAATTTAATATTATTCGTATAATCGTAATTAAAAATAATGCGTCCCTTTAAAATGGCTTCCACGATGACGTATTGCCTCATTAGGCGGGCTGACGGGAATATTTCCACGCTTTTTTTCAGCGGGACTTAACTAATGATGCACGATGGATCAAATTTTGTTTGTCAGCGAACAGGGTAAGCAGCTTGGCGTTTATTTGGCGCCATTATAAAATAACAATTATTTTAATGGTTTGTTTAAGAGCTTTTAAAGTAGAAACACGATTTAGCGATTGATTTAATTGCTGGCGTACATCCATCCATCTCGTTTGGCAAACCAAACCTAATGGATTTCTAGGTTAGAGTGGCATCACCACGGGAGTGTCCCGCTCCATGAATAGAGTCACCAGGCGGCTATAGCCGGTGCGGGGGGTCGCAATATAGGTATTTAGTTTAGTTACATGTTATATGTACACTAGCTATGCCGCGGACCACAATATAGCTCAACGCAATAATAAATATTGAGATCAATATAATCAAGATAAAATTATCCTATCTTTTAAATTGAACAAAAGTGCACAGTAAGCCAAATTACATCAAAATCGGTTGAGCACATAGTTTTCAGTTTATCCCGGACAAACATTGTGACACGAAACTTTTATATATGTACACGTATTAAGAAGACATGTTTTTAAATTATTATCCTACTTATTCTTTTGTTTTTCTCAATGGTCACGGTGTGAAAAGTTGTATATTTCACACAAGAGCAATATTTTATGGCTCCTGCCTTGAAATCACTAAATGTGCACAAAAGTCTACATTAGAATAACTCGATATTCAGTTCTAGACTTGTTCGGTGCTACTGCAAACTAACAGCTCAGCAATTTATATTTACACAATTTTCACATTGTAAGTACTCAACTCACAACCAATAACCATTTAACAAATTAAACTTAATTTATGTTATAAAAAGTGAGTCCGAACCATACCACCTATAGAACCTCTTTTTACAACACTACTTCGCTAGTTCATGATTTAAAGTCAGCACTCGCAATAAAATAATGACTTCGCTCTCTTCTCAATTGACCCTTGAAAATGTCAAAATAAATGAATGATATTGACTCTACACTCGCTCTGAACGTTGACATTGCAGGCGAGCTAGGCACAAACCATTTAAAATAAATTAATTGATTGTAGTTAAATTAATCAATGCAAAATTAAATTAACACAGCTGTCTCCTCTCCGGCCATTTGCAGTCGACACTATGACAATAAAACTAGTCAAACAGTTTGTAAGCTGTCGACAAACTAGGGAAAAGTTTTAAATAAGTCCTAAGGGAGGCTCAGAACTTTGAGCATAACTAGAGATAGGGCTGACTTCAGGAAAACTTATAGCTGCCGCGCGGCTTATGAATCCCTTCTAACTATTATACCCAGGAGTATTTTGCCCTTCTCCAATTTTAACCGACATATTTATTATTATATTAGGCACCTACGAGTACTTTGCAAATATTTGCTTTGTTGTGTTCGCAATATCAAATTGTTAGACCAAAAGTCTGAAATTACTGTAGAAAATATGGGTTCAGAGTAGGGATTAGGCTATAGAGCGGTAGCGCACAATATTATGAGGCGATCTGGTGACTTGGGTCACCTAGATCCCAGATCACCCCACGATTGGACGTTTGGACGATTGGACGAAACACCCCGGAAGTTATGCGGGAGAGTCCTACATAACCGCAAGAGATAGCTCCAATCTTTTGGCTGGTTTTTAAATCTTTTCTTATAGGTTAAACAAAAAGGGCACAATATTAATTGCTCCAATGAGCAGCTCCAATGGCGCTGTGGCCTCGGCACTGGACTGTGCCCTGAGTAGAATCGGGAGGCCTGCGATCGATCCTGCCATGTACCAATGTGTTTTTCGTTTCACGAATTTCATATGTACATTTATCTGACGCTCCTACGGTGATGGAAAACATCGTGAGGAAACCTGCATACACCTGCGAAGTAATTCAAAGGTGTACTCGTATATGAAGTCACCAATCCGCACTGGGTCAGCTTGGTTTGACTATGGCCTAATCACCCTAACTAGTTAGGGTTGTAATGATGAGCAGCTCTACTCAAAAAGGAAGTGTAATACCAGACAGAACACTCAGAAGGGGATGCTGGTTAGTACTATTGTGTGTGATATAAAACGACAGATGGGATACGCTATGTTAGGCAGGGGAGGGACCTACTAATACGCGGAACTGTGGGCCTAGACAAAAGCCACACACTTTTTTCCGCAGTGGTCCCGATGAAAAAATGTATGAGGAGATGGAGATTAAAAGGTTGGGAGCCACTGCATTAGACCCAAAAACCTCGGATTGGTTATATAATACTAAAAACAAAATTGTTCTTTTTACTTCTATTACAAAATTGTAGTAAAAAGAACATTTTTCTTTACCTTACTTGTTAAAAATTTGAATTAAGGTACTATCACCAAGGTAAATTTGAATCAAACTGTATCGATTTGGTTGGTTAAACGTTCCCAGCCCAAGAGGCCGGACGTGCCGGGACTATGACATACGAGCTTCCTTCCGAAGGAAACGTCAGTGAAATGTACTTGCTCCAGCAACTGCGTCCCGAAATATCGGAGACGGGAAGCGGACATTGTTGTTGACAGTTCGGTTGATAGTTGATACTGCCACGAACGAACTATGCTTGGGCTTCAAGACGCGTTACAATCATGTCTAGTGTTGCGAAAATGTATAATGTGAACTGACACTTATCTTGTAGTGGAGGTTGAGTTGAGCTCAAACTATTTGCTCTGCGGTCAGCTTCTAATTGACGACTCTGTAACAATACAGGGAGATAATATCCCTTGCTGGTTCTCTTGCTGGTTCTTTCCAGTACAAGGTATCCCGCCCGTAGACTTGTGAACCATTGCCTTAGATTCCTTAACATGCAAAAGTCATTATGTAATAATTTCAATTAGTAATATTGAATTTGAATCCCTACTACATTACTGGGTGCTGTGACTTTTGACACCTTACGTCACAAGTTGGCAACGTACTTACATTGGCATTTTTGTGGGGGCTGTAGATTCGCAAGTCTTGCAGGACCCACGAGTACCATAGGCGACTGTAGCCACTTACTTGTAGGTGGGCAACAAGGTGCCTAAATCTGAACGCACTTCTGTCAGCGGTTCTCTATTTTGTCTCATTTTTTTTATCTATAATCTAACATGACACGTTAGACATAATCATCATATGATAAGCACCCCTAACTTAATTTCTCATAATATCACTTGCCCGAAAACCGAAATCTCTAAATATAATATGAGCCAATTTTTTTGCTATAAATATCACAATCTATAATATTTAAAATTCCTAAAAATCTTTTCTATAATATTCATAAGTCCTAACGTAATATCGCATAATATAACGTGCCCTAAAATCGAAATACCACAAATATAAAGTTCTGTCATTATATGTATTACCAAATCCATGCACACGTTTAAAAACAGTCACTTGATGTAATGCAAGCAAGCATGCAGCATGCAAGCAAGCATGCAGCATGCAAGCAACCAGCATGCAGCATGCATGGCTTCTGTCACGGCTCACACGCGACCTTATCGTTGCAGATGGTTTTCGCCCACCACCGCAGCCTCAGCCGCGGCGGCGGTCATTTAAACCACCTGCTCCTCAGCTCGCGGGCCGCCTCGCCCCTCCGCGCCTACGTGGGTTTAAATACCACTCTAGGGGTAGAGCAGACAAGACTACGTGGTGTCGGTTTTACAGCGATATATTTCTGTCACTGACTTTGAAATCGTAACGGTTATTGAGGTTCATAAGACAACATTTTAATTCAATTTGTTATTATTGATACTAAGTCTAAGCTTTATGATATTGATAAATCAACTTTTAAACATGTTTTAGGACTAACAAAATTATTATAAACCATCATTCGGACTAACAATATTATGCTATATAACACTTAGGATATGTGACTTTATAGCAAGTAAAATTAGGATATCTTATTATTATAGCATCCGATATTATGACACAAAAGCATTAGATCTAAAGGCGATTAGGTAATATACAATTTCGTATACCCGAACATTATGGAAAGTGATGATTATAGCAAGCGTTTTCGGGATTATGATTTTCGGACGATCGATATTCGGAGAAGAAAGGGACTACCTCTGTCAGCACCGTACGCGCCAAATATACACAAATAATTTCATAAAAATCGATCAAGCCGTTTCGGAGGAGTTTGATAACAAACATTGTGACGCTAGATTTTTATATATTAGAAGATTTCTAAGGGCATTGATACGAGATAATATATCAGCCCCAACATAGACACTTACAGGCGTCAAAAACAAACACCAAATTCTAATTATAAGCTTATTATTTCCTGCACACGTCGCAAGCTTTAGAATCAAGATGTCTTCATTCATATGCAAGTAGAAATAGAAGGAAAGTGTAGTGAAATCGTTTCCCTAATTTACCCCTCGTTACGCAACTTCACTTCACTTCACTTGGAGGGCAATTCGGGATCAGGTGGCCCTATTAACCGAAAAGCCGAGCTGTTAAAAGCATTTTCATCACATAAATGTTTCCTTACTCTTTAAAGCTTTATGATATTGAAAATTGATGAGGCACACCACTTTCCATACGACTCTTGATTGATGAGTCACTCAAGACGGTTCGGTAACTCAGCATCGATCTCTATCCCTATCTTGTTGAATGTCATTGCGACTGCAATCTTGCTGTTATAAGTATAAGGCTATCTATATGACGTTTACAATAATTATAAAATAAAATTCCAATTTGAAAGCACTATTGTCCTAGATATTGAACTGGAAAATAAGAGTGTAGCTTAACTTGTCATTATTATTTTAAGATGTAATCCGGTATCATCATCATAATTTCAACCAATACAAGCCCACTACTAGACGTAGGCCTTTTCATGTTATCCTATGTTATTGCGTCCTTCTCATGTTATGTATGGTTAAGACCCACCCTACCCCCAACCAACCAACGGTATGGTAAGTTCGGAGTTATCTTTCCGCTTGAGGGCGGGCCTGGTAACACAGGCTGTATAGTCTTTAATGGGCACCAGCTTCTCACAATATAGGATACATAGATAGTTGTACATTATTCATAATTAGTAATTAAGTATCTCCGAACCGATCGGCTCTGTGTTACCCGCATCACGGTAATATCATCCAGCGGCTTGCCGCGGCTTTCTTCACCACGGACCTAACTTTGCTAATCTCACCGTTTCAATAAATCTGCTTTAACCACTTGTATACGCTTTTCGTAATCCAATTTATTCGTACTGCAATTTCTTGATAAGTCATTATTGACGAATAATTTAGTTAAATATCGGTTAACCAACAAAAACTGTTTCAAAAATCTATGCTATTGAAGCGTTATTGACACGCCGTATAAAAGCGTTAACGCTAGCAGAACAAGGCCTAGAAGATCGTAGTTCCACTTAATTGGGGGCTCAGCAACGCTGCGTCTCCTAAGTCTGAATCACGAACACAAATCAGAAATCTAGGTTTCTCCCTACAACAGAAACAGAAAACACTCCCGTAGAATCTATTTGGAAGTACCCATTTGACTTATAATAATGGCATGTCCTTTGTCAACAGGCGCGGAACAAGCCAGCAGACGGAGGCGGCCACGTCAACCAGAAGAATATAGCTGGCCAGAAAGCAACGCCTGCTTGTCAGAAAGGTAGCCGCTTACAATAATATTCGTTTTTTTCAGCGAGCCTTTCGTCGCAGAGCGTCAGAGGCGCTGTGGACTCGGCACTTGCCTTCAAATCGAGAGGTCCGAGGTTCCAGACTGCCATGTAGAGTGTCAATGTGTTTTTCGTTTTTGAATTTCAAAATGTACATTTGGTCTGACGCTCCTACGGTGAAGCGTGAGGCAACACGCATACCTGCATACATCTGCGAGGAAATACAAAGGCGTATGTGAAGTCCACCATTCTGCACCGGGCCAACATGGTTGACTAAGGCCTAAAAACCCTAACTTAGGGTAGGCTCGAGCCACTCGGTGGCGACGTATAGGAGCTATTGTAATTAAATACAAGAGGTAATAACACTAAATAACACAAAAGAAATAAAATATTGTGGTTCACAAATGTGTATCACATTTTTAAAATAGCGGCTTGTTGTCGTTGTGATTATGTGTTGCCTTACACTTACACTTACGAGTATACTCGTACTTAATCTATACTAATATTATAAAGAGGACATATTTGATTGTTTGTTTCTTTGTATTGAATAGACTTCGAAATTACTGAACCGATTTTGATGAAAGTTGGTATAGTAATAGTTCGAGACCAGGGGAAGGACATAGGGTAATTTTTCTACGACAAAAAAAAACGGGAAAAAACTCCCAAGGGAAAACAAAAACAACGCGGATGAAGTCACGAGCGGAGAGCTAGTGATATAGAGTCTAGCAGAGGGTGCAAGCAATATTTTATTTATATAAATGTGTTCCGAATAGAATCTGACGGGGATCAATCATACCCATGAGTTCGCAATGCACTCCACCGACCAATGGATAAGGCTCTCATACTTCATACGAAAGTGTAATAGGCGGGGTGGCAGGGGGCCCAACATTTTATGAGAAGCCATTTTCCTCTGCCACCTATCAGTTGACATTTCGTAGCTGGTTTGAATAACCAACTCATGGAAGGCAGTCCGTTTATTGTCCGCACCGTTACAGGTGCGGTTACCAAAGGGGGCCCAAAGACTCCTGTAAAGCCGTCGGCACAGAAGGGGGCGGCCAAGACTGCGCCCCCCAAGCAGGCGGCGGCGGCCGCGGTCAAGACCCCGCAGGGGAAGAAGAAGAAGGGCCACAAGCACCAGCAGTATGAACTCATCGTCACCATCAACTTGGTAAGGACTTAACAATCGCAGTTACTGTTTTATATTATAAAAAAGCTTAGGTTGCAAACAAGCGTACAGTTAACTGATAGATATGTATAGAACAAGGCTGTTCAATTTTGTTACCGAGTTAAGTGCTATGAAGACATATGACTGTCATTTTAATGTTACATCGCTATAGTCAGCGCACTCCCAATAACTCCCATGTGTCATAAGCAGAGACTCGCCTTGGTAACAAAAAATTACCATGACAAAAAGTCAAAAAAGATACTGTTAATAATCAACTTTATATTATTTCCGTTTTTTTATGCTTTTATTTCTCTTTTACAAATTAAATTTAAGCATGTGACAAGATAGAAAGAGGTAGGTTGAAATCAAATTGACACTATTTGCTGCACTAATATAACATTAGTGGCAAAACACATAGCTTTCGCACTTAGTATAGAAAAATCGTCATGCTTTTCGAAAATCCGATATTTTTAATCAACTTTTAATATGTGTGCAATCACAAACAGCAAAAAAATACAGGGATGAAGTCCATTGTGCTGTCAAGCATGTTTATTGATAACGGAATATGAACGGAGAGAGCAAAAGTAATTCAAGCGCCGCCGTCGTCGATACCGTGGAAATTAAATATCGGTGGCGTTCTGGAGGAATCAGAAAGAGATATTACAAAGTCAAATATAGATAATATTTTGATAAAAAAAATTGGAAAATATATATTCCTTTCAAACGAGAACGGTCCAGTGAGAAATTCAGGGATCTTATGGAAATTTACATATTATTATGAAATGAAAGCATTAGGCGATGCAAAGCTGAGGAGCCTGTGTATATTGTTCAATCTACTTTAGGTATCTTAGATTTAGTTGCTTTAATAATATATTTTAGAATTTTAGCACAAAAATACATGCCTCACGAATTTGATACTAGTTTTTGATAGGAAATAATATTATTTTCATTGAATTAAATTATGTAATTGCCGTTTTGTATGAAGATTTTTAAGAACATTGCTTATTTCATACTAACATTTTTCTTAGTTATTTAATAACAAATAAAGCAAACTTTATAAAACTTTGAGAGACTGGACTGTAAACTAAGTAATAACATAATTTTGAAGACAAGAAAATTAGTTTTCACAAAGTTATCGTCAATAATGTACCTACAACATTCTGACGAAAAAAAATAGGGGGTAATTTTGAAGATTCTTTTTAATATATTATTAAACTAATTTTGAGATTAAATTGTAACCAAAACGTGCACTCTAGGGTCAAAAAGTAATAACAAAAATTATTTTTTTATAGCTCTTAAATTAGAAAAGTTTTGAAGTTATGTAAGCAAACGAAAAAAAACGGCAATTTCATACTTTAACCTCTATTAAGTATAATATAATATATTGGAGAACGACGGCAAAATTACAAATTGTAGAATGTACGAAATGAAACCCTTTGTCGTGTGGCCATGTTCCAAACATTGCCGACTTTGTGACTATTTTGCGTCGGAGGGTTAGGCGCCGGGTCATTCCAGCCATTCTAGCTCCTTCAGGAAGTTTCCCAGCTTACGAAAATCTCCAAGAACGTACTAGAGGTTACTTAATACCCAGTACGCTGCGTCTCCTTTGCCTTCCTGGACATAAGCGTATCCTCAACTTCCGTGCATACTCCGCACAGGGGGTTGGCAGGTCTAAGCTAAACAGATGCATCTTAAAAATGCTGTGGTCCGTCAACACCCCGGTAATTAGGCGAGGATAAGATCAGTTCAGCTGTATAAGGGCTATGGACAGCTGAGGGTCGACTCGATATTCGTAAGGCTCGTAAAAGAAAATTGGGAAATTGAAAAAAAATATTTTTAATTTTCGCGACTCAATATCATCACTACATACAATTCGACCAAGGCAGAATGTACTTTGGTACCTACTGCTCTGTAGATAATGAAACTTATAACTTCTCCTCTTAGAGAACACTCCTCTAAAGGGGGTGGAATATGCAAAGTAAAATCATCATTTTTGTACAGCCAGTTCTTTAGTCCTTGCGGGCGAGGCTGGCCAAGCAGGCTGCCCACCTGATGGCAAGTCGCCCACACAGCACAGGTGGTTCCTGTAAGACTTGCAAATCTACAATCCCCACAAGGGCGCCAATGTGCGTCGCTAACTTGTGACATGTCAAGTCACAGTACCCAGTAATTTCACTGCCCGTCTAACCCTTCAAACCGGAACACAGCATGCAAGCACCGCTGCTAGGCGGCAGAAATAGGTAAGGTAGAGATACCCACACGGACGATATTGCATTGTTGCGTTTTCTATTTTCTTTATTAATATTTGATTTCAACACCTTTAGAAGATACAATGTGCAAAATAATGTATTAATCCATATTAGACACTAATTTTGATGTAATTAATGAATAAATAAATAAATACACAATATATGACAAATCTAATAATAATTTTGGTTCTACGAATAACTGTCTAATCTTATTTTTAGTTTACGTAAGTACCTATAAACATAAACTATATAATAATGTATAAACATAAACTAAACGAATCATGGCCATTAACGAAAATACGTGGGTGTAATTACATCTGTACACGTGATTCGTGAAATCGTAAAATAAACTTATTATTTACAATAATAGCAAAGTTTGACATGCACGCAAGAATTTTCATTATGTGAGCGCACGCGATTAACACTCTAAAATTGTTTGGGTGCGTTAGTTGTTGAAAATAATAGGAAATTATTAAACAAAATATTATGTGGTAATTATTATGATGATAAATCAATTGAAGTGTGAAATTGTTTATATTTTTATATAGTTTATAAGATTTTAAATTCCTAACGCTAAAATAACTAAAAACTTTCATGTACACTTCTGGACACATCAATTGGCCCACCTTGCATTTTCAGTTTCGTTTAGTCCTAGCAAAAATTTTATATTAGGTCGAGCAAAAAGTTTTTATGCAGTTTTGAACCTGGCACATTCATAATTATATTCAATAGTCTTTTTTTGAATTTCGAACACAGAATTTAAAGAAACAAAAGACAATTTGGAGCCTGTTCGTTGATATCAAACAATCGAATACTAAGAAAACCTGATTTTATTGGTTTACTTGGATTTAATTCTTGAAAGTGTGATTTTTCTCTTTGGTTTTGCAACAAACATTACTTATTCTTAACATTAAGGTGAGGTTCTATCAATAATCTATGGATACTTCGCCTGAAGTTGCAGCCCAAGCTGTGGCACTTATCCAAGCCGGACACAGCCAAAGAAATGTGAGTGCTCATCTTAATTTAAGTCGATCTGCGGTCCGAAATGTTTATCGGAGGTACCTAGAGACTGGCGGCTTTGTTCGTCGCCAAGGACGGCCACGATCTCGGGTCACAACTGAAAGGCAGGATCGATTCATCGTGACGACCAGCTTGAGAAATCGTCACCTTACCTCCATTGAGATACAAAACCAACTTCGCGACTTCCAAGGAGTATCTGTGAGCGCTCGAACTGTTCGGAGAAGGTTAAAAGAACGCGATATGGTACCACACAAGCCAGCTAATGGCCCCAAACTAACGCGAGCCCACCGAACAGCGCGTCTTCATTTCTCGCGCACTCATTTAAATTGGACTCAGCAGCATTGGAGCTGTGTACTCTTTTCTGATGAGTGTAAAATTGCGTTACATGGCAATGATGGAAGGAAGAAGGTCTACCGACGTAAGGGAGAGCGTTTTGCACAATGCTGCTTTGAAGAGAGGGTTGCTTATGGCGGTGGCTCATGGACTGTCTGGGGCGGTATATCCGCGAGCGGCAAAACTCAACTTGAGGTTGTTACGGGACCACGGCTGCCAACATTAAATGCTGAAAGGTACATTCGTGAGTGCTTAGAACCTCACGTGATGCCATACGTGGACCATGTGGGCCCAAATTTCCTTTTTATGCATGATAATGCAAGAGCCCATACGGCCGGCATCGTCAGAGAATATCTTCGGGATGTGAACATCATAGTTATGGACTGGCCAGCCAGAAGCCCAGACATGAACCCGATTGAGCACATGTGGGACGAGCTAAAAAGACGTGTTAGGGCTCGTCAGCCAGTTGCCCAGACGATGCAGGAGTTGAAAACTGCCATAGAAGAGGAATGGGAGATCATCCCTCAACATTTCATAGAGCGGTTAATAAACTCTATGCCTAATCGTATGACAGCTGTCGTAGATGCCAATGGAGGCAACACTCGTTATTAAATTAAACCTTTATTTGATAAAACATGTTTTTTATTCAAAAATCAACTGCCTTCATCAAGGCGCATACCCGACTTGTTAGGCGTAGCTCCATGTCGTGTGGTATTCTGAATTCAAATTTAAAACAATACGATCGAAAAAGATAGTAATATGTATCAGGTTTAAAACTGCATCAATAGTTTTTGTTCAATCTAGCAATCATATTTAGGTAGGGGCCATCGAAACCTAAACTCTAAGGTGGGCCAATAGATGTGTCCAGAAGTGTATAAAAAAATCAATTGTCGACTGAATCTGATCATGGCTAGGGGGCAGATCAGAATAAAGTTTGTACGAAAGAAAATTAATAATTTGGGTTATAGTATTATAATAAAAATAAATTTTCATATAAAAAGTGAATATGAGATATAACATATTCAACGTGACATTGGTTATTTTTCGGCTACATCTACACTTACCATCAGCCCCCTAACCATGATCGCCCAAAACATTATCAAATCCGCTCTGAGAGCGGGATGGCGCTATACGCAGCAAGAGCGGTGTCTCTGTTTCAATATTGTTTTAACCTTGCTATAAGCCATCATGGTAGTGAGTGGTGAGATGAAGGCCAAGAGCTTCCCTGTCGTATGTAAAAAAACAATAGTGTAACAGAACGCATACAAAAAAGTTTTCCATTCATAGCATTGGCGCACTGGATTGTTTGAAACAAATTGAATGAACTTTTTGATTTTTGCAAGAAAACATGTAAAACAATACTATCTATACGAATAAATAAAATTTAAGTGTCTGTTTGTAATATCAAAATAACAAGTTTTTACTAAATGGGAATATACGAGGTATTTATATATATCGGGTACCAATAACAAAAACACAATTTATTTTTTTTATGTCTGTCTCTGTGTTCCCGCTAATCTCCGGAACGGCTGGGCCGATTTTGACGGGACTTTCACTAATAGATAGTTAAATAAATAAGGTATAACATAGGCTACTTTTTATCAACCTTAACAAATAATTTTTTTTTCACGCGCAAACAAGTTATTATTTCACGCGGACGAAGTCGCGGGCACAGCTAGTCCTTATTATTTTTTTATACTTTTATTGTCATTTTCGTGTTAATTCCACGACCTACTGATATGCGAACTATCATCACATTATAATCTAGATGTAATTACCTATACATCTAATCAAATTTTGTTTTTGTTCGCTGTGGGTAAATGTTTCATATAGTAAAATGCCCAATGTCCTTTGAACTTTGAATTTTTATTTTGCTTCAGATGTTTGAGGTTCAGGACGTTTTCTTTTTGTTGACATAGAGATAAGGGAAATGATTTAATTTTACACCAGTGTGAAACCGGGGAGTGTTTTTAAAATGTCATAATTTAAATTTGTAATCGCAAAATCTTCAAATATTTCAGTTCAAAGTAAGACATCGCCAAATTCTCGTTTCAAAATCTTTCTTTCACTTTCCATAATATTAGGTTCTTACATATTAAATTATTGGGTGTCTATCAGAATACAGATTTTTTTGATATCGATTTTCATTTTACCGAAAACTATTCCACGATTTTTAATATATATTTTTTTCAATTCATCGAATTCTCAATCATCGTTGTTTCATATCATCGAAAAACGTTTCGTTAAAAAATCTTTTAAAGTTCTTTTGATTACCAGAAAAACGGTATATCGAACTTACATTTCGTAAAAGTATTAAGTTATCGATGAAACTATTCGTAAAAACATGTTACAATATGTATGCATAAAGTCGAGAATACACATAAAGTCGTTTCTGGCGCTTCACCGGCCGCTGCCGCGGCACGCTCGCTTCGCTCGCTCGACTCGCGCGCTTGGTTCATGTTCAAACCTACGCTCGTCTCTTCGCTCCTCGCTACCTATTTTTAACCCGCCTACAGCTTCTACCTCCTCAGCTCGCGTGCCGCCTCGCCCCTCCGCGCCTACGCGCTTTTATATTGCACTCTAGGGGTAGGGCAGATAAGACTACGTGGAGTCGGGGTAAACTGAGTCATTTTAAATACCTTTTTTTACTCTAAAAAGACATCATGAAAGCGTATTTTAGATGTACATTGATTTTTTGAAGTAAAAATTGATGTTTCCATTATTTTGCAAACTGAAACTTACGATGAAACAAAAATATGGGTAACAAAACTTCGATGTAACATTATTTCGATAAAATGTATAAAACATGAAAAGAAATAACGATGAACTGTGTTTGTAGATAATAAATATTCGAGGAAACGAAAATGCGATGTAACCTAATTCTAGGGTTTGTTAAATATTGAAAAAAAAAGTTCCGCGATTCGTTTTATGGGTAAATGAAAATCGTTGAAAGGAATTGCGATAAAATGATGGATTCCCATAATTATTAGCCTAGCGTTTTATATGAAAAAGGAAAACGAAAAAAAAAAATAACCTTTTTCTGGCTCAATTTTCGCCCGGGACAGGATTTAATCGATTCTCCTAGGTTCAACCAGGGTAATGAACATTTCCAAGTGTTGCACAGGATCAAATTTTCATCACAACTAAGTAACGACACGGTTCAAAATTTTCTTGTTATTGTGACGGTTGGGTAAGTAATGCAGCACTCGATGCGTGGTTGTTGTTGGAGTGCTTCACTTACTCGTAATTCCTACGGTAACCGTAATTTTTCACTTTTTCAATTTTCTTCAATCGAATTAGAATTCTTTTGTCACTTACAATCACCTTTAATTCTTCATTACAACTAGGGTCTCCAGCCGTCCACAGGTTCTGTAGGTCAAATTTTCCAGAACAAAAACGTTGGAACCCAAACAGTGATTTGTTTTACAGTAGCTTCTTCACGCACATTATAAAAGTACGTTCAGATGACTAGCGTGACAAGTACGGTCAACAACACGTCAAGCTTTACATTTGCCTTGCGTGTTGCTGTGTGTACAGTAAGCTCCTTATCAAGCTATACTGTTTGACCTTTGGACCGTTCTTATGTTGCTCGTAATAGCGGCGGTTTTTGTAGCGTAAATTTATAGCTTGAATGGGAGCTTACTGTACATGCATTTTGTTCGACTTAACGCGCGTTAGCATGTGAACGACTCAAACAAAATGCATGTACTTGTCAACGCGCCTTAAACGCCTGTCATCTGAACGTACTCTAAATCATTCGAGCTGCAGCTTCTGCCAGCACTGGTCCAGCGGTAGAACTCAAATTCGCAAATAAAGCAATGCTATAAGTTTTACATTCTGTAATGCTGGGGCTCCACCTGCGTAAATGTCGTAATATGCCTTATTGAAAGCGTAACAACGGCTAAATGTATCTGCTGAATTTGATACAAAAGCTATTAATGTCTAACGCCACTAACAATGCCGCACAGAAATTAACGCGTTACGCTGTTCGCCACATCTGTGTAGTAGATGGAGCCGTAGCATAAACAGAATGATGTCAAAGAAAAATAAAAAAGGCGGAAACAATTGAATTGCCTGATTCTGGACAGAAATACACGAGCCTAAATCTGGAATAAATTTGAATTTGGAATTCCGAACCAGAGATTTGAATCCAAATTGGCCAGCTCGATCAAATACTTATTAAGTATGAAATCCTCGTTTTTCAGTCTTTTGTTAAAAACTAAAAAACGAGCCTTGCAGTAGTCACAAATGATGTGTAACAACAGATATATTCACCACTACCTGACGGCCTACTCTATCCACCGCGCGCTCATTAGTCAAATGAAATAACCCGCGCTTTCGCGGCTTCCTGTTATACACTTCCGTCCCATTTCACGAAATCACTCCCACAGATTCATAGAGATTGTATGAAAGCGAGAGGAAATAATGTTATACATCAATATTCCTAAGCAATGCATGAGAATGAAAAGGGCCAGTTGTGACGAAATCTTCAAAATAATTAAACAATTAAATGTGAATAAGAGCCCTGGATACGACAAAGTACTAAGAGTCTCAGATCTTCAATTCATAAATAAAAAAAATACCCCAGTTATTACACATTTAATAAACTCCTGCATCGCAAAGTCCCAATACCTGGATAAACTGAAAATAGGACTAATCACAATACTGTCTGCTATAGACAAAATCATTGAGAGATACTTTGGTAATGAAATTAATAAATATCTATGTGCAAACAACGTCATAAATAACAATCAATTTGGATTCCAAAAAAATCGAAATACTTCTCAACTTTTGTCACAATTTACAGATGAGGTCAACAGGTACATGAATGAGAAAAAACACGTGCTTGCTGTTTTCATTGACTTTAGCAAAGCGTTTGATGTTTTAAAATATGATGCGTTATATAATAAACTAAGTCAGGCTGTGATACAGGAACCTCTGCTGGAGTGGTTCAAAAATTATCATACGAACCGGTTTACGTCAGTAAAAATCTCCGAGGAGCTCAGTGACGTATCTGACCACCGAAGGAACGGCCCAAGGATCCATTGCTGGACATATAGAGTATCTACTGTACGCCAATAACATGTGTAATATCTTCTAGCAGGGCTCCGTGTATCAATTTGCTGATGACACTTGTCTCTTAGTAGCACATAAAAACATAGAAGAGGCTCAATCCATAAAACAGAATAATTTTGATCTGCTGTGTAAACGGTTACATGATGTTGGGCTACATATCAACCCAAAAAACCAAACTACTTACATACATACCCCCCACCTAAAAACGGCAAACAACCCGGAGGCGATTGCTTATGAGCACCATTGTCAACACGGCTATAATATTAAGTGCAACTGTGGAAAGCTTGAACTGGTCCAAGAACATAAGTATCTAGGTCTCATTATTGACTGAAAATTCAACTGGGTCCCACATATAAATGATATTTGTAATAAATTAAGAGCGATCACTTCGAGATTTTCAATTTTAAAATATTAATTACCATATAATACATTGCGTATGTTGTACCTGTCTCTGGCTGATAGCATAATAAATTATTGTATAACTAGTTATGGCAGAACACAACACATATAAACAATATATATATATATATATATATATATATATATATATATAAACTTCAAATTAGCTTACTGAAATTAATAGTAGGTCTACCATCAAAACTTCAAAATCAATTTAAAAACGACGGCATCGGCTTGTTTAAATATTGTAAAATAATAAATGTGTTTAATCGTTTCAAATTAGAATTCGTATCTGAAAATCTACACAAAATTCAATTATTATTAAAAAAACGCGCGGTGCTAAAATGCGGCAATTAACTTATATGCCCACATACAATGTACCTATGTACAGTAATGTACACGGGAAAAGAATGTGGCAATATGTACTGCCATCTACGTAGAATGATTTTTCAGAAGAAACATTGTTAACATTAAAAGATTCAAAATTAAATAGAAAATCATGTAAAGCAAACCTTAAAAAGTTCTTTATGTAAACTATTTTTATCAGTGACTCAATTTACCGCAGATCACCCGTCCCGGTCGGTAATTTAATGTATAAAATGTACATAATGCATGTAAATTTATAATAAATAAAGAAATGTAAAAAAAATAAGTAAAGTCATATAAATCATAATCTGACTTCAAAAGATGGCGACGGCGCGATTGCATAATCATTGCGATCAAAAACAGCTCAAAGTACAATGTCATTTGGGTAATGAACAATGTAACAGATTGATACCGCGGCTCCCTCACGCCGACTTTACTAATGACCGGAGTAATTAAGTCCGCCATGTTTTATATAAAATTTCCTTGGAAGAACCTATTAAGGTCTTTGCACATTACGACACGACGATGATAATGACTGAAAGTAAAAGCACCCTCTGAATAAAATGTCTTCAAGTGGGATTGCTATGGATATCAAAATATCCTTTACATCTCTCATGTTCGGTAAGTAGGTCCTTATTACCCCCAAATGGGGCTTGTAGGTGACCAATTAGCGCTCTAGGGTAATAATGTAGCTAGAAAAGCCCTAGGGCTGTAAGTAATTTATTGTCAGTATGATGGTTAGATGTACGCGAACTTTTTAAAATAGTGAAGTGTTTTTTTTAATTACTTACCGCCCTAGGGCTTTCCAAGCTACATTATTACCCTAGAGCGCTAATTGGTCAACTACAAGCCCCATTTGGGGGTAATAAGGCCCTACTTACCTCACAATCGAGATGTAAAGCAGCTCGGGTGTAAGCACCAATTGCACCCTCGAAATATAGGCGCCCTCGCTACGCTCGTGCGCCTAATTATCTCGGGCTGCAATTGATGCCTTACAGCCGTTAGCTACTAATCTACTATTATTCAAATATAAACTGACGGAAAGCTCTTTAAAATCATCCAAATTTTTTACCTAAGTATACCTTAATTATCATCACAAATGCCACGTCATAAAAGTGTATAAAAGCCCCATAAAGAAGCCTGCGTCTACGCATCCAGACCATCAAAATTAAATTATATAAAAAAAAATATTGATGGCAAACGAAGTTAATTTTTGGGTTTTAAGAAACAACTGCAAAAAGTACTACGTAATGTATTGTAAAAAGCGCTCGTGAGCTACGGATGTCGTCTCTCTGTGTGATTCAGCAGCTCGTGGCCACAAAAGACAGCGTTCGTTCTAAATACATTACGCGTTGTAAATTTAAAACTTTTATTTGTTAATAAATACAGATTTTTTCTTCGATGTTTCTTTGGGCGAAAATTAACAGATAATGTCCCAAACAGTTTGATATAAAATCCCGAAAAAACTCACTTTAAATTTTAAACTTAAAACATCTCAGTAACTTTTAATTCTGTTCTAGAATAGATGACAAAAATGATATTGACGATGGTTTAATACGTGGGTTGCGGTTTCGCATTCGGTCTTTTATACACCCTGTATTTCCGTTTCAATTTTATAATTATTTTCAGTCGGCGTCCATACACAACTCATCCGTCAGTGGGCGATGACGTTATAAGCCGCGGTCTAAATTTCGACGTTGACAATAAAATTGTTCGCGCGGGCAGCAGTTAACGTCAAAAGTAGCGTTTAAACAAACCCAGTGTGTGATGTTCGTTGGAACTTTGTATAATTCGCCGCTGCTACAGGATTTACGACTGGTGTGATATAACCGGTAATAACCTTGTCTGGGCTGTAGTGGTTTTCCTGTTGGCATTCAGAGACTGTGTAACATAATATTCATCATCTGGGATACAAGACCATGACCTGAGGGGAAATTCTTGTACCTTGAGACGTCTTCGCGCCCTCTCATCTTTTTCTGTTGATAAGCAATAAGTAGTTTTTGCATTCCTTTGTTGCGGTCTGAAGACAGGTAGTGAAATTACTGGTAACAGCGACTAGATATCTTAGTCGCTAGCTTGTAACATGCACTATCCTTATAGGATGGAGATGGCGAACCAATAGCACGCGTGTCATTTGCACTGGTGGCACGCAACGAAATATTACGGGCACATAAATCAATTGAGCACCTTGGTAGGTATTTGTAAAAAATGGCACGAGTAAGCATAAAGGTTCACCAGTCCTGTTATAGAGGAAGCCTTTTCAACAGGTGGGCAACCCTGATCGTTTGCGAACGTAGTTATTAAAAAAATACAAGGTTTATTAGTACCCGCCCATTCATTGTGTAACTCAAAATAATACGCGATCGTATTTAGTTGTGACAGAAGAAGCGCATCCATCACTGCTTTACAAAAGACAGGTCGTTGAATCTCAAATTAAAGTTATTCTTTTTATTACACAATAAACTCGCCGGATGCAAAAGGCTCACCCCATATTATACGAGTAACATGGATTTATTTATGTTTAACGCGTTGTAGGTGTTAAAAGGTGAGCGTCGGTGGCGCTGTCTTCCAATTCGGCACTTGCCTTCCAATCGGGAGGTCGGGGTTCGAGACCCGCCATGTACCAATGTGTTTTTCGTTTCGAATTTCATATGTACATTTGTCTGACACTCCTACGGTGAAGGAAAACATCGTGAGGCAACCTGCATACATCTGCGAATAAATTCAATGGTGTATGTGAAGTCGACCAATCCGCACTGGGCCAGCGTGGTTGACTAAGGTCTAATCACCCTAACATAGGGTAGGCTCGAACCCCTTGGTGGGGACGTATATGAGCTGTGATGATGAGGTGTTAAACTCTACCTACTCAACTTTCCCTTAGAATAGACGTGATAATTATTAAACGATACTTATGCTGCTTATTAAATATTACTTATTATTTTATTTTAAAGTAAAACCATTTTAAAATTGGGTGCTTAATAAAACAATATTGGTTAGATAGATTGGTTTTATTCATTAGCGCCCTCAGTATCATGAGCAAGAAATCATTAAACAATATAGTTCGGCAGTCCACCCAGAGATGTCGCTGCCTGCTGCGCAGCAATTAAAATTAATCTAATCAACATGTGGGCCAATGTTTGTTGTGATTTATATCACGCGATATAAATAACAAACCCAATAATTATACCGCCAAAACCAACTCCAGCTCAATGTTATGACCGTGCCAAAATAAGGAATTGATTCAATATTATGGTTGCTCTATATTGGACGTAGATATTATAGGTAGTACCTACTTACATCTCAAATAAATAAAAAAAATTAAACTACATTCGGTTACAGTTTTAGTGTAACATACATTCTTTATCCTCTCGAAACCGCCAGTACCTTCTCTAAAGGTAAATATAGAGCTGGAACATAAATTTAATAAGGTGATTTTGTAAAACGTCTTGAAACTTTTTCTTGTTAATTAATTAATATTTATAACCTGTTGTAGGTATATAGCTATAGTTTCAGCTCAACATAAATTACAGCAATATGAGCCTTTTCTTATGTTTACGAAGCTGTCTCTATAAATAAGGTACCTACTCAACTTATTTATAAAATGTAATAAATAAGTTAGAATTGAAATTTCAACAATAGCATCAGTTCGAATAACCACAGTTCTTCAAAACTGGCCAGTTGTACACGAACATGATAACTTTGTTACGATGAGGCTATTAAACAAGTTTATCTGGCTGTTGAAACAACGGTTGTGAAATAAATAACATTAGTATGACTTTCGTAACTTGCCTTCAATATCGTACGGCTGCAATATAATAATTACAATACAATATGTAATTAAAGTTACAATTAGAATATAATAGCTTCTCCCGGAAGAAGCATCGATAAAAACAATAAACTTGCCATAAAGACTTTGATACCATTATAGAACAATCCAGCGAGCTGCTTATGCCGCGCAAAAATCTAATTTAAATATAGAATTCTACATCCGAGCTGACAATGTGGCGCGCGGTTGTCATTCCGGATAGTTTTAAAACAAAAATAATGTGTAAATAAATTATTTAAAAAAATATATGAAGTGGAAGTGAAGTGAATATTTTTAATTTAGATGCAAAGAAATATTAAAAAAAAACTTAAAGTAGCATGGCGATAGTGAATGTGTCAGTGCTAGTGCAAATTCAAATGTAACAGAAGCGTAATGCCTTGGAAGTTAACGTTTTATTTTTTTAAGTGGCCAGATTTAAGTGCGTTCTTTTTCTACGAACAAAAGAGGTCGGTGTCGAAGTTTTAGAAGTCTTTTAAAGTTTGAAACCAATAAAAGTTTTGCGCGGAGTGCCTTCTATCTATCTTTTCCTGCTCGGAGATTTTGAATTAAGTTTTTTTTCTGTGTGTTCCCGAAAATGGCAAAAACCATAGCGACCGATGACATTTATAATAAGGAGTACCGGCGTTTGCGGAGGCTTACGAGCGACTTGGCTATAAGACAAGTTTCAGTACGTGATTTGTTAATAAAACATGTATATTTGTCGTACTAACTTCGAGTTAATACTTTGTTTTTTGTTTCAGTCGGAATATGGCCTTACGGAAGAACAAGTTGCAGGTGAGAAATATTTTTTCTTAATCTTGTATTTATGAAATAGGCAAAGAACTCTATATAATTATTTTATAACCATATTCTTGAAAATGAGGATTTCATTCCTTCTTTTAATGATTTGTATCGAATTAACCTTATGATATAAGTATGTAGGTGTATAAGTTAAAAAGCTTAAGAAAGTTTCGTACGTATATCTAATAGGAATATTTTTAGAATGAATGAAAATATTTATTTCATTTAATTTTTACACAAATCCTTATTACTTAATACAGAAGTGAATAAAATAATGGTATGTATTATAAATGAAAACAAAACCTTCAGTATTAAAGTTGGCTTCAAAAGTAGACAAGCATTTTAGTAACATGTCACACTAACTAAGTATTATTACCTTTTATTTAGTATGGTTACACATATATTGCATTGTTAACAGATGATGTGACATAGTACTAAAATGCTTATGTACCTACTTTGAAGCCGACCATACATTGAATAGTACCTAGAGATTGCGTTTTATTTTTTGTTTTTTTGATACAATATTATACCTAGGTAAATATGATAAATATATTTTTTTGTCAGACAGCATTAAAACTCTGTTTGATATGTAATTCATTTTAATAATCTACATTTAAAGTAAAAATAAAATTCTAATACCTACACATGTAGTCTGTCAAGAAACTCAGGGAGCTCTACCTTTTTTTTTTGTTATACAATTTTACTCCTGTATTTTATACAGGTGTATTGTATACACCTATATATTATAGTTAAAAATAATGTATAATAATTATAATTATAGAAAAAAGTATCTTACCTACTAGCTACTCGTAATTCCATTAGAAAAAATAGAGATAAATTATTTTTTTACCTAGAGTTAGGGAATTGACTAATCTGTGGCTGTGGCTGTGTGTCTGGAAGATGTGGCCTATGAAATGTAGTCCTTCATAGGCCAATGTCGTCCTGATAAAACACATGTACAGTTATAGAAACTCGGTACTAGAGGCGCTGCTAAGAAAGTTGCTGCATAATAAACTGCTCCATTTCCCATAGCGTAATCCACATTCCGTGTAGTTTAAAGGAGCGGGTTATCAGCGGCGGTTTAACGTTGCATGCGATAGCGATATTTCCCCGCCCGTGAACCGCGATGGGAAATCGAGCAGTTTACAACTTTTATATTAAATTGTGTCTAATGCGGCTCAGCAGTGATTTCCCGCGGCGTGGGAGTTGCCCGTGTAGTCTGCCACCAAGTTCTTGTTCTTAGCACGTATTGTAAACATTTTTTCTTCATATCATCCTTCAGAGTTCAAAGAAGCGTTCATGCTGTTCGACAAAGATGAAGACGGGACGATTACGATGGCGGAGCTGGGCGTCGTCATGCGATCACTGGGACAGCGGCCTTCAGGTACCTATAAATTTTTGTATAATGTGATTATACTTCCACTTTATCTTTGTCGAATGTTTTATGACGAGAAGTAACCACAGAATAGACCCGTTACTGAAATGTCATTCTCGTGTAGCTTTCCTAGTGATTTTTTGTCAAACGCTTCATCGTGAAAAAGAAGCGAACACATTTCTCTATGGAAAATGGGCGAGAGGTAAGCGCAGGATATACCCGTTACTGCAATGTCATCACCCATATAGTATTACGTTCTTCTTCTTCTACTCCAATCCAAATACGTCCCACTGCTGGGCGCAGTTCGCTTCTTTGACTTCCTCCTTACATTGACATATTGATTGGCCTTTTTTTGGGCGGGGGAATCTCTTTACGACTCGACAAGGGACAAGCTGACAAGGCCGCCCCTTGGATATGCCGTTGGACTCGGGTAAAAACCCCATACCTGGCTAAACCACCCTCCAGTAACTTCCACCCCCATGGAGGCACGTTCGGGATCGGACTAGCCATTCTCCGAACACGACATATTGATTGGCCTCTATATGATGCTGGTAAAATGAGTTGGTGTCGGGTTAATTACGAGTTTTGATAATAGAGGTACAATTGTGGTAAAGTCCTCAGTCGGCTCTACATCTACGGGTAGAAAGTGAGGGGCGACACATGTATTCTGAATCCGTCACCGATAAATTAATTTACACAGTAAAAGCTTGATGCTATTTGGCTGCAACTTTCTGTGAGGTGGAGAGTTAAGGCGCCCACACACCGATGAGGCACGCGGACGACGTTAGCGGAGCGGAATTTTTTGTAATGTTCGTGTTGCTATGGACCACGTCACACGTAAATCGCCCGCGGAAGCGGTGTGGTGCATGTTCGAGTAAATCGCTTACGCAGTTCCGCTACCGTCCTGTTTCCGCCTCTGTGGGTGAGGGCCTTTACTGTCCTGAGGCCCAATACTGCTAATAAGTTACAGCCGAATCGAAACTAAACCGTTGCGATCGACCAATGGGAGCGCGTAAATTGCCATTCAACCGTTCGATGACGTGATAATGTTGTGTTCTGATTGGTCGATCGCAACGGTTCAGTTTCGATTCGGCTGTAACTTATTAGTAGAATTGGGTCTCTGATATGCGTAGAGAACAATTATTCATTTTAATGGGTCTTCAGGTTGGTTGAAGGTGACCACAATTTTAAAATTAAACGTTTGATAATTGTTTTTTTTTTACGGATACCACTTACTACTTTAGTAGGTACAGATTAATTTGTAGGTAAGTAGGTATATTCAATCCAATTTATACAAATTGGAAATAAACCCTCGTACACACAAACTTTACTTGACATTTGTACAAAAGTTAATTCGCGGTTAATTATATTTTCCTTGTAATTTACCATAATATATCATACTCGTATATTTGATAATTATATTTTTGAATACAGTATTTGGTATGTATATTTTAATACCCACATTTTAATTAAAGCCGGACGTTTTAACCCTTCTCAAGATTCGCAGATTCGGGACACATTATCGTCGGCATTTGTGTGTTGAGAACATTGTTTTTAATTATTAAGGCATGTGACATCTCAATAAAACACAAATTGTAGGTTAGCATGGATTTCTTGATAAGTAGGTTGGTGAGAGATGAATATTCTGACATAAAATGTCAAAACTGAGGATTACAGCAGTCAACATCATCTAGAATATTGGCAAAAACTTTAAGCTTATGGCTTATAAGCTGATTTTTCACATTTTGGGATAATAGTCTGTCCTGTCCTTCTGGATAACATAGCTTTCTAACAGAAAATAGATTATTGAAATCTGTTAATAATTTCCATTTTAAAATATCTGTAGCCTTTATAAACAGTCATTAGTTTTAGGGAGATTCGTGAACAAACTCTTAACTTTCTTATGATTTTTTATGGCATTTAAAAGATGACAAAATTAATTTCATATTATTGCCCTACAAGAAATAGATGTTATCCTAAATATCCGATTTAGAGATATAACATCCAAATAGCCTTCCCGGCAGCTTAAACAGTTTATGCTAAGTATTAATAAATCACATAGATGAAACATGCTCTATATAAATATATTTAAATATAAACGAGAAAACGTTGTCTCAGACATACTGAGGTGTATCTAATAACATCATATTTTAATAACGTTATCTGTATATTTCTCACTCCCAAGGTTGCTTGAAAGAGATTGCTCTTTAGCAATAAGGCCGTCAATTGTTACAATTCTGTTTTTATTTCTGTTGTTTACTTTGTCTTTGTGCGCGAAAAGAATTTTATTATTATTATGTTTTGTTTATCAGATGTATTAGCAATTAGATGGGATCTAAAAGACAACATACGATTATTCGTATAAGTAGGAGGTATGTAGGTACTTATGTTGCGCGTGGGATTCAAAATGGCCATTGACCATTTTAGGAGCGGATTTATTGACCATGACCTCACTCCTGAGTTTTTTGAGCACGTTTTACAAAAACACATGTAAATTTAACAAGAAATATGTTAAAGCAGCATCATTAGCTTCCTAATAATGTTGAGGTTGAGACGTTTATAGTGGACGAAGATGCTATTTCATAGGTCTAGTATTTTGTTTCATAATTATTTTATCCATAATCGTGTCTCATAGCCCTTATCACATGCCCAAAATTTGAAATCCCTAAATTCAAAATGTTCTTAATTTGTTTTTTGTAAATATTACTGTCAATACTCAAAACTCAAACTCAAAAACCTTTATTCAATATATACCTTCTTATACTCATTGACGTCAAAAAAAACATAAAAATCTTCAACTAAGAATCTAATTAACTAAATTATTTAATCCTTGTATGTACGCACATCCCAATCATTATTAAGATGTGTGCAAATACAAGTCAAATGGAAAAAAAAGTTGACTCTACACCTGTTCGAAAATTGGGTGAGCCTTCTCGAGAAGAACAGGCAAGAAACTCGGAAGGTCTTGTATTTTTTTGTCTCCTTTTTTTAAAATGCCAACATTACAATATTATATTTCACAAACATTTTTTTTAATAATATAGAAATGCCTGTCGACGTGAGTGGAACAGTTACTCGAATGAAATTTATCCCATTATCACAAAGTGGTAACACCCTTTGAACGTCATTTATCACATTTATTGTCAATCCCAAGCAGTTTTATCTGTCATATAATCAGACACTTTATGATAGGCATAAGTGCGCCCTTGATAGTGACTTTAAATTTATTCAAGCAATTAGCTTAATCAATAATATGCAAAAGACATAAAACACTTTTCTATAACTGTGGTAGAGAGAGTATGAGACAGTGGGGCTCTATAAATTACCTATTTTGGGCAGTCAAGACTACATACTTAGAGTCTTCTCACTGAAACCTTATTTTTGGAATGTTTTTAGGACTAATTATTGTTATATTCACCATTCAGAATAACACATATCATAATTTTAACACACCTAGGGCATATGACCTTATTTCATGAAAAATAGGAGATCCAATTATATTAAGCAAACCCGATATTATGACAGAAAACCAAAGATGATGAGGTAAAGCAAAATTTTGGGGCTGTATCACTCAGATGAATAGATGTATTGTCCTATATGGGGTGCTAAGGGGCATCGCTAATGGCCCTTAGCACCTTACCTTGATATGTAAGAAATGACGATTTTCATCGGGACCATAAAATAGAGTTCGTTGATGAAAAATACGCCGAAGCTCACCGAAAAAGGCTTCAAAAACACGTGAACATGAGCACTGTCCAGCTTCTCGACCACACAAAAAAAAGAAGACTAAAACTGATAAAATCATCCGATCTAGTGTGATGAAATGGAGTGATAAAAAATAAGTTTCAATTTAGTACAACTACAACAACTATAACAGTGAAATAAGTGGCGTCGCCTTAGAGACAAAAAGAAACATATTAATGAACTTCTTGGAGACAATCATCTTAGTAAATTAAGATCGAATTAAATAACTTATAAGCCGTACAGTAGGCTAGACTGTAATATACTTTGGGATGTTCATATACGTTCCATACAAAAAAAAAACAATTTAAGGAAAAGAAATGAGGGTACATATGTACCCATTTTATAATTTTTATGTTAGCGATTTAGCCTGGCAATAACATGTTACTACAAATTACTTTGAGTATTTTTGTACGGCAGTAGCCGCACATGGCATTTATCACGTAACCACTCCACTCGGTTTCCGATTCCGCTTTTAAACGTTTAAATCCCTGCTAATGCGAAAGTAAGTTAGATGTATGTACGTCTGTCTGTCTATTACGCGTTCACTTCCAAACTGCTGAACCATTTTCCCTGCGGAATTTAAGTGTGTATAGATAGCTTAAGTCCAAGGGCATAATTTTTATTTAAGTTCACCTGCGACTTCTTATGCGTGGAATCTAAGCTCGGCTATATCACGCGATTTCTAACTCATCTAAATATATATCCTTTCTCAGGGCTTGAACTATCCCTATCTATACCAAATTTTATAAAAAATATTACTGCGGTTCAGGCATGAAAGCGTTACATTACAGATAGACAGACAGCGATACTTCCGTATCCTTACTAATATTATAAACGCGAAAGTGTGTGAGTAAAAAACTACTGAATGAATTGAGATGAAATTTTGTAGGTAGACGAATTGCGACAGGGATTAACATATAGGCTACTTATTATCCCGGAAAAGTAAGTAGTTCCCGCGGGAAAGTAGATTTAGTTTTTTCTTTGAGCTTTTAAGGCGAAAGATAGTTCCCGGGCACAGCCAAATAACAATATTAGCAAGCATATTCAATCAATCAAACGCTGATCGCATTATAAACAAGACCAACAACTACCAGAGAATTGGAGCATAGGTAGACTTTTGCATAGTAAGAATTCTTGAGCTGATTGCGCAGTCCACAAAACCGAGTGGCCTTGCTCGTCGTTGACGGATCATGTTGTGGTGTCAAGTTCAATGGTGAAACCGCGTAATGTATACTGAAACGATGTACACGACACACGAGACATTTAAACACTAGGAAAATGAGTTGAAGTCATAGGTCCTCAGCTTCAGTTATACAAGGAGTGGGATCTGTTAACGGTCAGACAAATTTTTATACTTCAAACCGTTCTCAAGAAACACCAAGAGTTATCTTATGATCCAGAATTAACTATGAGTAAACGTAGGAGAGGTAGGGTTTGTGTCCCGGAACCCACTTACACAAGCTTTTCTCGTAAATTCTTTCTTTTTCTCGGTTCATATCTCTATAATAAAATCAACCATTTGTTGTCTATATACTCCCTTCAGAGGTCCAGCTGCAGATCGACTGTGTCGGAATGGTTAAAATCTCTTGATTATAATGACACGGAAAACATCCTTCGCATCCTGGCTTAATACCAAACTAAATTTCGGCCCTATTAAAATAAAGTAATGCATACCTGCTAACCCTCTATCTACACTACTCAGTACACACATATACATATACGCACATTCACACACTCACACACACACACGCACGAACTCACACCCCGCACACACACACACACACACGCACACATACTCCCTACAACACCAATTCGCCTGCAACCTTATTTTTAAGATGTTATAATTTCTCAAAATTTTTCATTATTTTATTTTTTGTCTCCTTTTTACTAAAATGTGATTTGTAACTACATAATACATATACTTAATGTATCCGATGAGTGGGGGCCTGGTGACCTGTAATACAGGTATATTTTATACTTACTTCAGGCACCAGCCTCTTTAAAGTGTCATAATGTAATGAAATCTATTTAACGAATTGTAAAGAGGAAATAAAATGGATTTATTATTATTATTATTATTATTAGGATTATTTTAATAAGAAAAAGACGTCATATTTCGATTCGATTAAACTATAATGCACTAGCTAGGGTGTAATATAAGTAATATTATAATAAGTGTTGGCTAGCTCTAGCTGTAAGTAAGTTTACATTGTGAATGAATAAAAAATGTGAATGTGCCAGTACAGAACTTATGTTTATCGGTAGATATGCTGCCAAAATCTAGTTAACCATAGAAATCGTCTCCACTAGCTGCGAGCCCAAAATAGCTCAGACAATAATTGCTTTGTTTGTTTCCGTTTCAAAAACGTTTTTCGAGACGTTTGTAAATTACATCTCGTGTGGTAATGGCGCGTCAAAAATAATCTCTTGATTACTAGTTATTAGCATTCCGGCCCGCCCGCTTCGCCCGCGTTATTTTCGGTTTCCTGTGGGAATTCAATATTTTCCCGATGTAAAAATTATTCAAACTATAAAGCAAAAGCTTTCAAGTAAAACAATCCCGTTAAAATACGTTTAGCAGTAAGATATAAGCACTCAAACAAAAAACAAAATTTCATTAATTAAACGGTGTATCATAACAGCTCATACACGTTCCCAACGAGGGGCTCGAGCCTACCCGAAGTTAGGGTGTTTAGGTTCACTGCGGATTGGCCCAGTGGTGGTTGGATTGGATTGGCCGACTTACATACACCTTTGAATTTCTTCGCAGATGTATGTTAGTTGCCTCACGATGTTTTCCTTCACCGTAGGAGCGTCAGACAAATGTACATAATATGAAATTCGAAAATCTAAAAACGCATTGGTACATTGCGGTCTCGAACCCCGGAGCTCTCGATTGGAAGACGAATGCCGAGTCCACAGCGCCAACGACGCTCCGAAATAAACGGTTATTACTAATTTTAAAACAGCAGCACAAGAATAAAGTTTTATGTTCAAAAAAATACGTCAACTCAATAAAATAACCCTACAACTTAAATAAAATAAATAATATAGTTTATGGGTCTAACTTCAACAGTTAACGCTCAGCGATAATGAATCGGTCAGTCAGTCAGTGAGTCAGGAGTTCAGGACATGTTATTTATTTATTTTATTTATTTATAATAAACACAGTTTCCACAGCGTAAATTTGTTCAAATATTATTTCATAAGTATGTACCTATAGATTAAATGAGCAGCCCACTACATACTGGGGAGGGCACATAAAGTTCTCGTGTCACAGTGTTTGTAACCAAACTCCTCCGAAACCGTTTCACCGATTTTTATGAAACTTTTTGTGTATATTCGGTAGGTCTGGGAATAGGTCGTAAACTATTTTTTATGTCTATCCCTAGGTGATAAGGGGTTTTTGACAATTGCCTATTATGGCGAAACGTAGTTCGCGGGCACAGCTTTTTTTTTCTTTTTGTTTGGGCGCACGTGAACACTCCAAAGTATATTACAATCATAGCCTATTTTACGGCTGATAAGTAATTTAATTATCTAAGAAGTGTCCATTAACACGTTTCATATTGTCTCTATTAAGGCGGGCACAGCTAGTAATTACCTACCTAATAATAATCAATGCGTATTTAAAAGCTATACTTGATTCATGCCAGTTTGATCCGAAGCTATCGTATGAAAGTTGAGCCCATTATGATAAGTGTCGATATTCGATGAGGAAAAAAATTCTTCCGTCTCATACTGGTGTGACTATGAGGAAAAAAAATTCTTCTGTGTCACACTGGTGTGACAAAATTACCATCATCTTTTTACTTACATCCTTTGATAGCTGATTCTGTATAAATTGTGTTTTCCTCGAAATGTTTGAAGTCCTCGGACAAAATTAAGTCATGTACCCACTGACACCATATTTATAGTGTTGCCAGTTAGGTACAATATTTATGTTGACAACTGCTCGTAGTCAGCTTGGTGAAATGAACTGTCTCGTCGGACATTTTGAGTTATATGTAGCGGATTTATACAGAGACTCGTCACATTCAACCGAGGACAGTATTTAAATTATACCTTAGATATAGGCCATCATTTGCATCTCTATTGTATCATCCGAAAATATACCTAGGTACTTAAGTAGGAATTATTAGTATTATAGGTATGTAACCTATACATACATACCCATAATACATATTGATAATATAGGCAACTAATTCAAGCCTTCTAAAATCAAAAATAAGATAATTTCACTCATCTTTTATTATTTTTGAAAATAAGCCTTGTGAAAATCAATCCAATAATTTGCATAGACACCAATAGCAGTTGACCCACTTCATTAATCAATGCAAGGTTGAAGATTATTAAAAACAATTAAAGAAGCGTAATACGTAACAAGCGTGTTGCCAGTGATGACATACGGAACTGAGACGTGGCCGCTTACAATGGGGTCTCATAAAAGTCAAAAGGCTCAAAGTCACCCAAAGAGCAATAGAGAGGGGTATGCTAGGGGTTTCTCTACGTGATCACATCAGAAATGATGAGATCCGTAGAAGAACTAGAGTTACCGTCATAGTCCAAAGAATTGCAAACCTTAAGTGGCAGTGGGCAGGACACATCGCTCGTAGGACTGACGGCCGTTGGGGCGGAAAGGTCTACGAGTGGCGGCCGCGTACCGAGAGACGCAGTGTTGGTAGGCAAGGTGGACCGACGATCTGGTGAAGGTCGCGGGAAGCCGCTGGATGCGGGAGGCGCAGGACCGATCGGTATGGAGATCCTTGGGGAGGCCTATGTCCAACAGTGGGCGTCTCTTGGCTGATATGATGATGATAAATACGTAACAAACAGCGTGTTATGCTGCGCTTAGTTCAGTTTTGAATGGCGGAGTTATTAAGTTTTAATGAGATTTTGTAACAATGAAATGTTTCGAAATCGAATTATTACACAATCCATCAAATCAAAAAACTTTATTCAACATTTCTTGACATCAAAAAAAAATATAGAATCTAATTAGGCAATTATGGTAGTTGGTCCAACTTCCAGAAAGAGGTAAATCGAAGCATCAAACACAGGGCTCATCTGCCGCAGCGTCTCAAGACGAGTCTTCAATTCGTGCGTGTTGTCAGTGATGAGGTACGGAACTGAGACCTGACTACTTAAGTCTGTTAAGAAGGCTCAAAGTCACTTAAAGGCTAATGGAGAGGGTTATGCCCTGGGTTTCTCTACGCGATCGCATCAGAAATGATGAGATGCAAGAAGCGCAGGACCGATCAGTTGGAAATCTTTGGGGGAGGCCTATGTCCAACAGGGGGCGTCTCTTGGCAGAAATGATGCGAAGATTATAATTTAACCATGTATATTACCTTCCAAAATGTTAGCAAATACAAGTAGGTACCACTTAGCAGAGATAGGAGAGATGACTCTACACCTGTTCTAAAACTGGGAGAGTCTTCACGAGAAAAACAGACAAGAAACTCGTAAGGTCTTTTTGTCTCTTTTTTAAATAAAATTAAAGTACTTTTATTTCGTAGGTATATGAAACATATTAATTCATTGAAATCGCCATTTACAAAAATGATTTTCACATACATTATTGCCTATGCCTATTAATCGTTAAAATAAAATATAGATACAACTAGTACTTATGCTTACCTACATACAGTTTGAATGTAAAAAATCTGCGACATTCTCCGACAAGTAACTCAAACATCAAATCACACATTTCCAGAGACTGAACTTCGAGACATGGTGAAGGAGGTAGACCAGGATGGCAATGGCACCATTGAGTTCAACGAGTTCCTCCAAATGATGTCCAAGAAGATGCGCGGGTCTGATGGAGAAGACGAGCTTAGAGAGGCATTCAGGTGAAATCTACGAACTCTATAATTTTCAGTTAATTGTATAAGAATACCTTAAGAAAGTAATGCCCATCTTTCTGTTAATTAACAATCAAACATTATATCAGTAAGCAGTGAAGATGCCCTTAAAGGTAACGATTTCATTATTAGAGTCTAGTTTATAGGTTCTTGATCTATTTACATTAATGATAATGTAATCATTGGTTATGTTACACGAAAGTTAAAATATTACTACTATTATACAGGGTAAATTTTGAGGTACCAGCAACCTCGCAGGATTAGATAGCTAACATCATTAACTACCTACGTTTGTTTTACGAGTATTAAGATAACTCAATACATTGAACAAAAATCAATTTTCAACTTTTTATTGCACTGTCGTGACATTGATAAGTCTATGTTTCATTTATAAACGCGACGGAAGACAACGCTACGCTCGCGCGCTGTGCGCGTAGAGTTACATACTAGAGGTATATACCTATATAGAATATTTATTTTTGTATGAAAGTAAAATCTAACAAATTTATCAAAAGTCGTAGAACAAACGTTGTAGTTGATGATGCTTGCTATCTAATCCTGCGAGGTGGCCGGTACCTCAAAATTTACCCTGTATACAGTACAATGTGTCTAAGTTACACTGTGCACCGTTACACCATCTCTAATACAGAGGCGCGTTCAGTGCCTCTGGGTGTAGTTGTCCGGTTGTTTTTTAACTCGCTCAAAGGCGTTGAACGGATTGCAGCAACCAAATCTTTTATCTCCCTCTTTCACATGATGTTTTATTTCTCTCTCTTTCTAGTAGATGACATTATAGAATATGGCCGCCAATATGGTCCAATCACGTAAGAGTATTTCAGTCATAAACGTCAGAGCGTTTTACAACCATCAAATTCGATGGTTGTTCGGTTGTAACTCGCGCCGACACTCAAAGGTCTTGAACGGGCCGGTTGTTTCACCCGGTTGTCACGCTCGAAGGCATTGAACGGGGTTAGAGCGAAAAGTTGTACTTCGCGCGAAGGCCCTGAACGCGCCTCTGATGTTGCTTTCCGATACTCAAAGGTAGCGGTCTGGACTAAGCAACTACCATAATCGCTGACGCACCGCCGTCGCCGCCATTTGCCCGTCACTGGCATCTTGCTCACAGCCTTAAGTGGTAGATATGAGGGCTGATTCCATTAATAAGACAAGCCGAATCAAAACTGAATCCATGCGTTCAATTCAACCAATCAAAACGCTCCATCATCACGTCATAAACATTTAATTACCAACCAACCATTTGCGGGATACTCTGTAGGTATATTCTCCGCGTTCCGATTTGTTGAGAGTAACTTACCGTTTGATCGATTCATAAGTGGAATCAGCCCTCTCTCCCGAACTCCTGGTCGAACAGAGTGACAGCTATGTAACAACTTGCAGGGTATTTGATAAGAACAACGACGGACTGATCTCGTCGGTGGAGCTGCGCCACGTGATGACCAACCTGGGCGAGAGACTGAGCGAGGAGGAGGTGGACGATATGATCCGCGAGGCGGACCTCGACGGCGACGGCATGGTCAACTACGATGGTGAGTCATACTCCGTTGGCGTATCTAGTGTTTTTCTGGGGTGAGCCTGGCCCTTGATTTTTAGGGTTCCGTAGCCAAATGGCAAAAAACGGAACCCTTATAGATTCGTCATGTCCGTCCGTATGTCACAGCCACTTTTCTCCGAAACTTTAAGAACTACACTGTTGAAACTTAGTAAGTAGATGTATTCTGTGAACCGCATTAAGATTTTCACACAAAAATAGAAAAAAAACAATAAATTTTGGGGGTTCCCCATACATAGAACTGAAACTCAATTTTTTTTTCATTAAACCCATACGTGTGGGGTATCTATGGATAGGTCTTCAAAAATAATATTGAGGTTTATAATATCATTTTTTCTAAACTGAATAGTTTGCGCGAGAGACACGTCCAAAGTGGTAAAATGTGTCCCCCCCCCCCTGTAACTTCTAAAATAAGAGAATGATAAAACTAAAAAAAATATATGATGTACATTACCATGCAAACTTCCATTGGTTTGAACGAGATCTAGTAAGTAGTTTTTTTAATACGGCATAAATCCTACGGAACCCTTCATGGGCGAGTCCGACTCGCGCTTGGCCGGTTTTTCTTTGAAGTTATCACTGTTTGGCGTCCAGTCCATCATAGAATTTTGAAACGGTAGTCTGACATCCTGGGGTAGGCACTAGGCCATACTGGGGTGGGCACGGCCCATTCGGCCCCCCCTCTATAAATGCCTATGTCATACCTACTCAGAAGCAACGATTTATTAGAGTCAGATGATTTCAATCATTGGAATGTCATGTTAGCTAACCCAGTTGTTGCTTCCGGTCGATTATAACATTGTAGCTATCTGTGGATTTGGTTTCTAGTGATAGGTATTTGACATTAGCTTTACATATTAAAAAAAAATCAAAAAAAATATAATAATAATAACACTTGACTTAGGCCCGTGAGTCTCATTAAACACTAGAGAGTAACATCTCTCTGATGAAAACAATGAAAATAAAATAAAAATAATAAAAATTAATTGCGCAATAATAATAATAACAGTAACATCTCTCTGAGAAAAAAGAAGTAAAGATAATAATAATAAACTAATAATAATATTGCTTGCTAATGACTACCTTACTTAGCAATCGATAAGTTCAAAGCATTTACGAGAGGCAACCGAGGGACGAAGCTAAAAGTAGTCCATCATCAAGCGACGAAAGGAGATAAATAAGGTTTTATTACGAATACTTAGCTGTAAAAAAATCTAAATAAGTGTCATCGTAAAATAAAACATTCATGATGATTAAGAAGAGCGTCGGTGGCGCTATGGACTCGGCACTGGACTGTGCCCCGAATAAAATCGGGAGGCCCGCGATCGATCCTGCCATGTACCAATGTGTTTTTCGTTTCACGATATTCATATGTACATTTTGCTGACGCTCCTATACGGTGAAGGAAAACATCGTGAGGAAACCTGCATACACCGGCGAAGTAATTCAAAGCCTTTTTGATCACAATGCCTACGCCGCAAAACTACTTTGAAGGATTACTCCTAAACAGCTATAAGACTAAGTGGCAAAAATACTAACATTTAAAACGCCTACAAAGCAAAATGCCTCAAATAAATATCTCTAAAGCGGTTTGCCTAATTTGCAATACGTCTGCATTCTTTCTTGTCTAGGCAGCATAACGTCTCAAAAATTAAAATGACTTTAAAGGATAATACATAACATGCCATACGAATAAGAAGCATAATTAATCGCTATCAAAAACGGCTTTAAATCAAACTGCCTCAAATTAATAATATCCAAATAATATAAATGTGAAAGGAAGTGACATAGAAAACTCTATGCCATTTTGCAGTTGAGTTGCAGTTCAAATTCTGTCCTGTACCGGCCCTAGATGACCTGTTTTACAAAATACCAATTTCATAGGTAATGACCTAATACTAAACAATTCGTGACGGACCATTAACTATGCTTGTATTTATACCTCGTTTTTGTTTGATTTCCTGTAATTTGGAGCATTTTGGTGTTCAGGTCATAAAACTACTGAGTTGTTTTGCATATGAGGTATTTTGCATCCCTAGGCATCTTCATATCGAGGCATTTTACAACAGAGATGTTTTGCATTTCAGCCTTATTAAGTTCACAGTCATTCTAATGTTTAGAAATTTTACTACTAAAGTCCTTTTGCATTAGAGGTAAAGTAATGATAAATTGTTTTAATTTGAGGCATTTTGCTTTATAGCCGTTTTACATGTTAGTTATTTTGCTTCATAGTCATATAGCTGTTTAGGAGTAATCCTTCAAAGTTGTTTTGCGGCATAGGCATTGTGATCAAAAAGGATTCAAAGGTGTATGTGAAGTCAACCAATCCGCACTGGGCCAGCGTGGTTTGACTAAGGCCTAAGCCCTAACTAGTTAGGGTAGGCTCTGCCCTTCGGAGGGGACGTATATGAGCTGTGATAATGATTTTAAAGCCTGTGACCTTGCAATGATCGCTTAAAACGAGGTTAAAACAATATTGCAATAGGGACACCGATATTGCAGTGTCTAAGAGTCGTTTCGCTCTCACAACGGTTTTATACTATTTTTAGCGACCATATGCTTGGTCGAAGCCTGAGGAAGCCTTTCTTTTGGGAGGGGGGAAAATGCATTTACGCATTCCTCGTGGTCGAGCCAAACCACGAGGATATGTTGGACTCCCCAGACCGTACACGGCCCAAGCCTACCCATTAAAAACCCCCCAGCAGCTCCTCCGTCCGTCACAACTTGTGACGGACGGAGGAGCTGCTGGGGGGTTTTTAATGGGTAGGCTTGGGCCGTGTACGGTCTGGGGAGTCCAACAGCCAGGCCTTATTCCCGCTGACCCCCTGCCTGTGACATGTCCGTTGCCGGACTCTCCACCTGGCTCAGCTACTTTGTGGAGCAGCACAGAATTGCGCCGCTCTACACCCCGGTTGGTTTTTTTATTGTGGTTGTTTTCCACGCGGTCCGCCGCTCAGTGCGCCGAACCCCCGGCCCGCTCAGTGCGGGTAACGGGTTGCCCGACGGCAGACCCCACTGGATCCACCGCCGCGCGGGTGAGCCGAAGTTCAGGGAAAATCCCCAGAAGGTGCAAAGTAGTGTTGCCCAAAATTGGTCTTGCAGTCTTGCGAGACTTGCTGCAAGACCGAGACCAAGGTCAGCCTAATTGTAGCAAGACCAAGACCAAGGCTGTATGCTTACTCAGGCGAACAAAAATCAACAACCCCAACACAATCCCAATGTCGATCGATCGGAATTGGTTCAAGTGTAAGCCTACTGATCCATACAAGATTTGAGCAAGAGTCTTGCTCAAGAGCAGCTCTCTCCGTCCGTCACAAGACAGGGGGAAGGGGACAACAGCCAGGCCTTATTCCCGCTGACCCCCTGTGACACGTCCGTTGCCCGACTCCCCATCTGGATCTGCTACTTTGTGGAGCGGCACAGAATTGCGCCGCTCTACACCCCGAAATTGGTAGCCTTCCTCGATAAGGGCTATCCAACGCTAAAAGAATTTTTCAATTCGAACCAGAAGCTCCTGCAGGCTGATTATGTAATTATGATTTTAACTACAATTTTCTTTTTGAAAAAATCTTTATATGCCATTTTGAAAGTAAAATTTATATCCATTACTGCTGTAATGAACGCTGCTATGACAAAACTACTCCCTAAACTAGTAATGGATATATTTCTTTCAAAAATAACAGTTCTATTTAGCAAGTGAAGTAAGATAATCAGGGCGTTGAGATTAGCGCGTTCAACAACACAAACACCATTACCTACTATAGATTTTCGGTAGTGAAACAGGAAACTTAATATTTTTTTTCTGTTTTGTTACAGAGTTCGTGACAATATTGACTTCGAAAAACTAGTATGCAGAGTGTAAACCTAAAAGAGATCCTCCCCCACCCCGTCAGTGTCCTTACGAGGAGTTTTACAAGTTTGGAGGGAAAGAAACTCTTATATAGTTCCATTAAGTGTTAAAGTTAAACGCGCGCTGTCCCGTTATCGCGACGAACGCAACCCCCGTCTCGCGTAGTGCTTCTATTCAGTGTATGTTTACTGTTTTTAGTTTGTTACTCGTCTAAATTTTAGCTGCTCTGACGAGAGGTCTTAGAAATGGCCGATTGTTCGATCATCGTAAACTAACTCCATGATTTGAGCCCTAAAAATATAGGAATTCAGTACCTACATCGGCAATTATTCGTCAACCACTCAAACAACGATGTTATTGGATAATCAATTGCATTAGAATACTCATAAATCTGTACAATTGGCGATTTCCGATCAATCATACATACCTCTGTATTATGCAGTATAATAACGTTGCGTAAAGAACATTGGGATCCACCTACAGGATTCACTTTGAGTGACTACTTTGTAGCTATTATGTAGATACTTTTGTATTTGTTTACGGAATATTCGTTGCGTCTTCATGAAATGCTTTTTCAAGATTTTACAATTATCAACTGGTCTACACGGCCAAGGTAGTCAACGTTTCAATTTATTCCAACTCACCGTTAGTCACGGTGGACCTATTTTGCTTCCCTGAGTTACACCAGTTTTGAATAAGTTTGCATTTAAACTATTTTATTCCGTGAATCCGGCTGTAGATCCTGATAGAGAATTTTCAGAGCGGTCATATACATTAGCGAAATATGTTCTTGTCCAATTCAATAAACAATCAGAAGCTGAGAAGTATAGGTACCTACTGCTGAAGTATTATTTTGGACCTACTAGTAAAGGAAGTATAGTTATTAAATGACTGATTAAATTATTACCCGATGATTGTTTACGAATTGTGACAAGTAACAAGGAAAAATCCTAATTTCTAGATTCTACGTACACCAAAAATATAATAAGCATATTAATAAATAGTACCTACTTATAATTAAAATAAATAAAATAAACGTGGGATGGCATCGTCCTTGATTATAGCAACGAATCGATTGTTGCGTAATTTCTGTGTATTTATTTTGTTTAAAAAGAAATTTTATAAAGCAGTCGTAAGGATCGTGTTACATGTACCTACTTAATTCCAGTTTTATACATAGGTATATATATATCAATATTTTTTCCTGACGACAATACATACAATGTCTTCATTTAACCTTGTTCTGTTTACTGTTTTCTTGAATTTCATTGTTTTTGATGCTTCATGAGCAATCGCTCATTACTTATTGTCTATTGGAGCAGCTGAAAGTCCAGTCCACCATGAACAAACATACTTTTGGTGTACGTAAAAACTGAGGTCATCAAATGATAAGAATATACAAACCCGTGCTTCCCACTGTATGCTTAGCCTAAGTATTTGCAATTCGGTATTGTAGCCAATGTGTCTTTCTTGTGTAAATGTAGCATAAATGGAGTGTTAAACATATGTTACACTATTTTACTTTACACATAATTCTAAGCAGGATATACAAAATACAATTGTATATCCTGTTCTTATTTGCGGGACTATTAGTATTGATACTAATTATTGATATTGAACTAATAGCTTATACAGTAATCAAATTTTGCTCATCCTGTCATATTTTCAGTAGATAGGTACTATGACAAATGAGTAAATTGCTTAGCATTTTTAATCCGTCTGTAGTAGCTCCGTTGTGAAAAATAAATAAAAAATAACAAAGCACCTTATATCTACTCTTGTTAAGATCACATCGATTAAATAAAAAAGACGGTAACCAATTAAAAAATCATCCACAAGAATAATAAGACATCCTTAAACGTAAAAAATATCTCTCAAGTGAAGTGCTGCAAGAAGGCGAATTGCTCTTTCACTATTGGGAATAATCTGTCTTCTTAAAAAATATAATTCTTGTCACTACCTCAATACCTATTCTGAAACGTGAAGTAGGTACCTACTTCTACGTTTTTTACGATAACGATTTCTAAATCATATCTTCAAGCAAAACGTTCTGTTAACATTCAGACGAAAATTTAAGAACAAAAATAAATGTGGAAATCCACAGATGAACCATTGGTTTAAATGGTGTAGTATTAAGGTAGGTAAGTAGGTTTTTCGATGTGCCGTGTAGTGAGTGATTAGATTGTTTATTTTTGTTTATTTCATTGTCTTGTTTTAATTTACGCCACGGAAAGCAGGGTGAACCGCCATCTTTCCTTCTATATTATGTGCTTCTTTTGCACATGTAACTTATTTTATTTAAATATTTGTATGTCGTATGTTGTTACAGAAATGTAGACAATTAATTAAATTTGTTACATCATTTTCAAGTATGTGACACGACTAATTATAAGTGTTATATTATACTCATATTATACCAATGATGTAATAAGATTTATACTTATACAAATATTAAAGATAAAGTTTAAAGTTCTTAATTATTATATATTATAGTACTTATAACAAGACTCTGTAATTAATAAATGGAATGTGAAAATTACAGTTCGTAGAATTCCTAGCAATGTCCAGTAATAGGTAAAAACTGATTTTAGATAAATTTTAAGGTAAATAATTACAATTGATAGATTGGTGTAAGTTTAAACAGATTTTAAAATAGACATTACATGATATAAATCGGAATTGGGTTGTGGAAAAATTTATATTAAATTTAAATAGTTTTATTAACCTTATTATCACCAGTAAACAACAACAAATTCTTAGCATCACTTTTCAAAACTAGTTAGAATGCTTTAAGTAAATTTCTGATATTTAAAATGTTAATTCGTTAATAACGTGATTCGAGAATTGCGTAGATAATTAGAGAAGACTATACCGTATTGGCCTGTAAATGTTTATAGCGAGTTTCCTCGTGTATACCATAACTCAAGTTACCATCGTTCAAGCCCCTAGAGGGTATTTGATGGCAATAATGTATTTTAAATATAATGTGGTTAAATGTTGTGAATAAAATAACAATAAAAATATCCATACTTTCACAATAATGTGTCAAGCTTATAACAGCGAAAAACACGCGTCAAAGTATCATGTTATGCGATCAAGGAATAACACTTAACGTATCAATCAAAATTAAATAGTTTAAAAATGATAAAAGTTTTACAAGAGTGAAATAAGTCACATTTTTTATTAACAATGTAAGAATTATATTTCTTGAACACGTCGGGGCTTAGATCATTTAGTCTGAATGCTCTAAGCGTCGGGGTCTATGGTATCGTGGACAGGAGGGACAAATTTGTTATTACTGACATAATGGCACCTTCATCTCATTGATGACGCGTAATATGTTACTTTTCAGGTCTTCGACGATTCTTATAACAGTTCCTCGCATACCTACACCAATGATTTCACATAATTCTACGAAAAATAACCGTTGCATTAAGTACTTTTTCAATAAATTAACTGTTTCTCTCTCTAGCGATGCGACAGATGGCGTCGTTATGTTGACACTCGTATAAGTAATTAAACCAATAACATATTTTTAATTATTGCGTTTTGAATGTGTAAGTGTTCTCTCGCAAAATGCTGAAGATTTTTTAATAATCTCGACGGTTTCATTGCATTAATTTATTGTATATTTATTTATATTTGTGCCATTCGTGATACCAATTCAACAAACCATTGTAAATACAGAAACACGTTGAATACAATATTTACAAAACAAAATATAGTAGGTAGATAGATGCTGCGAATAAGTGTCGTGTGGAAGTGTAGATCTCTAGTTGTGTGTTAAATTGCGTCGGGATGGTTTACGTTGGTCTTCCATTTAGCGAAGGTTGACTGATAGCGTTGAGCCAAAGTTAGGTAACGAGTTCATTAATGTTACGAAAAAAACAAAGAACCTTGTAACATAAATGTATGTAACATAAATCAAATCTAGCCCTTGTCGTGAATTAAATTTTAAGATATAATTTTATCGAAGACATTTGACTAATAGGTGGTGTTTTAAAATTTTAATAGGCAAAAGAAAGGGTACTTTTATTAAATTATTAAAAAGTGAAATTTATACTTTTTGCTAAGCTAAGACTATTGTGGGGATGTGGGAATGATCGTAATGTTTTAGGCCGTAGCTATTTTATTATTCACCGCAATATACCCATTCTGTTATCTATTTAAGTATAAAGTAAGGCATGTTACGCGAAAGATTTGTGTGTTAAAGAAGGCTTGATAGATAGACATTCAAATTGTTTATTGATAAATTTATTAAAAGACATAGGTTCTATGAAAATTATACATTTCATCAATCAATCTACCTAGATATATGTAACATTAATTAGTACGTACTATATGTATATTTGTTATTTATCTTTTTAACATAGGAACAACTAGTTATGTGGATTTAAGTAAAAATATACAATTAAAATATGATTCTTTTAATTTGGCGTTAAATGTTTATCGATGTTAAATTATATTAAGACGTTATATTTTGATGTCGCGGGCTTCCTTACGATAATGTTTATGATTAATTTAAATCATTAAAAATATTGAAATGTATTTTAAAATTTTAAATAAGATTGATTTTAATCATTATATTAACATTGAAATACAAAATAGACAATAACAGAGAATATATTGTTAAAATTATTCAATTTTAATATATTTTAAAATAAATATTGAAGTATAAGAGAAATTATTTATGTATACTTTATAACTTTTAACATATCACAAGCAATAAATATTTCAATCATTAATATTGTTATGTGTAATCCAGATTAAATATACTTACTTTATTTTTGTATAATTATAATTAATTTTCATTATCTGTAATGATTGCTAAGCAAATAGATATAACATATACTTACATGTGAACAAGTTTTAAAGTGACATTGTATCTTTCATGGAAATAAGAAACTTCATGTGTATCTACTTGTCTATACTTCATAAAGATAATAGTCCTAATCGAGTGATATATTATTATTTACTAAGAAGATAAATTATTTACTGTCATAAATGTGTAACTAATCGTTGCGCGGTGGAGACTTGTATACTCACTGCTAAATGTAGAATTCTTGATTGAATTTTCTGTGGACATTAGATAGGTACCATGTTACAAGTTTATCGATGTTTAGTCTGCAAATATATGTTTTGG
This sequence comes from Schoenobius gigantellus, assembly GCA_963935595.1. Lineage (NCBI taxonomy): Eukaryota > Metazoa > Arthropoda > Insecta > Lepidoptera > Crambidae > Schoenobius > Schoenobius gigantellus. The sequence goes on from OZ012552.1 coordinate 30,858,599, forward strand.
CGAAGGCTATTGTTGGGCAAGGGTTGAAATTGCCCCGTGGAAATGTTATTTGATATATTTTAATAGTGGATCGTTTTATTATTTGGGTCGGCACAAAAAATAATAATTTTAAAGCATAAGTGAATTTATCAGAATATATTAGGTTTTTATAGTTATTGCTGTCTTCGATTCATAAAGATTTATTTGAATAAATAACACGAAAGTAAGTAGGAATAACTTCTAATTTGCAAAATATAAAGGTTGCGAGATCATCAATACAGAGTAATAGATAAGAAAAAGCGTGAAAAAAGAAATAAATATTAAAATACAAAAAAATTAACCCATCTGGATATAAATATCCCAAATTGCATTTTTTTTAAAGTTTAACTTCCTTGAGTGCTCTATTTTGCACGGTAATTTCGAGATTTGGATTCAAATTTCCTGATAATGTGTACAAGTATAAAAGTATGAAAAAATAGTTTATAAAATAATTTATAGAGTCAATTATGTTTATTTATTTAAAGTAGCTACATCTAATTTAAAGTAAGTTATTTTTATAAATTAAAAGTACATTTAATGTAAAGTGCCGATCGAAATAATATTTTGTTGTATGTTAATGATGTACGTTTATGCAAGTTAGGTGTTCGGTGTAATTAGATCAATATACAAGCTTGGTATGAAACAAAAGAGATTTTAATAAAATTGATATGTGAATTTGTTTTTCTTTTAATCAAATAAATCATCGATATTGTAGTCGATTTGCCGGCCCTGGTAGGTCCTGTCCTCCGTTGGGCACAGACCTCCCCCCAAAAGTAGATAAGACCCGTTGTCCACCACGCTAGCCCAGTGCGGGTTGGTCAGTGCCGGAGCCTCCTCCGTAGATCAACAGGGTGCACATGTGTAGGCGATGATGACCTGGGTCCCGTAGGGTGTACCTGGAACCTCCTACACCCCTTTGCAAAACTACTTATCTCTCTTTCTCTAAATAATAATAAGTAGATAACAATAATAATTAAAGATTTGAGCAAGTGAGAGGATATGTGCCCCGAATGTGTACCACAGACGTATAAAGGGAAGCAGACTTAACATAATTTTACTCACACATTTGTCATAAAAAATGTATATCGTTTTTACTTTCACTCCAACGTGACGTGAGATATCGCTATTTCTGTTTTTCGTCTATGGCGATACTAACGCACACATAAACATTTCCGAAGCCGTGGCAGACGCCACGTGGACGCCATGTTTAGCTTTGTCAAAATAAGAGACAAATGACATCGTGACATTGTGTTATAATGTTTAGTTTTGTGATTATAAATAAAAATAAATGCTAAACGGACAAAAACAATGGTAAAGTGCCTGCCCGAAGTGTTCTAACGCATCATATAATAAAACTCTAGCAATTACAATAAAATAAAATGAATATTGTTTGTGTGTGAGTAATGTTTACATGTGGTAAAGTTGCCACGCTTTTTGAACGATACGTTTATTCTGCTTCCCTTTATACGTATGTGATGTGTACCTAGTCAATAATAGCGAAGACTATTTATTTAAGCTCCTACGCAATAGCAGGAGGCCGCCTAGGCTGTTCATTCAGCGGCCAAGTTTCAAATTATTCGTCTGGTATCGAGCGCTCGTGGAACGTAGTCTGTGCTCAATTTCTAGCGATTTTCATTTCGTGTGCAATGAAATTCAATAGAACTACGACGAACTTCTTTCGACAAAAATCAATATTCGTCGAAAACAAAACGAAAATCAGTGGGAATCGAGCGTAGACGACGCTCGACGAGCACTCAACGCTTGGTGAATGATTTGAAAATAGAGACAATAGGTATAGAAAATAGAGAAAATAGGTCCATATCCATAATGGCCGCCGTCGAAGTTGGCTTGTGTCATCTATCTTCATTATGTAGGTACCAACTTAACGGCGGCTCGCTCGCGGCAAACTAACTAAACCGCCAGTAAACAAGATGGCGGCCGGCCACAAAGAGGGCAACCCACCACCGCGGTTGAAATATTGTAGCGCATATTAAAATGGCAAAGCGGCTAGCCGCTCCGACTGCGTAGAAGCGTTAAATGTCCGATATGTAGGTTATTAAATAATATTGAACACTTATTTTTTTTCTTTTTCTACATTTTACATAGCAAGCCCTACTCCTTAAGGCGGGGATTTCTAGGAAATCTAGGACTCGTGCTCGGCGGTTGCTCCATTGAAAGGTAATATAGTTTATAATTGCATAACTTCTAATGTCGCTTACACTTGAAATTGGTTTCAGGTAAATACTAAGTAATAACTAAACAATAATATAATTATCCTTTATTGCACACCAAAGCCTTAAAATAGGTCATTACATACGTGGGCTATGTACAAGGGCGAGCTTACGTTTAAAGAGATCTTTGCCAGCCAACCGATGACAATGTATTTCCACTAAACTTTTACTAAAATTACATTAGTTACTATGCAATTCAAATTTTTGAATTAAGCAATTATAGACAAGTTTCCTTAACTAGAGGATTCTTTAATGACAATGAAAAGAAAGTCTTTTATAAGGGTTGATTAAGTTTCAATTTTATAATTTTTCCTAAACAGCAAATTGATTGTGAGCTCAGGTAAATTCAACGAATTCAATATGAATACTTAAAAATAAGTCATTATTTACAAAAACGTAACGATTCCAACAAGAAAAATGCTTATAATGCCTTACGAACTACATATTAATATTTAATGATTATGTATACCTACTCTTGTACTTATCAGATCTATTAAAATTCATAAAAAAGTTACGTCTACATCTTGTTGTAACATTTTCATACAACAACAGAAATAATCGTCATTACTAGGTGCCAGTACTAGAACCGTCTATCTCTATTTTACCCACAAAGGAAACACAATGACGTTTTTTTCTATTAAAATTAAAAAGTTTAAAGTTTTTGTTTGTAATGCTTTCTTTGGGCATAAACTGCTTACTTCAATATTTAGGACATTTGCCCGCCAGGGGACAATGGTTCTGATATCTATCACCCTCGATTCCACGACTGTATGTACAGCCGACTTCAAAATAAGTAGATAACTATCTTAGTACCATATCAAATCAACTATTAACAATGCAAAATAGGTGTAACCATACTAAATAAAAGGAATAGTTGGTGTGACATAGTACTAAATCTGGTAAAAAAAATATTTTAGAAAAAATAAAAACCGACTTCAAAAACACTGAAAAGTTAAAAATAATATAAGAATAGGTACAGACATCACATTTCTATATTGAAGTCGGTGCCAAACGATGATCTCCTAGAAAGTCTTAAAATTTGGCACCGACTTCAATATAGAAGTGTGATGTCTGTACCTATTCTTATATTATTTTTAACTTTTCAGTGTTTTTGAAGTCGGTTTTTATTTTTTGTAAAATAGTTTTTATTTTTAACTTTTTAGTGAATGAAATCTTTTTAGTCATCATCAAATCCTGACTTTGGTCACAGATTAGTTAATAGTTACTACGTAACAGATACATCACTCCCATAGAAACGCTCGAATCGCTGTAATAATAATAGCCAAAACCGACAAACAAAAGTCGCTGCAAGAAGAAAAGGTCTCTATAAACGCGAGCCGAGAATCGAGATTCCCGCGTACACCGCGTGATTGCGTCATCGAGCGAAAACATAAGGGTTGTACAAAGAACATAAACAAAATGGTATACGTAGGATTAATGAAATAAATTGATTGCGAGGAAAGCCCCACTCAAATGTGCTTTAATTTTATAAAATGATAATAACAATAGTACTTTATTTGCAAGAATATGGTAAAATACATGATTGGTGTTAAATTATATACATTATTCCTCATAATCTACTTCTAAATTGGCAGTGCGCAAATATTGAAAATTTTAAAATACTTAGTACATGGCAAAAAATAAGAGAATAGAATATTATTTTATCGTCATTAATACATTTAAAAATTATAAAAAAATACAAATTCTTGGTTTTCATCTCAGCCGATGTTAAGTGACGATGTTGCTGAGGACTGAAGATTGTTACTATGGCATCGAATTACTGTCTTATTAGTTCGAATAACTTCGAATTTCGACTATGAAAAAAAATACATTTTTTTGTCTTTTAACAACTTACAATAGCTTCACAGTAATGTACCACCGTATGGTTAAATAAATTGATTAAATTAAAATTATTGTGTGGTTTTATAAACCACAATGCAAGTAGAACTTTTTTCGAATTAACATTTAACCGAAAATTTTCGAAAAATTATTCGATTTAGGTATAAAAATCCCGTTTTTAGTTTTGAAAAGAAATTTATAAATAAAAAATTATTGATAAAAAAAAGAAAATAAAAATCAAATTAATATAATAAACAAAAAAGCAATAAAATAAACAAAAAGAAACCAATAAAAAACAAAACAATAAAAAACAAATTTATGAAAAAAAACAAGTTACAAGATACGATAATAATAATAAAAGTCTCGCGTGCGGCGCGGCGGCCCTCTGCCGGTCGGAGCGCCGGCGCGCTACTTAGCGGTAGGTATTTATAACGCTGCATTGCGCGAGTGACGGGGGCCTGCTTTGGTGACCTTGGGACCACCATAGGAGTATACTCTATCGAATACAAAAAAAATTTTGAAAATCGGTCCACAACTGGCGGCGTCATCGCGTAACATACACACAAAAAAAAAACACGCATCGAATTGAGAACCTCCTCCTTTTTTGAAGTCGGTTAAAAATGCTTATCTACTTTTGAAGCCGGCTGTACAACGCGTGCCGAAAGAAAGAGCAATTATACTCTTTTTAAGCTATTTTATTTACTTTCTACAATGTTATCGGCGCCAGATGTCCACAGACATTTAACAAAGCTATTTTATTTACTTTCTACAATGTTATCGGCGCCAGATGTCCACAGACATTTAACAAAATTGTACCGTATTGTACCGCGAAAACTCAAAAAGGAAATAACGACCTCATGACGTCACATTAGAACAAGAAAAATTTACACGCTCGATTATCAAACAGTCGCGAGGGATTGACTCTACCGAGTTAGGGGACGTTCTAGTATTACGTAACGCATTTTTAAAGATTTTTTACCGTACCTCTCCCCCATTTAACGTGCCGTGATATTTTTCTGTAATCCCCTCCCTACACGGTACGTCACACATCCAACTAACCATTATTACTTAAAAGTGACAATTATTATGTTACGAAAAGCGTTGCCAACTTGGAGGAACTAAATATACATAATGATAAAAAAATTGTGGCGATGATAAAAAAAAGTTTCACTTTAAAAAAAATTAAGACGTACAATACAATGGAGGGATTCCCCGTTACACATATACAAAAAGGTTTGCCCACTTGGGAGACTAATTCCCTAACTTTTTATTGTTATATAGTATAACAAAATTATAGGTAACACATAGTTTGAACTCCCCCCTCCCCCCCCCCCTTCCTACTTCCTCCGAATTGCGCTACTTAATACTTGAACGCTCCCTTAGATACAAAGACATTTATTGGTTTTGAATCACCCGTATAAGATATTATTATATAAACTACTCAGATATTTTTTTCCAAAACGACACAAACATCAACAAAATTTAACTCACCAACACGGCTCCTTCTTGCAGTGTGACAGAATACTAAAGGTGTTTCTTGGCCTATCTATTGATTTTTACTACAACATTAAAAATCTTATTCCATATCTTCATCCTCCTCCGGATCGAGCGGTTCAATTTTGACACTAACAAAGTCCGTCGGCTCCAATTCACCCGCGTTCTCATCACTGCCCTCGCCGTCCCTATCATCACCGCTATCATCATCCGTTTTATCATTGCCTGATTCGTTATCATCCTCCTCAATATCGTTGCCGTCTTGGATCCCGCCAGTGGCCGTTAGCTGCTTCAATTCAACGAGGTTCCCCAACAGAACTTCGGGGGCCTTCTTCGGGGGGCCGAATATCTCGTTCATGACGTCCTCCTCGAGGCCGAGGTTGCACTCCCTGGGGTCCAGCGTTTGGTAGAACTCCTTTATCGCCTCGTTGACGCCCTTCAAGGAGTGTCGCTTGCGCAAGTGCTTGATAAGTGTCCGCCTGATCGCGTACGACTTCGGACAGATTTTACACTGTAAACAGAGAATGATAAACGTTATTCTTATGGTTTCACAATGTCTAGGAAGAAGTAATTTATTTAGCTTATTTTTTATCAGCTCATTTTAAAAACCCACGTGTCCGTCGTCAACAAGAAGGCACTACCAAAGAAATGTAATTGCGAATAACAATAATTAAACACAAATAATTTTAGAGAATTTAAGTTTCATCTACACTCAGGGACAAATTTAGAGGAACACTACACTTTTTATATAGATTCAAACTACTTTTACAACATCATATCGATGTGTGATTGACCTTTAACGCGTTTTTTTATTGTTATCCAGGATTCATAACCAAGGCCATAACGGATAATGACAAAATTTCCCTATTTGTGACCTGGAGAAGAACGGTAACTTTTAATGGTGGTCTTTTTTATCACAATCGTACAACTGGTTTCAGCGGTGAATGTTTTTTTTGTAGCGAATCCGATGGCTAGAAGCTGGTAAAACTAAATATGGTTTCGTATGCTGAAATACACAGCGTTATCAAAACTAAAAGTGATTTTTTATCGTTCCTCTAAATTTGTCCCTGAATGTACGAGTATATTGACAAACACTCAATATATTATTATGAAGTATTCATATTTATGATACTCGCCTGGCTCAGATCCAAAGATCCGAGATGTTTCTTTCTTTCTAATGTATTTAAAGAATTGGGATAGATAATTTTTACCTTATATTGTAATTAGTATTTATTTGATACTTTTAAATGCTTACATAATTAGTGCCTCGCCCTTTTACAAAGTTACGTTATAGACAAAGTAAATCTTACGAAATACCGATATGTATATTTTGAGTTTGTTATGTTCCATAGCACTAAATCGACAATCGATTTGTTTAGATAATACGACCAAAAAATTCCTCAACCTGCCCCCGCAGCACAACCATCAAAACACGATAATATAATAAAGCGATTTCTCGCGGTGAACTGTCAAAATACGATAAAAAACCTATTGTATTCGACAGTTCACAGCGATAAACTGCTTTATTTTTTTATTTTTTTATTTATTAATTTATTATCAGGCAACTTAGGCCCATAGATATATACCTTACAAACTACCATACATAATATATATATAACAATTTGGTTAGTGTAATAGAACTTATAAGCTATGTTAGTAAAGAATATTAAATATTTGCCGTGTTCTGCGTGTTCTGCGGCATGCCGATGGTATTAGGTATTCGTCCCCGAAATCGCCTAAACACCACACCCTTTGGCCAGAAGTCCTCCTTCATGAAAGTGTCCAGCGCAATGTTTGGGACCCGAACCACAAATGCTTTAAAACTGGCATTGTGGCGCGACTCCAGTGGCTGCACCCTCAGAACGAAGTTGGCCTTCTTCTGGATGTACTGTCCCACATCCTGCTCTGTGGTGGTGTAGTGCAGGCGGGACAGGTACAAGGCCGTAGTCGGTGCCGCGGCCCTCAGCAGGAAGTTGGGCCCTGTCGGTGCGGTGCCGCAGCGGTTCTGTGTTCCCCTTTGGCGGCGCACTCTCTTCTTCTCGACCTTGACGAAGCCGTCGTCGACACGGTCCTCGACGACGGATCTCAATCGGATCTCAATTTATCATATCGTGTTTTGGTGGTCGTGTTAGGGGGGCTGCCTGCTCAACATTCAAATTCCGTGACTCTCTGTCCTATCTCTCGCGTCGGTACCCACGGCAACAACTCAAATCAAATCAAATTCATTTATTCAGTTTAGGCACATAAAGAGTACATATGAATGTCAAAAAGTTACATAAAATAAATAAACTAAAACTAATAAAACCATAATTATGAATACATCAAGTAATTAAAAAAAACATGCGAGTGAGTAAATCAGACAGACCATGCATTCCTATCATCAAGATAGTCGTTAACCTTGTCGTTAGCCTTTCTTCATTAAACGTTTTTTTTACTTCGGTTGGGATGATGACTGAATTCTAATTTTTACGTCTCGTCATTAAATATTAAAATACCGTGGAAAAAGATGCAGTTCTGTGAAATTAGAATTAAAATCGGCTTAGAAATACATTAGATACAAGCATTTTAAGTTGTTAATTTGAAGGCAACTAGACAGAGATCCGACATTAACCGTGACGTCATTGTTGAGTACGGCCATATAAATTATAAACTCCTTGTAAATTGCCGTTTTGCTAGAAAGAGATGGAGAAAAATCTCTAATACCTTATAATCTTGGTTATTTTTATAGTTATTCGAAAACCGATCTTTTCTTTCTGTGTATTATATGAAGGAGCTTCTATTAAACCAAAAAAAAAATTAGTCATCTAGCCTATTCAACTCACCCGGTACATGTTGATGTCGCTGTGCGTGACCACGTGGTGCCGCAGCCCTGCGGCGGAGGTGAGCTCCTTGCGGCATAGTGGGCACGCGTAGCGCGTCGTCGTGTGGATACTGCGCAGGTGGCGCAGCATGTACCTCTCGTCTTGGTACGTGCGACCTGCACCGGGAGTATGACTATGTGAGGCATTTAGGCCAGTAGAAAGTGACCGAGTTAATTTTACTTCACAATTACAACAAGCAGCAACTGTCAATGTTATGTTAAAAATAATATAAGAAAAGGTACAGACAACATCACACTTCTATATTGTAGTCGGTGAAAACTTTTAAGACTTTCTAGGAAATCATCGTTTGGCGCCGACTTCAATATAGAAGTGTGATGTTGTCTGTAAATCCGATTTCCAAAATTCTTTTTGTATTATAATAGGTTGGGGAAAAAGTTTCTTCGCATTTTTTAAGAAAATTCAAAACATTTTTTAATATAGTTTATTTACATTTAACTAAAGTATGTAGGTACCATTTTGTTCGATAACTTTTTGCCATCTTGTAGGTAGGGACATGATCCCATTGCTATAGAAATTTTGGGACTTCTGGTCAAAATACCGCGACAAGTTGTTTTGGCAGTCCTCTCGTGATGTTAACCTGACACTGCCTAAAGAATTCTGAAGAGACCGAAACAGGTGGAAATCTGAAGGTGCAAGGTCAGGACTATACGGCGGATGCATTAACACCTCCCAGCCAAACTCTCTTAATTTTTGCTGAGTGGCTAAAGATGTGTGAGGTCTAGCGTTATCATGATGAAAAACCACACCCCTTCTGTTGATTAATTCCGGCCGCTTTCTCTCAACTTCTTGCTTTAATCTCATCAGTTGTTCGCAGTAGAGTTCAGAATCGATGGTCCTGCCTGGTGGTAACAGCTCATAATGAATAATGCCCTTCCAATCCCACCACACACACAGCATCACCTTGTTGCGAGTTAACCCGGGTTTCGCCACAGTCTGTGAAGCCTGACCGGCCTTTGACCACGACCTTTTTCGCACGTTCTTGTCGTACGTGATCCACTTTTCATCACCAGTTATCAGCTTCTTCAAAAATGGTTCGGTTTCATTACGTCGTAATAAAGAATCACAAATGAGTACACGGTTCATTAGGTTTCTTTCAGTGAGCTCGTGAGGTACCCAAATGTCGAGCTTTTTTGTGTACCCAGTTTTTTTCAAATGCGCCAAAACTGTTTTGTGGTCAATTCCCAGTTCTTCAGCTACGTCGTAACTACTGACATGCCGATCTTGCTCCACTTTTTCAAAAATGGCATCCATTTTATCTGTAATAGGGCGACCAGAGCGACGTGCATCTTTGACATCAAAATTTCCGGATTGAAAACGCTTAAACCAAATTTGTGCTACTCTCACAGACACTGCACTAGGTCCATAAACATCGCAAATTTTTTTCGCGGCTTGCGTTGCATTTTTACCTTTTTTGTAGTAAAATTTTAAAATGTATCGAATTTCTTCATTAGATTCACTCATCTTGGCGGTACGAAAAATAAATGAAAATCACACATTTTCCTAATTTGAATTTGGAATTATGTTCTTTAAAATTTAAACTTTCAATGATACCAAAACCAGCCAGATACAAATAGTATAGCCAAAGAGATTTTATTACAAGTTTATACATACTATAATGCGAAAAGACTTTTTCCCCAACCTAATATATAAAACTATTTACATTAAATATGAATTGTAATGATTCAAAAATTGTCAATCATTATAATTATTTATTAAATTAAAGATTAGCCTTTTCTTCTAATATATTATCATAATTACAATATATTTGTCTTTCCTATTAAAGAGGAGACAAAAAATTAAGACCTTTCGAGTTTCTGGCCTAGCCCTTTGCTCCCGATTTCCGAACAGCTGTAGGGTTGATCTTTTTTCCTATACTAACTTGAATTTGTAGATATCTTAATAAAAATTTTATGAGGCTAACACAAGCAGCGACACATGTGTTAACGGAAGTCCTGCCTGATGCCTTTTCACCTTCCGCCGAAACGACTCGGTGCAGTAACAGGAAAGGGCGCGGGAGGGACTCACATAATTGTATGGTGTAGAGTGAACCGTTCAGTACACGCAATTAGGGAATGCAATTTCTCGGCCTTTTTTAGCGAGATTGATCTCGGACGAAAAAAGGCGAGATCTCGCGAGTTTAACGAGATTGCACTTGAGCATAAAATAGTCTAATAGTCTGACTAATTGGTATATGTTGTTAATTAATCTGCAATATCTAAATGATCTACTGAGTAGATATAGTTTCATTACTTTCATTTAATTGATAATAATATCTCAGTTTAATAGTCAACTCAACTTAGATAATAAGTTTCATTTTTTTTGACTTCTCGTTGTTTTGTTTGTTATAAAAGAACTGTTTTATTACTAAAAGATTTTTGTTTGATATTAGAAGAGAAGACTGGTTGTTTCTTTCATTTGTTATTTGATAGATACGTATGTCAAAGTTTACTACTTAGAAGTTTATTAAAAAATTATAGGCAGATACGTCAAACAACGTTTGATGCATAAAAGTCTATTGAAAAAATTCGTGGAAATAAATGTTTATCTTATAATACTTATAATATTTATTATTTTTTCCTAATTTATTCAAATATTGTGATTATTTGCAAAAAACAAAACAAACTGCTAATCTCGCGAGATCTCGAAATTAGCGAGATCTCGCAGTATTGTTATTCAAAAACTCGCGGGATCTCGCTTAAGCCCCAATCTCGCGAGATTTGCATTCCCTACACGCAATGGGTTGTTGCGCAGTGTGCGGATGGTGATGATGATGATGATAAATTTCATCACAATGGAAGAAAACGACTTACCGCATAGAGGGCACGGTACGTTGGCTTTTTTGGTGTTGTGCGTCTTCATGTGCTCCCGGAGCGAGCACGCGCTGGTGAACAGCTTCGAGCAGACAGTACACGTTTCTAAATCTAATAACAAAAAAGTTTTAAGTTATTAGACCTTATCATTGACAATTTCTATTGTTTTTAATTTATGACCCGAAGTAATTTACTCTTACTTGTCCTGTGTAGTTGTGACAGTATGCTTCCGAAAACACATTGTACTTTGTAATGCGATTTTAAGGATAAATTAGCAAACATAATTTACTATTAAGAAAATAGAAAAACGCAAATATTTCTGTCTATTCTCCTTGGCAAATAAAAAAAACATGTTTGTGACGTCTTACAATAAAATTCAGTTATAGCTTCATAGCGAAGGCAATTTCTAGCAGTGAAGTTTAGTGTTGCAAGGTGCAGTGCTTGTTTTGAATTTATATAAGTCAAATGTACCATTAAAAATCAATATTATACTAACTCTCTCCCGTGTGTTTCCTTATATGGTAAGTCAGCTTGGACTTCTGTACGAATGTCTGCCCACAGTACAGGCACGCGTACGCCTTGTCTTTGGAGTGGGTGCTGTAACCGTAAACAAAACAGAGGAATGATCAATGGTGGCAGGTACTTACATATACATTGTCTGTAGCAAAATTGCAAATAAAATACAAGTAAAACTTAAGCTCGGGCAGAATTTAAGCCTGCGTCTGCAACAAACTGTGTTGACGCTGTGATCAATGGGCCATCGACTTGTCAAGCCTAGCGAAATCAAAAGTAAAGCGTAAAGCCAAAGTATGTTGCGTAATATATTATGTTCAGGGACCGATTGTAAGTCAGTTGAAGCCACAGACAGAGAGTCTGTTGTAGGTGACAGGGAGTATGCGGTCAAAACGTCCTTGTCGGCGAAGGTGAGAGAACAGTGGGGACAGCCATAGGGCCGTCCAACCGTATGTTGAGGGACCGATTAAAAGTCTGATTTTGATTTAATTTTTGAAAGTCTGCAGGCGGAGCAAGCGCTGCCAAGACTGGACTTGAGTCACGCATTATTTCACAATTTCAGTGACATAATCTCTATGCGGTCCACAACAGATAACAGCGCTCACAGTGCTAATGATTATAATCGCCCGGTCCAAATTAAAAAGGACGCCATAAGTGCTAACAGCGCTATCAGCATGCTAACGATTTTGATCCGGGGTTTTGGCGTATCAATTTGTCAAACCATTTTGCTTTCGATTGCTTCTCAGTACTTTTGGTTTTGTGGATTTTTAATTACAACATTGCTTCCCTGCTGCTTATCCAGAACAGAGGCGCGTGCAGCGCCTCTGGGTATAGTTGTCTGGTTGTTTTTAACTCGCTCAAAGGCGTTGAACGGATTGCAGCAACCAAATCTTTTATCTCCCTCTTTCACATGATTTTTATTTCTCTCTCATTCTAGTAGATGACATTATAGAATATGGCCGCCAATATCATCCAATCACGTAAGAGTATTTCAGTCATAAACGTCAGAGCGTTTTACAACCATCAAATTCGATGGTTGTTCGGTTGTAACTCGCGCCGACACTCAAAGGTCTTGAACGGGCCGGTTGTTTCACCCGGTTGTCACGCTCGAAGGCATTGAACGGGGTTAGAGCGAAAAGTTGTACTTCGCGCGAAGGCTCTGAACGCGCCTCAGGTACATTCATTTTGAACCGAAAACACAATTATCAAATGTCAGACTGACAGTTCGTTTACAGTGATTTCACTCCAGAGCATTAGCGCCGTAAGTTAAACGATGATGTGATGTGATGTGGCTCTCCATGGCGGCTAACGTTAGCGCGCTCACAACATTTCGAGACGCGTTTGAGCGGGCTAATGGCGCTGATAGTGGCTTTTATTGATTTTCGGACCGCAGCCTTAGTGTGACTGACGTGATAAAAATTTCATAACGTTCGTCAAGGGATACGTGTGACTGAGTTTTATTACAAATTTCTTGGCAGCCCGTGCTCCCACTGCAATTGACTAGATGACTAAAAATTTTTTTTAGCTTTAATGGAAGCTCATTCATATAATAAACAGAAAGAAAAAAACGGTTTTCGAATAACTATAAAAACAACTGAGATATAAGGTATTAAAGATTTTGCTCCATCTCTTTCTAGCAAAACGGCAATTTACAAGTAGTTTATATGGCCGTACTCAACAATGACGTCACGGTTGATGTCGGATCTCTCTGTCTAGTCGCCTTCAAATTAACAACTTAAAATGCTCGTTTCTAATGTATTTCTAAGCCGATTTTAACTCTAATTTCACAGGACTGCATCTTTTTCCACGGTATTTTAATATTTAATGACGAGACGTAAAAATTAGTATTCAGACATCATCCCAATTGTAGCCACAAATACAGCAGTCTGTTGTGGGTACTGTAATGATCGGCTTGTAGCCGTATGTTTAATCGGTATGAATCTAAACCTTCTTAAATGGTTATTTCAAATCATGGAAATTTTGAAAAGTAATTTAATAAAATAAGAAGATTGGCATGAGGTGTTTTGACAGGTTAGAGAGACGTACGGGCGAAACGCCAAGTGCGCCGAGATCAGTAGGGAGACTTGTATTAAGTGAGGAAAATAAAAATATAGTGAATGGTATCACCCATTCTTTTGATGTCCAAAAAGTAGGCTAAGTAGTAGGCAAACGCTACAGTACTGACCGGGAGTGTGCGGTACATGCGCCCTTGTCGGCGAAGGTGCGGGGACAGTGTGGGCAGCCGTAGGGCCGCTCGCCCGTGTGCCGCCTCTCGTGCCGCAGCATGTTGGAGCGCTGCACGAACCGCTTGGGGCAGTACGAGCACGCGTGCCGCGGGCCCTCGTGGATTTGCACGTGCTCGCGGAACGAATCCCTCTTCTGCGGGCGGACAAAATCACAAGATCGCTCTGTGAGAGTGTTTACAGTCCGCTCATTGGTTTAAAAGGTTAGAAATTGTTCATAGCACGCTTGGCTGTTCATATCACATACATCTGCTTCTTGGGTTTTCAGTGGAGTTGTAATTTTAGCTATTGGATTTAAATTATTTTCTTTTTATGGAGTAAAACAAATTTACGTGCTTATGTAAAACAAAGTTACGTGTTATTAAACTTGAATAAAAAATTGCTGAATCATGTTTTTGTCATACAATAAATTTGCAACGAACAGTCAAACACAAGTTTCATTGGATTTTTCTCAGTGTTATCTATATTTATCAAAATTCAGCAAAAATTGTATTACTTTATACTCACATTGAAAATCTTCGAACAGTATGTACAAGTGAAGCTCTGTTTTATGGGCGAGTGCTCCTGCTTGTGCATGTAGAGTGTAGATTTATACTGGAACGATTTGCCGCACTCTTTACATACGAACGGGTGTCGGCCAGGGTGCCGGATTAGGTAGTGGAGTTTCCTGGTCACCAAAAGTAATATAATTAGCATTTGTGGATATATTTTAATATTATTATTATCTGTAAGCGGTGCCAACTTGTAATTTACTCTGCTGATCAATGGACTAGGCTTTGGCAATCCCCACCACCACACCGCACTAGGCCAGAGCGGTGGAAAATGGCCCAGGCCAAATAATTCTTTTTAGTTTTTGTGAAGAGACAGCATGTAAACCTCTTTGTCTTTATATTTCTTGGTTACAGTTGCCTGAGTTACTTTTGACAAGTGTTTATTCTGACAGTTCCTCCTGAATTTGTATTTAATTTGTAATACTAGATTATCTTTGCTTTAATCAAGTTATGATATTATTGCCTAATAATCTTATAAATAAATTTACAAATAATTAAATTTATAAGAAGTTCACAGTATTTCGGGGAAGGCCCATAAAGAAGAGGATATATTTTGCAAAACCGTGGATATAACGATACCTTTCATCAGCAGTGTGCATGACCTCCCTGCACAGAATGCACTTGAATTTGCCGGGCCCGTGCACTTGTGACATGTGGGTCGAAACCGCGCGTATACTCGAGAACTCGCGGCCGCAGATCACACACGTGCAACACTTTGCCTTAGACGACTCCATCTTATGGACCATCTGGTGCAAAAATAAAAAAAATTTCACTGTAGTGTAAGGTGTAAGATAGAGGTGTTCGAGATTGGCCTGGTTCACTATCACAATCTCGTAGGAATTTCCTGAGGAGAAGAGCGATCCTCAGAAGAGTAAGACTGTGGTAGACGAAGCCAGTGGTACCGAACAGTGTTGGGCACACAGCGATCTTGCGGCAGACACCATACGCAGCGTACATATTTGTTGACCTTCTGTATCTATTTGTGGTTGAACCTGGATTGATTTGCCCCTCTATTGTGTATCTCCAGTTGATGTATTGAGCTATAATTTTTACATCCACTGCTACTATAATCAATGTCACCAAAATACGTAGAATATATATAGGTCGGTCGGTACGTATATAATATGTATACCTACAACAGAACACAGAAGTTACAAAGGCCTTGTTGTGTGCGAATCGTTTGACTACAACTACCAATGTAGTTATTTCGTGTTATCGGTAAATTAATACTTTTCGTAAAAATAAGAAAAATATTTTTATAAAACTCTGTTGAAGTTAATCAAAACGATAAGAAATATAAATCCAGAATATGTACAAAGCATTGAATGAAAAAATTGTGCATTTTCAATCATTATGTTGTGGATTGTATGTTTATGAATATACTAGCTGTGCCCGCGACTTCGTTCGCGTGGATGTCCGAAAATAATGATGAAATAATGGTTATATAGCCTAAAGCCCTCCTCGATAAATGGACTATCAAACACAAAAAGAATCTTTCAATTCGAACCAGTAGTTCCTGAGATTAGCGCGTTCAAACATACAAACAAACTCTTCAGCTTTATAATATTAGTAAGTAAGTATAGATATTATTTCTTCGGACGTTTACATTTACATGTTGTATCACCTTTCTAGCATATTCTGTGTTTTGTGGTACCTAAGAATGTAGTTTAGAGTTTAGAGTGTAGGACAGATCAGCAGGCCTATTCGCTAACTATGGTTGGTAACTAGAACTGTCATTTTTGAAAGACACTATATCCATTACTGGTTTAGTGATCCTTTGTGTTACAGCGGTGTTCGTGATAGCAGTAATGTATATTAACCTTTGACTGATGACATGCTTTTTATGTAACATAACTGGTGACCTGCGGTCTGACAGGCCGCTCCACTATCTGGTCCCCAGCGCGCAATTTATGTAACGTAGCTAATCAAACTGCTCGACTATAATTAAAACACTTATGGAAGGACAAAATAAAACCAAATTATGTCCTCTAAATCTTCTCTCTAAATGTCTCTTACGGGGAGAGGCTGGTGTACTTGTCCAGCATCTACCTGTCAATGATGACAGTTATGATATTGCAAGGGCGTTGTTGACCGCCCGGTATCAGAATGTTCGCTTGCTAGCGGACACACATGTGGCTGCCATTTTAGGGCTGCCACGAGTATCGCGGGTCTCCTCATTGAGGAAGGAGATTTTGAACCCGCTGCTGAGCGCTATTAACGCGCTCAAACGACTTGATCTACCGGTGGACCAGTGGTCCTTTATTTTGCTCCACCTCATCCTCGATAAGCTTCCCATGGAGATGAAGGGACGCTTCGAACAAAGGTACGGGGGCAATAGTGCCTCGTACCTCCCCCCCTTCTCGGATCTCCTCAGATTTTTGGAGGATGAGTGTCGGATGACCGACCACTTGGATCTGGCTCCTATACCGGGACCGAGTACAGGCCGCTTTGAGGCGACCCGGGCAGCGCCACGGAGAGAGCGCCGCCCGCACAAGCAGTATACTGCAGTGCGGCAGAACTCTCCACACGGGGAGAGGCCGAGGCCTTGCAAGTGTTGCAAGCGGGATGGCCATCGTTTGCCGGCCTGTCCCAAATTTGTTGGCCTACGCACCGAGGGGCGTAGGAATATGGCCAAGCAGCGGAATTGGTGCTACCGCTGCCTGGGGGCCCATATGGCATCGGCTTGCCCCCACCCACGAGATTGCCACTGTTGTGGAGGGGCCCATCACCCCCTTTTGTGCTTCAACAATAGAGACACTCGTGAGGTGGTGAGAGAGAGGGACTCGCACACGGGCGGGGGCCCTCCTAGGTCACCCACCTCTCCGAGGAGATCGGAGGGGCGTGCCACCCCTCCGCGGAGATTGGACAGGCGCCCCCCCTCCAGTGAGAGGATTGGGCGCCCCACCCCCCCTACGGGCGGGGGGGATCGACGCGCCGCTTATGAGGCGCCACCGCGGGATTGGGCCGCGGTTATTAGGGAGCCACGTCGGGAGACAATACGCTTCTCTCCCCCTCTGATGGAGAGACCCCGGTTGTCACGGGCTCCCCCAACTTTCGCCCATCATGGGCACCGCCCGGCCCCCCGATGCAGCTTTGGTCGGGGTGTGTACGTGCCGGATTGGGACCCGCTCGAGCGCCTTGAGCGCCCTATTCCTCCGCCGCGCACGCATTTTTCTTCGGACCCCCCTTCCCCCCCGTTGCGGGGAATGCGGGAGGATTTTCACTAAACCAACTGTCGGCTGCAACCCCCCCACAGGAGCAGGTGCTGTTACCAACAGCCTCCGTACAGGTGTGGGGCCCGAGGGGCACCTTTGTTTTAGTTCGCGCCCTTTTGGATACGGGAGCTCAGGGTTGCATTGCCTCCAGCTGGCTGGTCCGGCAGTTGAGTTTGAACACATCTCCATACCTTGAATCGGTACGAGGAATCGGAGACCTGCGGATCCCGGATCCGATCGGTCAGGTTTTGTTCTCCTTCTCCCCCCACTTCTCTTCAGCGCCCAAAATTGGCGCTACCGCGATTGTTTATGAGAAGGTTGTTGGTCAGCTTCCGCAACAGCACGTTTCGCGCGCTGTCGTTGATGCGACATCAGGATTGACCTTGGCTGACCCTTCCTTCCACCGAACCGGTCCGATTCACTTATTGCTCGGTGCCGATGTTCTAGGCCGCGTGTATTGTGGGAAGAGGAGAGAGTTACAGGAGGGTGGGCTGGTAGCCTTATCTACATCGCTTGGGTTTGTAGTGATGGGACCAGTTAGGCATAACCCACCATCTCCATCGGTGGACAGTTACATAACTGTTAGCTCCACCTTATCGGATGTCCTGCAACGGTTTTGGGAGGTGGAAGAGCCACCTACCGTGAAGCGAGTGAACCCCTTAGACGAGGAGTGTGAGTTGTTCTACCAGAACAATACAGGTCGCCTTCACTCGGGACGGCTGATCACTCGTTTGCCCTTTTTGTCAGTTCGCCCCTCACTTGGCAGCTCCCGGCCGTTGGCCGAGAAGCGGCTGCTGTCCATGGAGCGTCGTATGAGTAGGAACTCCGACCTCAAACAGAAGTATGTCGACTTCATGCGAGAATATGAGCAACTGGGGCACATGTCGGTCTCGCGACTGGACTGGCGAAACGAGGAACATAATTTTCTTCCTCACCACGCGGTTTTGAAACCTTCCACCGGGAAGATACGCGTTGTTTTTGATGGGTCAGCTCCTACGTCTACCGGAGTTTCGCTGAATCAATGTCTGCATGCTGGACCGAAGTTGCACCACGAGGTGGGTGATGTATTGACCAACTTCCGTCGCCATGCCGTCGTCTTTGTGACCGATATCCGGATGATGTTTCGGCAGACTGTGATTCACCCGGACGATAGGCGATATCAGCTCATATTATGGAGGGAGGATCCCAGGGATCCCATGCTGGTCTACGAGCTGAACACCAATACATACGGTTTGCGTTCGAGCCCCTTTGTGGCAATTCGCTCACTTGTGGAACTCGCTGAACGTGAACGATTACGATACCCTCGCGCATCCTTGGTTCTCAAGGAGGATGCATTTGTTGATGATATTTGTACGGGCTCCTCTAGTGTCGAGGAAGCCTTGATTTTGCGAGATGAACTAATTGCTCTTCTCGGGGCTGGTGGTTATGAACTGAGGAAGTGGATGTCCAACTCACCTCAGCTTTTGTGTGACTTGCCAGACGACCACCAGCAGGAGCCTCATATTTTTGAGAATGCCAACACTCCAGATTTACTGTCTGTTTTGGGAGTGCAATACAGACCTGTCCAGGACACGTTCACCTATCGATTGGAGCTGCCAAGCCCCAAGGTCTGGACGAAACGGTTGGTTTTGTCTACAGTAGCTCGTACCTTTGACCCAAATGGCTGGATTAGTCCCGTAGTGTTTTGGATGAAGTGCTTCCTACAGGAACTTTGGTCAGCCGAAGTGTCGTGGGATGAGCCCCTCTCGGGCCGTTTGCTGCGAGATTGGGAGTCCTTCATGTCATCTCTCCCCGACATTAACCATGTTAGTATCCCTAGACATATACTGCCTAAGGGACGGTTTACGGCCAGCCTTCATGGCTTTTGTGACGCGTCTGAGAGTGGATACGCAGCCGTCGTATATATCCGGACGGTTGATGATAGAGGAGCTGTTAAGCTCCACTTGCTAATTGCTAAGAGTAAGGTTGCTCCACTTCGGACTCGATTAACGATTCCGAAGTTAGAATTGTCTGGAGCTACTCTTCTGGTTCGGTTGATGAACCACGTTGTTGACACCCTGGGACGTAGTGTGGACTTTGAGTCGCTCTTTGCTTGGTCCGACAGTCAGGTTGTCCTGTGTTGGATTAAGAACTCCGTCCACTCCCTGGAAGTATTTGTGGCCAATCGGGTATCCCAAATACAGGCCTCGAAGGCCACGTTGATTTGGCGCCACGTGCCAGGTGAAATAAACCCTGCTGACTGTGCATCACGTGGCAGCGAAGCCCCTCAGCTTATTGACCACACTCTGTGGTGGGGTCCCGACTGGTTGTTACAACCGTCTTGGCCTTCCACACCAGCTGTGGTGAAGGTACCAAATCCGGGCTTGCGTGTTCACGCTGTCGAGACTATGGCGGCTCC
Organism: Schoenobius gigantellus; assembly: GCA_963935595.1. Lineage (NCBI taxonomy): Eukaryota > Metazoa > Arthropoda > Insecta > Lepidoptera > Crambidae > Schoenobius > Schoenobius gigantellus. The sequence goes on from OZ012552.1 coordinate 30,878,793, forward strand.
AGAGCGGGAATTTTTATTAGACCGCTACAGTTCTCTGGACAAGTTGCTCGGCGTGACCGCTTGGATAAGAAGATTTATACGAAATTGTCGCCGGCCTCAGGACAAAGATTTGTGTCCGGTCCTCTCACCGCAGGAGCGCCAAGATGCTCTTCTGCATTGGGTGCGTATGACCCAGTCTAGAGCGTTTGAACCGGAACTTAAGATTTTCCGTACCGTGACGTCCAAATTGAAGGGACCCTTGGTGCGTTTGACTCCCTTTCTGGATGATAAAGGATTGTTGCGTGTAGGAGGCCGATTGAGGCACGCTAACTTGCCTTATAGATCACGTCATCCCCTGTTGCTCCCCAAGGACGGACCATTGGTGCGATTGTTGATCATTGATCGCCATGTGAAGAATGCTCATGCCGGATGTAATGCATTGACCGCGCTCCTCCAACGGGAGTTTTGGATTTTGTCAGCGCGAAGAATAATCCGATCTGTTATCTTTCGATGTCTGCCCTGCTATCGTTTACGCCCCGAGACGATGCAGCCCCAACTGGGTGATTTGCCTGCTGATCGTGTGAATGAATCGATGACCTTCTTAGGAGTTGGAACTGATTTCGCGGGACCGTTCACTATAAAAACGTCGCGACTCCGTAATGCTAAGACTGAAAAGGCTTATTTGTGTGTGTTTGTTTGTTTGGCCACTAAAGCCGTTCATTTGGAGGTGGTGAGTGCACTCACCATGGACGCTTTCTTAGCAGCGTTAGGCAGATTTGTCTCCCGCCGGGGACTGCCTTCTCTAATTCGGTCCGATTGTGGGACGAACTTCAAGGGCACTGATAGACATATAAGAGAAGTTTGTGAATTTTTAGATAAAAATAATATTGAGATCGGATCCACACTCTCCCGTAGGGGGGTAACATGGCGATACTCCCCGCCGTCTTGCCCTCACTGGGGAGGGATTTTTGAATCTGTTGTAAAGGCCGCCAAGACTCACCTTCGCCGCGTTATTGGGGAGACTATTCTCACGTTTGAGGAACTCGCGACGGTGTTTCATAAGATTGAGGCGGTTCTCAACTCGCGTCCGTTATGTCCGTTGTCTACCGACGCGAACGATTTGCAGGCCCTCACGCCGGGCCATTTCTTGATAGGCAGACCACTTAACGCCCTGCCCGAGTATCCTTATAGAGATATCAATCCCGGACGCCTTTCGCGGTTTGAGTTGCTCCAGCAGCTTACCCAGAGTTTCTGGCGCCGCTGGCACCTTGAATATTTACACATTTTGCAACAGCGCGTTAAGTGGTCAGATAAGACAAACCCACCGAGGGTTGGAGACCTCGTGTTAGTGAAGGACCCAAACCTGCCACCCTTACGTTGGCGTCGCGGACGCATTGTCCAACTTACTCTAGGGTCTGATGGTGTGCCCAGGTTTGCCGAGGTCCTAGTTGGGGATTCTGTTTTGAAGCGCGCGGTCGCTACTCTTTCTCGCCTCCCCTTAGACTGATTTGGCGGACAGTCCGGGACTGTCCGGAGCGGGGGGATGTTCACGCTCGAGGAAGAGCGAGAGGCGGCACTGCATTCTAGTCTGTGCAGTGACAGCTTTTTTGGCGGCCGGCCGCATGTGATATGTCAGTTGAGTCGAGTCGAAATGTCATATTTTGTGGTTAGGATGATGTCCGGGCATCCATAAAATATAATACACAATATTCAAGCAAATAGTGATTTGCGCGGCGCACCTAATATCGGGGTGCGAAAGCCCGCTTTGTGTTGTGCAAAAGAGTGCCCGCTTTGTGTCAGAATCGCGTGTGAGTCGTGGTGGCCTAATAGGCATTTGTAGTGCTCCGGTCTCCACCGGTGGATCCACTGCAGATCTTCAGGAGCCGCGACTTCCTTCGAGCTAGCTCAGGAAGTCCACCGGCTACGGAGGAGACGGAAGGAGACAATTGGAGCCAAGGTAAGTAATACCAGCTTTCTATGAGTTGGTAGTCAAATAAAATTCAGCAATACAAGTCGGTGAAACGCCGACGTGGTGGAGTCTACTTGGGGCACCACCATCTCTCGTCTCTCATCATAAATCTATACTGTCTTATAAACGACAATATTCATGTGAGATCAACAATTACAAAAAATATATATAAAAATCAAAAAAAAACAAGAAAAATAATCTTTTTTCATAAGCTGTTACATAAATCAACTCAAAAAAACTCAAAAAATCACACAAGTGGTGACATGAGGTCTGACAGACCGCTACCAAATTTTAAATAAATTTTACTTAGCGATTTATGACTGTCCGACGCAACTACCCCTGTCTACAGCATAGACGGAACTAAACTCGAAGCTACTCAGGCGCACACACGCGTGAAGAGCGGGGAAGAGGGTAAAACACGTTTTTGGTGTCGCCGCTCGGCCTGTGAGACCGCTTGTCACCAGTTAAAGGTTAAGTTCCTTTCAAAAATTACAGTTCTAGTTAGCAACCGATGTTAGTGAATAGGCCTGCAGGACAACTCGCTAGACTTTACAAGTTGTTTATCATCTCTCTTTGCCACGTAACACCACTATTTACGAGGATTCTCTGGTTTTTTCATGGATGTATTTCTAAATTGAGGTACTATGCAATATTTAGACATAGTTGACTGTCAAGCGAAACACCAATCGGACGCCAAATATGTTTTAAAAACAAAAATAACCAAGTGTAGGAACGGGCGCACAGAATCGCGACAACGGCCCGCAGGTGGTCACGGGACTTTAGACGTCACACTCTCTTACCACGACTTCTAACTGGATAGCACATTCATTTATTTCATTTACATTCACTATAAAAAATGAATTATACCGATGTTCAGGATTTTTTATGAACTATAATTCTACATTCAAAACTAAAAACCACATTCATCCTCATTGGAGTCATCATTCAGCACATACGTTACTTAAGCAATATAAAATACACATACCTTGACATGCATTTTAAAAGACTTTTTGTGACTAAGAGGCCGATACATGCAATTTCCCATGGAGCAAAATATTTTCCTAGCCTCTGGGTGATCAGAATTGAAATGTGTTCTCATTTCTTCAATTGTTAACAGTACAATACAGCATAGGCAACACTTGAAAAGGCAATGTGTAGCTTCATCGTCACTTTGATGTTTCTCCATGAAGTGATAGATGAACCACTCCTGTAAATGAAATGATTATAGTAACTACCAAAATATATATTGTCAAATAAACCCAGTAATTAACAGAAAATACCTTATCACTAAAAATCATTGAACAGCTTTCACATTTGTAAAAATCTTCCTTATGATTGATAAAATGTACTCTGATTTGGTGAGTCTTCCTGTCAGTTTCATTCCAAAACAATGTTGGGCAGTACTTACACTTAAAGCCCAAATGTGGACTAAAGCAATTGTCATACTCTAGGATGTCCCAATGCTCATTTAAATGTCGCCTTGTAGCTTCTCTATTGTCAAATTCTTTATCACAAAACTGACATAGCCATAAATCATCAAACTCCTTCATTTCTTTAGCCTCATGGTTCCCAAGTTCCTGCTGAGTTTCAAAGGTTGCTGTGCATACTCTGCACGAAAACGTTGGCACTGTTTTAACATAATGCATTTTTAACATGTGAAGTAAATAAGCTTGCAGAGAACCTTGTTTAATTTTACAAAGAGAACAGTGTATTTTGACCCTAATATCAACATTAGTTGAGGCATAATCAATTGACGATACCTCTGGTAGTACTTTAGAGTTAATCTGGTTAATCAACCCAAATATATAATAAAAATAACACTTCTGAATTACTATTAACTCCATTGCCGTAACATCAAAATCTTCATCACCTTTATAGTAATTTGCAGGTTCAGTTTTTATGGGCTTACAGTCTTCATTACCGTCAGCATTGTTATCTTTTGACCCTTCATCAGTTTTGGCCTGTTGCACTTCTTGTGTGTCCTCTGATTCACTAAAAACTTCTTGTTTGATCTCAGGTGCAACACAGTCTTCATTTTTATTAAACTTATCCAGATCAACATATCCAAATTTAATTCGATTTTTAAGTTGACCATCAACAAATTGTGAGCTGATATCAGCTCCATCTACTGTGAATTGGATGTCCCGACCAGAAAGGAAAAATGAGAAACATTTGAGAGTAAAGTGATGAAAGCCCATGTAATGATTGAAAAACTTGCCAATCAGTATATGATGTTTTGTACACAACTTGCATGTGAATTTAAGGCAGTCAGCATCTTCAATAATCCAAAGTACCTCCTCAGATTTACTTTCCATGTTTTTGACACAATGTTTTATAAGTAGGTGTGTGTTATATTGTTCATCATCTGAGACTCTAAAGTGACACAAACGACAGTGAACCAAGTTATGAGTTTCGCTCAAGTGCTGCCTCATTTCCAGTTCTGATGGAAAACTTTCACTGCATTGTGAGCACGACCAAGGAATGTGGAATTCCAAATGTTTCAGCCATGTCTCTCTATCTGCTACAAAATATCTAAAGCAAAAGCAAGAAATGAAAATGGTTTAGTTTAGATCTTGTTCAGTCTATCATCAGAACATATCAACAACAAGACACAAAATTGTTACAAACTGGCGAATATAGAGTTTTATTGATAACACATCTTAGAACATTGAAAAATAAACAAATTATTAGCTATTGAAAATTGCATGCCATCACATTCTTACAAAACAGATTTTTGCATGTGTATTTTTTCTTATGAGGGACATATACAATGATGTCACAGTATGTCGGATCTCGTATCTAGCTAGCAACTTAAGTTTTAATAACTACAGTTTTGTTTGTATTAAGTAAAAAAGCTTTTGCTGATATAATATTAAAAAAGTGTGCATAAAATTAAAAAAATTATTGTAAAACAGTGCATTTTGCCCAAATTAGGCTGGGTCACAATCTGTTCGTTTTAGCCAATATTGGTTGTTCAATATTGCAGTATTAGTCACAACTTTTCACTTTAAAATAAAGAACTATACTTAATTAGATCTTTACCAGTAATTTGCCTATCTGGCAGCCCTAGATATGTATTGAGGTACTTATTACACCTCTGTAATTTAAACCTGTTTAAATATTTACCTGCAAATACCGCAAAAATCTTTCTTGTGGTTAGTTATATAATGAACTATTATTTTTGAACGGTTTATGAACCATTCCGAGCACAACAAACAGCTATAAGGACCAGAAGGATTCAAGTCTTTCAAATAAAGCCATACATCAGTTGGGCGTTCAATAACTTTCGATTCCGGTTCATAGTTACGCAGTTTTATTGTTAGAGATGATATTTTCTTTGCTTCCACAGTCCTTTTCTTCTTTTTATTAGAGTCTTCATCGTTCACAACTTTTGATATCTCAAACTTATCGGTGTTAAGCCTTTTTGTTGCAGCCAAAATAGATAGGGGTTCGTCATCAGAGTCATCGGAAGACATCGTTAACAACACTAATTACAAATGGCAATCAAAAAAAAATAGTAGATCGGGAAACAATAATAATCAACAATTTTAAAGGTAAACAAAATAGATAGTTAGAACTTCTTTGCTTGCTGATTTGTTTGTTGATTTTTTTTTTTTTTTTTACGGCTGTCAGCACAGATTACCTATATATCTGTCAGTATTATTCAGTGGCTGTGTGGCTGTGGTCCGAAAATCAATAAAATTCTGTGCGCCCGCCGCCTAAATAACCTAAAACTAATTTTCTCTTAATTTAAATGGCCGGATAAGCAAGTGCTATTCTACGGTGACAGGCCCACAAATATTACTGTTCAGGCCAATTAAATTTAGGCAGAGCTTAAGCGTTTTAATTGTGTTTGTGTTGCTATCGTAAAAATATTAAAATAATAATAATAATAAAATACTTTATTGCACACAAAGAGATAAAGATAGAAAATTTTCAAAAACACTAAAGATGTACAACACAGGCGGCCTTATTGCTAATAAGCAATCTCTTCCAGGCAACCTAGGAACAGGGAAATACACAAAGGAAATTCAAATTGAGGATGGGTGCAGTAGTTGATAATTATGGACAATGAAGGACTGATTAATAAGCACAAGTCCATCATGGGGTTGAATAAGTGCAGAGAGTGCAGGGTCTGCCACGAAGCAGAAGAGACGCCTATGCACTTGCTCACAAACTGTGGGGACCACTGATGCGTAAACGCAGTCTACATCTGGGCAAACACTTACTGTTTGTTACCAGATGAGGTCAAGCACCTCTCCCTCAAGAAAATACTGCTCTTTTTAGAAGATGCAGGGCTTGTGGGAGAAGTGTAATAGTGGCGGTCACAATAGATCTTATAGGTCGCAGTGACAAAACATAGCCGCTCATACTAATTTAAAAAAACCTACATTAAATGTAGGTATAACTGTTATCTATACAAATAAATAAAATTGAAGTGTCTGTTTGTAGGTAATGTAAAAATAACAAGTTTTTAATTAATGGGTATGAATGTATAATGTCGAGTACCTACCAATAACAAAAACACATACAAACAAATAAAATTGAAGTGTCTGAATGTCAAAATAACAAGTTTTTACTAAATGGGTATGAATGTATATCGGGAATCAATAACAAAAACACAATTTAATTTTTTTTTGTATGTTTGTCTGTCTGTTTGTTCCTCCTAATCTCCGGAACGGCTGGACCGATTTTGACGGGACTTTGACTATTAGATAGCTAATTATATTAGGTATAACATTGGGTACTTCTAATCAAGATCAAGATTGAAAGCAGCATTAATATTAATTAACTACTAAATCCTTTACAATCTGGTTTCCGCGTGGGTATAGCACGACTACTGCTCTAACTAAAATCACTCACGATATTTACCAGGGCATGGAAAATCGTCAACTAACATTACTGACGCTTTAAGACTTCAGTAACGCTTCTAATTCGGTTGATTTTGATGTGCTTACTGGTATCTTACGTTCTCTTGGCATATCTCCTACCGTAGTTGCCTGGTTTCATAGTTATCTGTTGGAGCGTCGGCAGCGAATACGTATCGAAGACTCCTTGTCTGATTGGTGCACTATCGTTGCCGGTGTTCCCCAGGGTGGCGTATTATCTCCTCTTCTTTTCTCAATATTCATAAATTCCATCACGCATTCACTTTCATGTCTCTATCACTTGTATGCCGATGACTTGCAGATCTACACGCAAGCCCCACTGTCTGATTTGTCACAGGCTATCTCGATAACCAACAGTAATCTCAATTTAATAGACAACTGGAGTAAGTCTTACGGTCTTGCTATCAATCCTAATAAAACGCAGGCAATAATTATCGGCAGCTACTACTTCATTTCACGTATCGATTACAGTTCGCTGCCGGCGGTGATCTTTGGCGAAACAAGTATTACATTCAGTAAATCTGTGAAAAATCTAGGTATAGTTTTCGATCAGTGCCTTTCTTGGCGACCTCAGGTTGAGACTGTTCGGAAGAAACTGTTTGCCGCATATGGTTCTCTCAACAGATTCCGAAACTTTCTCCTAATGGCTACAAAGACAGTGTTAGCTCAATCACTTTTACTTTCTATAATTGACTACGCTGACGCTGCTTGGGTGGTTTTGTCGGAGGAACTGCTGGACAAATTGGTGCGTCTACAAAATGTTACCATCAGGTTTATTTTTAATCTGCGTAAAGGAGATGTCCTCTTTTTGTATGGAGGCTGGGTTTTGCTAACTAAATGAAACGAAACTATGCCTGTTATAAAGGTTTAATATTTAGTGTCCTAAAACCGTGAAAATCATAACTTTATACCCCTCCGTTTTGGAAATATTTTAATTTTTGTATATTTTAGTTATGGCAACAGTTTTGTTTAATGATCGAAAGCTGTGTTATATTATCTGCAAAAAACATCTATTTGTAATCTGTATTTGTAAATACAATGACACTTATGCTAGTCTGTGGTTATGGTTTGTGTTGAAGTTGACTATCAAAATAAAGGCCGATCGCCTTGATGGATTTTTTTCTTAGACAATCTGCCTATTAGGGCCTATTTTTCATTAAATCTAATTAATGAGCAACATAATAATTAATTAATAAATCATGAAGTGCCACAGTGTCAAGTCAGTGCCAAAACTATCAAACTAAACTGTCAAATCTTTTTTTTTAATTTTGAGCATTGCGCTAGAGACTTTAGCCAATCACTGCCAGTTGATTAAAAGATTTGTAGATTTTCCTTAAAAACATGAATAAAATGGATTTTCATATGAAAATACATTAACATGTTAGTAATACATTGTATTTCGGAGATTATATGAAGTTAATATGGGTAAATTGGATAGATTTCAAGCATGTGATTTCAAAACTTTCACGACAGTTTAATACAAATCGGAGGTACTTAAAAGCATATTTTTAATATGACTGAAATGCTGTTTCGATCCTCTTTCGAATGGTATATAAATTATTGCTTTTAGTTAACATAATTAATAAAAACCCACTTGTGGACAACTCCTTTGACCATGTTTCTTACTATCGCTCACAACTTGAATGGCTTTCAATTCGCCATCGCAGAGACTTACATGTGTTATCCTTATTTTTCAATATTTTGTTTCTTCCAACTTCTCCATCATATCTTAAAGCACAGTTTTCCCTTCGGTCCTCTTCTTCGAGTCGTACTTTACGATCGAACTTTAATTTAACTCTTGATATCCCACCCACAGCACTGATTTTTGTTCATACTCTTTTGCTGCATATGCCGTTCGGCTATGGAACTCTCTCCCTGAGAGTATTAAGAGAGCTCGTACGCTGGAGTCCTTCAAGAATCAAGTCCGAAATCACTTCCTATCCTTAAATCCTTAGCTTAAGGCGACAGTGTCCAGTGAGGGCTCTGACCAAAGTGCGTATGTTGTTCCTGCTTAATCCTCGGATCTGTTTGCAGGTACTACGGTCATAAGCTTTTATGAGTGCCTTAGAGTGTTTAAGTCCTGGCATATGCAGCCATGCCTTGTAGGACTTGTTGTCGTAATGGGTTTCAAGCGTTAGACGGGCGAGGCTTTTGGATATACCACAGAATGGTTCAGGACCATATTGCGTTCCTTCGGCCCCAGCCCTGGCGAGCCCATCGGCACATTCGTTGCCAGTGATTCCCGCATGCCCTGGAACTCATCTAAGTATTACTCTGTTACTGTGTCCCAGAGTTCATACAGTCAGCTACTAGCTTCGAGGTCACGAGGTTACTGTTCAGCGCCAGTAAAGCTGCTTGACTGTCTGAGTTTATGTAGGTATATTGTACCAACCTTGGAATCAACCAAGCCAACCGCTTGGTTGATTCCAAGGTTGGTTTCCGCACATTCTAAGATGGCATAAACCTTCGCTTGGAAGATGGAGGCAAAGCTGCCCAAGCTTTGTGAGAACTTGTGCAGTGGCTTGTCTCTATATATACCAAAGCCCACTTCGGACCCCATTTTGGATCCATCGGTAAACCATACGGTGCGTCTTGTCTCATAGGTAACTTGCTTGTTTAGCCAGTCATCCCTAGAGAGAAGTTCCACTTTGTAGTTCCTATTGAAATTGCAACATGGAGGCATGATATCAGAGTTCATGCTTAGTATTGGTGTCTCATTGACTAGGTCTAATAGATACCTTTGTCGAAGGGACAGACACTTGAACCCGCCTTGGGCATTCATCCTGTACGCACACGATATCGCCTCCTTAACAATAAACATGTCCAGGGGTGTGAGTCGCAGTAGCGCATTCAGGGCTGCCCCAGGCGTGGTGGAAATTGCGCCTGTAGCCATAAGACAGGCAAATTCAAATTCAAATTCAAATTTCAAATTCAAATTCAAAAATCTTTATTCAACTTAGGCCTTTACAGGCACTTATTGACGTCAAAACAAAGCAAAACATTCTAATTTAAGGAAACATAAATTTAACCTTGTATGTGCATACATCCTGAATATACCTACTCAAGATGTCTGCAAATACAAGTAGTAATGAAAAAAAAAAAAAGTTGAATCTACACCTGTTCGGAAATTGGGAGAGCCTTCTCGAGAAGAACAGGCAAGAAACTCGAAAGGTCAAATTTTTTATCTCCTCTTTTAAATCGCCATTTACAATTTTGGTTTTGTTACATGGTCATTGAAAGTTTTAAAAAAAAATACAATCGGTATGCTTACATACACTTAAAATGTCAAAAAATAAGTTATAGACGTATACATTAATCATAATACAATAAATTATATTATTACCAAACATTTGATAACTTAGTCTAATTCAAAATCAGTGTCAGTTCTTTTCTGCCAATAACATTTGTTAACATCAATAGCTATACACAACAACACGATTATTGACATTATAACGAATAATAACTTCATATTAACACCATGCATTGGCATCATTTAAATAATCGTTGACTTTATAATATCCTTTACTCATTAGAGTCTTTTTTACATGCGCTTTAAACTTATGAAAAGGCAAGTCAGTTACACTATGTGGAACTTTGTTATAAAACGTTATACATTTCCCCATAAATGAGCCTCTAGTTTTTTGGAGTCTGTACGTTGGAACGGCAAGTTTATTTTTATTTCTTGTGTTTAACTGGTGAACGTGGAAATTGGTTTCAAATGTATTATAATTCTTATAGACATAAATCAAATTTTCATAAATGTATTGTCCTGCTAAGGTCAATATATTAATTTCTCTAAATAAATCTCTTAGAGAATCCCTTGTTCGTAAATTATAAATAGCGCGAACTGCTCTTTTTTGAAGTACGAAAATACTTTCTATACTAGCAGCCGATCCCCACAATAGTAGTCCATACGACATAACACTGTGAAAATAACTAAAGTAAATCAATCTTGCCGTTTCAACATTAGTAAGTTGTCTTATTTTTTTAACTGCATATGCCGCAGAACTAAGTCTGTTTGCCAAGGACTCAATATGTGGATCCCACTGCAAACGTGAATCTAATGTAATGCCCAAAAATTTGGTACAATCAATGAATTCAATAATTTGATTATTCATTTCCACAATAGTATCCACTTTCCTTACATTTGGCAATGAAAATTTTATACATTTAGTTTTATTTGAATTTAATGATAAGTTATTAATTGTGAACCAATGCAATACATTAGAAAGAGTACTATTTACAACGTCAGTATTTTCATTACCTCTGTCAACCTTAAATATTAAAGAAGTATCATCTGCAAATAGTACTGTATCGCACAGATTGTTAGTGAAATGTGGGAGATCATTAATGTAAATTAAAAAAGCAAAGGTCCCAATATCGATCCCTGAGGTACACCCATAGTTATAGATGCACCAACAGACTCAGTTTTGCTAATAACAACTTTCTGGACCCTATTGGACAAATAAGACTCCATAAGGCTAATTGCTTTTTCGGTGACACCATAATGTTTGAGTTTATTTAAAAGAGTCTGGTGACTAACGCAGTCGAAAGCCTTCGACAGGTCACAAAATATATCAATCACATCTTGTTTACACTCCCAAGCGGCAAAAATGTGTTTGAGAAGTGCAACTCCAGCATCTGTCGTGGAACGACCTTTGGTAAAACCAAATTGGTTCATATGAAAAATGTTATTACATGTGAAATGATCTATTAACTGCTGAGATACAATTTTTTCGAATATTTTACTAAGTGCTGGTAGAATCGAAATTGGTCTGTAATTTGAAGGATCGTTTTTATTCCCAGATTTAAATAATGGTATTAACTTGCTATTCTTCATGAGGTCGGGGAAGACACCTTCATCAATACATTTATTGAATATCAACGCGAGTTGCGGGGCAAGTTCTATTATAACCGATTTGATTATGTGGGTCGAAATACCCCAAAGATCTTGAGTTTTTTTCGTACTAATCATACGAAATGTTTTTAGCACAGTGTCAGCGTCAATGTGACAAAATTTGAAAACCTTGTTGCACCTCTCTACACTCTGCCCTAGGAGAGCTACAGCTTCATCAGAACACGAGTTGAGACTACTTGTAGTTTCTTTGGGTATGCGAGAGAAGAATTCTTCGAATGCATTGGCAACTGCCTTGTCTGATTTGATTGTTTCATTATTGATTTCTAATGAGAAAGAATTTGCAGTACTTTTAAGTTTACCTGTTTCCTGATTAATGATATTCCAGGTGGTTTTTACTTTATTTTTAGATAAACTGATTTTGTTACTTATGTACATAGCTTTTGCGGACATGCACACTTTCTTAAATGTTTGAGAATAATTCCTAACATAATTTATGAAAGAGGGGTCACTAGAGGTTACTTTTAAAGCGTAAAGGTCAAACAGTTTCCTTCGACTTTTGTATATACCCGGAGTAGCCCAGTCACTGAATTTCTTACTCCCGTTTTTGACTTTAATGACCTTTTCCTTGAATATATCATTACATTCATTTTTAACTACATGGAATAAATTATTATAGAGATTATTGGCGTTCGTCCCCTCGATCGACAAATTTTCAGTTTGATTAACAAGATTTTTTTTAAATTTCTCTATCCCGCGTTTGGTTATATGTCTACAGGTAATCTCACGTATAGAACAAACATGATGGTGCTCGAACGAAGCTAGTTGACCGCTGTGGTCAGAATTAATGCAGTTAATAATTAACTTATCTTGTACATTACAGTTACAAAAGATGTTGTCTAAGCAAGTAGCAGACGTAGCTGTAATTCGGGTTGGTTCTTGAAAAACATAATTCAAGTTAAATGACTTAAATAAATTAATAAATCTACTAGATAATTGTGATTCCTCTAAAATATTTATATTAAAATCACCGCATACAATGATTTTTTTAGTTTTGCTAGATACTATTCTTAATACATCTTCCATACTGGATTCAAACTCTGAGTAATTTCCAGAGGGGGGTCTGTATACACATATTATAATAAAATTATCAAGTTCCACACATGACAGCTCAATGATTCGTTCAATGGAAAGAGAAACTATGTCTTTTCGTTCTTTAAACTGTAAGTCATTATATAAAATGATTAGGGATCCACCTCTAATAGCTGTTTTTCTAGTGAATGAACTCACAATTCTATAATTATTTAAACTTATTAACAACTCATAATTTTTTAGCCAATGCTCAGTAATACAAAGTATATCTATGTTTTCATAGTCTAAAAATAAATTTATTTCTAAGTCTTTTCCAGAAAAGCCTTGAATATTTTGATGAAATATCCGTAAATATTTGGGCTTTCCTTTGGTCAGTACCTTGCAAGAGGCTACCTCTTTTGTCTTAATATTTAATTTAAATTACTTGGAACTTGTTCCAAGACATTACTTTGAGTGTGTTGCTCAATAAAAGCATTGTCAGTAGCCAAATTCTTGGCTAAACATAAAAAATAAAAGCTTAGCGAACCTGCTAATTGTTTTTTTGAAAAGGTAGACAGATATAATCTATCTTTTGTCAGATAAATCTTATTAGGGGCACATGTCAACTTGTTTATATCAATGATATGAAATTTTTTGGAGTAACAAGTCAATACATCTAGTGTCAGATTTAATTTGTATCTCATACTATTCTCATATTCAGATAAGTGATGGTGGTAGAGAAATGTGTACATAATTATTTTATTTACTTCCAAATTTTCAAACTTCGAATAAAATGTTTTTAATTGAAATTTGTTTAAATTGCCCCTATTTCCCATTAATATTATCAGATTATCATTACTATTAAAGTTATAATTAGAAATTTTATCTACCACATCTTGGAAACTGGAGCCAGGCATACAATAATTTATGACACTTTGCCCCAACTGGTTTGATAGCAAGTGACCCATATTCTTACCTATTTCATCACAGAATATAACACATTTCGATACGGGCAGCCTGGTCTCACCCGTAACTATTGACTGACGTACCTTACTGAGCGCAGAAGATGTATGACTGGGTACACAATTATTGTTATCCAAATTATTAGTTATATTGCTATTCAATATTAAATTATGGTTACTGTTATCTATAGTCTGTTTCTCCAGAAGGGAATGATAACGATCTTCATTGAATTGACAGAGTGTGGCTAACTCTGTCACTGACTTAATAAGCTCCTTATTTTGGTTTTGAGCACTTTCATGGTTTTTTGTTATATTTGACAAAGAATTTTGTAAATAGCTAATGTTATTAGTTAGGTCTTTTATGTCTCTGTCATACTTACTTCTGCTTTCTTTTAGTTTTACATCAAAAATGTCTAATGAATCAATTAGACATGCACGCTCTTTTCGTAACTTGATATTTGATATAAATACATTATGCTTTTTAATGAGGTATTGTGTTTTTTTAATAAATTTATTGATTTTACAATATTTCCTAAGTTTCTTCAGAAAGCAGTTCTTTGTAGACTGCCTAACCTATTTGCAGCGGTTTTTTGTTTGGCTTTGTTGTACCACACCGTCGTACGTAACACGTACACGTCGTACGTAACACGTACACGTACACAGCCGTACGTAATTATCGGGCGTACCACGGTTGAGTACAGCCATAGTACCGATCTGGGGCTTAGGCCCCAGTTGGTCCCAACCATTCGACTGCAAGCCCCTAAGGCAATTAATGTAGGTACTTTTATCTTATTTTTATCCTATTTTTAACAATATACTTAATTGTAACTACTACAAGATTATTTTAATTTCCTATTCATTTAAGGCGAAAATAATTAATTTGGGCAAAATTAAAATTTCTACCTCATTTCTATTTTGATTTGTATTTTTCATTACCAAAATGGTGGATTTTAGCAAAGTTTTAATTTTAATCGGGATGATTTTAGTCGCCGCTAAAATTAGTCAGTTTAGGAAGTTTACGCGTAAAAATCTCACGTGTGAAATAGCGTTTAGGCGACTAAACCTAAGTTGAATTGACCGTCTAAAATTAGAAACGTCAGATTCAAATTAGCAATGTCAGTTGAATTTGACAGATACCGTAGAATAGGAAAATGGTTTAGCAACACCTAAATAAAATTAGGAAATTTAGCGGCCGCTTCCATTGTCTGACCAACGAAAGCTGAACCTGACATTTTTTCAAGTTGCATGCAACACATAGGTACAATGTCCCTTTGTAGATAGTTGAACATGTTGATTTTGATACTTTGTAATAAACTGGTACTTAATATTTAAATTTCAGTTTTGGTAGGTACAGAAGCACAAATCTGAGCCAATCCCTGCGTTCCAGATAAAGCACTGCTACTTTCTGAGGCTAACATCTGATGTTAGCCTCGTTTTGCGTTTCTTTTAAGAAATGTTAACATTTTTAGCCGCGCTAATTGTTACAAATGAAACGCAAGGTACTGATTTTTCGTGCTGAATTTTGACACCTCACCTAATTAGTCCAGCCTCTTAAAATTTTTTATAATATAAATCAGAATTGGCTAATACTATAAATATCTTTCAATAAATTTTTTAAATCCGCATGAAAATCCTTTTTGATTCATGAAAAAAAGATTCCAAATGTCAAATTTGAAAGCTGTCAAAAAGTGGTATTTGAGGACCCATCTATTAGCATGGGTATTTGATGCTAGCATTTCGTGTTAAAAATGCTTAAATGAAACGCATGACAACCAGCAAGAAAAACTAGCATCACCGGCTAATGAAACGCAGAGATGCTAAAAATGTTGGTATTTATGGCTAAAAATGCTTATCTGGAACGGGCCAAATATATCGCATGCTTATTAAGCCTGCGGTCCGAAAATCAATTTATGTCACTATCGCCGCTATTAGCGTGCTCAAACGCGTCCCGAAATGCTGTGAGCGCACTAACGTTAGCCGGCATGGAGAGCTGCATGACGTCATCGTTTACGTCATATCGGACTTACGGCGCTATTGCTCTGAAGTGAAATCACTGTAAGCGAACTGTCAGTCTGACATTCGATACTTGTGTTTTCGGCTGAAAATGAAAGTACCTATTTGTTCTGGATGAGCAACGGAGAAACAATGTTGTGATCAAAAATCCACAAAACCAAAATGCTGAGAAGCAATTGAAAACAAAATGAGCTAACCTAACCAAAATTTTAACTCGACATTTGACTTGACAAGTTGATACGCTAAAACCCCGGTCCGTAATCGTAAGCACGCTGACAGCACTGTTAGCACTTTTACGCTTTTTAATTTGGACAACGACCTAATCATAAAAAGCAAACTTTTGGGAATCGGCGAAAAACAATTTAAGCTAATAGACAATATTCTTTAAACTACTGTAAAATCTAACCTAAAAAGCGTAGCCCCAAAAGAAATGCAGGCCTATAATCTCGATTATATTGTGCTTTTATATTGGTTTGTTAGATAGGTATATTAAACTATGTATAAGTATTCCATATGAAATAGAAGCTTAAATTATATAAGTACTACAGAGTTAAGCCGATGAATAATCAATGCGTTATCTAAAACTAATTATTAAAATGTGTTTACACGTAATGTCATTCAACCCAAAATTTTCATGTATATCATAGTATCATCACCATATCTATGATTTACATGAAAATTTTGGGTTGAATGACATTACGGGTAAACACAATTTAATAATTACTTTTAGATAACGATTGATTATATTTATTGGTTACTAGTGGGTCCGGCAGACGTTGTCCTACCCGATTGCAGCGCCACCAATTTTATGTTTAAACCTTCCCTGGACCTATTCAAACACACACAGAAAATTTCGTAAGAATCCGTCGAGCCATTTTTGAGTTTTAGCGAGACTAACACACAGCGTTTCATTTTTATTTATAAGAAGATTATGAAACACCGTGTATAATAGAAAGACAGATGATAATTATAACACAGGATTCAAAAAGAATTTATATTAAAACTAACTGCGCCCGCGACTTCGTCCGCGTGAAATAGTAACTTTTGTTGAGGTTGATAAAAAGTAGCCTATGTTATACCTTCTATAATTAGCTATCTATTAGTGAAAGTCCCGTCAAAATCGGTCCAGCCGTCCTTGAGATTAGCGGAAACAAACAGACAGACAGACAGACAAAAAAAAATTAAATTGTGTTTTTGTTATTGGTATACCTACATTTATACCCATTTAGTAAAAACTTGTTATTTTGACATTACAAATAGACACTTTAATTTTATTTATTTGTATAGAGTATAGATAATAATGACAGTTATAAAAATTTTAAATTAAAAAGAAATTTGTTTTATGGATATTTTTACTTAAATTATGAGTATCAAAGTTCTCGAACATTAATTAGTGTTAATTCGGATGGAATTCGGATTATTCAACCAACACAAAAATATAAAATTTTAACTACTAGGTATAACTAATGAATTAATTGACAGTTTGTGACATTTCAAGGTACAAATAAAATACACAAAACGTTATTATAATAAGTGAACGGCTTTTCGCCTGCAAAAAAAAATCAGCTTGACCATAAAAAAAAATCGTTTTATTTCTATTTTGTAGCCTATTAAGACTATCAAATTAGTGTGTTCTTTATCACATACACACATACTATTAGTCGAAGAAACAATTTATTAACGTTCAACATCAACACTACCCAAATTATTGACTTGATAGTATATTAAAACTTCTAATTGATATGTAATATTTAAATAAGGAGCGTCATACCACAATATAGAGAACGATACAGTAGCCCGCCCGACTCAGGCGTGTCTTTGAAATTTATACCTAAAGCTGAACTGGGCGCTAGGGTTGGTATCTATCTACAAAAAAATCGGTGAACGTATACGTACACGCCGCGCGGGAGCGGCGCGGGCGTGTTCAGAGCATGCTTGGCGGCCGTGTAAACGACGTTTGTATGTGTGCGTGCGCCGATTCGTCCCTTTATATGGAGTCAAGCTACTGTATCGTTTTTATATTGTGGTCATACATAGAGAGCGTCGGTGGCGCTGTGGACTCGGCACTTGCCCTCCAATCGGGAGGTCCGGGGTTTGAGACCGCTAATGTGTTTTGCGTTTTCGAATTCCTTATGAACATTTGTCTGGTGCTCCTACTAATTCACAATTAATGCAGGCAAGTAATACAGGTCTGCACAGCTTGCAATGAGGAAGTAGAGAGCATGGAACATATATTGTGCCACTTTTATTCTCGAACTCGTACGAGAATTAGTCTCTTCGGGATTGGATATCCAAAACCCAAAGCCTTCAGAGCTATTCCACTTAGACCCATATGAGTAAACTCAATTGGTCCATAAATGGTCGGAGCAACTAACAAACAACGAAACCCTGGGCAGTACAAAGATTCTCAGGTGGTGAAGTGCAGGGCCAGTATGGGCCCCCCATTATAAGATAAGAAAAAATCACGTAACAATTAAATAACATTTTGTAGGTTTGATTTAATCATAAAAACAATAAATTTTTTTAAAGATTATTGACAGTATTTTCAGCCAATGGCAGGGTGCGCTCAGACACAGACACGCCACACGCCCGCGGCACGCGTCATGCGCCTGACCAGTGCACGCAAGTGTAGAGATGGAGTCTCTTTTTTAGCTGTTCACTTTCTCTGCTGTATGATTAAAGAAATTTTGATTCGGGGATTCTTAGCCTTTGCGCTCTAGGTACTCCTGAGGTGCTCATTATATCACATTGATATATGTAACCTAGACTAGCTGTTGCGAACAAAAATTGTGTCACGACGCGGGGCAGCACTGGGTTAGGCGTGGACAGTAGCGTACTCGCTCGCTCGTATAAGAGTAAAAGAGACAGCAAAACTAAGGAAATAAGGTCAAAGCGGTCGAGCGTAGATCGCATTTTGGAAACCATTTATTATTTGTTTTAATCAAGATCTATACAAATAAATAAAATTGAAGTATCTGTTTGTAATGTAGAAATAACAAGTTTTTTTTGAATACTTTATTGCACACGAAACATACATAAGCAGGACATAATAATATAAGATACATAGTAACAATAGACGGCCTTATTATTAAGGTAGCAATTTCTACCAGGCAACCTTGGGGTTTAGGAAAGTTCTTGCTAAGTTTTTACTAAATGGGTATGAATGTATATCGGGCTAATAAGAAAAACACAATTTACATTGTTTTTGTCCGTCTGTCTGTCTGTCTGTTTGTTCCCGCCAATCTCCGGAACGGCTGGACCTATTTTGACGGGACTTTCACTAATAGATAGCTAATTATATAAGGTATAACATAGGCTACTTTTTATCAAGATTTTGAAACTATTACTATTCTTCGCGAACGAAGTCGCGGGCACAGCTAGTGATAAATATAATTACTCAGTAATACACTTCAGTTTAAACATATAATTAACATTAAATCATCATTATCACAGCTCATATACGTCCCCACCGAGGGGCACGAGCTTACCCTAACTAGTTAGGGCGATTAGGTCTTAGTCAAACCACGCTGGCCCAGTGCGGATTGGTTGACTTCACATACACCTTTGAATTACGTCGCAGGTGTAAGCAGGTTTCTTCACGATGTTTTCCTTCACCGTAGGAGCGTCAGATAAATAAATGTACATAAGAAATTCGTGAAACAAAAAACTCATTGGTACATGGCAGGATCGATCGCGGGCCTTCCGATTCTACAAGGGGCACAGTCCAGTGCCGGGGCCACCGACACTCCTTAAATACATAACCAATATTCACACGTGTTTTCAATTGTCACACTCACAGGACGTCAGAAGAGCGTCGGTGGCGCTGTGGACTCGGCACTTGCCTTCCAATCGGGGGGTCGGGGTTCGAGACCCGCCATGTACCAATGTGTTTTTCGTTTCGAATTTCACATGTACATTTGTCTGACGCTCCTACGGTGAAGGAAAACATCGTGAGGCAACCTGCATACATCTGCGAAGAATTCAATGATGTATGTGAGGTCGACCAATCCGCACTG
Organism: Schoenobius gigantellus; assembly: GCA_963935595.1. Taxonomy (NCBI): domain Eukaryota; kingdom Metazoa; phylum Arthropoda; class Insecta; order Lepidoptera; family Crambidae; genus Schoenobius; species Schoenobius gigantellus. The sequence goes on from OZ012552.1 coordinate 30,898,547, forward strand.
GGTCAGCGTGGTTGACTAAGGCCTAATCACCCTAACATAGGGTAGGCTCGAACCCCTCGGTGGGGACGTATATGAGCTGTGATGATGATGATGATGATGATGACTCACAGGACACAGGTCTTTCTCTGTTCTGTGGTCACACTAAAGTTTTAAGACATATTTTACGCAAAATTTGCGTCACAATCTTCACGGCAGCTCCGGCTATCCTATCACGATCACCTATCACGATCACCTATCACGATCACCTATCACGATCACCCGCGATCGACTAACCTCAACTGGTACCAATTGACATCAGTTGAGTGATGAATTTCTCTGCATCGGACAGCACGTCTACGTTACATATTACGTCAATGTTATATCATCGTCATATCATTCATATCTGCTGTCAGCCTATAGATAGAGATATAATCCTAGAGACCCGCTACTGCTGGTCCCCTCCAAGGATCTCCAAATAGATCGGTTCTGCACAGCAGACCGGTTCCGCCTGCTTATAGTTCGTCTGCGGGTCGAATATTTTCTTTACGTTGACATAATGGGTACGATTGTTTGGTTCATTGTGGTGTTGGTACTCGTACATCTCTGAAGTTTGATCGGTAGATAATCGCACCGGGACTAATTCTGACTTACGCAAAATATATATACCTAAAGTAGGTATAAATACAAACAAATAATCTTTATAACGAATTTGTTTAGTTTTATGTATAACTGTAATTAGAAAATTATGCAAGTACCTATATTAGAAAATGTTTATATTCTGGAAAATTGAGTTCAATTGCTGTAGGTAACAAAAGTTTTAATTGACTTTAAATTGTTTTAAATGGAAATTTCGTTTATTCCAATTTTTACCAATAACTCAATAAATCTGTGTCTCATTCCATACTATCCTAGCATCCGCCAAATCATAACAAAGGCACGTCTGCTCCAAAAATATAAATATTAGGAAAAAGCTGAGCTGCACGGGCGTTATCTAATGCAAACGAGATTTGAAAGCAAGTATTTTGATTACAAGCCTCTTCTTCATTACAAAACAACTTACCGGTTAGTCATTTATACAGAAACACGTATTAGTACCGCTCAAATTAAAAAAATAATTCCTTTTGAATTATTAGGTATGTGGGGGCACGGTAGCGGTAGTGCCGTGGTAGTGCCCCTGCCAAGACGAGCCAAGCGAAGTGCAAGGGCACTGCCTATCTTTTCTCGAAGCGCTTCGTCGTTTTTTTGAACCTTCATAATATCTTGGATTTGGATAATAAACAATATTCTCGAGATTTGATGTCAATAGTGGACTTATTAAAAATATATAGTTTCAATTGCATAGTTCTTATACTTTGGATTTTATTTATATCTAAATACACCCCGATTTCGTAACTGACTCACTGACTGACTGATGATCAACATAATTCTCAGGGTACTTCCTGAAGTCCTAGAAAGCTGTAATTTGGTATATAAGCAACAATAAAAATTCTAAAACTTTGAACTTTTACCCCTCTAACCCCTTAAAGTAGGGGATGGAAATTTATACGACACTTCCGCAATTTGATAAAAGGACTCCTTGTTGTAAATAATACAATACATATTTCACGATTTTTATTAAATCACTCCCCACCCTTTAAATTAGGAGATTGAACTAAGCGCACGCAAAACGCCTAATGTGACCCGCTGTAATTGATGATTGTATATAAAAAGTCTGCCAGAAAAGAAACAAAAACAAGCAATATAGCAACTGATAAAAAAGAAGTGAAATTCCACCTAAAACATTTTCACGTAACATGGTGCCAAGTAATGCCTGTGTGCCAAGACCAGACCAAAAAGGTTCGCGCACACTTTGACGGGTTGCAGTGGGGCGGAGCGGGCCGCAGCGCAGCGCAAAATGCTTACTTAGCACATAGTGACGGGCCGGAGCGCAGCGCATTGACGGACCAACACAAAAATATAAAATTTTAACTACTAGGTATAACTAATGAATTAATTGACAGTTTGTGACATTTCAAGGTACAAATAAAATACACAAAACGTTATTATAATAAGTGAACGGCTTTTCGCCTGCAAAAAAAAATCAGCTTGACCATAAAAAAAAATCGTTTTATTTCTATTTTGTACCCTATTAAGACTATCAAATTAGTGTGTTCTTTATCACATACACACATACTATTAGTCGAAGAAACAATTTATTAACGTTCAACATCAACACTACCCAAATTATTGACTTGATAGTATATTAAAACTTCTAATTGATATGTAATATTTAAATAAGGAGCGTCATACCACAATATAGAGAACGATACAGTAGCCCGCCCGACTCAGGCGTGTCTTTGAAATTTATACCTAAAGCTGAACTGGGCGCTAGGGTTGGTATCTATCTACAAAAAAATCGGTGAACGTATACGTACACGCCGCGCGGGAGCGGCGCGGGCGTGTTCAGAGCATGCTTGGCGGCCGTGTAAACGACGTTTGTATGTGTGCGTGCGCCGATTCGTCCCTTTATATGGAGTCAAGCTACTGTATCGTTTTTATATTGTGGTCATACATAGAGAGCGTCGGTGGCGCTGTGGACTCGGCACTTGCCCTCCAATCGGGAGGTCCGGGGTTTGAGACCGCTAATGTGTTTTGCGTTTTCGAATTCCTTATGAACATTTGTCTGGTGCTCCTACTAATTCACAATTAATGCAGGCAAGTAATACAGGTCTGCACAGCTTGCAATGAGGAAGTAGAGAGCATGGAACATATATTGTGCCACTTTTATTCTCGAACTCGTACGAGAATTAGTCTCTTCGGGATTGGATATCCAAAACCCAAAGCCTTCAGAGCTATTCCACTTAGACCCATATGAGTAAACTCAATTGGTCCATAAATGGTCGGAGCAACTAACAAACAACGAAACCCTGGGCAGTACAAAGATTCTCAGGTGGTGAAGTGCAGGGCCAGTATGGGCCCCCCATTATAAGATAAGAAAAAATCACGTAACAATTAAATAACATTTTGTAGGTTTGATTTAATCATAAAAACAATAATTTTTTTTAAAGATTATTGACAGTATTTTCAGCCAATGGCAGGGTGCGCTCAGACACAGACACGCCACACGCCCGCGGCACGCGTCATGCGCCTGACCAGTGCACGCAAGTGTAGAGATGGAGTCTCTTTTTTAGCTGTTCACTTTCTCTGCTGTATGATTAAAGAAATTTTGATTCGGGGATTCTTAGCCTTTGCGCTCTAGGTACTCCTGAGGTGCTCATTATATCACATTGATATATGTAACCTAGACTAGCTGTTGCGAACAAAAATTGTGTCACGACGCGGGGCAGCACTGGGTTAGGCGTGGACAGTAGCGTACTCGCTCGCTCGTATAAGAGTAAAAGAGACAGCAAAACTAAGGAAATAAGGTCAAAGCGGTCGAGCGTAGATCGCATTTTGGAAACCATTTATTATTTGTTTTAATCAAGATCTATACAAATAAATAAAATTGAAGTATCTGTTTGTAATGTAGAAATAACAAGTTTTTTTTGAATACTTTATTGCACACGAAACATACATAAGCAGGACATAATAATATAAGATACATAGTAACAATAGACGGCCTTATTGTTAAGGTAGCAATTTCTACCAGGCAACCTTGGGGTTTAGGAAAGTTCTTGCTAAGTTTTCACTAAATGGGTATGAATGTATATCGGGTACCAATAAGAAAAACACAATTTACATTGTTTTTGTCCGTCTGTCTGTCTGTCTGTTTGTTCCCGCCAATCTCCGGAACGGCTGGACCTATTTTGACGGGACTTTCACTAATAGATAGTTAATTATATAAGGTATAACATAGGCTACTTTTTATCAAGATTTTGAAACTATTACTATTCCTCGCGAACGAAGTCGCGGGCACAGCTAGTGATAAATATAATTACTCAGTAATACACTTCAGTTTAAACATATAATTAACATTAAATTATCATCATCACAGCTCATATACGTCCCCACCGAGGGGCACGAGCTTACCCTAACTAGTTAGGGCGATTAGGTCTTAGTCAAACCACGCTGGCCCAGTGCGGATTGGTTGACTTCACATACACCTTTGAATTACGTCGCAGGTGTAAGCAGGTTTCTTCACGATGTTTTCCTTCACCGTGGAGCGTCAGATAAATGTACATAAGAAATTCGTGAAACAAAAAACTCATTGGTACATGGCAGGATCGATCGCGGGCCTTCCGATTCTACAAGGGGCACAGTCCAGTGCCGGGGCCACCGACACTCCTTAAATACATAACCAATATTCACACGTGTTTTCAATTGTCACACTCACAGGACGTCAGAAGAGCGTCGGTGGCGCTGTGGACTCGGCACTTGCCTTCCAATCGGGGGGTCGGGGTTCGAGACCCGCCATGTACCAATGTGTTTTTCGTTTCGAATTTCATATGTACATTTGTCTGACGCTCCTACGGTGAAGGAAAACATCGTGAGGCAACCTGCATACATCTGCGAAGAATTCAATGATGTATGTGAAGTCGACCAATCCGCACTGGGTCAGCGTGGTTGACTAAGGCCTAATCACCCTAACATAGGGTAGGCTCGAACCCCTCGGTGGGGACGTATATGAGCTGTGATGATGATGATGATGATGATGACTCACAGGACACAGGTCTTTCTCTGTTCTGTGGTCACACTAAAGTTTTAAGACATATTTTACGCAAAATTTGCGTCACAATCTTCACGGCAGCTCCGGCTATCCTATCACGATCACCTATCACGATCACCCGCGATCGACTAACCTCAACTGGTACCAATTGACATCAGTTGAGTGATGAATTTCTCTGCATCGGACAGCACGTCTACGTTACATATTACGTCAATGTTATATCATCGTCATATCATTCATATCTGCTGTCAGCCTATAGATAGAGATATAATCCTAGAGACCCGCTACTGCTGGTCCCCTCCAAGGATCTCCAAATAGATCGGTTCTGCACAGCAGACCGGTTCCGCCTGCTTATAGTTCGTCTGCGGGTCGAATATTTTCTTTACGTTGACATAATGGGTACGATTGTTTGGTTCATTGTGGTGTTGGTACTCGTACATCTCTGAAGTTTGATCGGTAGATAATCGCACCGGGACTAATTCTGACTTACGCAAAATATATATACCTAAAGTAGGTATAAATACAAACAAATAATCTTTATAACGAATTTGTTTAGTTTTATGTATAGCTGTAATTAGAAAATTATGCAAGTACCTATATTAGAAAATGTTTATATTCTGGAAAATTGAGTTCAATTGCTGTATGTAACAAAAGTTTTAATTGACTTTAAATTGTTTTAAATGGAAATTTCGTTTATTCCAATTTTTACCAATAACTCAATAAATCTGTGTCTCATTCCATACTATCCTAGCATCCGCCAAATCATAACAAAGGCACGTCTGCTCCAAAAAGATAAATATTAGGAAAAAGCTGAGCTGCACGGGCGTTATCTAATGCAAACGAGATTTGAAAGCAAGTATTTTGATTACAAGCCTCTTCTTCATTACAAAACAACTTACCGGTTAGTCATTTATACAGAAACACGTATTAGTACCGCTCAAATTAAAAAAATAATTCCTTATGAATTATTAGGTATGTGGGGGCACGGTAGCGGTAGTGCCGTGGTAGTGCCCCTGCCAAGACGAGCCAAGCGAAGTGCAAGGGCACTGCCTATCTTTTCTCGAAGCGCTTCGTCGTTTTTTTGAACCTTCATAATATCTTGGATTTGGATAATAAACAATATTCTCGAGATTTGATGTCAATAGTGGACTTATTAAAAATATATAGTTTCAATTGCATAGTTCTTATACTTTGGATTTTATTTATATCTAAATACACCCCGATTTCGTAACTGACTCACTGACTGACTGATGATCAACATAATTCTCAGGGTACTTCCTGAAGTCCTAGAAAGCTGTAATTTGGTATATAAGCAACAATAAAAATTCTAAAACTTTGAACTTTTACCCCTCTAACCCCTTAAAGTAGGGGATGGAAATTTATACGACACTTCCGCAATTTGATAAAAGGACTCCTTGTTGTAAATATTACAATACATATTTCACGATTTTTATTAAATCACTCCCCACCCTTTAAATTAGGAGATTAAACTAAGCGCACGCAAAACGCCTAATGTGACCCGCTGTAATTGATGATTGTCTATAAAAAGTCTGCTAGAAAAGAAACAAAAAACAAGCAATATAGCAACTGATAAAAAAGAAGTGAAATTCCACCTAAAACATTTTCACGTAACATGGTACCAAGTAATGTCTGTGTGCCAAGACCAGACCAAAAAGGTTCGCGCACACTTTGACGGGTTGCAGTGGGGCGGAGCGGGCCGCAGCGCAGCGCAAAATGCTTACTTAGCACATAGTGACGGGCCGGAGCGCAGCGCATTGACGGACTTTGAGTACAGTACGTCAAACCAAAAGTCCATCTGCCGAACGTACGTGTGTTAGAAAGAGATTTGCAATCGTGTCATTGACTGGCTGGTATGGCAGACGATAAAAATACGTAAACATCGTAAAATAAATACGTGCGCGCGTGCATTCTCCAACCTGCTTGTTATAGCATACTGTGTAGGTACTGGCGCAGTGGGGCGGGGAGGGCCGCATCGCACGCGACGAATCCGCAGCGGAATAATGCGGCCCGCTGTGCCCCGGCATAGTGTGCGATAGCTCATATAAAATATACGAGCGATTTGAACAAATTTTTGCGCTGCGACCCGCCCCGCTGCGGCCCGTCACAGTGTGCGCGAACCTTAAATATGGCTCGCACTGTCAGAAAGTTATCAGATCTCATGTAGAGCCAAGCTTCTAACTCTACACGCCCTAACTGCAGAAACTCTACAGTCAAAATATGTGGTTTTGTCATTTCGCCACAGCAACATGGGCGTTGGGCGTAAGGTGAAAAATTTATTCACTGTTCATTACTTTTCTGATAAACAATAGTTCTTGTAGTAACGGAGGTAGGAGAAAGTTGTTTGGAAACGGAGTGGGAGAGCTGCCGGGGGCAACGCTACCAATGCCGTTGCCACTGTCCGCAATCTCCTAATTAGGAGGCTATGGAGCGGGAGAGCAAAGAGCTTCACGCAGCTCCTATCTAATGTAAACAGTTGGGCGCTAAAATGCAGGTTTTCTCGGTCAGGCCGGCGTGAACCACGTGAACAATCTACGCTGTCTACATAATAATCCTTTGGCGTTTATTATTATAATCACTGGTTAAACAGAGATCTCACATACTCCCATCACCAGCATCCAGCAGCTAAGAAATCTCGTCCCTGATCAAATCGACAAACTAGGTCTCAACTAGGTCCCTCCTTGATTGCACATTTTTTATACAACTAAGTTGGTAAACATACAGGCTATGTGATGGTGATTGGGTACATTCGATTATAGTGCATGATTTCTGGGGAATTGGCAAATCTACAACCCTACAAGAACCCCAATGTACTCTACCAACTCAAGATACAATACAAGATGTCAAGTTATAATACCCAGTATCACTGCCTGTCTTATATTCAAGCCGTAACAGAGATGCAAGCACTGCCGCTTTGGGGTAGAAATAGTTAAGGTAGAGGCGATGTAAAAGAGGAGATAAAAAATTTTGACCTTTCGAGTTTTTGCCTGTTCTTCTCGAGAAGGCTCTCCCAATTTCCAAACAGGTGTAGAGTCAACTTTTTTTTTCATTCCTACTTGTATTTGCAGACATCGTGAGTATATTCAGGATGTATGCACATACAAGGTTAATATGTTTTCTTTAAATTAGAATGTTTTGCTTTGTTTTGACGTCAATAAGTGCCTGTAAAGGCATGTGTTGAATGAAGATTTTTAAATTTGAATTTCAGGTACCCTTTTGGTAGTGGTGGTGACTTTATTGTTGTTTCCGAAATAGAGATTCGTTGTCTATGAGTTTCCTGGAGGCATAGACAAATCAGCATCCGCGTTCGCTTCGTTTACGTTATACGTTGTATTATTGATTACTATCAATCCGTAGCAATCGAAGAAATCACCAATTAATTATGTACTAATTAATTAATTTTCAATTGATTACTATTAATCTGTAGCTATCAGCAAAATTACCAATTAATTTACAGCAAGCATCGAAATTCTCTGGCGGACAAGTGTCTCTAAGTCTGTCTACTTAGTAAAAAAAGTAAACAAACACATCGGTGAGTGCATTGCGAAAACATGTTTTTGTCACGCTTCGCAGTCGGGGCTCAAATTATGTAGATACATTCGTCTATTGAAAATATGACAAATATTGTTCTTTTTTTATGATTAAGGTAAATGCAATGGTTTATTATGGTTATTATCATTATAACCGTGTTGCAGCGAACGTGTCTCAAACAATCTCAATGTCAGCGACATAACAGCACTATATTGTTAAACTACTAATGTTTATTAGGATTAGTGAGTGTCTACATTGTATGAAGATGCACGTCTTATTTAATTTTGACAATGCATCTGTGTTTAATGTGTACTGAACGTTGGATGTTAAGGTTGAAGTTAAATAATTATAATATTAATATAGATAGAGGATATAGGTATATATTCTTTATCTATATACATTATAAAAAGTTGGGACATACAACAAATACAATGCATTTTATTAATTTTTCATGTTTCATAGCAACATTTACCTACTGCTTATGACCTACACAATCGATATCGAAATAGAAATAATGTAAGGTTCTTCTTCAATACGACCGACCGGGCTCATTCCCGAACTGAGGTAGGTACTCGTATCTATGTAAGTATGGAGTTTTACTTTTCTCTAAAATCAATAATATGGTTCCTAAGACGTTTTGACCGCCTCCGTAGTCTAGGAGGTAGGCTTAGACCATCGATTGTTCTGGGGGCCGAAGTTTACCTGCTCGGTTCGGTTGGTGGTATGGCTTCTGAGCCCACCTGGATAGCTACCACCGACTTACCTAAGTTTGTCGCCATGTTAATAGCATTGTTGTGTTCCGACAATTAGAGGTAAGATAGCCAGTTCCTCAGTTGTTGAGGAGTCCTAACCCCTTTTCTGCTTTACGGGTAATTTTGTAACATCAAGTTTGAATCTATAAGACAAACAGAGATCTGTCCTTTTTTAACATTCAACAGGGAAACTCTTGACCTTCACCTCACCTGATAGTATGTGACGATAAGGCTCAAAAGAGGTGCCTAAGATCAATGTTCGGCTTAAACCAAGAAGACTCAAAAACTATTTTCGCAAACATAAAATATTGACTCTTTTTAACTTTATTTTACATAAACAGACATTGTAGTTGACATTGACATTAAATACTATGATTTTATCGACATTAATTATAAATAATTTAATAGGCTTATATACCAATCGGATACGCCTTTGAAATTGTTTATATTTCTATGTCTGTATTTCTTTTTTGTAATTTTCATATGCCTACAAGGCCAATCATGGCTGTACACTATCCATTATTTAGAACACCAATGTATATACCCATGTATTATGAAATAAATGAATATGAATATATACATACTGCCGACAAACTGTTGCACAGTTTGGCAGGATTAATTTTTAAGTTATTTGTAAAAAATACTTATAAGTATGTAAAAAAAAAACAAAATATACATACACGTGTATATATTTTTGGCAAAATTCCTGTTAAACACATTTTTAGCTTATTAAATATGTACGATGTCGTATTTTTTTCTTTTTATCTTCTCTTGCACCGCCTCAAATTTTTCTGCCCTACTTTCATGATTGACTGGTAGAAAATACCTTAAGGAAATAAATCCTCAAATCGTACGATTTTCGTTGTACGATAAAGTATTCTATTGAATAGCCACGGACCCTATGTAGGTCAAATTATTATATAACTCATATGGTCAATAGAAAAATAAAGGTCGTTACACTGTCAAGTTCTTATTCGCATTCAGTTCGCATTAATTTACATAATATAAACATTGCCACTGTCACTCCACGGTAAAGGTTACAATCAATTTTCGTTATTACAAATTCCAAATTAAAGATTCGCGGAGCAATACGTAATACACATAACTGATTGGAATAATTACACGGAGTTGGGTCAAAGTCGCCGAGTTGCGCGGCGGCAATGTCGCACGAAGTAAGTAATTCATTCATAATTTTGCAGTGCCTTATAGTGACCTTCGCCAGGGCCGGGTCAAGGGCGCGCACTCACTGTTTAAATTTTTCTTAGGGATATGTGACTTTGGTTCACCCAGATCCCAGGTTAGGTAGCTCGCGACTGGAATGATGGAACACCTGCGGAAAAGTTTTTAGTTGGTAACCCCCGACAAGCGGGAAAGTCCTAATGACCATCAAGACAGCCTTTCCAACAAAAACCTTTTGTTGACAACACGTGTTGACAACATGACGGTTAGCGCAGAGGTCGAGTGATCACCTAATGCGCAACGGGTCGTGGGTGTCGACGGGTCGTAACCCCAAATACTGAATTTGTACCCAGAATGCAACAGTAACTTTTTTCACTTTCGATAAAATGCTTTTCTTCGTCCGCACCATTATTACAAGTCTGCAAGGCCATCTTCTCCGATTAAAATTATATTACAATATCAATGACTTGATATAAATACTAAAGTGATAATGATATTAGCTTCATGATAGACAAGTAACATTCACTCATCTAATAATTATGTAAAGAGGTTCTTATCATTTACCAGGATTTCTATAAGTTTGTGCAGGCAAATGTACATGATATGACGAGTGAGGAATGTGACGAATCAGGAACATGACGAATTAGGAATATGACTAGTTAGGAAAGTGTCGAATAAGGAATATAATCAATCAGGAATATGACGAATCAGGAACAAATCCTCCAAAATAATAACCCACGACCTGACATAAATTCTCTAGCTCATGCTCACCGAAAAAGGTTACAAGTTGTCAACTTTTAATCGGTAGCGACTCAGCTATAGATTAACTTTTGTTAAAAACACGCGTTGTCCACAATATTTGAAAAATTTTATTCGGTAGGGAGCCCACTTTAAGTACTTCGATATAATTTTTTTTTCTGAGCGTGTGAACAAAAAAGGTATTTCTTTAAAATGCACATCAAAGAATTTGTCACCCATCAGTTTGTATTCAGCAATTAAATAATTTTTCCATATCAAAGATTCCACATTACATTGAATATTTCAACGCATAGCATAACTTGTCACGATTGTAACGAAGCAGTATCTATTTCAAATTGCAGCACGGAGTTGGCAACCGGAGCTACGGAATTAGGCTAGCAGATTTAGGGCCAAAGGAGACCTAACTCAAATTTAAAAATATCTGTCAATCCCTGTATGTGCATAAGTCTATAAAATTGGGAGAGCCTAATAAGTTTGAAATACTTAATTTGCTTTAATTATCAGAACAAATGGTAACATGCAAGAAACTGTAAAGGTAGGTACTACTTATAATTTTTTCGAAGACTTTGATGACAGAAACATAAACACACCCACAGAGAGAGAGTGTGTGTGAGAGAGAGAAAGACACGGAAGAAGATAAACAGGGAAAAAGAGATGCGTTCATTTTTTCTATGTTACACGAAAAAAAGAGATTTCAAAATAAATAAAAACAGCTTACTTAACTAATATTTTATGTATTACTAGCTGCCCGCCCCGGTCCCGCACGGGTATACTACAAAACCTATTGACAATACAACAATAACGAGACAACCATAAATTTAGAGTAGCCTGAATGTCAATCTGTCAAGTTCGTCACTTTTACATATTTTAAATTCATTTTTTTTCCTGTAATAATTTTTCAACTATTTTCTTTTATACAAACCTTGTCCTAACAATAAAGAAAACATAAAATCAAGAATCATCCAATTTGGTGCAGTCGTTCGAAAGTTATGGGCGTACATACATTTCGAAGATCCATTATTATATTATTTATATATATAGATAGATTATAATCCATATTCTTATTAGTACCTACTTGTAAAAAATATTTAGGAGGTCTTATTTTACGTTTTTTTAAAGTTTTATTTGCGCGTTACTTCTGAACTTTTTCCGTCTAAGTGCACCTTCGTCAAGCGTAAATACTTCTTCTTCTTTTGTTAATGGCAATTTGTTATCTTGTGACAACAATTCTGCCAGCGCTGTATCTCAGGCTTAGTATATCGACTGTCTACTGTGTATTAACCGAGCATGTGTTTGGATAATATAGGTAGTAAATTTTGGACTGTGCTTTGGCTTTCGTGATACTATACTTAAAGCATAGCGACTGCGGACTCTCGTCATTGTTAACTACGTCGAAAGAGAGGATTTAATTTACTTTTTGTTTGTAAAGTGTTGGGAAAAATTACATCTATGCACCTACTTATTTTTAAAAATGTTGTAATCTTGGTATAATAACACAGAATAATAACTTAGAAGTAATAATGAAATAAGGGACGACAGGGTGTTCCGTAATACTGAATCTACGAAATGGCTGAACTATCGAAATTACACCCGCCAATTTTATCTTTATAGATCGAATAGTTTCGCTGTGCCAAATTTTATCCTCATAGATCGAGTAGTTATCGAATAGTCTACTTTATAGAAGAGATTCAGTGATTAATTAGTAAGTTTGTGATCTTTCGCTTGTATACCTACCTACTGGATTAAATTTCAGTAAGACGAAGATCCGTGATTCGAATCCACAAGACGGCAAAACTTTTTTAAAATCAAGCTATTATTAGGAAGAACCTACTCGTCAATACGAATCAAACGAGCTCAAACTCGATGGGGTTGAGTCGTTTTATCGCGGAGTTCCTATGGCCTCCTTCCAGCTCCAGCATTAGATTTGGCTGTTTCCTCGTGGTCCTACTAATTTCTCCTACTAGTGGGACCACGAGGCAGCCTAGTTCCTCGTGGTCCTACTTACATCAGCTCCATGTCGTCATAATATTGCATTGTCACGCGATAGGTAGGTATACATATGCATACAAAATTTCAGCTCAGTCAGAAACCGGGAAGTGGGTCTTTAACTGGCAATATTTTATACAGACACCGCGACAGGTTAAATAAAAGCTTGTAGAAATAGACTTTACCTTCTGTTTTCAGCATAGGCAGCATGAATTTTGTCTTATACTCATTAATTTATCTTTTAATTATTTTTAATTTATTAAGCACTTCTTGGAGAAAATGCCAAGTTTCAAATATAAAATCTTAAATATTGATCTATAAATTACATAATTATACCACGACGTTGCATCCTCGAGATTTATATATTAACCAGGTAGTCCACTTTCCAATGTACCGGGCACCAAGCACAATTTTAGAGCAAAGACATAAAAATAAAAAGATAGGTAAGTAGTTTTAGTATTATTCACCTGCTCGAGCGATGTTACGCCGTTTGACTCATTCGCTTTCTTTGTGCGGGCATCACAGCATCGGAATATTAAAGATCAAAGTTTTATTATTTTATAACTTTATTTTTAGTGTGTTGTGTAGTTGTTATAGATATCAATATGTGTAAATGAAAACGTAAGTATTCTAAGCAATATATTAAGGAAAAGATTCGTAAACTAGAGAAACGTTTGCGTCACCGCCGCCGCCGCTGCGAGCATTTTGATGGTGCTGGAAGTACCTATGTAAGTTTAAATTATAAGTGTTTATTGTTTATTAAATTGTACTATTTTTTCGACACGTTCTCATCTTTGCATTTCGTTCGTTTAAAGCAAAACTTTATTTCGTGTTTGTTCGAATCAGTAGATTATATTTAGCTCACTAATTAATTTCATTTTGAAATTTATTGAGCAACAAAAGAGCATTGCTATTTGCGCATTGCCTAACGTTACTGTTTAATTAGAAAATATTCTGTACTCGTATACAGTGTTAAATAAAATGGTATCCGCAGAATACCAGCGTCAAAGCACTCTGTGCCTCTGCATGCGGGGCCTATTTGGCCTAAAATCTATCTGAATATATATTTATATTTTTTTGTTACATTGTGTGTTGTATTTTTTGTACCAAATAAACGTCTATTCAAGCAATAATTCTTAATTACTAAAGAACCGTGAATCGGCACTTTGAAACACGCCTTGTACACGTGTTTAAGTGTTATTATTTCTTTATATTTATAGAACAGTGTGCCTTGGAACTATGATGCGATTATAGTCACGCACAGTACTACGATGCGATTGTAGTCATGTTTTCTGGTCAGATTTATTGGTACCGTGACGCGATCACGGTCTCGATCACAACACTTCGTGTCATGATGCGATAATGGCCTAGCTTATTTTTTCAACAGAATGTTATTATCTCTTTATATTTTATAGAACTGTGTGCCTTGGAACTATGATGCGATTATAGACACACACAGTACTACAATGCGATTGTAGTCATGGTTTTTGTCATATTTATTAGTATCGTGACACGATTACGGTCTCGATCACAGCACTTCCTGTCATGATGCGATCATGACCTAGCTTATTTTTTGAAAGAATGTTATTATTTCTTTATATTTATAGAACAGTGTGCCTTGGAACTATGATGCGATTATAGTCACGCACAGTACTACGATGCGATTGTAGTCATGTTTTTTGGTCAGATTTATTGGTACCGTGACGCGATCACGGTCTCGATCACAACACTTCGTGTCATGATGCGATAATGACCTAGCTTATTTTTTCAACAGAATGTTATTATCTCTTTATATTTTATAGAACTGTGTGCCTTGGAACTATGATGCGATTATAGACACACACAGTACTACAATGCGATTGTAGTCATGGTTTTTGGTCATATTTATTAGTATCGTGACACGATTACGGTCTCGATCACAGCACTTCCTGTCATGATGCGATCATGACCTAGCTTATTTTTTGAAAGAATGTTATTATTTCTTTATATTTTATAGAACAGTGTGCCTTGGAACTATGACGCGATTATAGTCACGCACAGTACTACGACGCGATTGTAGTCATGTTTTTTGGTCATATTTATTAGTACCGTGACGCGATTACGGTCTCGACCACAGCACTTCCTGTCATGGTGTGAGCATGACCTAGCTTATTTATTCAACGGATTGTTATTATTTCTTTATTTTTTAATAGAACAGTGTGCCTTTGTACTATGATGCGATCATAGTCGCGCACAGTACTACCACAATATAGAGAATGGTACTACGATGCGATTGTAGTCATGTTTTTTGGTCATATATATTAGTACACAGGCTGAGGATAGCCTCGCAGAATATGACTCGCCTCGCAGAATATTAGTAATGTTACTCGCCGACAAACTACTTCGTAGTTTTGTGTTTATGTTTATAATAGTACATTTTGTTAAATAAAATAAAATAAAATAAAAATCTATGGAGAGGATGAATTGGCTTCAGTGTGTTCACATACATCCCATATGTTCAGTCAGTGGTTCATGTGACTGAAACTTGTAATGAGTGACAACCTAGTAATGTACAGGTGATGACATCAGAAGCATCAGCCGAGTGTCCCATACCATCCACTAGCTCTCAGGTACTTGTAAATGATGTTAACCCTCCAGCAACCAATTTATTTGAGAATATTTTAGAGGTCTTAGGGACCTCAAAAGGGAAACACGAGCTTTTCGGAACAAAAATCCAGGATGAAATCTCTGAACGTTGGGGTCATATAGTGTACAGAGGCTTAAATAAGGATTAAAAGAAAGAGTTAGAGGGCAACATCTTCATACCTGAAAACTTTCAATTAGTTAAAACACCCAAATCGAATCCTGAAATCACTGCTGTGTTACTCAAAGAAATCAGCTTATATTGGACCTTCATTATAAAAACACGCTTAATCGAAGGAAATTAATAATGTATTTATTAGATTATAAGTTTAAAAAGATATTGCACGTGTAGGAAGTGATTCATTTTTCTTTGGCGGGAATCTCACTAATAAAATTAAAGCATCGAAGTTGGCAGAAATATCGACTCCAAATCAAGAAAGTTCCAGCGGCGAGTACTTCTTCTTCTAATAGGGAATAGCCTTCAGTCAGCCAGTAGGGAAACTGCAAAGCTCCACCGCGTTAAATGCCACGCACGCAGAGACGTGGTTAGGCGAGGAGTCACTCGTACCATTAGTCTGCGAGAAAAGCACCTGTAGTAGATCGATATCAGACAACGAAGTCTCGACCAAAGGCGCCGATCAAAACATAATAGAAAAAAAAATTATTATTATTATTTTGGTACTTAAATGAAAATATTTTATTCACACCTGAAAAAAAAATACAATCGAACCAGTTCTCTTATGAGTTGTAACGGGTAAAATGGATTACAAATTTCTTTTTAAGAAACCGAATCTCAAAGATGTTTACCTATTAGTTCACGTTTTTCACAGTCAAATATTGTGACATTACGTTATGAAATTAAGAAGTTATACTAAATGAGAGCAGTAAGATGATGCAATGATGAATTAGATCAATTTATATATAAACTAACTAACATAATATTTCCCACCTGTAATGCTATTTTCTTGCTAATTGTCAAAATTTGGGAAAAGAAAACAAATTTAATCCTTGACTTATTGAAATAATAAGCTTTATATGTTTACATACAGTTTCCTTATGCATAAGCATAAGAGAACAATACAATCATAAGCCAGTCATCATAATATGAGCCAGATACAATCATATCCTTAGAGTTGTAAGTTAAATTAAAGAGAATCAGGTACCTATATTATAATAGATACAGAAATCTATACAATCAAAGGGCAGAATTGTTCGGGATTTTTTATCAATCTCGGTATCAAACTAATATAGCTAAAAATTGGGTACAAATCTGGGTAATGGAATACACCAAATGAAAATGTTTTGTTTCTTTTTTTAAGATTAGCCTTCCCCGTAACGGTGGTTAGTGGATCGTACCTTCGACTTTAAGTTCTTGCGATCACGGGTCAATGATACTGTACTCCAATTCCTTAGATTTTATATGTTTTAGATATGTAATTCCACAGAATTCTTCCTTGTTATACTAGTTGTTTCTTAGTTCCTCCACTGAAAAACCAGACAGCCAAGCCTTAAGGGAACTGCCCTGGAGATTCATAGTACAGTGTTGGGTTAAATATATGTAACATGTCTATGATCATATGGCCCGGGGCTCTCACACTGGGTTTTACAAACATAATTTTTAATAAATTGTTATATTTTGTTATTTGTTGGATTATAAAAATAACATATGGAGGAGAGAGCACCTATTTTGTGTACAACTACTACCATTAATTCAAAAAAAATTGCCTTTGTGAGTTATTTGCCAAGGAGTGATCTGAAACTTTCTATGGTGAAAATCTAGAATATTTATAACATGAAATCTGTAAATATTGTTCATTAATCCACCAAGATGCCGCTTACTATCAGGTTTTTTTTATGAAATAGGGGATGTAATAGACGGATTTTGGGAATATAATGTGTTTGAAAAAAAAATCCTACCTACCAAAAAACTTAATAAAATCTGTTCTAAATCAAAAAGAAAATTCAAGTAATTAAGATATACCTAAGGTACCTTGGTAATTAGCGTAAGTACTTAAATTATTATAACAAATTGATGAATCATTCGGAGAATCCTTATTATTTATAGCTAAATATGTATTGCGTGTCCTGAGCCTTGATCTCGAACTGGAAACAAAACCTCGAAGGTCGCGTGCACTTGATATATTCCAACGAAACTATTTCGTAATTTTTCTTGAATAAAATGAAAAGCAGAAGAAATGATATACTTCGATTATAACTAGGGATTGATTTTTCTAAGGTCAAGGTATTGGTAAAGGAATCACACCCATAATACCCCAACCAGTTACACCACCTATTAAACTCTTGTTATGAACTATCAATTTAGATGTCTATTTTTAGCCACTACGCATCAATCGTCGAAACATTATCTTAGATTTAAATTTGAGCAAATAACTTAAGAATTTCAATGTCTTCCCTTTGCACTTGCTTCAGCTTCATACATTTTCACTAAGATTTTGAAACCCATATTATCTTATCTTAGAAGTCTAGTTTACTATTATAAATTATGTAGGTGATTTTCTGTGCCTTGGAAATTCTTATCATGATTCTATCAAGAGTCTATCATGCGTAATAAAACTCTTATTCACTGATTTAGATTTTGTTATAAATTATAAAAAAAAAGAAAAAGTCAACATATACCGAATTAACGACAAACTTTCTTTTTTTTTCTCTCTTCTAATCAAAAATTTCTCAAAATACTCTAAACATCCTACCTGGTTAATATATAAATCTCGAGGATGCAACGTCGTGGTATAATTAATGGTTAAACAAACTTACCTTTGTGATGTTTGACCATAATTATACGAGACGTTGCATCCGAAGAGATTTATACTCCCTCCCTACCCATTATTTGCTGTGTTGCAAATAAATACCCAATGTTTTTGAGAAATTTTGCTCTAAAGGAATGAGTCAAACGGCGTAACATCGCTCGAGCGGGTGAATAATACTAAAACTACCTACCTATCTTTTTATTTTTATGTCTTCGCTCTAAAATTGTGCTTGGTGCCCGGTACATTGGAAAGTGGACTACCTGGTTAATATATAAATCTCTTCGGATGCAACGTCTCGTATAATTAAATGATCAAACGAACTTACCTGAAGTGAAGTTCGATCTTAATTATCCTGTCTTCGCCGAAGAGATTTATTCCTTAACCATGTAGTAGCCCTGCTACGCGCTAACCCTATCGCACAAGTTTTAAAGTCAGAGAAAGAAAACCACTATATCTTCCTCTGTCTAATCACACCTCACAAGCCTCCGCAGTACCGACCTCATTATTTTTAGAGAAATAGAGCAACATTGATATATAGGGAGATAAGATTCAGGGAGGGAGGGACCTTAAATCTCTTCGGCGAAGACAGGATAATTAAGATCGAACTTCACTTCAGGTACGTTCGTTTGATCATTTAATTATCCTGTCTTCGCCTCCGAGATTTATTCCTTAACCATGTAGATGTTCAGAGAGTATAAAATCAATGTTGCGACCATAAAAAATAAACAACATTACAGTAAAACATCAAAACATAATTATTACGTATTTCCATTTTTTTTTTTGCGCCATTAGCAAAAATTACAAAACAAAATATTGTGAACAAAAAACTAATCAACCGACAGTATTATTTTAATAATTATAATTGTGACAAAGATTCAATAAAATTGGTTTCAGAACTAATATACCGGTCTGTTATAAAATCAGCAAATACAGTTGATCTTTCCGAACATCCTGCGGTCTTTCTAATTACATCGACGTTGAGGCCAGCACGAGACGCCGCCTGATGTTGATGCGTGTCTCGCTCGCTCCGAATATTGAGATGTCAATGCCACTATCGCACATGATCTGCTTTATCCAGCGCCCAATGGGTTGAGATGAAGCAGGTCTTCGTGGTTTCTTATGTGTGAGGATCAGGTTTGTTCTGAATCTGAGCGAATTGAAGATGATACAGCAATATATTTTAATACCACTGATGCTGGACAAATACCGGGATATTAAAGGGATAAAAAAAAGTAAGTTTAAAACCGGTTGAGCTTTGCCAATTGCTTATGTTTTAATAAAATTTGTAAGTGTTATAATTACTCGATCTTCATATGCTTTATTAATATTTCGTATTTTTGTTAGAGAAATTGTATGCGTCCTTGGTCCAGCTAATAACATGACTAACTTCTTACTCATTTTTTCAAGATTAATTGTATCATTCTCAAATCGTTTAATAGTCTAATACTATAATACCAGGGGGCTACTGCCTAACTAATAACGATCACTTGCTATCGTGACATTAGAACAATAGTTCTACCTAAACTTAAAAATTTCAAAACACATTAACAGAAATTCCAACAAAAATGTAGTATTTACATTTAAAAAAATCTGTTGTATTCTTTTTACAAAATTCCCACCATATCTTTAGACTAGAATTATATTATGACCCGGTGTTATGTGATATCGACGATAACAACATCTAAGGCTGTTTCTGGCACGTCATGAAAGCTTTCCCGGAAAATACACACGCTGGCAGGGAAAGGTGACGGCGCGGATGGTGTACCATCCTGAAAGGAAGTAAGTAGATCTTTCTTGGAGGAAATATCACAATCTCTGTGACACCCAGGGATATGAAAAGGGGATACCATGGTTAAGAGGGCTATAGTTGAACAACGATAATTCCGGTGGCTTAATCAGTAACTATTTTGTTTATCGTTTTAAAAATTAGTGCAAACGGTGTTAAAGCGTAAAAATAAAATTGCGACTAATCTACTGTTTAAACGCGTCAATATCATAGGCAAAGGGATCCCTTTTCCATGAAATATACGCGGGACATTTTGCATTACTACGAGATGCAAATAAGTCAATAGATGGTTCACCAAAAAAATTGTTTAATTTTCAAAAGTTGTCGGATACCCAACTGCCACTCTGTGTCGAAGTTTATTTTTCTCGATTCACTGACAGCTTCTATATTTAACGAGTAACGAATATAAGACGCGAAAGAAATATACCTACTTTTCTCACACCAGTCCCAAATCATTTTAGTAACTTGACTTAAGTGTTGGTATTACACTCTCCCCATTCTATTTATATAGAATATGGGAGTGGTGCTATCGACACTTAAAAGACTACCACAATTAGCGACATTTTTAGCAAATGAAATTAGCCCACAATATACAGCGAGTAGTTCCAGTCAGTTTATATGATTGGTTCGCTCGATGTTGGTCCAGAAACCACCAGTCTTTTCGTTGGCACAAGCTGCACCCTAGCCTGCTGTCGAAGCGTCCGTAAAAATTCCGAAATTGTACCTATGACTTTTTATTCAATTGACTGCCAATGGAATATTGATCTGCCACCAATGGAGATCATCATATTATTATAAAATATCTGTAATTGTAATAAAAACGTCGTAATTGTTAGTATTTCTAAGAAGAGCACTTTTTAGTGATTTTGTGTGTATATACTACCCATATACTACAGCCGTCATGCTGCCGTAGAAAACGTTCAAAGAACCTTATTCGAATTCTGTTAGATTTAAATATATGTTTTATGTGTATAATAAATTTTTGTGGCTTGAATCTGGCAATTGTATGTTATTTTATTAGAGTTTAAAATAAAACCTAAAAATTTACAAAGCTTTTCTGGTATTAGACTAGTTTTTTTTTTAAATTAATAACTAACCCTAATCGTGTCAGACATTAAATAGTTCTTTTTGCGTTCTCTAGGCACTCTCCAGCAGAGTTTGCTAAACACAACATATCATAGATATCTCACTGATAGCAGACCATAAGATCTTAAATGAGTAAGAGCTGGCTGTAATATTTTTGTGAAATATATCGCGCGGAACATAGGCTAAACGGGAGTGCTAGAAACTCGTACAAAATATCATGAAAATAAAAGCGTAAAAATGTTTTTTTTTTTTTTTTTGATTTGTGAATCAGCAGCTAAAATTAAGCTTCCTTAATATCAATATTAATCACGTCTTCGGTCATAAATCTAGTAGCCGTTCTGATATCTTCCATTTTGAAATGAGATACCTACTTCGACTTCGAATTCAGCTTTTTAGATTTAATATATAGAGCACACGCTTTTAGGAATAACGAAGATATCATAAACGAATTGTTTTGCTGTCGGGTTACATCTCCTAATAGCTTTTATTTCTAATAAATGATTTAATTCGAGAGAAATTGCTATTCACTCACTTTTTGAAAAAGAACGCCGCGCACGGCTGTATGGATTTTGTTAAGGTTCCTCAATAAATGAAATCCTTGACACATTGTCTAATATAAACCTATCGCTAGTGATAGTTCACCACTCATTGACTAAATTAATATTTTAAGCGGCCGGCATGTACTTGCGGCTGCGCGCTCAGGTAGCGCGATTGTTCGATGACCGTTTGATGCGACGCGACTGGCTGGTGCCTCGGCGGTGCCAGCGGCAGCGGCGGCGGCGGCGGGGCTGGCTGGCGACAAGCTGGCAGCGGTGCGAACGCGGCTGCTCGCCGTCGATTCGCTTGTTAGTATGACGTCTTTGACTGTCCCGGCCCACTGGCTCGATGAGGGTAGGATTGGCCGCTGCTTTGCTGTCGCGTTCGGGACGATGAGCCTTTCAAGTTTAAATGACTCTTAGATGAAATTGGTGTCTGTAATAATTTACTGGTCTTCTTGATACTCTAAATAGCAAATAGTCCATTCTTCTGTTTTTAATTAATAATAAAAGAGTATAATATGATAATGATTTATCTATCAGGGGAATAATCACGGATCGACGGGTATCCGTTTCTATATAATGAGAAACAGCTAATAATTTACCTGCATCGTTCAACGTAACTACATCTGGAATATTAAGATTTTTCTTTAAAAGACACGATTCTGTTGTCTACCAACATAGCACTTACTTCCGAATTAGAGTTCGGCCTTTCGCCATAGGTACTATAGTACATTGTTTTTTTTTTTTTTTTTTTTAATGCTCGTCTTTGGTCACTTTTGGAAACCGTTTTGCAATAGGACTTGAAACCTGGCCGCTACATCGGTTTGTAAGTCATCAGTTTTCACCATATTGGTTTGTATGTGAAAGATACTAATAAATATTTAATGAGAATTTAGGCAGCACAAAAAATATTTTAAATAATTCCGATGAATGCAACGGAAATTTTTAAAACAGCGGGGAAAAAAGGGCAGCCCCTATATTTTCCATTAAGTACATATTACGAGTATTACTCGTTGAATGCAACGAGAACATAATAACAATATGATCCGAAGAATACAACGGACATAAAAGTGATTTCCGATGAATGCATCGGAAATTTTTAGGCAGCGGGGAAAAAAGGATACCCACATTTTCCATTACGAGTATTACTGCACGTGGTCGCGCCGCACGCGTACTCGGCGGCCCAGGCGAGCGGTGTCCACCCGCTTACTCGTTCAATACAACGAGAACATAATAAAATATTATCCGAAGAATACAACGGACATAAAAATGGTTCCTCGTTCAATACAACGAGAACATAATAAAATATTATCCGAAGAATACAACGGACATAAAAATGATTCCCGATGAATGCAACGGGAATGTAAAAAAGTATTCTTCTGGTTGCACATCATTTTCGCCATCATCTGAGTACAAAATGTGCCTCCGGCTTGCCCCTACGTTTTTCTTCGTATCTCTTCATCTTCCTTAGCCATTTATCTTCTTCGGATTCACAGTGTTTTCGTTTAGGCATACTTAACAAATAAGCAAATAACCGTAAAATTAAACTTTTTTTTTTTTTACGTAGATTACCTACACTCATGCACAAATTATATTACTGTTACACTCGTGCGAACGCCGCGCGCGCACGGACAAGAATGAGGTCGGTACTGCGGAGGCTTGTGAGGTGTGATTAGACAGAGGAAGATATAGTGGTTTTCTTTCTCTGACTTTAAAACTTGTGCGATAGGGTTAGCGCGTAGCAGGGCTACTACATGGTTAAGGAATAAATCTCGGAGGCGAAGACAGGATAATTATGGTCAAACATCACAAAGGTAAGTTTGTTTAACCATTAATTATTTCAAATCTGACTCCTGATTATGAATTAACACTGTAGATATAGCGCACAGAAGAACTTAGACCATTAATACTTCCACCACGTAAACTTCAATCTAGCGATTGCTTTAAAGTAATCATAAAAAATATCTCAAATGATAAAATATCGTAATGTCTGTCTTGGCAAAGTTTAGGGTGATTGATCTGACGGGCGGCGCGACGCGACGAGCGAGGCGAGCAAACTCGCTTTGTCATCTGTAATTTTATTACGAATGAATTACTCCAGCCCTTGATTGCGTCAACAGGCGCGGTTCGTTCACGGGAACTAAATGTTATTGTCAATCAAGAAAATATTACCTTTAGAGGCATTTTAATTATGCCAATTTGGCCCATTAGGCGAAGAAAACTCGATGTGAAAATTTTCAAGTGGTTAAATTTAGGACCACATGGCTCCTCAATAACTTCCAAATCACTATACGTCTGTATTCCAAATGAAAGAACATAATATGATTATCAATAGCACGCAAAAGAACAGTCGGACAAAGTGACGACTCAATTCGGGGCTGTCGTAAGTGTCGACTCAGTTCGGGGGGGAAATAAGAACCATTGCCTCGTTCCTCACATCAATGGGGTGGGAGCATCAAAGTGCCTTTTGGTGGATTAGACCATTTTGGAGTTATCATCATGGCAGCAAGGTTGACTAGGGCAAGAAAATTGGTACTTATGACCGATACAAATCAGATCCCCTTCATAGACAGAGACAACCTGTTCGAGATCCGTTACGGAAGTCCCGCCTCTATTACGTCGGTTACAGAAAAGTTCTTCTGCACATACCGAAGTCCGATGGATATTATGTACGACCCCCAAAACATCTACGAGGGCATTAACACATCACGGCAAGTGCTGAGATCAGACATCGGAGGCGGTACCACGGTAATAGTATAATACAGTATGTGGACTCGGCCCCTCTTTGAAATTTTATACCTGCGGCCGCTCGGCATCGCGTGGTGCGTGGCCCGCGATAGGGCTGCTCGCTTACCGACCGTGGGCTCCGTTAGACTCGTGCATCCGCCCTGCGGCAAACTGCATTCGTAACAGCCCTTGTAGCTATGCGATCTGAGTGCGATCCTAGATCGAGACGCGTAGGCATAGCGCGTGTTTCGACCGTTTCTATGAAGTCATTCTACTGTTTATACTATTACCGTGGCGGTACTTCGAAGCGGCGACCCAAATTCTCTCTTCCTTACCTTTACTCAAGACGCGAAAAAAGCGTATGGGAGGGATGGGTTTGGCACCGGAGAACAATCCAGACTGCTGACGATCCACGAAGCACGGGGACTAACGTACACTCACGTGGTTGTACTCAGAGGAGCAGAAAAGAAGAACCCTGTCCACGATAATGTCCCTCACGTGGTGGTTGCCATAACCAGACACACGGTATCCTGCACCTACTTCTACCAGGAGCTGAAGGAGAATTGCCCTTTCCGGAAAAGCAATCGATGAAGAGGTCATGGAATACAAAAAAATAATAATATTATAGGCACGTCCAACGTGTTTCATTGTTTTTGCTGAAGATATTCAGGTATATGCATCTGGTAGTCATCATATCATGTTACTGAGCTGATGATGGAAGATTTCTGGAAGGTTAGGAGTTCGAGAATAATCCTTTAAATACTGTTTAGAGCGAAAGAGGTTTTATTTAATGTTATTCTGGTGTTTGCCATGGATCATATTCTAAAACGCATGTATTATAAATTAAAAATATTGAAAAAAAAAACACTTTAGGAACACCAAAAAGTCATATAAATAATACAAGAATACATACAACATCACAGTTTTATGTTGAAGTCGGTGTCAAGCAATGATCATGTGCCGACACGTCATTTGAATATGAAAACTTAGCTCTGAAAAGAACTGTTGTAACATGTCTTTGAAACAGGATGGAGATGGCAACAGTTCTGAAGAGTCTTGATCTTCAACACCACACGCGCCAAGGCCTACGTACCACTTTTTTTACCACACGCAGCAGCAGCAGCAGCCCGGCCACACCACACCCCCTCCACGGGGCTGCTGTCAGACTCTTAGCCCGCGGCAGAAAATCTGCCGCACCCCAAGGCCTACGTACCACTGCACCGCACCGAGGCGACGTCTGTTCACCGCGCTGCCGCCGCGGCGCCGAGAGAAAGAAAAAGAACGCGCGGGCCGAGCGCACTACTTATGTTTTTGTTTTTTGTACATTTCATTGTTGTGGGTATATCGATTTTCATTATTGTGAATAAATATCGCTTATTTTGCTTACGAAATATATTCTGATTCCTATACTACCATTGTTCGTTTCTCTGAAAATCCAACCGACCATAAAGCTCTCTTCAATCACCTGGAAAGTCTAGAAAATAAAAAATATATTATATACCTATGTAGTTACTTAAAATTTGGTACCAGCTTCAATAAAAAACCGGCCAAGCGCGAGTCGGACTCGCCCATGAAGGGTTCCGTAGGATTTATGACATATTAAAAAAACTACTTACTAGATCTCGTTCAAACCAGTTTGCATGGTAATGTACATCATATATTTTTTTAGTTTTAATATTTCTCTTATTTTAGAAGTTACAGGGGGGGGGGGGGGGGGGCACATTTTACCACTTTGGACGTGTCTCTCGCGCAAACTATTCAGTTTAGAAAAAATGATATTAGAAACCTCAATATCACTTTTGAAGACCTATCCATAGATACAGATGGGTTTGATGAAAAAAAATTTGAGTTTCAGTTCTATGTATGGGGAACCCCCAAAATTTATTTCTTTTTTCTATTTTTGTGTGAAAATCTTAATGCGGTTCACAGAATACATCTACTTACCAAGTTTCAACAGTGTAGTTCTTATAATTTCGGAGAAAAGTGGCTGTGACATACGGACGGACAGACAGACAGACAGACAAACAGACAGACATGACGAATCTATAAGGGTTCCGTTTTTATGCCATTTGGCTACGGAACCCTAAAAACTGTGTTGTTGTATATATTCTTATATTATTTATGTGACTTTGGTGTTTCTGAAGTCGGTGTTATTTTTTTGTAAAATTTTTTGTGTGGGTCCTTTCTAAGGTATCTGCGGTCCAAGCTGCAGTTGTCTATACCTCGCTCTGCTCGGTTGGTCGAGCGCAGCACGACAGCAAGTAGCAACACAATTTTTTAAATCGGTCTAGTAGTTTCGGAGTCTATTCAATACAAACATACAAAAATACAAACTTTCCTCTTTATAATATTAGTAAAGATATCTGAAATAAAAAGTACATTGCATCAATTATAGTAATAAAACTTATACTTACTGTACCTAACACATGTTTATTGAAGTGTCAGAAAAAAATATTCGACTTGACCATATTTGGCTTTAATACAGGTCTTTAATCTGTCTGGCCATGAATCAATGATTTTACCTTACTTAAGACTAAATGTCAGCGAGCAGCCAATGTCCTCAAAATCTGACCATAATTTGGTCTGTACTGACTGTACTTGAGTAAATATGTAAGTTTATACCATTCCCCCTCTAAAAAGTTTATTTTATTCACTGTTTTCAGTGAATATAAAGCACTTTTAATCACTATTTTGGTGTTTGAATTTAGAACACACAAATAATATTCGACCTCTCCATCTCAATGTTATACAACCTCCTTGCGCAAAAAATATACGATACAAACTCCTTGTGCAGTAAATACTCGACATAGTACAAACTCCTTGTGCAAATAACTCCCCGAGATTTAATTGGTCAACATTTTCTACAAGGAGTTTGACATAAAATTACAATATATTGTAAGTAGTAGATAATTGTTCCAATTTTTATGTGCGATTTAATTAATTTAACCTTCCTCTTTTCTTCATTTAATGTCTATTTTTGCTTAAATCTTTCTTTTCTCGTTGTCATGGTATAAAGTATAGTATGCAACTCGTGAATAAAACGGATTTATATCGAGGACCATGAATGACTCACGTCGCTCAGGATTCCAACACTTGAATCACACGCTACGCTCGTGATTCAATTATCATGAATCACTCTCTACGGTCGTGATTCAGTCATTATAGAATCCTTCACTTGCTCGTAATTCATCTATAGCCCTCGCTTTAAATCCATCCTTTATTCACTAGTTGCATAATATACTATTTTAACATAATAAACGCGTCCCAAATTCAAAGTAGTTAGAAAAGAATAATTTTTATGTATATAACAGTATAGCCAGACTAGTTATTTATTGTTTTTAACTGACTTTAAGTTATTCTGGTGTTTGCCTTGGCTCAAATTCTAAAAATCATGAAATTATAAACTAAAAAGATTTAAAAAAAAATTACAAAAAATTAAACGGACTTCAAAAACAACAAAAAGTCATAAATAATATAAGAATACATACAAAATCACAGTTTTATATTGCCAAGAATGATCACCTGGCAAGACTTAAAAAATTAAAAGAACAATTAAGGTCAGGCGGGGCAAGTGCGCCAACGGGGTAAGCGCGCCACCCATAAAAATATCGAAAAATACAGATATTACACAACTAACGACATCTTATATCCATGCAACAAACTAAAACACAGTTCCACTTCACACTTACAGATGGCTCTGTTCACCTTAACTTGAAATATCCGCCATTTAAGTTTTAGTGTCATTTAGACCTGTTACCAGAGATGACTTAATATTACTAATCCACATTATTCTTTAATTATTTAATGAATTGCGGCAAACCAAAGAGGTGAGTACAAAGGTTAGATGTTTTTCTTCAAATCTGTATTAGTATTTTACTCCTAATAAGTGAAATTAATGTTTTTTTATACAGTTTAAAATCTTGACCTCAAAATAATCGAGTGGGGTAAGTGCGCCTAAACTGTTGGTAGTATGGCGCACTTGCCCCGAGTCAGAAGTCGCCAACTTTTATGATGCAGATGATGTTTTTTGAAAACTTACTAACTAAAGTGCTTAGGGTCACGTGATGGAGACGGTGAATGAGTGCCATTGGGTAGTGATAAATACCTCTTATTTAGGTCCGTCCATCCGTCCGTCCGCAGCTTAACTAAGAGATTCAAGTTTTAGATAACTGTTATTTGGTATGGATACACATATTAATTACACCGACAAAGTGGTCAAGTAAAATCATATTTTTTTTAGGGTACGTAATGTGATGATGATTTTTTTACTTGCTTAGGTCATTATGTGAGGTGTAGTTAGATAGGTTTTAACTCTGAAACTAGGTTGGCCACTGACCACTCGATAAGAAGCTGGACAACTGCCGTAAGGTCCACACACAGATGAGTACTTACCATAATTAGCCCTAACATGATTACCTATGTCCATTTTTCAGATGGCTCGTAATTACTAAAGAAAAACTCATAATAACCCTTCTTGGTCTATTTGGCCAGGCCTATTTGGACATGAAGCATCAAAATTATTACCTACCTATTTTTGTATTTTTTTTTATAAATGAATGTAACAAAAAAATCCTAATTTGGTTTATTATTAAAAATACTATTATTCCAGCGAAACTGTCCGCAAACATTTTTATTTATATAGAGTAGTTTGAATTAATATAATAAGAAAAATAACTTTAAAATGTTTAACGCCCCTAATGACAAATCTATGGCGCACTTGCCCCAAATTTATTAAGCAAGCTGTTGTTGCTTATGGGACTAGATTATTAAAAAAGAAACAAGATTAATGCGTTTAGTTGGCAATGATCAATAGAGTACACCAATTGTTTTTCTTGTAACGTAATTCTTTAGCACTTTTATTCATACAGGCGCACTTGCCCCAATTCCAGGGGCAAGTGCGCCTATACCCATGTTTTCCAATTTTCCATAAAATATTGTAAAATTATTGACAGATTTGATTGAATCGACATTTGTTGCAATTTCAAAATACCAAATTTTGTCAACATGCTAAATTTTCACTCATAAGTCATCATTTAAATATTTTGTTGTGGGTCAAACTCATCTATGAAAAAATTATGGCGCACTTGCCCCGACTGACCTTAATATGTATAGTTACTTAAAATTTGGCACCAACTTCAATATAAAACTGTGATTTTGTATGTATTCTTATATTATTTATGCTTTTTGGTGTTTATGATGTCAGTTTTATTTTTTAAATTTGTATGACCGTTCTCTACCCAATTCAATTATTAAATTATTTATTATCTGTTTAGAGCAGAGAACACAACTTAGGAATAAAATGTCCAATATTCATACTAGTAATATGAATAACTTAATTTGAAGGCAGCGAGTAATGAATGACACATGTGTTTCAAGAGAGTAGGTATCCTCCAAACAACAAAAAAAAAATAGTTTATTTAAATGAATCGATAATAAGCTGAATTTGTAAGATAAGGCGTGCGTCAATTAGTTTAAAGATTTTAGACCCACGGAGGGAAGGCGTGGTGTGTTCTCGTAATACAGGATGCTATAAAACGCTTTAATGTTGTTTTTCTTAATTTTTTCATGCAATTTGAGTCGCAGATTAATAGCCTATCAACTGTGCTATCACTATGCGCGATTCTTCGGATAAAGACAGATTCTGGTTTGGGCAGATTCTTAATATGGCAGCTCGAATCCCTATATTGACAGAATTTAATTGTGGTTTGGACCTAACTTCATCATCATCATCATCATCAACAGCTCAATACGTCCCTATCGAGGGGCTCGAGCCTACCCTAAACTAGGGCGATTAGGCCTTAGTCAACCACGCTGGCCAAGTGCGGGTTGGTCGACTTCACACACAACCTGTAAAGAAATTCTTTCTTCACAGGTGTGTGCAGGTTTCCTCACGATGTTTTCCTTCACCGTAAAAGCGTCGAATAAACGTACATATGAATTCAAAATTTGAAAACACATTGGTACGTGGCGGAGTTCGAACCGCTATCTCCCGATTGGAAGGCGACAGCCTTTACGCACTACCCCATCGACGCCTTGGACCATTGATTTACTACCAAACTAGTAAGTAAATCAATGCCTTGGACCTAACTTACACAGCAAAAAAACATGACCTTGTATTGTATGGTTACTTGGTTACGTTAGACGTACCCAGTTGGACTAAGAACAAAATAATATTTGTAGTAGCAAAATATATTTACAATTTTCTTAAATATGTCTGGATGAACATTATTTGCACCATTATGTGCATTATGCACCTTGCGAATTTCTTGTGCAAGTACCTAGCTACTGTTTTATCGTGAAGTTAAACAAACTCCACCTACACCTTACATTGTAATGCTTTTTCTTGCTAAATTGTAGTAATATAGGGAAATGTTAAAGTTGAAGGAAAAAAAAACAAACTTATTCCTTTAGTCCGATACAAAATGAAAAGCTTTATTCTGGTAGGTACATGGTTGTAATTCACTTATGCATAATGTTACTGAAGTTAACAAAATCCCTCAATGCAAAGCACTTAACTAAATTTTTATTTAATACAAGCCAAGGGCAGGATGGTTCAGGTTTGTTTGATCAATCTCGGCAGGTAAAAATCAGGTTCAAATTGGGTACAAAACTACAAAATGAGGGGCAATAAAGTACACGAACAAATAGTTATAGGTTTCCTTTTTTTTAAAAGAAATTAGTAGCCTTCCCCGGAGCGGTTGTTAGTGGGTCATACCTTCAATGCTAAGTTTCTGCGATCACGGGTCAGAGATATAATATTCCAATTTCTTAACTTATTCTCTGTTTCTAATATTATTTGTGTAATTCCACAGAATTCCTCCTTGATATTAGGTTATTAGGTAGGTTAGTTGCAGCGGAGCCCTACGGCCTCCGGGAACTGCCCTGGAGATTCATAGCACAGTGTTATGTTAAAAATATAATTAAATATGCCTATGATCTTGAGGTCAGTGGGTCTAACACTGAGTTCTGAAGGAATCCCAGTCAATACATTTGAACTTCATGTAATAAACATAGCAAATGAATTCTAAAACATAATTTTTAATAAATCGACAAATTGTCTTATTGGTTAGTTAATAAAAAGGACCTATGGAGGGGAGAGCACCTATTTTGTGTATAATTATTGCTATTAATAAAAAGAAAACAGCTTAATTTGTGAGTTCTTTGCCAAAGAAGGATGTGAAACTTAATATTGTGAAAATTTAGAATTTAACATGAAATTCGCAAGTGTTACTCAATATATGCCTTAATCCCACTAAGATGCCGTTTACTATCAAGGTTTTTTAATGAAATAGGGGATGAAAAAGGCGAATTTTGGAAATGTAATATGTTTGATTTAATAATCAATTTACCCACAAATAAAAATAAAATTAACAAAATCTGTTTTAAATCATGAAATATAATAAGTTAATTAGATACCTTAGTGTGGGCGGAGTATTATCTATTGATATAATTTATTTATTCAACTAATTCACCGAATCGCGCGCCGGCGATTATAAATATGATTGAGCTTTTACTCTTCAAGCTGAAAACAAAAATAACTCACTTTGTTAAATTCAGGGTGGCTTTTCGAATTAAATTCACACGGAAAACGAGAGAAATACCTACGAAATAAATATATAAAAACTTTATGATCTTCAAATCAATAACAAATTACTTCGATCGATGTCTCACAGACTAGTCATAACCTAGACGATAGACTAAACCAACGCTCCACTTGCGCGCAGATTTGCGTTTATGTGGAAGCGACGGAGCCGAGGTCCGTTTGCTGAATGTTAAGCGCCGTATTGGCGACGGAACCTCTCCTAAAACCAAATTCATTTCATAACACTCGTAAGACTCTTAACTTGCTTCAAGATGTGTCAAGTCAACATACGGATCTTTCGAAATTCTACAATACCTATGCAATAAGTATTTCCAGCTAAAGTTATGTTTAGTTGAAAAACAAAACGTAATGAAAAATTAACCTTAAACAAATTGTGAATGCTTTCCAAATTCTATTCGACGAAACTATAATTATATGATCTATAAGTTTAAGTGTATTTTATTAAAATATGTCTATAGAAATGATCAAAACAAACGGTCCAAATGTCAAATTCCGAATTTTGAGAAAATCAACCCACCTGAATGGAAGCACGGGATTTTGGGCGAAAAAAAACTATCTTTGTAAATAAGGCCAGGATAAACGCGAGATTTATTTTGTTTATGCAAAAAGTGAATAATGACCAAAGATAATTGCAAATGTCACTGACGTGACGTGAAACGACGTTGACGTTGACACTTGACATTGATATTGTGAAATTAATTGACAAAGTTATTGTAATTATGATTTTAGTTGTGAAATTTGTGTTAAAACTACAGTGAAACCAAAGTGTTTTTGCAAAATTAGTGTTTTATGAAATTTTAAGAAAAAACAGTGTTACAGTATCCCCCCAACCACGATAGAATTCACGTAGGGAATTCGTCTGACGCCTCGTCAGCCTCAAAACCTCCTAACCAACCAAACAAAATTATCATAATTAGAATCAATTAGGTACTTAAAAACTATTCATTCGTGATAAACTCTGTACCCAATTACGCCTAACGTTATTTTTTTTTTATATATAAGTTTATTTATTTGTATAAGATAAAAAATAAAGCTTTAAATATCAACGTGTGTAAATAAAGAATATTTAACATGCATGTACCTTAAATCTACGTAAATCCATTAATATGGTATGTTAAAGATTGTAATAAAAAAAACCACATTCACCAATAAGGTGACAAAATCTAGCGCGAAACTACTGCTGCTAGCACCTACATGGTTGTAAAAAAAATATTCACCAATAAGGTGGCAAAATCTAGCGAAACCTCTTCTGCTAGCACCTATATGGCTGAGATAAATAGGCAAAAAGCATTATATCCTATGCCCATCAAATATAAGAAAGTAATAAAAAAAACTGTAGTGTCAGGACTGACGCCGAGATGGCGTTGTTAAATAAGTATATCTTGACACTAGCAGTGTATAGCAAGTAATGTCAACAACCACCGGTAGATGCCGTTATTACAGACATTTTGACTCTAATCGTCAAATAATAAGTAGAAAAAAACAATAAAAAGGAAATAAAAAAAAAATGAGTTGCATGGTGTCGTTGCCCCTGATCGTCGATATTGATTTTCCTACGTTTCCAGCTAGATGTAACTTCCTCCATTATAAGAATATAGCAAAGGCTTATTTCTAGAGTTGCAAACCGCTCCTGTGAGGAATTCAAAATTAATTTTGTTGATTAGAGTAGAATACATATAAAAATAATGAACAAGACACGTTTATATTTGTGATCTTGTGCTAAATGCATCTATCTAACCACATAACAGTTATAATAAGTACATACTTGTTCCTTAATTCTGGTATCAGATACTAAAGAAGTAATATCCATTTTATATAATGGTAGTAATAATATATTTATAATGGTATGAACTAAGACACGTATAATATTTGTGTTTTAGATCTTTATGTACTTATGTAATGGTAATATCAATTTTGAAGATGTTAGGTAAATGGAAACTTAAGTATCAAGGCAAATCAATAAAAAAACGACAGGGACAGACACATGCAAAAACGCCGCCAGATGTTATATGGCGCGTTATCCTACACTCGGGTTCTACGAGACGCCAGGAAGAATGGCGGGGTGGGTATTCTGTGACCGCCGCACCCGCGGTGCCTAAATAGTTTAAATGCTTATAAAAATATGGCTATTTTCATAAGAGTATAAAAATGAAAATTAAGTAGGTATTATGTTACTAGGTATGTAATTTAGTCACTCGAAGTATCTAAATTTTTAAAATCTTTTATGTGCCACTTTCCTATGTATTTTCCGTTCTCGTCTTCGAGCTCATAGACGAGGCGAGAAAGCTTACGTATAATTTTACAACGTTCATATTTAGGGGCAAGTTTAGCAGTAAAATATTTATTAGCAGAACTCTGCTTGTACGTCCGCTTCCACACAAAATCACCAACATTAAAAGAGATATCTCTGCGTTTGTTGTTATAGTATTTTATATTCCTTTCATGGGCCTTACGCAATGACTCTCGGACTTTGATGAAAATGTCACCGAGGTGGCCAATATTAGACGCATGAGTATCGCGTGGTACCACAACCAACTCTTGGAGATCTTCGAAGCCACGGTAAATACTACCATCTGTGACAGCTTCCCTACCGTGTACTAGCATGAAAGGAGTATAAGAAGTAGACTCATTTACTGAGGTGTTCATGG
The DNA here is from genome assembly GCA_963935595.1 of Schoenobius gigantellus. Lineage (NCBI taxonomy): Eukaryota > Metazoa > Arthropoda > Insecta > Lepidoptera > Crambidae > Schoenobius > Schoenobius gigantellus. The sequence continues at coordinate 30,933,175 of OZ012552.1, forward strand.
CAAATTGTATTTTATGTATGTTAATATCCCACGTTCTATGATCGTTCTCAACAAACGAGGAAACTGCAGTGATTATTGTGCGGTTATAACGTTCCACCGTATTAACTTGTGGACAATATACTGGACCCAAATGTACTTGCGGAATATTGTATTTTTCATATAATGCCTGAACCTCATGACTTATAAATTGCGAGCCATTATCAGACATCACCGTCTGTGGTATTCCGTGAACCAGAAATACATGGTCTTCTAACCTTTGCGCTATAACTTTGCCCGTTGCACGCCGTATAGGAAATAATAAACAATATTTTGTAAAACAACACACAACTACTAGTAAAAAGGTGTTTTGCTGTCGAGACATCGGCAGTGGACCAACTAGATCAATGCTGATGCACTGGAATGGTCGACAGCAGACCTTGGGTTCCCCCATAAAGCCAGCTGGCGCTAGTGAGCTATGTTTATATGAGTTGCAAGTGGCACAATTTTTAATAAATTCCTCGGTATCTTTATGCATACCGGGCCAAAAATACCGTAATTTTAATCTTTTATAAGTTTTTGCAACGCCTAAGTGCGCAGCAATTGGTTCAGAATGGTTACTTTTCATAATATCCTCCCTAAGCTCCTTTGGTACAACCTCTTTCCACTGGTAGTCACCACAGAGTTTGTTAGTGCTTTTTGTAAATCTAAAAAGCCTACCATCAACAATTTGAAAATTGGGACACGCGCGCGGCCTATCCGTGCAACGTTTTAATATATTGTTATACCAAGCATCGCTGGAAGTAAATGCGTCTACGGCTGCCACTGGTACAGAACGTGATAGTGCATCCGGTACGACGTTTTGAGATCCACTACGATGCTCAATAATGAAATTATAAGGCGATAGCCTACACCCCCAACGCGCTAGTCGTCCTGTCGGATTCTTAAGGTTTAAAAACCACTTTAGACTAGCATGGTCGGTAATAATTTTAAATTGTCGACCACCTTCAAGGTAAGGGCGGAAGTGTTCAACGACATGTACCACGGCCAATGCCTCTCGCTCTGTAGCGGAATAGTTACGTTCAGCGGGTGTTAGTGAACGGCTACAGTACGCAACAGGATGTTCTTGTCCATCTACAACCTGGGTTAAGGTACCTCCTAACCCGAAATCAGAAGCGTCACAGTGGACAGCAAAATCTTTCGAGAAGTCAGGACATACCAGAACCGGGGAAGTAGACAGTGCGAGTTTTAGGTCGTTGAACGCCTCGTCTGCCTCGGTCGTCCATTTGAAAGGGGGCGCGCTCTTACGGGTAGAAGTAAGAGCATTAAGGGGACCAGCTCTATGACTAAAATTTTTTATGAAACGCCTATAATAAGATGCAGTTCCCAAGAAACGTTTGACGTCTTTCCTGCAGGTGGGAATAGGAAAGTCTACTATAGCCTTAATTTTGTCAGGATCCGTGCGCAGACCATATTCGTCAACCACATGACCCAAGAATTTCAGCTGTCTCCTGAAGAACTGGCATTTACCCATGTTGACAGTAAGGTTGGCTAGTTTAAGTCTCTCCTTTACCCTACGTAGGAGCTGGAGGTGATCCTGGAAGGCCGTTGGGCCTTCAGGAGTAAGTAAAATTAAATCATCAACATATACGAACACCTTATTGTCAAACTCGGGCCCAAAGAGGCGGTCCATCAACCGCTGCTGCGTAGCTGGAGCTGCAGTAAGTCCAAAGCACATGACCTTAAAGTGAAACAAGCCTCTGCAGGGAATAGTAAAAGCAGTTTTCTCTCTGGACTCAATAGAGTCCAAAGGAACTTGGTAATATGAAGACTTAAGGTCAATAGAAGATAAGTACTTAGCGTTTTTGAGCTGGTCCAGAATATGGCTAATATAAGGCATAGGGTAAGCGTCATGCTTTGATATGGCGTTAAGTTTTCGGCTGTCCAAGCAGAAACGTGATGACCCATCTGATTTAACCGCTAAAGTAACGGGGTGGTTCCATGCACTTCCGCTAGGCTCCACAACATCATCCTTCAGCATTTGGTCTAGGTGTTTATTTAATTCTGCCAGTTTAGCGGGTGAGACTACATAATACCGTTGTTTAATAGGTGGGTGGTCACCGGTATCAATTTTATGACTCACTAAGTGTGTCCTACCTAGGCCTTTCTTTTCTGCGGAAATGTCATCAAATTGCTTTATGACGTCATTGACCAGCCTACGCTCAAGCTTAGATAAAGTTTCAAAATCATGTAAAGCACGGCTGCCTGACATAACTGTGTACACCTGATTATTATTTTTATATAAATGTCCGCTATCTTCTAACAATGATAAAATATCTGGCGCAATATTAAATTCCTTCCAGAAATTTAAGCCAAATAACAACTCTGTAGCAACTCCAGGGACGACGTAAAATTTAATAACACGAGTTTTATTCTCTATCGATACTGGTAAAAATGAATACACAGTTACTCGTGAAGTAGAACCATTTGCAGTTTTTATAAAGTCTAAGTCCTCAGACTTATGTAAAGTAGCGAAATCTTTAAAATATTTGTATGCTTGCCCTCCCACAATGGAGATCTGTGATCCTGAATCCAGTAATCCTCTGAATTCCAAGCCAAAAATATTAATCTTCAGATAAGCTCTGGTATCATTATAGGTGGCGGTAGTAGTAGCGTGAACCGATGTAACCTTACCTTTATGCGTATGTATGTTACTAGCTTTATTTACATTATTATAGAATTCATTGTATTTCTGCCTTGATTGTTCAGAATTACAATGTTTATTATAAAAATATACTGTCTTATGCCATCGGTTCACTGCTTGGCGTTTTTTGGAATCTCTGCGGTTGAAGGTTTTGAAGAAGTGCACTTTGGACAATTATTTGCATTGAACCCCTTTTCTCCACAACGATAACAAATAAGTACCCAAGGCGCCTTGCAATACCTCAAGCTGTGGCCATTTTTACGACAGCGGACACAAAAAAGATTATTTTGTGTATTATTCACTGGCTGAATTGAAGAGACTTTTGGTGGAGCCTTGCTACTACTATTGCCACTAGTATTTTTGTAACACAAATCGGGAGCCAGAGAAGAAGTGGTGACCCTAGGAGGTTCACTGAAATGCACCGATCGCTCCTTTGCACCTTCTAATAACCTACATTTTTTCTTTAAATCAGTCCAAGATTCCACTGGGGCTAGAGCAAGCTGAGTAGTATAAAAAGGTCTTATATTAAACATGATAATGTTCAATTTATCATCATCAGAGATTGGTTTTGATAATCGAGAAAAATAATTTTGCATAATGCTGAGATAATTCACAATGCTTTCATCGGGGCCCTGAGTACGACTTCTAATTTCCTGCATCAAGCGATGGTCATAATCAGATGGAAGATATTCCTCGAGAAGCAAGGTCTTCAGCTCAGACCAATTGTGAACGTCCGACTTTACTCCTCGATACCAGCACAGCGCTTCATCAGTAAAAAGTTCAGCCGCAGAACAGAAAAGCTTTGAATCTGAAAGGCCACGAGACAAGCATAATTCCTCGAGGCGTTGTAAGAAAGCTTTAATGCATGTCTTGCCATTGAAGCGTAAATTTAGTTTATGCACGGAGCAATCATTAGCTGTGTTGTGTGTAGTTGCAGTGGAGTGCTCAATAGGTTGTTCAGGTGCCAAGCTACTTTTAAAATTATGACAAATATTATCTATTTTAACAAGAATGCTATCTAATCTATTATTCAGAGAAGTAATTAAAGAAGTAAGATTATTATCATCATACTCCGATAAAGACAAGCGACCAATTCTGTGGAATAAGTGGTGTGCAAGAGTTTGAATTCTATTTAACACCTTAAGTGATGACGGTTTACTTGAAGTACTTGTGATAAGTTTCTCAAGATCATCTAATTTCTTTTGAATTACTTTTAATTCAATATTGACATCAAGATCACAAGTCAGTATTTCATCAGAAGGCAGATCTTTATTGAGAGTACGGATCTGTGCTCTCAGAGCCATCACCGTGTCAGCTGGTTTCGAACCCCTGATTTTCACCTCATATTCTAGTTCATCTTTGTTAAGTAAATTAAAACTAATTGGTCTTTGTTCCATTTTTGTAAAAATATACTACGCTCTATTCTATATGATAAGTTAATTTTACAATATTATTTATGTTATATACTCAAACTATGAACAAAAAATCTTAAAATATATTCACCTTTGCAACTGTAACTAAAATTTGTTTTTTATTTATACCTATCTGAACCAAACCTGCATAGAATTCTTATTTATCTTATAACTAGTGAGACCGGCAGACGTTCTCCTGTCCGATTCCAGCGCCACCTACTGGGTCCAGTTGTACTTTTAAACCTTCCCTGGACCTATTCAAATACACATAACATTTCGTAAGAATCGGTCGAGCCGTTTTTGAGTTTTAGCTTAACTAACACACAACGTTAAAAAAAAGAAAATTATTAAAGATACATACCGAGATGGATCAACACTATCTGAGCATTTGACCAGAATAATGGGCCATATAATACCACAAAACCTGCTGTATATTCGGGCGCCAAATTTTAATGCTTTTTCTTGCTAAATTGTAGTAATATAGGGAAATGTTAAAGTTGAAGGAAAAAAAAACAAACTTATTCCTTTAGTCCGATACAAAATGAAAAGCTTTATTCTGGTAGGTACATGGTTGTAATTCACTTATGCATAATGTTACTGAAGTTAACAAAATCCCTCAATGCAAAGCACTTAACTAAATTTTTATTTAATACAAGCCAAGGGCAGGATGGTTCAGGTTTGTTTGATCAATCTCGGCAGGTAAAAATCAGGTTCAAATTGGGTACAAAACTACAAAATGAGGGGCAATAAAGTACACGAACAAATAGTTATAGGTTTCCTTTTTTTTAAAAGAAATTAGTAGCCTTCCCCGGAGCGGTTGTTAGTGGGTCATACCTTCAATGCTAAGTTTCTGCGATCACGGGTCAGAGATATAATATTCCAATTTCTTAACTTATTCTCTGTTTCTAATATTATTTGTGTAATTCCACAGAATTCCTCCTTGATATTAGGTTATTAGGTAGGTTAGTTGCAGCGGAGCCCTACGGCCTCCGGGAACTGCCCTGGAGATTCATAGCACAGTGTTATGTTAAAAATATAATTAAATATGCCTATGATCTTGAGGTCAGTGGGTCTAACACTGAGTTCTGAAGGAATCCCAGTCAATACATTTGAACTTCATGTAATAAACATAGCAAATGAATTCTAAAACATAATTTTTAATAAATCGACAAATTGTCTTATTGGTTAGTTAATAAAAAGGACCTATGGAGGGGAGAGCACCTATTTTGTGTATAATTATTGCTATTAATAAAAAGAAAACAGCTTAATTTGTGAGTTCTTTGCCAAAGAAGGATGTGAAACTTAATATTGTGAAAATTTAGAATTTAACATGAAATTCGCAAGTGTTACTCAATATATGCCTTAATCCCACTAAGATGCCGTTTACTATCAAGGTTTTTTAATGAAATAGGGGATGAAAAAGGCGAATTTTGGAAATGTAATATGTTTGATTTAATAATCAATTTACCCACAAATAAAAATAAAATTAACAAAATCTGTTTTAAATCATGAAATATAATAAGTTAATTAGATACCTTAGTGTGGGCGGAGTATTATCTATTGATATAATTTATTTATTCAACTAATTCACCGAATCGCGCGCCGGCGATTATAAATATGATTGAGCTTTTACTCTTCAAGCTGAAAACAAAAATAACTCACTTTGTTAAATTCAGGGTGGCTTTTCGAATTAAATTCACACGGAAAACGAGAGAAATACCTACGAAATAAATATATAAAAACTTTATGATCTTCAAATCAATAACAAATTACTTCGATCGATGTCTCACAGACTAGTCATAACCTAGACGATAGACTAAACCAACGCTCCACTTGCGCGCAGATTTGCGTTTATGTGGAAGCGACGGAGCCGAGGTCCGTTTGCTGAATGTTAAGCGCCGTATTGGCGACGGAACCTCTCCTAAAACCAAATTCATTTCATAACACTCGTAAGACTCTTAACATGCTTCAAGATGTGTCAAGTCAACATACGGATCTTTCGAAATTCTACAATACCTATGCAATAAGTATTTCCAGCTAAAGTTATGTTTAGTTGAAAAACAAAACGTAATGAAAAATTAACCTTAAACAAATTGTGAATGCTTTCCAAATTCTATTCGACGAAACTATAATTATATGATCTATAAGTTTAAGTGTATTTTATTAAAATATGTCTATAGAAATGATCAAAACAAACGGTCCAAATGTCAAATTCCGAATTTTGAGAAAATCAACCCACCTGAATGGAAGCACGGGATTTTGGGCGAAAAAAAACTATCTTTGTAAATAAGGCCAGGATAAACGCGAGATTTATTTTGTTTATGCAAAAAGTGAATAATGACCAAAGATAATTGCAAATGTCACTGACGTGACGTGAAACGACGTTGACGTTGACACTTGACATTGATATTGTGAAATTAATTGACAAAGTTATTGTAATTATGATTTTAGTTGTGAAATTTGTGTTAAAACTACAGTGAAACCAAAGTGTTTTTGCAAAATTAGTGTTTTATGAAATTTTAAGAAAAAACAGTGTTACAACATCTCCACATTTATGATAAAATATTATGTAGCTTTTCCAGCGAAGTTCATTTCGTTTTAATAAGGTTTCACTTCCCCATTCACCTGGAAATTTTTTGATAAGAAGCTAGTTGTGTTATTGTGGCTTTTCAGCTTGATCCATTTGTCCAACTTTTCCAAGCTCTGTCATTTGCTATATAAATTAGGCCTACTCATTTTTTGCAACAGCCTGTATATGATTACGGTAGCGAAGTATTTATAGTGTCGGATATGTTGAATAATCAGTCGCTCTTGCATATCGCGCTGACGGCTCGCCGGCCCCCAATTGGCACGTGCGTTCGCTGACTCGTGCCGTGCGCACGCGCATGACAGTATCTGTCTGCTAGACGCTTTGCAACAGACTGAAGACTTGGCACTATCACTTGCTTCATACTTACATTAGTTTCGAATCTCCCAGCGACAATGATGCAGTTGCTTGTGTGTCTCCTCTTCATCAGTGTCGATGGATATCGTAAGTGGAGATTTTGTCGTTAATAACAAGTTGAAATAAATTTTATTTCAGAAAAAGGGAGCTTGGGCCGCTATGTCTCCCACAACGTTGCCTTAAATAATAGTGTGGGTTGGTCTATTATAGAGGTGACGAAACCTTTATTTCATAATTAGATCAATAAACTTAGGAGCCAGGTTAACAGGAGAGACTAACCAGTACCATTGACTAAGCTGTAGGTAGACCAGATTAGGATATATAGGACCAGACTATGAGGATACTTAGTCTCCTCTGAGAGAGAGATGGAGTCTTTAAACAAATTTCAATATTTCTGCGCGTTGTCAAAAATAGAATTCGCTTCAATTCGAATTCAAAAATACTCGTAGCTAATCTCATTAATAAAAGATACGCTTGAATACCAGAAAACTTAGTTAATTACGGAGTGCATTTGGTTTGAGGTATCTCCGTCGATGAAATAGTCCATAGATCACGCTCCGGATATACTGTATTATAAGTTGTCGTTATCTATACTAATCTATACTAATATTATAAAGCTGAAGAGTTTGTTTTGTTTGATTGTTTGTTTGGTGAACGCGCTAATCTCAAGAACTACTGATTCAAATTGGATAATTCTTTTTGTGTTGGATAGTACATTTATCGAGGCAGGCTAACGACTAATAGGAGCTGAGCATCAATGAAAAATGTTGCAAAAACGGGAAAAAATATATGGCGAAACGTAGTTCGCGGGCACAGCTAGTAGGAAATATACGTTTTAGGAAGTCAAATTTTAAGACTTTCTAGGTGATTATCGTTTGGCACCGACTTCAATATAGAAGTGTGATGTTGTCTGTACCTATTCTTATATTATTTTTCACTATTCAGTGTTTTTGAAGTCGGTTTTTATTTTTTGTAAAATATTTTTTATTAACCGACTTCAAAAAAGGAAGAGATTCTCAATTCGATGCGTATGTTTTTTTTGTGTGTATGTTACGCGATTACGCCGCCAAATGTGGACCGATTTTCAAAATTCAAAAGGGTGGTCCCATGGTCACCAAAGTTAGGATCTGATGATGGAAACCCATAAAAATCGAGGAAAACCTTTAAATTTTTAGGTCTGTCCAACATGTTTTAAACCGTCTTCAAAAAAGGAGGAGGTTCTCAATTCGATGTGTATGTTTCTTTTTTTTATTTGTATGTTACGCGATTACGCCGCCACTTGTGGACCGATTTTCAAAATTCTTTTTGTACTCGATAGAGTATACTTCAAGGGTTGTCCCATGGTCAATGCATGGTCACCAAAGTTAGGATCTAATGATGGGATTCCATAGAAATCGAGGAAAACCCTTAAATTTTTAGGTGTGTCCAACGTGTTTTGTGTGTATGTTACGCGATTACTCCGCCAATTGTGGACCTATTTTCAAAATTCTTTTTGTATTCGATTGAGTATACTCCTGGGTTGGTTTCAAAGTTACCAAAGTTAGGATCTGATGATGGAATCCCATGAAAATCGAGGGAAACCCTAATTTAACACCAGCTCACCGAAATTGAGTTGGTATTATTGGATTAGGGTTTCTTTCACTATAATAAGTTAAACATTAAAAATGTTTTACAAAAAATAAAAACCGACTTCGACTTCAAAAACACTGAAAAGTTAAAAATAATATAAGAATAGGTACAGACAATATCACACTTCTATATTGAAGTCGGTGACAAATTTTAAGACTTTCTAGGAGATCATCGTTTTGCACCGACTTCAATATAAAACTGTGATGTTGTCTGTACCTATTCTTATATTATTTTTAACTTTTCAGTGTTTTCAGAGTCGGTTTTTATTTTTTGTAAAATATTTTTTTTAATATAATAGGAACGTATTGACCCTTACTTTGTATTCTTTCAAGTTGAGTTTCTCACTCCTCTAGGGTTGGCTGGAAGGCCCGTCGCGATTTCGAGTTTGGTCCCATAGTAAAAGTTGTTCATTTTGCTTGTTTAAGCAAGCATACAAAATTTGGCTCCTGATGGAAAAATAACCCGGTATACCCGAGTCAAATGGTATATCCTTGGGGCGAACTTGTTAGCTTTCAGCCCCTTGTCGAATCGTAACGAGATCCCTCCTTAAAAGGGTTGGCTGGAAGAAATCTTTTTAAGGGATAAGCTCGCTCATGTACAATATGTCTGTATTTGCAAATTGTTTACAATAAATAATAAAGAATTCTTTGAGGTAGTATTAAATTCACTAAAAAGATTAAAATAAAAATATTTTACAAAAATAAATAATGCACAAAACATCAAATGTTTGTTTTAAAGTCGTCGTGAAATTAAAACTTTCCAGGAGATCATTGCTTGATTTTTTTTTACTTCAGATAAATTAGATTTTCGACAGTTCGTGTTTTACTCACATTATTACTTTATACTCGCGTGGCCTTATTCCAGTTTAGTTTGAGCTTTTATGTCTTCTACGATTGTCCGCCACAGTGTAATCTCATTAAGAACCAGTTTGAACAGACAGACACAATTAGTTACCCTTTGCCAAAACATCAGGTCATTGTCCCTGACACGTCCATCTGAAAGCAAACATGGTCAATTCTATAAAAGATTTCGCAACTGACTTTTACTGCAGTAATTGGGTGATTAAAAACATCAAGAGGCTCAATTCCCGGTTGTAAAATTTTAATAGAAAAAAAGCCTTCAAATGTGAATCTTTAAAATCGACGCCAAAACTATGTCAAACATGCACACACTTCCTGATGTGCACATGTGAAGAATATGATTTTAAATCATAATCATTATGCAAACAACGAAAAATCCGCGGGCGGAATCAACAGGAAAATATGGATTTTACAATACCCAGGTGAGCTACTCGTATCTAGACAATTATCTAGTCATTCACCCCGCCTTAATTTTGATTAACATTTCCTAGTTTTAAATGATTATTTATTATTGTTCATGTTATAACATTATCTCTTTGTCCAATAGAATTCTACATTATAATAATGTTAAATCTTAATATTAAAATATAAGTATAGAATATATATATTTTTTAAATATATATAAAACTAAACTCGGTCGGTGGCATTGGGTACTCGGCACTTGCAATCGGTAGGGTCCGGGGACAGATACCGCCATGTACCACTGGTTTCTCGAATTTCATATGTACCTCTATCCGACGCTCCTACGGCGAAGGAAAACATAGCGAGGCAACCTGCATACATCTGCGAAGAAATTCAAAGGTGTATGTGAAGTCGACCAATACTGGGCCAGCCGATGCCGAGTCCTCTCCAGTCTCCAAATTTAAGGTTTGGACAAACTTTCAAAATTCAAATGTTCAACAGTTTTTGGTTCAAATTCATCAGTTTTAAAATGGGGTCAGCTGTTGGATAACTTTATATTTTATAACTTTATTATTATTATTACGTATAATGTTTGCCTCTTAAGTAAAATGGTTAGATTAGCAGTTAGCTTGGCTCAATTCATGATTTTTATCTTCGTCCATCCAGATTAGATTTTGTAGAAAATAAATTCCCGCAAAGGTTTTTCTTACTTACTTAGTATTTACTTACAACATGCAACAGTTTAAACATATTTTTACATTTATATGTACTAATATTATGAAGAGGAATGATTTGATTGTTGGTTTGCATTGAATAGGCTCCGAACTACTGGACCGATTTGAAAATTCTTTCACATTTGGAATCCTACATTATCCCTGATGAACATATTATTTTTCCTACGGAAAATATAAAATTCCCTTGGTAAAACAAAAATAACGCGGGAGAAGCTGCGAGCTGATACCTAATATATGATAAAGGTACTTATCAGCATCGAAATCCAGAAATCCTCTTAAAACCTCTTATTGTGTGTCTTACGGAGTACTTCGTATTTTTAATTATAATCAAGAATGTCTTTCTAACACCTGCCATCTAATAAATAAAAATAAAACTGTCCTAAAACAATGTTTCCTTACGGCGAGATTAAACAAAGTTAAATACCTATTTTCTCAATGTTTTCCTTATCTAAGCCGTATAATTGAAACTTGTTTACATTGTCAAGTGTTGCCATACGATATGATTATAGATGTTCTTCGTTATAATTAAGATATCGTTATCAGTCATTAGTAGTCTTGTATTTAAATAAAATCGGTCAAGCCTGAGTACTGGTAGTTTAAGTGCTTTGTTTACTATTATCAATTTTGTTCATGGCAATAAATGTGTTGGAGGTCAACAAGGGTGTTATTGGGTCAGGTTCTGTAACGCAGACGTAGAAAAAAATATTTTGTGGTAATTAAATTTACTATCAATAAGAGTACAATAGCAAGCACATTTAGTTGTCACAGCTTCTTAGTTACATAAGGCTTGCGACTTGCCTGAGGAATCGGGATTGTCCCGGAGCTTTGCGTCTTGCCAGTTTTAATATTTTTCCTGTCTTGGATTTTAATACTTTTGTATAATATTTCATGATTTTAAATGAAATTTAAAATAACCTTCGTGCTCTTTTTGATGTCTCTACCATACTTTTAAACTCTTTGCAAAATATTAAAATGTATATTTTAAAGTCGTTAATCTTAGAATACTTACGTACTTATGCTAGTAAATAAGATGGCTTAGCGTCATACACTAATAATAAACATTAACAGCATTATTCATAAAAATTTGTCAATCAACGTCCTAATCCTAAGCATTACTTAACTAATCAATGACTTAAGCACTAAGAAATGCTTAAAAAATTCGTATTCATAAACTGTACTTAAATGTTGCTTACTTAAATACTAGTTAAATTTTTAAGCATTGAAAACTATGTGGTAGAAATGGTATAAAATTAGCAGTATACGAAAACTCCTTATCATTGTTAAATTAAAAAATAGTATCAAGTCGACTGTCTATCACTCACTCACCGTATTCGAAATTTACCGAAAATGGAGGCGAAAATAAGTAATAATAAACGAAGCCGCTCTTCAAACTGGAGTGAAACAGAAAAGGTATGAGCTGTTTTCATGTACTTTCCGTATTATCCTATCCCAAATTATTAACTTTGATTTTTTTCAGGCGTTGCTTACAAAACTAATAGATTCAAGATTCAAGATTCAAACATTTATTCCACAAAAGCACAAATAGGCACAACAATTCAAAGTAGTAATTATACAATAAAAATAAAAAAATGATACAAGGACACAAAAACAGAGCAATGAGATACTAATAACAAAAATACCATTTTATGACGTATACTTTAATACTGTGCTGTGGTGCATTGTGGAATAGGTCACATCTCAGCATGTGCTGGGGCCGAAGCCACAGCGCTGGTTTTCTGATGTGACCTGGCGCAGCTTTTTAACCTGCGCAGCGAGGTTAGCTGCGTGTCAGACCATAAATGATAAAATAAATATACATTATATACGCATGGAAAAATACATGAATGTATGGTCTAGGTATGTGTATGTAAGTACATGAAAAACATATATAATTTACCAAATATCAAATATCAAAATATCTAATAAAAGAAAATATCTGTTATTGAAAATAAAGACGTCAGCAAAAACAACAATCTTGTTCATGTTTTGTCTTAGACCATTTAGTACTAAATGGTCTAAGTGTTTTGTTTAAAAAACCTGTACTTTTTCCTAAATTCCAAATCATATTCCAGCATAGGGTCCAACCTAGGTTTATAAACTTTCGAACGTGTTTGCCAGAATTCATTTATATCAATTAAGTAGATCTTGCTCGAAATAATTTAGATCGTCACCTAAGTCAAAATATTTTTTTTTTTTAAACTATTATAACACGAACTCAAATCAAAAAATGTTGCAAACATTCACACAGCTGTTCAAAACAAAGATGTTGTCCGCCATTTTGTTAATTAGCAAGTTAAACATGGGTGGGAGGTTGTTTAATTTGACAGCTACTTAAATAACTGTTTAAACAATTGTTTAAGTCTAAGCAGCGTTTATGAATGCAAAAAAATCTTAATCATTATTTAAAGTGTTGCTTAAAATTTAAATAACGTTTATGAATAACGCTGTAAGTATTTTACAAACTTTTATTTACTTTCACCTGTCCCGGTGTCTGTAATAAAATCTTGCATGTTAAATTTGACCTACTTCCCGGTTTCCGATTGAGCTCAAATTTCGCATGCATATGTATATCGCGTGACAATTCAATATTATGATAACATGGAGCTGATCTGATGCTAAAGCTCGAAGGTGGCCTTAATAAAACTACACAACCCCATCGAGCTTGGACTCGTTTGATTCGTATTGATGAGTACTTGATCCTATAGCGTAAACATAAAAACTTGTTAAAAAATACTTCTTAACTATTAATTTATTTTAAACCACAGAACTGGTAAATAAGCGTACAAACCACCTGGAGTCTTTTTTTACTAGCGTTAAATTGCATTTATGGTGTGTCAATAACGATTCCCTAGTATTGCTTTATCAGACAGTTTCTTGGTTAACGGATAACTAACCAAAATATTTGTCACTATTGACTTATCAGGGTATTGTAGTAAGAATATATTGCACTACAGAAAGCGTATAAAAGCACTGATTTATGTTACGTATATTTGTCAATGTTAAGGCGCATAGTAACGTCAATCATAAAAAATCACTGCAGAAAAAACCGATTCTCTTCATAAATATTGAATATTTTTTTTTTTAAAGATATGTTAGTATTCAATACATTCTTTAGAGGATGGTCTTCTTAATTTTTTGATAAATTAATTAAAACTTGGTTAAAATGTGACCCAAACATGCCTCGATTTTAAAACTGTAAACCTAATCGCTTCGTAAATATTAGGTTTAATCATATACTTTTGATTTCAATAAATAAAGTGAACAATATTCTAGGGGATGGTCTTTTTAGATTTTTCTTATTCGCCTTTATTAATTTTTTATTGAAATAATTCATCTTACGCGTAAAGGTTTGCTTAAATATTCCCATCGCTCTCACTCACTCACTCCTATGTAATCAGTGCGGGACGATCGACGCAAGGTCATTGGGAGCACTATGCGCCTTAAACATGTACCAATAGACGATTGTTAACCAAGGGATCAAAGAATATGAGCACTATGTTTAAGGTGACAGGGTTTTTTGAATCCAGAGCAGAGCGAGGGATTCAAAAAATTTGCAAGGACGGGAACTAGATTTTGGTTGTACAGCTCATAAAATAAATATTTATTTTATTTTATGTTATGTTTTTATTATTAAAATAAAAAAGTCCCTTTAAAAACTAAAAGATACCATTTGCGAAATATTTAGCTAGAAGGTGCTATTTTTAAGGATGAAATGTCACCACTCCCTTTTAACTAAACCGCTGCATTTGGAAATCTGAAAATTTGCATTAACGTAGCCCGGTAATCCCTTTCTTCTCCGAATATCGATCGTCCGAAAATTACAATCCCGAAAACGCTTGCTATAATCATCACTTTCCATAATGTTTGGGTATACGAAATTGTATATTACCTAATCGTCTTTAGTTCTAATGCTTTTGTGTCATAATATCGGGTGCTATAATTATAAGATATCCTAATTTTACTTGCTATAAAGTCACATGTCCTAAGAGTTATATTGTATAATATTGTTAGTCCGAATGATGGTTTATAAAAATATTGTTAGTCCTAAAACATGTTGAAAAGTTGATTTATCTTGGTTATGTTATCAATATCATAAAGCTTAGACTTACTATCAATAATAACAAATTGAATTAAAATGTTGTCTTATGAACCTTAACAACCGTTACGTTTTCAAAGTCAGTGACAGAAATATATCGCTGTAAAACCGACACCACGTAGTCTTGTCTGCCCTACCCCTAGAGTGTTATTTAAACCCGCGTAGGCGCGGAGGGGTGAGGCGGCCCGCGTTTTGTTGCTGTTTTTAAACGTATGCATGGATTTTGTATAATGAAAGAAATTATATTTGTGGTATTTCAATTTTAGGGCACGTTATATTATGAGATATTACGTTAGGACTTATGACTATTATAGAAAAGTTTTTTAAGGAATTTTAAATGTTATAGATTGTGATATTTATAGAAAAAAAAATAGGTCATATTATATTTAGAGATTTCGGTTTTCGGGCAAGTGATATTAGGAGAAATTAAGTTAGGGGTGCTTATCATTCGGACATATGATGATTATGTCAAAAAACATTATGACAGGTTAGATTATGGATAAAAAAACTATGAGACAAAATAGAGAACCACGTAGCCCATATAATGAATTTAAAAGGAAAACTATCACAACCAACAAGCTTTATCTAGTTATCGCGAAATATGTGATCAATTTAGAAATTGCTGAAAACTTTTCCCTTGCGAAGTTGGATTCTATACTAACTCATTTTTAAGTTATTATCGTCCTGTGTGGGCACGGTTTTGAATAAAAGTTTCCGTTACTTCGGATTTAATGCGGTAAACTATTTCATTCAACTGCGTTAGCAGTCGTTTTGTTTATAGCGCTATCAACCATTTTAAATCTTAATTATTACCTTTATTGAATCTTAACCACGGCTTCAAAATCTCTATTATAAAAAGCCTTGTTACGGTGGTTAACTACGGAACACTCCCTTGCGCGTGACTCGACACGCGCTTGGCGTTCTTTTTTGTTTAGATATCGAATTAAAATAATTCAACGTATTTTAACGGGTTCTATTGGAAAGTTTCCGTTATAAGATCTGAATCGTTTTTACTGGAGAAAAATAATCAATTTCAACAACAAAGTTACATTGTGCCCTTCAAATTATTATCTTTTTATAAGATAATGGTCAATTCTTTTACAAATACAAGGCGATGCTTACTAATATTATGATAAAAATGGTAAAACTATGAGTAAGAGATAACGATAGCTTTGGGAGGGTTGGGACGGTAAGAATTCCTTTGATATTGATAATGTTCTTAAAGAAATAGTCAACTGTAATTTACTCGTATTTCATTAATAGCATTGTGAATAAAACTAATGTAAGTTTACACATAAAGCTACTTCTACAAATCTTGATTTATTAAATATTAGTTAAGCGCACAATATAATATATATTATATTATTATTAAAGTAAAACTTTTACAAAAACATGAGATCTTTGATTTCACCACTTCATATTTTAAGTCAGGATTAGTCTATGCGTTAGATGTATGACTTTAAATCAGTGTGGCAGTGGTTCGATCCTGGTGTAGAGCACAGTGTTTTTCATAATTTGTTTTTTTTTTATTATTCTGTTGTAAGTATTGCTTTTTTGTATTACTTTTTATTTTTATTTTCAAGATTTTTTATTTATAATTTTCTTTTCAGAAGAAAAATATTAAAGCTAAGATTAAAAGTGCAATTTTAATATCCTAATCAAATAACTTTCCGAAAACTTTCAGTTAAATGCCTACGATCAAAAAAAAAAGTTTCTTCTGCATCGTGGTTTTTACTTATCACTTATTAAATTATATTGATATATTTATTTGACTACGGTTTAACGACACATCGATCCGAAATCTGAAACACGATAATGGCGTAGCATTTCAGACGCAGAGATAAGGTACATTTTTACGACAATTGGTTCTGTTTATTCTTTGTTGGTAACAAAGAACACAGGTAGGTATGCCGCAAGGGGAATTACACGCGAAAACAGTACAAAGACGAAGATAATTGATATATTATGTTATAATAATATGGGTCTGCACTGCCCACGCAAATCACGATTCTCGTCCCAAACAGTGATTTGCAAGTAATGTTTATTTTATTGTTAGGACATTCGTATTTTTTAATGTTCCGTTTTGTTTTGTGCTTATTGCAGATCAGAGAATCTCTTATAAAATAAAGATTTAAACGAAACAACACTTTAGGGTTTAGTCACGTATTTGGTTTTAAGCATTTCAATTATTTAGCCCGACCGACCTTTCGAACCCTTTTCAGCGTACGTGGTCACGAGATGACTTGACAGACTAATTATGTTAGTGTGATCATGTAAATGAAACATCATCATCACAGCTCATATACGTCCCATCCGAAGGGCACGAGCCTACCCTAACTAGTTAGGGCGATTAGGCCTTAGTCAAACCACGCAGGCGCAGTGCGAATTGGTTGACTTCACATACACCTTTGAATTTGAAAAGTTTATTAATATAACATTACAATAGGTATTAAAACACTACAAATAAATAAATACAATCCTAAAACACTTATAAACTATTTGAATTACTTCGCAGGTGAATGCAGGTTTCCTCGCTATGTTTTCCTTTATCGTAGGAGAGTCAGATAATGTACATATGAAATTCGTATAACGAAAAACACATTGGTACATGGCAGGATCGATCGCGGGCCTTCAAAAGGAGATTTCTACTCGGAGCACAGTCCGGTGCCGAGGTCACAGCGCCACCGAAGCATCTGAAATGAAACATTTGTATTGTAAATATTATAGTGCTACTTGCAGTGTCCGCGAGCTTCGTTTTGCCTTCATCATCATCATCATCACAGCTCACATACGACCCCGCCGAGGGGTTTGAGCTTACCCTATGTTAGGGTGATTAGGCCTTAGTCAACCACGCTGGCCCAGTGCGGATTGGTCGACTTCACATACATCATTGAATTTCTTCGCAGATGTATGCAGGTTGCCTCACGTTGTTTTCCTTCCCCGTAAGAGCGTCAGACGAATGTACATATGAAATTCGAAACGAAAACACATCATTGGTACATGGCGGGTCTCGAACCCCGACCTCCCGATTGGAAGGCAAGTGCCGAGTCCACAGCGCCACAGACGCTCTGTTTTGCCTTAGTAATAATAAAAAAAATCTAGAGAGGGTCACCCATAGTATGAAGAATAGCCTACAACCTATTCTCAGACCTACGCAATATACTTACACAAAAAATTTCATTAAAATCGGTCAACCCGTTTCGGTACGTTGCTGGTGTCAATTACATGATAAGTTGACGACAAAAGTTCAAATCCTGGGGATTTTGTTGAATAAATAATGTGATTTGTTTATCTTTCAAAATTTTGAACTAACGTTTTGAGCTGTTTTGATACAAATCGACACGTACATCGTATGATTTGCAGAGTATTTAGGTTAGTTTCAAAATGTTCAAAACATAAAAATTTTTATAAATAAATTTCCCCGATATTCGTAAGTTACCTACATCAATTCAATATTTTTTACACAACATTAGTTTTTCTCCTGCAGTTTTGCTTGCGTTTTTTTTTGCTTTCCCATTGGGTTTCTTCACTTAACTGCAGTAGAAATGATATCCAGACCATAAAGTAGAAGTTCATCATCATCATCATCATTTCAGCCAAGAGACGCCCACTGTTGGGCATAGGCCTCCCCCTTAAATCTCCATACCGATCGGTCCTGCGCCGCCCGCATCCAGCGGTTTCCCGTGACCTTCACCAGATCGTCGTTCCACCTTGTGGGGGGCCTTCCAACACTGCGTCTCCCCGGTACGCGGCCGCCACTCGAGGACCTTTCCGCCCCAACGGCCGTCAGTCCTACGAGCGATGTGTCCTCTCCTGCCCACTGCCACTTAAGGTTTGCATTGCTTTGGGCTATGTCGGTAACGCTAGTTCTTCTACGGATCTCATCATTTCTGATGTGATCACGATCAAGTAGTTGTTTTGCATAAAATCATAGATTGGTTTGACACTATATCGAAATGCTGTGTTTGTTGCCGGAAAGTCCTGCTACGTAACTGTGACCCAGACATCTTAAAAAAAATCGGTGTCACACTCGTAACTCATTGATTATTAAATTGTCGTAAGATTGTGTGCAATATTTTTATACAACACTAGTTTTTCGCTCGTAGCTCACTTGTGCTTATTTTTTCATTTTACTCTGTATGACTTTTTCACAGCTGAAAGAGTGAAGGCCTGAGTCTTTTCAGTTTGATATCTTTCCGCGTTCCCGCGAAAAAGGGTCTTGACAAACAGAGGGACAAATGGACAGGCGAACAACAAAGTGATCTTATAAAGGTTTTTCATTTTGAGGTACTGAACCCTAGTAAACGATGAAAGGAAATATTTTCTTCATCTGAGCTGATCTTAGAATAATAACGCATAGATCCACGCACACAATTTGATGCAATATACCTAAGATAGTTATTATTTTGTGACGCGCTGAATTCGTGTATGGACCGCCCCACGCACGTCACGCTACGTCATGGTGGTTTGCTACATGAAATGTTTTTGGTGGGAGATAATATTCTGGAACAGACTACAAAATCCTTAGGTAAAAACATTCATTTGTTTTTAGCGCTGACAAAAATTCTTAAGAGTGGAATTTCCAAAAATGCTACACAACTTCATGACGGTTAAGTGCACATTTGCACAGACTATACAAAATTCCTCTGTCAAGTGGTTGCGACTACTTGTTTGAAAGGAAATAGGCAGTCTTTTGAAAAAAAAAACCCAAGAATGTATAGCAATTCTATTGTTATCAAAATATAGGCTTTTAATTAGTAAAAAATATTTCGTATTTTACAAAGGTATGTATTTTGAGAGTTATTAATGTTATTTTTTTTTTGTAACCCCGATACTTTAAAACTACGGAGTGGCTATTTGGACACGGTTTTGATTCCCTTGTGAAATCTCTACCTGATATCTTTACGCGTTCCTGAGAAAAAGATCTTAATAGACACGTACACAACTCAACACACAACTTAACACGGACACACTGACAACAAAGTGATACTATCATAAGGGTTCCGTTTCTCTTTTGATGTACAGAACCCTAAAAATTATTAACATGTTACGTTCATAGCACGTGTTCGAGGTATGCTCTATACCGCTCTCATAACTGGCATTGATAATTTAAATAGTGTATTTAAGGTGTATTGCGTCAATTAATGTTAATTTTGTGGCACTTCTGCCCTTTTGTTGCGGCTATTCTGTTTATTCTGACGATAACATACGCTTCCTCGTTTCGTTGTTATCAAAGTTGACAGATTTAGAGCAAATATACTACTCACTGTAAGGTCTGTTTGTTGAGAACAGCTTCCAGCTTAACTTCACTGGCCGTTAAATGCGGAGGCGGAAAGAATTGTTGTTATTCTTTTTTTGAACAACATGGGTCGCGATCGCGAGTGAGTATAACGTCTATCTGATTTTAGCGGCTATAATATATAGTTCATTAAAGTCAAACTTTGTTGTTTGTAAAAATATATTCAAAGCTTTTAATTTGACATTCATTGCGGCTTCAATACAAGACTTTGTGCCGATTATCTTTTATAAAGTAGTGGTGGATGCACCTTGACTATCATGATTGAAAGCGATTGCAAAGATTTTGAGTTTCATAATCAAGGGGTATAGTCACTCACGCGTTGTAGACCCCAAACCTCGGCTGCCCTCTGGTGACTTCAAAACATCTCACGCACAAAACGTCATCTTTTCACGGTTTTCTGTGAGGTGAATATCGCGATTCAGGTTATCGATGACATAAAATTACACCTTTCGAGTTTCTTGGCTTCGAGAAGACTCTCCCAAAAGAACAGATGGTAGAGTCAACTTCTTTCAATTGTGTTTGAAGTCAATAAGTCTGCAAATGTTTTGAATAGGGAACTGAACATAGATTTTTGAATTTGATGTCGTCATTTTAAGATTTTAATGGTATTTTTTATAACTATAAGTTGTCGCTTGAAGCCCTCGACTCTTCATCACTAACAAAAAGTAAAGCCCTTTAAGGAAAGATATCTGATGGTAAATGACGATAAAGCTAAAGGTGAAAACTCCGTGGGATCTTGTGTTTGAATAAAAAAGCTTATTCCTCCGATTTTTCAATCTGATCTGGAGCACATTGTGCCTATTTTTCTAATTAGGGGCCTGTCAGAATAATTTGCTTCTGGGTCATTCTGACCGTTCTATGAATGACCCAGAAGTACCTATATGCTGAGGCACGACCCTTTAAACACACACATTTACATTATTTCTATGTTTGGTTACTTTGTTTTGTCTATTTGTGTCATTGTTCTATTTTTTTCAATTATTGTTTTTATTTGTGTGCATAAATATATGTGTGTATAAAAGTTTTTTTCTTTCTGGTTGTCACCATTGAAATATTACTTCAGAGAAAAGACACAAAACACGGATTATTGTAAAATATGCAAACATGAAGATAATGAATAATAATTGTAGAAGCAAAACACCTGTTTCGAAATTTAAAAAGTCACTGCTGCAGTTAATAATTTATGATAATCGATTCAATGCTACACTTTTTTGCTACGATGAAGAAATGATATGATCACAATTGATCAAATCTCCTTAAGAATAAAAATCTTTGCATAAATGTCTCACTAATTTAGCAGCATTTCTGTTCGTGATTCTGTGAGCAGCTTCAAGGAAAAGTAACAGAATGTAAATGAATCATAGCACCTTCTTGGTATAGTGGTTGCTCTGAGGCAGCAAGATACAGATCTCTAAGCCCATGGTGGATGACATATATCTGCTCTTTATGGTTGGTGGTAGGCGCCTGGATATCTGAAACGATCTAAGGTAAGCCTGTCACCATATAACACAATAATCCGTAAAATATATAATTAATTATCAAAGCCAAAAATATTGTCAGCCCTAGTAAGCTGTAATGTCAGAGAAGTAGAGCACCGAGCACCTGTTATTCTGCATAGTTGACACATTCATTTTAATGAAATAGGGTTTGCACTTCAATGAAAAATTTAATGATTTTTTTGGCGGTTCCTAAGTCATACAGGTTTTCAAATAAGAATATTTGAAAGCCTGTATGACTTACCGCAAAATGGGCTCTTTATAAGATACAATTTAACCTCCTTACCGCTTTACGGGTATTTTTGTAACACCGTGTATAATAATGTTAAAATGTTTAACAGCGTTGATGTGTTCCGACGATTAGAGGTAAAGAAGTAAAGTTATCTGCAGTTGAGGGTTTGAGGTGGTGCTCGTATTCATTCAGTATTATCATTACTTAAGGCGAGGTTTCCCAGAAAATCAACTCGTGCACGGCGACTGCTTTCTTGTAAGATAATAAAGTTGATAATTGTACAGCTTCTAATGTCGCTTACGCGCAGTGACTGAACTAAAACGTTTATGTTACTACTTTACACGTTTTAATAGATTTAGGAAAACTGGTGAACAAAAGAAAAAAAATATTTTAGACAGTAAAAATGCACGTCTATTGGTAAAACTTTTATGTAATTTATTATTGTATTTTTTGTTTCACAGCTGTTTTGAAATATTCAAGAGAGTGATCTTTTATTTAGTTTTCGATCGAATGCAATATTATTAATCACGTTTCTGTCTTTAAGAATGTTTAGATAAAATGTTCAACAATATCATAAAATATATTACATTTTCACTTCTCATGCTCTGAAGGTGCTTATTTGTGCAGGATATGGGCTGCACAAAATCGAATTTTATGCACCAGTGCATTTACGTATCTACTCATACATAAATGTATCTATATTAAGGCAAAGAAAATGAGCCATCCAGCCAAACACAATAAGAAGTTCATAGATAGAATTTGTTATTTTATTATATTTTTTTAATTTATTTGCCTTATGTGTTTTTAAGACATAAAAGATATTGAAATTTAAATTCAAGTACAGTAGGTTATTTAATTAATTTAAGAAAATTATTTCCTCGCAATCGAAGTGAAAAGCAGAGTTTATAACTCGTCCACAAAACCATTTTACCCTCGACATTACTATCAGCCCTTGCCTTCGGCTCGGGTTGCTAAAAGTCTCGGATAAAAATGGTTCGTTTTGTGCACTTGTTGTAAAATCTACTATTAAGCACTGTATGTTTTATAATTTTGTGGCGGTACAATAAATCGAAATTGTTCGGAAACAGAAAAGTAGCGCCTGAAGCATAGTTTTCCATTTTTTCCGCCCCGAACCGTTAGGGGCGTTCCTAGAGAACCACAGCAGCCAAGCGTGTATTTCATGTAAAAAATCTGATTCAAAAATGTGTCATACTTTTTCTACGCTAGGAATAAAATTATGTAACTAAAACATATACAGGTATATCTTTTCAATAAGAAAGCACAAAATGATAGTCTAAATGAATCTTTTACCAAATTAAAACGTACAACATTTCTGAATTTTTTGCTTCTTTCGTGTTTTGATTTTTCCAGATTTACTTTTCTTTTTACTTATGTGAATGTCTCATCTTCCGCCTGAGTATTTTCTTGCGAATTTACCTCATTCGCTCTCACTCACACCAAAGTATCAGTTGGGGACAAAAATCTAGATGCTGTAGTCCTATTAAGTTAATTAGATTCTTCGTGATCAATCTCTACAGCATCCAGCTCCAGCGGCCTGGCAGCTTATACACTTGCTCGCGAAGTAACTAGAAAAAAAAACATCCACACTAATAATATTATAAATGCGAAATTAACTTTGTCTGTCTGTCTGGCCGACTGTTACGCTTTTACATCTAAATGGCTTCACCAATTTAATAAAATTTGGTATAGGGATAGCTTTAGTACCATGGAAGGACATAGGCTATCTTTTATCCCGAATTTGGATAAATTCCCTAGGGAACGTGGTATATCCGAACGCGCGATAAAATTGAATGCCACAGGGACAAATTCACGGGCAACAGCAACATTGATTTGAGCCAGTGTTAAGAAATATATTTCTAAAAATAAAAAATGACATTTTTGTATTGAAGTCGGTGCCAAATTTTAAGGCTTCTCAGAACGTCAATAGGTATATTCATATTCGTTTATTTCATAATACACGGGTAAAAGGTACATTGGTGTTCTAAAAAAAGCAGGTGTGCAGCCATGATTCGCCTTATGAGCATATAAAAAATAGCAAATAGTCATGAACCTATTAAATTGGTATAAAAGCTTAATAAAAATGTTGTCTGTGAGACTTTCCCTCGATTACCCTGGGATCCGATCATAATATCCTAGCTTTGGTACCAATGGAACCATCTCAGGTGTATAGTATAGTATACTCTTTCTTTAGTAAAAAGAAATTACGAAGAGTTGTCATTATGCGAATAAATCTTAAAAAAGGTGACATTATGAGAAGTTGACATTATAAAAAGTTGTCATTTTGCGAATTTGACATTCTAAGAAGTTGTCATTGTACGAAGTTGACATTTAAAGAAGTTGACTTTTTGAGAAATGGACATTATGCGTCCGATTGTCATTTTGAGAAGTTGACATTATGAGCTGATACGATCGATCGAATTGAGGATCTCCTCCTTTTTGAAGTCGGCTATCAACCAAGTCAAGATTAATTTCATTATAGATTTTGAAATTGTACATGCGTTCGCATTATCTATTCTAATATTATACGGCTGAAGAGTGTGTTTGTTTGATAGCGGTTTCATTACTGATTTTTTTTTAAAAAACAATAACAAAACCCTTAACAACATATGTTTATTACCGCAACACTGTGAATGCAACTTTACATACTTTTATCGTCAGGGGATCCTGGTGAACTCGCCAGTTCATGGGGATCCCCTAGGGGATTGGGCTGGGGGATCCTGGCGGGCTACTTCGTTTGGTTGAATGCGCGAATCTCGAAACTACTGATTCAAATTGATTTTTTTTTTTGTGTTGGATAGTCCATTTATCTATGACGACACGGTTAGCACAGAGGTCAAGTGATCGCCTACTGCGCAACGGGTCGCGGGTTCAATTCCCGTACGGGACAAATATTTTGTATGGTCTATGAAATTTGTTCCGGTCTGGGCGTGTGTGCATGTGATATTCTATGTTTGTAACTGCACCCACGACACAGGAAAAAATCCTGGTGTAGCGTGACGTCTTTTTTTCATTAAAAAACAAAAATATATTTATCGGCTATATAACATCACTTTTTGTATATTTTTAACAATAAAGAAATTAATTTATTCATTCATGAATGACCACTGTAACTCTCCAGAAGAAGTTAGCTTTCAGCAATAAGGCTCTTCTCTTTAGAGAACTGACATCCCTTTAATAGCTATCTATCTGCGACCATTCGAAATAACATTCCGTTCACACTCTCGTATAAAAAAATGCGTTAATACCATTAAGGATTCCTTTTGAAGATATGATTACACTCCCGTTATCACATTATATTGGACGTGTCTAGACACTGTATTAAAACTACCAAACTCGAAGATATACCTAGATAAAAATTCCATTAATGTAAACACAGAAACTGTTTCTATAATTTAATTTTAATTTATTTTTAGTAGGTGCACATTAGATTTATGTTTATTTATAGTTTTGTAACGAAAATTAGAAGATTTTCCAATATATGTCACACAGGCCTTGAATAGAGTTAATAGATGTCTCTTGATTAGGTGTATTGTATTATTTATAGAAATTGGTAGGCTATCTTTATTATTGAGAATAAACAGATGCAGAATATAAAGATTGAAGTTAAGGTTTCCTAAATTATATCTATACATCTATAGAAATAAATAAAATTGAAGTGTCTGTTTGTAATGTCAAAATAACAAGTTTTTACTAAATGGGTATGAATGTTTATCGGGTACTAATAACAAAAACACAATTTAAATAATTTTTGTCTGTCTGTCTGTTTGTTCCCGCTAATCTCCGGAATGGCTGCATCGATTTTAACGGGACTTCCATTAATAGATACCTAATTATATAAGGTTTAACATAGGCTACTTTTTATCAAGATCTTTAAAAAAAAATGCCTACGAAAATCAAAATGCTGCCAAAAGTTACTATTTCACGCGGACGAAGTCACGGGCACAGCTAGTTCGTAATAATTTTAATAAAGCATGTCTTATTGAAGAAAAATGTTGGTTTCTTCTAACGTCAAATTTATGTCATTAAAAAGTAATTAATGTAAATGGGCAGGTAATCATCAAGTAAATACAAAAAGTAATTGACTGTGATCATTCGACGATGTTTTGTAATCACGTCGAACTAATGTAATATCAATAATTTCAACTTTCACACTAACGCAATCACTGGATCCTTGATTTGTGATACTTACATGATGCCATTTGACATATTATTTGACATATCGACCAGTTTGACGACAAGCGTACGAGCGTAAATAGCTACCTGCGAGGCAATAGCACATTATTTTATTACAGCTTTTTAACCATATCGAAACCTTTCTATATCCCATGGACTGATCAATTATAAATCCATGCATTTTCCATACATTTTGTCAACAACTTGATAGCTGTCACATGTTCAATTAGCAATGGTAACAATTTGGTTTTGATTATGACGTGCGTCAATGGCGAGATTGCCCTTCGGCACTAAAAAAAGATCCAAAGAATAACTATTGTTTTGAGTTCACTATATTTTTATGCAACTAATAAGTTGGCAAACAAGCTGACTGCCCACCATATTACACGTGGTTCTCGCAAGACCTGCAAATGTACAGCATCTACAAGGATGCCAATGTACACTGCCAACTTGTGGCATAAGATGTCAAGTCATATTAGGTAAGTAATTTCATTGTCCGTCTTACCTTACAAACCGGAACACAGCAATGCAAGATCTTGACGGAAGAAATAGGTAAAACAGAGGTATCTGCTCTCACGACTCTAGTATAGAGTCTCGGTCTGGTAATGAATTATTATTAAGTATATGAAGGAACTATTTTCAGATACAACTTGTTTGAAACTGTCAAAAAGTTATCAATAGCAAATGCAGCATGGCCAGGCGATTGTGAGTATGCGGGCCGAGGCGGAGCCGAGGCATGCATCACAGAGTGCGGCAATGCTCAGTTGTGGCCAAGGATTTTCTCAAACATGCGGCTAAATTAAAATGATACGAAAATGTTTCATTAGTATCGTTTTAACATTAGATATATGTATATTACCCAAAGAAAATTCGGTTTTACTTACAACCGAATTTTCTTTGGGTAATATACTAAAATATAAGGGTGTTTCACTAAAATAAGTAAGAAAACGTTTTCAGACAGCGATTTACATTTCTTTTATATTACCATTAAATATTTTTTATGTTTTTTTAAGTATATGCCCCTCGAATTCAGTGGTTTATTGTTTTTAATAACAGCATTTATGGCGCTTCTGGAATTTCTTGTTTCTTGAGTTAAAACATATCAATCACTCGATGAACTCATCTTAAAAAAAATCAAATATAAATAGCCACGCTCAACAACGGTTTTCTTTTTTTACTTTTCTTTTAATTCATCTAACAAAGCATTCATTTTGTCGTGTCGAGGACCTTTCTTCCGCCTCGAGTTTCTGAGGAGGATTACGCGTTGAGTTCTATTTCGAGTTTTTCATCTCTAGCCGGATGTGATTGCAGAAAACTCCGTCAGTCGGCTCTTCTTCCCGTTGATTGCAGTTATCATTTCAGTGTTTGTGATAGTGGAATTTATTATGTTGGTAGTGATTTTATCAGGTTGGCAGAAGGCTGTGGAACGCTAGACAAATGAATTAGACTATATACATAGCTAGTCGTTTACCAAGCGGCCATCCGACATAGAGCCCAACTTAACCTCTAGCTCACCCCAGACTAATGATGTGCGTTATGTATTTCTCATCGTAAACAAGGCAGTAGCACAAAAAATATGTTTCTCGTTCCATAATAGTGTTTGTCCGGGATAAACTCCGAATCCACTTAACCGATTTTTATGAAATTTGGCTTTCTTTATTTAATTTGGTTCAACCTAAAAGATAGAATAGTTTTTATTATGATTATAGACCTCAATATTTATTATTGCGAATTAAATCGTTTGCAATTATTTGTAAGTTGCTTAAGTTTCTCTCAGATGGTGGTGTGAGCTAATTTATTGATACAACACTTTATCTAGGTTAGGTAAGCATCCCTACCGGGCGCGTGGGTAGTGGAGTCGCAGTGTGGACCTCACCTAGCGCGCCCATAAGGGCAAGGAGAAAACCGGGGGGTTTTAGTATGTATAGGCCTGGCACTTTGCCGGGAGTGCCACACACGCTGGCCGTCTAGCCAACAACGGCGGGTACGGTACGGTTACGTATTTCCCCCCAAAAAAAGGGTAGGTAAGCATCCAGTAGATGGCGTCGTACATCATAACTACTGAGCCACTGCACCGCGTGCCCGAGTCAGCTAGTGATAAAAATGACATGTTTATTACTAGCTGACATTGTCTCACTCTTTCTTATAGATAGCATCCAAAAATTGAAACGCATATGATGTTATAAGTCTTTTTCTCATCAGAGTGTCGTTAAAAGCGACAGAATACTAGCTCTGTCATCATACATTTATGCAGAGAAGTTTAAAATCATCAAAGCTATCGAACAGGATAACGAGGCCTTAAAAATTTCACACACGGGTTCACCCGTCGTATTTATGGTCCGACCCAAATATTACAATAGCAACGCTTATCGGTTTCATTACAAAACATAGTCGAAACTTTAATCTTGGTTTAAAGCTGATGCTTTTACTTTGTGTTAACCAATATTAAGTTCTAAGGTCATGCCACCTAGGGACAAAAACCCTAAATCAACTCGTTGAGTCGAATTTTTGATGCTGAGTATAGAAATGATGATACTAGTACTCTAAGAGCTAAACCTAGAGTCATGCTACTCACTAGGGAATTAGGGGCAGAGACTATGTAATAAAATTTCATATCCAACCTTAGTAATATGGGTATCAAATAAAAGGGCTTAAAGAGTGAACCTACTTACCAACATTGACCATTACCTGAATTTTGATGCAAAAGAAGCTAGTAAGAATTGTAGCTCAAATCGATAACTCACAAAGCTGTCGACCATATTTTATAAAACTTAAATTACTTACTTTAACATCGATATATATACATGATATATCTACTTTCGTTTTTAAAAATATAGAAATATTTAAAAAAGTAAAGGACACCCACAATTTAAATACCCGACATAAAGACAGACGTCATCTTCCATATTCTAGACTAAAAATGCTAAACAATAGTCCTTTTTAATGGCAATAAAAATTTATAATAAAATTCCCTCAGAATTAAAGAAAGAATCCAGTTATGTCACATTTAGGAAAAAATTTAAAGAATTTTTAATCGAAAAATGTTATTATACTTTAAATGAATTTTTCGCATAATCACAGTTTTTTTTCGCATAATCACAGTTTTATATAAATGTTTTGTTGTGATAATGTGCTGATTTTATATTCATCGCATTTTGTTCCATTCATTACGATAAGCAATTATTGCGGTGCCTGTAAAAGGCGACCAAGTCCCTAAGGACGTACCTAGCTTTAACATCAATTTATACACTTGGTTGGCAATAAAGAAATTAAAATTGAAATTGACATTTAATATGGCCGCCGTTCAAAAATGGCGTACAAAATTTCGTTTTCAACTACAGTAATAAGACTACTGAATGAGAGGGATTAAATAATAGAACACTATAAATCTAGTATCACTGTCCCAGATTCAAATTCATGGTCGCCGCTCAAAAATGGCGAATTAAATTATCATTCCAACCCCGGCAATATGGCTATCAAATGAAAGGGCTTGAAGAGTAGAATACTATGAACCTAGCAACATCGACCTAAATTCAGTATGGCCGCCACTCAAAATAGTGGAAAAAAATAATTTTCAACCCCAGAACTGGCCAGAAGTGTGGGTTTCAAATAAAAGAGATTGGAAAGAAGAGCACTATGTACCTAGCAACATTGGTCTACATTTAACATAATCGCGTTTAAAAAATGGCCGTTAAAAATCACATGAAACAATATATTAGGAGCTGTATATGTCCATAAAATTACTCCTAACCTTCAAGGAACCTTCCATTATCAGCTCAGAAACATGAGATGATGACAGCACACTTTTACACTTGAATAAATGATGTCATAATCTTCTGCAAACCTCTGAATTAGGGATAAAGCTTCCCAGACCCTGGTTCATCCTGACTATAGACAAGATGGACGTCGAGGTTTGTTTAGTGGGTATGCCCTGCGCTCTGAGGGGAGAGTGCCGCACAGTCAACAAAGTATGGTGAGCAACAACATTAAACCTTGTTAAAAAGGTATTTTTTTCATTAAGGTATTTTTTATTTGGCCTATTTTATGTCCAACTGTTGAGTAAAAACGTCTCCACTTGTCTCCACCACTCCCTCCCCAATGCTACGTCCGCCAAATTGTATATGAGCCAATCAAGGTCGTCGCGCCATCTCCGCCTATAGGTCGGCCACATCTTCACCAGCCATTCTGTGGGACGCACTCAATGTCGATTTTTGTGCCTCCCAGCCCAGGTCCATTCCGTTAACCGTGACCGGCCCAGTTCCACCTTAATCTGGCTATCGCCACACCAACACCAAAATAAAAAACCGACTTCAAAAACTGACTCTGAAAAGTTAAAAATAATGTAAGAATAGGTATAAATAACATCACACTTCTATATTGAAGTCGGTGCCAAACGATGATCTCCTAGAAAGTCTTAAAATTTGTCACCTTCTTCAATATAGAAGTGTGATGTTGTTGCAAGTTCATGACTGCCGGAAGCAAATACGTGAATAACTTCCGAAAAAACATGAAACACGTTCGACTTACCGATAAAATTTAAGGGTTTCCCTCGTTTTTCAAGAGATCCCATTGTTACACCCTGACTTTTTTTTATTGCAGAAAGTTGGCAAACAAACAACCTGATGGTAAGTGGTAACAGTCACCTATAATACATGTGGCTCTTGTGAGATTCGCAGCAAAACTGCAACCCCCACAAGAACCACAGTGTACGTTGCCAACTTGTGACACAAGATGTAAAGTCACAGTACCCAGTAATTTCACTGCCATATCTTACCCTTCAAACCGGAACACAGCAATGCAAGCACTGCTGCTTTGCGGCAGAAATAGGTGAGACGGAGGTACCTAAGCAGACGACCCTGGTACAGAGTCTCCCTCCAGTGACACTTTGATAACAGAAACACAGAGACTTTGGTAACCTTGGGACTACCCCAGGTGTATACTCTATGGAATACAAAAAGAGTTTTGAAATTAGATCCACAATTGGCGGAGTAATCTCTTAACATTAAAACACGTTGGACACGCCTAAAATTTTAAGGGTTTTCCTCGAACTTTATGGGATCCCATTATCAGACCCTTACTTTGGTGACTTTAGGACTACACCAGGGGTATACTCTATCGAATACAAAAATAATTTTTAAAATCGGTCTACAATAGAATGGGCGGCGTAATCGCGTTTTTTTTTGTGTGTATGTTACACACAAAAAAAAACAGGCATCGAATTGAGAACCTCCTCCTATTTTGAAGTCGGTTAAAAAGGTACCTATATGATGGATGTGTGATAAGCGTATGACAGGCAATTAAGACAGTACACAAAGGGAAAACTAAACACTTCACCTACTTGTTAGGTAAGAAGCACGAGCTGAAGACACAAAAAGAACAATATCACCTTACATAAACATTTAATAGATAATACATTAAAAATGATATGTGCTTGTGCACGTGCCGAACAGACACAACACAGCCCAGCCAGCCACCCCATCGCGTCCTTTATCCTTATCACCTTCACGACAAAGTCACATCGCTCGTTTGATTGATAAAGCCACCTGCGAGCGCAGCGCACTCAGTCATGTCGCGCGCCCGAACTCTGCTGTTGGTATTCGCCGTCTGCGCGCACGCAGCCGGAGGTGCGTACACTGTGTTTACGGAGTTTATACGGATTTTAGCAATCTCTCTGGATGGATTTTGTGTTTGTTTTGTCGTCGTTGAGACGAGAATTTGAAGTGAAAATTTATATTAAAAATAAGGTTATTTGAATCGGAATAAAATTTAATGTCCTCTTAAAATTCAATCGGTATAAAATTAATAGTAGCTTTTTTTAGGAAACTTAATTTGCATTTTAAACTACGTATGTCTTTCACGAGAAAGATTAGATTCAAAATAAAAGTATAATTCAATACAAAAAAAATATTTTTTCTCCAAATTATTTACAATGAATTTAATAATTACAATGATAGAATTCAACGTGAAAAACATGCGTAACTGAATAAACAGTTGACAACGATGTTCAGCCTTTCAGAACAAGTGCCTCAACGCGAACAGTATATACACCGTGTCAAATTTGTGCTAATTAGCTAATTTGCTGTAAACCATTCATATGTAAAAGAATATAATTTCTTATAATTTTGCCCGGACGTTTATTGACATGACAACAAAAAAGTTAATCGGTCGAAAGCAATTTGTATAAAATGGCCATTCATTATGATCGAATCAATGATCATTTATTAAAAATTCACATAATTGGCATACTATGCAAACGCATTATGGTTAGAGGAATTTAAATCACATTATTTTATTTGCGAATTCTCACGATATATTTATAAATTTTCCTTATGGATCACTTCTATTGTCCAAAGTAAATAAATTAAGCTACATCAAACAATGTAATTTAGTTCGTTACTAAATCATTAATTTCGACCAAAATGTTTACAAATTATATTTCACTGGGAAATCATCATTGAAAGAACATCGAGTGTTGCAAAAAGGCCTCTATTTTCTCTATTTTCAGAAAACCTTAAATTTCAGGTCAGATTTTCAAATGGTTTCGAATGGTTAGAATACTCGTACAATTTTTCACTGCTTCTGTTACTGTTTTAATGAAATTCATTGCATTTTAAGGTAAATAATGGCGTCTTCTATCTAATAGATAACATTTTCCTGCTGTTTATCAATTCAAACCTTAATCTTAAATAAGACGACAAAAACTTTAAATTATTTTCAATCATACCTATCGTTCATTATGCTTATAGGTTTTAGGTTCAACTTTTATTGATCACACAATAATCACATAAATATGAATATAATTAACATAAATAAACAAAATCATGTAAGTGGTTCCCAAAATGATAAAATGGCGCATTCTTAATTCTAGGCACAAAATATAATCATATATTTATTTATTACATATACACAAGCAACAAAAGTGAAAATGTTCAAAGGTACTGCTTATTTCGTAAAAGAAACTGTGTGCGTCTATGACATAAAATGAATAAATAATATTAGGTTGGGGAAAAAGTCTTTTCGCATTATAGTATGTATAAACTTGTAATAAAATCTCTTTGGCTATACTATTTGTATCTGACTGGTTTTGGTATCATTGAAAGTTTAAATTTTAAAGAACATAATTCCAAATTCAAATTAGGAAAATGTGTGATTTTCATTTGTTTTTCGTACCGCCAAGATGAGTGAATCTAATGAAGAAATTCGATACATTTTAAAATTTTACTACAAAAAAGGTAAAAATGCAACGCAAGCCGCGAAAAAAATTTGCGATGTTTATGGACCTAGTGCAGTGTCTGTGAGAGTAGCACAAATTTGGTTTAAGCGTTTTCAATCCGGAAATTTTGATGTCAAAGATGCACGTCGCTCTGGTCGCCCTATTACAGATAAAATGGATGCCATTTTTGAAAAAGTGGAGCAAGATCGGCATGTCAGTAGTTACGACGTAGCTGAAGAACTGGGAATTGACCACAAAACAGTTTTGGCGCATTTGAAAAAAACTGGGTACACAAAAAAGCTCGACATTTGGGTACCTCACGAGCTCACTGAAAGAAACCTAATGAACCATGTACTCATTTGTGATTCTTTATTACGACGTAATGAAACCGAACCATTTTTGAAGAAGCTGATAACTGGTGATGAAAAGTGGATCACGTACGACAAGAACGTGCGAAAAAGGTCGTGGTCAAAGGCCGGTCAGGCTTCACAGACTGTGGCGAAACCCGGGTTAACTCGCAACAAGGTGATGCTGTGTGTGTGGTGGGATTGGAAGGGCATTATTCATTATGAGCTGTTACCACCAGGCAGGACCATCGATTCTGAACTCTACTGCGAACAACTGATGAGATTAAAGCAAGAAGTTGAGAGAAAGCGGCCGGAATTAATCAACAGAAGGGGTGTGGTTTTTCATCATGATAACGCTAGACCTCACACATCTTTAGCCACTCAGCAAAAATTAAGAGAGTTTGGCTGGGAGGTGTTAATGCATCCGCCGTATAGTCCTGACCTTGCACTTTCAGATTTCCACCTGTTTCGGTCTCTTCAGAATTCTTTAGGCAGTGTCAGGTTAACATCACGAGAGGACTGCCAAAACCACTTGTCGCGGTATTTTGACCAGAAGTCCCAAAATTTCTATAGCAATGGGATCATGTCCCTACCTACAAGATGGCAAAAAGTTATCGAACAAAATGGTACCTACATACTTTAGTTAAATGTAAATAAACTATATTAAAAAATGTTTTGAATTTTCTTAAAAAATGCGAAGAAACTTTTTCCCCAACCATTATAATAAAATCTAATGAATAATATAAAAATCATATCTTTTCCATCCATAAAATACTAGATAGAAAAAATCATACAACAAAAGGTTTGTACACTAGTACTTCAAATTGAAGACCACAATAATTTTAGCGTTCATTCTTGCTTCTGTCAGATTATTGCTCTATTGTATGCGAATTGTATCATTGCTTCAGTAAATGGCCGCTATGTCGCAGTCGAGTCAGATATTACAACGAATACTTTAACAAATACGATGTGTGTAATGCGTCAAATCGGGAATACAATGTGACATAATGAAATTGACGACGTCTCTTCGAAAATCAGCCTAGGATGACTTAAATGGAATGCCTTTTTTTGGAATAAGACGTAAGACGATAAAATGTTATTTATGATTCACTAATATTCGCATCAATTGTGATTTATAATCTTGACAATAAAATCTGTGTATTAAGAAATATCACGAGCGACAATGATATAGAACACTGATATGTTTTCGAGAAATATTATCAACATTTTGATTACACTTCAAGAGCGATGAAACTTTGAAGCTTAAAACTCTACCTACGTAGAGGCCATAAAATATAAAAGAGGTTCTGTGTTGTATGATAGAGTCTAATAATTTTTTTTCGTGCGAGAGAGAAGGTAGAGATTATTATTCCATAAAATAAATTATATTGTTCATGTCATTCCATTTTTTTATTTGTCTCAATTACGTAAAATATTTTATCAATAAGACGTGTTTCTAAACAATTTATCAATTACTCAAACGTGCGCGGTAATGAATAATAAATACGTGACAAACACAACTTGATGTTTCGTTTCATAAGATAATAAGGAAAAATATTTCAAACCAAATGATATTAAAATGGCGTAATTAAATTAATTATCTATCGTAACAATAATAAGGTCTAATTAAAAATTATGGAAATCTGTAACGAGAAGCAGCAAAATTCGAGATTGAACAAGTTTTTAAAAGACATTTTAGCTAGGTATCATAAAATTTTTAGTTTCTAGTGGAAATCATCAATTGAAAGAAAAAATATTTCATTTAAAACAAGATTATCAGCCTAATTAATGTACAGTAAAAAATCCCATGTAAAAGTTGGAAACAACTAGATTTTTTGGATGATCGACGAGAGTCGTTGAACATTCTTTATACGTTAGTGGGTACAAGTCAACGGCCAAGTCACACAACATTAACTATAATAATAAAGAAATCGCAGTATGAAACCTTAGACTTGGCACGACTTTGTCTAGATTTCATTACTTTTTAGAGATAAACAAGCAGTTCCATCGAGACTTGGTTAGTTTTTTACAGAATGTTTTTGGTGGAAGATCTTTAAACAAAAATATCCGACGCTTGCAGCTGTAATCATAATAGTTGCAAGCGTCGGTTATTTTTGTTTAAAGATCTATCAGACCCTCCACGTTGAAGATTTCAATGCTATTTATTATGTTGTGATAACATAATAACGTCGTTAATTTCATATTTAATTAACTACTAGTCAAATCATTGAAAATTCATTACTTTCCATACAAGAAATAAAGTAATGTTATTAATGTTTGCTCATCAAGTGTAATGATTGAGTAAATTTTCCGACCACTCAGTCCTACGTTGTAGCAATACGGGGGAGTCCGGATTATGTTCATATAAATTTGTAATTATCGTTCGCAACCAATTACCTATGTTAAATTAGCTGTTGAATAACATGCTTTGTTTTCATTAGAGCTTGCAGACCAGGGGACCCGAGCGCGAATATTTCTCGATCACATTGATTTTTTTTATTTTTATTTAATTTTCTAATTCAAGACTCAAGACTCAAGACATTTATTTTCACAAACACTACAACATAACATAAAGGTGGAACAAAACAAAAAAAAATCCTCATACAATTTTCTTTTCACCGACCCAACTATTTGTATGGGGGATATTAAAATTAATTTTAAAATTTCGAATTTACAATGACGCTATAACTTTTATATGACTATGTTAACATGGATAGGTTGCGGCTTGATAGTGTGTATACCAAACACCCTGTATACCTACATAGTTCTGACGCTTTTCGTTGTATTTTTCTTTTTTTTCGTTGTTAGCAAGCTGTGATGATAAAACAAATAACCTGTAGTTTTTTGAAGAGCTTGAACTGATTGAAAAAAGATGGAGACAGTCATGCAATTAAATTAATGTAATATTTTTAATATCCCAAAGTCAAACCACACTAATTTCAAATGCAATCAAAGTAAATTATGTGATCGTTCTTGAAATCCATCGCTAATAATGTCGTATATGCGCTTTTAATTAGTCTGTATATCGGACGATGATAATGAATGCAGGAATCAAGTCGAGACACCAAAGCGAAAAACCGGAAAGTGTTGCAGAATCAGCCACTCTCGACCCATACGCTGCATGGTTTAATTCGGTTAGCGCATTCTCTCATTATGAAGGTTGACAGAAAATGATTACATATAGCTTGTAGATGGTTTAAAGTGTCGTAGCTGGTATTTAACGTTTAACGATTTGGTGTTTAGTATAATATTCGTAATTAGCAGTATTAGCACCACTCATTACGTTCGGCGTTAACGAATACGCAGATATCACGATAACAAGAAGTTAAGCGTTTTGAATCGAGTCGTTGGCGCTGTGGAGTCAGCACTGGCGTTCTAATCGGGAGGTGCGTAGCTTGATTCTGCCATGTTCCAATGTGATTTTTTTGTTTTTCGAAATCTATATACATGTAGGACATACATTTATCCTTACGGTGAAGGAAAACATTGTTGGGCAATCTGCATACAAATGTATGCAGGTTGCCTTGCGAAGAAATTTAAAGGTCCGCACTGGGCCAGCGTGGTTGACTAAACACCCTAACTTAGGGTAGGCTCGAGCGGCTCGGTGGGGTATATGAGTTGTGATGATGATTATTTTCTAAATGACTGTTATGTGTATTGTGTATGTATCACACTTTCTGTGCGGCTACAGACTAAGTAGACCGCTGCCTTTCTTCCTGTGAATGTTGAAAGAGCCGACTTGATAAAAGCCGATGTGATATTAACCAAAAAGCTTGGTGCAATTTGTATTGGTGTTAGAACAGCCATTTTTCATGTTATGATTCAATCTGTTGAAAGATCTTAACTGTCTATATGCAAACACGACAAAAGTCCCCTTATGTGAAGTGACTAACGTCTTGCTATGCTCGTATGGAATCAAGATGCATGATCAAAGCTATCACAATATTGTCTGTAACTACATCTTTTTGCGTGATGTAGTAAGTGTCAATTCCTCTTCATCTATAAAAAACCAGTTCCCAGTAGTGGGGTGCAGACAGTATATGGATTTAAGTGAATAGTGCAATCATAAGAATTTCGAAAAACAAAAGCCTACTCTAAATGTTTTGTTGCTCTGTTTACTTGCCCAAACGTCGTCCAGCGTTTTGTATCAGCTTAGGAAAACAGTTAATACCGGTAAAAGTTTTTTTTTGTAAACAAAAATCCAAGAAAGCGTTCCGGTTGAGTTGAGGCGAAACAAATTGGAGAAGACAGTTTTAAGAGCAAAGTAGGTACTTATTAAAGACGCGCAGTAGATATTGTGAAATATAAACTTGGAAAATATCGTGTTAAGCTCTAACTAGACTTTACCTCGTTGGTAACTGATATACTGACCTGACCTGACCTGAGTGGACTTAAATCCTACTCTCTGTAAATAAGGCCTTATTGTGAATAAGGTCTATCAAGGTAAGAAGAAAACAATACATTTGTAATTTCGCTGAGGCAGAATAACTACTCAGTGGCGTGGTCACAGAGTCAACACGGTATCTTTAAGATGCAGAATCAAATCCTACATTTAAATAATTTCCAATTATTGTTTTTGTTTTGTATAATTTATTCTCTCAAATTCATAATGTCACCCATTATCAATTTTGACAACAAATTAAAAACTGTTGGTATTTTCTTGATCTGTGTAAAGCGTTTGACACTGTCTTTGTTCCCATTCCTCTTTCTAAGCTTGAGCGGGTTCGGGGGATTGTTCTGGATATTTTTCGCAGTTACCTTTATGAGCGGACGCAGTGCGTTCTTATAGATGGATTTAAGAGTCGAGAGGAACAAATTTTCTATGGCGTTCCTCAGGGTAGTGTTCTTGAACCTACCCTATTCTTGATCTATATAAACGAGTTGTGCAACGCTTCTCTTCCAAATTGTAAGGTTATTTTACCTACGCAGATGATACTGTTCTTCTTGTACATGGCCACAACTGGCAGGAAGTTTGTGGCTTTTCGGAAAATGCTGTAGCCATAGTTATGAGGTGGTTAAATTTAAATCTTTCGACATTAAATATATCTAAAACGAAATTTTTGGCTTTTGCCCCTCATTCGGCTTCTAAACCACCCTTTGGTTTTAATATTTTTGCTCACTGCT
Organism: Schoenobius gigantellus; assembly: GCA_963935595.1. Lineage (NCBI taxonomy): Eukaryota > Metazoa > Arthropoda > Insecta > Lepidoptera > Crambidae > Schoenobius > Schoenobius gigantellus. Next base: position 30,971,837 of record OZ012552.1, read on the forward strand.
GTCAAATAAATAACGATCTTCACTGTAGCTGCACTCAAATTGAACGTTCTTCTTCCATCAAATATCTTGGAGTAATAGTGGATGAGGCTATGACTTGGAAACCGCACATTGAGTCTCTTGTATCACGTACCAGGAAACTTATATTTATTTTTACAAAGCTACGTGCAGTTGCCAATTTACAGTGTATGAAGACCGTATATTACGCCCTAGTACAATCTATATTAGCCTATTGTATTACTTCCTGGAGTGGGACTTTAAAACTTTATATGTTGAAATTGGAGAGGGCTCAAAGGGCTGTGCTCAAAGTTATTGCGAGAAAGCCAGTACGCTATCCCATTTCAGAATTATATTCTCTTTTTAGAGTCCTAACTGTTTATCAACTCTTCATTCTCCATAGCCTCTTAAGGAAGCATTCCAATCTTTATTATAATTCTAGCGTAAAATTACAACATCGCTGCTCAGATGGGGTCTGTAAAATTGAACCGCGACGGACTGCTCTAGCTGGTCGTCAATATTACTTTATAAGCTCTAAGCTATATAACTAGGCTAACAAAAATCTAAACCTCTACCCTTTATCTTCATTTAAGTGTACACAAAAATGCCTACAGTGGTTATTATCACTATCATACGAAAGAACAGAAGAACTCATTAGGTCATGCAATTAATGTTATACTTCTTTTAGCACACAAATTAAGATTAATATACAATACATAAGTACTAGAAAATCGTATATACTTCACAGATATCCCCACGCCAACAATAAAAGAAAAATATAGACTCAAACATACACACACGCACGCTTACACACACACACACACACACACACGCGGGCGTGCTCATGTATACAATAATTATAATCATTATTCGTTCACTCTCGCAAACGCACACTAGCTAGCAGTAGCAATTTATTTCATATAAATTTATAAAAGTTTATAATGCTTAGTGCATTTACCCTGCTCTAAGTCATAATGTTTTTCATCCATTTTGTGATTACTAAACTGTACTTGGAATAGCTCACATTTTGGAGGTGGGCGTTGACAACTGCAACGCAGTTTTAAAGTTTTAAGGTCGTCATCGTTCATTATAAAAAAAAATTCTTTCTCCTTCATATATCCACGTTAATTTTAAATTCATTCAATTTCTATTTGGCTTGGTTTGGATGGGCTTATATTTAGTAAGGCAGCCTATTGTGCTGTTAGATGTTTATACAAAAAAATTTGTAATAAAATCACTCACGGACAAATTTAGGGGAATGATAAAAATTCACTTCTAGTTTTGATAACGCTGTGTATTTCAGCATACGAAACTATATTTAGTTTTACCAGCTTTCTAGCCATCGGATTCAATTCATCGGACAAAAAAAAACATTCACCGCGGAAACCAGTTGTACGATTGTGATAAAAAAGACCACCATTAAAAGTTACCGTTCTTCTCCAGGTCACAAATAGGGAAATTTTGTCATTATCCGTTATGGCCTTGGTCATGAATCCTGGATAACAATCAAACAAACGCATTAAAGGTCAATCACACATCGAGATGATGTTGTAAAAGTAGCTTGAATCTACCCGTATGTGAAAAGTGTAGTGTTCCTCTAAAGTCCCTGAGTGTATATGTATAAATATTTTTATTAAAGAAAAATAATTAAGTATTGAGATTGTTTTACAAGGGATTCAATAACTCATTATATACGAGACAGTTTTTTACTCCCGATCTTTGGCGATGTTACACTCTATTTTTCCGTATGATTACGAGAAAATAAAATAATTCAATACAATACAAATCCAATTTGTGATAGATTCTAAAGATTTCGCGTCGAAATGCCTTTTTTGATTTCTTCTGTAGCCGAGTGGAAATGCAATTCTATCGAAAAGATATTAGTTCCATTTTCAAAAATAATATTTTCATGTTTAATTATAGTATAACAATTCATCTTTATTCATGATTATTCTATATATTTCGCGGATATACTTTTAAGTTAAGTTTAATGGTATTCTATACCTTATCGTTTATTTGGGCTCTTCCGTAACAGACAAAAATATAAATAAACTACTTTCTAAGAGCTACTTTCAGTTAACCTAGTCCTAGTCCTTGGTGGAATGATTTGTAATTTTTAAAAAGACAACCCAAATTATAGATAACAACGTGATAGTTAAAATTAAAAACAAATAAAAATACAAAACAATTAAATCTGAAGAAATTTATTACCAATGCCTAGGCTGCTTGGACCTTTGTTTCCTTCGCCTTAATTTTTTTTTTCTCCTAGGACTAAAATGCTATTTTAGCCCCGCTCCGGTACGGCACTATAAGGCCTCGTTTACGGAGACGCGGGGCGTTGTGCAGCGCGGCCCGCACAGAATTCAAACATATGGCGTTGTATGAGTGCATTTACGGAGAAGCGATTTTACAACACGCCTTTGCTTGAAATGGGGCGTTTTTCACGGCCGAGCTCGCGGATGGCACCGCCTCGTCTTACGCGGCGTTTATCGCGGCGGCGCACGCAGCGACAATTCTCGATGAAGCGATGACCGCCGCGTGCTTCGCTATACGCTTGAGGATGCGCCGCGGGTGCCGCGGCGGGCACCGCGGCGGTCGCCGCCACGCTTCCCGTCTCGCATATCTATGAACAACATCGTATACTGCCATATGTTTGTGTTTACGCGTGCGATTATGAGTGCCGCTTCACGCGCCGCCCCACCGTAAACAGAAAAAACGTCGGACGCGCCGTGAGACGCCACGCCACACGCGACGCGCGACCCCCCGCGTCTCCGTAAACGAGGCCTAAGACGGAATTTTTGAGCAAGAGAAGTAAAATATCTTTGTTAACTGCGGTTAATTTATCGTTAATTTTAGAAAATATATCATAAAAAACATACGAATCAAATTGAGAACCTCCTCCTTTTTTGAAGTCGGTTAAAAAAGACCGTCGAAAAATCGGAGTTTTGTTTTTCATATTTTTTTATAATATCAAGCAAAGGGCTTTAAATTATTGTATTAATGTCTTTGATATTGAAGTGAAAGCGTGAAGTATACAAAAGTACCAGTTCCGATTACGTCTCGTGACGGCAAAATTGCAGATCAAACACAACAGGATCCTTACCACGATCGCTTAAGATATTATTAAAACTGCAGTGAGAGCGATGTGGCTAAACGCGGCAATATTGTTTTGACCTATTGTCATGGTAAGGCAGCAGCGGACCAGTTCCACTAATAAAGCTGAACCGTTACCGAACTGTTGTGCTCGACTGTGCTCGACCAATCAGACCGCGATATTATCACTCATCGATCGCTTGAAAGCCAATCTACGCACTGCGATTGGTCGATCGCAACCATTCAGTTGCGGTTCCGCTGCTGCACTTTATTGGTGGAACTGGACCTCAGGAGGCAATGTGCAGCTAACTCGCTGATCAATAACCAGAACACGTTTCCAAAATCACCGAACCCGTTTCGTTTTTGTTTTTTGTGTTTTCATTTCGCAAGTTGTTGCATGCGAGCAAAAGTGTCGAGCTTGTTAAGTGTTGAATTTTGTTTTATTTATGTTGGCACTTTAAAGGAACATGAAATTTTTAAGCGTTCTGCAATTTAGACTTTCCGTTTAAACAATTTCATAATGTGACTTCGTCCTTATTTACGAAGGTTAGACATATTGCACGTCTTTAACGCATAATATATAATTCTTCATTTATTTGAAAAATGTAATGTTAGTGAATATACACGGTGTTTCAAAATAACCAATAATCAATTCTTTATCGAAAACTCATTATTAAAATGTGTTTACACTTAATGTCATTCAACCTAATATTTTCATGTAGGTAAGTACCTAAATCATAGTATCATCATGTCTATGATTTACATGAAAATTTTGGGTTGAATGACATTACGTGTAAATACATTTTAATAATGAGTTTTCGATAAAGAATTGATTATTTATTGGTTATTTTGAAACACCGTGTATATTTTTTTTCTTAAAATATTAAGTAATGATCACTAAGATCATCTAATAATTGTTTAAGAGTGAAAGAACTCTGTATTTTTGCTCCCATATTTTTAAGCCGTACTCACTTACGAGTTTATATGAATATATTCGTAAATTCATACATATAGAGATCAATTTAAACTACATAGTTAGAAACAATAAAGACAACGAAACATGTAAGGTAATTGTAATTTTGAAATAGTGATTGCCGTTATTAAGATGGCACTTAAACGAATTGCGCCTCAAGTTCAGTGTTCCTTTCAAGATTGTTCATTTTAGCATAACAATTGAGAATGAAGAAAAGGATAAGATAAGCTGCCATTGTACTCCATTACCCAGTCTCGTCTGCCTTGAATGCATTTGGTACGGTGGTGATGTCAGCTCATCATTTTCCTGTTTGCCAAAATAAATAATCACTGTCTACGACACTATGGAAATAACATGCTTGGGGGTAATGCCCGGAATACATGACCTTTTTAAGCTAGGAAACAAGTAACTCTAGGTTCGTGTGGACGGAATTAGTTGCTTGTTTTATGGGCGAGCTTAAGGCGCATAGTAACGTCAATCATAAAAAATCACTGCAAAAAAAACTGGTTCTCTTCAAAAATATTGAATGAAAAAATCTTTAAAAAAGATATGTTATTATTCAACGTATTCTTTAGAGGATGTTCTTTTGTAATTTTTGATAAATTAATTAAAACTTGGTTAAAATGTGACCCAAACATGCCTCGATTTTAAAACTTTAAACCTAATCGCGTCGTAAATATTAGGTTAAATCATATACTTTCGATTTCAATAAATAAAGTGAACAATATTCTAGGGGATGGTCTTTTTAGATTTTTCTTATTCTCCTTTATTAATTTTTAATTGAAATAATTCATCTTACGCGTAAAGGTTTGCTTAAATATTCCCCTCACTCTCACTCACTCACTCCTAAGTAATCAGTGCGGGGCGATCGACGCAAGGTCATTGGGAGCACTATGCGCCGTAATACTAGCACAGTAGAAACTTGGTTTCTAAATTCTAGTACGCCTTCCTCAGGGAAGTCAGCATTCCGAGCCTGTGGAAGATTCAAAATTTAATGAAATTCTATCTGTGCCCGCGAACTAAAATTCGCCATAATAATTGTTAAAAAAATTCGTTATTACCTACGAGTATAAAAATAGTTTAAAACCTATGATCTCAGACCTACCAAATATACACAAAAAAATTCATAAAAATTGGTCAAGCCGCTTCGAAGCAGTTGGGTTACAAACACTGTGACACGAGAATTTATATACTGCGTACCTGAGGAGATGATAACTTCGGCTTGTTACTAACCTTTTGGCTCCATATGCGCCTATCGTCCCGAATCAAGTCGTGCCGAAGCTTCGGACGTTTTGTACGCTAAAAAGTTATCGCGTATATACTGTGGCCCCATTAGCGGCTTCTTCATGCACGAACTATCGTCCAATAATCCAAGATGGCCGAAATTTCTAGACGCTTAATTATAGACGACGAATTTCTTTACTTCTACATGTGTGCTAATAATTATATGATGCATTTATCCATCCTCCATTTTATCTCATTTACTAGAGTCATTCGCACACGTCTTTAACAAATGAAAGCAACCGCCGAAATGAACAACGCTAGTGCGACCACGCAATGCGATAGTTAGCGCGCTAAAACCCTCTGATGTACCGCCACACGCCCGATAACGCATACGAAGTCCGAATATTCGCGACGATAGCCGAATATGACTGGTCCCATCTGCGTGTATCGCGTCATAGCACGAAGCTTCGGGACGATAGACGCATGTGGAGCCACGACCTGACTATCCAGTTGAACAAATATCACTATGGGGCCAAATCTGAAATCCAGAAAATATCTACTGTGCCGTATATTTCGGTCTAGTAGGTCTTGAACTTTTGTATGAAGCAGCTGGTTTTTTTTTCGCGATTTTAGTATTGGTCTCAAGTGAAAGTTACCCAGTTTGATAGTCTGAATAATAGGCCCAAGTCAATGCATATCCCCAGAAACACGGTGTATATGTATTAAAAAAATTTGTAGGCGCTATGTCAAACATACATTAATGCACTACAAAAACCTTTAAACCGAAAACTATTACGACATAAGATCAAACAACATAGCTTGACGTGGCGCTGACTGTATCTATGCGCGACTGTACCTGCAAAATAAAAATATTTCTATCCCATTTCAAGAAACAAGAACGAAATAAAAATATGTTCATTCCATTTCAAAAAGCTAGTTGTGTATACACGAAGCCAAAGTTACTAGCTTACTACATATAATAGGCTCGTTGTCCTAGCTTGAAAAACTTGCCTCGTGTATACCAGGCATTGCTTGTAAAGTGCAGCCCGATTGGGAAAGAAATATAATAGCTTTGTGTATTGCAGGCAATAGCTGTAATCGGTGCAGTCAGATTGTGGAAGAAAAAACATAATAGCTTTGTGTATTCTAGGCGTAAGTTGAAATTGTAAAGTGCAGCCCGATTGAAGAAGGAAAAGTATAATAGCCTTGTGTATTCCCGGCATTAGTTGGAATTGTAAAGTGCAGCCCGAAGTACAGAGTTCTTAGCCTAATGTTATTTGGTTCTGGCGCATGATTGAGGTGAGCACAGCTCATTGTAGGGACTAGATGCGTGAGGTTTTCGGTTGCCATCACTTCAACTAATAAACGTCTCACAACAAGACGCTAGCTAGTCGGGTTAATGTTGTTTTTTTTTCGAGTTTACCACACAGACGTATAAAAGGAAGGTTTGTCATCTCTTCGCAGAAGTGTGGCTGCGCTAAGGTCGCTGAGTCGAGAGGTCTATCCCCGCACCAGTGGCGGCACTAGGTCACATGTCTACGTCGGCGACATCAAGTTCGCGAGGCCTATTTTACTTCGCCCTCGGCCCTTCGGCCCTTTTAAATACTTAAATGTTACGAATTTTGACGCATACAAAACATACTCAAAGGCATTGATCGAAAGGCATAAAATTTCTATGTTCTCGATAAAAAACACTAGCGCAGGTTTAAAACTAATAATAATAATAATATGAATTTATTGCTTTTAACCTTAATAACTAGTTACAATAGGTAAGTATTCACTTTTCTCTTTCGGTTTCTATGGAGAAATAGATTACCTATATGTTAGTACTTACCTTAGGTACTTGTAAAAGATATAGTTATTGATTTTGAGGAAATAATTTTGGAACTTGACAAAACTTGTAAAATTTTTTTGCGAGACTCCCTCAAGCGCGAGGCCGTCGGCGGTGGGCGACGTCGCCGACGCCTAGCGCCGCCACTGCCCCGCACTTAAATTTACCAACGCGCTAGTAACATTGTTGCAAGGATATAGTTTTTTAGTTTTTAATTGTGTCAAAGTTAGTGTTTTTTTTAAGGAAAAATAGTAAAATATGTTTTAAGAATACACAAACAAACTAACAGGAAGAAATTTAGTTTGAGGAGACATATCTTCACAATACAATCTGTTAGACGGCACGTAGTTGGTCGGTGATAAGGAAGTTACGCGTTAGTTGGTTTTATGTATTTTTTATTAACCGTGTACAGTTTGCTGATGAGCAAAAATACCTAATGGGGTGTAGGTATGCGTTTCTGAACAAGTCGGGACCCAAGCCAAGCGCTCCACACACAGAGGCAGAAGCAGGACGATAGCGGAACTGCGGTAAGCGATTTACTGGCGCCGCGCCGCTTCCGCGGGCGGTTTGTGTGTGGCATGGTCCATAGCAACACGAACATTACAAAAAAATTCGTTCCGCTACTGTCCCGCTTGCCGCCTCTGTGTGTGGAGCGCTTAACTCAACTTTGGCGGGGTGCCTAGACAAAGAAACATTCGCGTCCGTTTCGTTTTTGTTATACGTTCTGTATCGAACGTTTGCAATGTATGCCAATGATTCGCGATGTGAAATCATTCACATGAATTTTGTTCTTTTCGAAGTTCGTTATCGTTTTTCAATTATTACTTTGTCCAGGTCCCCCGCTCAAAGTGTTCCGAAAGTTTATCATATAGTTCCAAAACAATACAGAAAGTTCCGACTTACAGTCTTTCATTTTTTTATAATGGCGGATTGATTATTTATTAAATGGGAGATAATTTGATAAAAAATGATTATAAAACGAAATATGAACGGGCCTCGGGCAAAAATATGAATGGCTCAGTTGACAATGCCATAATAATACCGTACCTAGAACTTGGCGTAGGTATATCTTAAAAGTTTAATAAGAAAAGTGTACCTATATTTTAATTTGTACTTTTCACTGTCCCGTTTCGATAGTAGACACAAAATCCAGATATTTTGGTACCTAAGCCTTTCCAGTAGCTCTGTTCCCAGAAATCTCTGGTTCCCAGTAGTTACATTCTAAGTTACATTGATGTAACTAGATGGACAGTTTTAGTCCTAGTAGTTACATTATTTGAAAAATTTAACCATCCCTAGGGGCCGTATTTGTCGATCAACGAACAGTTTTGTGTATGTTTCGGCATATTCAAAAATAAATTTATTTTTTTCATAAAATCATTATTTTTTATTTATTTTCGGGAATGTCTGAATACCTACATTGTCTGTGTTACATTAGCGTATTTTCAATAATTTAGGTTGTCTAGTCCGTATACTAGATAACCTTACTTCAAGAAATTCCTTGACTTACTTACATTTGCGCAGAAGTAAAAATAAACTTGATGCCCTTGTTTGTAAGCGTCTACACGTTGTGAAATACACGAATTTCCTAGTTCGGTTGATGTATTAGGATAATGGGGATAGTATACAAGTTGGAGACGTAGAATACGAGAATACATTCACTTGTATACACGTAATGACTTCCAAGGCCAGTATACAAAAAATCTAACATAAATACCGAGCCGTTTAGTTACAGGACATTACTTTTTACTCCTATTTGTGATGTTTTCTACAGGATGTATAACTTTCTAGGTTGTCACTTACAGGTCGTAGACACCGTATCCGGGTAAACAATCTATTTGGCTAAATTTCACGTGAATTGTGATTGTTTTTTTGGCTCCTTGTGTTCACATCATAGGTATCGCTGGCAGATACTGAGACATTATCGTTCTTACCTTTTAGGATAGAGAAACCTTAATACTTAAATCATCATTACAGTCCATATACGTCCCCACCAAGGGGCTCGAGCCTACCCTATATTAGGGTGATTAGGCCTTAGTCAACCACGCTGGCCCAGTGCGGATTGGTCGACAATACTTAAATGGTGCTTTTATTTTGTCGGTTTTTAAATACTTTGATTCATTTGAAAAAGTATTTTCTATAATTTGGATGGCGAGTTACTTTGAATAAATAGAAATTACGGTATTGCGTCCACTCATAACTAAAAACCCATAACTGGAATAATGATGCGACTCATAACTGATTTGAACCCACTCATACCTATATAAGTAATATTGTCAGTTTTTTTGAGGTTCCGTACCTTAAAATGTAAACGAAAACGGACCCTTCGTTGTCCGTCTGTTCATCTATGCAACTGTCTGTCTGTTGTGACCCTTTTTGTTACGAACGCGAAGAGATATCTAACTGAAATTGCGATTTCACAAGTAAATCATAACCTAAATGGTACTTCCCCTTGACCTGACATCATGAAATTTAGCAAAAAGCAAAGTCTTATGGTCTTATTTATAATCATATAATAAAACTTCCATAGCTAGTACGCTCTTACAATATGTTTTATCTTTCTCATTTTTCATATTGAGTGACAGAAACAATACCTACACTTTATAAGCTTGTTATAACTTCGCCTGCTATTATGAATAAGGCCTTTACTGTATACGTAAAGGAAAAATCTTAAAACCAAAAATATGTAAGAGAGACCTTACATATTTGTACGGAACCCTCGCTACGCAAGTCTAACTCGTACTTTGTCGATCGTTTTTCATTTACTGTTGTATTGACGTCCCCACCTTGTATAACTATTCTGGCTGAAACTGTAATTAATAAGAAAAACGAACGATCAAGTATTATAGTTAAAAACAAGCGTTAACTATGATCGTCGTATAAGACGCCTTAAAAATTTACGCTTAAAAACTAAATGCGGTAATTAACATAGGCCTTTGCGCCCTTTGTCTATGTTAATTATATATATGTAGGCCTTTGCAGGCAGTTATAAATTGACGTAAGAAACGAAACAAAATTCTGTTTCGACGGTAGGAAAATTATTTAACCTTGTATGTGCTTGTGCATACCCACATCCTAAATATGATAAAGACGTCTGTAACTACAAGGAGAAAAAAAAGTTGACTCTACACCTGTTCGGATATTGGAAGAACCTTCTCGAGAAGAAGAGGCAAGAAACTCGGCAGGTCTAATTTTTGTCTCCTCTTTTAAATCGCCATACTGTTTTTTTTCAAAAGCTTAGCATAATATTTTCTTTTTATTTTATTTATTTTCGTGTGTGCAGAGTGCAAAGTGTACCCCTAACTCCCTAACTAGGAAATCCCTGTATCTTGGGAGCTAGTGATTCCTCCGCTAATTCATAATTATCAAATTTGACATAATAAGATCACAAGCAATCTGAATATTACGAACCATTTAATTAAGAGCATGAGTGCTTGTTTGTACATATGTGTGTATTTATGTGTGTCTCACTGCGTATGTGTGTATGTGTGTGTATGGGAGAGAGAGAGTAAATTATTTCTATGCATGTCCGTAAAACTGAAGTTGTAAATACAAATATGTACTTAAGTAAGTTCAAATCATTTCATAAGATTTTTTGTAAACGTAATAGGTCAATATTGGCCAATTTGTTTTCGATGTGCATTTGTTTTACCGTTTAGTGCACTTGCGCATGACCGCAGACCGAACAAGGTCAAGTTCAATGACCCCATCTGCTAATTTTCAACCGCGCTCATTATCTTCAGGGTGACAAAGTTCTAACTGTGTTTGTCGAGTTTTAATTGAGTGAAGATGTTTTGTTCAGAGCCGCTGGATTAAATTAAAATGATTGTGTAGGTACTTCGTTTGGGGTTTATTAATTTTGCAACCATCGCAGGGTTAATTCGTACATGCTACACGCGCTTATCAAAGTGAATTATGAACTATGTTGCGTAACATTAAAGGAACATTGAGTTTTCCCGCCTTGACCTCTTCGGCCACGTTGACCTTGCTTAAAATGGTAACATCTGGGAATGGGGTCGCAACGGTGATGATTGAATCTAATGCATCTACCAAGTCTTTTCAATCACAGAAAATCATTTGAAGGAATTGTTTTTATTTAAAAAATACTTCAAAAATGTACATTCAAGGATGTTATTGTTGTAACAATTGACTGATTTAGTTTTTATTTTGTGCATTGGTATATATTTTACCTTACAAAAATGAAGAATAAAATACGTACATAATTGAATAATTGTTAAACAAATACGCCAATACAATAAGTTCTGAATAACTTAGATCATAAATCGATATTAAAAAAAATATATCAACTAGCTGTGCCCGCGAACTACGTTTTGCTTTTAAATAAAGCTCACACTCAAAAAATTTTTATACCCAAAGGTATTTTTTATACTATTTTTTACTTAGCTATTTTTTATACCCATAGGTAATAAGGGTGCACCCTTATTACCTATGGGGATAAAAATAGCCTACGACATATTTGCAGACCTACTAAATAAACACAAAAAATGTCATAAAAATCGGTCAAGTTATTTCGGAGGAAGTCGATAACAAACACTGTGACACGAAATTTTTATATATTAGATTTATGATCTGCAAACTAAAAGTAGCTTATCGCAGTAAACTAATCTTTAGCATTATTAACATAACGTAACGAGGGGTCCGTACAAACGAGTTAGCTTTTCACTGGTCATTTTCCTAATTTGTCAGTTTCCCTAATTTGCCACTTTACTTAACTTATCTAAGAACAAGTTCCAACTGCTTACATAGGAATTAACGATTTTCAAAATTTTAGGTCAAGGAAAAGTACCTTATACTATAGTTATAGGTTTTGATTTCTTTGTAAAATCGCAAAAAATGCGAAAATAGGCAACATAAACTTTCATCTCTTTTGCTCGTGTTGACACACAAGTTTGATTATTTCACAGCTGAAAGAGATCGTAGACATAAGTTTAATATAAATTCAGTTTAATATCTCTTCGCATACCTGAGAAAAATGTGTTGCTAGACAGACGGACAGAAGGCCCTAGGGATAAGGACAGAATGGGACAAATGGTCCCGATGAAGTGATCATATAAGGGTTTACTTTTTGAGGTACGGAATCTTAAAAAAGAAACCACAGATTCAAAAAACAAAGGGCTTAAATATAGTTATTTAAAGGCGGGGCCCCCGTTTTGTGGATGGAGAACTACTAAGATAGGGATGTGAAGCACATTTCTAACAATAGTTATTCGAAGAAGATGTTAGTCTTTATGAGAGCACCGCCCTAAAGCATAATATAGGGCTCGACTTAGAGGTAATTCGATGAGCTGGCATTAAATTCACTAAAAAGATACCTTTCACTAAAAAGATAAAAAAATGCAAAAAAATATTTTACAAAAAATAAAAACCGACTTCAAAAACACTGAAAAGTTAAAAATAATATAAGAATAGGTACAGACATCACACTTCTATATTGAAGTCGGTGCCAAACGATGATCTCCTAGAAAATTTGGCACCGACTTGAATATAGAAGTGTGACGTCTGCACCTATTCTTATATTATTTTTAACTTTTCAGTTTTTTTGAAGTCGGTTTTTATTTTTTGTAAAATATTTTTTATTTTTAACTTTTTAGTGAATGAAATCTTTTTAGTGAAAGAAACCCTAATTAAATACCAGCTCACCGAAGGTAGGTATTTAATTAGTGTTTCCCTCAATTTTCATGGGCTCTCATCATCAGATCCTGACTTCGGTGACCTTGTAACCGCCCTAGGAGTATCTCTATCGAATACAAAAATAATTTTGAAAATCGGTCCACAATTGGCGGAGTAATCGCGTAACATACACACAAAACACGTTGGAAACACCTTAATATTTATGGGTTTTCCTCGATTTTCATGGGATCCCATCATCAGATCCTTACTTTAGTGACCATGGGACCACCCTTGGAGTACACTCTATCGAACACAAAAAGAATTTTGAAAATCGGTCCACAACTGGCGGCGTAATCGCGTAACATACACACAAAAAAAAACATACGCATCTAATTGAGAACCTCCTCCTTTTTCAAAGTCGGTTAAAAATAAAAACCGACTTCAAAAACACTCAAAACTTAAAAATAATATAAGAATAGGTACAGACAGCATCACACTTATATTGAAGTCATTGCCAAATTTTAAGACTTTATAGGAGATCATCGTTTGGCACGGACTTCAATATAGAAGTGTGGTACTGTCTGTACCTATTCTTAAATTATTTTTAACTTTTCAGTATTTTTGAAGTCGGTTTTTATTTTTTGTGAAATATTTTTTAAAGCACAAGTTTCCACTGCTCGCGACTTGCGCTTGCGTGAGGTCGCCAGAGTTCACTAAGGAAATCCCCAATACTCTTGTGCTGCAGGTCTAGCACGGAGCGTGGACTAAAGAAGAGGAACTGACTAACCCTCATTCCATCTAACTTCATTGTTATATGAGAGAGCGAAGAGAAACATGATATTTGTCTCTTGTGGCGTTTTGTCCACGGTCCGTGCTACTTTCACGAAGCGTTTCAGTGACTGAGGTTGCTAGCATCTAAGTGCCGTTGTATAAAACAACAACGCTTTGTTACAGAGGCCACCGTGTCCACGCCAAAGCCTAAAAAGGTTCTGGACACAGTGATGAATCCCTCGTACATCCCGGCTGAGGAGAAACATGGCTCGTTCTGGAGGAAGTCCGCGGCGAATACGCTCAAAGCCAAGCTGCAGGAGAGGAGGAACCTGAACAAGGCCAAGAACGGCATCATGTTCATCGGCGACGGCATGTCCGTGGCCACCATCATGGCTGCTAGGACGTTCTCGGGGCAGCTGGAGCGGGGGCTGGGCGAGGACTCCGTGCTGGAGTTCGAGAAGTTTCCATTCACAGGATTAGCCAGGGTAAGTGGCTGTTGGCTTGTAGCTACTTGAATATGGCTGGAGGTGTTCCCGAGTAATCTTTTTTACGTACGACAGGGTAACTCCTGGCCCCTGCCGTGGGGGCCTGCGTGCACGGTTGGCCCCGTGTACGCCGCCGTAAGGCCCTCCGTCTGGGGATTGCTCTGGTATTCTCGGGCAATCCCCCCTTGGCGATAGCCCGACCAGCCAGGTCGGGCTAGCCCGGGCGCGTTGGTAGTGGTAGTCGCAGTGTGGACCCTACTACGCGCGTCCAAAAAAGGGCAAGAAGAACACCGGGGGGTTTAGTGGGTAGGCCTGGCACTCTGCCGGGAGAGCCCCACACACGCTCGTCGTCTAGCCAACGGCGAGTACGGTGCGGTCACGCATTCCTCTCGAAAAAAAAGGGTAACTCTTGGCCTTCACCTCACCTGATGGTAAGTAATGATAAAGCTGAAGGTGGAAGCGAGCTTCACCTGGACTCCTCAACTACTGAGGAACAGGCTACTATATTTCTAATTATAGGAACACAATAATGCTATGAACATTATTATTATGGCGACAAACTTAGGTAAAACGGTGATAGCTAGCCAGGCGGGTTCACAAGTCCTAATACCAACCAAACCTAGCAGAAAAATGCATACCCCCATATAGAATCGAACCCCGTACCTCCCGATCGCTCGTCAGTGTATATCTTACAGGCTTTCAAGGGTGAATGACAAATTTCAGTAACGATAAATAATTCGTGGAGCCTGTCCGGTTCATAACTGCATCTATTGAGCACTTTCCATTAGGTTCCATCTGAAGCGCACAATTTAATAAAAACAATAGGTATTTTACAAGAAATAAAAACTGACTTCAAAAACACTGAAAAGTTAAAATAATATAAGTATATGTACAGACAACATTACGCACTTCTATATTGAAGTCGGTGCCAAACGATGATATCCTAGAAAGTCTTAAAATTTGGCACCTACTTCAATAATAATATAGAAGTGTGATGTTGTCTGTACCTATTCTTATATTATTTTTAACTTATCAATGTTTTTGAAGTCGGTTTTTATTTTTTGTAAAATATTTTTTATTTTTATCTTTTTAGTGAATGGAATCTTTTAGTGAATTAAATACAAGCTGCTATTAAATTGAGGTGGAAGGTCAGGTCGGGTCAGGTCAAGTCCAAAAGTTAAGGATCATTCCATCATCAGTTCGGTTCATGCCAATCAGAGCACAGGACATGTCGAGCTCCGCCATTACTTTATGGAAAGTCGCTTGTATTCTTTCGAGTGTCGGGAGTAGTCGAGACGTCTATCGCAAATACATGGTATGGTGTAGATTTATTTTTCTTTCCTTTTTGATTATCCTAATGTATACTTTTTTATTTATTTTCAGTGATATTATATATTTATTGTAGAATTTAGCTTGGCCTTTTGTTTGTCCAAATAAACACTTAAAACGATCTTACTACTCGAGATATGTCAAGTGACTAGACTATAGGCCCGCGGCAAAAATTGATAGGTCATTCAGATGGGAAGACCTATTTAGAAAGATAGAAGGGCATGAAATAATAAGTTAAATAAACGTTCCCTCAATAAATGGCGGACTTCGACATGTCTAGTTTTCTGGTTGGCTGAGCTGTGGCTACCGCTCGAGAAAAAAAAACAACTTTTTTCGAATCCGTGAGAATCAGTCCCCTACTGTACGCGTTTCTGAGAAAAGGGGTCTTGACAGACAGATAGACGGACAGGTCATTTTAGGGCTCTGTTTTATTCCCTTTGAGATACGAAACCTTAAAAATGACGTTGAGGTTATTATACTTCTGAAGTGAATTTACAGAGTCTTTACTCCGTGTATAATTTCAATGTTGTTTCACCGCCTTGAGTTAATTCAATGCAAGCGACAGTTTAAAGCGACTTTGGGGCTTTATCAGTAACCCGCTTTCCTCGTTCGTAACCTAATCTCTAATATGTGCCGCAATTACCCCGAATGAGGAGCAACAGTGACCTCAATGTAAATGTGGTTAGTTACATCTCAACTCCTTAGGATCAACTCCTTGCGATATGCCATATTCGGCGATCAATGCCAAAACCGCGGCGGGAGCGGAATAGAACTGATTTATAGAAATTTAAGCCGTTTTGTAAAATAACCACTTGTATGATTTGGATATTTACAGAATACAAAACAGCTAAATATCAAAGCCGAACAAAATCTGTTAGGTACACATCAAAAACACGATGTTTACAAAGAAGATTGGCAAACTTTCATACATTTTCAGACCGGCATTTATAGGTCGCGTTCACCAATAAAACTTACTGATATCCATAGAACACCTTTAGAATAACAAAAAAGTTAATTGTGACTAGGTACTCTAAAAAAGTACAAAGGAAACAAATGAAAACAGAGTGAAGTGATGAATGAATGAATTGCATCAATGTTCATGTGGCTAGAAAGCAAAGGAATCTCTGCTATACGATCAAGTCTTTTGTAGTTTTTTTGTGTAGTGAAGTACGAAAGTAAGTTGTTCATTAAAAACTAAGTGCAAATATCTCTTTACTCCGGACTTCAAAAGTCATGATTTTTTTTGGAGTAAGCTCTATACATTTAACTTTAATTATTTTTGAACATTTCAAATCTAAACGGTCTATAAAAATATGAGGTCGGATTTCGCCAGTCTTCTTTGTCAATATTTCCAAAAGTGACATTTTTACCAGCTTTTATTGTACTAGATGTGCCCGAAAACTATGTTACGCCTTAAAAGTTCAAAAAAAAAAACTGTAAACCTACTTTCCCGCGGGAACTACTTACTTTTCCGGGATAATAAGTAGCCTATATGTTAATCTGTCTACTTACAAAATTTAATCCAAATCCATTCAGTAGTTTTAGCGTGAAAGAGTAACATAAACATCCATCCATACTCACAAACTTTCGCATTTATTATATTAGTAAGGATGTAAGTTGTCTGTTAAAAATTTTTCAAACCATTTTTCGATCGCATTTTTTATTTTTGTTATCGCAAAAATCGGCCTGCCGCCAAATCGTTAGCAATGTCTCAACAAATTATTTTTATTCTAAGAGGATTGTGAAGCTGTTCATATTCATACAATAGCAACAACATTTCCCCTCCCTTTAAATAATAGTCCAATTTGCACAATTTTTAGAAATGTTGTAAATATAATGAAATACGGGATACAAGACTAACACACCATTTTTTCGAGGGGAATGCGTGCCCGCACCGTATTCACCGTTGACTAGATGACGAGCGTGTGTGGGACACTCGCGGCAGAGTGCCGGACCTACCCACTAAACCCCCCGACGTTCTCCCTGACTAACGTGCTTGGTCCATAAAACGAGCACACCTAATCACGAGCAAAGAAACAACTGGGGAAATGGTTGCGATGAGTAATAATTGATCCGTCCACCTCAGAGATGACCATAGTCAATTAATTTCCCTTTAATCCCCATCGTCAAATCCTCACCAGTGGGGATTGAGATCACAAAAGCGCTACAAAATGACTCTACCTGCTTTTTGTATAAAACATGCGCCACATACATTGCGCCGCCGGACCAACTATGCCTGTTGTACAAAAAACTCAGGTTAGGTCTTGCGTGGAATATTGCTCGCACCTTTGAAACGGCTCCGCTCAGTACCTCCTCGATGCTCTGGACAGATTGCAGCGTCGCGTTATTCGAATAATTGGCGATGTAGAGTCATCTAACACCCTCGAGCCTCTACAACTTCGTAGTGACATCGCCTCTCTTAGCGCCTTAGAGCTTAGGAGTTCTTTAAACCTTATCCCTTCCTCTCCATTCCTTAACAGAAACACGCATAAGGGCCTTCGGAGTCATCCTTACACTGTATCCTCCTTTTCACACCGTACCAAGAAATTCCAAGATTTCTTCTTCTGTCGTTCATCCCACACTGGAAGTCTCTACCTGCACACGTGTTTTCTCCATCCTGCAACATGGGTTCCTTCAAAAGAAGTGTGAAAAAGCATCTTTTAGACCGGCAAGGGGCGGGCAGGTAGGATAGTGGATGTCGTCCCTCCTCTTCCTGTCAACTCATTTGGGCCTCTTTCACCGCTTAACATCAGGCGGGAGGAGGTCATTTGCCGGGCCCTCTATAAAAAAAATAACACAATATAATTACAATATAATAATCGCTGTCAATTTGACAGTCAAAAAATATTCATCACTGGCTTATTACTATAAAATATGCGATCATCACAAAGTCTTGTAGTCTTGTATTGACATGGTACCTATCGCACCGTAATTGTTGGAACATGCATATAAAACGGCTTTATGTATGTTGAGTCATACAATACAGGTGACCTCTTTCCTAAAATGTGTTGCTATTTTGACGGATTCATCAAAAACACCATCCATTTTTTATTCTCTTGTCTGTTGTCTGTTGAACGAAAATATGATTATTAACAGCAACCTCATTCTTATGATGGTTTTCATTCTTTACAAACACTGTCGATCCCGCAGACCTGTATTCAACTAGAAGCTGTAATTGTATCTACTGCGCGAGCCAAAAGGAAGAACCATGCTCTCGCAGATAAGAAATGAAATGACTTTTTTTATAAAAGTTATAAATTATGGTAGCTAGCCAGGCGGACTCAGTAGCGTTATCATCGACTAGATCACGCGGAAAATCTTCTGCTCCCGTGGGGAATCGAACCCTGAACCAGCTCAACAACAGCAAACGTAAGGAGACAAATTGGTTTTTATATGGTGTTATCGAGTAGATTAGATAAGTGAACAATACTTGTCTTTGTCATCAAAATTATAAGAGTGTGACTGTAAAGTATACAATTCTTGATTATCACACTGGTGTGACTGTGAAGAAAAAAATTCTTCCGTGTCATACTGGTGTGACTGCGAGGATAAAAATTCTTCTGTGTCACACTGGTGTGACAAAATGGTATGACAGAGAGTAATCCCCCCAATAACTAGACCACGGGACGGCTGAAATACAAAAACTTGTATGTTTTATTACAATATTAAATTACGTTAAAATATTATGTAGTTATTCAACAGATTTTTTCTAAATATAAATAATAAAACAATCAGTTCGAGGAAAATAAGTGTTATCTGCGTAAAAGCAAATTGTAGTCGGTCGGTCGGTTTGTTTTGCTCTTGAAAACAGCACTTTGTAAGAAGTAATATTGAATGGTTACTCATTTCCATATATGTATATTGTATACAGCTTACAGTCTTTTACTGTTCCGTGTTGGCATATATGATGCATATACTTACTTACTATTTATTTAACAGCAATGTTTTCTATGTGAAGCCATAGATCTGTTTCATATTAACTGCTTTTGTTTTAATTTACGTCTCATTGAGTGCGCATGCGCTGTTATTTAAATTCATAATTTCCTACCGATTGTTACTATAGAGCGGAGTTTTTAAAGGAATTCACTTGTTTGCAGAAATAGGCTGATAAAAATACGTATGTGGTACTCTGAAGACACGGCACTTGCCTTCCAATCAGGAGGTCCGGGGTTCGAGACCGTCATGTGCCAATGTGTTTTTCTTTTTCGAATTTCATAGAATATACATTTGTCTGACGCTCCTAAGGTGAAGGAAAATATCGTGAGGCAACCTGTGTACATCTGCGAAGAAATTCAAAAGTGTATGTGAAGTCGACCAATCCGCACTGGGCCAGCGTGGTTGACTAAGGCCTAATACCCTAACTTAGGATAGGCTCGAGCCCCTCGGTGGGGACGTATATGAGCTGTATGATAATGACTTTTATGACGGTCTTTTTATAAAAATAGATAAGATACATACATTTATTTAAAAAAACAATACACACTTGCGATTTCAAAAGGAAATTCAAACCTGCTCATTAACGGGGCTCTTCCTTTTCCCCTTCTAGAATTGTGGAATTTTGCAAGAAGCAATATCTTCCACTTATGTAGTTATGAATTTATAAACATAATAGATAAGTTTCCACAGAACCCTCTGTGCGCGAATCCAGCACGCACTTGATCGGTTCTTTAACAATATCATAAACTAGCTGTGCCCGTGACTTCATTCGTGTGGATGTCGGAAAATAACATGTCGTACATTTTTCCCGTTTTTGCTACATTTTTCATTGATGCTCAGCTTCTATTAGTTGTAGCGTGATGTAATATAGCCTATAGCCCTTGTCAATAAATGGACTATCCAACACAGAATTTTTTTTTAATTTGAATTAGTAGTTCCTGAGATTAGCGCGTTCAAACAAACAAGCAAACTCTTCAGCTTTACATATTATATTAGTACCCGCAGATTAAAAATCCATTTGCATTTTTTCATTAAATATCAATAGGGAAATATACACTACATTACATATCCGTATTAGTACCAGGTGAGGTTTAAAAAATAAATTTCGAGGAAACTTGTAGGCATGCAGTATTGCACGCACGGCTGACCACTGTCATTGTCAAGGCGTTTGTCACGGCCTTCGCAATTTGCTTGCGTATGACCAGTGAACATCTACGCCTTATTTTGATTCAAAAGAAGACTTTAAAAACAATGTTACTAAACAAACTTATACTATCTGCCCTTTAACCTAGCTCCAATCACTTTTTAAAGAGAGCAAGTGAAAGATTATCTAGTACGAATATCTTGTAAACCAGTTTTTTTAAAGTGAATTTTTTTTTTTTTTTATGTGCCTATCGCATGTCGCATTACACGAAAACATAAGATCTTTAATTTCACTTCTCCATATAGGTCAGGATTGGTCTATGCGTTATATCTTTGACTTTGTTCGTAAGTGTGGCAGTGCAGTGGTGCGAACCTGGTGTAAAGCGTATTTTTTTCATCAATTTGTTTTTTATTGCTTTTGTTTATTTTATTATTTTGTTTTTTTTTATTAATTTATGTTTTTTTATTAATTTGTTTCTTTTATTTATAATTTTATTTTCAGAAGAAAAATACTTAAGTAAAGATAAAAAACGCAATTTTGATACTCTAAATAGAATAATTTTTCGAAAATTTTCTGTTAAGTGTCTACGACCTGAAAAAAAGTTACACCTGCATCGTGGATTTATAAAACCATACAATGGTTTTTTGCTTTAGGAGAAAGTACAGCGGGGACATCGTCAACAATATTAACAGATTTTACAGACTGTGGTTCACTTGTTCTGTTAAGTTTTTTACTTAGTTAGCCTTAACATTTGGAAATAATAAAAAATATTCTTATATTATTTTTAACTTTTCAGTGTTTTTGAAGTCTTTTAATTTTTTATTTTAACTTTTTAGTGAATGAAATCTTTTTAGTGAAAGAAACCTTCCCTCGATTTTCATGGGATCTCATCATCAGATCCTGACTTTGGTGAATCCTGATCGAATACAAAAGAATTTTGAAAATCGGTCCACAATTGGCGGAGTAATCGCGTAACATACACACAAAACACGTTGGACACACCTAAAATTTTAAGGGTTTTCCTCAATTTTTATGGGTTCCCATCATCAGATCCTAACTTTGGTGACCATGAGACTACCCTTGGAGTATAATCTATCGAATTCAAAAAGAAATTTGAAAATCGGTTCATTATTGGTGGCGTAATCGCGTAACATACACACAAATACAAAGAAATACGCATCAAATTGAGAACCTCCTCCTTTTTTGAAGTCGGTTAAAAAATTGGTCTCACTTTCTTCATAACCACACCCGTGCAAAACCAAAGCGGACAGCATGTAATATATTTTACAGCACAGAATTCTTTTGTTGCAATTTATTAATTCGCGTTCTATCTTGCCTTGCGCCCGCAGTTGTTTCACAATTTCCTCGACAGCTGTAATTCTCGTCGCAGGCGCAACCTTGGCCATGGATACCCACAGATTTACAATTAGCTCTCGGGTAATTTCCTATTTCCTTCCTAGCATTGTAGTGGCGACTGGTCTTTATGTTAGACGGAGCTCCGTGAACCGAAAGAGTCACTCTACGTCCTCCATATTGTGTTACTCAAAATGTGTCTCGATTGCGTCCATTTTTAACCGACTTCAAAAAAGGAGGAGGTTCTCAATTCGATGCGTATGTTTTTTTGTGTGTATGTTACGCGATTACGCCGCCAATGGTAGATCGATTTTCAAAATTCTTTTTGTATTCGATAGAGTATACTCCAAGGGTAGTCCCAAAGTTAGGATCTGATAATGGGATCCCATGAAAATCGATCGAAACCTTAATTTAAATTTAAATTAGGGTTTCTCAATTCACTTAAAAGATTTTATTCACTAAAAAGATAAAAATAAAAATTATTTTACAAAAAATAAAAACCAACTTCAAAAACACTGAAAAGTTAAAAATAATATCAGAATAGGTACAAACAACATCACACTTCTATATTATAGTCGGTGCCAAACGATGATCTCCTAAAAGTCTTTAAATTTGGCACCGACTTGACTGGAGGGAGACTCTGTACCAGGGTCGTCTGCTTAGGTACCTCCATCTTACCTATTTTTGCCGCAAAGCAGCAGTGCTTGCATTGCTGTGTTCCGGTTTGAAGGGTAAGATATGTCAGTAAAATTACTGGGTACTGTGACTTTACATCTTGTGTCACAAGTTGGCAACGTACACTGTGGTTCTTGTGGGGGTTGCAGTTTTGCTGTGAATCTCACAAGAGCCACATGTATTAGGTATAGGTGACTGTTACCACTTACCATCAGGTGGGCAGTTTGCTTGTTTACCAACTTTCTGCAATAAAAAAAAATATAGAAGTGTGATGTTGTTTGTACCTATTCTTATATTATTTTTAACTTTTCAGTGTTTTTGAAGTCGGTTTTTATTTTTTGTAAAATAATTTTTACTACTTTAAGTATGGTCCGCCATGTATAATAACAATCAAAAACATCGTTAAGGTTAATCATTTACTTAACTAATGTCAGTGGTTATTGCTAAGGAAAATCGATTCTGTCGTTTTATGGCGAGAAACGGATTTCAACCTTTACATTTTTTTCGATCATACGCAAACCATGCTCTATGTTTGTAGAAAGAAAAAGGAAAACCGTTTATTCCTTGGCAGCCACAGGGCCGTTTACATATGCCGGGAAGTAGTGGTAGTGGGGGCACACTATCTCCTGGCTTGCGTTTCTTTATGATGCACAGACAAAACACAGAACAGAACTCTACTATTTCTCTATTATGTGCGCAAATGTATAAAACCCAACGTAAAATAGAGGTTTTATTCTTAAATTAAAAGTTGCCTTTTAAAGTAAAAATCATCCTTGAACGGAGTAAATCAGGTAAGCCTATGGTTATTTTTGATATTTATATACTTCAGCCCCCAAACCATGATCGCTCAAAACAACATTAAAACCGCGCTGAGAGCGAGATGGCGCTATACGCAGCAAGAGCGGTGTCTCTGTTTCAATATTGTTTTAACCTTCCTATAAGCGATCATGGTACAACCCCAGTAGAAATTCTCATTATTTGATGACGTCAAAGTTCAGTAGACTTGTTATGATTTCTTGAACATGTGTTGACAGCTGTTTAGTCGATATAAATATCGAATGTATGGACAGGTGAACATTAATTTTATATCAATTTACGTCAATGTTAAGTAAAAGGTAATAACACCTTAACAGTCATAATGTTTATCATTCGGTGATCATCATTCGGTGAATTTGAATAAATATATCTTCGAATGAAGTGGATCATATAATAGTGATTGAACTTCACTAGACAAGTTCGTTTAATCATCTTGTATTTTATTGCACAGAGAAAAAAAATATCAGAAACATAAACACAAAAGGCAAGTTAAGGAAAATAGGCAAAGGCATATTCTATAATATGCATTATTCTATCATATCTAGTAATTTTAATATATGAAATTCTGTGTCACAGTGTTTGTAAGCAAACTGCTCCGAAACGGCTTGACCGATTTTTATATTTTTTTGTGTATATTCGGTAGGACTGAGAATAGAGGCCCAATTCTGCTAATAAGTTACAGCCGAATCGAAACTAAACCGTTGTGATCGACCAATGGGAGCGCGTAAATTGCCATTCAACTGTTCAATGACGTGATAATGTGGTGTTCTGATTGGTCGATCGCAACGGCTCAGTTTCGATTCGGCTGTAACTTATTAGTAGAATTGGGCCTCTATTTTTATACCCCTTTTTTTACGATGTGAAATGCTGTTGCGCACCGTACCTGCCGATGGCTAGTCGACAGGCGTGTGTGGGACTCGCCCAGCTGATTGCGGGGCATACCCACTAAACCAACCTCGATGTTCTTCTTGTCTATAGTTGGGTGATCCGGGGTCTGGGTAACCCCAATTCTCCGAACCACCCCGGGACAGCCCAGCCAGCTACGGGCCGGGCCGGGTCTTTACGCCTGTGGGGTTATTACCCCGAACATGGGGGTAATACCCAGACGGGGGGGCCTATAATCACGCGCATCAGGAGCCACCCTAGCGCGCAGGCCACACCAAGGGCGGTCATGGGAGGTGGGCTGCGAAAGCCCGCCTTCTACCGCCCAACCGTCTGCGTCGGAGAGGAGCAGCATTTGGGTCACATTCCCGCTCTCTCTCCGCTTCCTCCTTTTGCGTCATTACATTCTTGCAGAAGGAGGCGACAGCCTCCTATTCCCTCTCACTAGCCAGCATCTTACTAACAATGACTGGCAGCGAGAGGTCACCGCCGCCCAACGCCACGCGTAGCTCGTTACGTTGGGATCGCCAGGCCGAGCATTCCAGTACCGTGTGCTCGACCGTATCATCGGGAGCGTCGCAGTGGTGACACTGTTTCCTCCTATTTTTATACCCCTAAATGATAAGGGTGTTTTTTGAACATTATTATGGCGAAACGTAATTCGCAGGCACCATTCATTCTATCCGTCTACCCCAATGTAAGGGGATCGTGACCACTATCAGTCCTCGTCAGGTCGTGTGATGTATGGGGGCCGGGGTTTTATCAGCTCGCGCCAGTTGTCCCTGCCAGCAGCGGCGTGAGTAGCAGCGTGCAGTTGGAGTTGCAGATGTTCTTTGGTGACGTCACACCAACGTGCCGGTGGACGACCCCTCAATCTCTTCCCCATCATCCTTCCCGTCATAATTAACTTTTCGAGGGACTCTGGACCCCTCCTAGCAATATGTCCAAGATACTTGAGCGTGCGGTGATGGCAGATGGTCGAAGATGCAGCGTTATTTTGAGCTGCTTCTTTTGAAAACAGTCCAGGGAATTCGAAACATTCTGCGCCAGCACCACATCTCGAAGGCGTCGACCCTTGCCTTTCAATGAGTTGGAAATGGTCCACGTCTCGGAACCGTATAAAAATACAGAGAAGACAAGTGAGCGTACTAATCGAACTTTAGTTTTCCTCGATATATTGTTGTCTCTCCTTAATTATTTTGTCTAGCTTGGTCATTGCAAATTTTGCCATTTGGATTCGGCGGGCAATCTCCTTTTCACATGATCCGTCGTCAGTGATAAGAGTGCCGAGATAAACGAAGCTCCCGACACGATCGATGTCACCGAGCCTGTCGGACCAGGGGCCTTATTCTGCTAGCGTTAACGTCTGTGTGGCGTGGCGTGTCAATAACGCTTCAATAATATCGCTTTTTGAGACAGTTATTGTTAGTTAACCGTTAAAAAACTAAAATATTTGTCACTGTTAACTTATCAAGAAATTGTAGTACGAATAAATTGCACCAGAAGATGCGTATAAAAGCGACATAATCAGTTTTATTGAAACGCTATCAAGACACGATAATGACGTTAAGATTTGTGGAATTAGGCCCCTGATCAGGGTGTCTTGTCGGTGGATGGACATGAGCTTTGTCTTAGTTAGTTAGTTCGCGGGCACAGCTAGTTATTATATATTATACAATTTAACGGATTACACTGTCGTAGTTATTATCTATGTCCATAGTGTATTTCAAAGATTTTGTAATTTTTTGCGAGTTTTGTGAAGAGTTAGTAAGTGCGAGATGACGAACCTTCCATTCGATATATAGCGCCAAAAAGTACTACCTTTTAAGCAACTGATATGTAAAAATATTTTATTAATTGGTAATACGAAGTTGATGACAAGAATGTCCTTAATTATATTTTCTTAATACTTATAGAGCCTGTATAAAACTGCCCTAGGCTTAGGCTGGACTTATTCCCGCGGGAACTCGTATCATATTACTCTAACCAAAACCTTTTCATTACATTAATCATCATCACAGCCCATATACGTCCCCACCGAGGGGTTCGAGCCTACCCTATGTATTAGGGTGATTAGGCCTTAGTCAACCACGCTGGCCCAGTGCGGATTGGTCGACTTCACATACATCATTGAATTTCTTCGCAGATGTATGCAGGTTGCCTCACGATGTTTTCCTTCTCCGTAGGAGCGTCAGACAAATGTACATATGAAATTCGAAATGAAAAACACATTGGTACATGGCGGGTCTCGAACCCCGACCCCCCGATTGGAAGGCAAGTGCCGAGTCCACTGCGCCACCGACGCTCATTACATACATTAATTATGCACATTATATTAATGCATAAAAATAACTATCTGATTGCATTTGGCTTTGATGAATTGTGTTTATTCACCTTGATTATGTTTTTCGCGTCGGGTCTCATGTTGCTTATCAGTTTTTTGTGAGGTAATTCTATCGCTGTCATCAAAGACAATTTGCTGTGTATTTGCGAAATTTTTAAACTACATAATGCTTTTCGTGACATTCATTTGAAGTTGACGCACAATACGCAATGATGTGCAGGTTTGTAAATGTTGTTTAAATAAAAAAAATGTAATAATGTGTCTATACGATTATTAATGGCTATGATTACCAACCTCAATCATTTTGAAATAGCCAAAACAAACAATATTAAGTTAAAAAAATAGCAAGCCATTCCAACGAACTCTGTTTTACTATAATGAGTTTTTAACTCTATCTTACTGTAATAAGTTTTTTACTGACTTCAAAAAAGGAAGCACCCTCCTTTTTCACTATAACGAATCAAAAAAATATATTCATGAAAAAAATAAAAAATATACCAACTTGTCAAAAATATTAAGCGAATACACAACATATTCAGATTAACATTGAACTCCGTGCCAAGCGATGATTTCTTGGAAAGTTAAAAAAAATGTATTAACTAACTTATGTAGTTAGTTGAAATTTGACATCGAGTTCAAGAGCAAAATGTGATGATATATTATTTTTTAAAATTTTAATGATTTTGAATTAGATTATTATTTTTTAAAAGCTAATATAGTTCAACCTTCTGTTGTAACTTTCAACGTAGAGGTACTATCTTGAAAAACGCTGAAAAACTCTTTGAATGAATTAAATCTTGTAGTGTCTCTACAAACAATTGAAGTCATCCTCAAAATTAAACCTTCTTCCTACCTTCCTGTTGAACGACATTCAAGCTTTATTTTCGCAACAAAAACTAAATTGCTAACTTTTGGTTTTCGTATAATTTCTTTGCAATTAAAACTGTTCTGCTTATTCCTGGTTCTTCTAGTATATTTTCTTCCCAACTTTGCCTTACCAAAATTGGTTAAAGCGTGCTACTCTAGTGATGCCGTCAACATAATAATATTGACAGCATCTGGTCTATAGGGTTCGTCACTGGGCCTACTAACAGCGTAAGTTATAAAAGAATGTTTTTCTTCCAGACTTACTGCATAGACGCGCAGGTCCCCGACTCCGCTTGCACGGCCACGTCATACCTGACCGGCGTCAAGACAAAATACGGAGTCATCGGGCTCGATGGCAACGTGACCAGAGGCTCCTGTCACTCGGTCCTGCACAAGGGCAACTGGGCCTCCTCTATAGGGCAGTGGGCACTCGATCAAGGACTAGATGTCGGTAAGAAAATAAAACTGCGTGTTGATTAGAAAAAAAAATGGTTGATTTAAAAGCGTCGGTGGCGCTGTGGCCTCGGCACTGGACTGTACCTCGAGTAGAATCGGGAGGATCGCGATAGATCCTGCCATGTACCAATGTGTTTTTCATTTCACGAATTTCATATGTACCTACATTTATCTGACGTTCCTACGATGAGGAAAAACATCGTTAGGAAACCTGCATACACCTGCGAAGCAATTCAAAGGTGTATATGGACGTATATGAGCTATAAAGATGATGGTTGATTTAAAAACTTGGATTCATAAATCCATGTTTTATGAAAATTAAAAAGAAATATTCCACATAGACCTTTACATGCAATTAGTGACGTCAAACACAGTAAAAAATTTTTACTCTACACCTGCAGGCCTATTCGCTAACTACGGTTGGTAACTAGAACTATCATTTTTAAAAGACACTTTATATCCATTACTGGTTTAGTGATCTTATGTGTTACGGTAGCGTTCACGATAGCAGTAATGGATGTTAAGTTCCTTTCAAAAATGACAGTTCTAGTTAGCAACCGAAGTTACAGAATAGGCCTACTGTTCGGAAATTGAGAGAGCCTTCTCGAGAAGAACAGGCAATAAACTCGGAAAGTCTAATTATTTGTCTCTTCTGTTATATTGTAACATTGCAGTAATATTTTGAAATAAATGTGAACATAGGTGATATAGGTATCATGTACCTTTTTTGTGTTGCGGGAATGCGTGACCGCACCTGGCTAGCGACGAGCGTGTATGGGACTCTCCAGGGACCAGTGCCGCGTCTACCATATTTATTTTGATTTTAGTGATATTAGTTTCGCCTTATATAACTGGTTAATTTAAATAGGACATACCAAGTTAAGACTCATGAATATTTGTAACTATTTTCCACTTGCAACTTCGCCCGCGCTATTTTTGTTTTCCCGTAGGAATTTTATATTTTCTCGTACAAAAATAATTTACTAATAATAATAATAATAATTTTATTGCACTAAATCAGGTACCGTACAGGTGTTATAAATACATAATTTACAATGTGCTTTGCAAATTGAGTCAATTCAATTTACAGAGGTCCCCCAACTAGGCAGTGCCTGTACGAGTATCTTGAGCAACCATTTACTGCTAACTTGGTCTTGTGACCTGAATTCCCAATACCTACTGAAAGAAACAGCACATAAAAAGACATATCGCAGACTAAAAAAAAAATTAACTAAAGAAAAACAAAATTATAATAAAATTTGAATTTAAGTAAAAAATTCATTGAAACATGGCAAAAGGTCCTTTTGTATGTGTTATTAATAATTAATAGCACTACAAACTTAGAAACATCGACTGAGAAGAGATTCGGTTTCAATATATGAATTAGTAAGCAACCAGTTAGTTAAAATCTTCTTTGCTTCTGAGACTGAACAGTCCCTTAAGTCACAAGCCCTTACCGTTGCATTATAGACACGTGCTCTAACTGAGTCGCCAAATCTAGTAGCAAAGTGGGAATTTACAGACGGAACTGGGATTTTAAATGTACGTTTACCCAAAAGTGTTCGGTAATTATCCGAAATAATTTGTGCGCTATCAGACAGGTTTTTAATATAAATAGGTAGTTGGCGAACCGTCAAAACTTAAACTTCCTTGTAAAGTTCTGTTGTTGGGTATGTAAATGGTTTTTAAGAGTGAGTTTGAACAGAGATTTGTTTGCTCGTTTGAGCCTGCAATAATTTGCAATAATTTTGTCGCCTATGTTCATCAGGTGTAGTGTAGGATTCTAAATATAAAAGAATTTTTCAAATCGGTCCAGTAGTTACGGAGCCTATTCAATGCAAACAAACAATCAATTCTTTCCTCTTTATAATATTAGTATATATACTCGTAACAAGTAGGTACGAGTTTTATCAAACTCCTGTTTGATAAAATCTTACAGTTCAAATTAGATTTTAAAAGTCACAAATTTAAAATTTCATTGCTGGGCATATAGTATATAGAATATATATTATTGAAACAATTCAATATAGGCTGAGCTTGAACTCTGTTTCAATATAAGTGAAGTTGTAAAAGGAATTGCTTGTCATTGCTTGCCTTATGCCGCCAGTAACTACCCATTGTATCATTGATCATTCATTTTGTGGTCGCACATAAAGATGGCATGAGATTTTATTGCTTTACCCGCGCTGTTGTTATTATATCCTGGAGAATGAATGTTGATTTGTTTATTGAACAGTTCTGCAATAAAGATAATATTTAAAGGTTTTATTATGTAAATATGATTACAATTGCAAAATAAGTTCATGAAATCCTGAGGTTGCGCGATACACGGCAATCAAATCAGACGTGTAAGTGTTTACATAATCTTGCCCAGTAATAATTTGTACCTACATAATGATCCATTCATTACTTAAACATGCTGTTGTGGACTCTACAATTTTAATAGTCTATTTTTAGCTGAAAATCTGTGGAGTCATCATCATCATCATCACAGCTCATAATACGTCCCCACCGAGGGGTTCGAGCCTACCCTATGTTAGGGTGATTAGACCTTAGTCAACCACGCTGGCCCAGTGCGGATTGGTCGACTTCACATACATCATTGAATTTCTTCGCAGATGTATGCAGGTTGCCTCACGATGTTTTCCTTCACCGTACGAGCGTCAGACAGAGCGTCAGAATGTACATATGAAATTCGAAACGAAAAACTCATTGGTACATCTGTGGAGTAACTTATTTTAAATATTGTTTTCGACAACGTGTTCATCTAACAGATTCGACACCAGCCCTCTAACCATGATCGGTCAAAACAATATTAAAACCGTTCGCGGAGTGAGATGGCGCTATACACAGCAAGAGCAGTGTCTCTCTCTCAATATTGCTTTAACCTTACTATAAGCGATCATGGTAAGGCCCCTGTGACATTGCTGCTAGTAATTTTTAGTATTATTAAGATATTTTATATACAGGGTTACTTTTTTATAACCCAGGAAAATTTAACGCTTTCCGCTTCACGACATGGTAGTCGAATGATTAAAATATGAATAAAAAAATAACTCACCTCCTTAATTTTATATGAATTTTCTAAAAATATCCAAAAAATGCTGCACTAGTTGAGAGCAGCATTTTTAGAGATTTTTTTTACTTTTTTGAATGTTTTATATAATAATGGATTTGTCCTGAAGCGTCCCTTAAATTTTCCGGGATGATAAAAAATTAACCGTGTATAAAATAAACTCACTCACACACTTCATTTATTCACGTCAGATAACTAAGGATTTTAAATTTTGATCATCGATATATTGTTTCTATTTGACAAATGCTAGAATACAATGGACATCGAAGTTGATGGAATGGGATACCCCCAATTTAAGGTACTGGACGAAAGTCCCATTCGTCCACCGTAAGCAGCAGATAGATCCGTGACGCGTTTCAACCCCGTCTAAAAATTTGTAAGCTCAATCCCGTTTAACGTTTAATGTCTCGCAAAATGCATCTGTTGCTTGTATTTCAGGACTAGTAACCACAACCCGAGTCACTCACGCGTCTCCCGCTGGAATGTACGCCCACACGTCCGAGAGGAACTGGGAATCTGACGTCGACGTTCCAGACGAATGCCTGTCCTTGGGGTGTCGGGACATCGCGTACCAGCTCGTCATGAACAACCCTGGACGCCATTTCAAGGTTGGTTATCATCATAGTCTTAGTCACAAAACCCTCATTGCTGGGCTCCCATGAAGGGCTATGTTTCACCTCACTGGTCAGTGCTTGTTAATGGGGAAAAGAAGAGCCTCCAAAAAATGATATTTGTTTATATAAACCCGCAGTAGAAAGAAAGACAATTAGGCTAGATGAATGAAAAAAAAAATATTGCTTTAATAGGAGCTTATTCATATGATAAACAGAAAGGAAAAATCGGTTTTCGAATAACTATAAAAACAACCAAGATATAAGGTATTAAGGATTGTTTTCCATCTCTTTCTAGCAAAACGGCAATTCACATGGAGTTTTATATGGCCGTACTCAACAATGACGTCACGGTTGATGTCGAATCTCTCTGTCTAATCGCTTCCGAATTAACAGCTTAAAATGCATGTGTCAAATGTATTTCTAAGCCGAATTTAATTTCACATGATTGCATCTTTTTCTACGGTATTTTAATATTTTATAACGAGACGTGAAAATAAGAATTCAGTCATCATCCCAATTGTAGATATGAGCAATTACTTCTTAGTTTTAAGAAATCATTTAAAATCATTTGTCAAGTGATTTGTTTTATTAAAAGTCCCATGGTATGTGCCAGTGTTGAATCTTGTAACAAGAATAAAACTAAAACTATCTGTTCAATGAACAACCATTCACTGTGCACATACTGAAAAATTATGTTCATCGAATCTCAAAGGTTTGATTCATTGCTTAACGTGCATCGAACCAATGAATTTTCATAGTTATATGAAAGATCACACGCACAATACCCGTAAAAATAATACGGGTTCAAACCCAAAGGCTTTTTTATTATTTCGCTTCAGGTTTCATATTGATTTCGTTCCCAACCAAATATAATATACTTTACCAATTTTGATAATATTACCGTGTTTTTTTTGGAGTTTCAATAGGCTTAATTGGAATTTGTCAAAATACAAATTTCAACCCAAATCTTTATCTTTCAATATTTATCCACATTTCATTATAATAGGTGTCTGCAAGATTTCCCACCAAAAATCTTCCCAACGAAAGAACCATCATGTGTTTTGCACTAACTGACTTCACAGCACATGGAAGCTGTTACGACAATGTGAGGGAGGCTAGTGCGGCGTATATTATTATTCTCTCCCCGCAGGCGTAGCACGGGCTGCCAAGACTGGACTCGAGTCACGCATTATCTCACAATTTCAGTGCCAATGTTGGTATGCGGATGACTCTTCTGCCCAAGGAAATCTTAATAACTTATATCAATGGTGGGAACAGATAAGAAGCATAGGGCCTGCTTACGGATATTTCCCCCAAGGCAAAAAGTCATTCTTAATAGTATCAGAGTCTGATAAACAGAAAGCAACTCACTTATTCAAAAACACTAATGTTTCAATTGTTACTGGATCTCGTTGTCTGGGAAGCTACATCGGAGAAGGGAAAGAAGTTTTTGCAAAAAAGAATGTACATAAATGGGTTTCCACTTTAGAAAAATTATCGCTCATATGTAAAGATTCACCACAAGCAGCCTATACCGCCCTTACTAAAGCTGTACAATTTCAATGGTCATTCTTGTTACGAGTCCTAAAAGATGCCGCAGAATATTTTGATCCTTTAACAAACTCACTACGCACAACCTTTTTCTGACTTATTTTCGAAGCTGACTTATTTTCTTTACCCATCCATAAAGGTGGATTAGCAATATCAGATGGTGCCACTACTTCAAATTTATACTGTTTTAGTATTTGAATTGGATTATGCGTCAATATAAATAATAAAATATTCCAGTATTCAGAGATGTGTATATTATTTGACAAGTAAAAAGACAAGAGGACATAAAATAATATAACATATACAATTCTACTTGGCAGGGTGTTCTAATTATAAAAAGACACTAAAGAGGTTTCAACACCTCCCCGTAATTTGAACATCCTGTATATTTACATAATATACAAGTAAAATTACAATATCAAAGCAAACTGTACACTAACCTTACACACAAAACAAAAACTTCCTATATGAACACCTATGACTAGCTTACACAGTAATACCTACTTATATTAAATAAAATAAATAAATAGGTGACAATATATTATACACAATCACCTTAACACCTTTTTTTTTTTTTTTTTTTTTTTTTTCGAGGGGAATGCGTGACCACACCATACTCGCCGTTGGCTAGACGGCGAGCGTGTGTGGGGCTCTCCTGGCAGAGTGCCAGGCCTACCCACTAAACCCCCCGGTGTTCTTCCTGCCCTTATGGACGCGCGTGGTAGGGTCCACACTGCGACTACCACTACCAACGCGCCCGGGCTAGCCCGACCTGGCTGGTCGGGCTATCGCCAAGGGGGGATTGCCCGAGAACACCAGGGCAATCCCCAGACGGAGGGCCTTACGGCGGCGTACACGGGGCCAACCGTGCACGCAGGCCTCAACGGCAGGGTCATTAGACGGGCATTGCTTGCGCGAATGCCCGCCTTCGCCTGCCTGTCCGTCTGCGGCGGATGGGAGCGGCTTGAGGATCATTCTCCCGCTCCCTCTCCGCGGCCTCCTTCTGCGAGATGACGTCCTCGCAGAAGGAGGCAACAGCCTCCCATTCCGCCTCGCCGCGGAGCATGGCCACGACCATGCTCGGCAGCGAGAGGTCTCCGCCTCCCAGCGCAGCGTGAAGTTCGCTGCACTGGCGTCGCCAGGCCGGGCACACCAACAATGTGTGCTCGGCAGTATCGTCGGGAGCGTCGCAGTGATGGCACTGCGGCGTTTCCTCCCGACGCGCGACCCGATGCAGGTAGTGACCGAAACAACCATGTCCGGTCAATACCTGCACCATGCGGAACGAGAGACTGCCCTGCCGGCGCCCTACCCACTCCTCCATCACCGGACGTATCGCTTCGATCGTCCGGTGGCCGGCAGCTGGGAAGGCAAGTGCCTCACCCCATTGACGCAGAGCCTCCCTCTGCGCTTGGGTACGAACCCGCTCCACTTCCTCGGGAGCGGATCGTCCCCCCCGTTCTCTAATGGCAACCCGATGTCGATACACCTCTGCATGTATGCGTGCATCGACATCCCACGGCGTTTGGCCCGCAAGAACGCAGGCCGCGCCGTGGCTGACCGTGCGATAAGCTCGCACGGCCCGGGTTGCTATGACCCTCTGCGGACGTCGCAAGAGGGCCACCGTTCGGGGGGAGAGGCACTCCGCCCATACCGGGGCTCCGTAGAGTGCCATCGACCGTATCACCCCGTGATACAGTCGACGGCACGCCGATCCTGGCCCTCCTACATTAGGGAGGACCCGTCCGAGTGCGGCTGCGGCGGCACATAGCCGTGGAGTGAGGAGTTTGAAGTGCTCCTCAAAGCTCCATCGGGGATCCAAAACCAGGCCGAGGTACTTAAGTTGTGCCTCGACTGGTATGCGGACCCCCTCCACTCGGACTCGAAGCCCCGGTGGGATCCTGCGACGAGAGGCGTGGAACATCATGGCCCTCGTTTTATCGAGGGCGACGTCCAGGCCCAGGAGGCGGATGCGTCGAACGACAAGTGAAGCGCCGACCGACGCAAGGTGGGCCGCCTCCTCCCCCGTTTTTGCTCTCGCCGCGACAAGCGTGTCGTCGGCGAAGCAGACGACCTCCATTCGTGGAAGGAGGTCGCCTCGCAGGACCCAGTTGTACCCCAGGTTCCATAGTAGAGGACCTAGTACGGAACCCTGGGGCACACCTGCCGCCATTGCCCACGTATGGACGCACCCATCCGGCCCCTCGTAGAGGATGGACCTGCCTTGCAGATAGTCCTCCACGAGGGCGCGGAGGTACGGAGGCACCCGGTGGAAGCGGAGTGCCTCCTTTATGCACTCGTGGGGCAGGCTGTTGAAAGCATTGCGGATGTCAAGAGACACCGCAACAACAGTCTCCCCACGAGCTGTGGCCCCCTCAGTCCACCCCTTGAGGAGGGCCACTGCATCCATCGTGGACCGGCCGGTGCGGAAGCCGAACTGGTTATTTGCTAAATCCGGCCCCCGGTCCTCTAGGTGCTCGACGATGCGGGAAGCGAGAATCTTCTCGAAAAACTTCCCGGCCTCGTCGAGCAGTACCACCGGCCGATACCCAGTCGGGGAATCCGCGGGGCGGTTCTCCTTCCTTAACAGGCAGAGCCTGCCCGCTTTCCACCGACTGGGGAAGCGGCCCGAGGCGATACATAGGTCAAGCACCGCTCGGAACCGCTCCTCGAGGTGTCCCAGGGCGAGGGCCAGAACCCTGCTTGGGACACCGTCTGGTCCCGGCGCCTTCTTTTTGCGCCGGAGCCGTTCCCTCACCGTGTCAAATTCCACGTTTGACACGGGAGGGATAGCGACAGCCACTTCCTCTGGAGAAGCATCCGGGGGGACCATTCTGGGCGGCTGGAACGGACCGGGATCGGGGAACAGAGTCCTCAGCACCCGGTCCAGCAGCCCGCTGTCCATAGCGGAGGTAGAGGGAGCAGAAGCTTTAAATTTCCCCCTCACCACCCGGTACGGACGCCCCCACGGATCGTCGTCCAGGAGCCGTATAAACTGCTCTCTGGACTCCTCCTTGGCCCTGCAGATTTCGTTTCGCAGGGCCTTCTTGGCTGCCGCATACACCCGACGAAGTTCAGCTTCCTCGTCGGGTGTAGTTCCGGCGCGCCTACGACAGCGCACGTAGGCGCGCCTGGCCCTCATACTGGTGGTACGCAGGTCCGCAATCTCCTGCGTCCACCAGTACACCTGCCCCCTTTCGGGGCAAGCCTGCGCCCTAGGCATGGCGGCTTGGCAGACGACCTTCATGTCATCTGCGAAGAGCTCCGCCATGCCGTCGACATCCCCGGCAAGGTGGGGCGGCACTTCTGCCCACGCCCGCACCATCGCCGCCTCCTCCGCTACATCCGGGCGGAGCTTGGTGAGCGCCCATCGAGGGAAGGCGCTGACCGCGGAGCCCCTGCGGTTCGGGGCCCCTTGAGATGCCGTGGAGACCTCGTAGCGGACATACAGGTGGTCCGACAAGGTCTCCACATCCCCCTCTACTCGCCAGTCGTTGATTCGGCGAGCAAGGGAGGGGGTAGCGAAGGACACGTCCACCACCGACGTGCCCTGCACTCGGACGCAGGTAGGGGTGGAGCCCCTATTCAAAACCTGGAGCCCCAGGGACAGGACCCAGGACTCCAAATCTCCACCCTTCGGACTGGTTCTGGAGGACCCCCATGCAGTAGACCATGCATTGAGGTCCCCCGCGATCAGCACAGGCGTTGGGGCCGTCCTCCGAACGACCCCTTCTAACACAGCCAGGAAGACCGCGAAGTCCGCCCGGCTGCGATTGGGGGAGAAGTAGGTCGACACGACCAACATTCCCCCCCACATGGCAGCCACGTAGCCAGTACCCCTCTCTCTTAAATTGAGAGAGGGGGCTGTGCCACGCGCCACCCGCATTAAGGCGGCGGAACCATCCGCCGCCACCAACCAGTTGGGCGACTGTGGCGGAACGTAATACGGTTCCGACACAATCGCTAACTCCACACCCCACTGCGCCGCGGTCTGACACAAGAGGTCCTGTGCCGCGGCGCAGTGGTTAATATTCGCCTGGAGGAGCTTTATGGGACCACTAGGCATTGGTGGTCTCCATTTGCTCCTCCTGGGCCACATCGGCGGCCGGTGCTGGCGGTAGTGTCGGTGGTACCGGGCTCTTTGGGGCCACGGTCACCTTCACCGGGGCCAGACGGCCCCTGACCTGCGGGGGGTTGCAATTCATACCCCCCATCCTGTGGCTGGCCGGCCTCTTGGCGTCTGCACAGACGGCGCAATTTAGCGCCGCTGTGCAGTCCACCGCCTTATGCCCATCGGAACCGCAGCGAAAACAGAGTCCACTGCGGTCCTTGGCGGAGGGGCACCGCTGTATGGGGTGCCCCATGCCCATGCAGCGGAAGCACCGCATGGGCTTTTGCTCCAGAAGTTGGATGGAGGCAGAACTCCATCCAACCTCCAGCCGTCCGGCATCAGCCAAGCGCTTCGCCGCCTCGACGGGCACCGAGGCGAAGGCCGCCCCGACACCCCGCACCCCCGTATGCACACGGCCCACCTTTATGTGGTGGACCGGGCAGCCACCGGCCTGTGCTAAAACCTGACCCAGCTCTTCGGCGGACACCGAGTCATCGAGGCCGATGACCCGGATGTCCGCCGTTTTGACGGGACGCGTAACTTTCGCTGCGTCTCCAAGAGCTTCACCCAGCTTCTCCGCCAGCGAATCAGCTTGGGACGGGGATGTCTCCTTTGGGAGCTCGATAATTCGAGCCCCTGTTATCCCCGTCCGAAATTTGGCGGGCCCGATCCCGAGGGCGCCAAGACTAACAGAGGCTTTAGCCTTAGCAATGGCCTCACTATAAGTGAGGCCCTTGGCCACCGCCTCTGGTTTAAGAGACACCACCACCGCCAGGGAGCGTGGCGCCTTAGGCAGCTTCGGCGCCCCTTGCGTCGCGGTGGCCCCGGAGGCTCCGGCCTTCTTGGGCAACTCCCCGTCGGTTGCTAGCTTCTTGCGACCTCGCCGCACAACCACGGACCATGAGCCCTCAGTCGGTGCCGTGACCTCTACCGAGGACTGGACTGCCGCAGGTGTTGGGACCGCAGTCCTCCTCTTGACCACTCTTGCCGCTTTTGGCATATTAGCCGGCGGGGCAAGAGTGGTATTGCCAGTCACAGTGTTAGCTGACCGCTGCTGTTGGTGAGGCTGCGGCTGCGGCTGCCCCGCTCGATCCGCTGCCAGCGGCGGCCTCCGAACCTGGGCCGGCATTAGTCGCCCATCTACCTCGAGGCCCTCCAGGCGGGCCGAAACCATAAAACCCACCTGGGCTAATAGCTCCCGCTGCATAAACTCGATGCTCTCCAGAAACTCCGCTCTGGAGAGCGCCTCAGCGGGGGCGGCCTTAGCTGATTGGGCCTCAGCCGACTGGGCCTCCGGCAGTATCACTTGTGGGAGCTCTACCTCCATTTCGTCGCCGGAGGCTATGACCTCAGACTCAACGTTTTCCATGACCGCGGCGGCGGCCACTGCGCTACGGCCCTTTGGGCGTTCCGTCCCCCGCTCCGAGAATGCCCGACGAAGGGCCTTAATTTCCCCATGCATGACGTCAAGCTGACCCCGGAGACGCTTGTTGTCGGCTTGAAGCCGACGCATCTCCTCCGAGGTCTTCCTGGACGCCAGAGCCCTTACAATGTCAAGGAGCGTGTCAGAGGCGTCCTTTATCTCCTTCCCGCAAGTCCCTTTCAAGTTACGGGACTTGCGTGCCACCCCCGACAGCGCCTTCGCGCTTTCTTCGGCCCTGATAAATAGGAGCTCATCGGTGGGCTCAGGGGAGCGCTTCCCCTTGCCCTTCCCCTTTTTGGGGGGGGCTGCCATGCACTCCGGCTCCTCGTCACACTCCGACTCGGAGTCGGTATCAACCTCCGGCTGCTGGAGCTCCCGTCTAGCTTGGGAGAGTCCTACGCCGTGCGACAAACCTCCCCTCCCCCTACGAGTTCGGGGAACCTTCGGGGCATACGGTGCCGTCACCTCCTCCGCCTCGGTTGTTGCTTCCAGGTCCGTTACCAACGGATCCTGGAAGAAGCGACCCAAGTTTGACCGCTTCCTCGCAACAACCTGCTTCAGCCGCTCAATCTCCCTATATTCAGGGCGAGTTTCAGTTACGCTGTCTACGCTTCGGCGGGGCACCCCCCCACCTACCTTCTTCAGCGACGACACGGGGGAAACCACCCCGGTTATTGCTTTTTCCGCATCACGTTTGACCGGTGCGCGGTTTTTCAAATTTCCGGATTCCCCCGAGAGCACTAGATTATTCGGGTCCCTAATGGGACCTCCCTCACCTGCGGTATCCGTCTCGGACATCACGTCCGAGTCGGACATATCCCAGTTGTGGGCCCAGCCCAGCAGGGAGTATGTTGGCGAAATCACCCTAAAAACCGCTTTCGCCACACAAAAAAAAAAACAAGTAAAAAAGAAAAAAAAAAAAATTTACCCCGACGATTTCCTCCTTGTTAGAGCAGCTCAAGCTAAATAAGGAGATCGTCGAAACAAAATGTTGATTTTCACACCCAGAAATACATAACCTACGCTATTCTAAACCTATGCTATAATCTAAACCTATCTAAAAAACAGCTAATTCAAAATAAAAACAACAAAGATCCTATTCTAAATGCGGATTTTTGGACCCAAAAGAGTGCCACCTACAGCACCGAGGTGATGTAGGGAAGCCCAATTTTCGGCTCAAAAATTCCCTAACACAAAATTTGACCCACTTGCAGAGCCACTAGGACTTAGCAAGTGGTACCAAAGGACGCGTCTTGAGGAGATATACAAAGTTGCGGAAGACTTGGAAGTCGTGCAACTCGTATATCCCGAGATATTAGAAAAAAACTAAAACCAAAATAAAAAGACGCACTTACGCAAAATGAAAAACGGAAAAACAAGATTAAAAAATACAAACCAAAAATCAGGCCTAATGCCGTATAGACCTAAAGATGTAGGAAAAAATCTAAATGTTTCTACTACGAAGAAAATAAAGAAAAACTTAAAAACAAAAAAGTTATCAAGGAAAAACAAAAAATTGCTATTTCGACTTTCAGGGGTCGAAAAAACAGAAAAACGTAACTTAAAAATAGCAAATATAAACTTAAAAATCTACAAACGAACCAAAAGATAAATAAATAAACGACAGAATTTAGGATAAAACAACCAAAATAAACAAGCAAGAACAAACAAAGATATAGCAAGAAAACTGAAAATTTGCAGCAAATTGCTATTACAAATTTCAGGCGTTCCGTACTGGAGTGGACGCGGGTGAACACTGGCACGTCCGGCACGGAACTTTAATCACCTTAACACCTAACCTAATCCTAAAGAGCTCGTGCATTTACAGTGCTTTAGTTTGAGCAATGGTTTCGTCAGGATGTCGGCAATCATGTCTTGTGTAGGTATGTATGATATGTTGTTGTACTGTGAAAGTGAGTCTCGATTGAAATGGTGTTTAATGTCTATGTGTTTTGTTCGTGCGTGGTATGTGT
The DNA here is from genome assembly GCA_963935595.1 of Schoenobius gigantellus. NCBI lineage: Eukaryota > Metazoa > Arthropoda > Insecta > Lepidoptera > Crambidae > Schoenobius > Schoenobius gigantellus. The sequence continues at coordinate 31,012,389 of OZ012552.1, forward strand.
TGTTGTGTGCCAGTTTGATTGAGCTTTGATTGTCGGTATGAATGATGATAGGATGAGTGATGGCGAATACATCTGAGATAAGCGTTTTTAAATATATAGCCTCTTTACATGCTTCAGCGAGAGCCATATATTCGGCTTCTGTCGTTGATAGTGCGACAGTGCGCTGTTTCCGTGCTTCCCAGGATATAGGTGCGCCACTCATCATGAATGTGAACCCGGTGTACGAACGTCGGTCTACAATATTGTTCCCATAGTCCGCGTCTACGTATCCGGTGGGATAGGTCTGACCATTCTTGCGGAATTGAAGTCCAAGATCTTTGGTGCCCTTGAGGTAACGAAGAACTCGCTTAGCGGCCTTCCAGTGTACCTCCCCGTAATGTACGTTAAATTGCGAGAGATAAGATACTGCATAAGCAATATCTGGTCTCGTGCAAATGGAAAGATACATTAGTGCTCCGATAAGCTCTTGATATGGCACTTCAGGTTCCTCGTCTGCCTTTTCTGGTACATTCAGCTTTAGACCCAGTTGTAATGGTGTTGTGACAGATACCGCATCGCTCATACCGAATTTGTGAAGGATTTTTTCTATGTATTGGGTCTGGTCAAGAGTTATGCAATCTTTAGTGTGTTTGACTCTCATACCAAGACAATCTTTGAGGAGACCAAGATCTTTGATGATCATGTTCTTCTTCAATGCATTTTTAAAGTTTTCCTTCATTATATTGTTGTTGCTGAGGATGAAAAAATCATCTACAAATACAGCAACAACAAGAAAATCTGTACCGTCTCTCTTATAAAAGAGACAGTGTTCCGTTGTCGCTCGAGTCAACGAAAAATCAGTCATTGCTTGACAGACTTTTTTATTCCATTGACGTGGGGCTTGTTTTAAGCCGTATAGAGACTTCTTAAGTAAGCATACTTTAGTTTTTGCATCAGTTGAGAATCCTTCTGGTTGCTCCATAAAGATTTCTTCTTCCAAATCTCCATTTAGAAAAGCTGTTTCAACATCTAAGTGGTCCATCTGCAGGTTATGTTGGACAGCGAAAGCAACTAGAAGTCGAATCGAAGACAGTCTAGCAACTGGAGAGAAAACTTCACCGTAATCAACTCCCGCTACTTGAGTAAAACCTTTCGCTACAAGTCTCGCCTTATATTTAACGATATAGCCACTTGTATCCTTTTTTATTTTGAATACCCACTTGCATTTAGTGGTTTTTCTATCTGTGGGTCTATCCACAAGAATCCAAGTTCCGTGTTTCATTAATGAGCTGTACTCTGCTTTCATTGCATCAAGCCATTTATCCTTTTGTGGATGCTCTATGACTTCTTTGTAAGTCTCTGGTTCGAAATCTCCAGTCATATTGACATACTCTCGAAGTCTCTCCGGAGGATGTCTGGATCTGGGAGGATTTCTTCGAGGAAGTGACTCCACAACTTGTTCAGATTCCGATGGTATCTCGGGACTTACAAGACTGTCACAGGCTGTTGGCTGTTCCTGAGCTGACGTGTCAGATGTTGCGTTTGTTTGAGTAGAGTGCTCTTGAATTTGATGTTGCGGAACCAGTTGTTCATCTGAAAGTGGTATAAGTACTTTTAGATGGTTAGAGGAGGATGGTTCGATGTTGGAAGAGTGATTCGACTCGGCGTATGTTTTATCTTCTAAGAAGATAACATCTCTAGCAATAATAATTACTCGAGGATTATGGGGATCAATCAGTCTGTAACCCTTGCTTTCCGTAGAGTATCCTACGAAAATGCACGTCTGTGTTTTTGGGTCAAGTTTTGTACGCTTTTCTTTAGGTATAAGTACATGAGCTTGACAACCAAAAACTCTCAAATGAGACAGATCAATATCCTTCCCAGACCATATTTCTTCGGGAATTTGGTTACTTAGTGATTGTGTAGGCAAGTGATTTTTTAGATATATTGCCGTGTTAACCGCTTCTCTCTAATACGCTTTGGATAATTGAGAGTCTTGGAGCATAGATCTTGCTTTTTCTATAATGGTTCGGTTCGCACGTTCAGAGACTCCATTCTGTTGAGGATTGTAAGGAACTGTAGTTTGGTGTATAATGCCGTTTTCTTTTAGAAACTGTGACATTTCGTGGTTTACATATTCCCTACCATTGTCTGAACGCAGAACTTTTATTTTATTGCCAGTTTGGTTCTCTACTAGATACCTAAATTCTACAAATTTTCTAAATACATCGGCTTTCGATTTTAAAAGGTATACAAATGTTATACGACTAAAGTCATCTGTGAAAGTTAATAAATATAGAGCTCCTCCCCATGAATGTGTACTCATTGGTCCACATAGATCTGAGTGTATCAGTTGTAGGACATGGGTAGACGAACTTTTTGACTTTTGGAAAGGTCTCTTTGCTAATTTGCCTTCTAGGCAAGGGATGCAATTTGATAAAGAGCTTTCTAAATAATCTATGCCGATAGATTTCTTTTTTAAAATTTGCATACTCTTTCCATTTACGTGCCCTAGACGTCTATGCCATAACAGTGCAGACCTCAGAACAATCACTACAGCATAGAAGGAAGATTAAAACAAGAATTAATTGTGTGCTATTTGTCTCTTTCTAACATACGGCACAAAACTGTGTAAATGTAAGAGATGAGTAATATTTGTCTTTTGGCATATCACAAGGTGGTCAGCTCAGAACAATCACTACAGCATAGAAGGAAGATTAAAACAAGAATTAATTGTGTGCTATTTGTCTCTTTCTAACATACGGCACAAAACTGTGTAAATGTAAGAGATGAGTAATATTTGTCTTTTGGCATATCACAAGGTGGTCAGTATATGAATTGATTGAATTGTCATTTTGGTTAAAAATATTAACATTGGTTAAAAATATATAACATGGCTAAATTCTATAGTACCTTGTATCGAAGATAGACCATCCGAGTTTGAACTATTTGAATTGTTCGTATATAATTTGTTTGTGCGTCCCGTGGCTAGTAATATTTTGATGATATTTTATTAATATTTAAGTGATTAGAAAGCAAGAATTCTTTAGGTATTTACAAATAGTGTGTGTTTGTGCACTCCGTAACACAATGTCTTGTGTAGTTTGGGGCTGCAAGTCTCATTCGTCGCGAAAGGAAAACAATCAAAATTTATTGACCTTAAATTGGCATGTTCTCATATTGTTACTTGAATGTGAGCTAATAAGTACACTTATATACATATGAAATATCGCTGAATCATTTTGTAGAAAAACAATACGTAATATTAACTTCACTTTTATGTTTTAGCGATTTTTAGAAAATTACTTTGAGGTTTTCTTCATCATGCGTAGTGTTGTAAAATTTTGTCGATATTTTTATTTTACAGATTTCCTAAAGATAATGTATAAAAAACATATGGATAAAGTGTATTGTCAGACGAAATTGGAGTCCAAGAAAGCATAGTCAAATTTGCTCCAGATATTTTCCATCAGATTAATTTTGTATGTACTTAGTAGTAAAACTATGAAATGGAGACGTCATGACGTAAGTCAAGTTATTTAATGAAAGGAAATCTTTAAACTAAAATATTATTTATGAAAATAAAAACGTATTTAATTTCTTAACTATTTCTTTAAAGAATCCTTGACACGGATGCCAAGAACAACCAGTTCAGATGATTTTTTTCTAGGAATTAAAATATTAGATCAAGAAAAGAACAGAAAGAGTCAAAAAGGTAAAATATCAAAACGCCGCCTTCGGAAAATGTACATTCTAACTAAGCCCGGCCGCACATCAAGCGTAATAAATCTATCGAAAAATGTCTTAACAATAAAGTATGGTCAAATGTTAATGTTTTTAGTTTAATTTCCAAGCATATGTACAAATAGTAGTTTTAGCATTCACGAATTTATCCAAGGTTCAAAATCCATGAGGGTTAAATTTTCGGGTAAGTAAATTAAATATGAGATTAACCTCAAGTACCTCTAAGCGATGCGATAAAAAATGAATTAAATCTAAGCGATGAAATAAAAGCAGTGTGTCTTCGATTTCCTTCCTATAGAATTTGTGAATCTTTGCAATAGAAAAATTCCAACATTTTAGATAACGGGAAATACCCGTCACTTAAATAGTCCAAATTTTAGGGTTCCGTACCTCAAAAGAAACACTGAACCATTATAGGATCACTTTATTGTCCGTTTGTCTGTCAAGACTATCTTGGAAACGCGTGAAGGTATCGAGTTGAAATTAAAACCATATAATTACTCAGTTCTACACTAACAAGTTCTAGTCCCTTGAAGATGTGAAAAAATCAAACTTCTAAGTTAACAAAAAAAGGTACGGCCGTTTATGTCGCCAAAAACGTATATTTCGACATTCTCACGGGCATCAAAATGTATAGGGTACTTTTCGTTGATCTAGCTAGAACTATGAAATTTGTGAAGTTATATAGTCTTACACTACAAGTCAGGGAAAATCTCAAACTCCACATTTGTAATTAAATCATAAAAAAATTTAGTCTCTATTTAAAGTATAACCTACAATTTTATACGGGACCCTCGGTGGGCGAGTCCGACTCGCACTTCCCGCTTTTAGTCTCATGAACGGTCAGCCTGACCATACCAAAGAGACACAGCAGCTATTAGCTGGATAAGTTACATAAGAAAATTTACCCTTAATTATTTATGTTATATTTCTCGTAATAAAGATATTTTAGTATTAGGGATCTATTAAATACCTACATAATATAATTATCGACGTTGAAACTAGGTGAGTGATGAGCACGACATCACTGGGAGAAGAACTGACAAGCGAGAATTAGTGACGACCTACAAAATTTCGAAACATCTTGCATATACGTGTCTCTGTCTAACTTCTATTAGCAGCGCCTAATGTCTAAGTGAGTCAAATATATTAAGTTCAGTAGCTATTTTTGCTAGGTTTCTATGCTTTAGTTATTCTTCTGAGGTGGTCAGTATATGAATTGATTGAATTGTCATTTTGGTTAAAAATACAAAATTGGTTAAATATATATAACACGGCTAAATTCTATAGCACCTTGTATCGAAGATAGACCATCCGAGTTTGAACTATTTGAATTGTTCGTATAATATTTGTTTGTGCGTCCCGTGGCTAGTAATATTTTGATGATATTTTATTAATATTTAAGTGATTAGAAAGCAAGAATTCTTTAGGTATTTACAAATAGTGTGTGTTTGTGCACTCCGTAACACAATGTCTTGTGTAGTTTGGGGCGGCAAGTCTCATTCGTCGCGAAAGGAAAATAATCAAAATTTATTGACCTTAAATTGGCATGTTTTCTCATATTGTTACTTGAATGTGAGCTATTAAGTACACTTATATACATATGAAATATCGCTGAATCATTTTGTAGAAAAACAATACGTAATATTAACTTCACTTTTATGTTTTAGCGATTTTTAGAAAATTACTTTGAGGTTTTCTTGATCATGCGTAGTGTTGTAAAATTTTGTCGATATTTTTATTTTACAGATTTCCTAAAGACAATGAATAAAAAACATATGGATAAAGTGTATTGTCAGACGAAATTGGAGTCCAAGAAAGCATACTCAAATTTGCTCCAGATATTTTCCATCAGATAAATTTTGTATGTACTTAGTAGTAAAACTATGAAATGGAGACGTCATGACGTAAGTCAAGTTATTTAATGAAAGGAAATCTTTAAACTAAAATATTATTTATGAAAATAAAAACGTATTTAATTTCTTAACTATTTCTTTAAGGAATCCTTGACACGGATGCCAAGAACAACCAGTTCAGATGATTTTTTTCTAAGAATTAAAATATTAGAGAAAGAAAAGAACTTGAAAGAGTCAAAAAGGTAAAATATCAAAACGCCGCCTTCGGAAAATTTACATTCTAACTAAGCCCGGCCGCACATCAAGCGTAATAAATCTATCGAAAAATGTCTTAACATTAAATTATGGTCAAATGTTAATGTTTTTAGTTTAATTTCCAAGCATATGTACAAATAGTAGTTTTAGCATTCACGAATTTATCCAAGGTTCAAAATCCATGAGGGTTAAATTTTTGGGTAAGTAAATTAAATATTAGATTAACCTCAAGTACCTCTAAGCGATGCGATAAAAAATGAATTAAATCTAAGCGATGAAATAAAAGCAGTGTGTCTTCGATTTCCTTCCCATAGAATTTGTGAATCTCTGCAATAGAAAAATTCCAACATTTTAGATAACGGGAAATACCCGTCACTTAAATAGTCAAAATTTTAGGGTTCCGTACCTCAAAAGAAACACTGAACCATTATAGGATCACTTTATTGTCCGTTTGTCTGTCAAGACTATCTTGGAAATGCGTGAAGGTATCGAGTTGAAATTAAAACCATATAATTACTCAGTTCTACACTAACAAGTTCTAGTCTCTTGAAGATATGAAAAAATCAAACTTCTAAGTTAACAAAAAAAGGTACGGCCGTTTATGTCGCCAAAAACGTATATTTCGACATTCTCACGGGCATCAAAATGTATAGGGTACTTTTCGTTGATCTAGCTAGAACTATGAAATTTGTGAAGTTATATAGTCTGACACTACAAGTCAGGGAAAATCTCAAACTCCACATTTGTAATTAAATCATAAAAAATTTAGTCTCTATTTAAAGTATAACCTACAATTTTATACGGGACCCTCGGTGGGCGAGTCCGACTCGCACTTCCCGCTTTTAGTCTCATGAACGGCCAGCTGGGCCATACCAAAGAGACACAGCAGCTATTAGCTGGATAAGTTACATAAGAAAATCTACCCTTAATTATTTATGTTATATTTCTCGTAATAAAGACATTTTAGTATTAGGGATCTATTAAATACCTTCATAATATAATTATCGACGTTGAAACTAGGTGAGTGATGAGCACGACATCACTGGGAGAAGAACTGACAAGCGAGAATTAGTGACGATCTACAAAATTTCGAAACATCTTGCATATACGTGTCTCTGTCTAACTTCTATTAGCAGCGCCTAATGTCAAAGTGAGTCAAATATATTAAGTTCAGTAGCTATTTTTGCTAGGTTTCTATGCTTTAGTTATTCTTCTGAGGTGCAGACTCTCTGGTACCAGAATACAAACTATGGTTTTTGTTTATATTAAGTCTGTACATACCTTTATGTAACGAGGCTGTCGCAATGACAGAAGTAGAATCTGTCAGTTGACATTGACCACTTTGAATGATGGTAGCCCCTTTTGACGTAAACAATACATCGAAACCCTTTTTGGCTAAACTGCTAACTGACAAAAGATTAGTAGCTAGACCAGGAACATACAAAACTTCACTTATTTTATTAACATTGTCAGATATGCTAATATTAACAGTACCTTTACCATGGCTCATTAATTGTTCTTTGTTCGCAACTGTGATTGGTGTTATGTGGGACGATAGTGTCTCAAACCAATCTTTTCTATTCGTCATATGTGAACTTGCGCCAGAATCGATAAACCAATCGTTTGAACCTGTAGAAGGAATGTTAAGGAAACAAGATGAAAGTGTAAATTGGGATGTATTTGTAGTGTGATATGTAGACAAAGACATGTTTGCCGTAACATCCTGATCTTCTTGTTTTTAAGATTCCTACACTGCGAAATAACATGTCCGGATTTTTTACAATATTTACAAAACTTTTTCTTCTGTACATGTTTCGTAGCTTGAAGTGAAATAGCGGCAGGTTCATGGGTACTGGACGAGGTTGAAGCCTGGTGTGAATCTTCTTTCAGAAGTGCAGCAACCACGTTTTCTGATGTGATTTTTAAGTTTGAGTGTTCCAAAGCCATTACAAGTGGTTTGTATTTGTCAGGTAGACTTGTTAACATAATGATTGCAAGGAATTCGTCGTCTACTGCGGCGTTTATCTCCTGCAACTGTTGCTGCATAGACAGCATATTATTAATATAGTCTTGTAGGTTTCCTTCATACTTTGTTGTCAGCAACTTTTTCATCACTCCAAGTCTTCTTGTTAGACCGCTATCAGCGTAGGCCTTTTTAAGGCAATTAAAGGTCTCGTAAGCTGTTTTTGCTGAACGAATAACAGGATATACGCTTTCATCACAGGCTAGACAGATTTTCGAACGGACCTTAGCATCTCTGCGTTTGGCGATGGGGTCAGTGGTATCGACTTGGGTTATTACGACGTCCCATAGGTCTAAGTCAGTCAAAAGACATTCTATGCTGAACACCCACGTTGAAAATTTTTTGCCAATTAGTTTACTAATACTCACTGCGCCTGTTGATGAGTCTTGTAGTTTGCTTGAAGGCTGCATACTTTATGATTGTGCCGGCTTTGCCAAATTTTTCATAGCACATATATCTTAAATATTTATATATTTCCCTGGGCCCATAACCTTTTAGTATTTGAATTGGATTATGCGTCAATATAAATAATAAAATATTCCAGTATGCAGAGATGTGTATATTATTTGACAAGTAAAAAGACAAGAGGACATAAAATAATATAACATATAAAATTCTACTTGGCAGGGTGTTCTAATTATAAAAAGACACTAAAGAGGTTTCAACACTATGACATGTCCAAAAAAGGCTGCACAGTCCTTTCATCCTCGTTAATTAAAATGAAGCATATGGAACTTGAAAAACATCATAAATCTTTCAAGGATGCACGTAAAGAATGCCATAAACTGAAAGAAACTCGTGACGACAATCTAATGGATTCTATTTTAACTAATTTCCCTCCCATCAAAAGAAGAGCCATTGAAAGATCAATTGCGACTAAAATGAAAACAAAATCCTCCAATTGGTTATCTGTCTGTTATACCCACTAGACAATATCATTTTGACCTTTCCCCATATGAATTCCGAGATGCCCTTTCAGTACGCTACCATCGCCAACACCAATCTCCATGCCAAAATCTTGCGACGGATGCGGCAATAATGATTTCAATATTGATCATGCCATGTGTTGTAAAACTGGTGGTCTAATCACGAGACACCACAACGAAAAAAGGGAGAATTATGCCAACAAGCCTGGGGAAACGTTGTCAAAGAACCAATAATCACTCAAGGCGATATTGGCCTACGAGGAGATTTAGCTTGCCGTGGCGTGTGGGTTGCTCAGAGGGAGGCGTTATTCGATATCCGTGTTGTAGACACCGACGCTCCTTCTTACATCTCACACCCTGTTGCTTCTGTCCTGAAATCTGCTGAATCAGAAAAGCAAAGAAAGTACGCCAATGCCTGTGAGCTGCGTCATGCCACATTTACACCCCTCGTCACCTCCGTAGATGGAGTCTTTGCACCACAATTGGCCACCTTTGTTAAACACCTTGGGGAAGCACTTGCATCTCGCTGGGACCGATCCTTGTCATGCGTTTTGTGCTGGCTGAGAGCTCGCATAATAACATCAATAATAAGAGCAAGCAGCATGTGCATTCGAGGCACCCGCCACAAATGGAAGCCAGCAGCGAAGCTGTTTGGCTTTGATGATGGAGCTGCCCTACCATACACTGACTGACAGACCGACATGACAATTTTTCATTGTAAAGTTTTTTGTACAGTTTAGATTACATGAACACGATTTTATTAATGAAAATAAATATAAATTTCAGTGCCATAATCTCTATGTCTTAAAGAGTAGCATGGTGGCGCGTATTAAGTGGGACTGATGTGATAAAAATTTCTTGACGCTCATCAAGGGACACGTGTGACTAAGTTTCATCACAATTTTTTTGATCTCCGACTGCTACTACATCTTTTACAGTATTAAAGTCCTTGCTACAACCACAGCAGTCCGCGCACAGGCACGCCAAGAAATTTGTGATAAAACACAGTCTCACGTGTTCGTGGACGAGCGTCATGAAAATTTATCACGTCAGTCACACTAAATACGCGTCTTTGAGCATAGTAACTTGCCTTGGATTTTGTCTGACAATACTTGTATTACTAGTAATATGAAAGCTGTTCTTGTATATATCAATACGTAAGTGTGAAATAAAACGAACACTGAAAATTACATAAAAAGAACCATTCAAAAGCAATTCAATCAAAAAGCTCTTTGGAAAATCTCATTTCAAGCTGCGACGCTCTTAGAGACGTGAAATATTTGAGAAACGATCTGATAAGGAAGGTAATCGGAAAGGTTTCCTTTTTCTACGCTCGTTCTAATAAAAGTCGGATGTACTTAGCTGAAGTTTGTTAGATATTTAATTAGTAAATTTATCCATTTCACTTGAGTATTCAAGCTTTTGAATTATTTGGTTCAAGCAATCTAACATTACACTGCAAACACTATAAAGGTAACATCTAAAGTTGACTGCTTTTAATTAAATTAGATCAAAACTTCGAATGATTGACAAGTCTCGCTTATTTCCCGAGATGAAGTATTTTTTTTCGAATTAATCGCACAATTCTTATGCCTCGTTTTTTAATCGCGATACAAAAACTTAGTTAAAATTCTTTTTAATGAAAAAAAAAACACTATAAACTTGATTATTGGTAATTATTTGCTAATAAAACTTGTGGCGTACAAATCAATCAATCACACGACCTCTGTAGGACGCCGTTTATTGGTTTTGATGCTTGTTTTGATGTCATCAAATTTTGATGTACCTATGTATACTATACTAATATTATAAAGCTAAAGAGTATGTTTGATTGTTTGTTTGTTTGGTTGGTTGAACGCGCTAATCTCAGGAACTACTGATTCAAATTGCAAAATTATTTTTGTTTTGTATAGTCCCTTTATCGACGAAGGCCCTTTATATTTATCAATGAAAAATATTACAAAAACGAGAAAAAATATACGGAGAAACGTAGTTCGCGGGCACAGCTAGTGTTTACATAACATTTAGTATATTATTTTAGAAGCTTGAATGTTCTCATTCAAGAGTCACACGTTCGTTTGCTCATATAGCTTGTTGACATTTTCTCGTCATGTTCATTGATTTCAGGTGATCATGGGCGGAGGCAGGAGGGAGTTTATGCCGAACGTTTCTGACCGTATAGTACCCAGCTCGGGCAGGAGGCAGGATGGACTGGACCTGACGGATATGTGGCACGTCGATAAGGTGGAAAAGAATGTCAGCCATCAGTACGTTACGGATAGGAACGAACTTCTAAAGGTAAGAGTTAATTTACTTACTTTTAGAGTTTCGTACTCCAAAAGAAAAATAAACGAACCCTTAAAGGATCACTTCGTTGTCCGTCATCGGTGTGGCTTATTAATTTATTTATCCTTAGTGTAATATTTATAAATGCGGAAGTAACTCTTTTCTGTCTGTGTGTTACGCAATCACGCTTTAACTAATGAACCGATTGAAATGAAATTTGGTATATATACTGACATAGTTTGAGTCCCAGGAAAGGACATAGGACAGCTTTTATCGCAGAAATCACCCCTTAAGAGGGAGAAAAGGGGGGTGGAAGTTTTAATGGGGAATCAATAACGTTTTTATCCCCGTAATCATTCCTTAAGCGGGCAAAAGCTAGTTTGTTATATTATATATATTTGTATCACAAAACTCGTTGAAAAATAATATTTTCTTGTTTTGTTTTATTTTTCAATGAATTGAGCATTTTTAAAGAAAATAAAAAGTTGAAATGTTTGCTAGTCTTAACTTATTTTCACCAAATCTGAATTGCAACTCAATTCATAAAAACAAACCAGAGAGAGACTCTGTACCAGAGTCGTCTGCTTGGGTACCTCATGGGTATTATTGCTTTAGGTATTCAACTCCGATGACCTTCCCGAGTATCTCCTGGGCTTGTTCAACCACGACCACATGGAGTACCATCTCAAGTCCAAGGACGAGCCTACTCTGGAGGAGATGGTGGAAATGGCCATCAAGATGTTGAGTAGAAGCAAGCGGGGCTATTTCCTCTTCGTCGAAGGTGGGTCTCTGGGAGTTGTGGGTTATTTTTATTTTCTTATTTAAAAGATATATCATTTATCTGATGGACAAAGCGATTTTTCTGATTTTCTCTTCAGAGTTTCCTTTTTTCAAGGTAAATAATATAAGGAATAGTTTGAAAAATCCTTTGGTCTTCTATCTCATTGTAGTGTTAAGATATTGGTGTTCCATGTTACCACAAAACATTGTATAACAGCTTTTTAAAGTTAGTCATAGTTTACAACATTATGTTTAAAACATTGACTAACTTTGGACAACATTTTTTAGTAAGACTAAAAGGTTCAACGTAGATTTTGCATTAAGACAAAGAGAGAGAGAGAGAGTGTTAAATTTGATGAACAACCTCTTAAATTAACATCACTGTTTTTCATAACACCTTATAAGTATATTATGTGCTTATAATGTATAAATGGTTTGTTGTTTTATCGTTGTTGTATAACTTCTCATAATAAAACATACGTTGTTAATAAAAACGTTAATCAATACATTATTATGAATACAATATGATACACTATTGCCATAATAGATTCCATATAAAAAACCATCGTTCCAGGTGGCAGAATCGACCACGCGCACCACGATAGCCTCGCTCATCTAGCGCTGGACGAGACGGTGGAGTACTCCAAAGCGGTGAGGAGAGCCAAGCGGATGACCAGCGAGGATGACACCCTGATAGTCGTGAGCGCCGACCACGCACACACGATGACTGTGGCTGGCTACCCCTCCAGGGGTAATGATATCCTGGGAGCGGTCGACACTGCGCACGGAGACGACGGGAAGCCGTACACAACCATCAGCTACGCGAACGGCAGGGCTGCGTCCATCGGAGCTGATGGGAAGAGGGTGGACGTCACTCTGAGCCAGCAGTTTATGAGTCGTGAGTTTTTTTTATCATTGACATATACTTACCTAATTGTTTTTTTTTATTTATGAGCGTTGGTGGCACTGTGGACTAGGCACTGGTCTTTTAAATCGAGAGTACCAGTGTACCAATGTTTTTTGTTTTTCGAATTTTATAATTTACTAGCTGTGCCCGCGACTTTGGCCGCGTGGAATAGTAACTTTTGGCGGCATTTTGATTTTTGTAGGTAATTTTTTTAAGATCTTGATAAAAAGTAGCCTATGTTATACTTTATATAATTAGCTATCTATTAGTGAAAATCCCGTCAAAATTGGTCCAGCCGTTCCGGAGATTAGTGGGAACAAACAGACAGACAGACAAAAAAAATTTAAATTGTGTTTTTGTATTGGTACTCGATATACATTCATACCCATTTAGTAAAAACTTGTTATTTTGACATTACAAACAGACCGTTCAATTTTATTTATTTGTATAGAGTATAGATAGATATATTATACGTAATGATTTTATTTATGAGCGTCGGTGGCGCTGTGGACTCGGCACTGGTCTTTTAAATCGAGAGTACGAGTTTACCAGTTATTTTACGAATTTCATATTATGTATTTTTGTCCGACGCTCCTACTATGAAAGAAAACTTCGTGAAGCATCTTGTACCTGGTCTACGTAATGTTTTTATATTTATGAGCATCGGTTGCGCTGTGGACTTTTAATCGGAGGTCCGGGGTTTGATCCTGCCATGTATCAGTCTTTCGTTTTCGTACTATGAGTATTGTTCTATGAATATATACATCTGTGAAAAAGTTCAAAGGTAGGTAGGATATTGTGAATTTCACTAATCCGCACTGGGCCAGCGTGGCTGACTAAGGCCTAGACACCCTAACTAATGGTAAGCTCGCGTCTCTCGTTGGGTACGTATTTATGAGCGGCGATATTTTTATTTAACTAATATTAGTTGGTGTGACATGACACTAAAATGTCCATCTACTTCTGGAGCCGACCGTGCATACACACACGGAGTCTATTGAGCCATGTCTGTGAAGGGCACCTAGGACTAGTTTACCAATTCGTGTGAACCCTGCAAATCAGCAGACGTGATTGACGTGAGTATGGAGGATATAAGCCCCCCCCCCCCCCCCCCAAAAAAAAAGCATACAAATGCAATACAACAACAACCCACTTAATGTTATGCGGCTATAATTTTATTGTCGTACTTTATCGACATTACCAAGTACAACAGAACTGTAGTAGGAATCGCTTGCATATTAAGCATTATACCTACTATTTTGTTACAAATTCACATTATTTGATAAACGAATAAAAATGAAATAAACTTAAAAATTAATTGCTGCGAAGAATTAGATATTACCTAATTACCTACTTACTGTGATATAAAGCGTGTCAAGATAAATTATTTTGTTACCTAAGCTAAAATTATTGAGAAACCAGTAAAATTTCGAGGTGTCTACTGAAAGGTTTTACGATAAATGAATAACTTAGTTTATTACAATCTAGCAAATATTAATTTCGTCTGAGTAATTATCTTAAAATGTAATTACCATCCAAACTTATCCGTGAAGACTAAATGCCTGCTAATATAATTAAAATTTTAGGAGGTATAAAGCAAGGAATAGTTAATGTGTATCGTTCACTTGCTCAAGTAAGATGGTAGGGCTTCAATATTTTTGTCCCAGGTTTTGGAAATATCTAAATCGAAATTGCTATATTTAGATAGGCCCTTGATTATAGTATTCGGCAACATGCTAAACTAAATATTTGCTATATATTTTTCGCAGGAGACTTACAGTATTCATATCCCAGTCTCGTGCCTCTCGACTCGGAGACGCACGGGGGCGAAGACGTGGCCGTGTTCGCGTCTGGTCCATGGGAGCACTTGTTCACGTCCAGCTACGAGCAGAACGTAGTGCCGCATATGATGGCTTACGCTATGTGTCTCACTGAACATAAACACGAAGGCTGCAGGCCTGTCGTCAGGGGCTCCTTCTTCAGAACGTCCAGTGCAACGGCTGCGAGGCCGAGTGCCTTACTCGGCTTAAGTATAGTGACTGTGATAGCTAGCTTCGTACGTTGGTAGAAAGTATTATTAATTTAAGGATAGTCTGTATTTGTGTGTGTTATTGTACTTGCATTTTTGTTTTTGTGTTGTGTTTGAGTGTGTGTGTCGTATTTACGCAATCAGTGTGATTAGCGTTTCTAAAATGGATCTGTTGTAAAATAAAACTGTGTGGACATTCACACAAGTTTACATACGAAGTTTTTGGTTTTACGTTAAACTACTTGCATTTTTACAAACTGTGGTAACGTACTTATAGTTAATTGTGTGTTATATAGTATTAAACAATAAATAAGCTATTTACATTATTCGTGTAAAACTCTGTGTAGTTAGTGATGAACGTGATTTGTTAACCATTAGGTAGTGTTATTTTTATTTATCGCGCAATAATAATAATAATTATTAAGTATTTAAGTAATTAGGCATACTATAAGATTATTGTAAGCACTGAGATGATCAAAGCCTACATACGGATTATTTCAGGCTCACAAACTGAGGAACTTAGATTTGTTGTTATTAAGCTTTCCTATTGCTTATTATAGTTTTCTATTTAACTTTAAAATTTACAAAAAGAGTGAATATTATTATACTTACGCCGAACTGTTATATCGTTGTATGTTAAATAATTGAATACCAAAATTTTCTTTTGCTGCAGTCAAACTTCTCCACAAGGGAAATATATTTTGAACTATTTATCTATTGCGTATCTTTCCGTTCAGGAAGGTTGTCGGGTTACAATTGAAATTAAGCGTGATCCTCACAATGTAATACGAATATACTAACGCAAGATATAACAGTTTGTTGGTTGTAACAGATTGTTTATGTACTAAGCTAGTTGTGCACCTAAAACGTAATCACATGAGATTCAAAATTACGTATCTGTCATCTTTTCTGAATACCAACGTAATATGGATGAGGAAGAAATTTGTTGGTTTTAACTGGGACCCATTAGAATAATTACATAATAATATTAAGTGCATATTATTTATTACTAGTTCCTCTACTTAACTCTAAACAAATGTTCATTTATTTTGATTATTTCTGCATTTAAATCCTGTTCGGATAAAACTGGCAAATACGCAAAACTGCGACTTTGGTTTCTTTAGTTTTAATGAGAAGTTAGGCGCTTAAATTAGAATTTTATATTAAAATTTCTTATCAGAAAATAAATTATCAGTTTGGTTCAACTCTTGCTCCTAAAACGTGTCTACCAGGAGTAAAACATATTTTGTAAATATTTTTCAAACATCCTTTGTAGTTTTCATGATCAGCATCAATATCAACGCCAGTTCATCAGAATATCTGCGAAATAATAATACAGATATTATTCCTTAGCCTTTAATAAGCAGAAGATAATAGATTATTTAATACTTATTTCCGATTGCCTAGCCTTGATATAGGTACAGGAAAACCAGTTGTATATATTGCTGCTGGGAGAAATGATGGACTGGCCTTCAGCTTTCAGTGAAAATAATATTTAAATTATACTTCATTTATGGCTGCTATTAGTATTTCAGTTACAAGTTCATCATAAGTATACCCGTCCGTAAGTCTAATCCAAACAGACAAACATTCACATTTTATTAGCATTGACTACTTATACCTTGTTTAAGGTATAAGTAGTCATTATATTAAAATAGTTTTTTGTGCATTTTTACTATGTTTATGCGATAGTAAATAGCTATACTTAGAACCATTGAATTACAAATTTAAGAACAAACCATTTTTGTATGTTTGTTAATTTTACAGTCAAAATAAATAAATTCACTGAAATATTTTAGATTTTTTTTATTGAATGAGTCTGTGTGAAAAAAGGACTCGCTGCGTTGCTAAAAACATACTCATGCCGATATCAAGCGGTTCATATAGCTTTGATTTGGATGTAAGGGTTCACCTTTATTTTTGTCGAAGTAACCACAAGTCAACTGAGACGTGACTGCTTACAATGGGTTTCAAATAAAAGCGCAAGGTCACTCAAAGGGCAATGGAAAGGGCTGTGCTCGAAGTTTCTCCATTTAATAGAAATAATGAGATCCGTAGAACTAAATGCACCGACACAGCCCAAAGAATTACCAACCTTAAGAGGCTGACAACGCTGAGCTGCGCTCATCGAGCTCCACTTAAAGCTTTTTTTAGCAAAACCTGTTTAATACACCGCAGTAAAAAAACTATATGTTTCTCTTAAAAATATTTTTGAGCCATCCATCCATGTCCCCAAAATAAATTTGAATCTAAATTTCTCGTTAAAAAAAATGCCAGACACCCATCAAAAACAGGATCCGTTCATCCGTTGATCCGTTGATTTTCAGGAAATTAACTCGTTACACTTAATTTTATAATATTGATGTTTCATATCTTCAAATAAGTTACTAGTTTTTTTTTATATATATATTTTAATTTTTTCGCTCAATTTCAATAACGCACCGCGCCCGTTTTCCAGTACAAATCATGTCTCAAGGTCGTGGGCGTTACTCAGCCTCTTAAGTGGCGGTGGGCATGACACAGCTCCAAAGGCTGGTTGCTGTTGAAGCGGGAAGGTTCTGGAGTGAAGGCTGCGTTACGGGAGAAGCAGCGTTGGTAGGCCCTCCACAAGGTAAACCAACAATCTGGTGAGGCCGCGGAAAGCGGAGAAGCGCAGGACTGATCGGTTTGGAGATCCTTGGGGGAGGCCTATGTCACAGAATAGATATTAGTACTACGTACAGAAGGGCCACTCACCTCCTCGCACTCATTTCAAATACCTCACCCCACCCGGCACTTCGCTGTAGACATCACTGACACTTATACAAGGGCGCGCGCGATCGCTAGGACGCGGCGACACTTCACGTTCATCGAGTAGACGCGAGCGCCGGCCGATAACAGAGACAGCGCTATGCGGGTAAAAGAGGAGGCAGTCGCTGCACTTCTCGCGTCATTTCGATTGATAACCGCGCACTCAGCCCTACTAGATCCCACGCACACATTTGCGCGTGTACAAACGTCATTTGCTTTATGGCCGGTACACACTTTGTTTAGTGTTTAGTGCGAGTGGCTTGTTTAGTGTTAAGTGTTTAGTAAAAAACACGTTCGGACAGCTTCTGTTTAGTGTTTAGCGAATAGGAACGCGTTCTATTTTTTCTGCGAGTCGCCCCTCCCGCTCTCCCGCCTTCACCCCTCACTTGCAGCTAAACACTCACTAAACACGTCTGGACAGACCTGTTTAGTATTAAGTCCATATAATGAACAACTACACTAAACACCGTTCACTAAACAGTGTTGGGACAGCACCTACTAATCACTTAAGACTAAACAGTCTACTAAACACTAAACACTAAGCACTTAACTAAACAAAGTGTATACCGGCCATTAGTAGTAGTAATAGGTAATTGATTTGCGAACGTTGTATGGAGTGTCCTGGGTGTGCCTATGTCCAACGGTGGGCGTCTCTTGGCTATAATGGTGAACCACAAATCCCTCACTTATTGTCATCATTAAATTATTTTTAGTAGCGGTAAAGGAGTTGAAGAGATGAGCACTCCTTTGCTCGCTTGCTTAGATAGTCTAAAGTTTCAAAATGTCTCATGACCTTAAGCACTCTCACCCCTTCTAATTTCTACGATCATGGTAAGCGGGCTGGGCATTGATTTACTACCAAACGTAGATAACGCATGAACGATCGAAAAGTGGGCTGGTGAAGAACTGCTCAATCGCGACTCGTGCAGTTCCTTTCCGTAGTGAGTGATTAGCTGTCGGCACGTAAACATGCCGAAGTGCGCATTTAAAAGTTGTGGTAACAATAGCCAGAAACGGCAGAAAAAAGGCGGGATTTCATATTTTGCGTGAGTAAACTCATTACACATCTTATCATGTATTCAAATATTTGATTTATAGGTAAAAACTAATCAAAAATAATTATTTTAATCATAAACATGTCGCTTCGCGTCAGTGTCAGTACATCACAATCGTCTCGCTCGCACGGGCGTCGTATCACGTGTTATCTCATATGCGTTGGATCGACAACGCGATAAGCAATTTCAAGCATTATGTTTAAGAGTATAAAGTTGATATTTTCTTGTAGTAATTACTAAAACGTCGTTTGATCTGTGGCTAGGTATGAAATGATGTAACTTCCCACGGTTGTATTTTAAATAGTTGCCGTAATAATGCAGAATAAGGTTGAATTCGATAAATACGGTATTTTCTTTATGGTAATTTTCATTCGGGCGTGCATATTTAAGTATATATCAGCGAGTACAAATGTATTGTCGATTAGGTGACAGATTTCAAGCGCGTTTCTGTATGAAGCGCTCTATCTACGTTTGGTAGTAAATCAATGGGGCTGGGGCCTCATTTTTGAATTTCGTCTGGAACAAGTGCTCAATTTCGCATTCCCTGTTTCTCAATCTGCAATAAGTGAGCTCAACCACTCGTAGCTAGGCGAGTATAACTGGTATTGAGTGTTCAAACGGCGAGCAACTCTTAAAATGAAGCCCGAGAAGTCTAGCCTGCTCGCACCTGTTACTTATGATATTGTTCACCGATCAATATGTATATGAATATTTTATATAATGTAATACCGGAGGATATTCAAATTCAAATTCAAATTCAAAAATCTTTATTCAACTTAGGCCTTTACAGGCACTTATTGACGTCAAAACAAAGCAAAACATTCTAATTTAAAGGAAACATATTTAGCCTTGTGTGTGCATACATCCTGAATATACCTACTCAAGATGTCTGCAAAATAATACAAGTAGCATTAGTTATGTTAAGGTAAATGCCCGAACTACGGTAAATCTTAAGATTTACCAACCGTGTTACTATTTTGCAACCGTGTTGTTAACGTTGTAAATTGTGAAAGAAGCTATGAAAAACATAATTTAAACAAATAACAAAATGTCCATACCTACATTAAATCAGGCAAAGGTAACAATACGCATTCGTTTATTTTACTTCAGTTGGTTTTGTTTCTGAAAGTACTTTTGATTTGTCCGTCCGAATACCTCCATATATATTTGTAATGAGTGTTATAAAATATGTATATAATTATGATGTGAATCAAATCTTTGTTGGTCATGGGGTGATTTTCGACATTGTCCTTTACTCACAAACTACATTATTTAATTAAAAAAAATGACAAGTGTATTGTGTTTGTTTTATAAGCTATTTTATACGAAACAATCATAATAAGTATGAGTCATAATAACAATGCAACAGACGACACGGTTAGCGCAGAGGTCGAGTGATCGCCTACTGCGCAATGGGTCGCGGGTTCGATTCCCGCACGGAACAGATATTTTGTATGACCTACAGAAATTTGTTCCGATCTGGCCGTATGTGCACAATATAGATAACGATGTCGTTCTCTATATTGTGGTATGTGCATGTGATATTATATGTTTGTAACTGTTACTCTTAACTCTTAAATGTTATAGTTTGTGAGTAACTGTGAAATTTCGCGATTAAAGCGATTTTTTTTAAAGTCCCGCGCACTCTTCGCTCTAATAACTTATAAGAAAAAATATACTTAGGTATACTTAGAATGTACTTAGAAAAATCTTGCAATGTTGCGTTGTTAGGTGTATTGGTTGGTAGATGTATTGGTTAGGTTGGTGGTGTAAGGCTTCTGAGCCTACCTGTCTCGCTAACTCCGTTTTGTCGCCATGGTAACAAAGTAAAAAACATTGTTGTGTTTACTCTTGTGATTTTCAAAGCTGATTTACTCGCAAACTATAAAGCTCATATCAGACTACACTATACTATTCTGCTATATAGTAATAGCAAATAAGGACATAATCTGTATCTATCTAGAGGGGTCTGCGTGGGTACCTCCCTTCATCTTAGACATTATTGCCTCCAAACAGTGACCAAATTCATTCTAAATTCGTCATCGTCTCTGAGATAACGAAAACAAATTCCTAGCCAACGTAACACGATTGTAGAGAGCGCTGTGTCGAATTTTTTTCGATAAGAAAACAAAATATTGGCTATGGTAGTAAAATTTTATTCATTACTAGCTGTGCCCGCGAACTACGTTTCGCCTTAAAAGACTTCAACGCGTTCTTAATTTCGTATCTTCTACCGGGTGTAACTGAACACCCCAATAACATTTAAGGGGCATATAAGTTAGATACTAAATGGACCTTCGGTGCTTCTCTGAGACCGGGAACCCCAATACTTTTAGAGATATATTTTAAACTGAAAGCAAGAACTTTCAAGTGACAACCATAATCAGCTCAACACAAAATAAATTTAAACACAAAAAGACACGTGATGACGTGACAGACGTGAGCGTAGTATTCCTCGTTCGCTTACGTAGGGCTGTCGGCACTTAATACCAAAAAATAATTAATTTAGTTTGTATGACGTGAGCGTAGCATTCCTCGTACGCTTACTTAGGGCTGTCGGCACTTAATACTAAAAAATAATTTATTTAGTTTGTATGGGAAAATAGTAGGTTTGTTAGCCCTAATATTTCTCCTACAGAATCTCTACTTTTAATGTATACATATTAAATTGTGCAAAACGTATAAGTAGGTAGTTTGTTTAGAATCAAGAAAAGGGTCGATTCTAATAATAAAAAAATATGGATCAGATAATATCCAAAATTAAATTTACATCTCTTTTTAAATTTAGAGCTCTATCGTCTTATTTCTTATCGGCGGCGCGACGTGCGGCAGTATCGTATTTACAGGCGCGGCGCGCTATAGAGTATTAAATTTGAAAAAATTGACATATTATTATCTTCGTATACATAAGACTATGTTTCATTTATAAACGACGATGGAAGACAACGCTACGCTCGCGCGCTGTGCGCGTAGAGTCGCAAACATTCTAAAGGTATATAAAATGAATATTTATTTTTGTATGAAAGTAAAAACTAACGAATAGGCTAGATGAATGAAAAAAAATTGCTCTGATAGAAGCTCATTCATATAATAAACAGAAAGAAAAATATTTGTTTTCGAATAACTATAAAAACAACCAAGATATAAGGTATTAAAGATTTTTCTCCATCTCTATCTAGCAAAACGGCAATTTACATGGAGTTTATAAAATATGGCCGTAACAACAATGACGTCACGGTTAATGTCGGATCTCTCTGTCTAATCGCTTCCAAATTAACAGCTTAAAATGCTTGTATCTCATGTATTTCTAAGCCGATTTTAATTCTAATTTCACATGATTGCATCTTTTTCTACGGTATTTCAATATTGTATTTTCCCTATTGAAGTGGCTCCCGATAAGACAGCGCAGAAACTACCACGTTCTCTGTCTACTTTTCAATGTTCTGCATAATCCCTTGGCCCCGCAATACCTTAGTGAACGTTTTAGTTTTTTACGTTCTGCTGACAGGCTTAGTAGAACTCGATTACGCACGCTTCTCCTTATTCCGAACCGAAGTACAAACACCTACTCTGAGTCATTTACTGTTTCTGCTGCACGCCTATGGAATCAGTTACCTGCCAACATTAGAGATTGTACTAAAATATCTGCTTTCAAGACATCTCTTAAGGATCATTATCTGAAACAATGTATCTAACGTACCATAATAGCCATCATATTAGACATATGTATTTTGTGTATATGTGTATGTACCTGTATATTATGTATTATTGTATAACAATTACAAGTATATATTTATATATATAATTATATTTTAATACAGTCTTATTTATATGCTATGTATTTTATTCAGTTATATTTATTTATATAATATCTATGTAAAAAATTTTGGTTTGTATATATAAGTATACACACAAAGTTTTATCCTTTAAAATCTCCTGTCACTGACTCGGGTCTTCAGGAAGAAATTTCTAACAGAAATATGCAGTACCTTTTGCTCATTGTTTTAAATGTGTTTTCCCATATTGTATGTGTGTGCAATAATAAATAAATCAATAAATTGTATGACGAGACGTGAAAATTAGAATTAAGTCATCATCCCAAAAGTCGTAGAACAAACGTTGTAGTTGAAGATGCGAGCTATCTAATCCTGCGAGGTTGCCGGTACCTCAAAATTAATCCTGTATAAGTAATCCGCGAGAATTTGATTGGTGAATTTATAATTTTTTAATGTATAATTCTTTTATAATGAAAATAATAAGGTGTCTAAGGTTTTGGTCTATTTAATTCACACGTTGTATATCGATGACTTTGATCGATTTGCCACGCGATTTAGCGATAGCATACGTCAATCTCATACATTGTGTTCTTTTCTAACTTCATTATTGTTTTTAGTTTGTCTAGGCTCTCGGCAGGCCTATTCGCTAACTACGGTTGGTAACTGGAACTGTCATTTTTGAAAGACACTTTATATCTCAGAATCTTTTACTTCAAATAAAAAATTACTGTCTCGCTTACGCAGATGACATAAAATTGTTCAATCGTATGGAAGATATAACTGACTGCGTGTCTCTACAGGAGGATTTAAATCTAATTGTACGATGGTGCGATTACAACCAAATGTCTCTTAATATAGATAAGTGTCAAGTAATTACATTTACAAAAAATAAAAACCCTATTTGTTTTGACTATAATATCCATGGTGCTAGGCTTAAGCGGGTTAATGTTGTTCGTGATTTGGGAGTACACTTTGATTCTCACCTTTCTTTTCGATTGCATTATGATTATATTTGTGATAAAGCAAACCGTCTGCTTTGTTTTGTACTACGCCAAGTGAAGCCATTTCAGAATGCAAAAACATGGATATTGCTTTACCTGGTATTGGTTAGAAGTATTCTTGAATACTGTTCTTCTGTATGGTGTCCTATATACTCTGTCCACACTGACAGAATTGAAGCTATTCAGCGTAGGTTTTTACGAGCTCTCTCTTCTAGATTCGGCCTACGTAGGCAACTCCCATACTATAGTGACCGCTTAGTACTTCAACATGATAAGCTTGGAAAAACGTAGGTGGATGTCGGACATGTCTTTGTTGCACCGTGTTGTTAATGGTTCATTTGATATCAACTTACTGAACCAAATTATTCTCAGAGTACCGTCCCGATCAGTTCGTAAACCACAATTATTTAGTGTGCCAGTATCAAGTAATAATGTGTCTATGAATAATCCATTGCACAGAATGTGTAGATCCTATAACCAAATTTGTACTGATTTTGATATTTTTACATCAAACAATTCCCAATTTAAAAATTCGATCCTCAATTACACTGGTAACGACCTGGATAAGTAATAATAATGTTTATGTGTATATGTGTGAATGCAAGTATTTATTTCTTTTAATTGTTTTAGTGTGTAATATTTAGTTTTACATGTTCATTATAAATGCTGTGTACAATTCTCATTGGAACTCAGGTTCAAACTGTTATATATTTACTGATTTTTACAAATGAATTAATCTGTTTTCTGTTATTATACCTTTTTAAATAAAATAAAATAAAAATAAATAAAAATATGCTGTAGTGATTGTTCTGAGCTTTATATCTATTACTGGTTTAGTGATCTTATGTGTTACAGCAGCGTTCATGATAGCAGTAATGGATGTTAAGTTCCTTTCAAAAATGACAGTTAGTTAGCAACCGAAGTTACAGAATAGGCCTGCTGGTCTATGTTCAGTTCCCGGCGAACGTCCAACTTAGGACCCTAACCAGTAGGCGAAATTCCCTGACAATGGCTCATAGTCCTAAATAATCATAAGGCTACATCGGAATGGCTCGCTTTTTTTTGTACCTCAGCATTTGTCACTTTTGATAAGTTACAACAAGGCTTCGTGACGAATGCCTTTTAGGGCTGCTAACTTGTTCGATTATTCGCTTGAAACAAACGATGATCACATGGTATGAAAAATCAACAGCCTTCATAGTTCGTCAGATAGATAATAAATAATATCAGACACGCAATTTTTGCTCTGTTGAAATAAAAAATAACTGCTAAGACAAAATAATTTGATATTGAGGAGTTCGCTACGTCACAACGTGCTACAAAATGTAACACAGCACAGGCATGACATCACGTTATATTTCGAATCAATGTATCGTCTCAAGTTTTGATTATGTACAAACTAAGTGACTAATATTTTGCCATAACATGACAGACATAAAACAAAATTATTTTCATCCTGTTTCACCCTGTTGCTTCATCCAATTGGCAATAATTGATTTACGACAGTTATTTCACTACCTCATATATTACTTGAGTATTTTAAGCATTAAACATAAAAGTAAGTAATGCATATTGATAGATTTGTCAGAAGCCTGCGTGCCTGACTGCGCTCACGCGCCTAGATTGGAAATGGGAATGTCCTTTGGCACAAAAATAAGATGGAGTCGGAGACAATTTTAAACTAACAACAAAAAGTCACAAAATATCACACGTATTTAATTAGGTACTCTAATAATACAATTTAAGTACACATAAGAACCAAGCTCTCACTCAGAGGAATAAAAATAAATGATTCAAATTTGATTTGGCATTGAATAAAATAGTTTCCCAGAAAGAATGAACATATACGTTCGACTATATAGAATTCAACAAAGTCAGGTAAATCCTATTTAAAGAAAGAACCTGAAAAAGAACAAAAACCTAACACAATGCAGTGATTATTACAATGTAAATACGAAGCATTATTCATTCCATGTTAATTCTGACATAGTTATTAAATCAATTTATCCGACGAGTTTTAAAGTTTTTAAATACTCATCTCCATTGTACTCTGGAGCCTGGGAAATTATTTGACTGTCGTAAAGAAAATTTGTCTCAGAACACAAAATCTGTGGAGGAAATTACAATGAGAATCATCATATTAAAGGAAGTATCGAGCTAATAAGTGCAGATCATTTCCTTGGTGGCGTTATGCATCATCAATTGCAAGGTCATATTGTAAGAACAAGGTATTTTGATGGAGTCTTAGATAAATGTCGCTTAAATATTTGGTTATCAATTTCAACATTTAATGAAACCTCTTAAAACTAAAATGGAACAAAGCGCTGCAGGTTGCCTCAGCAGATGCTGAGCTAGTGTCCGATTCGCCGTGCCAGAGACCTACCTCATTTTTTTTCAATTGCTTAATGTAATTAATATTATTATGTCTCTTTTGTGCCAAGAATAAATGTCTACTTTCTTTCTTTTCTTTCGTTTAAAGAAAGAAATAAAGTGGTTCTAAACATAACATAATATTATGTTCTGCCGCAAAGCAGCAGTGCTTGCATTGCTGTGTTCCGGTTTGAAGGGTAAGATATGGCAGTGAAATTACTGGGTACTGTGACTTTACATCTGGTGTCACAAGTTGGCAACGTACACTGTGGTTCTTGTGGGGGTTGCAGTTTTACTGCGAATCTCACAAGAGCCGCATGTATTATAGGTGACTGTTACCACTTACCATCAGGTGGGCAGTTTGCTTGTTTGCCAACTTTCTGCAATAAAAAAAAATGTTTAGAACCACTTTACTTCTCTATAATGTTGGTTGGGTTAGAATATTTCTAAAAGAGCTTAATAGTAGTGTGTTAATATTAACTACAGAATTATTTGACGTATTTTTTTATCATGAGTCACGTACGAGTTGAAAATCTTTTGAACTCAAAGAAAGATATCGTGTATGTTTGACCATTCAATCTAAGTACGCGAATCGTATCATCCAATACTTTAACTGCCCCCCTAGACAAGATGCCTTTCGATAATCGCAAACGCAATCGCTAAATGGATAATGTATGAGATTTGACAATTGCGCTCGAAAGCTAAACGAGGGCTTATGTCAAATGGCATACATTTTCCTTCTAGCGATTGCGTTAGCGATTATCGAAAGGCATCTTGTCTAGGGGGTCAGGTTAGACATCTCGTTTTAAAACGACAAAAGTACTATTATTATGTTATCTGTGACAAAAGGTATTTTTTTTCACGCCACACATCTACCCAGTACAATGTGAAAAGTAAAAAGAATTCGCAGTAATTGGATTCCCATCATAAACATTTAACTAACGGAACCCATAAATACAAACTCACTTGCCCTGATCTGATTTCAAAACAACTGTCAAACTGCAATGTCCTGCTACTATGATAAATAAGTTACAAATTGCATCGGCATAAGTACCAACCGTGAATACTTACGTCAGTTAATTTAATAAAATAATCATTACACACAATACAAACATGGCATGGCTTTCTCACATCTGCAAGGTTCAGTTCAAGGGCGAGGTAAATTAAGAAGCTTATGACAAAAAAGTCTTTAACGTATATTCGACTCCATTGCTGCCGCTGTCGCGCCGAATTTGCACTTAAGTGACACCAAAAGACCATTGCAGTTTAGTGCCGTCGAAACCGCAGTCCAGTAACGAAGTGCAATCAATAATATTAAACTGCCTAAAAAGGTTTTAACAGTGCTCACCCGTAAGGAGGTTCAAATCGAAAAGTTTGCGTTCTCTTGACATTTGTATATTTGAAATTCCAATTGGAGAATTGGCGCCAAAATGTTAAATTATTTTATCAATAATGTAATACCGTTGTTGTGTGTTGTGTTGAGTTGTGTTAGTGCGCGAAATTTACGGGACTCGTCTGGTATGTGTTTTGTTATAAATATTATTATTTTAAAATCAACAGTTGAAGCTCCCTAAAAGATTTTTTTAATATCAATTGAAAAAAATATACCACATTGCATAATTATAGAGAGCTACATGGCTATGCAGTTAAACAGAGTCAGATCTACATCTAGAGCAAATTACTTTGAAGTTTTTTATTCTTATTCTGACTTATAGTGACTTCAGTAAAATATAAATTGAAAAATATGATAAAATAAAAATTGAAGAGTAATAAAAAAATTAAAATGCGTTATGGTCACTCAGGACTCTAAATTTGGTTTACCTGTATTCATTATTTGGTGTATAATAAAAAAATATTATTTTTATGGTAAAGTGGTAAGAAATGCAATTATTGAGAATGCAGAAAATTGTGTAGGTACCTAAAGTTTCAGAGACTAAAGAATATGATGTCAAAAAGAATTATTCTTGGTAAGAAATTTACAGGATGGAATTAATAAAATCAGTAGATATTATGAAAAAAATTTGATTGATGTACCTACTCTAAATATAGATAAAACGTTTTTAAAATACAAATCAAACTCAAATTAACATAAAGTGAGACACAAACAATATCAAAGAGGAAACAAAAATAAAATACTCTTCCTACATATTTGAAAAAGAAAACTAAATATTAAAAAAATCAATCCATACAATAAAAAAATTTCGTACAATGCATGAAAAAATCGAAGTCGCGGATTCGATTCCCTCCCGAGACGAAATTATTTTCTTGTATTTATTAATCTATTCAATTTTCAATTTAGTAAGCATTTTTAAAGAAAATGCAAAGTCACTTAAGTATAAAAAAAGAAAACTATAGGTAACTCGATATCTTTCTAATACATAAAAATCTCGTGACACAGTGTATGTTATGGAACTCCTCCGAAACCGCTTGACCGATTTTTATAACATTTTTGTGTATATTTGGTAGATCTGAGACTAGGTCATAGGCTATATTTTATACCCCCAGGTGGCAAGGGTGGCCCCCAGAAATTATTGAGTGTTGAGCTTTATTATATCGAAAGGTAGTTCGCAGACACAGCAAGTAGACGTATAAAAACCTTACCTGGCATTGGTTTGGGTAGCATTAGCATAGCTTGGGCTTGGGCTCTGGACACCCCCCTTTGAAAAATCAACGTACTACATTAGATATAATGAAGTTTTCCTCCAAGTAAAAATAGTTAAAAGATAAAAATATAAGAAAGTACCTAACAGAAAACAAAAGCAGAAGAAACGGTATACCGATAGCATTAAAAAGATTCGAAGGAATCGATTTCAAAGAAAAAGGTTTAATCTGATTAATGTTGTTTTATTTGAATACCAATTTATTGAGAAGTTGCAAGGAACTTTAAAATAAAACGTCGCCCCACACTAGGATATTCTCCTGTGTCATAGGTGCAGTTACTAACATAGAATATCACATGCCCAGACCGGAACAAATTTCTGTAGGTCATTAAATATAATTGCCCGTACGGGAATCGAACCCGCGACCCGTTGCGCAGTAGGCGATCATTCGACCTCTGCGCTAACCGTGTCGTCAACTTAATTTTACTGAAATAAGTACGAGATACTCAAGTAGAAAACGGTCGATACGGTAAGTTACAAAACCCACTCTACCTTATTGTTTTTGAAGTCTATAAAGTCTGTCAATCAATGTACACTTGAGTACAAAAAGATCGATACTGTCAAAGTTACAAGAACACGTATACTCTACCAACTCTATCTTAATGTTAAATCAATAAAGTCCTTCAATCAATGTACACTCATGTACAAAAATATCGATTCTGTCTAAGTTCCGGAGGGAGACTCTGTACCAGGGTCGTCTGCTTAAGTTCTCCCGTCTTACCTATTTCTGCCGCAAAGCCGCAGTGCTTGCATTGCTGTGTTCCGGTTTAAAGGCAGTGAAATTACTAGGTACCGTGACTTTACATCTGATGTCACAACTTGGCAACGTACACTTTAGTTCTTGTGGAGATTGCAATTTTGCTGCGAATCTTACAAGACACATGTATAAGTAAGCTACATGTATCATAGGTCACTGTTACCGCTTACCATCGGGTGGGCAATTTGCTTGTTTGCTAACTTAGTTGCAATAAAAAAACGTGACAAAAATATGTATACTCTACCAACTCTACCTTAATGTTAAATCAATAAAGTCGGTCAATCAATGTACACTCTGTACAATAAAGTCTGTCAATCAATGCACACTCGTGTACTATAAAGTCTACCAAACAATGTACACTCGTGTACAATAAATTCTGTCTATATTTTTGTAACTTTGACCGTATCGATCATTTTGTACTCGAGTGTATCTTCGGTTTTACTTTTCTTTCTATAATATTTTTAAATAGGAGAAGCCCCTTCTTGTATGAGGGGATATGCTTCTGTATTAGTTTTGGACTATCGTAAAGTTATACCCACGCTAATAGCATAGCTCGGTATGTTGTGTTAGGTTCACGTTTGGAGCTTGGTGGCGCATTGGCGCATGTGTACAGCTAACGATTGCTACCGTCAAGCAACGTTGGCTGTGGTCAGTCCTATGATGGGTGACCGAAATAGGAAACATCTCGAGCTCCTCCGTTCTTCGGAAGGTACGTTAAGCAGTGGGTCCCGCGC
Organism: Schoenobius gigantellus; assembly: GCA_963935595.1. Lineage (NCBI taxonomy): Eukaryota > Metazoa > Arthropoda > Insecta > Lepidoptera > Crambidae > Schoenobius > Schoenobius gigantellus. The sequence continues at coordinate 31,042,317 of OZ012552.1, forward strand.
GGATAATATCTCCTGCGCGGATAGCTAGTCACTGTTGAGATTGGCTGCCGAAAATCGGTTAGGAGGACATTATTCGGTTCATGTTTGTTTATGCAAATAAGTTGGCATGCAGCCCACCTGATGGAGAGTGGCACATGGTCCCTGTCCTAATCTTCAACCCCTACAAGAACGCCAAAAATCGTTGCCAATCTGTGACATGAGATATCAAGTCAGAGTACTCAGTAATTTCTCTGCCTGTCTTACCCTTCAGCAAGGCAAGCATTAAGGTCATGGCACACTATCCCGGCACCGCAACGGCACTGCTCCAACCCAGCAATTACCTTGTTATTCAAATTAGAACATTAAATCGTGTGTCATATAGGTAGTCAAAGAAATAAATAAATACATTTTATAATATCAATATGAAAAAGCCAACGGCGGGCAGTCAGCGCGCTTGCCGTTACCCAGCTCGACTCGCAGCTCGCGCACTTCAAGCGAGTGGACCACGCGCTTATAGCGCATATAAAAATCTTAAAACAACCTTATTGATTATCCTCAATTGTTGCGCAAGTTTAATTTCCGTGTTCCTTACAGATACCCTCGCAATAAAATAACCCCACCCGTAAATCCACTACGCAGAACAGTATTTGGCTCAAAATCCCTAATTTGCAGAATATGCAAAGTAGTCAATGAAAATAGTGACGTAATCGACATCTTTGCTGATTCAACCAACAAGCTCCGACACGTGGTCTTGGACCTTTTGTCGAAATAAGTGGTTTTTTTTACACCGACTTCAAAAAAGGAGGAGGTTATCAATTCGGTTGTATTTTTTTAAAATGTTTGTTACCTCATAACTCCGTCATTTTTAAACCGATTTCCAAAATTCTTTTTGTATTTGATAGAGTATACTGCAAAGGTGGTCCCATGGTTACCAAAGTCAGGATCGGATGATGGGATCCCATAGAAAATCCAGAAAAACACTAATTTAATAGGTATTAAATTAGGGTTTCTTTCACTAAAAAGATTTAATTCACTAAAAAGTTAAAAATAAAAATTTTTTTACAAAAAATAGAACCGACTTCAAAAACACTGAAAACTTAAAAATAATCTTCTTCTATATTGAAGTCGGTGACAAATTTTAACACTTTCTAGATCATCATCGTTTGGCGCCGACTTCAATATAGAAGAAGATTATTTTTAATTTTTCAGTGCTTTTGCAGTCGGTTCTATTTTTTGTAAAAAAATTTTTTACTTTAATAATTTTTTAATCTATTTTTAGTGCATGCTGATTTACCTATAAGTGTTTGTTGCATTTTATCATAGTTTGTCTTTGTATTGTTTATCATACTTTAAGCAATGTAAGCAAATGTTGGTAAATCTTTATATATAAATAAATAAATATTTGTGTTCGCGGTGACAGGAAGCTTACACCTCGCGGCCGGCAGGTAGTTAGTGCATTGGCGGCTAATCGTATCCTAATTCTTGAGGCTGTGCAGTTGCCGTGCTGGTATAATGTGCCATGACCTTAATACTACTGTCTTTAGGGTCCGTTGTATTTAATTTTGTACTTAATAAAACGAACACTAATGGCCAATTGCATTAACCTCGTCTTAGCTTAAGAAGGTCTTAAGTGGCATGCTGTCACATTCTTTTCATTAAAGACATGAAGTGACAGCATTCTTTTTTGGATTGTCTTAGTTATGACAAGGTTAGTGAAATTGGCGATAATACTCCAAAGATACTCGTTACACGAAAGAAATGAATGAATAAGGCTGATAAAACTCAGTGAACCAAGAATCTCGGTACACCTACTTACTAAGGAATTATTTCCGACTAGCTTTTGCCAGCGACTTCGCCCGCGTGGAATTAGCAAATTGGGTAGCTTATCTTTTATTCAATCTGCTTATAGCCTTCCCCACAACTCAAATTATCTTCACACCAAATTTCATCTAAATCGGTTCTGTGTTTATTGATTCCCCATAGAAACTTTCACTCCCCTTTTCACCCCTTCAAAGGATGATTTCTGCGATCAAAATATCTATCCTATGTCCTTGCCCGGAACTCAAACTATTCATCTAAATCGGTTCAGCGGAATAAGCGTGAAGGGGTTACAGACAGACACACTTTCCGCATTTGTATTAGTAGTATGGATTGAAAGGAGTACAGCATGCTTAGTGTCCTTGTAACACTAAGCATGAGAACATCTATCGACTACATTTAATAAATACTAGCTGTGCCCGCGAACTTTACGCCATTAGTTTTTACACTGAAGTTTATTTTTACCCCTATTTCACCCATTTGAATTTTAATTAATTCAGGCTTGAAAACGTAACAGACATTTATAGCTTCTTTGGAATATATAATTTATTATATACTTAAGGGGCTTTAATATATTATAATAATAATTAAGAATACCTAACACAATACTTACTAAAAACGTTTAATGCTAAACGCGTTTAATACAATGGTTCTGTCTCAGTCAATTCGTTTAATTAGTAATAGTTCCATCTCTTGTATTTTATCTATTCACCTCAAACAAACTTAGCTAGCGCTTAAAAAAATAAGTTATGAAATAAAAACCTGAAAATAAATCAATAGGTTAATAGTAGTTTATGAAATAGTCACATAATAGGGGGTCTTGAAACACTAGTGTGTGTTTAAAATTCGAGGCTTGCCGAGAATTTTAATAGTACCACACGAGTGTTTTAAGACCTAATTATGTGCAATTTCATACACTACTTTATCTACACTCATGCAATCAGTGGTTACCTAAATTAAATAGAAGACACAAAATTAAAACAAAATCAAACTCATTTATTCTAATAATTATTTGCATTTTGAACAGTGCAATTGTGAAACTAATACAGAAATCTAAAACTACATACATTTATATTATTTATTATTTTAACCAATAACAGCAAAATAATGAATGAAAAATTCTGAGAAATGGCGCCAACACCAACATTCTACCGCGCATGCGCTGTTGCACGCGCCGCCATAGACAATGTACTGGCACAAAAGAAAATTGTGACAAAACCTCCTTGGTCGGGCTTCGTCAATCGAACTGTATTTTATTGGAATTCGAGTTACATTAAAGTACTGGTTTTGTATGGCGAACCTGTATTATAATGTAATTTGTAAAAGGCCAAGGGCTTTAAGTTATGCCTTTAAAATATTAGTGTTGAGTTCTTAATATTAGAATTAGAACATGAGTGTAGATAAAAATGTTTTAAGTGAACGGTTTGATTGAAAAGAAAGATAATGATGATGTAAATAATGTACTAAAAAGCTGAGAAATAATGAAGTAAGTCCTAGCCATCAGTCATCACACCACTTTACTCATCAATCAAAAACTATAGTCGCGGGGCGTAGCGTAGCCTGGGTAAATATTATGTTAATGGCATTTATAATGATACTAGCTGTGCCCGCGACTTCGTTCGCGTGGATGTCGGAAAGTAAGAACATATCGTACATTTTTTATCTTTTTTTGCATTATTTTTCATTATTTTCAACACGAAAATAATTTTTAAATTTGAATCACTTCCTGAGATAAGCGCGTTCAATCAAACAAACAAACAATCAGACAAACTCTTCAACTTTATAATATTAGTGTAGATAAGTATAGATAAGCGGTTTACTATTGATAAACATTTCACACGACCTAGGGTTTTTAGCGCCTGATCAACGCCTTAGATTGACCTAGACCTTTTAGGGTCTCAGACATTCTTTTTTGTTTATTTTGTTTACTCCACAGACTCTTAGTCCGTGCCCTTATTTACATGATATTATTATATTATACTAGCTGTGCCTGCACACTACGTTTAGCCATAATAATGGAAAAAACAGGAGACGGCTACGTTTATCACCTAGGAGTATGAAAAATAGCTAACGACATATTCTCAGACTATGTTATACTACATTCTTAGACCTACCAAATATACACAAAAATTTCATAAAATCGGTCAAGCTGTTTCGGAGTTCGATAGCAAACACTTGTGACATGCGATTTTTATATATAACATTATAATAAATATACCTAATGATTATTTATCATATTTTATAATAAATATATATATACGGTGTTTCATAATAACCAATAAATAATCAATTCTTTATCGAAAACTAATTATTAAATTGTGTTTACCCGTAATGACATTCAACCCAAAATTTTCATGTAAATCATAGACATTATGATGATACTATGATATAGGTACATGAAAATTTTGGGCATGAATGATATTACGTGTAAATACATTTTAATAATTAGTTTATGTATATGTTCTATGTTATCGGGGTCGGTTTCCGCACTTAGTCCTTAAGGTGGACCATTGTACGTGAGGGCGGCCGTCACTCCAGCCACCCCACCTCCCTCCAGAAGCGTATGAGATCTCCGAGTCTGTCCAGAGATTCTGTAACAGAATTGGGAGATCCAAGGGTGTTTAGTTTATATATAATTAGTATTATAAAATATTTCGATAACAAACTCGAAATCACGAACTCATTTTTTTTAAATTTGCGCAACTGATAAATAAAAAATATACTATACAAACATAAATTACAATAATATACTGCTATATTATACTATAGAAACGTACATTACACACATACATACAAATGAATGCTTAAGAAAAGGAATACGGACGTCATTGATTTACTAAGTAAATCAATGACGGACGTACATTCACTGCGAAAATCGGATATGTCAGTCACCTGAGATCACATCAATGAAACTCTCAATAACGGCCGAATACGGCATTATTATTATATCTAGCCGAAGAAAAACAATATACGTTCAGATATAATGTGAAGACCTTTAATTGGCTGACTGTTTCTATCTAAATTTATAATCTGTATATTATGTTCGCTGTTGGTTTTCCAAAATTAAATAAATAAAATATTCAGCGAAAGGACTGCTTTCACTTTCATGATTAATATTTCCAATTTACAAAAATTACTAAATCTTTTTGAATAACATGCATTTTAAATATTAGCTTATTTTTCTGTCTATTGCCTAAATGCCTATTGTTCCATTACACTGCGTACTATAGTTTTTGCATTTTAAATACAGGTTCTATTTTTGGCAGTGCATTATTGACATTTGGCTTTAGAAATATTTTCTTTTCACGTAAGGTCGGCTAAATTACTTATTTTGAGTCTCTCCTGTTTAAATTAAATGCGATATATACGAAAAATATTGGCACCGTAAAATACCTGAAGTGATAACAGAATCGTATCGTAATAGAACAATCAACAGAAACTGCTGAACGGTTATCGTTATGTCAACGCGATAACAGAGGCCTTGCTCCAAAAGATCGCTTTGCGTTTGCCGAAACCGTCAAGTTCAATGACGAACGATTTCTCTCGGACAATAGCGATGACGATGTCAGTGTGGCTATTTCAGTAGTCCCTACAGACGGATCCGTTTTTTTTAACCGATTTCAAAAATAAAAACCGACTTCAAAAACACTGAAAAGTTAAAAATAATATAAGAATAGGGTACAGACAACATCACACTTCTATATTGAAATCGGTGCCAAACGATGATCTCCTAGAAAGTCGTAAAATTTGTCACCGACTTCAATATAGAAGTGTGATGTTGTCTGTACCTATTCTTATATTATTTTTAGCTTTTCAGTGTTTTTGAAGTCGGTTTTTATTTTTTGAAAAATATTTTTTATTTTTAACTTTTTAACAAAAATCGGTTCTCAATTCGATGCCTATGTTTTTTTGTGTGTATGTTACACGATTACGCCGCTAATAGTGGAGCGATTTTCAAAATTATTTTTGTATTCGATAGAGTTTACTCCAAGGGTCACCAAAAGTCAGGATCTGATGATGGGATCTCATGAAAATCGAGGAAAACTCTTAAATTTTAAGGTGTGGTGTATCCCTATACCAACTTTCATCAAAATCGGTTCAGTAGTTTCGAAGCCTATTCAATACAAACAAACAACCAATCAAATCTTTCCTCTTTATTAGTATAGCCTATACTAGTTATATTATTCTATCTTTGTAGGATACTTTTTGTATGGCGTGTTTAGTTTTTTAACTAGTTTTATGTTATATAGGGTGTAGTTTAGTAGGTATTTTTAATTTGTAACATGTCTTTGTTTTGTTTGTTTCTATTTTGTTCTTGGTTAAATTAGATTAAAATAATCCCATTGCAAATAAGAGACAATTATAATATTCTTACAATCCAAAATAGGTTTGGACAGTGGAACTACTGTGACTGAATCTTTTTTTTTATATCTGCTGTAAGATATTACTATAAATATGCAACATGTACTGTCATATCTATCTGTTGATCACGTTAACTTACTAGTTTGAATTTTTCATAGCTGATAAAGAATGCAGACCCGAGTATCTGATAAAAATAATTCAGTTCAGTTCGATATCTTTACGTGTTCTTGAGAAAAAGGTTCTTGACAGACAGACGGACAAATGGATAGACAGACAGACAGACAACGAAGTGATCCTATATGGGTTCCCTTTTTTTGGCGGCACGGAACCCCAAAAAGAGTCAATTACCTTAATTATTACCGAAACAATTAGGATCGTATTCTAAAAACTGTTAAAACCACAGTTACTTTTGTAACGTACGTATAGATTATCTTTCACTTTTGACAAAAACTACTCTTAAATATCTCAATACACGTAATTTATTTAGAGTGAAACTCGAACAATCAATCTTCTCTTCTCGCTCTATCGAAATTCGAACGTGCTTCAAATAGCGAAGAAAGCCCAAAGTTCTATGTGTAAAGCTTGCGATGAGTTCCTGATTGCTTTCTGCGTTCACATGACATAAATCACGAACTCGCTTACTATACGAACACTTCCCAAGAGTATAACATCAAGTGAATTATGTGTTAATAGAACAGAACCACATGTTATATATGCATATTTAACGTACTTAAAATTGCTGTAATTGCAAAATAGAAAAAATATCGGTAATAGATCTAGAGTCTGGCACACGAAACATGGCAAATTCAAAAATCTCTGGTAATTCTGTCTACAGAAGGTAAAATACATTTTGATACTTGAAATATTCTAATATTTTTTTTATTTATGTAGTTATTTAGAATGTTAAATTTGTGAAAGGATTGTCTTTTTTTCCTACTATATTCTACTGAATATAGTAGGAAAAAAAAGGAGTTGATACTTTTTAAAAAATTAAATATTAGGTAATGTTTAGTTTCAATGAACTTCCAACAAAGAACCTTTTATAAGAAATCGCTATATTTGGATTTCATGAATGTTAAAATTACTCAATATCTGTAATATTTCGACAGAAATTAAGAAAAAAATAATATGAAATTGTTTTTTACAAAGTATCAAAATCACCATGTTGAACTAAACTACATGGGGACATTGTATCAGTGTTGCTACTTGGAATTTTTTTTTGTAAAATATTTTATTTTTATTTATAATTCAATTTATTATCTTGATTTAGAAGTTTCTTGTAGTGTATTAAATTGATTGTTATTTTAGTGTTCAGGGTTTTTCAACTAACACTGACTTGTATACAGGGTAGAATGTTTAACGCCACCGGGAGAAAGTACTTTAAGTAAGTACCTTAAATCCAAATTTTTACTCAAAAAATATTCTATATAGAAGCAAAACGGCGTTCAGAGATATTTGAAATTTCGCTTGCCTCATTCGGAAATCGAACCAGCTAAAATCCGTAAAATTAACAATCTATACTTTTATGGCATCTGTCGCGGCATCCAGCCTCCTTACTTAGACAACGACTCGACACGATATACTGACGGAAATTTAAACGAAGTGACTTAACGGACAAGAAGAAACAGACGATGCTAGACAGACAAGCGAAAGAAGACATTGTATATATTTAGTTATTAAAAACTGTTAATGAAGAACAACTATATAGTACATTGTTACCTTAAGGGTGAAAGTAACATATTTAGTACCGAGACGGGAGAGGGCGCCTATAGTTCGAGGGACTAAATAAGTCTTTAGCCCGAGGTAAACACTGTGCTTTTCATTACGAATACAAGGAAAGTAAAAATAAAAACACGAAGTAACTAAAAAAAATTGTGAATTTTATTTCAATAAATCAACAACGTCTGCTTTAATCCCGTCTCTTTTGAAATCAGGCGTTAAATCCATATTAATAAACAAAACTCGACAGCTCGAAAAAACAAACGAAGATTGGATTGCCGCTTTTCCGCTTATTTTGTTTTTTATTTCTGTGGCCAGCCAGCTACTGAGCCATTATTTTTCATTTTCATCATTGAAAAAATGGTAAATATTTTGCCCAAATCTATGTTATTTTTAAGAAATAGTTAAAAGTAAATTATAATAAATTTATTTTAAAAAATATATTCATTAATTAATACTCTACTTTATGGTATTTCTATTTATAATTGAGTATAAAAAGTTGGCCAAACGATGATCTCCTAGAAAGTCTTAAAATTTGTCACCGACTTCAATATAGAAGTGTGATGTGGTCTGTACCTATTCATATATTATTTTTAACCTTTCAGTGTTTTTGAAGTCGGTTTTTATTTTTTGTAAAATATTTATTATTTTCATCTTTATAGTAAACTAGCAGTATAGCTTTTTGTAAGACATTATTTGGTGACCATTTATCCATTTTGGGAAGTAAAAAGAATATTTGGACAAGACGTGCAATTATTCGTTTGTGTGTTTATTTATTTTATACAAAAATATCATATATTTTAGGACCCTTTTTATAGTCATTTTAATTTTTTTGATGCTATTTATTTTATTTGGTACTTCAGCTTAAAAACTTCGGACTTTGGTGTCCTAAAAATATTTCTGGTAACCATTTAAATTATACCCTTATTTTTAACTTTTCAGTGTTTTTGAAGTCGGTTTTTATTTTTCTTTTTATAATTTGACAGCTGTTAGTTGAAAACATATCTCCCTAGGGCTGAAGAGTATTACTTTCAACCCGCTCCTCAGGTAACTTCAGACCTACTTTCCGAGTATGAGTAATTAAACATTAAGTGTTAACTACTAATATAAGTTATTTATACAAAGGGAAAGCGTCGCCAATGGTACAATATCTCAATTCGTACAATTATCTGTTTACTCAAATTATCAATTTGTACAATGAGCCACCCGTACAATTCTTGCATCGGTACAATTTCGCGATTCGCACTATATCTAAGTTCACACAAATTATCAGTTCGTAAAATGAGCAATTTTTACAATTCTTGCACCTGTACAATTTCGCGATTCGTACTATATCTCAGTTCACACAAATTATCAGTTAGTATTTGTTATTTTTTATTTGTCATTGTACTAACTTAGTACAATGACAAATAAAAACTATTTTCTTTAATTACCTAAATATAAAAACTCTTTCAAAAAAACAATTGAACTTTCGAGAATGAAGGAAAATGACATGACATCTTTGCTTCAACATTTAATAATACGAGTAATTTGGTACGGAAATATTTCTAGATATAATTAAAATTTACCTACTTTCCAATGGACTTTCCTGAAGATTTATTCTTCGTTCAAAGCGAAAAGGGTAAGCGTGTGCTGCTTCGGAAAGGTTACCGTTTTAACTACGGATCTACTAACAAAAGTGGTAGCACAATTTGGAGATGCGCTCGACGGGAAGTTTGCAGTGGTTCCGTCACATTGGGCCTATGATAAGTGATGATAAAACAATTCTACAAGAAAGTATTCACATCTGCGTGCCAAGTAAAATCAACAATGAGATTGAAAAAGCAAAAGACATATGCAAGAAACGTGCAATGACTGAATGTACACCAATTCCCACCGTATACAATGAAAGTTTTGAGGATCTGTTTGATACGGGCAGTGGCGGCGCTAGGCGTCGGCGACGTCGGCCACCGCCAACGGCCTCGCGCCTCGCAAAAAAAAAATTTACAAGTTTTGTCAAGTTTCAAAATTATTTCCTCAAAATCAATAGCTATATCTTTTACAAGTAGTAAATAGGTACTCGTAATATAAACCAAGAAATAGGTACCTTTTTTTTTTTTTGGGAGGGGGAAAATGCATTTACGCATTCCTCGTGGCCGAGCCAAACCACGAGGATATGTGGGACTCCCCAGACCGTACCCGGCCCGGGCCTACCCACTAAAAACCCCCCAGCAGCTCCTCCGTCCGTCACAAGACAGAGGGAAGGGGACAACAGCCAGGCCTTATTCCCGCTGACCCCCTGCCCGTGACATGTCCGTTGCCGGACTCTCCGCCTGGCTCTGCTGCTTTGTGGAGCGGCGCAGGATTGCGCCGCTCTACACCCCGCAACTGGTTTTTTACTGTGGTTGTCTTCCACGCGGCCCGACGCTCAGTGCGCCGGGCCCACGGCCCGCTCAGTGCGGGTAACGGATTGCCCGACGGCAGATCCCACTGGATCCACCGCCGCGCGGGTGAGCCGAAGCTCGGGGAAATCCCCAACGGGCACGAAGCGCCATGGCGAGAAACTCGCCTCGTCCCTACTACCACCAGAGGTAGCCGCCGGGAACGGTTTCCAGCGAGAGCCACACCTTTTCTTAACATAAGAAGAGGGGACTTCGCCCTTCCCCGCAAGAAGCGGATGGCCACACGAAGCGGCCCGCCGGGTTGAACCCGGCCATCCCACGCCCCATATGGGGGTCCTCTCGTCAGACTATTAGCCCGCGGCAGGGAATCTGCCGGGTTGCCCAGGGTGCACCACAAGGAGGTTGTCTGACATCGCACCCCAAGAAATAGGTACCTAAGGCAAGTGCTACTAACTAACTTACAGGTAATAATCTATTTCTCCATAAAACCGAAAGAGAAAAGGTGGGTAGGTAAATACTTACCTAGTTTTAAACCTGCGTTAGTGTTTTTTTCGAGAACATAGAATTTTTTGACTTTCGATCAATGCCTTCGAGTATGTTTTGTATGCGTTAAAATTCGTAACAATTAAGTATTTAAAAGGGCCGAAGGGCCGAGGGCGAAGTAAAATAGGCCTCGCGAACTTTATGTCGCCGACGTCCACATGTGGTCTAGCGCCGCCACTGGATACGGGTGTAAATTTTGTTACAAAAGTGACATCTTTTAGTGCAGTCAAAGATTCACTCTATCGTTGCCGAAAAAAGGCGTTCAACATAAAAAATGTTATATTCAGAAATTTAAGTGACGTCGAAATTCCTAAGTATTTTAAAGGAATTTTTTTGTTTATCGAGGATGGACAAGAAGATAAAATATTGATTTTTGCGACGCCTTATATTGAAGGATTATTGACATCTAATAAAAGATGTCTTGGTGATGGAACCTTCAACTGCGCAACTGATCCTTTCCACCAAATACATACCATTCATGGTATAATTGATGTATACCCATTGATATACGCGTTTCTGCCAAACAAACAGGAAAGCACTAATGTAAGGTTGCTAAAACTTATTAAAGACAAGGTTCCTTTATGGGAACCGGAGATATTCCAAAGCGATTATGAAGCAAGTTTTATTAATGCTGTACGCAAAGTGTTCCCGGACATACAAATCAAAGGATGTTATTTCCACTACTGTCAAGCCCTACGCCGTAAAGCGCAAAAATTGAGCATTGAATCAGTAGAAGAACTTAAATTTGTTTATCTGACAATGGCCTTGGCACATTTGCCAATAGAATATATTCCCGAAGGATGGCTTAGCCTCAAAGAGTACATTAAAGTTACCGATAAACTGATCTTATTTATCGACTATTATGAAAATTATTGGCTTCAACCCAAAAATGTAGCACATATGTTGTTACGAAGAAAAACATCGCACAATAAATTCAGTGGAAAACTGGCATAGAAAAATTAATAAAGAAATAGGATCTCGAAAAGATTCCTTGACTTACGTAGTATCTGTACTAAAAAAAAAGCAAGACGAAATGAATTTAAAATTGAGAGAGTTAGGATGAATGTGGAGCGAAAAAAGAGAAGACGCGGTGAATATCTAAAAGACAAAAAAATTAAAAACGCTGTCGAGTTTCTGATGAAGACAATAGATATTATTGAATGTCTTAACCGATTAAGAGTAATACCTTTTGATGTGGATGGAAACGAAGCCAATAATGAGCCTTTTTACCATAATGTTGAAGAATTACAAAACGTATTAATCGACAGTGACAATGAGTCTAGCCATTAATAATAAGTTGAGTTTTTTTCGTTTAATATCAAAAGCGCAAAATGACAAACGATTGCATAATGTCAAAAGCGCAGAATGTCAAAAGAGCAAAATGCCAAAAGCGAAAAATGACAAACAATCATAAATGTCAAAAGTACAAAATGTGAAGCCATTTTACATTTTGCGCTTTTTTTACATTTTGACCTTATGACATTCTGCGCTTTTGACATTATGCTGCTAAACATTTTTTTTTCTTTAAAGAATTTAAGAAGTTTAATTTTGCGATTTATTCAATAAAATATTTCTGTTATTAAGCTATTTCTTATTTAAACAAAACTCTGAAGTAAGATTGTACAAATTATAAATTTTGTACAAATCCATAAATTATACGAATTGAGCATACCTACATAACTATGCATAAATAACGATTGTACCAAATTAGTATTTTGTACAAATCAATAAATTGTACCAATTACAGAAACGAAGCACCTCACTTAATTTTTGTTACGAATTGATAATGTTTCAAACAAAATTTTGAACGAATTGCTAATAAATTACAAATTGTACGAATTGAGATATTGTACCATTGGCGACGCTTTCTACAAAGGACCCTTGAGTAAGAGCGTCTTATCTTGTCCAATTGAATTTCCTTTCATTTGAATTAGCACGTGTTCTAGAGATATTTGATCCTAACGATTGACATTATCGACCTACAGTTATTTCTTCGGATTAAAGCCGGTTTGATGTTCGGATGTGGCAAGCATATTTTCAAAAATCTCTAATTGCACTGTTGATTTTTTTAAAGTGAAACTTTTTTTACATTGCCTCAAATTTTTTTACATATATCGCATATTGCATTACACAAAAACATGAGATCTTTAATTTGACTATTCCACATAGGTTAGGATTGGTTTAGGCGTTAAATCTTCGACTTTAAGAGGACTGTGAAGTGCCAATTCATGGCTCGAGTATATCGCGCCCGAAACAGTATTGAAATATTGTTTCGGGCGATAACTGTTTTACCCCCCTAAATCTTTACGAAATTATAAATTTTTGATCTCATTAGATTCAGTATACCTTAGTCTATGTTTGCACGTTTTGCTTTTTTTGTATATCAGTATAATTTAGTCAAAAAAGATAAAAATGCTCGAGGTAGTTTTTAAGTCTAAAATATGGATATTTAGATGCTAATAATTTATATTTTGAGAAATATTACTTCAAAATCAAAACGTACAAATCTAGTTTTTCATTATATCTACAACATTTCCAAAAATTATGAAAATTGGACTATGTAAAGGGGTAGAAAAACGTTATCGCTTTTAGTATGAAAATTTACAGCTTCACAATCCTCTGTGTGGTAGTGGTTCGATCCTGGTGTAGATCGTTATTATTATTAATATTTTTTTTATTTTGTTTTTTATTAATTTGTTTTCTTTTTTTATAACTTGTTTTTTATTTGATGTTTATTTTTTTCTGTAAATTGGCAATAAGTTTCAACCTAAATGTTACTGTAATTTGCTTTTAAGTGTTGTGGTTTTTTTGTAAATAAAAAAAAAACAAATTACTATTTAGTTTTTTTATGAATTAGTTTTCTATTTTTTTTCCTATTATGTATGTCATTGTTGGGAGGAAAATAAAGCATTATTATTATTATTTTTATTATTTATATTAATCTTCTTTACAGAAGAAAAAGATTTAAGATTAAAAAAGCGATTTTAATACCCTTAATCGAATAATTTTCCGAAAATTTTCAGTTAAATGCCTGCGATCAGAAAATAAGTTTCACTTGCATCTTGGTTTCATAAAATCACGCAATGATTTTTTAAATAAAGGAATGTTTCCTTTTATAAAATATTGTTATTTCAGTATCTAGAGCAGAGGTTTCCAAACTTTTTTTCTAATAGACCACTTTTAAAATTTTGCTGGTTCCGATGGACCAGCTGCTGCTACATTTCTACCATATTCTCAAAACTCGACAAAGAATGAAGATTACGTTGCTTGCGGCTGAGTTCCAACCACAAAATAAAGGTTTTCGAAAAAAAAGTGAGTTAATTAATAATTAATTGTGCTGTAAACTGAATATGCAAGTTTTTACAAATAACAGTCGCCGAGCATCTTGAAATATTATCTGCCTACATTGATGGGTAAAGTCAAGCCAACATTTTAGTTCTCCACTATCGAAACCAGGTAAATTTTCGTTGACAAAATGGGAACCCCTGTTTTTTTGTCACGCCAACGTAGACCCTCGTCGAGTGTCCCGTGGACCCCTGGGGGTCCACCTGGACCACTTTGGGAATCACTGATCTAGAGTACTTACCCTACGCGTGGTGTTAAAAATTCCATACTGTGTATCTAATAGGCCTACATATATAAACGTATATAAACTATATGTATTTGCCTGCAAATGCCTAAAAGAATCAGATTACCTCGTTAAAATTTTGCTCATTAAAAAGCATTCGCAATTTATATTTGAAGCTAAGCTTGCTTGAAGCATTTCCAACGATAAATGCGGAATTATTAATATTGTGATTAACCCCATTACAAATGCTTTCAACGTATGTGCTGGTACAGCCACGTCATGAGACGCCCTGAAGACCATATAGAACAGCCATAAATATGTTCGCTCTGATCTGACGTCACATAGTCTCGTGCAGCTGCGAAGCGATACTTACTTAACACTTAAAGCTGTAGGTGCATTTTTGAACGCGGCAAAAAAGTAGTATCGAACATTTTCTTTGGAGTAATTTATCTGTTACGTAGTAACTATTCAGTAATCTGTGCTTATAGCCTGATGGCTGCACCTAGTATTAGACGGCTAAATTAGATGTAACCGTAATTTGGCTTTTAGCCGCAAGTAATAACATACATATTCAAATAAACAAAAACTGTGTCAATAAATAGTTGGTATAAGAAGAGCTGACTGACAATTTATGTTTTAAAATTATATGACCATGACAAAAGATCATAGATAGCAAAAGATTTCTCGGAAACGGATAACACTTAAAAACCACTAGTCTAGCGATAATAAAGTATTTACTGCAATTTGCGGAGGTCATTATTGGAACGTCAGCTGATAGGTCTTCATGGCTTATTTCGAAAGTCACGCAAAGCGGTACATTACTTTGGTTACATACAGAGGAGATGTGTGCGCCGCGTCGCGCCGATGACCGCCGCCACCGATCCGGGTGATGATTTTGTAACACATCGATTGATCGGCAATCGTTACCAAACCAGCCCTGCGAGCATGGACTTGTCGATCGATATATATCGATCGACAAAAGCATCTGTCCTTTTCACTCCTTATGAATATCTGTCACATTTATCGATTTTTGTCGAGTATGTCGATCTTAGCTGTCAAATTTTGTTTATCGAGAGTTCCATGCTCGCAGGGCAGATTAGTTAATAAAACAAAAGCGGAATTATGTTCACTGGCTATGGGTATTGGTTGATTAATTCGACAAATATCTTCTTTCGTCCGTGACGCAGCTGTCATGTACCGGGCCCAGAGTCGTAGACAGATTTGGTGGACCCCAGGCAACAAGGCTAGAGGTAAGACGATAATTAAGATAGGTCATAAGAAAAATACCTTGTTAACTTTTTGTAATATTTATTTAAGTGGTGAAGGATCTGGCGGTGGCACAACTTACCACATGCGAGCTACCCCGAATAGCAGAAGACCTGGGGCTTCGTTCTTACTCGGGAGCATTATCCTGGTACCCAGAAAGACGTTACCACCTGGAGATTTCTGCAATGCGGTACGAACGTCAAGAAGGCGACTTAGGTTCGTCGTCAGGACCTCCCATGCGCCTTCTCGCGTCACGTACTTGTTGACGAAGAGGGCGTCGTCCTACTGCCTATCATAGTAAATTTCGTGAAATTAAAACGATAGCGAGTACTTCGCTACCGCGTTAGGCGGTAGGGCGTATGCACACTTTCGGTAAGCATTAGTCATTTTCCAGAAAAGTTATGATAAGGGGACATAGTTTTCTCAAATTATTATTACAAGGCGAATAAAAACTATTTGTTTTTTATATCATACTTCGAACTTGACATAAAGGAACATGAAATTAATTTATCATTTAATAATTTAACTTCGCAGTAGGACTACGAGGAACGAGGCATCCTCGTGGACCCACTAGTAGGACATTATTCTCTGCAGTAGGTGTACGAGGAACTATGCTTTCTCGTGGTCCCACTAGTAGGAGAAATCATCCTTAAATTGTAGAAATAATGTTTATAAGAGTTTGTTCCCTGTGATCGACTTTATCGATCGGGTATTATAACATATAAATGCTTTTTTATTTTTTTATTTTACTGGGTTTGTTTCCCGGTTCACACAGGCGATTGCTTAAAAATCAGTTAATGCAGTTCGGATTGTTTTTAAAATCAAAATAAAGTCTTCATATACAGTAAAATTTTCTATCTATGGTATTTAAGGTAATGTGGCATCGCCATGAGATAAACTATACATAAATACCTAGATTTTACTTATCCTCATCCAAAGGATGTGCAGATTATTTATATTATTAGTTGTTAATACATAACTAATACGGAATTAAAAGGAATTGATAAAACGATTAAAATAATGCATTATTTTATTCGGCGATGACAGAGAATGAAAAATGCTTTCCTTTGTCGAAATAACAAGAAATTACTGAGATTAAGCTATTTAAGGAGTGCAGGCTGGTCATGTCACACCATGCTGCAAAATGTAGGTACTCTGACAGACGTCACGCGATATTTCAAATCAGGGTATCGTCTTTAGTTATTAAGTAGCAAAAGGAAGTCCCATGTTTTTTATTAACCTACTGCAACTGACAGCCATTAATAGTAGATAAGCCAAGGAGATAGCAGTGTCTGTCACGGGTATGGTGTTAAACTCACCAAAGACACTGTTTTATTGCCGAGGAAAATACGCTATTTTTTGCACCACCTGAGAGAAAATAGAAACAATTACAAAAGAATTACATCATTTAATATTATTAATTATTATATTACTTGAAAAGTCACGAAACTTTTCTATTGAAAAAACTATATAGAAGAAGTGACTGTATGTGCTTTAATCCAACAAAACCAACAAATGTACACAACATGGCGAGATTAAATTTTTCTTTGATTTTATTATATTTTATTGTCTTCACGGATTTTGAGTATATGTTGTCGATTCAGAATCATTATGGGTTTCCATCAAAACTTAACTAGCTACTTTTTGTATTCCATATACAAATTAATTCCATCCCTAGGGAAAAATGGGAATTCTGTACAATATTCAGTCCCTGGTTTTAGAGACTTATAATGACTTATATACTTTATGTTGGACTAGCTGTGCCCGCGACTTCATCCGCGTGGAATAGTAATTTTGGCAATTTTTTTAAGATCTTGATTAAAATTTGCGTATGTTATACCTTATATAATTAGCTATCTATTAGTAAAAGTCCCGTCAAAATCGGTCCAGCCGTTCCGGAGATTAGTGGGAACAAACAGACAGACAGAATTTTTTTTTAAATTGTGTTTTTATTATTGGTATCCGATATATACAATCATACCCATTTAGTAAAAACTTGTTATTTTGACATTACAAACAGACACTTCAATTTTATTTATTTGTATAGATTAACATGATACAGAATGTGTAATTATTGAGCAGATAGTGAAAAATTTTAATTTTGTCATCGTCCTAACTGACCACAATAGCTTCAGTGCTGAGCTTTAGTTTCCACACAGACCACAGAAATATCATACGTTCGTCATAAGTATATGTATGTGTACAATACTTATGTCACTATTATAGCCCCTCGACTGTGTGTGAATGAAAGGGATCCCATAATATTTTACTACCGCAGCCACAATGGCGATAATGAAGTGACATACTTTGATGGAGGCCTAGCAAGGCACATATTTCGATTCAGACTATTTAAGAAAGGTGTTGAATTATATATGAATAAGAAAACAACACAGGATAAGGATTAACTTTTAATGTGCACATACAATTACAAAATGCGAATGACTTGTAAATGGATAGAAAATTTCTAACTGATACCATTTTGGATTTAAGGTCTCAGTAGTGAATATTTGGGACATAATTTTATTACAAGAATAGCTTTATCTTTTTCCTTTTGTTATATACGTCTTCGTTTCTACGTCTGCCGAGCTGTCGCCCCTAGCGTGCATGTCTTAAGTTCACTTGCCCTATCACAGCAAATTCTTCCGTACTTCTTTCACCGTGCATGTTACTCAAACTATGGAACACACTACTATTTAAATCACGAGAGAGTAAAACTATTTCACGTTTAAATTATAACTAAAAAAATATCTTCCTTCGAACTTCTCATTTTTTATGTATATTCTTCTATTTAAATCAGTAAATATTCGTTTATTATTAGTATATGTAAAGTGTGCACCTATATTATCATACATAATATTTTGATTTACTCCTTACACTTTTAACCACAGTTAAAATCTCGTTATACCTGCTAGACTTGTCTGGTAGAGATCTCTTAAAGAAATAAACTCGCCCTTATAAACAACTTACTAATATTGCCAACAGTAAATGTTCATTGTCTACAACGATAAATATATAGCTTTATCATTCCGTCGTTTTGTAATGCTTTTTCTTGCTAAATTGTAGTAATATAGGGAAATCTTAAAGTTGAAGGAAAAAAAAACAAACTTATTCCTTTAGTCCGATACAAAATGAAAAGCTTTATTCTGGTAGGTACATGGTTGTAATTCACTTATGCATAATGTTACTGAAGTTAACAAAATCCCTCAATGCAAAGCACTTAACTAAATTTTTATTTAATACAAGCCAAGGGCAGGATGGTTCAGGTTTGTTTGATCAATCTCGGCAGGTAAAAATCAGGTTCAAATTGGGTACAAAACTACAAAATGAGGGGCAATAAAGTACACGAACAAATAGTTATAGGTTTCCTTTTTTTTAAAAGAAATTAGTAGCCTTCCCCGGAGCGGTTGTTAGTGGGTCATACCTTCAATGCTAAGTTTCTGCGATCACGGGTCAGAGATATAATATTCCAATTTCTTAACTTATTCTCTGTTTCTAATATTATTTGTGTAATTCCACAGAATTCCTCCTTGATATTAGGTTATTAGGTAGGTTAGTTGCAGCGGAGCCCTACGGCCTCCGGGAACTGCCCTGGAGATTCATAGCACAGTGTTATGTTAAAAATATAATTAAATATGCCTATGATCTTGAGGTCAGTGGGTCTAACACTGAGTTCTGAAGGAATCCCAGTCAATACATTTGAACTTCATGTAATAAACATAGCAAATGAATTCTAAAACATAATTTTTAATAAATCGACAAATTGTCTTATTGGTTAGTTAATAAAAAGGACCTATGGAGGGGAGAGCACCTATTTTGTGTATAATTATTGCTATTAATAAAAAGAAAACAGCTTAATTTGTGAGTTCTTTGCCAAAGAAGGATGTGAAACTTAATATTGTGAAAATTTAGAATTTAACATGAAATTCGCAAGTGTTACTCAATATATGCCTTAATCCCACTAAGATGCCGTTTACTATCAAGGTTTTTTAATGAAATAGGGGATGAAAAAGGCGAATTTTGGAAATGTAATATGTTTGATTTAATAATCAATTTACCCACAAATAAAAATAAAATTAACAAAATCTGTTTTAAATCATGAAATATAATAAGTTAATTAGATACCTTAGTGTGGGCGGAGTATTATCTATTGATATAATTTATTTATTCAACTAATTCACCGAATCGCGCGCCGGCGATTATAAATATGATTGAGCTTTTACTCTTCAAGCTGAAAACAAAAATGACTCACTTTGTTAAATTCAGGGTGGCTTTTCGAATTAAATTCACACGGAAAACGAGAGAAATACCTACGAAATAAATATATAAAAACTTTATGATCTTCAAATCAATAACAAATTACTTCGATCGATGTCTCACAGACTAGTCATAACCTAGACGATAGACTAAACCAACGCTCCACTTGCGCGCAGATTTGCGTTTATGTGGAAGCGACGGAGCCGAGGTCCGTTTGCTGAATGTTAAGCGCCGTATTGGCGACGGAACCTCTCCTAAAACCAAATTCATTTCATAACACTCGTAAGACTCTTAACTTGCTTCAAGATGTGTCAAGTCAACATACGGATCTTTCGAAATTCTACAATACCTATGCAATAAGTATTTCCAGCTAAAGTTATGTTTAGTTGAAAAACAAAACGTAATGAAAAATTAACCTTAAACAAATTGTGAATGCTTTCCAAATTCTATTCGACGAAACTATAATTATATGATCTATAAGTTTAAGTGTATTTTATTAAAATATGTCTATAGAAATGATCAAAACAAACGGTCCAAATGTCAAATTCCGAATTTTGAGAAAATCAACCCACCTAAATGGAAGCACGGGATTTTGGGCGAAAAAAAACTATCTTTGTAAATAAGGCCAGGATAAACGCGAGATTTATTTTGTTTATGCAAAAAGTGAATAATGACCAAAGATAATTGCAAATGTCACTGATGTGACGTGAAACGACGTTGACGTTGACACTTGACATTGATATTGTGAAATTAATTGACAAAGTTATTGTAATTATGATTTTAGTTGTGAAATTTGTGTTAAAACTACAGTGAAACCAAAGTGTTTTTGCAAAATTAGTGTTTTATGAAATTTTAAGAAAAAACAGTGTTACAGTATCCCCCCAACCACGATAGAATTCACGTAGGGAATTCGTCTGACGCCTCGTCAGCCTCAAAACCTCCTAACCAACCAAACAAAATTATCATAATTAGAATCAATTAGGTACTTAAAAACTATTCATTCGTGATAAACTCTGTACCCAATTACGCCTAACGTTATTTTTTTTTATAAGTTTATTTATTTGTATAAGATAAAAAATAAAGCTTTAAATATAAACGTGTGTAAATAAAGAATATTTAACATGCATGTACCTTAAATCTACGTAAATCCATTAATATGGTATGTTAAAGATTGTAATAAAAAAAACCACATTCACCAATAAGGTGACAAAATCTAGCGCGAAACTACTGCTGCTAGCACCTACATGGTTGTAAAAAAAAATATTCACCAATAAGGTGGCAAAATCTAGCGAAACCTCTTCTGCTAGCACCTATATGGCTGTGATAAATAGGCAAAAAGCATTATATCCTATGCCCATCAAATATAAGAAAGTAATAAAAAAAAAACTGTAGTGTCAGGACTGACGCCGAGATGGCGTTGTTAAATAAGTATATCTTGACACTAGCAGTGTATAGCAAGTAATGTCAACAACCACCGGTAGATGCCGTTATTACAGACATTTTGACTCTAATCGTCAAATAATAAGTAGAAAAAAACAATAAAAAGGAAATAAAAAAAAAATGAGTTGCATGGTGTCGTTGCCCCTGATCGTCGATATTGATTTTCCTACGTTTCCAGCTAGATGTAACTTCCTCCATTATAAGAATATAGCAAAGGCTTATTTCTAGAGTTGCAAACCGCTCCTGTGAGGAATTCAAAATTAATTTTGTTGATTAGAGTAGAATACATATAAAAATAATGAACAAGACACGTTTATATTTGTGATCTTGTGCTAAATGCATCTATCTAACCACATAACAGTTATAATAAGTACATACTTGTTCCTTAATTCTGGTATCAGATACTAAAGAAGTAATATCCATTTTATATAATGGTAGTAATAATATATTTATAATGGTATGAACTAAGACACGTATAATATTTGTGTTTTAGATCTTTATGTACTTATGTAATGGTAATATCAATTTTGAAGATGTTAGGTAAATGGAAACTTAAGTATCAAGGCAAATCAATAAAAAAACGACAGGGACAGACACATGCAAAAACGCCGCCAGATGTTATATGGCGCGTTATCCTACACTCGGGTTCTACGAGACGCCAGGAAGAATGGCGGGGTGGGTATTCTGTGACCGCCGCACCCGCGGTGCCTAAATAGTTTAAATGCTTATAAAAATATGGCTATTTTCATAAGAGTATAAAAATGAAAATTAAGTAGGTATTATGTTACTAGGTATGTAATTTAGTCACTCGAAGTATCTAAATTTTTAAAATCTTTTATGTGCCACTTTCCTATGTATTTTCCGTTCTCGTCTTCGAGCTCATAGACGAGGCGAGAAAGCTTACGTATAATTTTACAACGTTCATATTTAGGGGCAAGTTTAGCAGTAAAATATTTATTAGCAGAACTCTGCTTGTACGTCCGCTTCCACACAAAATCACCAACATTAAAAGAGATATCTCTGCGTTTGTTGTTATAGTATTTTATATTCCTTTCATGGGCCTTACGCAATGACTCTCGGACTTTGATGAAAATGTCACCGAGGTGGCCAATATTAGACGCATGAGTATCGCGTGGTACCACAACCAACTCTTGGAGATCTTCGAAGCCACGGTAAATACTACCATCTGTGACAGCTTCCCTACCGTGTACTAGCATGAAAGGAGTATAAGAAGTAGACTCATTTACTGAGGTGTTCATGGCAAATTGTATTTTATGTATGTTAATATCCCACGTTCTATGATCGTTCTCAACAAACGAGGAAACTGCAGTGATTATTGTGCGGTTATAACGTTCCACCGTATTAACTTGTGGACAATATACTGGACCCAAATGTACTTGCGGAATATTGTATTTTTCATATAATGCCTGAACCTCATGACTTATAAATTGCGAGCCATTATCAGACATCACCGTCTGTGGTATTCCGTGAACCAGAAATACATGGTCTTCTAACCTTTGCGCTATAACTTTGCCCGTTGCACGCCGTATAGGAAATAATAAACAATATTTTGTAAAACAACACACAACTACTAGTAAAAAGGTGTTTTGCTGTCGAGACATCGGCAGTGGACCAACTAGATCAATGCTGATGCACTGGAATGGTCGACAGCAGACCTTGGGTTCCCCCATAAAGCCAGCTGGCGCTAGTGAGCTATGTTTATATGAGTTGCAAGTGGCACAATTTTTAATAAATTCCTCGGTATCTTTATGCATACCGGGCCAAAAATACCGTAATTTTAATCTTTTATAAGTTTTTGCAACGCCTAAGTGCGCAGCAATTGGTTCAGAATGGTTACTTTTCATAATATCCTCCCTAAGCTCCTTTGGTACAACCTCTTTCCACTGGTAGTCACCACAGAGTTTGTTAGTGCTTTTTGTAAATCTAAAAAGCCTACCATCAACAATTTGAAAATTGGGACACGCGCGCGGCCTATCCGTGCAACGTTTTAATATATTGTTATACCAAGCATCGCTGGAAGTAAATGCGTCTACGGCTGCCACTGGTACAGAACGTGATAGTGCATCCGGTACGACGTTTTGAGATCCACTACGATGCTCAATAATGAAATTATAAGGCGATAGCCTACACCCCCAACGCGCTAGTCGTCCTGTCGGATTCTTAAGGTTTAAAAACCACTTTAGACTAGCATGGTCGGTAATAATTTTAAATTGTCGACCACCTTCAAGGTAAGGGCGGAAGTGTTCAACGACATGTACCACGGCCAATGCCTCTCGCTCTGTAGCGGAATAGTTACGTTCAGCGGGTGTTAGTGAACGGCTACAGTACGCAACAGGATGTTCTTGTCCATCTACAACCTGGGTTAAGGTACCTCCTAACCCGAAATCAGAAGCGTCACAGTGGACAGCAAAATCTTTCGAGAAGTCAGGACATACCAGAACCGGGGAAGTAGACAGTGCGAGTTTTAGGTCGTTGAACGCCTCGTCTGCCTCGGTCGTCCATTTGAAAGGGGGCGCGCTCTTACGGGTAGAAGTAAGAGCATTAAGGGGACCAGCTCTATGACTAAAATTTTTTATGAAACGCCTATAATAAGATGCAGTTCCCAAGAAACGTTTGACGTCTTTCCTGCAGGTGGGAATAGGAAAGTCTACTATAGCCTTAATTTTGTCAGGATCCGTGCGCAGACCATATTCGTCAACCACATGACCCAAGAATTTCAGCTGTCTCCTGAAGAACTGGCATTTACCCATGTTGACAGTAAGGTTGGCTAGTTTAAGTCTCTCCTTTACCCTACGTAGGAGCTGGAGGTGATCCTGGAAGGCCGTTGGGCCTTCAGGAGTAAGTAAAATTAAATCATCAACATATACGAACACCTTATTGTCAAACTCGGGCCCAAAGAGGCGGTCCATCAACCGCTGCTGCGTAGCTGGAGCTGCAGTAAGTCCAAAGCACATGACCTTAAAGTGAAACAAGCCTCTGCAGGGAATAGTAAAAGCAGTTTTCTCTCTGGACTCAATAGAGTCCAAAGGAACTTGGTAATATGAAGACTTAAGGTCAATAGAAGATAAGTACTTAGCGTTTTTGAGCTGGTCCAGAATATGGCTAATATAAGGCATAGGGTAAGCGTCATGCTTTGATATGGCGTTAAGTTTTCGGCTGTCCAAGCAGAAACGTGATGACCCATCTGATTTAACCGCTAAAGTAACGGGGTTGTTCCATGCACTTCCGCTAGGCTCCACAACATCATCCTTCAGCATTTGGTCTAGGTGTTTATTTAATTCTGCCAGTTTAGCGGGTGAGACTACATAATACCGTTGTTTAATAGGTGGGTGGTCACCGGTATCAATTTTATGACTCACTAAGTGTGTCCTACCTAGGCCTTTCTTTTCTGCGGAAATGTCATCAAATTGCTTTATGACGTCATTGACCAGCCTACGCTCAAGCTTAGATAAAGTTTCAAAATCATGTAAAGCACGGCTGCCTGACATAACTGTGTACACCTGATTATTATTTTTATATAAATGTCCGCTATCTTCTAACAATGATAAAATATCTGGCGCAATATTAAATTCCTTCCAGAAATTTAAGCCAAATAACAACTCTGTAGCAACTCCAGGGACGACGTAAAATTTAATAACACGAGTTTTATTCTCTATCGATACTGGTAAAAATAAATACCCAGTTACTCGTGAAGTAGAACCATTTGCAGTTTTTATAAAGTCTAAGTCCTCAGACTTATGTAAAGTAGCGAAATCTTTAAAATATTTGTATGCTTGCCCTCCCACAATGGAGATCTGTGATCCTGAATCCAGTAATCCTCTGAATTCCAAGCCAAAATTATTAATCTTCAGATAAGCTCTGGTATCATTATAGGTGGCGGTAGTAGTAGCGTGAACCGATGTAACCTTACCTTTATGCGTATGTATGTTACTAGCTTTATTTACATTATTATAGAATTCATTGTATTTCTGCCTTGATTGTTCAGAATTACAATGTTTATTATAAAAATATACTGTCTTATGCCATCGGTTCACTGCTTGGCGTTTTTTGGAATCTCTGCGGTTGAAGGTTTTGAAGAAGTGCACTTTGGACAATTATTTGCATTGAACCCCTTTTCTCCACAACGATAACAAATAAGTACCCAAGGCGCCTTGCAATACCTCAAGCTGTGGCCATTTTTACGACAGCGGACACAAAAAAGATTATTTTGTGTATTATTCACTGGCTGAATTGAAGAGACTTTTGGTGGAGCCTTGCTACTACTATTACCACTAGTATTTTTGTAACACAAATCGGGAGCCAGAGAAGAAGTGGTGACCCTAGGAGGTTCACTGAAATGCACCGATCGCTCCTTTGCACCTTCTAATAACCTACATTTTTTCTTTAAATCAGTCCAAGATTCCACTGGGGCTAGAGCAAGCTGAGTAGTATAAAAAGGTCTTATATTAAACATGATAATGTTCAATTTATCATCATCAGAGATTGGTTTTGATAATCGAGAAAAATAATTTTGCATAATGCTGAGATAATTCACAATGCTTTCATCGGGGCCCTGAGTACGACTTCTAATTTCCTGCATCAAGCGATGGTCATAATCAGATGGAAGATATTCCTCGAGAAGCAAGGTCTTCAGCTCAGACCAATTGTGAACGTCCGACTTTACTCCTCGATACCAGCACAGCGCTTCATCAGTAAAAAGTTCAGCCGCAGAACAGAAAAGCTTTGAATCTGAAAGGCCACGAGACAAGCATAATTCCTCGAGGCGTTGTAAGAAAGCTTTAATGCATGTCTTGCCATTGAAGCGTAAATTTAGTTTATGCACGGAGCAATCATTAGCTGTGTTGTGTGTAGTTGCAGTGGAGTGCTCAATAGGTTGTTCAGGTGCCAAGCTACTTTTAAAATTATGACAAATATTATCTATTTTAACAAGAATGCTATCTAATCTATTATTCAGAGAAGTAATTAAAGAAGTAAGATTATTATCATCATACTCCGATAAAGACAAGCGACCAATTCTGTGGAATAAGTGGTGTGCAAGAGTTTGAATTCTATTTAACACCTTAAGTGATGACGGTTTACTTGAAGTACTTGTGATAAGTTTCTCAAGATCATCTAATTTCTTTTGAATTACTTTTAATTCAATATTGACATCAAGATCACAAGTCAGTATTTCATCAGAAGGCAGATCTTTATTGAGAGTACGGATCTGTGCTCTCAGAGCCATCACCGTGTCAGCTGGTTTCGAACCCCTGATTTTCACCTCATATTCTAGTTCATCTTTGTTAAGTAAATTAAAACTAATTGGTCTTTGTTCCATTTTTGTAAAAATATACTACGCTCTATTCTATATGATAAGTTAATTTTACAATATTATTTATATTATATACTCAAACTATGAACAAAAAATCTTAAAATATATTCACCTTTGCAACTGTAACTAAAATTTGTTTTTTATTTATACCTATCTGAACCAAACCTGCATAGAATTCTTATTTATCTTATAACTAGTGAGACCGGCAGACGTTCTCCTGTCCGATTCCAGCGCCACCTACTGGGTCCAGTTGTACTTTTAAACCTTCCCTGGACCTATTCAAATACACATAACATTTCGTAAGAATCGGTCGAGCCGTTTTTGAGTTTTAGCTTAACTAACACACAACGTTAAAAAAAAGAAAATTATTAAAGATACATACCGAGATGGATCAACACTATCTGAGCATTTGACCAGAATAATGGGCCATATAATACCACAAAACCTGCTGTATATTCGGGCGCCAAATTGTAATGCTTTTTCTTGCTAAATTGTAGTAATATAGGGAAATCTTAAAGTTGAAGGAAAAAAAAACAAACTTATTCCTTTAGTCCGATACAAAATGAAAAGCTTTATTCTGGTAGGTACATGGTTGTAATTCACTTATGCATAATGTTACTGAAGTTAACAAAATCCCTCAATGCAAAGCACTTAACTAAATTTTTATTTAATACAAGCCAAGGGCAGGATGGTTCAGGTTTGTTTGATCAATCTCGGCAGGTAAAAATCAGGTTCAAATTGGGTACAAAACTACAAAATGAGGGGCAATAAAGTACACGAACAAATAGTTATAGGTTTCCTTTTTTTTAAAAGAAATTAGTAGCCTTCCCCGGAGCGGTTGTTAGTGGGTCATACCTTCAATGCTAAGTTTCTGCGATCACGGGTCAGAGATATAATATTCCAATTTCTTAACTTATTCTCTGTTTCTAATATTATTTGTGTAATTCCACAGAATTCCTCCTTGATATTAGGTTATTAGGTAGGTTAGTTGCAGCGGAGCCCTACGGCCTCCGGGAACTGCCCTGGAGATTCATAGCACAGTGTTATGTTAAAAATATAATTAAATATGCCTATGATCTTGAGGTCAGTGGGTCTAACACTGAGTTCTGAAGGAATCCCAGTCAATACATTTGAACTTCATGTAATAAACATAGCAAATGAATTCTAAAACATAATTTTTAATAAATCGACAAATTGTCTTATTGGTTAGTTAATAAAAAGGACCTATGGAGGGGAGAGCACCTATTTTGTGTATAATTATTGCTATTAATAAAAAGAAAACAGCTTAATTTGTGAGTTCTTTGCCAAAGAAGGATGTGAAACTTAATATTGTGAAAATTTAGAATTTAACATGAAATTCGCAAGTGTTACTCAATATATGCCTTAATCCCACTAAGATGCCGTTTACTATCAAGGTTTTTTAATGAAATAGGGGATGAAAAAGGCGAATTTTGGAAATGTAATATGTTTGATTTAATAATCAATTTACCCACAAATAAAAATAAAATTAACAAAATCTGTTTTAAATCATGAAATATAATAAGTTAATTAGATACCTTAGTGTGGGCGGAGTATTATCTATTGATATAATTTATTTATTCAACTAATTCACCGAATCGCGCGCCGGCGATTATAAATATGATTGAGCTTTTACTCTTCAAGCTGAAAACAAAAATGACTCACTTTGTTAAATTCAGGGTGGCTTTTCGAATTAAATTCACACGGAAAACGAGAGAAATACCTACGAAATAAATATATAAAAACTTTATGATCTTCAAATCAATAACAAATTACTTCGATCGATGTCTCACAGACTAGTCATAACCTAGACGATAGACTAAACCAACGCTCCACTTGCGCGCAGATTTGCGTTTATGTGGAAGCGACGGAGCCGAGGTCCGTTTGCTGAATGTTAAGCGCCGTATTGGCGACGGAACCTCTCCTAAAACCAAATTCATTTCATAACACTCGTAAGACTCTTAACTTGCTTCAAGATGTGTCAAGTCAACATACGGATCTTTCGAAATTCTACAATACCTATGCAATAAGTATTTCCAGCTAAAGTTATGTTTAGTTGAAAAACAAAACGTAATGAAAAATTAACCTTAAACAAATTGTGAATGCTTTCCAAATTCTATTCGACGAAACTATAATTATATGATCTATAAGTTTAAGTGTATTTTATTAAAATATGTCTATAGAAATGATCAAAACAAACGGTCCAAATGTCAAATTCCGAATTTTGAGAAAATCAACCCACCTAAATGGAAGCACGGGATTTTGGGCGAAAAAAAAACTATCTTTGTAAATAAGGCCAGGATAAACGCGAGATTTATTTTGTTTATGCAAAAAGTGAATAATGACCAAAGATAATTGCAAATGTCACTGATGTGACGTGAAACGACGTTGACGTTGACACTTGACATTGATATTGTGAAATTAATTGACAAAGTTATTGTAATTATGATTTTAGTTGTGAAATTTGTGTTAAAACTACAGTGAAACCAAAGTGTTTTTGCAAAATTAGTGTTTTATGAAATTTTAAGAAAAAACAGTGTTACAGTTTCCAAAAATGAAATTTTTCTGAACCATCTTGATTCAACTAACTTTGTACCTAACCGCGATGTATTCAGTCCATCCATCAATTCAGAATGATGGAAATCGGTTTGCATAGCTGTCAAAGTGTTTGAATTTATCGTCTATTATAGGTGATGGATGGCCCCCTGACTTTGAACAATAAAGGGAATTAAATTCGTTTAAGTAAACATTAGTAGCTACCTGTAGGTGCTGTAACCAGGAATGGATTCATTTTGGGGGAGGCATCTGGCAAGTTTCGGAGCTAGGGTTAAAATCGCAAGTAAAGAAAAAAATAAATCTTTTTTAAAATTGTCTCTTGTATCTGTTCTATAATGAATAAAATGATTGATTTACATGAAAGTGTAATCAAGATAAAGTAAATTTTCGTTATTTGAGGCTAAAATTAAATACGGTAGCTGAAGAAAAAGTACCCTAAGTATTGATGACAGTAAATTTTACTCGAAGGAAACATTAGTTAAGATTGCTGGAGTTGCACTTCTCAAACACATTTTTGCCGCCTGTGAGTGTAAATACAATGTGATCGGTGTATTTCGTGACCTGTCAAAGGCTTTCGCCTGCATTCGTCATCAGACTCTTCGTAATAGACTCAAGCATTATGGTGTGTCTGAAGTACCAATTTGACTTATTGAGTCATATTAATCCAATAGGGTCCAAAAAGTTGTCAAAAATGAGTCTGCTGGTGGCGTCACCACCCTTTATTGTGGGCGTGCCACAAGGATCATTATTGGGACCTTTAGTCTTCTTACACTTATATAAAAATGATTAGTCGTTTGTTAGTCTCGCTAAAACTCTAAAACAGCTTGACCTATTTGAATGTTTATTTTTGTCTTCTGTGGACTTTGTGATAGACCCGATAGATGGCGCTATAATTGAGCAGGACAATGTCTACCGTCCGTTTCGTAGAAGTTCGATAATAAACACTGTGATACGAGATTTTAATAATTAGATTTGTCAATTTACTTCTTATTTATTTATAAAGAAATCGCAAATTCATTAATATAAAAGCATATCGGTTATTTTTGTTATTAAGTTGGTACTATTCCCAGTTCAGGCAAGTATAATTGATCGAAAATCTTTGCATGCAGTATTACTTATTTTAAAAAATGAGGGAATGCTTCCTTTGTGTAAAATTTTTCACAAATTAATGTGCTTCCTCCTAGTTACAGCTTTTAATTTAAGAATTTTGACTTTGTAGTAAGTTTCGGGTTCTTACCTACGGTCCACCTCTTGTGACAACCTTTATTTTCGAGGGGAATGAGTGAACGCTCCGTACTCGCCGTTGGCTAGACGACGAGCGTGTATGGGGCTCTCCCGACAGAGTGCCAGGCCTACCCACTAAGCCCCCCGGTGTTCTTCCTACCCTTATGGGCGCGCGTGATAGGGTCCATACTGCTACTATCACTATCAACGCGCCCGACCTGTGACCACCTGGGTGAACCGTAGACAATTCCTAAACGATCAATCTCTTTAGGTATATTCTTGACAAATGCAATTCACACTATCTTATTAAGAATACCTTCTACAGAGTTACCTGTGTCTAATCCCGTTTTCATATTATTACTAAACTGAACCTATTTTAAAAGTAAGTTTAGGTCTTACGAGGCATTCGCCTGCAGGTAATTTCAAGGTGCGAAGCCCTTTCATTAAAAATATCGAGTATCTTACCTGTAATATGGTGAGTCGACAGTGCAGACTCAGCGCTGCCTTCCCACGGGATTTTACGACGCACCGATATATTTTGTAATTAATCCGTGCTATACCTGGATATCTTGAGAATTATATTTTAAGCCTATTCATAATTACGTTCATTTTGTAATAGAAAAACCTGTAGGTCAGAAACTGGTACTTTTGTAAGATAAATCCAGATGTATGCACAATGTATATTGTGACTAAATGGTCAGGATCGTGACCATCTATTGCGCGAGGTCCCTTGCAGCAGCCGTGTCCTGCATATGGTGGTGAAAAAACTCCCAACTATCATCATCTTCATCTCTTTGCACTTATCAAACTTTTCTGTGTGGTCGTGGCAAAACGTTTTCTCTCGGTCGTCTCTCTATTCGTAATCCCTTTATCAAACAAAGCTATGAAATATGTCAAGCTACGTTTAAAAGAAACTTGGCTGCGTTTTTCATTGGTTTTATTTTTACAGATACGCTGGAGAAAACGCAATTCGATGAGAAAAATAAGGATCACTGGCATATCCAAGCCCAATGGACTCTGAAAAATAAGGTACTGTGTGAAATCAGAAATGTTTGTTTTATTCATTTATTAATACTTTATAATGATAATGATAATGATAATTTATTTGTCATAACATGGGTGTATAAACAAAGATATTACATAAATTGTATGGTATCACCATGTTTCACCATTTGGCATACAAATATTTATAAAATTTGAAAAAGTTAACTTTAAAAATTAGCAAAGTGCAATCATTTAGTAATAATGTCAAGGTTGATAAAATAAGTACAATTCATAAGTCAATATTTAAATTTAGGCATGTCAAATAATACAATTGTCATATAAGGTAATATATAAAAAAATAATAAATCATTCAGTATGTCACAAATTAAAAAAATATAAATAAAATTTAAAATATACAATTAATACTTAAGTCAATTGAAAATAAAATTACACCAATAAAACATTCTTACAATACTCTAATCAATATAAATTTTCTTATCATTTAAAAACTCGTCAATAGTATAATAACATTTACTTGTCAACATTGATTTCAATTTTCTTTTAAAGCATGCTATTTTCAGATCTTTTAAATAATCTGGTAACTTATTGTAAATCGTTGGGGCCATTCTAAGTATGCTTTTACGTATCAAGGCAGTTCTACATTGATGGAAAGATAATTGTGTTACATACTGTTTTCTTATTGGTTGATTTCTAGTCTCCGATATAAGTTTAAATAGGTGTGTATTTGATTTTACAAAGCAAGCAATTTCAAAGATATACAGACATGGTAATGTTAAGATATTAAATTTCTTGAAGTAAGGAGCACAACTATCTCTTATCTTAAGACCAAACATAGATCGAATACATCGTTTTTGCACCTTAAATAACATTTCTTTAGCAGATGCATTTCCCCAGAAAATAATCCCATAGCGTAAA
The DNA here is from genome assembly GCA_963935595.1 of Schoenobius gigantellus. Classification (NCBI taxonomy): domain Eukaryota; kingdom Metazoa; phylum Arthropoda; class Insecta; order Lepidoptera; family Crambidae; genus Schoenobius; species Schoenobius gigantellus. The sequence continues at coordinate 31,074,697 of OZ012552.1, forward strand.
ACTGAACCTACTAGTTGTAACGGTACGCTTTGAATATTGAAGCATTTATTACTAATAAAGAATAAAATATTTTATATAACATATACAGTAAAACTATATTTAACGTTAGAACAATTAGAAAAGTAAAAATTCAAAGAAATAATATTTTAATAAGATTTTTAACAAAAAAAAAAGAGATAAAAATTTGTGAATAAATAATCAGAATAGAGCATCAAAGTAATAATTAAAATCTTAGATTGGCCCTCATAATTTGATACATTTGTTTGATACGAGTCACTCGACTCCTACGGCAAGCTAGCGTCGTCGACGGGAAACACTAGTTAGGCGAGCGAGGCGGTTTTGAGGAGCGGCGCGAGATTGACAGGATTGACAAGCTCGGGCAGGGCATAAGAGGTTCTAGTTAGGCGAGCGAGGCGGTTTTGAGGAACGGCGCGAGATCGACAGGATTGACAAGCTCGGGCGGGTCATAGGAGGTTATAAAAGGCATGGGAGCCATTTCAGAGGATTCATTCATCGTTGAGCTTCTGATAGCAAACTAGTGTCCGTGATACCTTGAGTTTTGTGTAAGATTTAACTTCAATTTGTGTTTCTTAAGATTTAATTGGTTTTCATTTCAAGGTTTTCAATTATTTAAATAGTAAAATCTAACTCTAAAGTTTTGCAAGTTAAAATTAATTTTGTGTTAAATTTTATCGTTGATTAAATTCAAAAGTTTGCTATTGAGGGTATTAGAGGTGGTTGTTCACGTCGATGTGGCGTGGGGTGATGGGAAGTGGATACTTAACGGAGCCAACGAAGCTTGCCATTACTTTTAACCAATTGGGCTTGAGGATGCCTGATCGACGTTCTTTACCAACATAATGTCGCTTCACTCCTAGTTTGTCTGCTTTCGGTGTGTGAGAGTGAGGGTCTCGTCGAAGTGAAACCATGCAGGGTTACCAGCACTCATTTCTCATACATTCGGGGTTTTCAGACTAGTCCCTTGTATTTATATATTCACATAAATATTTCCCTACACGTACTAGCCACGATCTCTAGACTTCGGTCGCGTTGGTGATGTACAAGCACACATGGCTTAGGTCAGGTACACGAGACGCCATCTCAAACATTAGCTAGCATAGTTTAGAATTCCTGCTGCACTTCAGGTCTGCAAAGATTCTGATATTACAGGAATTACATCGTCCCACACGTTTAATAGTAAATGTAAGGTGAAAACCTTTAGTTTGCATTCCTCTCTTAGTGTTTAGACTAGGACTATAAAGTAGGCATGGATATAGGTTTTAGGAAGGATATAGGGAGAAGATTTAGGTTCAGTATTTGAAATGTAGGGATAAAATAATACAACATATCTAGGAAACAAAAGCTTTAATTGACATAGGATGATTAGGTGCTTAGGTTGATTCCTTTGGTTAGGATAGGTTAGGTAGGAACTTAGGTATTCTATTTTGGGATCTTCAATCCATTAAATAGCTGAGTTTTCTTGATGCTTCTTCTCAGCGAATAGGTTTCCGAAGCATCAGTAGAGTCATTTTGTTATTAATAATAATATCTAATAAGAAGGTATGCAATATATTGGAAGTTTGGAATTATTAATAATTGAAATATTTCTTCAATGTCCTTAATGAAAATAATAAAGGACAATATAATTATAATTACATGAACTAATTAAAGTAAATTAATTCTTTTAGATTGACATCCAGAGCTAATATATCTATTGTGAGATCAAGTTTTGTAATGGGTCTAAAAATTAACCCAAGATTTGCTATTAAGATGGCAGATTGAAACAGTGTTACTCTGGTGAGCCAAAGGCAGCCTACAACAAAGACTCAGAAAAGAAAAGGGTGTATGTTGTTAGGAGTTAACCTGTATTTAATATTCCTGTGATTACTTGACAAAAGTAGCAGTATTAATTTACTGTTGTATGAGATAAATATAACTACCTATACTAATTTGAGCCACATGAAGTGTTGGTTTTGGATGTGAATTTGGATTTATAAACAAAATATTGTAAGAAATTTACATATTATAAAAAAATGAATTTCAAGGAATTGAAATTAAATCAGAATTTAAGAAACTAAAATTAAACTAAAAAGTTATAATATGGAGGGGAGAGTAAAGCTTGGATGTCTCTCACTGGTAGAAGCGTGGATGGAGCTTCCACCTTAACCATATTTTTTTTATTGTATTCCATTTCAACCTTATTCATTACATTTTTGTATTAGCCATATTTTCAATATTTGGTATTGGATGTCATCTCAACAATATTTTCACCATTTTGTATTGGATGTCAATTTAGGCATAGTTTTACATCTTGTATGAGCTGAACAATATCTGAAATAAGTAAATATCATCAGTTATATCAAAATATCAGTGTTTTGTAGGTCAATTTTAGATATTACTCTTGCTGACTAATTCCAAGCTTTCAATTGTTTATTAGGGTTATTCTATTATTGATGTAAGGTTGTTGTTGAATGTGAAACAAAGATTAGGTAGTAATATTATCAGTATTTAAAATAAATTGATTTAATAGGTAGGTTAAGGGTTAGTTGTATCATTCTTGTTTTCTAAAAGAACTAAGGTTATCTGCAGCATGACGAAGGGTTCAAAATAGCCACTAGATGATCACAAGGCCAAATTATTTAGAATAAAATTATAAGTAAAGAGATAGGAATAATTATCAAAGATAGATAGGTGAACACTTGACAAAGTTGAGCATAGATTAAATAGGTAGATGTATAGGTGGTAGGGTTCTACTGTTAGTATTTATTAGGAGCCGAGTTTAGTCTTTTAGAATTATTGTTTTTTTTTTTAAAAACAATAGTTATTTAATAACATAGTTTAGGTTAGGTTGCGTCTATCGTCTTCCGTATGAGACGAATCGAAACGATCTGTTACATAGTCCATGGTACGCCATAAGTACTGCTTCTACATTTACTACTTTGGATAAGTTATATAATACATATGCAAATTTACTCAAGCGCTTGCAGAGATGTTCAATTTGTGGTTTCCAAGTTAATTTATTGTCAATCATCAGTCCTAGAAATTTTATTGTATCTGTGTCACCTATTTCTGTTTCTTTATAATATACTTTGTCACTAATTGATCTATGAAAATGCATTAACTTTGTTTTTGATAAGTTAATGTTTAAATTATTACTATCAAGCCATTGTACAAGGTCATATACGGTTTTTTTCAATTGAGATGTGTGATCTAGAATATTATGAGAATTTAACATAATATTAATATCGTCAGCAAATAATACCATTGGATGTGATATATTTTTTGGAATGTCATTAATATAGAGCAAAAATAAAAGAGGGCCCAATACACTTCCCTGAGGCACACCATATTTTACAGTTCGTTCGTTAGATAAAAATTTGCATTCATGTTTAGTTTTCTTGGATACCCTTAAAATTTCAGTCATTTGTATCCGGTTAGTAAGATATGATTTTATTAAAGCTAGAATATTTCCTCTTATACCGATAGCTTCTAGTTTCAACAATAATTTAGTCAAATCAACACAATCGAACGCTTTAGTCATGTCTGCATAAATAGCACTTACAATATATTTATTATCAATATTTTTTAAAATGTTACTTATAAAGCCAAAAATTGCTATGTTTGTGGTTTTGTTCTTTCGAAATCCCATCTGTTCATCACATAGTATTTTAAATTTCTCTAAATAGCTGTAGAGTCTCTTATATATGAGTTTTTCAAATATTTTTGAAAAAATAGAGGTAAGTGCTATTGGCCTGTAATTTTGCATATTAATTCTGTCTCCTTTACCTTTGAACAGTGGCTTCACAATAGCAATTTTTAGGTCTGATGGATACACTCCGTTGTCAATACACTTATTAAATATGTCAGCTAAATGGGGAGCAATTATATCAATAACAGATTTAACAACTTTTGTTGATATATCATCATATCCAACACTGTTAGTGGTCTTCAATTCATTAGTGCATCTAATTATATCAATTGGTAATACAGGATTCATAAAAAATGTTTGTACTTGGTTTGGCAATCGTTTGTTAACTATGCTTGAGTAATCAATTGTCTTAACCTGGTCAATAAAAAAGTTATTGAAAGTGTTAGCTATATCTTTAGGTTTATTTATGATATGGTTACCATTTTGGATATACTGTATATAGTGTTTTTCGCTTACATTATTATGTTTATTAATAATATTCCATGACGCTTTTGACTTGTTTTTCGAAGTTTTTATGATAAAGTAATTTTGAGATTTCTGAGTCAGTTTTATTACCTTTTTATAAATATTATTATATTGCTTAAATTTGGTTTTGTTTTCCATTGAAGGTTTAAATCGGCAACGCCACAATAATAATCTACGTTTTCTACTACAAGTCTTTATACCATTTGATAACCATTTCACTTTTTTATTTAAATTATTTCGTATTACTTTATATGGAAAACATTGATCATAAAATAATTTAAATATGTCAAAAAACTTTTGATAGGCAAGATTAGCGTCATATTCTGAAAGTAAATCATCAAAACCAAGGCTGCGAAGGCAATCCTTAAACTTTTCAATATTTTCTATAGAAAAATCACGTTTTTTTGTAAACCACACTGTATTTTTTATAGTTTTTTTCACAGGTATAGTTAAAACTTGTGCAGTATGATCTGATAATCCTAAATCTAATACCTTACAGTAACATCCTTTTGTGTAATTGTACGCAAAATTATCAATACATGATTGACTACAGATTCTCGTTGGTTCATTGATAATTAATTTTAGATTAAAGCTTAAAAGAAACTGTTCAAATTCTAAAGCAAGCCTATTACGTTTCAGCAAATCAATGTTAAAATCTCCACACAATATCACATTTGTCTTAGGATTATAACAATACTTTTTTAAAATTAATTCTAGTTTTGTGTAAAAAATGTCATAAGTACTGTTCTTAGGGACTCTATAAACACATATAACAATCAAATTATGGAGTTTCAGTTCTATGGCACAGCATTCAAAAATTCCTGGTACCGAGTGTTTTGCTACTTCTTGTAATTCTGAGAACATTTCCCCTGATTTCACTAATATACAAGCACCACCACGTTTCTTGTTCGGCCTAGCGTAACATGCTGCTAAGTTGTAGTTGGGGAGTGCTAAAAGATTTTCATGGCCAGATTCAATAAAATGTTCAGTTAAACATATGATATCAATATCGCATTTGTTTTGTCATAACTCTTCTAAATTTATCGTCAGCATATTAGACTTGTTTAATAGGCCAGCTATATTTTGATGCATTAATTTAACATTGTCTGTCTCGAAATAAATTATGTTCGTACAGTGTGATGTTATCTACTTCATTATTCTTTGAATTGTATTCAGCGTCATAAAATGTGCAATTATGTATGTCATTCGCGAGAATTTTGATGTCATTAAAAATTAATTCCATTCCATTATTATTGACAAAACCAGAACCTTTGCGAAACATATTAATGTCATATGATAAATTTCTGTTTGTATCCAAAAAGTATGCATATTCGTGCGTCAGGATATCGTGGTAAAGCATATTGTTAAAATTTTCAACTCTCCAGTTATACAAGGTATTCAAGTTTCCAAGTTTATATGTAGGTACACATAAAACAATATTAGTGTGTTTGATTTTCTGTAATGTTACCCTTAAATAAGTAATAGTTTTAGTGTAATCCCTTGTGCTGTAAAAGTTATCCTCGCCTATCATAATAATACATAAATCTTTCATTGAGAAATTCATTACTTTAGCCTCTAATCCACGTATTAATTCTTCTATGCTACATTTAGGTTTAATGTAGTGACATAAATTACAGTTGGAGAAGGTTCTATCAGCTATTGATAGTATTTTGTTTCGGTTGTTACAGCTCACAATGCATATTTGACTTAATTCACTGCTTACGACTTTTGATCTTACTGGTTCATTTTTTTTATTATTGTTATTAGTACTGACTAATGATGATTCGCAAAAACTATTTTGAAAATCTTTCTGTACATTGATTATTGAAAATCTTTCTGTACATCAGCTTGCAAACTATTATTTCTGTGTAGTTTGGCTTTGGGTGTTTCCGTCTTCGATTTATTTGCAGCCGGGCTACTACATATTTTTTTAAACATACTGTTCTTTGCTAACAAGTCATTATTTTTACGAGTTAATTTAATATTTTCTAGTGTTAATGTTTCAACTTCTTGATGGGCACTGCGTAGTTCGATCTTGAGCTCATTGATGGTTTTTTTTAATAAAGTGATTTCTTCAGTCAATGAGTCATTAAAATCTTCGCATGATAGGTCAGGTAGACTTGTTGACGTGTCATCAATAATATTATGCGGGGCAGTATCGCTTGTATCAATGACATTGGAGTCTGATTTTGTTCTGGGACGTCGAAAAGTAATATTTTCCAAAAAATTCATGATAAAGCAAAAACAGACAAAAGCAGAATGTCTTTTAAATTATTCCTGATCTGTATCCTTTCTTATTATTATTTACTTGAACAACACATCAAAGCAACGTAAAGTAAAGCAAAAAAAAAAGCGAAGCAAAATATAAAAAGCAAAATGTCTCTATCAGTACCGAGGCTTGAACCCCGACCCACTGATGTTTATGAAAAGTTTTGTTAGCTATATTACTGATTACGCCGTCGATGGATTATCTGCTCAATCAAATTTAAGTAGCATATATGCCTTAACTCGTTAAGGAAGCTTTGGAAAAAGAAATGTTGATATACCGTCTTTTACTATTGTTATAACAATCAATGTATCGCCTTAGTTTTATATTATTTTCCTTTTGTAGTAAAATGGTATATGTTTAGTAGCACATTCACTAAGTATATAATATCGCTGAAAATTGTTTGTTTTAAATAATTTTGCGTCTCACAGTGTATGTCACACAATTGCATTGAACTTCACGGTTAATAACAACACATCACATTTGCTCATCTTATAATATTTATGCACTATGTACAGCTAATAACACTAGTATTAATTAAGTAGCATGTACTGAAGCCAATAATCACAGTAATGTTACTGTATTTACTTGAAATGAATTAATTTTAATTACACTAGAAATAAGAAACGTGTTGACAATTCAGATTTTTTTTTATGTACAAATACCGTTGTGCAGAGGCGGACTTAATGCCTGAGGCATTTTCTGCCAGCCAAACTTCGGGTGATGCAGAGAAACAATGTGGTAGATGTACCGAAAAACAGACAAGGAGGAAAAAAACACATCTATAAAAATAAATAAAATTGAAGTGTCTGTTTGTAATGTCAAAATAACAAGTTTTTACTAAATGCGTATGAATGTATATCGGGTACCAATAACAAAAACACAATTTAAATTTTTTTTGTCTGTCTGTCTGTTTGTTCCCGCTAATCTCCGGAACGGCTGGACGGATTTTGATGGGACTTTCACTAATAGATAGCTAATTATATAAGGTATTTTTATTTATTTATTTTTAACTTCCAGTACAATTTGTGTACAGAGGCGGACTTGATGCCAAAGGCATTATCTGCCAGTCAACCTTTGGGTGGTGCAGAGAAAAGGAAGTAGATGTAGTACTTTAATGGTAAAAAAATACTGGATAAAGATAAAGATAATACATAATATACTAATACATAAATATTATAAATAAAATAAACTAATATATATGTGCCTACTATTAATTTACAAAACTATAAAACGAAAATGACATTCGAAATGATATTTCGAAGATAATCTGCATATCCTTAATCAACAGGAGTAAAAAGATGGTCTCATGGTACAGCTTTCGTAATTTCTTTTTAAAACTTAGTTTGCTTGATGACTCTCTGACGTCAAGTGGGAGAACATTCCATAACAGGATTGACTGGATTAAGAAAGAAGAGTGTATGATATCAGATTTGTGGGCGGGGCATTTGAGGAGACCATTAAAGGTAGAACGAAGAGATCTATCATGTGAGGAACATAGGAACTCAAAACTATTGTTAAGATAACTGGGCTTGTTGGGACTATTAAGTAATGAATGGAGTGTAGTCAAAGTTCTCATGTGCCGACGTTGCCGTATAGACAACCATTTCAAACGCAGCCGATGTTCAGAAACATGATCAAACTTTTTTAAATTATAAACGAATCGAATGCAGTTATTTAGAAGTCGGTCAAGTTTATTGAGTAGATCTGCATTCAGGTCGAGATAGCACACATCACCATAGTCAATTATGGAAAATATCAAAGTCTGTACAAGCATTTTCTTAGTCTCTGAAGGTAGAAAGTTCTTCAGGCGATAAAGAGTCCGTAAAATCCCTGTAATTTTTTGGCAATAACAAAGGTATAACATAGGCTACTTTTTATCAACTTCAACAAAAGTAACTATTTCACGCGGACGATGTCGCGGGCACAGCTAGTTTTAAGTAAATTCCATAGATATTTAAATACCTATATTGACATAATTATATATTGACCTAATCTCCATCTCTATATATAATAAAATCGTAGGGGTACAAAAATCTGTAATTGCGAAATATTAAGAGAAAAAATACACAGGTCGCCTTAAAATCATTAGCAGAACACGATAGAATAGTTTTTAAAAAAATTGTTTGTTTGTTGGTTTGTTTGTTTGTTTGTTTGTTTGTTTGTTTGTTTGTTTGTCTGTTTGTCCGGAAAGATCTCCGAAACTACTGGACAGAATTTGATATGGCTTACACCACAATGCTTAGAATTTTCCGGAAGAACATTTAGGCATAATTTCGTTTGTTTAAATTCACTTTTTATTTTTAGTGAAAAAATACCATATAAAATTTTCGAATTGGCTTTAGGTAGAAAAACAACATGGCGCACGTGAAATTATTTTGACAAGTCTGTCACATAGTACAGAGAGAAGGTATTTTCTTCCTCGAAGGAAAGGCAATGGAACTACGCCATACAGCCTGATCTTAAGTAATTGGATTTCGAAAATTAAGGCAGGAATGAAGTGTTTTACATAGTACAAATAAAATTTAATATTTTCTGTTAATGGCTGTGCCCAACTGGATTTCGCCAACCAAATTGTCTTTTTCTTATGTCGTACCGTGGTGGTAAGGCAAAAAGATCAAGCCATACAACCAATGTATAAAGCATTTTTTATGATAATACTTATCGAGTGACCATAAAATTTGTAGATTGGTTTAATTCTTGACTAATTTTCACAAAATCGGTACAATTTTTGAAATATTTGAAATGTTGAAAAATTAAGATACTCTTTTCAAGGTATTTTGAAAGGTGTTATATGTTTTTACATTAGGACTAAGGAATCAAACTCTTTCATTCATTTAAAACTATTAAAAGTAATAGATTAATATTGATAATTAAAAAAAATATCTGACTGCAATGTTCTGGGTTACGCGTAGAGGGACGGGACGGGACTCTTGATCCTAATGTCTAAAATGACGGATCACATTTTTTTGGATCAACCCATGGAACATGGATATCGAACGAAGAACCTAAAGAGTAGAACACATTGAACCTAGCCACGTTGACTTAATTTGACATGACTGCCGATAAAGTTCGTTTCCAAACCCAGCGATATGCATATCAAATGAAAGGCCTTGATGAGTAGAGCACTATAAACATAGAAAAATCGCCCTAAATTCAACATGGCCGCCGCTCAAACAAAACGGATAAAAGTTCGTTTCCAAACCCAGCAATATGGGTATCAAATGAAAGGCATTGATGAGTAGAGCACTATGAACCTAGCAACATTGATATAAATTCAACATGGCCGCCGCTCAAAAAGGTGGATAAAAGTTAGTTTCCAAACCTAGCAATATAGGTATCAAATGAAAGGCCTTGAAGAGTAGAGCATTAGGTACCTAGGAAAATCGACCTAAATTCAAAATGGCCGCCGTTCAAAAAAAAAAGGATAAAAGTTCGTTTTCAAACCCAGTAATATGGGTATCAAATGAAAGGCCCTGATGAGTAGAGCACTATAAACCTAGCAACATTGACATAAATTCAACATAGCCGCCGCTCTAAAAAGAAGAATAATAGTTCGTTTCCAAATCTAGCAATATGGGTATCAACTGAAAGGCCTAAAAGAGTAGAGCATTATGAACTAAGGAAAATTGCCCTAAATTAAACATGGCCGCCGCTCAAAAAATGGATAAAAGTTCGTTTTCAAACCCAGCAATATGGGTATCAAATAAAAGGCTTTGATAAGTAGAGCACTATGAACCTAGCAACATTGACATAAATTCAACATGGCCGCCGCTCAAAAAAAAGGATAAAAGTTCGTTTCCAAACCTAGCAATATGGGTATCAAATGAAAAGCCTAAAAGAGTAGAGCATTGTGAACTTAGGAAAATTGCTATAAATTCAACATGGCCGCCGCTCAAAAAATGGATAATAGTTCGTTTCCAAACCCAGCAATATGGGTCTCAAATGAAAGGCCTTGATGAGTAGAGCACTATGAACCTAGCAACATTTACATAAATTCAACATGGCCGCCACTCAAAAAAGGTGGATAAAAGTTAGTTTCCAAACCTAGCAATATGGGTATCAAATGAAAGGCCTTGAAGAGTAGAGCATTAGGTACCTACGAAAATCTACCTAAATTCAACATGGCCGCCGCTCAAAAAAAGGATATATGTTCGTTTTCAAACCGAGCAATGTGGGTACCAAATGAAAGGCCTTGATGAGTAGAGCACTATAAACCTAGCAACACATAAATAAATTCAACATGGCCGCCGCTCAATAAAGGTGGATAAAAGTTCGTTTTCTAATCTAGCAATATAGGTATCAAATGAAAGGTCTTCAAGAGTAGAGCAATATTGACGTAAATTCGACATGGCCACCGCTCAAAAAAGGTGGATAAAAGTTCGTTTCCAAACCTAGCAATATAGGTATCAAATGAAAGGCCTTGAAGAGTAGAGCACTATGAACCTAGGAAAATAGCACAAAATTCAATATGGCCGCTGCTCAAAAAAAACTGATTAAAGTTCGTTTCTAAGCCCAGCTATATGGGTATCATATGAAAAGCCTTGACCAGTAGAGCACTATGAACGTAGCAACATTGACGTAAATTCGACATGGCCGCCGCACAAAAAAGACGGATAACAGTTGCTTTTCAAACCCAGCAATAGGGGTATTAAATGAAAGTAGGCCCTGAAGGGTACCTAGAGCAGCCATGCTCTAAGTGTGTTCCGCGGAACCCTAGGGCTCCACACTACCCCTATAAGGGGTTCCGCAATAATTTAGAAAAATCAAAACACCCTCTCTGGTCGTACTTTTATTATGCTTATTAATAAAGAATACACTTTTAAAAACTATTGTTTTATTTTAGGGTTCCGTCAAGTATTTCGCTTTCCAAACGGGTTCCGTCACCAAAAAAGTTTGAGAACCGCTTCGGGGCCTATTGGATGTTCGATGTTACCTGTGTTTAGTGTCCTTCGAGACCGTGATAATGCAACGATCGTGAACTAACTAACGATAACTCCAAGTTTGTGTGTTGGATGTTAGTCATCACGGCGAGTTTGCTAACCGAACTATGCCAGCAACACTATATCGCACAGTACACGTTACAAAAACGGAAGCCTCAATACATTTTAAGGCTAACCGCATAAATACGTTTTTTCGCATTCGTTTTTTGAATGCGGGCATCCAAATGCATCAAATCTATACAAAATACTCATTGACTGCTTCACACGTTCGTTTTTATTACGAACGGAACACGTTCTGTACGTACGTTTAGGTAGAATGGTAGAAATCCCGAATGAGAAGAAACGAACGTCTGCGCTACGTTCACGAAACTCCGTGTCTGTATTCCGTGATCGGATATCGAATACGGAAAACGTATTTGTATAGCAACCCCCCCATTCATGCTATACATTAACTCTACGAAAACCGCCAGTATTACGAGCGGCATAAGAACGGTTCAAAGGTCAAACAGTATAGCTTGACAAGGAGCTTACTGTACAACCAGTAAAAATTGGCCAAGTTGTCATATCCAAAAAATATATTTTGTTGGTGTTACCAACACCCATTATAAAATCTAAACTTTATTCGTATACAGTTCTAATTTATAAACAATTGTTTATTTTAATTCGAAACATGAATACGATAAAGATTATTCTTGCAACTGTGTAGTTCTTTCTACTGAAGAAGAATTTATTAATATCAATAATGTCTCTAAAACAATAATAATACTTATTGTTTATAGCATTGATTTACTACCAAACGTTTGGTAGTAAATCAATGGTTTATAGTAATATGTAATGTATTTAATTTTGTGGACTGTTAGAAAAAGAGCATTACGAACCTACGAAAATTGTCCTAATTTCGAAATGGCCGATGCTCAAGAAAGGCAGAATAAAGTTGAATCATTATGGAATAAAATGGAGGAAAAAGCTAAACACTGTGTTAAGTATTTTGATGGCGAAACGAAGTTCGCGGGCACAGCTAGTATATAATAAAATCGTAGGGATACAAAAATCTGTCATTGCGAAATATTAAGAAAAAAAAATACACAGGTCGCCTTAAAATCATTAGCAGAACACGATAGAATAGTTTTTAAAAAAATTGTTTGTTTGTTTGTCTGTTTGTCCGGAAAGATCTCCGAAACTACTGGACAGAATTTGATATGGCTTACACCACAATGCTTAGAATTTTCCGGAAGAAAATTTAGGCATAGTTTCATTTGTTTAGATTCACTTTTTATTTTTAGTCAAAAAATACCATATAAAATTTTCGATGTTATGTAAAAAATCAACATGGCGCACGTGAAATTATTTTGACAATCAAATGAAAGGCCTCAAAGAGTAGAGCATTATGAACTTAGGAAAATTGCCCTAAATTAAACAAGGCCGCCGCTCAAAACAATGGATAAAAGTTCGTTTCCAAACCCAGCAATATGGGTATCAAATGAAAGGCCTTGATGAGTAAAGCACTATGAACTTAGCAACATTGACATAAATTCAACATGACCGCCGCTCAAAAAAGGTGAATAAAAGTTCGTTTCCAAACCTAGCAATATGGGTATCAAATGAAAGGCCTTGAAGAGTAGAACATTAGATACCTAGAAAAATCGACCTAAATTCAACATGGCCGCCGCTAAAAAAAGGATAAAAGTTCGTTTTCAAACACAGCAATATGGGTATCAAATGAAAGGCCTTGACGAGCAAAGCACTATGAAACTAGCAACATTGACATAAATTCAACATGGCCGCTGCTCATAAAAGTTGGATAAAAGTTCGTTTCCAAACCTAGCAATATGTGTATCAAATGAAGGGCCTCAAAGAGTAGAGCATTATGAACTTAGGAAAATTGTCCTAAACTAAACATGGCCGCCGCTCAAAAAAATGGATATAAGTTCTTTTTCAAACCCAGTAATATGGGTATCAAATGAAAGGCCTTGACGAGTAAAGCACTATGAACCTAGCAAAGTTGACATAAATTTAACATAAACGCTGCTCGAAAAAGGCGGATAAAAGTTCGTTTCCAAACCTAGCAATATGGGTATCAAATGAAAGGCCTTAAAGAGTAGAGCATTATGAACTTAGGAAAATTGCCCTAAATTAAACAAGGCCGCCGCTCAAAAAAATTGATAAAAGTTCGTTTCCAAACCTAGCAATATGTGTATCAAATGAAAGGCCTTGATGAGCAAAGCACTATGAACTTAGCAACATTGACATAAATTCAACATGGCCGCTGCTCATAAAAGGTGGATAAAAGTTCGTTCCCAAACCTAGCAATATTGGTATCAAATGAAAGGCCTCAAAGATTAGAGCATTATGAACTTAGGAAAATTGCCCTAAATTAAATATGGCCGCCGCTCAAAAAAATGGATAAAAGATCGTTTTCAAACCCAGCAATATGGGTATTAAATGAAAGGCCCTGAAAAGTACCTAGAGCATTACGAACCTACGAAAATTGTCCTAATTTCGAAATGGCCGCTGCTCAAGAAAGACAGAACACTGTTTAAGCATTTTGATGGCGAAACGTAGTTCGCGAGCACAGCTAGTACATAAATAAATGTTTGTTGTTAATCAATAACATTCGAGCATATACTGAGTTTATAATTCCACAATTTAGCGCAGACGACACGTTTAGCGCAGAGGTCGAGTGATCACCTACTGCGCAACGGGTCGCGGGTTCGATTCCCGTACGGGACAAATGTTTTGTATGGCCTACAGAAATTTGTTCCGATCTGGGCGTATGTGCATGTGATATTCTATGTTTGTAACTGCACCCACGACACAGGAGAAAATCCTAGTGTGGGGCGACGTTTTTTTTTTAAAAAAAAAAAAAAAAGAATTCCAAATATTCTAATACAAACTTTTTAATTACACAAGCATTGAGCAAGTACCGTCGCGACGTGACCAAAGACAAATTACCACAAATCGTTCTTCATATCCAATAACTGTGCCCACTATGACTGTGAGCAGAATGCTGATTTACAGCGTCTATACAGCAAAAGTTTCTAATACTGTCTTTTATTTGCACGAGTACCTAATACACATTTAAATAAAACTACGCTTTTCGGATTTACTCGCGTATATTTAGCTTAACACGTTTAATTATTTAGCCCGAGGACGTTTCAAACGCATTGCAGCATTCGTGGTCATGGGATAACTAAAGCTGGTGGGTGTCATAGGGTAACATCAGATTTATTATTTTACTACCGTCATCTATACACGGTTATCTTTTTATCGCCCTGGAAAATTTTAGGGACGCTTCAGGACACATCCATTATAATATAAACAATGAAATAAAAAAAAATAAAAAATCTCAAAAAATGCTGTATTTTTTTATTCATAAGTAAGTTATTAATAAGTAAGTTATTTTTTTTATTCATATTTAAATCATTCTAATACCATGTCGTGAAGCGTCCCTTAAATTTTCCAAGGTGATAAAAAAATAACCGTTTATATACACGGTTATTTTTTTATCACCCTGGAAAATTTTAGAGACGCTTCAGTACACATCAAAACAGTACAAAAAAAAATCTCAAAAAATGCTGCTCTCAACCAGTGCAGCATTTTTTGTATTTTTTAGAAAATTTATATAAAATTAAGTAAGTGAGTATTTTTTTTATTCATATTTAAAACATTCTAATAGGTACCATGTCGTGAAAATTTCCCTTAAATTTTCCAGGGTGATAAAAAAATAACCGTGTATAAAAGAAGAAGCTCCCATCTATAGACGCACGCACAGCGTTAGAAACGTGAAATTTGGACAGTTGTTTTAATGCAACATTCGGACGCACACTAAGAAGGGATTTTACAAAAATTTAATCCTAAAGGGATGAAATAGGTTGCAAGTTTGTATGGGAAATTCTTAAAATTAGCAACGATTTTGATAAAACTTGACATTCATGCCCTTTAAATCATTTCATTGAACACGTGTTTCATGGTTTATTGGAATTTACCCCCTTAGGGTGAAAAGTTTCTATGGAAAATATTTAAAATCTGCTCCAATTTCTATGAAATTCATTCACCGGGCTTAAATAGGCTACAAAATTATTTTTCTTATGGGAAAATATAAATTCCCACGGGAAAACAATAATAACGTGGGCGAAGCCGCGAGTGGAAAGCTAGTCTATCTATCTATATATAGAGTGTTCGGAAGAACGTTGAACATACGAAAATGGGAGGTAGGTGGGGTCGTCTGTTAACTAACTAGCCCAAAAGATTTTACCTGTCTCAAGATTTTTTTAAATTATTTTTTTTAATTTCTGGAATTTTTCATTTTTGTACCTTCAAACCCGTCTAACATTTTTTTTGTTATGGCCAGGTTAATTTTTTTTCTTTATTAGAAACTTAGTGGTCGGTAGATCTTTTTAAAATTGAAAGTAGCACATTGCACACTGCTATAAACAAAGTTATTGACCCTCAAACATAAAAAAAGAGTTAAAATAAATTATGAAGACCAACTTCGTGTTGCATTTAAAAAAAATGTAAGAGTGATGGATGACTTTTGATTTGTTAAAAACATCTCTAAAGTGTGTCTACCGATATGTAGTTTGTTTTGATATCTTTTTCGTAACTAAAGTTAAGCGATGATTTCTACCAAGGCGGACCATTTCGACGAAAATCTACTGATGTGGAAAGTTAAATGTTTTGCAAAGGTTGAAAAAATTAAACGAGCAATTCAAATCTGGTATTCTTTATTTTGAGCAAGACTGCATTTAGTTTAAGTGATGCTCAAATTGACGTCCCTCATTTGATATGCACGCTCTGCATCGGTTTCTAATTTCAACCGTTGTTTTACGGAGTAACATTTCCTGTTTCATCGCCTCGAATGCAGCATCAATGCGGATCATAAGTTCCTCACGACTGGACATTTCAGATGTGTATACTAGGTCCTTGGCCCTTCCCCAGACGTAAACGTCTGGAGGGGTGAGGTCTGGCGATCGTGGGGGCCAGGAAGTTGGACCACCCCGACCAATCCAGGAATTAGGAAAACTATTATTTAGAAATTCCCTTACGGCTAGGCTATAATGGGCTGGGCAGCCGTCATGTTGAAATATTATTGGAGCGTCTTCTTGAAACATTTCTTCCACCAAATGCGGTAAATCATTCATCAAAAATTCCAAATAATTGTGTCCGTTGAGAGTGTCGGGTAAATAATGTGGTCCAATTAACTTATTTCCGATCACTGCTACCCAAACATTAAGACAAAACTTTCTTTGGAGACCCCTTTGTCGCTTTACGTGTGGGTTTTTTCCTTTTTTTGCCCAGTGGTGCAAATTGTGATAATTTACTATTCCTTCCTCGTCCAATTTGGATTCGTCGGTCCAAAGAATTCTCCTTAAAAAGTGTATGTCGTTCACATCGGTATGGAGCAAATGCTTGCAAAATGCGACACGTCTCCCAAAATCATTATCATCAAGACCTATAACAAACAAAACAAGAATTGAATTCACTACTTACAAAACAAATTTTTTATTAAGTTACTAAGTATTTAAAGTAAACAAATTAATTTGATGCACTAATAACATACGAGATCGAGTTATTAGGAAACAAAATCAAAAAGTCAAGTGTTCCTAATAGTACATACCTTGAACTAGTGTGTAGTGGAAAGGTTGCCTTCCATCGTGGCGGAGAACTGACCACACTTTCCATATGCCCAGGCCAAGTGCTGCAGCAACCTGTCTCACATTTTTCGTTGAGTCCGCTTCAAACTCGGCGAGGATTTGCTCGTCAATGTTTACATTGCCTTGTCTAATGTTGACTCTCGGCTCTTGAAAACGTATGTTGCCGGTTTCCCGTAAACGCCGATAAGTATTCGAAAACGTTTGGTGACTGGGGACACGTCGGTTGGGATAACGCTCTTGATAAACTCTACGAGCTTCACGCGCGTTGGAGTTAGCGCTTCCATATGCC
Source organism: Schoenobius gigantellus (assembly GCA_963935595.1). NCBI lineage: Eukaryota > Metazoa > Arthropoda > Insecta > Lepidoptera > Crambidae > Schoenobius > Schoenobius gigantellus. The sequence goes on from OZ012552.1 coordinate 31,092,023, forward strand.
AATAAAATGTCCGCATATTCCTCATTGGTAAATGAATTCATTTTACCAATAAACAAACTTAACAGAAATAACAAAACAACAATAACAATAACACAAAACGATGATAACGGTAACAAGCGTAGGCACAATGGGCACGTAAGATCGCAGAGGCAGTTAAGTCTCGACCAAAGAGAATAGTAATACTACGGGTCTCGATCTCGACTAAGAGTTCTGTCACTTACACACTGAGGGGTACGTAGTCACCTGTTCCGAAAGCGAAAGAGAGAAAAGATACGATATTATGTACAATAAGTGTGCTAGAGTGAAACATAATCGTTCCTCGCCGCGCATTCCATACAGAGTGAAAGAGAGAAAAGATAGCCGTTATGAGTGCGCAAGAGTGAGAAGAAAATCTACCTGCTTTGTTTCACCATCCCAGTAATAAGCCATTACCTTACCATTACCTTTGCATTAATAAATTTTGCATAACATTTAACTTTCCACATAAGTAGATTTTTGTCGAGATGGTCCGCCTTGGTAGAAAACATCGAATAACAGTTTTTAGTTACAAAAACATGCATGCAAGAAGTTATCCATGCCATTAAATGTTCGAAAAATGGTAAAACTGTTGGGCCGGATGAGATACCAGCTGAAGTTATAAAGCAAATCAGTGAAGAGAATGTTGGCATTCTAGTGCAGCTTTTCAATGCAATCTACAGCAGCGGATGTATACCAGAGGACTGGCTACGATCAACTTTCATCACCTTGCCAAAATCTAAGAATGCCAAAAGATGCAGCGATTTTCGTACAATATCTCTAATGAGCCATGCGCTTAAAATATTTCTCAGATAATACATTCGAGAATTTACATGAAAATCGAAGAGAATCTGTCAAATACACAGTTCGGGTTTCGAAACGGACTTGGAACAAGAGATGCATTATTTGGGTATCAAATTCTCATACAACGCTGCTGGGATATTAACCAGCCTGTATACATATGTTTTATCGATTATGAGAAGGCATTCGATCGAATACAACATCAAAAACTTATCCAAATTCTCAAAGAAATTGGCCGCGATACTTGTGACATTTCAATAATCCAAAACCTTTATTGGCACCAGAGGGCAAGAGTACGCGTAGACCGGGACTTATCGGCTGAAATCGAGATCTTGCGTGGAGTTCGACAGGGCTGTATACTGTCACCGCTTCTCTTTACTAAATACGCTGAGAAAATTTTTACGGAAGCTGTTGAAGAGGTGACAGAGGGAAGTGTAGTGAATGGAGTCCCGATAAATAACATCCGTTATGCTGATGACACCATCCTACTAGCTGCAAATTTAGAGGACTTACAAAATATGCTGACTCGCGTGGAGGGAATCAGCCTAAGATTCGGTCTTAAAATAAATGTGCGAAAAACTAAATTCATGGTGGTTGAACGCTCACATGACCAAGGGGGCGCAAAGCTGTTTGTGCAAAGCCTATTGGCTGGCTCTGCTCCTACAAATATCTTGGATGCGTGGTGAACGAGCTAGGAGATCATAGCGTTGAAATAAAGTGTCGCATAGAACAGGCACGAAATGCGTTCATGAGAATGAGTAGTCTTCTGACAAACCGCTCCCTGAAACTGGCTACACGGATAAGGCTAGCAAGGTGCTACGTATTCTCCATTCTTCTGTACGGAGTCGAGGCCTGGACCCTTACGGAAACCATGTGCAAGCGAGTTCAGGCTTTTGAAATGTGGGTGTACAGAAGAATCCTCAAAATATCGTGGACTGACAGGGTGAAAAATGAAACGGTTTTGCGGATGATTAATAAGGAAGTAGAGGTTCTGAATACCATCAAGCAGAGGAAATTAGAATACTTCGGCCACATAATGCGTAACAACAAATACACACTCCTCCAGTTAATTATTCAGGGGAAGATTCAAGGACGCCGCAGACCAGGCAAACGTAAAACCTCATGGCTCAAAAACTTGAGGCAATGGTACGGGCTGAGCACAAGATCATTGTTCCGGGTTGTTATAAATAAAGTAAAGATTGCCTTGATGATCGCCAATCTCCGGCAGGGGTCGGCACCATAAGAAGAAGAAGTTACAAAAAAGATATCAAAACAAACTACATATCGGTAGAGAGCTTGCACTTTAGAGATGTTTTTAAGAAATAAATCAGAAGTCATCCACCACTCTTACATTTTTTTAATGCAACGCGAAGTTGAGCTTAAAAAAATATTTTTACTCTTTTTTTATGTTTGGGGGTCCATAACTTTGTTTTAGCAGTGTGCAATGTGCTACTTTTAATTTTAAAAGGATCTACCGACCACTAAGTTCCTAATAAAGACAAAAAAATTAACGTGGCCGTAACAAAAAAAAGTTAGACGGGTTTGAAGGTACAAAAACGAAAATTTCCAAAAAATAAAAATAAAAAATCTTGAGACCTAGGTAAAATCTTTTGCGCTAGTTAGTTAACAGACGACCCCACCTGTCCCCCATTTTCGTATGTTCAACGTTCTTCCGAACATCCTGTATATAAAAGGAGATGATCTATAGACGCACGCACAGCCGTAACCGCTAATGGTAGAAACGTCAAATTTGGACAGTTGTTTTAATTCAAAATTTGAACGCAAACTAAGAAGGGATTTTAAAAAATGTTAACCTTAAAGGGATGAAATAGGGGTAGCAAGTTTGTATCGGAAAATCTTGAAATTAGCAACGATTTTCATAAAACTTGAGATTCGTGCTCTTAAAAACATTTCATTGAACAAGTGTTTCATGTTTTATTGGAATTCACCCTCTTAGGGTGCGAAATAGGGGTTGAAAGTTTCTATGGAAAATATTTAATATCTGCTCCAATTTTTATGAAATTTATTATCCGAGCTCGTAAATATAAATAACAGTCTTCTATATAATAGGCTACAAAATTATTTTTCCTATGGGAAAATATAAAATTCCCACGGGAAAACAATAATAACGCGGGCGGAGCCGCGAGCGGAAAGCTAATCTCATATATTAATGTGGTCCGTTTCACGCAAATTGAACTCACGGTATCTATTGGTTTTGATTTTTTTTATTGCTAATGGTGGCAGACGAGCCAGTGGCCCACCTGATGTTAAGTGGTAATCACCGCTCATGGACATCTGCAATGCCAAGGGCACAGTTCTGTCACTGCCTACCTGGAGAGAAATGCTCTTCTTAAGCCTCGTTTGAAGAAGGACATATCGTAGCGCTCAGGAAACACCGCAGCTGGGAGTTCGTTCCAGAGCCTACACGTACGTGGAAGGAATGAACGCTGAAACCGAACTGTACTAGACGAGATGGGTTCCAGGTAAAATGGATGAACTCTGCTGCGATGGCGGGTGGTGCGATGGTAAAAAGGTGAAGAGGGCACAAACAGTTCCTCACAGTTCCGCACAGTTCCTCAGAGCACTCTCCGTTAAAGAGCCGATAGAGCACGCAGAGAGAACCAAAGTCTCTCCTTTGCTCCAGCGTCTCCATTGAGGCCGTGATATTGGGATCACCGACGATGCGGAATGCATGCCTTTGCAGGGAATCAAGAGGGTCGAGCTGATATTTGGGAGCTCCCGCCCAGAGATGCGAACAGTACTTCATATGCGGCCGAATTTGTGCTTTATAGAGCATTAACCGCTGGCTTGGAGTGAAGTACCGCTTGGCTCTGTTCAGGACGCCCAGCTTTTTGCTCGCCAATTTGGATTTGTCCTCGAAATGACTCCCAAACTGCACTTTAGCAGAGACTTCCACACCGAGGATCCCAATACCATCGGACATACGAAGAGTAACTCCCTGGAACAGAGGCACTACGATAAATGGGTCCTTCTTCGCAGTGAATGCGCACACTTGTGTCTTCGTGGGGTTAAACTTAACCAAGTTCTTTGCACCCCATTCGGAGACTCGCCCTAGAGAGTCTTCGACTTCAGACACAAGTTGTAACCGCCTTTCTGCAACGAACTCCGAGGGACATTCTGGTCGTCGGTATACCGCGCATCACCGCTACTCTCATGTGCATAGCAATGTATGTTCTCAGTGGACAACATGTCATTGATATGCAAAATGAACAGGGTTGGGGAGAGCACCGAACCTTGTGGAACACCAGCGTTTATGGGCATGGTTTCGGAGCAGCAGCCGTCGACGACGACCTTAATGCTCCTACCATCCAGGAAGCTGGCTATCCATTTGCAGAGTCCCTCGGGGATTCCATATGATGGTAACTTCGTGAGAAGAGATCTATGCCAGACCCTATCAAACGCTTTAGCGATATCGAACCTAACAGCGAGAGCCTCACCTTTGCCCTCCAAGGTTTCCGCCCAACGGTGGGTCAGATAAACTAAAAGGTCACCAGCTGAACGGCCGCGACGGAAGCCGTATTGTCGGTCGCTAATCAGCTGGTGTTCTTCTAGGTACCATAGGAGGCGAGAATTGATGACCTGCTCCATAATCTTGGAGAGCAAGGACGTTATTAATTGATTTATTAATTTTTCAATGTATTTGGCGTTTTTGTAAGAACGTGCAAAGTCACAAATATAAAAACTATTAAGTATTATAATTTCTGTTCCAGGTACGAGCTCCCCTGAACACGAAATACGCGAAGAACGTGATCCTATTCCTCGGCGATGGCATGAGCATATCCACGCTCGCAGCCACCAGGGTGTACCTGGGTCAGAAATACGGCCGGTTAGGAGAGGAGCTCAAGCTAAGCTTTGAGGTGTTCCCGTACACGGGCCTTGCAAAGGTGAAATATTTTATAATTAGTTTTTTATTCACATAAAACCATAGGTGTATGTGTGCATGAGTGTGTGTATGTGTGTGGCCTATCAGTGAAAACAAGCTGAGACTTTGCCTAGGGAAGGGGCCATTCAGGAAGGGGCCATATTTCACAGTTAGATGTCGGTCCGTCTGGGCTAATCCATCCACTGCTGCATAGAGGTCATTCTTTAATCACGTGAAGTCTAAAAAAGAGGGAGCTTCGGAAAACATCACATTGGATCACACTGGGGGTGGAGGGGATGCAGTTACATATCACGTGCAAATTTTTGTACAACCATGCTCGAGAACGCCTTACTGTAGGACGCCGTATGACATTACGTTAAGTTTTTTTACATACGACAAGGAAGCTCTTGGCCTTCATCTCATCTGATGGTAAGTGATGATAAGGCCGAAGGTGGAAGCTTCGCCTGGACTCCTCAACATCTGAGGAAGTGGCTATCTTACCTCTAATTGTCGGAACACAACAATGCTATAAACATTTTTACTATAGCGACAGACTTAGGTAAGACGGTGGTAGCTAGCCAGTCGGGCTCAGAAATCCTACCACCAGCCAAACCGAGCAGAAAAATTTCTGCCCCCAGTGGGAATCGACCCCGGACCTCCCGATCAACACCCGGTGGTCTCAACCACTAGACCACGGAGGCGGTTAGTAAACCGCAATTGAAGAAACTGAAATTTAAATTATGTGTTATGAAAACATTGTTGTTAACATAATTTATGTATAATGTCATATCACATTTTTTTTAATATTTAAGATTTTTTAATAAAATAAATACACGTGATGCTAGAGAGGGGGGACGGGTAGCTTAGAACCCCATCACGGATCATCAAGGGGGAGGGGGGTTTAAAAAGTGGTCTAAAAAGTTCACATGATTAATGGACGAGCCTGCTGTGCTGCCTGCAGCCAGGTGGTCCAAGAAGAGGGTCAGCTTCCCGCAATCAAAGTTGTATTTAAGCGTTTCAACTCATACACTCAGCGGCAAATTTAGAGGAACACTACACTTTTTACATAGATTCAAGCTACTTTTACAACATCATATCGATGTGTGATTGACCTTTAATGCGTTTGTTTGATTGTTATCCAGGATTCATGACCAAAGCCATAACGGATTATGACAAAATTCCCCTATTTGTGACCTGGAGAAGAACGGCAACATTTAATGGTGGTCTTTTTTATCACAATCGTACAACTGGTTTCCGCGTCGAATGTTTTTTTTGTAGCGAATCCGATGGCTAGAAAGCTGGTAAAACTAAATATGGTTTCGTATGCTGAAATACACAGCGTTATCAAAACTAGGAGTGAATTTTTATCGTTCCTCTAAATTTGCCCCTGAGTGTAGAACAGCAATGTATGAGAATGACATTAGGAAGTTCCGTAAATTGTGTCATTCCCAATATTCCCATACTGTGTTGTTCTATTAGTTTTAACACAACAAACGCGTATGTAACTGTGATAAAGCCATCAGCAGTTTTCTCTAACTTCGGTTGCTCGCTAGAACTGTCATTTTTGAAAGAAACCTATAACATCCATTACTGCTATCATGAACGCCGCAGTAACACATAAGATCACTAAACTAGTAATGGATATAAAGTTTCTTTCAAAAATGACAGTTCTAGTCTGTTACCAACCGTAGTTATAGAATAGGCTTGCACTGCAGGGCTTCCTTCCCACAACATACTTTAATTTGTGTGAATCACTTTTGCGGATCGTAAATAATCTTATTTTTATACAAGGTTTTGATATACAAACTCATTAATATAAATCGTACGTATTTTGTTTGTTCGTCGATCATACCTAATTCGGTATGTAAAAGAAAGTAAATATTTTATTTAAAGTATGTTTGGATATTTGAATATAATAAATCCTAAACGATATATTTCAACTTATTTTGAACAAGCAGCTAGATAGATACTTATCGATTTGAGTTGAATCTAAAGGTTTTTTCACACCGAAACTCAACTAATTGTGATTGCATTGTCGCGACAAATTAATTGTGCGTTGTTCAATAAGTGTACGATAAAATAGGAAAACTAATTATTTTGTCCCATTTGTATGTAAATACGGCCGCCGATTGCGTTCATTGTTGTGCGACTTTAACGTTCGGAGCTCGAACAATGCGATTTAATTGGGCGACCATTTTGAATACTTTCGAATCAACCCTAAGTGATGGTTCCCAATGGAAACAATTGAAAGTGTTTTTGTTGTTTTTAATTTTTGAACTAAACTAAAAAGAGATTTTGGATTTATTATTGAAGCACGCGTAAGGGCCTTCGGAGTCACCCTTACACTGTATCCTCCTTTTCACACCGTAGCAGGAAATTCCAAGATTCCTTCTTCTGTCGTTCGTCCCACACTTGGAATTCTCTACCTGCGCACGTGTTTCCTCCATCCTACAACATGGGTTCCTTCAAAAGAGGTGTAAAAAGACATCGTATAGGCCGGCAAAGGGCAGGTAGGATAGTGGATTTCGTCCCTCCTCTATCTGTTAACTCATTTGGGCGTCTTTCACTGCTTAACATCAGGCGGGAGGAGGTCATTTGCCGGGCCCTCCTTAAAAGAAAATATTTCGCACAACACTTTGTTTTTTTGCCGACATAATAATATTTAAGTAAATGATATTAACCAAGACGTACTTATGGTAATTTTGGTTTGAGTTCAATTTTACTGTACGCATGGATTGCCTGTAAGAGATCGCCGCTTTGGCGATAATAGATGCTTTTAGACTTTTATTTCTGTAAGCAATAAATATATTATTCGTTTCATTTCATTTTTTACTACTTGTAAGAAAATTCACAATAATAATAGGTAGGTACTTTGTGATGAAACTCAATCTTAGTTTTAAGAAGAACAAAAAAACAATAAATGCCTTCGCATTTGTGACCAAAGCAGTAGCAAGGTTAGGTCATATAACTGGGATACCTAAGTAAACAATGCCTATTCACTACGTGAGATCCATTTGGAAAAGACAATTTAATAAGTAATATGAAACTAAAGGTAGATGGCAATCGTGTAAGCATAATCACCAAAACCTTGTTAATTTATGTTGCCCGATGTTTTAGTTAGATATCAAATAAAATAATCAAGAATATTATCAGATATTTAAGAATATTTTTTCATATACGTAAACGTTAAACTTTTCTTTTTAGGTTACTGGCAATCGACCAGTTAGTCACAGAATACATAATAATACTACTAAGTACAGAAGTTGCACTCCTTTGATCTTAAAAAATACAAAAATGAAAACTGACTTGAAAAACACTGAAAAGTTAAAAATAATTGAGGTACCTACCTATGCGAGAAAGGATCAATTTGTGCTTATCGTATTTAAAAAAGGGTCAATACGTCCCTACCTATTGCATTTAAAAAACCTCTCCTAAAAGTTAAGAATCCTTCCATCATCAGCTCGGTTCATGGCTACCACACGTAAATACCTAAATAGTTTCGGAAGAAATATGAAACACGTCGGACTCACCTATAAAATTTAAGGGTTTCCCTCGATATTCCTAGGATCCCATTATCAGATCCTGACTTTGGTGACAATGGAACCACCACATGAGTATACTCTATCGAATACAAAACGAATTTTGAAAATCGATCTACAATTGGCGGCGTGATCGCGTATCATACACGCAAAAAAAAACATACGCATCGAATTGATAACCTAATCCTTTTTTGAAGTCAGTTAAAAAGCCGACATTTTAAATAACTAAACTTTTAACATACAAACTGAATCACACCTTAGCGCCACGCGTTAGCGTACCTATGTTATAATAAATTCTGAAACCTCATGTCGCTACGAGCTCGAGCGATAGGTTTGTTGCTGATGGTAAATAATAATTAAGCGCGTGCAAAAAAGCGCGAAACGTTGTGTGAGTATGCGTGCTGCACACAGGATAATATATTCATAGCGGAGCGCTCGCTGCAGCCTCGCTGCTTTTGCACTCTCACACCCAGTTTCTGAAAGGCTGTTCAGCGATAAAATTAACTAACAAGCTGTCAATCTAATGTTAACTATGAATTGAGTTGCTGAAAGCTAAATCAACTTATCACTGTGTTAGTTGACACAGCTGTCAAATTTATTTCAAAATTATTAAGGAAAGACCCATTTTGGGTTTTCAAAAGGCATATGAATAAAACAAAATACAGGATTTCAGCCATGTGACCGTGTCTAAAAGTCTTTCTCATGAGAAATCAAATTATTAAACATAAGTAAATTTTGTCTAACCAACGTTTCGGAAACTCAAATTGATTTGACACTGCGGTTAAGATGACATGGATGTTAGTTGAACAATATTTTGATCAGCCTTTCAGAAACTGGGGGTCAGTGTGCGCGGAACGGAAGGTACTTATCTTGCAACGTTGACTTAAATTCAATATGGCCACCGCTCAAAAATGGCGTATATTTTTATTTATACCACAAAGGTAGCAAACAAGTATGAGAGTCACCTGATGGTAAGTGATCTCCGCCGCCTATGGACGCTTGCAACATCAATGGTATCACTCGCGCGTTGCCAACTTTAAATATAAATACCTCTTCACGTCTTTCTTTATTTTTCGTAATAGTAGATTGTTAACCGAGGGTCGAAAGAATCAATTCCCGAGGTATTTAGACGGCTATAGTCCGAGTAGGAATTGATTCGTTTACCCGTGTTAAACACTGTACTTTTCATTTCGAATATGAGGAAAATAAAACTAGTCGTTTATTTAAACTATTTATTGATAATATAATCGCTCTGCTCTGGATTCACAAAAACACTCTCGCCTTGAAAATAGTTATTTACTCCCTGGGTGAACATTCTACTATTGTGTTAATTCTTTAGACAGCTGGACTAAGGTTGTCTCTTGAAAGTTTTGTTTTCAGTTTTAAATCGATTAACTCTGAAAATATTAGGCTTCCAGATCTAAGTCAAGCACCTAGAGTTCATCTATTATCTATCTAACCAATGTTATATGTCCCTTAAATATTATTAAAGCGTTCAGATACACACGGTGTAACATAATATCAAATATTAGTTTGAAATTAACCTACCTACATAGACTATGCAGTACTAAGCTATCTTCAATTATCACACTAGACTTAACATAAATGACATCGGAGCCTTTCAGGCGAACGCGCCCTAGGTATTGCGTGTTGGATTACAGGAGCCGACGTGCACTTTCAGGTCATAGAAATAGGTCAAGCCTAGATTTATAATAGCAGATAACTTTGCTGCCTCGGGATTTCTGCCTATTAGGTACGGTGTTCTGCAGTATTATTTATTATAATAACTACCTATTTAAAATGACTGACTGAAGTAGCTGTAAGTACCTAGGATATCTTTTTTTTATATTTTATGTATTACATTTTGAAATTTCTACTATTAAGGGGGGATTGATGTGAATGTTTGTATTTAACTTCGTTATTTTGAACCTAGAAACATATTAGGTTATATTAAGGCTAATAATTAGAAATGAGATAAATTACACCCTTATAGGTACCAGTTGTTTGAATATGATATGAAAGTAAAACTATTTAACATTATTTTAACAGGAATTTCTTAGAAAGTTTAAAACATTATTTTGAACAACCAAATTTTTTCACACTTTTTAAGTTTCAGGTATTTTTAAAGATTTTAATGGGAGTTGTTTTTGTTTTTTTAGTGTGAACTTATTGCCTACTCTTGTAGCTATCGAACGAAAACACTTGTATGCCTGTAGAATCTCTACATCGGTAGATATGGCAAAATATATGAACCCAACCGTACTTAGTACAAAAAATGGCCGATATTTCAAAATAGTAGGGACAAAATGCCTTATGGTGGATTTGACGATAAAATTGATCATATTGCTTCGCCTTAACGAGTCGGACACCGGTGACCAGACACACTGTATGTACATAATTGCACTAAACTCCCTTAGTCGTCTCTTACGACATCCATAGGAAGAAAAGTAGAGACGACACATCTGTAGTTTATGTGTAGGTAGTTGAAAATGAACTATGAACGACACAAAATTAATGATCAGTAATGTGACCATCTCAAAAAAAAAAATTCTCATATCAAATCAAAATGATCAAGGAATAGTAAATTTTCGCTTACCTACGTTACAGAAAATCAAAGTGATTTGACACTGCTGTTAAATTAACAGGCATATTTGTTGAAAATTGGTTTGATCAGCCATTCAGAAACTGGGTGTTAGTGAATGTCGCGGGAAGCCGCTGGATGCGGGAGGTGTAGAACCGATCGGTTTGGAGATCCCAGCCCCCCTAGCACGTCCACCAAAACACGATATGATAAAGCGGTTTATCGCGGTGAACTGTCAAAATACAATAGGGTTTCGTCGTATTTTGACAGTTCACCGTGATAAATCGCTTTATCATATCGTGTTTTGGTGGACGTGCTACGGGGGCTGGGGAGCTATGTCCAACAGTGTACCTATATCTCTTGCCGACATGATGATGATGAGTCTTATTAAAAATATATATTCATTTGCTGCAGACTTACTGTGTAGACAACAACGTGGCTGACTCGGCGTGCAGTGGCACGGCGTACTTGAGCGGGGTGAAGGCCAACAGTGGGACTGTGGGACTGAGTGGAGCCGTCAAGAGAGGTGACTGCGAGGGTCAGCGCGACGGGACCTACTCGGTGACCGGACTCGTTGACTGGGCGCAAAAGGCTGGCAAAGCTACAGGTAATGTCATATTCAATAGTAGCCTGTTCACCGCGGGAAGAAAGTGACCGATTACTAGCGAGGGAGTAGTTTGTAAAACTCCCGAGATAGGAATCGGACTTTCTCGCAAGTGCTCTGCAGTGCTCATCTTTTCGCATTACATAGTGCTTTGTACTACACCTGTGAGGAACATTTAAAAACTTGTTTGATTGAAATTGTTTATAGAATTATATTAGTATGAAAATATTTATAACATTTGTATGGGTGTCATCTCAATATTACTTTCACCACAAGAATTCGATATTTTAACTTTTATTACTTAATAAACTCACGTTGTATCAAAAAAATACAATTAATTAATACACAGATTTGATGAAAAATTTGCGCTTCTTTTCTTTTTCTTATGATAACAAAGAGATCTGAGATCATACAGTCACCTCGCAGCGCGGCAAAACGCAGCACAGGGGCATACCATGCAATACCATGATCACTTATAGCAAGGTTAAAACAATATTGAAACAGAGACACCGCTCTTGCTGCGTATAGCGCCATCCCGCTCTTAGCGCGGCTTTAATAATGTTTTGAGTGATCATGGTTAGGGGGCAGGTCATCGTGACTGGAGAAACGCGTTCCCCTGCCCCCGCCCCACAAGGGCTCAAACAGGTTGGAAATGGAATTTAGTACAAATTTTCCTCCCGATAAAATACGTTAGATATGAATTTTCATGTAATTTTTCCTCTCTCTTATTGTGATCGTAAAAAAGACTAACTTCCTCTTTTGTTTTTTGAGGGAATAATGACTGCTGTTCCGATCAGGTGTAGTATAATAGTTATTTTCACTAGAAGTGCGGGAAGCCTGTCATTGCAACGAGTTCCGACAAATGTCGTCCCGAGCCGAAGGTGACGGTTGACAGTCGGAACGAGTGGGAATGACAGTCCCGCACATATATTGAACAACTATTTTTAATACAGTTGCGAAAAAATGAAACAATAAATACGTAGCAACCATATGTAGCAATGTACCTGCTTTTGGATTTTACAGGTAAAATACTCACACTCGCATTTTCAGCAATTAAACATAATTCCGGTGGTGTTAAATCAATTAATATGTTATCAGAGTCACTCATTTTATAGAATTATTAAACTTTTAAGCAAATAACAACAATCAATAATCACGCAGAGAAAATTTTAGAAAAATGGCGCCAAATAAGTCGTCGTACGTACACAGCAGTGACAAAGCAAATGCGTGCTATGCTTTGACTGCCGTGTTTTTAAAAGCAAGGTCCGGCCGTGCTTTTTGTTATGCTTTGCTTTTAGGCATGCTTTTACAATACAAAATCTGGTAGAGATTATTTAGCGCAATCTTAACTTAGCATGCTAGAAAAAAGCAAAATGTGTGTCAGATTCTAGACATTTGACATTTGGTAAAGAGAAAGCACTAGTGCGTAATGGTGGTCATCCCGCACGCTAAACAGCCCTGCAATATACTACTTTTTGAGCAACTGTATTAAAAAAATATTTGCACAACATGGATTAATTGCTCATTAAAATCTTTTTGAAAGTAAAGCTAAAAAACGTACTGCACGTGCATCCCAACTTAACAAGATGTACTCAAGTAAAAGAGATAAATTGCCGAACCCGCGCAAGTCGCACACTTTGCACAAAACGTCTGCCATCACAAAGATGCATATATTACTCAGCACATGAACGTAAGTCGCGTGTAACTTTATCATCCTCAACACCCGCCAAGTGACGAATTGTTAAGGCCGCTCGTTGCAGTCGATATATTGAAAAAAATATATTTTACAAAAAATTAAAACCGACTTCAAAAACACTGAAAAGTTAAATATAATGAAAGAATTCTTCTTCTTTGTCGTTTCGCTCTTTACAGAGCGGTCGTGGTTACGTTGCGTTGAGTCGTCCATATCAGTGGTAGAAACAGACACAGCTCTCCGCACAATCTCCCTCCAACTCTGTCAGTCTGTCTGTTTTTGAGTAATCATTCCTTGAATTCTGCGAGAGGTATTTTCCTGTATTTTATTTCCACAAATAGAATTTACGCAACGTATATACGTTATGTTTCGCGTGAGATTCATCGCCCGTTTTTTTTTAAATTAATGAGTTATTGCGTACCGATTTTAATTTTCTCTGCGTGAAACGGTATCTAATACAGAATTTGTTCGATGATTTGTATTGGATCCATATTCGGTCGCATAAATTGAAAAGGTATATTGCATAACGTTTAATGGCATACTAATCTTTTTGCATAACGTTCATACAGAATAAATAATTAGGCATACTTTGTTTTCCCATAACCTCTTTTATAATAATAATAAATAAGCCTATTTTTTTCATGCATACCTTGAATGTTTGATGCTCCGCTCTGTATGGTCACAATATCTAACCTACCCTAACTTACAGTTTAATCCTATAAGTTCTTTTTATTTTACCTTGCTTCCGCCCCCCGACCCCCCCGAGCACGGCTGTGCCCCCATGCACCCCTTGCTTAAAGCTGCTCTTTGGGATTTCATCCACACGTATTTCGTCCATTCGGTGTTATTCTTATGCCTTTTATTTTTATGCACATTACAATTATGCCAAAGAAAATTAGATTAAATAAGTATTATGCCAATGTAACCATTCTGCGTGTATAGAACTTTGCGTATCATTATTTATGCGAAAAAACTTTAGCTAAAGCTTTAAAAAAATGTTATGCCAAATTATAATATAACTAAAAAGATTATGCAACCGAAGGGGCTTCCATTTGTATTTGTGTTCGAAATTAACATTCACTTCGAATGATCAAAAATGCGACTCCACTGTGGGCCATGGCCCCTCTAAAAGACCCAGAAATTCCATAATTTCGAGTGAACTTTTAGCGGCACAAAGATCGTTAACTTTGTAAAAATTTAAGCTAACAACAACTTCTTTGTTAGGTACTTGTGATTTTAACCCTAGCTTCAAACTTTGTCGCTGACAAGGTTTTTTATTGGGGGGAGGGGGCTTTCTGACAAGTTGTCAGCATTGCACCCCTTAAAATGAAATCCTGGATCCGCCTCTGACTGCATGTGTCTGCTTGTCTGCCCCCTTAAATCGCCGGTTCCACTACTAACTCGATTCGTAGCCACCAACGCTATACACGGACGCAGAGCTTGATGACATCACGAACCCATGCACGCACTTACTTACGCAGTTGACCCCACATGTGCTACAAAGATAGACATACGTATAGCTAGACAAATGGATCCACGCTGCTAACGTGCATAGGTAACAGGGGTGTGAACTGATTATAAAAAATCGAAATCTAATTATCTCGCAAGTTAGATGATAAAAAAAATATTAGTCACGTATTTGTTGCTTTGCCGAAATACCGGAAAACCACTGAGATTAGGTGAATTAAAATTATATGGAGTGGGAGCTCACTCGCTACGTCACAATTTGGTAGAAAATTTACCTTCTTATGACGTCATGCGACATTTCAGTTCAATGTATTGTCGTAAATTGGTGACAATTTAAAAAAAGAAAAAATACGTGCGCGTATTTCTTTTTTGGAAACTGCCAGTCTGACATTTAAACAAATTGTCCGCTTCCTTATTGTTTCAGTTGGGTTGCACATCAAAACATCAACTGCTATGTTCTTCTCAAAATAACTACAATCTTCAATCAACGCTTGTTTGTACTTAATTCTTGTTGCGTCGGAAAGTTTGCGTTTGTTCACTGTCAACCCTACGTATGGAAGTTCGCGACAATAAGCCTTAAAACTCTGACATTATCGTGTGGCTTTGACAATTATGAATCAAAAGGGATGCCTGTCATGCTCCTTAACTTTCCATGTTCTGTTTCTTGTAATTTAATGAACGCTTGGAGCGGTTTCAGCCCGGCGTTTTATACGCGTACTAGCTTTCCTTTGTACTAGCTCGCGACCGCCCGCGTTATTTTTGTTTTCCCGTGGGATTTTTTCCCTAGGAAAATTACCCTATGTCCTTTCCCTGGTCTCGAACTATCCCTATACTAACTTTCATCAAAATCGGTTTAGTACTTTCGAAGCCTATTCAAAACAAACAAACAAACTTAATAGTATAGATAACAGTTCGTTTTTGAAAGCTCGTGTAAGTGCGTATAAACGCGTCTTATCGCACACTCAACTCGTACGAGAATGAGTTTTCAATCTCAACCTCTTTCGATATAATATTTGTTTTTTGAAAGGTACTTTATGGACATTATAAAGTAGGTAACCCTTAAATGTTCAGACAACTTAACAGTTTTTAGTGAAATTATCTTCGTCGCATTCAATGTTGCTACACCACCGCCGGTTTGAAAAAACACCCCGGAAGGAACCCGTTTGGTATTTTGAAGTGCGAAATATAGCATGCGTGCCAACTTACGATTAAAACAAACATATTAAACGTTAGTCTAAACGCCCGTAAGAAAATTTCTCACGAATTTTCACGTTGTTACTTGCATGCTTGTATTAAAGTCTGATTTTTATTTGGCGGAATTCTGACAGATCTCTTTCATAAAGAATGCAGATATCAATAAACTTTTCTGCTGTTATTTTTTTTACAAAAGTATTAACAAAAAATATAAAACAAATTTTGGTAAAATGATTTCCCTTCTTATTGAGAATTTTTCAATGTTGGCAAAACTTCTGAAATGTTAGAATTCCGCCGAATTAAAAATCAGACTTTAAGCACTATATTCACATTTCAATGGGAGTATTCTTCCTTACATTGTATTCAGTCGCAACACAGCCTTTGGTTACATTGACGACACGGTTAGCGCAGAGGTCGAGTGATCGCCTTCTGCGCAACGGGTCGCGGGTTCGATTCCCGTACGGGACAAATGTTTTGTATGGCCTACAGAAATTTGTTCCGGTCAGGGCGTATGTGCATATGATATCCTATGTATGTAACTGCACCCACGACACAGGAGAAAATCCTAGTGTGGGGCGACGTTTTTTAAAAAAAATAGTACCAAGCACAAGGACAAATTTTTCCGCAAAAACTGCAAACTTCGGATTAAATTATACAGAATATTAACTTCAATGTCAAATCACTGTCAAATATTCTATTTATAGATTACTATATTAGTATTTGAATCGTAATATTAAAATGTGACGGATCCTGACGCGTGAAATGAGGGCTTAAAGAGCCTTTGCGTTGTATAAAAAGTGTGTGCTATTTTGATATTCAGTTTAGGGTGAAAACTGTTACGTGGGTTGAGTATATTAAAAATGGCGGGCGAACGTATATGTCGCTAGAGTCACGTATAATAACACGGCTTAAGAAATAAGTAAAAAGTTAAAAGTGCCGTTTACGGACACCAAGTTGAATACTTACAAAGTAACATAAAGCTCAATAGGCGATTTAGGGCTTGTATATCTCTCATACTAAGTGAACATCTGTAATTTCTCTCGTTAACACAACCTACGCCAAAGAACGGTAATCTATACTATACTTACTTACTATACTTAATAATAATGTCCTCCTAACCGATATTCGGTCACGGTGGCCAATCTCCACAGAGACTAGCCATCTGCGCAGGAGATATTATAGTGCACAAGTGACTGCGCAAACGCAAGTGCACTCTCTGTTCCTTCACTCGCCTAGTCCGATGGGACGGTTAACCGACACGACCGGGGCGAGATCAGGCGCAGGACCCACTGTTTAACGTGCCTTCCGAAGCACGGAGGAGCTTGAGCTGTTTCTTATTTTGGTCACCCATCCTAGGACTGACCACAGCAAACGTTGCTTAACCTTAGCAATCGTTCGCTGAGCGCACGCGCCAATGCGCCACCAAGCTCATTGGCGCATTACTATACTTACTAATATTATAAAGCTGCAGAGTTTGTTTGATTGATCTCTGAAACTATACTGGTCCGAATTAAATAATTATTTTTGTGTTGGAGAGTCCATTCATCGAGGAAGGCTTTAGGCTATGTAATATCACGCTACGGCCAATAAGAGAGGAGAATCAATGAAAAATGTTGCTAAAGCGGGAAAAATATAGAAGATACGAAACTAAGAACGCGTTGAAGTCTTTTAGGGCGAAACGTAGTTCGCGGGCACAGCTAGTAGTATATAACTGTGGTCGAAGCTTGCTCATGAATCACTCTCAACAGTAAAAAATTCTAGGCGTAGTGACGACGACGCGCGTGACGCACGCATCGCCCGCTGCGTCGTACGCGCACTCAGCCGATCGCAAGTGGGAGTCGGACACGGACCTGCCGAAGTACGGCTTGCAGTGTGACGACATCGCCACACAGCTGATCAACGGCAGGGTCGGAAGCAAGATTAATGTGAGTAGTAACTTTGTAGCTATCCAACTATCATCGGATCAGAACCAGCATGTGGAATTTCGAGGGGGATCAAAAGAGTCCTCGGGGAGTAGGTATGAACACGACGCCAGGTGGCCAGTGCCCAGGATAATTGCACTTGAAATTGCTCATTAGGGAATTTTCCCCCAGAATCGCAATGCGAAGCCTCCAACTAAGCAGAGGCCAAAAAAGGATGCTCACTAGATCCCTAACTGGTCACTGAAAGCTCAACCAACATCTGCCCAGAATAACAACCACACGTGCATATTCTGTGGTAAGGATGACGAGACACTAATTCACATTCTTTGTGAGTGCCATACTCTCGTTTACACTAGGAGCCGAGCTCTGGGTAGACTTAGTTTGCAACCCTACGAATGCGAAGGCTCTGTTTGCAAAGAAGTTTATTGGCTGTTTACTGCCGCGGGCCTTTTTGGAGAGGTCTTTAAAAAGCGGGGTGGCCACAATAGATCTGTATAGGTCATAATGGCCCGCTGGAGGACGCTCTTCGGCCGCCCCCAGTCCCCCCTCGGAATACCGATAGATAGATAGAACTTGCGCGTGATGCACGTGTTAGGCGCGAACGACGTGCGTTGTAGCCACGCACATTTCGCAGGCTGTAAGTGGGAGTCTTTCACATGGAGACACCAGAGGCAGACTCTGTACCAGAGCCTTCTTCAAACGAACCTTTATTACCTATTTCTGTCGCTAGGCAGTTCCAGTTTGAAGGCCTAGGCAATGAAATTATTGGGTACTGTAACGTGACATCTTGTGTCACAAGTTGGCAACGTACTTTGACGGCCTTGAAGAGGTTGTAGATTTACAACTCAAGAAGTAAGAGTCAGTAGCAACTCTTAAACGTAATGACCATGACGCGTATGTCGCATGCGTCGCCAGCGGCATTGTACATACGTACCACAACGCAGTCCATACGCACATCATCGTGCTACTATAAAAGACAAATGTTATTTTGATATGAACGAGTATGTATGATGGGCCCGAAGATGACGTATGTTTTTGGGTAAAAGCCCCTGCATTAGTTAATAGCAAAAATAACTATGGTCTACGAGGTCTATTCAAAACATAACCGAACTTTCGATTTTAAATCTTTTTTATTATTGTACAGATTATTCATGCTTGTGTGCTCCCCCTTCCCCTATTCACACACTTATCCAGCAAACAGTATAAATAGCTTCGTTTTTTAAATGTCGTTAATAGTCTCAAAATGGCGTGCTATCATCGCCGATTTCAATGTGGAAAATAAAAAAAATCGAGTACGGAGGTTGAAAGAGGAAAGTAATTTGATTTTTGATAGAAAACTGACGAACTGACATGACCAGAGTTGTGCCGACAACTCCAAGGTCCTCCACCACGTCAATGCGCTGAATGTGCGCCTTGGACCTTGAGTTGACAGCACAACTCTGGTCGCGTTTTGTGAATTCCACGCTCCACGAAAAATTTCATCCATTGTATCTTGAAAAGTAAACGATCCAAAAACATGTTCTTACGAAGGAAATATGTCGTTGGGACGTTACTCAAAATATTCGGTTATTTTACAAGCTTTTATTTACTTTCACCTGTCTTGGTGTCTGTAGATGAATTCTTGCAAGTCAAATTTGATCCACTTCCCGGTTTCCGATTGAGTTGAAATTTTGTATGCATTATATTGATTTTTGAGATGGGATTTAAAGGGCAGGTACATTAACCGTTATAGTTACAAGAAAACATTGTTAGGCAGCCATCCATAACTTTTTAAGATATTCAGATCTGCATTCACAGATTTTGGAAAAAAGTTACAGTCAACAAAAAAAATGCTGAGATAGTAAAAAAAATGTTTTATGCCAATCGATCCTATTTCATGTAGGGATCAAAAGACTCTATGGGACCATTTAAGGTATGAGTACTAGAAACGACAGAAATCGCCAAAAACATTTCCCATACATTTTGTACGGAAAATCCTCGGATCCTATTTCTTAAGGTGATCTATCTATAAATTCTATTTCTTACTTTTAAGAGAAACTGTAATTTAAATAAATACTAAATTAAATCATTTAAACATGTATTTTTAAACAAACGCAAAAATATCTAATCTACCTATGAAATAAATTGCTCAAAATGTCCGCCGTCTTCACGAATACATAAGTTTACTCGCTTTTGTACTGAGGACGTAGCAGCTAATAATTTTCTTGGATGGATGTTATTTAAAGTCCTCGTCAATGCATCTTTCAGTTCCTGAACACTGTCGTATTTCTTTTTGTAGATTTCGTTTTTTAGGTAGCCCCATAAAAAAAATCTAGTGGCGTTAGATCGGGGCTGCAAGGTGGCCACTTTATTGGACCATGTGTCCCTATCCACTGTGTCCTGAATTGTCTGTTCAAATTGGAACGCGTACGGCGGCTGTTATATGGTGAAGCGCCTTTTTTTGAAAATAAATTTAACAGTTTCCCTTAAAAGTAAAAAATAGGATTCGTAGAGAGATCACCGTATGAAATAGCTGAGGATTTTCCGTACAAAATGTATGGGAAAAGTTTTTGGCGATTTCTGTCATTTCTAGTACTCATACCTTAAATGGTCTCATAGAGTATTTTGATCCCTACATGAAATAGGATCGATAGGCATAAAAAAAATGTTTTGCTATCTCAGCATTTTTTTTGTTGACTGTAACTTTTTCCAAAATCTGTGAATGCAGATCAGATTATCTTAAAATGTTATGGATAGTTGCCTAACAATGTTTTCTTGTAACTATAACGGTTAATGTACCTGCCCTTTAAATCCCATCTCAAAAATCCATCCTGTATATCGCGTGATAATGCAATATTATTATAATATGGAGCTGATCTGATGGTGGAGCTAGAAGAAATCTGCAATGAAACGACACAACCCCATCAAGTTGGGGCTCGTTTGACTCGTATTGCCGAGTACTAAAAGCTTATATTTAAAAAGTTTATTAGTTTTTTGAACAGGCCTGATGTATTATGACGTTGAAACTATCTTCATGTGATTATTTATTAAAACTTAATTAGCTCCGGGACTGCATTACAAACATTCCTATCGCATATTCACCGTTAATAATTAAGTATTAATTCTGAATAATTAATTAACAAGACCACATTCTAGTGCTGTTGACAGCCCACAGCATATTGAATATTTATTGTACTACTGTCTACTGTATAACTAAACTAACTCCGTAACGATCAAGCATTTTGGTTTGATGTCGATTTCATGAAGGTTAGTTTAAGAGACGAACCTTGACGAAGTCTGGCGTGGCACGGAAGCTGATACGCGGAAGTTAATTTAAACTATATCAAACTTAAGAGTTACTTCGAAGTACTTTGAAGCCTTTGAGACAAACTATCGCAACACCTGTCAGAGGAGTTGACTGTTCAAAATTAATATTGAAAAATAGTTTAAGCTTTGTGTTGTAATTTCTTTATGGAGCTCCATAGTGTCTTGTTACTAAAACACTGATTTCACTAGTTTCACTTATTGCAAACGGTTTCGAGACATCATCATCAGACAAAAACAAATTTCATGGCAAGGATATAAATTTACATGAATCTACCCCCACTCCTTTATAAAGATCGTGAGGGTAGATTCATGTAAATAGAAGGAAAGAAAGAAAGAAGGAATTTATTATGTTCAAATGTACAATTTAATTGAGTCCTGGCTCCTGTACTAGTGTGAACTGTATTTCAATATACCCGTCTTTTTTTGAGGTACGGAACCATTGATTTACTACCAAACGTAGATAACGCATGAACGTTCGAAAAGTGGGCCGGTGAAGAACTGCCTTGTGCAGTTCTTTTCCATGCGTTGGAGCAACAACGCGATAAGCAATTTTGAGCATTATGTTTGAGAGTATAAAGTTGATATTTTCTTGTAGCAATTACTAAAACGTCAAATTTAATGTGGCTAGGTATGAAATGATGTAACTGCACACGGTTGTACTTCAAATAGTTGCCGTAATAATAAAGAATAAGGTTGAATTCGATAAATACGGTACTTTCTTTATGGTAATTTTAATTCGGGTGTGCATATTCAACTACCTATTTAACAGCGTACAAATGTATAGTCGATTAGGTGACAGATTTCAAGCGCGTTTTTGTATGAAGTGCTCTATCTACGTTTGGTAGTAAATCAATGTACGGAACTCTAAAAAGATCTTGATCTTCATTAATCAATAACTCATACTTTCATCAGGTCGTATTCGGGGGTGGCAGAAAGAACTTCTTTCCAAAAACAGATAGGGACGTTGAAGGCAAACGCGGCCATAGGAGCGACGGAAAAGACCTGATAAGGGAGTGGCTTCGCAAAAAGACCTCTTACGGGGTCCCGGCCAAGTACATTTACAATCGTAAAGAGCTGTTCTCGTTGGAGCCGGTCTACACTAATGTCTTGGGCCTGTTCTCCCCGGACCACATGCCTTACCATTTGGAGGCAGAGGACGATGACCCTACGTTAAGCGAGATGGTGGTGAAAGCCATAGATATACTTTCGAGAAATAGTAATGGCTTCTTCCTTTTCGTTGAAGGTGAGTTCTCCTGTCAGCTTTTCTATACATTAGTAGTTCTACAAGTGTACCAACTTCACAGAAAATGTAACATGTAAATGTTGATGTAAATATAAACAGACAGACAACAACTGTAAATGTTTATATAAATGTCATTTTTGCCGCAAAGCAGCAGTGCTTGCATTGCTGTATTTCGGTTTGAAGGGTAACATATAGCTTTGAAATTACTGGGTACCGTGACTTTACATCCTAAGTCACAAGTTGGCAACGTCTGTGGTTCCTGTGGGGGTTGCAGTTTTGCTGCGAATCTCGCAGGAGCCACATGTATTATAAGTGACTGTTACCACTTACCATCAGGTGGGCAGTTTGCTTGTTTGCCAACTTAGTTGCAATAAAAAAAATGTAAACAAAGACATACTTTTGAAAAATACGAATGGGTTCTTCATTGCCGGGGGGAGACTCTGTACCAGAGTCGACTGCTTGGGTACTTTCATCTTACCTTTTGCCGCAAAGCAGCAGTGCTTGCATTGCTGTGTTCCGGTTTGAAGGGTAAGATATGGCAGTAAAATAACCGGGTCTCGTGACTTTACATCTGATATCTCAAGTTGGTAACGTACACCGTAGTTCTTGTGGGGGTTGCCGATTTGCTGCGAATCTAACAAGAACCACATGTACCTACTATATACGTGTCTGTTACCACTAGAGGTGAGCGTTTAAACGAAAAGCACTTAAAAAAGTTTGCTTTTGAACAAAAGTACAAAAGCAGACTTTCTCTAATCAAAACATTACGCTTTGCTTTTTACCGACATACATTAGTCCCGCCATCTATACTCCCGCAATAAAATTACCTACTTTGAAAACATGCTCTGTATACATGCATCGGAAATAGAACGTTCGCCGCTAGATGGCATTATACTGCGTGCTGGAGTTATAAAGCGGCCAAAACGCATCCCAAAATTGGATGGCTTACCACGCTTTTCGTTTAAAAAAGTAGTAAGCTTTTCACTGTCGAGAAATAAGTACGCGTTTGTTGTGTTGTGGCTGGCTGCTTTTACGTACACTTTCGTTTTATTTTTTTAAATACGTGTATAAATAAGCATTGTATTTACGTTTGTTGTTATGCGTGTGTGTATAAAGTGCGATTAAATAAAGTTTATAAATATATAATTTGATAGTTTTAGTGTCGAGAGGTGGTAATAATGTAATGTGGGACTTTTTTGAAAGGAATTTGGTCAATTAAGTCGTGTGATGCAATATTTATAGAAACATTGTTTATTAAATAATAAAATAAGAATATTAATATTTCCATCAATAAAAATATTTAATTTGATTGAGAGCAGTTTTTTCGTTTAAATACTATAAAGCTATCCCTATTTGTGTTTTTATCATTAGCAATAGAACGGTGCATACGTTGTACTTAAACGTTTTTGCAAACATAATTATACGCAATAAACAATAAGCGTTTAAACGAAAAGCTTTTTTACAAGCGCGCTTATTGAAATAAGTACAACGTTTAAACGTTTTAAAATTTTAAGCCGTTTTTTCCACTTCTAGTTACCACTTACCATTAGGTTTGCTTGTTTGCCAACATAGTTGTATAAAAAATAGTTGAAGGTGAGTTTTCGCGTCAGCTTTTATATACATTAGTAGTTCTGCAAGTGTACCAACATTACTGAAAATGTAAACATGTTTACTGTAAATATTGATGTACGTAAATATAAAAATTATTGGAAATGTAAACACATTTAATACTATTCTTGCTCGGAAAGTAAATTCTTACTTGTGCAAGAACGTTAGAAGGCGTGTTAGGCGAGAAAGTAAGTCTTTATTGACATAAAAATATGTGGGCATATAAAGTTATCTAAAAACTCCATTCTTTACCCGTGATACGGTTCAGTTGTCCGGTTAATCGTTTCTCTGTGCTAGCGCGTTTAGAAAAGTGTATGAAAATCCTTTTCTTGCGTTCTGACTTTTTAATTGTTGACAATATAAAAAGGCGTTTACGTATTCCAAATTCAAAAAGGCTATTGTATTGATATAAAAACAGTATACCGCATGCATGGATTTAATTATTAAGCCCATGACCGCATGTCTTTGCATTTTATTTTTTAAATGTAGAATTGAAGCATAGACTCTTTCCTGGGCTTAAGAAGTATACGCGGTAGTTTCATTGTTGAATTTTTCATTCATATGATATGATTATTCATACGATATGAATGAAAAATTCAACGAAGACCAATAAACGTTTACAATTTAAAATAAATATCCAAGATATCATCAAGTAGTGACATTAGTCTTATACGTACTAATTTTAATAAAAATTATGCTAATGAAATTGTATGTTATTTTCCTCGTGCACTATGTATCCAATCCAGGAGTAAATGAAATGCCTTACCTTGATGAACAATGTACCTACATTGTTCCTTACAACTGACAGTTCTAAAAAAACCGGTCAATTGCGAGTCGGACTCGTCATAAATCGTACGGAACCCTTCATTTCCGTACGATTTATGACGTATTAAAAAACTACTTACTAGATCTCGTTCAAACCAATTTTTGGTGGAAGTTTGCATGGTAATGTATGTACATCATATATTTTTTAGTTTTATCATTCTCTTATTTTAGAAGTTACAGGGGGGGCACACATTTTTTTTATTTATTTATTTATGCCTTAATGTTACAAGCGGGTTGTACATAAGGCGGACTTAGCGATAAACATCGCTCTCTACCAGTCAACCATTAGGCCAAGCAGAGAAAGTAAATGACGGCATAAGAAATGTAATAAATGACAATCTCATTGTTTTATTCAAAGAATACAAATTTAATAAACACTTACATACATACACACACACTCACATATACATAAATAAGTTAATATATTACATAATATATACATAAATATATATTACTATATAATAAATATTTAGATGATGAATGATGGTGACAACGAACGATTATGATTTAACAGAAAAAAAATGCTACCCATTTGCCATTTTTAAAAAATGCTTTCGAACCTTCTTAAAGGCTTGAACATTTTACCACTTTGGAAGTGTCTCTCGCGCAAACTATTCAGTTTAGGAAAAAAATTATATTGGTAACCTCAATATCATTTTTGAAGATCTATTCAAAGATGCCCCACACGTATGGGTTTGATGAAAAAATTTTTTTTGAGTTACAGTTCTAAGTATGGGGAACCCCCAAAATTTATTGCTTTTTTTCTACTTTTGTGTGAAAATCTTAATGCAGTTCATAGAATACATCTACTTACCAAGTTTCAACAGTATAGTTCTTATAGTTTCGGAAAAAAATGGCTGTGACATATGGACGAACAGACAGACAGAGATGACGAATCTATAAGGGTTCCGTTTTTCGCCATTTGGCTACGGAACCCTAAAAACAGCTCTTTGAAAAATAATCAAAATTCTGTTTCTATTCTGTTTTATAAAATAAGCTACAAATTTTTCTGTCTACTTTTATTCATGAAATCAAATATTTTAAGCGACATATTTTTTTCAAATAAAGCAACTTATAGACATTTACTTATTTACTTCGTAATTTTGTATAGAAACAGAATTTTGTCGACGTACCTAAGTTGTGACTCGACTAGTCTTATTTTATCTTACTCATAATAGACACGTGGAAATGAATTAGTTTTAGTAACGATTTATTTTCTACATTTTTGCCATTAATATTTAGGGGGTAGGATAGACACAGCTCATCACGAGACCAAAGCGCGCAAGGCTCTAGATGAGACGGCAGAGTTCGCGAAGGCTGTTGAGGCCGCTCTCCGTGTGGTGGACGCTGATGAAACCCTGGTTGTTGTGACGTCAGACCACAGCCACACCATGACTTACAGCGGCTACAGCAAGCGGGGTACTGATATATTAGGATTTGTTAATAAGGTAAGTACCCAAACATCAATAATCTGTGCGATACAGTACTATTTGCAGATGACACTTCTTTAATATTTAAGATTGACAGAGGAAACGGAAATACTGACGTTGTAAATAGTACTCTTTCTAAAGTATTGCATTATTCATTAAACTCGAGTAAAACTAAATGTATTAAGTTTTCATTGCCAAATGTTAGGAAAGTGGATAATATTGTGGAAATGAATAATCATACTGTTGAATTCGACGATTTTACTAAATTTTTGGGTATAACACTAGATTCGAATTTGCAGTGGGATCCACATATTGCGTCCTTAGCAAACAAACTCAGTTCTGCGGCATATGCTGTAAAAAAAAATGAGACAACTTACTGATGTTGAAACGGTAAGACTGATTTACTTTAGTTATTTTCACAGTGTCATGTCATATGGGCTATCACTGTGGGGATCAGCCGCTAGTATAGAAAGTATTTTTGTAATTTAAAAAAAGAGCCGTGCGGGCTATTTATAATTTACGAACAAGGGATTCTCTACGTGATTTATTTAAAGAAATTAATATATTGACTTTAGCAGGACAGTATATTTATGAAAATTTGATTTACGTTTATAAAAATTATAACACATTCGATACCAATTTTAAATTTCATAACTTAAATACAAGAAATAGAAATAAACTTGCCGTTCCAACGTACAGGCTCCAAAAAACTAGAGGCTCATTTATGGGGAAATGTATATCTTTTTACAACAAAGTTCCACAGAGTGTTACTGACTTACCTTTTCATAAGTTTAAAGCGCATGTAAAAAAGACTCTAATGAGTAAAGGATATTATAAAGTCAATGATTATCTGAATGATGTCAATGCTTGGTCTTAATTGTAGACTTACTTTATAGATTTAAATGTATAATGTACACTGACACATCTAATCTTGTAATGGAAGTTGAACACAATCTTTACTTTTGAGTTCTGCTTCCAATTGACGACTCTGTAACAATACAGGGAGAAAAAAATAGCCCTTGCTGGTTTTCTTGCTGGTTCTTTCCAGTACAAGGTCTCCCGCCGTAGACTTGTGAACCAATGGCGTAGCTTCTTTGACGTTCAAAAGTGATTGTAAAATCTCAATTGAATAAAGGATATTGAATTTGAATTTGAATTTGAATCATCATCAGCTCATATACGTCCCCACCCAGGGGCACGAGCCTACCCTAACTAGTTGTGTTAGGGCGATTAGGCCTTAGTCAAACCACGCTGGCACAGTAAATGTAAAGCTTGATTGAAAGCTTACTGTACAAATGATTGTTGTTACTAATCATGAGTTGTAACTGTGTAGGTACAATGAAGGATATGTATAAGAAAATAACATCTTTCTAAAATTATTATTTGTTATTTTCAGTCGAACGCTACAGACAGTTTACCGTACACTACCCTGAGCTACGCCAACGGGCCAGGATACAAGCCTGACGAGGATTCCCATAGACACAACCTGGCGACCGACGACCTGTGTAAGTGGAAAATAGTTAATATTTATTTATAATTTATGAACAGGACAAGGGTAAAATATAAAGAAAATCGAGTACAAAGATACTGCTTATTTCTAAAGAAATTTCTGCCAGCAGACCCACGACAGGTGATAAACGTAAAATACTGTTAACACAGTGTACAAAATAAAATTAATATAAACAACAATTACTATTACAATAAAACTAAAATAACATAAACATGAAGTAATAAGTGGTTTATATTTTACCTTGAACGAGCATATGGAGATAGACTCGCGTATACTAAATGGTAGAGCATTCCACAGTCTGACCGCTAGATTAGTGAAGGAGTGGAAAAAAACTCTGTATTGCTGGGATGGAAACTGAGTAGGGTTTTAAGGTGGGATCTACAAAGGACATTAGGAGATTTTTGATGTGAAAACGCTCTTTTAAATAAGATGGGAGCTTAGGATTTTGTAGGATATTAAAAAGCATACACAGAATCCTAGTGTTCCTACGAAGTCGAATTGGGAGCCACTTGAGTATTATTAATACGTATTTTCTCACCGGTGTTATCCTCCTGCTCGCTGATTTGGAGGTGAAGCCTGCAGGCTTCACTTGTACTTGAAGAGGCACATCGGACGCTGACAAAGCCCGAACTGGGCAGAAGGAAACGCGTCAATTGGGGACAGATAGTGGATGAGTGTCAAAAGTGATGGGATACAGAGACGAACGGAAAGCAGCTGTATCGATTCTTTCCGAATGTGTCGGTCAGACTCAGCTCACACTGGGTCATGCTGGTCATGAAACGTCCCAATTGCTAATAGGTCATGGATATTTTAATAAAAGGCTGTGTGACACGAAATTGGTTGAAAGGTGTATGTGTGATTGCGGAAACGACGAGGAGGATGCTTTGCCCATATTTAGGGGAGAAGATGCATCAAAGACAGGCATGAAACAAAAGATTTTGTAGGAAGTCAGGAATTGTGCGCAAAACATTCGTCTGCACTCTCCCATGTTGCGGCCATATAACCGTGAGTTTAGAATGGCCATGGGTGGTGGTGGGAGTACGGAGTACGGTTAGTACAAAGCCGAAGCCCTGTGACAGTAGTTCGGCCATCAGTCCGGTTTTATCGTGGAAAAAAATCAGCTGTTCCTTACAAATGTTCAACATTCACTGAACCTAAATGTATGAAACAGCTGATATTTTTTTGCATTTTTAAAATTGGTCCCATAGTAAAAGTTTTGCTTGTCTGAACTAGCACACAAAGGAGGTCGCCAATAGTACATTCATTCTTACCCATGTATGTACCTTGAGGTATATATGTACCAAAATGTAGAGAAAAATTCGAGGATTCCGAAAAATATATTATTTCCTTTATTTATTTAGATAAAACTACGTAAAAAATAAATAAAAGTGCTCAATAGCGTTTAGTTTCAACTTCTGCAAAACCTGTAGTGTCTAAGAAATATTTTGTTTTTAGTAAATTTTTGCTTAAGTTTTAATGTATCGTGCACTTATACAAAAAAACATATCTTAATGGGATTACCACAATCAAAAGTAAAAAAAAACTAATATTTTAACATGCAAATCAACTGTCTCTGCGCAAGTAACAAAACGCTACAAAATGTTAAAATACGATCTGTGGTCATGGGTTACCAACACAGGAACAATCTAATAATTAGTTCCATCCATAATAGCATAGATGGCATAGCGTTAAACGGGAATGTAGTACATTATTGCCTCATTTTGTAGAAATAAAATCGTAAGTAACTACTAAATGCGTTCGTTTAAAATAAAATATTGTTTTCGAACTAAATTCGATAACTTATCAAAATAAAATAATAAAATTCAAAATCGAGTCTGCTTCAAAAGCACACCCAGTGCTTATTAGTTGAGCGCGTCATAAAAATCCAAAAAGCCGACAATATATGGTAGCAATTTAGCTTATTATAAAGCATATGTAATCTGTGGTTATAGGATCTAAGACGGCATATTTTCTCACAAATAAAAAAGGTTTTTAATCGTTACCAAATAACCAGAAATAAAATGGTTGTTATATTATTCAGCGAATTATATAGAATTTATTTCCATATAGTGTACCTCGCTCGTCATGACAGGAATCGGATCGATGAAATAAATACGACACTCATAAAAGCTTTAAAAATTAAGGATTAACCGCGTATGTATCTTTGGTCCTAAAAAATGTTATGTATTTTGAACGCGACGATTCGAACATTGTATTACAAGGGAAAATAATAAATTGAAAATATAAAACACATTTTTTAATTCATAATAATTTCATAATTTCATTTATTATTTGCAGAATATGGTGTACACAAGTTGATAAGTATATAGATTTTTCCAGCACATTCTGTCGAATATTTCGACGCGCAAATTTTATATGTATACATTGTTGTTGTTAACATGCACAAAAATTTAGTTATTGAATATAATAAAATGTCAAATAATAAAGAATGTCAAAAATTACATAACAACAATATAATAGACCTAACAATAATAGCACACAATAAAAATAATCCTCATACATAAAAATAACAATAGGTATCAATTTTCCGCTAATTATTAAATGTCACATATCACGTCATAATTTAATCCTAATATTTAATTATTCCAAGAAATTTATATCGTTAAGGTATTCGTTTATACTGTAGTAGCATTTGTCTTTTAATATTTTAGTTAGGTGGTATTTAAATTTGTGTAAGGTAGAATATTTAATAGTTTCTGGTAATTTATTAAACAATATTGGAGCCATATTTATTATACTTTTTTTCATTAGAGCGGTCTTATATTCATTAATAGAAATCTTCATGTTTCTAGGACGAAGGTTCAAGTTGTGTGTGCGTGTTTCCATATTAAATAAATTAGGGTTTTTTTTCACAAACATGCAACTCTCTAAAATGTATAGGGACGGTAGTGTCAATATTTTTAGGGTTTTAAAAGATGACTTACAACTCTCCATCGGTCCTAGTCCACAAATAGCTCTAATACAGCGTTTTTGAGCCCTTAACAATATTTCTCGATAGCTTGAGTTACCCCAGAATATAACACCGTATCGTAACGTTGAGGCAACAAATCCATGGTACGCCGTGAGAGCTGTTTTTGTATCTGATATTTTTGTCAGTTTATAGAGAGCATAAGAAAATTTGTATAGCTTTTTGCAGACGTCAATTGAGTGGAACTCCCAAGACATATTATCATCTATCTGTAACCCTAGAAACTTTTGAACATTTGTTTTATTGATTGTGTTATTTTTATAGTTAATGTTTAAGTCAGATGCTGCTATTCTTTGGGTAAATTGCATGTATTTCGTTTTTTCCAAGTTCACTTGTAGGTCGTTAAGTTTGAGCCATTCAATTATGTTACTTACGGCATGGTTAATATTATTTTCATAAATATCAATATCATTACCTTCTATAAAAATTGTGCTATCGTCGGCAAATAGTACCATGGGTTGATGAGTTATCTGTATAATATCGTTAATATAAAGATTAAATAGCAGTGGTGCCATGACACTCCCCTGCGGAACCCCGCGTTCAACTGTCCTAAGTTTTGAAATATATTTTTTTTACTTATTACGTAATGTACAAATTTGATTAAGCTCGGTGTATTGCTCTCTATTTGTTAGATAGGATTCTATAAGGTTCAACGCACTTCCACGTATACCATAACGATATAATTTATTCAGCAGTATCTTATGATTTACACAGTCGAAAGCCTTTGTCATATCCATGTATATTGCACAAGATGGCGTTCTTTTATCTAAACAAAGAACCGCTCTTTTGACCAAATCATAGATTGCTACATCAATACTGACGCCTTTGCGAAATCCTTTTTGTTCAGTATGTAAAATATTATGTTTTTCAATAAATTTGGATAGAGTGTCATGTAGTATTCGTTCAAAAATTTTTGAAAATATAGATAGCAGAGCTATTGGGCGGTAGTTGTTAAGGTGTTCCTTGTCATTATTTTTATAAAGAGGTCTAACCATAGAAATCTTTAAGTTTTTTGGATATATACCTGTATTCAGACTTAAGTTAATTATGTGACTTAATGGTAAAGAAATTACGTGACCAACGTGTTTTATTACTTTAGTGCAAATATCATCGAAACCTACAGAACGTGTATTTTTTAATTTTTTGATTACATTGTTTACAATTTCAGGTGTAGTGGGCGCTAAAAAAATTGAATTAAAGTTCATTTTTATATGTCTATTGTTTTTAATTTCTGTAACACTTAATATGCTATCAGATCTGTTATTGCTATGGATGGAATCACTATTATTATTATCATTGTCATTAGTCAAAATGTTATCATAGTTGTTATTCTTATTAGTCAAATTATTGTCAATATCATTAGTATTTTTTGTTAAGATGTCATAACCATCATTAATATTATTATTAATCAAATCCTTAGTATACTCAGTTTTATTTTTATTATAATATGTCAAAATATTATTGAATTGATTATTTCTATTAATTATATCATTATTATTGCCAATTTTGCTTGTATCAGTTAAAACATTAGTGCTATTATTTTTATTTAAGGGACTTTTATCGTTAATGCTATTCGTAATTAAATTATTACGTGCTAATGTATCCCTAACATTATCTATAAAAAAATCATTAAATGCATTCACAATATCTACTGGATTAATCAAATAATCGTCACCCATTTTAATTTTTTGTATAGGTTCTTTGGGCATATTGTTTTTAATATTTTTTATCACTGACCAGGTTGCTTTCATTTTATTATTGGATAAATGAATGTATTTTGAATTATATGTTCGTTGCGTTTGTTTTATTATTTTTCTTAACATAATACTATACGTTTTGAGAGCAGATGTATCTTGTTTATGTTTTTGTTTTCTATAAGCCCATAACATTTCTCTTTTTTTTACAGCAAGTTCGTAAACTCTTTGTAAGCCATTTAGGTGTTGTCGATCGTGTTATTTTTATCATTGTATATGGAAAGCATAGATCATAAAGACATTTAAATATGTTAAAAAAGTTATCATATGCTTCATTGGGATCATTTGATGATATAGTATCTGAAAAAGTTAGGCTTTCGATATAGTTTTTAAATTTATGCATATTTTCCATGCTAAAATCTCGACGTTTTATACGCCAGGACTTTATAGCACAGGTTTTATTAACAGGGCAATTTAGTATCTGCGCTGTGTGATCTGAAAGACCTGTCTCAATTACTTCTCCTCTGGATTTTTTAATATTATGAGCAAAGTTATCAATACATGTTCCACTAACTAATCTGGTAGGTTCTTTTATTTCGAGTTTAAGATTTCGGCTTAGGAGATGAAATTTAAAATCACGGCTCCTTGGTGAATCTTTTAAGGTGTCAATATTAAAGTCACCACAGATGACAACTTTCTTATCCTTTAAGTCACAAACGCATTTAAGAATCTTCTCTAGAGATTCATGAAACATGTCAAGACTAGACTTATTATTATTCGGTATTCTATACAAACATACTATCACTAAATTATGATCACATATTTCAATAGCACACGTTTCTATAACACATTTTTTTGAGAAATTCCTAATATCTTTTAATGTTTTATATTCTATCCCTCTTCTAACCAGTATACATGCGCCCCCTTTTTTTATCTCTTGAAAAGCTTGTTGCTAGGCGAAAATTCGGCATCACTAAAAACTCTTCCGTGTCTTTAGTCATATTATGTTCTGTCATACATAAAATATCTATCGGTTTTTTGTGTTTGCTTAAATCATCTATGTGTAATACTAGCTCGTCACTCTTATTTAGCAGTCCAGATATGTTTTGGTGAAGTATATTTAGGTGGTTATACGAGAAAAAAAATATTTTCATTTGATTTTTCATAGACTCTTCTCATTGGACTTGATTGGACTTTAGAAATGAAGCTAGCTGTATTGTGAAGTATATTTTGGATACCGTTATTCTTTACCTTGCCAGATATCAATGAGAACATGTCATAGGTTAAATGTAGATTTGAGTCAATCAAATAAGCATAATTGTCTTCTATTAGGTCTCGATTCAGT
The DNA here is from genome assembly GCA_963935595.1 of Schoenobius gigantellus. NCBI lineage: Eukaryota > Metazoa > Arthropoda > Insecta > Lepidoptera > Crambidae > Schoenobius > Schoenobius gigantellus. The sequence goes on from OZ012552.1 coordinate 31,125,672, forward strand.
AGATTATTGAATATCTCCACATTGTAATTATATAATGGTTTACCACATATATATGTGGGGGCTATTAATATTATGTTTGTGTGTGTGAAATTCTTAAGGAGGTTTCGTATCGATGCCACAAGGCTTACAAAGTTTTGAGAACTGTAAAAATCAGTTTCCCCAATCATTATCACACAGTAGTCTGTCTTGTTAAAATCTCGAAGTTTTGTATTTAGATCTCTCACTAGAATTTCGACTCCAACATTCTGAATAATGTAATTGCATATCTGATATTTATCAAAGCCAGATTCTCTTTGTATGTTTTGTAGTATTTTATATCGATTGTTGTTTGTGATGAAACAAAGCTTGTTCTTTGGTATAGTCTCTTTGTGTATTTTTACTGTACTTTTGTTAATTGTGGTTGGTTGTACGTCTTGTTTTGAGTTTTCAGAAAGAACCTGTTCCAGGTTTTCAATATTTTTGATATTTTTGTGTAGGTTTGATATTTCCAAGTTTGCAGATCGTAAGTCTTGCTGTAGTTGGGTGATTGTATTTGATAAGGCCGTTACTTTTTCATCATGCTTTTGTTGTCTTGGACTATGTATTGTATTTATCGTCTTTTTAGATCTTTGTGGAGTTTTACAGATATTTCGAAGAAGGCTTATTTCCTGTGCAAGTTTATCAATTTGGCGGTTTAATTCATTGTTTTCAATAATCTTATTTTCCAATTCATGTTCACAACTTTGTAGTTTAAGCTTTAAGTCATTATTCTTCTGTTTTAGGTCATTAACAATATCCAGATCATTTGATATATCTCTCAGCGATTGAAAGCTATTATTGATTGAATTATTTATTCGATCGAGAGATAGGGATCTTGGTCTTGAATTTTCTTTTGGTGTACATAGCTCAGAATGTTCTTCTATGTCGGGACAGAATTCAATTTCTGCGCACACTATTGGTGACGTTATTTTGCCATGAGTGTCATGAGGTGGCACAGAATCGTTAGAATCCTCGTAAGGTGATGTTATTTTTCGGTTTCTTTGTGAGCGTGATATAATTGATGGCTTTTCCATAGCAATCCCTGATGCAGTATCTTTTTTATTATTTTTTGAACATTTTTTACATTTCCATGTCTGTTTATGGTCTTTCGTCCATATCTTAAAGCGCTCAAAGCTGATATTAGCACAATCTATATGATAATTGCCGTTACAAGTGCAACAAGTAGTGTACTGTTTGTTATCTATGTTAATCTTGCATTTGGTACACAATTTTACAGGTGTCGATTTTTGAGACATTATAAATTATTATAATATTATAAATTTTATAAATGAAGAGTTACAATTTTAACACAAAACGACGAATAGAACAAAATGTAATAAAAGCAATAGCAGTATGGATTTAACTCCTTTTGCCCGTCCGTCCGTCTATTCTGTGGTCTATGGAATCTAGACGCTAGGTTGGCTATGGCAATATCAGCTGTCAAAAAGACGTATCCAATCAGCTGTATGTGGATTCAGCGCGTCATAACCTCTTATGACGAATAAAAACACTGCAAAATATCTTTTACGTGTAAACAGTGAAAATTCAAATAGTAACAGATAATGTCAGTTTTCTTACGGCGTGATATTTCCTCTTGTGCACCATCGAAAAGTGGGTTTTGTGTCGTGCTTCAAGTATTTCACGACGATATTGATTCTTGACAGCAATTCAACAAGTTAAAGACCACTGGTTATATTAAAATGATATGTTTTTGTTCAGGAGCAATTACGGTGAGTGTTTACTTATCCTTGGACACTGAAAATTTATTAATGCTAACAAATTTTCCAAGATAGCCAGTGACCGACGCCGACGATGCTCCGTCAAAATACAATAAATTTTCCAGATTTGAATAATAAATAATATTATGTGCCTAAGTAAGACAATAAAATCGAGATAACTCTCGCTCGACCTGCGCCATCGGAATTTTCCTTAAATTATAGCGAGGCATATCGTAATAGCAATATATTTTCATTTGGTCAGGATTTTAAAACTGCACTCGTAGCGGTGAATTAACTGATACTAATGTCAGATATTTGCGCCAGTTCTAATGAACGTATAATGTGCAATTAGAATGTAAGACAAATTACTTGGAACAATTTTAGTTAGGAACAGGCAAGTGTTGCCATTTGTTATGATTAGCGTTGTCAATTTTTAAATTGATATTTAAACTAAGACGATGTGGCTTTTCTCTTGCACGATGGTGGAAAATTAAAGCGTGATTTCTTGAGTCTTGGTCATAGATCAACTAAGGTAAAAGGCCCAGTACTCGTCAGGTTTTGAACTTTGCTGACTTTGGAGCTGTGTTACAGTAAACCTTGTAGACTTAATAATCTAAAACTTCGATAGCTTGCTAAAATATTTATTGTAGTTTTCAGAGGTAAAAGTGGTTTTTAGATAAACTAAATAAATAATTTATGGTAATATAAAAAAGTAAAAAGGAGCCAATTGTACCAGTAGTCGGCAAGTTTGTCCTAGTAACCGTCATGTTGACCCAAAAGTCGTCGATTTTTCACGCAACCTTGAACTTTATTGCTATACGTTAAAGATTACATTATAATCATTACGAAAAAAAAATATAATTATATTCGTTTTATTTTTTATATAGGTACTTACGTTATAATAAAGTAATGTAATATTTATTTGTATTTTATACATATTATAGTCATAAAGAAATCAGATCCCAGACTAATAATTTACTATTAATAAATTTCTTTAAAGGGTGTGCGAAAATCAAAGAGTATATTCAATATAAAAGTATTAATAGAAATTTTCTTTTTTAAGTATGACAAATTGATTATCATTATGATGAATCATATACGGCCTTCCTCCATATTTGTTTTAAAGGCCGGAAAACTGCCACATCCATCGGTTGGAGTATTTGCAGCGGAGCGGGCGCGGGAGGAGGACTCTCAAGCCGCCCCGCTCCGTCGTAGGCGGTTAGGTAGGAAGAGGCGCGCCTTCTAAGGTGCGCACCTACTACCCTAAGCAGCCAGGAAGGATTCAGGTCCAACCAACCCACAATCAGCTGGGAGATATTACATCACCTTCCTGGTTGCCCGTCTGGGGGGTCACAACCGAGTAACCCCTTCCTTGGCAAGTCCCAGCTCGTTTATACCACTGGGCCTGTTCCCAAGGGGTGTGTTCGAGAAATGGCTAGTTCGATCCCGAACATGCCTTCACCGGGGGTAGAGAGGTACCGCAAGGTGGTTTCGCCGGGTATGGGGCTGTTACCCGAGTCCTACGGCATATCCAAAGGACAGCCTTGTCAGCTACAGTCCCTTGTGAATTGTAAAGAGATTCCCTCGCCCTAAAAAAGTGTGTCGCATTAGGATAGAAGGGCCTATTAAGATATAGAGATCAGAGTGATGTTTTTTCCCGGCAAAAATTGCTCAGTGGTTGCCTATGAGAGCAGTGGCCATCCAAAAACAAAATTATTTTGCAAAGAGATGTTATTTTTTACCCATGGGTAAAAAAGCATTCGTTACATATTCAAAAAAACCTTCTGTCCAGTAAAATCCACCATCTCGATCCACCAGTTGATAATAGCAGCACGCTGAAGTTCACTAAGATCCAACATTGATCTTGCTGGATCCTATGATACTTACTTCATTTCTTTTTAATGCTCCACTAGTGGATCGAACAGCACACGTCAGATGGCCTCAGAAGGTCCAACTCCCCCCCCCCCCTCCCAAAACGAATCAAATGAATCGGACTAGCCAAAGGCCCCAAGTGCCCGGCGGTCCCGGAGGCCGTGTCAGCAGGGACAATCGTCGACCCAGGGCTGGGACCTGGGGTGCAAAGAATCCCCGGGCGGCGAAAACCCCCAATCAAACGACGTTGGCTCTGGCAACGTATAACGCGCGTACACTGCGGACCGAGGAGTAGCTGCTGGAACTACAGGAGGAATTGAGCAGGATTTGTTGGAGTATTGTGGGACTATTCGTAGTTCGATGAGAGGGTAATAACACGATGGTCCTTAAATCTGGCAACCTGCTCTATTTCCGGGAGGACGAAGACCTGTCCCAAGGTGGTGTCGGGTTCATTGTCCATAAGTCTCTCGTGAACAACGAGGTACAGATCGAAAGTGTGTCGAATAGGATGGCATACCTTAAACTCAGAATCACCAAACGGTATTCGCTGAAGATCATACAAGTTTACGCCCCGACCTCAACCCACCCCGACGAGAAAGTGAAAGCTATATATGAGAACATTTCTCGAGCAATAGGTACATGCTTCCAAGACTCACTACACCGTTGTCATGGGAGACTTCAACGCAAGGCTAGGCAAGCGGGGCGATAATGAGTTGAAAGTGGGGCAATTTTGAGCTGGAATCCGGAAATACCGAGGTCAAATGCTAGCCGATTACATGGACAGAGAGGGACTCTATATCATGAAATCTTTCTTCAAAAAACGGCTGCATCGAAAGTGTACCTGGAAAAGTCCGGATGGCGTGACAAAAAATGAGATTGACTTAATCATGTTGATTAAGACCAGTATATTCAATGACGTCAGTAATCAATTCGTTTAACATGGGGAGCGATCACTGAACGGTAAGAGGCGCATTGAATCTTAACATAAAAGCGGAAAGGTATCGCTCCGTGCCGAAGCCATCCAGATCCAAAACCCCGAGCGCTTCCAACTCGAATTGCAAAATCGCTTTGATTGTCTAGCTAGAGGACTGCACGGACGTGGACATTTAACATGACAGGATTCTGGAAGCTGTCTTTACGGCGGGTGCAAAGTTTTGCAAACCCAGCCGTACTCAGTAAAGAAGTAACATCTCGGAGCCAAGAGCTAAACTGATGGAGGAATGGCGTGGAATGGATCTACAGTCTTCTGAAGATGCTCGTCGGTGACTCAACAAACAGATCTCTTAGGCCCATATTATAAAACGATTCTCAGTAATGAATCTAGTTTTAAAACTATGTAGTTTTAAGATGAGCTTTAATTTTTGAATGTTTCTTAAAACGAGATTCATTGATCGTTGTTCATCTGAGCTATTGCTTATTATAGAAGTGCCTTGTACGCTCAAGTAAAGATTTGATCTTTGATTACTTAAGTATGGTCGAAACCACTCTTGAGAAAATAAATTCATATTATGTTACCAAATAAAGTTGAAATTTACGCCAAAATCTGATGCTGGGCGAGTGTCCAGCTGTGGGCTGGTGCTAGATGAGTGTGTCCATCAATGGGGCTGGTGCTGGGAAAGATTTCCAGCAATGGGATGGTGCTGGACAAGATTGTCCAGCAGTGGGATGGTGGACAAAATTCCCAGCAGTGGACTTGTGCTGGGCAAAATTGTTCAGCTGTGGGCTGGTGCTTGGCATGATTTCTAGCAGTGGGATGGTGCTGGACAAGATTATCCAGTAGTGGGCCGGTGCTGGGCAAGATTGCTCAGCAGTGGGCTGGTGCTGGGAAATATTGTTTAGTAGTGGGCTGTTGCTGGGCATGATTCCCAACAGTGGGATGGTGCTGGACAAGATTGCCCAGCAGTGGCCTTATGCTGGGCAAGATTGTTCAGCTGTGGGCTGGTGCTGGGCATGATTCTCAACACTGAGATGGCGCTGGACAAGATTGTCCAGTAGTGGGCTGGTGCTGGGTAAGATTGTTCAGCAGTGGGTTGGTGCTGGGAAAGATTGTCCAGCAGTGGACTATTGCGTTCTGTAACACGGGCCTTAATGTCTGACTCGCGAGATACGCTGATTTAATACGAAACGTATTAAACAGGCCATCGAGCAGAACAAAGGCTCCAAAGTGTTCGCAAGAGATCTGTCACCCGGTCAGAGTCTGCTGAAGACAGAGGACGGCAGAGTCATTACACCCCGACCTGAACTTATGGTCGAGATCGAACGCTTCTATGGACAGCTTTACGCATCATCACAGGCACCTGTTATTCTGGCCACATATCCTTGGAAGAGGCCTATGTCCAACAGTGGGCGTCTCGTGGCTGAAATGATGATGATGATGAAGCAAACTGCCTATCTCACGAGTCATTGAAAAGTTCAATACCTGCTCGACCAAAGTGCATAGAACAGTTAATTATTTTTGTAAAAGTAGGTCCCATAAAAACGTAGTCTATAAATGTTACTGAACCATATAAAAATGTAATCATAATAATGAAACTATTATACTGATATAACTATAACTAATATTAAAATTCAAGAAATTATTTGAATTTAAAAAAAACTGTACATATAGAGATACCTACTTTTTATCCAATAATAAAACAAATTGATTCAAACGAATATCGTACATAATTCAAGGTAATAAGAGCTCTATGATGGGCTCAGGTACAATTGTAACGAACGTCCCCATATCCGTCGTTATCTAAGTATAAGATTTTTATAATGTCAAAGGAAAATTAAACTTAATACCGAGAAATAAGGTAACAATGACGGGTTAAGGTACTTTTGTTAATGCTCGCCCCAGTATCCGTCAGAACTACATAAATTTTGACGAGTATTAGGCAAAACAGGCATAAGCGAGTACCAATGAATGTCACATGCAATAAAAAAATAAATTCTCAAGATTTAGCACTAATTAATAGGTATAGTGTTAGAAAATGTATTATACTATTATTAAAAAACAAACACACTTACCGTATAAATATCTGAAGCGGTATATTATGTAAAAAATAGGAGCCGGTTGTTGCTCAGTTTAGTTGCCAAACTATACCTATTACAGATTTTTTTCTGAGCGCACACTTTTAGCACCTCGAATTTTTGACACAATTACAATTTTAATGCAGTGTTGCAAATATAGTAAAACATTATAGTACTGTGATTGTATTTCAATCACAATTCTATCATTTACGGTTAGTAGAAATATTATAAGCCCCTTTTAAAGTGTAGGTATAGGTACCTGACGAGTATTGGGACACTGACGAGTATACCAGCGTTTACCTTAGCTGGTAATAATTTTCAGCGACAATAGTTTTAACATTATTGATACAATTATATGGTTTCGGACGTACATTTTTTGGAGAGTGGTATATAGAGCTGTCTAGCTTCCAAACTAATTTTTACACTACTTGAAGGAAACATAATCCATAGGTGTTAATGTTTTATTTAATATTTAGTAATTTGTTTTTGTCATCGGATATAATACGTTTATTGGTTTAAAGATTTTAACATAAAGCAAGATGCGAACAGTATCGAAGAGATTGGGATAGGAGAGAATGACAAACATGTATTGTATGTATTTACCACCTATTGTACCATATTCTGGCAAATAAATGATGATTGATTGATTGATTGATTGATGCATGTATGTCAGACGAGCTTGTAGGTGATATAGTGTCTAGTGCAAAGCTCTTCTCACGAAACGACCATCTTATGGAATCCCCGATAGGCCGAGGGACTCTGCAAATGGATAGACAGCTTCTTGGATGGTAGGAGCATTAAAGTCGTCGACGGCTGCTGCTCCGAGACCATGCCCATAAATGCTGGCGTTCTACAAGGTTTGGTGCTCTACCCAATCCTGTTCGTTCTGCATATCAGTGACATGTTGTCCATTGAGAAAATGTTATGCGAATAACAATACGGGTGATGTGCGGTATACTAACCACCCAGAATGTCCGTCGGATTTCGTTGCATGAAAGGCGGTCGCAACTTATTTTTAAAGTCGAAGACTCTTTAGGACCAGTCTCTGAATGAAGTGCAAAGGACTTAGTTAAGTTCAACCCCACGAAAACACAAGTCTGCGAGTTCACTGCAAAGAAAGACTTATAGTAGTACTTACGAGTATAGTAGTAGTACCTCAGGTTCCAGGGAGTAACTCTTCGTATGTCCGATGGTATTGGGATCCTCGGTGTAGAAATTTTAGCTAAAGTGCAGTTTGGGAGTCATTTGGAGGACTAAGCCAAATTGGCGAGAGAAAAGCTGAACATCCTGAACAGAGCTAAGCAGTACTTCACTCCTAGCCAGCGGCTAATGCAATATAAAGCACAAATTCTGCCGCATATGGAGTACAGCTCGCACCTCTAGCCAGGAGCTCCCAAATATCAGCTCCACCCTCTTGACTCCCTGAAAAGGTGTGCATCTTCGGTAATCCCAATATCACGGCCTGAATGGAGATGCTGGAGCAAATTAGAGACTTTGGTTCTATCTGTGTGCTCTATCGGCTCCTTAGAGAAAAGTGTTCTGAGGAACTATTTGTAATGGTACCTTCGTCACCTTTTTACTATCGCACTCCCCGCCACCGCAGCAAAGTTCATCCGTACTAGCTGGAACCGACAACTCGGTTTCGGCGTTCATTTCTTCCACGTACGTGCTACGATATGTTCGACTTCAAACGAGGTTTAAAAAGAGCACTTCTCTCTAGGTAGGCAGAAACTGAGGGCCTATTATCGATCTCATGGTTTTGCAAATGATATCATATGATATCATAGTGCAAAACGAAAAATACGATTTCCGGTCAGATTTTTCATCATTTGTTCATTATTCAGTGATGATATCATTGGAGATAGGTAATACGAAATGCAGTATTTCATGACTTCTTTTTCTCAATTTTATACCATGTCATTACACGATGAAAGATCCATAATTGGCCTGCTGAGCTATACCTCGGGCATTTCAGATTTACATGAGCGGTGGTTACCACTTACACTGAAAAAAAATATTGATAATATGTATCAAGAATGTGTTACCTTCATTCATGCAACTTATTTATATACGAGCGCACAAAGGTGCATGATTACAGTAATAAAGTATAGTTGATTGGCCGTAGTAAGATTACTTTTTAATGTCACTATGATGTTTGTGGATTTTATTAAGAACTTGATCACTTTTTTGGCAAGTCGCAAAGCTTGATATGATTAATCATTTTTTCTCAAACATGCTCGGAACTGTAGGCATTATTGTAGTTAAAAGAAGACACAAAGTTTGTAATTCTTGGATCATGCATTACTTTAACGGCCTAGGCCAGGAAAGTAAGTATAAAAATTCATTTTTAACCGCTGCTACAATGTTTTTTAATTTATCTATAACTTGAATCATGTAACTTGTCATACAGCCAATTGCTACCACATTATAAAAAATGCACTCTTCGAGCATATTCAACGTGTCTTATAATTATCTCCCCATAAAAATTATTATATTTAATTTTATTTAAAACTATCAAAAGTGTGCCAACCTAAAACTGTTCTAAAACTGAATTTTTAAAAATTTGACAATTAAGTTCAATTGATATGACAAGTTATTAAAGTTGACACATTCTTTTCGGTTAAATGAATATTATAATTTTTATGGGGAGTTATTATGAGACACGTTGTAAGTGTTATAAATATGACAAAATTTTTATTAAAATATTGGTATGAAATCACACGAAAATATGCTTAATTTTCGTTGCGAGAGAAAAAAGTCATAGTCTGCAGTATTACATTTTTTGCGTAAAATATGATTGGGGCTGTATGGGCTTTGTTTCCTTTGCACTAATTGAAAATTAAAAAGTATAACTAAATGCTAGGCTGCTCTATTTAATTAATTTTGCTCATCGCCGGATTTAGGGGAGGGCAACCGGGGCTACAGCCCCGGGGCCTCCACAAAAGAGGGGACCCCACAATAGAGACTTCGGAAAAAAAATCAAATTCAGACTAGTAAACACTAGTAAACAACTTTTCCTTTCATTTTTTTCTTCGCGTTTTACCTTTACCTACAGTTCTTTATTTGGAAAATAATTTGGGGCCAAGGGGCCTCCACTCCTTTGTTGCCCCGAAGCCTCCAGACCTTTAAATCCGGCCCTGATTTTGCTTGATTTGTTTTTTTATTCATATTATACTCATTTGTTTCCAATTCAATTAAATTCAAAATCTTTTATGCATATACCATAATGTATAAAATAGGTGGTTCACAAAAAATAAGATCATTATGGACCCGTTGGGCACGCAATAGTTGAACAAGAGAGAGGAAGCTTATTATTATTAGGTACCTACTATTGTCTTATTTACAGATCATAAAGCTAAATTATACGAAGATCACGGCAATTATAAATATTTGAATAAAGAGACAACATTAAACAATATTTTAATATGAAAGGTTTTTATTTATATGGTATTATTATTACACTGAATTTTATTATTAATTCCAGTATTACGTCTTTCATTATTTCCTCGCAATTATTGAGAAAAGCACTATACATACCTCGGCGGGAATGGGATTGCCGGACTCGTAATTATTGTCAAGGCCTCGCTCGCGCTCGGCCTTGAAAGCATTACTCGTCCGGCAATCCCTAACTTCCCGGCCTCTGCAGTAATGTACTATATCTTATTAGAATTAACAATTATAATTGTTTACAAAGGTGACGTCACCAAAATTAAATAAGTAAGTTTATTGTTTTGAATATGTTTTTCTTATTAAGCGTTCAATCATTTCAAATTGATTGTCATAATCATTTGTGGTTTGTAGTTTTAAAAATGTTGATGATTAATTTTATTATATTTTACTCAAACAAGCAAAATGTTAACTTGATAAGCTACCATTTTTTTCAGTGTACCATCCGGTGGGCCACTGGCTCATCTGCCGCCGACAGCAAATAAAAAAAACTTTTTATGTGTCCTTGCTCTATTCCTTCCCGCGGATGTCGTAAGAACCGACTAAAGGCGAGTTTACCACACTCGTATCTCTGCAAATATTTCAACCCATATGCGTTCCAATGTTGGGCACGGTAGGGTTACTCTTGAACCGAATCCGATCGATCGGCATTAAGGTTGTGATTTTTCGTACGCTTATTTTTGTACATTGGCTCCAAATTGACTCCGTATTATACGGGTTTGGGTGAACCAAACTCAGTATTATAAAATTTTCTCAAAATACGGATCCAATTTGGCGCTAGTGTTGTTACTCAAGCGTATGAAAAATCACAACACCCGATGATGATCCATCGAAAATGGTTCAAAAGTAACCCATCGGGCCTCTCCGTAGACGAGGAAAAACAACCTCCCTTAGTTAGCACTCACATATCTGCAAAATGTACTACTCATAAGCGTCTCATTGTTGGTCACGGCTCTGTAGGCGAGGAGAAATTGGCCTACTAAACCACACTTCCCAAGGTGTAGGGCAATGACTCTAACCGCGGTGGTCTCCATTAGTTCAATAAGTTGCTGATCCATGACTATACAAATATTTTGTGAAAAGGTCCCTCATCACTAAAAGCTCATAACTCAAATAGCTCTGAATCCGAGAGAGTAGAAGACTTACACGTGTTGACCGTGTTGTCCCTTTTTCGGGTTCCGTAGTAAACAAGGAACCCTTATAGTTTCGCCATGTCTGTCTGTCTGTCTGTCGGTCCGCGCTTTTACTCAGAGACTATTAGTACTAGAAATCTGTAATTTGGTATGGGTATGTATATCAATCATGCCAAAAAAGTAGTGGAAAAAACATTGAAAAAAATTTTTTTTAGCGTAGCTTCCATACAAGTAAAGTGGGAGTAAATTTTTTTTCTCAACTAACCCATCATGTGGGTATTGTTGAATAAGTCATTATAAGTCTTAAAAAATAATGTAAGGTTTAGAACACCATTTTTCGATTTAGAGATCCCTTTCTGAAATATTTGGTTTTAAAGTGCAAATTTTTGTTAGAGGTAAGTGTCCCCCCCCCCCCCCCCCTCTATCTGGTAAACGGTTATATATGGACACGTGAAAAAATACAACAGTAGTATACATAACGAAGTTTAAAGGAAAACTATCAGAGTTGAGTACTAAGTACAAACTAAAAGGTTATAGACGACTAACTCATAAAATGTACTCGGAAAAGTAAAATTTCATTGAAAATTAGTACTGAATATAAATTTACGAACCACGTGAAGTGAAGGAAATATAAAATCATTGCAGCTTTAATAATAATAATAATGCCTAATTTAATAGCAACGTATTTAGTAATCTGTGGCAACGTGTTGTCACTCACAACACGTTGCTCACAACTTGTGAGGTGTGAGTGTGAACTCAAAGTTGGCATTTGCAACTACGGAACCCTACACTGCGCGTGGCCCGACACGCACTTGGCCGGTTTTTACTATATTTTATTACATCCAATGTTCTCGTAAGTTTCAATTCTCTTTTCAGTCCACTTCTTTTGCAATTTAATTACATCATATCCCTTGACATCCCACCTCGTTCAAATCAGTTTCTGACATGTCCGGTAGGAACTCTCTCCCTGAGAGTATAAGGAGAGCGCATACCTTAGATTTTTTCAAATCCCTAGTTCGTGTAGTTACTTCCTATCCACAAATCCTTATCCGCTTTATTGTTATTTAATTCCGTTCCCCGATAACACAATCACTATTTATTCCTACCCTTCCCCTTGATTGACCCTTTCCCATTTCTCTGTCTCAACTCTCAAGATTGTCTAAACCACTGGCACGTCCGCCATCAAATGTCAAAGTAACAGAAACGTCCACAATTTCGTAATTAATCACGCATGCGGCCCGCACTCGCGTGGGGTTACTTTAATATTTGCAGAGGGATAGCTAAAAGAATAATGAAGTAAGTTATAATAGTTAATTTGATGAGATGTCAGGTATAATAAATGCGTAAATGGCTAAAATGTTCGGAAGGTTTCGGGAGACTCAAATTTTTTTCAAAGTTGAATTTACGCAATACAACACTATCAAATAATTAATAAATACATATTATTAAAGCCCTATTCTTCAAGATTATTTTGATATACCTACAATAGTTTTGGGAAATGTTAATAATGAAAAAGTTATTATGCGATAAATTCCTTCAGCGACGCAATTAATTATGGACGCGTTACGCGTTACGTTACGTACGCGAACTTCAAGATTAAAATTTTGTTCCGAGTTTTCTTTGCAGAGCTATATGCTTCAATCCGCACAAGTAACCAGTAGCTTGTCCAATGTAAATCAAACTTTGTCAAAAATATAACGTAATACCATCTTTCCAGCGAGCATCAATTACACGTACCCGTCTCTTGTCCCCATTCCTCGGGAGACGCATGGAGGGGAGGATGTCGCGGTGTACGCCAAGGGCCCGTGGGCGCACATCTTCTCGGGCAACTACGAACAGAACTACATACCTCACGCCATCGCCTACGCCGCGTGCATCGGCCCGGGACTCACTAGCTGTCAATTTTAGGTATTCTAGCCGCTCGCGTACACATATGGGCCTAGACCTTAGGTAATAGGCCTTAGGGTAAATGCTCTAAGGCCTAGACAATTGCTTATTTTTCCGCAGATTTTCCGCAGAAAAAATGTAAGAAAAAGACATTAGCAGCGGAAAAAGTAACGTGATGTTGTCACATTCTAATGTCATTTCAAATGTCAAAAATAAGCACGTGGCTTTTGTTTAGGCCCACTAATCCGTTATAACCCGATGTTGAGGATAATAGATTGATTATTAATAAATAATCAAAAAATATTTAGTTTTTCTCCATTGGTGGTCGTATTATGCCAGAAAGCAAAGATATCTTTATCTTGTCATTGTCAGTATGTTCATCGTGCTACTTAGGGTCGGTTTTTTTAATTGTTTGTAATAGCAAAGTAATAGCAAATTAAAACCGACCCTAGTATATAAGCTACTTTGCTATTACTAACGTTCGAAAAACCTACCCTTATAGAGCAAAATCAAGATTCTATAAACTCACAGTCATAATAGAACTTCCAAAATCATAATTATTTTCTAATCTCAAAACTCTATCATTTCAAAACTAACAATAGCACCCAGTGACGCTTAAAGTTATTTGGCAAATATATCCATAACACTAAATATAGTCAGTCACAAAAAACAAATACTAGCAAACTTCCCAAAAAAATATAACATCATAGAAAAACAGATTTTAATCTTTTATCACCTAGATCATAATACTATTACAACATTGGATGCCCTGTAGCAGTAAAATAAGTTTTGATCGATCGAAATAGTTTGTGTTATTATAATGTTTGGTACTTACTTTGTTATTATAAGATCTAAACGGTCTACTTGTAACATAAGCAGATCGGCTGATCATAATAACTGAAAATTAAAAACTATCTAGACGGGACGTAATACATAATTATACTCACGGCTTTCATAAACTGTGAGAACATAATTGTTTATTTATTATGTAGGTATATAGGTAGGTATTCTTATTTTTTAATTGTGTATAATATCGGATATCGATCCATATTTGTTTGCTAATCGATAGTTGAGTGGCACAGAGTGATTTTTGTGACTAGATCCGCCAAAAAAATATGTTAAAGAATTAAAGTTTTTGTGCAATTTGTATACAAATTATATTATAAAAATAGTAGGAAACAAAATGTTTTCTTTTGTTACTAAATTCATCAGCAAGCATCAATATTTCTGCCTCTTCTTGAGACTCTCAACCAGGCTGTCATAAACTTTGCACCACTAGAAGTTATAAAAAAATATATTTCCACATACATGTTTGTGCAGACTAAAAATAGTATCATAAATGATGATTGACATAATCTAAATATATGTAGTGAATCTCTTAAAAGTTGCGATAGTGTAATATTAACGAGGACTGTAAAGTAGGTATTTGTAATTTGCTATTTATTCGTATATAGATAAATGTAATTAGGGGGTATATACAATCGTAATAGGTACTATTACCGTGTACCTAGAGCAGGGTTCTCCAAATTTTAAAGCCTTAGGGCCATAATGTTTACTTCAGTATGTTCCAAAGGCCTAAATAGTTTAATTTTTTTGCCTTTAACTATATTTCTAGGCTAGTCGCAGAGTGCGCGACCTAAGCAAAAATACGTTTTTTTTTTGCATTTCAATTACTTAAGCTATCACGGGCCGGATTGGTGGCACTGGCGGGCCGGATTTGACCCGCGGGCCGTAGTTTGGAGACCCCTAATCTAGAGTATAATAATAATAGCTAAACTTGTTTGTAATAAGAACGTGTTATGTTGTTAAGTTTACGAATTGTACAGAAATTATAAATTGTGCAGAAAGTGTTTGTTTAATTTTCTTTTTTTAAGTAAAAAAGAAAAACTTTTACCCTTTTCAATGATCAACAGAGCGTGTAATTTTAATTAGGTGCTTGTTAAATAAGCCCAGTGACATTTTAACATTTATTAATTGGCTAAAATTTAAGGTGGCTCGTTTGAGGCGAACATATGAAATCTTTTTTTTATTGCAACTAAGTAAGTGGTAACAGTCACCTATAATACATGTGGCTCTTGTGAGATTCGCAGCAAAACTGCAACCCCCACAACACAGGTGGACTACGCAGGTGAACCACGGGCAATAACCCGAACCACAGTGTACGTTGCCAACTTGTGACATTAGATGTTAAGTCACGGTACCCAGTAATTTCACTGCCATATTTTACCTTTCAAATCGGAACACAACAATGCAAGCACTGCTGCTTTGCGGCAGAAATGTTAAGACGGAGGTATCCAAGCAGACGACCCTGGTACAGAGTCTCCCTCTGGTACTTGATGATTCAGCACTCAAATCCTGACTTCAGAATAAAATTTTAATCGTGACATTACTGAAGATATCCCTTTTTAACCGACATCAAAAAAGGAGGAAGTTATCAATTGGACACGCATTTTTTTTTATTGTGTGTATGTGTGTTACGCGATAATTCCGCTAATTGTGAGCCGATTTTCAAAATTCTTTTCGTATTCGAATGAGTATACTTCTGAGATGATCAAAATCAGGATCTGGAGATCTAGGTACTCTGTTTCTCCGAAATGAATTTCGTCAACGAACGAAGATCAAACGTGAGTTCGCAAGTTTGTGTCTATACCTACTTTATTTAATTTTCAATAATTTCGTTTCCATAGACAACTTTCGTGAACGAATGAGAAATGAATGGAATGAGACCATTGCCGTAAAGTGGGGTAAATAGAGTGAAACAAGTAAATTTCCGGGGTCTATAGAGTAAAACAAAATATGAGGAACGAATGGAGTGAGACCATTGCCGTAAAATTGGGTGGATAGGGTTAAGGGTTACCGGGATCAATAGAGTGAAACGAAAACTTTTCCCTTTCTTCGATATACTATGTGACTTTCTCGTTAATATGTTAGAAAATGGTAAATAACTTATGGATAATCTCAAATATTTTTGTCTAAATGAAAACAATCAAGATTTCTGGGAATTTGAGTTTGTATAAAAAAGAAATTGAATAGAAGTTCCATAAGTTGTTCAGAAATGTTTACGAGTAATTTTTTTATTGTCCGCTATCGCGACACATTTCTTAGAAAGGAATGTTTCAGTCGCAGTTACATATTGTATTGTGTTGTTTGTTTTCAAGTTAAACATTCTAAATTGTAAGTAAGAATCCTTTTGGTACTTATCAATAGGTAGGTATATTTTGAGCTTTTATGTAAATAATGTTGATGATTACTGATTAAGGCTTAAAATGACAAGCTCCGTTACCCCATAGCAAATAGACGCTCTTCTTAATTATTAATTATATTCTCAAATAATATTCAACTGAGTGCGATTTTGTATAAAATCTCAGGCCGGGAATCGACACTAAATTTTAATTATTTCCGAGGCAACGTTTCTACGTTCTTTACGCTCCTCGCGTTAAGTAGCTTCAAGCAAAAGTATTCCAGCAGTAATTTCACATTAACTTATTACGAATATCAAAGGTAACACTTTTGTGTTCGTTAATTTGAGCTTAAAATTCCGAAAAATAAACTGTCAAATTTACTTAATTCTTCGTTACTTTCGTAAACTAGAGTAGGTAGGTCTGGAGAATATCTAACAAACTATTTCCGGTCGAACGAACATTCGAATCGAAGAAAACTGTGGTAGGAAACATGTGAAATTTCGAACAAAATGTCGTTTTTCGTAGAACTAGAGTAGACCCCCTGATTATGGGATGGGATCCCACGTAAATCGAGGGAAATTCTCAAATATAGCCATATATACTTAGTCTGGCCATAAATACTGTTACAACTAAAAAAAACATAATATTACATTTGAATTTGGAATCTATCATTCTTGAATGAATTCATTGTTTTGTCATTTTCGCGCCAATCGGTGTTATATATTTTTGTAAAATTAAAATGGAGTGGGATGATAAAAAGAAAGCTGTGATAGTCTTACACAAAGAAGGTATGGAGACAAATGCAATTCTTGAAACTCTCCATCCACTTGGTATTAGATGAATGTACCGGGCTGTTGATGGGTTAAATGAAAGTTTCTCTATTTGTGTCAGAACGTCTGCGTAGTATTCGTATGAAAAAGGCGATTTAAGCAGTAAAGGAAAGAATTCGAAGAAATCCTGTCCGAAAACAACATATTTTATCTCGGGAAATGAATATAGCATCTAGAACCATGTCGCTAAAAACTGACTTAGGACTTGCAGCCTACAAGCGACGCTCAGGGGGTCTACAATGAACACACGAAACCCGAACGAACTCCGTAATTTCGGGCTGTTTCTTACCACGAAAATACTACGGGCCCGTCAACGGAACGAAATCGGAGTTTGACGTTTGCTGTTACGTATAGCTTACTATGATCACCCGAACCCGACACGAAAATTGGATTTTGACATACAGATTTTCGGGCGTTTAACCTTACTTCTCACGAGAACTCAAGTGCTACCGTAAGAGTTTCGGATTAACATTTTAATCCAGAAATAAGTGAGTTATTGTCAATTTTACATCAGTTTGGGTTTTATTTGACTACTAAGAAGGTGTACTTAAGTATAATAAGTTAACTATGTAATATTTGTTGAAGTTATAGCCTTCAACTTAAATTCAGTGGTACGAGGTGCGAGTCGTAGGAAATACTTGAAAGTATACTATAACTTCATGTGAACAAAAGCAAAAAATAACTCCGAAACACTTAAAAATGTAATCACAAAAAACGTAAATAAACAAAAGCAGCAAAAGCTATTTAGGTGTATAATGCTGCAGCAGGAAATATCCCCTTAACATCAAAATGTTATTAGTGGAACGTGACATTCTAGATTAGGTTGGTTTATCACTTGCCGGGGGCCACTTTGCCACAGACTAAGAGCCCGGGCTGTCATGGCGCGTAAAAGTGTAATTACAAAATGTTTTTGTTAAAAATTGGCAGTTTTAATAATATACCCAGCTTTCCGCTAATCATTACTGTAGTTTATTAAATCAAAACTGTTTAAATACAAATAATTTTAATTATTTTTCTACTACCTTTTTCAATCATTCGTTCACGTAACTTGTCAATGCGTCCGTACTAAACCTACGAATCCGAAAATAGTTCATGGTAGCTACGAGTCACGTATTTCGTTCGGGTTACGGACGAGCCCGAAATTACGGACGAACATTTCATAGTAGACGTCCTGGGACCCGATTCTCATGTAATAGAACTTTTCCGCATGGTAAATTCGTATGCGAATTTTTCGATTCTACTGAAAAGTTCGAATGATTCGTATGAACCGTATTCTGGGGTACCCATAGAACAATATTACTAATCGAATTATGAAGTCGGAAATAGCATTGACAATTTAATGTTTCGTACGACGTTCATGAGGCGTTTTTAAAAACGCTATGGCAACCACTATAATTTACATTTTAAAATAGTTCTTTTTGGTAAAAAAATATTACTTACTCTATTTTAACACAAAATATATTTTTTAATGTGATCATAGTTTCTAAAAATAATACTTATATTACAAAATATAAAAGTTCAATTTTTAATATTTCGTAAAGTACATTGATTGAAACGGAACGCTCCAGACAGCACCTTCATAAGTTCTGACGTTAAATGTCATTTATTACAACGAAGTTTGTCTAAGATAAATATTGAATTGAGACAAATTCTTATTTTAATTACTTTATTTATATAATAATCTGTTATGGAGCAAAATAATATATCCAAAAAATTTGCTAGTGCGGAGCAAAGGCTTCGTCTAGTATACATTTAGTAGAAGCCGATTCACAGCTAAAATGTGGCAAACTTTCAAGCTCATTCACTAAGAATGAAGCTAAAAGGCGGTGAATAAACATCAGCAAAGATATAAACTTGGGAGGAGTGGCGCAAGGTAAGTTTTTGAAGTTATCCTCGATGTTATGTGTATGTGGTTCGGCGCTTGCTGCCTCTAATTCTTCCACCAAATTGGCGAAGAAGTCCACCAAAAACTCTTCCTCGTTCATTTTAATGAGACAAAACACAGAGAGAAAACACAGTTTGAGCCAGCTTCGCGGTTTGAGCTCATTTATACAAAAATAATCACAAACTCCTTGTATTTTTATAATTTTGAAACACTTTTGACAGCTAAATTCGTATACGAACCTCAACTTCGACTGGTCCATACCACTCGTTGCGTTCGAGTGATGTTCGTTCGAATTATTTCGATTGTGAAATTCCGAGAATACACAAACGGTGGTTCCTTCGAAAAAAATTCGAATTTTGAACATTATTACGAATGTGAACTTTTTCGAATGCATGAGAATCGTGTTCCTGGGACCCGATTCTCATGTAATAGAACTTTTCCGCATGGTAAATTCGTATGCGAATTTTTCGATTCTACTGAAAAGTTCGAATGATTCGTATGAACCGTATTCTGGGGTACCCATAGAACAATATTACCAATCGAACTAGGAAGTCGGAAATAGCATTGACAATTTAATGTTTCGTACGACGTTCATGAGGCGTTTTTAAAAACGCTATGGCAACCACTATAATTTACATCTTAAAATAGTTCTTTTTGGTAAAAAAATATTACTAAATCTATTTTAACACAAAATATATTTTTAAATGTGATCATATTTTCTAAAAGTAATACTTATATTACAAAATATAAAAGTTCAATTTTTAATATTTCGTAAAGTATATTGATTGAAACGGAACGCTCCAGACAGCACATTCATAAGTTCTGACGTTAAATGTCATTAATTACAACAAAGTTTGTCTAAGATAAATATTGAATTGAGACAAATTCTTATTTTAATTATTTTATTTATATAATAATCTGTTATGGAGCATAATAATATATCCAAAAAATTTGCTAGTGCGGAGCAAAGACTTCGTCTAGTACATTTAGTAGAAGCCGATCCACAGCTGAAATGTGGCAAATTTGATTGTCCAACTTAGTCCCGAATCATTCACTAAGAATGAAGCTAAAAGGCGGTAGATAAACATCAGTGAAGATATTAACTCCATCACAGGGGCTAAAAAAACTTGGGAGGAGTGGCGCAAGGTAAATTTTTGAAGTTATCCTCGATGTTATGTGTATGTGGTTCGGCGCTTGCTGCCTCTAATTCTTCCACCAAATTGGGGAAGAATTTCACCAAAAACTCTTCCTCATTCATTTTAATGAGACAAAACACAGATAGAAAACACAGTTTGAGCCAGCTTCGCGGTTTGAGCTCATTTATACAGAAATAATCACAAACTCCTTGTATTTTTATAATTTTGAAACACTTTTGACAGCTAAATTCGTATACGAACCTTAACTTCGACTGGTCCATACCACTCGTTGCGTTCGAGTGATGTTCGTTCGAATTATTTCGATTGTGAAATTCCGAAAATACACAAACTGTGGTTCCTTCGAAAAAAAATCGAATTTCGAACATTTTTACGAATGTGAACTTTTTTCGAATGCATGAGAATCATGTCCCTGGTCATTATTTAACTGTCAATTTAAAAACCGGCCAAGTGCGTGTCCTGACTCAGGACACGCGCAGTGTAGGGTTCCTTAGTTGCAAATGCCAACTTTGAGTTCACACCTCACAACACGTTGCCACTTATTAAAGTTGCAATGATTTTATATTTCCATAACTTCACGTGGTTCGTAAATTTATATTCAGTACTAATATTCAATGAAATTTTACTTTTCCGAGTACATTTTATAAGTTAGTCGTCTATAACTTTTTTGTTTGTACTTAGTACTCAATTCTGATAGTTTTCCTTTGAACTTCGTTATATACATAAACTACAATACTACATACTATATAATACTATTCATATATTACGTAAATTACATATTCTAGTTTACTTGACACATCATTGGGCAGAGGCAATTGAAGCGAAGGGGGAGGCACTGGCAGATAGTTTGGACATCGCGAAGGCCTTCGGTCGGGTATGGCACAAGGCGCTCTTCTCAAAACTTTCCCGAGAAATTATGTGGATGGGTCACTAGCTTTCTAGCAGACAGAAGCATTAAGGTCTTGATTGATGGTGAATGCTCAGACTCACTGTCTGTAAATGCTGGTGTCCCCCAAGGACGTGTGCTTTCACCTACACTATTCCTTCTGCATATCAATGATATGCTGCATATCAGCAGCATTCATTGTTATGCAGACGACAGCACGAAAGACACCTTCTATAACGGCCGTGCGAACTTTTCTCGGGAAAACGTCATTGAGTGCCGGAATCAACTTGTGTCTGAAATTGAATCTTCATTAGGGAAAGTCTCTAACTGGGGTCAACTTAATTTAGTCCATTTCAATCCCTCAAAGACACAAGTTTGCGCATTCACCACAAAGATAATGCCATTTGTCGTATCTACTCGCTTTCAGGGCATTCCCCTAACTGCCTCAGCCAATATTGGAATCCTTGGTGTCGACATATCGAGCGAAGTCCAGTTCCGTGGCCACTTAGAGGGTAAAGCTAAATTAGCTTCTAAGAAGCTTGGTGTGCTCAATAGATCGAGACAGTATTTCACTCCAGCGCACCGCCTTCAGCTTTACAAGGCGCAGGTTCGGCCTCATATGGAATACTGTTCTCATCTTTGGGCTGGGGCACCCCAATACCAACTTCTCCCACTGGACCGCATTCAACGGAGAGCGACTCGAATCGTCGACTGCCAGGAAATTTCAAATCGGCTTGATACCTTGGCGCTGCGTAGAGATGTCACTTCGCTATGCATCTTCTATCGTATTTATTACGGGGAATTGTTCGGACTTATACCTGCCGCCTCTTTTCACCATCGTCCCACGCGTTAAAAAATCCATGCCCATCACTTAGATGGTTGGCAGTCGACAACTGTGCGTTTCTCTCGAAGTTTCCTGCCTCGCACAGTCAAACTTTGGAACGAATTGCGGTATTTCCGGACCGATACGACCTTCAAACCTACAAAAAAAGAGCGTATTACCACCTCAAAGGCCGGCAACGCACTTGTAACTCCTCTGGGGTTGCGGATGTCCATAGGCGATGGTAATTACTTACCATCAGGTGATACGTCTGCTCGCTTGCCCCCTATCCCATAAAAAAATATACTAAAATAAAATACTCAAAATAGTAATGGAGAACACTAAATTTCCAGCTGCAAAAAATCAGTTTTAATTGCTCGCGTAAATGAGTCATGCGAACGTGCGCGCCTTACGGACTCTGGCAAAGAATTCCAGAGCCTAACGGCTCTGTCCGTAAAAGATTATTCAGTGATGGTTTGGTGGGGTGATACCTAGTTATCAAGAAGTAACTGAGACATATTTTTTTAAAAAAAGGTGTCAAAACATCAAGATACGATTTATGAGAAGGTGATGAAGCCTCTTAACGACAGCATGTTCCATAACCAAGAATGGTCATTTCAACAAGCCTCAGCACCGGGTCATAAAGCTCGATCCACCCAAGCGTTTTGGACTTCATCAGAGTTGAAGACTGGCCATCATCTAGTCCCTAATTAATCCGCTGGATTATGATTTATGGTCAGTTTTAGATAGTATGGCATGCTCTAAACGCCATAATAATTTGGAATCCCTAAAACAATCCATAAGATTGGCAGCGAAGAATGATCCCTTGGAGAGAGTGCGTATTTCTATTGATAACTGCCCTCAACATTTAAAGGACTGTATTGAAGCCAATGGAGATCATTTTGAATGAGCTTCATATATTTTTGTTCTTGTTATATTAATGTATGAACCAATCAATCAATTAATCAATAACTCTTTATTTTGTAAAATAACAATTTCTTTAAATATTAACATGCGAAAAAAATGCATTAAGGGCGTTCTTTTCCTTGTAAAATTATTTATGGCAAGACTAGGTAAAGCTATTCAAGTATTTGCGTCTGGTAGTCTCCATCTCAAGATGTTGCGCTGATTATGGAAGGTTCGTTTAGGATTAGGAGTTGAGAGATAGTTCTTTTAATAATAATGATCACGTATTGATCCGTGCTTGTATTCTTTACAAGTTGCTTCGATAAGCTGGTTTTAAATTCACCTAAAATATTTAAAGAAAATTCCAAAAAATGAAAAAACTGACATCAAAAATACCTTTCAAAACACACATACAACATCACATTTTTGGCACAAGTGGGTGCCAAATTATAAACATTTCCAAGAGATCATTTTTCGTAAAAAAATATCACATCTCTTATCAAAGGTTAATTGGGCAATTTTGTATCTTGTTATTATGAGATAATTTCAAAAGAAAATTTAGAATGTAATACCGTCTTTTACTTGCACGAGTAATAAATATTTAAACGTGTGCGTACTTATGGATTGAGGAGCCACCTAAGAAAACAACTTTTAGGATTCATCATTCGTAGTCAAAAATGTGAAAAGTGTTCAAAACGTAGGACAATGATAAAATATACGCAAGTTGAGTCTGGGAAGTTGTGACAATTAAATCGGAATGTAAACAATCTTTAAGACGTGAAAATTGTTTGGTACTGTCATAATATATATTTATCAACATTTCAGAAAAAAATTACCGGAATCGCTTTGCCCTCTATTATCTTTGAGGTCAGGACGACCCAGACAGGCCCATCAGTATAAAATGCCTGGACTTCGCCATAGGTAAGGACGATTAGGTTAAAACTTATTAATGACCCCCTCAGATGTGCAATCAGGTGGTAGCCACATCTCCCCTTAGATGTGCAATCAGGTAGCGACCACGTCTCTCGGTCATATGTCGAGACGCAGCCTCTTTCTGCGTGATAACCTCTTCGCAAAATGAAGCGACAACTCCTCATACCATCGCGCAGGTCACATCTTTCTAACGATGTCGGCCAACACATCCACTATATTGTAGCCTAGTGCGAGGACTGGGGTAGTTATAATGCCAAACAAACTGGGCTTATGTGATGCCGCGTATGTGATGTTACGTCCATCAGAAGACATCGGTGTTAATAGAACATGTATGAAAAATCATTATTTAGCTACACTTAGCTTACGTGACGTCGTCGTTAACGCGACCAATCACATAACGTGGCGTGGCATCACATAAGCCCAGTTTGTTTGCACCTTTATTCTTATTTCATCTTTCATAATGCAATTAGCGTCGGTGGCGCAGTGGACTCGGCACTTGCCTTCCAATCGGGGGGTCGGGGTTCGAGACCCGCCATGTACCAATGTGTTTTTCGTTTCGAATTTCATATGTACATTTGTCTGACGCTCCTACGGTGAAGGAAAACATCGTGAGGCAACCTGCATACATCTGCGAAGAAATTCAATGATGTATGTGAAGTCGACCAATCCACACTGGGTCAGCGTGGTTGACTAAGGCCTAATCACCCTAATATAGGGTAGGCTCGAGCCCCTCGGTGGGGACGTATATGGGCTGTGATGATGAATGCAATTAGAATCAAAAGTGACAGATATTGACAATGTATTTACCTACATTTGCCTAGCCAATAGAGCGGTTTGAATGCGCACTCAAAAATTAGGTCGATGCCATCACTAATTATGCCGCACGACGTTTGTGATGGACAACAACAAATACACCCCAACCTATTTCTGACCAAACCGAATTTAAAGCCTGTCCATTAGGGAAATGTGAGGTTTTAAGTGGAACATACAAATGTTGACAATAACTCCATTTAATGAGTTTTGTGTTTGTCTCCAAACAATCCAACTATAAAGGGCTTGTATCGGAAGCAATCAGCTTGACTTCATTTTATCCAATAAAAACTAGATAAAAGCTTGTTATTATGTAAGTATATACACCCCAACCGTAATTGAGATGTGTGCAAATACAAGTAAATAAGAAAAAAAAAGAAGTTGATACTAAACCTTATTGGAAAATGGGAGAGCCCTTTCAGAAAGAACAGGAAACTCGGAAGGTCTAGTTTATGTCATATTTAAGAGGAAAAAGATGATTACGGTTACACCACATAATACGAGTAATGTAATGAAAATATTGAGGTTTTAAGTTCCAGTGTGAAAAAATGATGGGGAATCAATAACCGCTGAACGGATTTAGATGAAATTTGGTATGGAGATAGTTTGAGTTGTGGGAAAGGATAAAGAATAGTTTTTATCCCCGAAATCATTCCTTAAGGGTGTAAAAAGTGGTGAATTTGTGAAGTGAGTCAATAAAAAAGGATTTCCACGCGGACGAAGTCGCGGGCAAAAGCTAGTATCACAATAAAATTATCTTTCACGTTGACCGTTTCGTCATTTTGAAACAGTGATACCTTTCATTTTTTACGTAGGCCTAAAAGGTAGCTTTTCTATCGTTTTAATACAATATCCGGTAGAATTTTAAAGAATGGTCATCATTTTTAGTCACTAAGGGATAAAAAAAAACTATTTTTGTCCCTGTTTACCAGGCACTAAGTAGCACTTTTCAAATGGATAAATAATCATTTTTAGTCCCACATAATGGTAAGTGAAAGTGGAGTCTCAATCCAAAAATAGTTGTTGCAAAGATAGATCCAAAGATGGAGATCGGTCTCGGATTAAAGGCGTCGTCGATGTAATCGTCATTTCGGTGTTGTTTTCCTCGTCCGGCATCGGCATTTGAGACATTTGCAGTTCTTCATCCTCGCTGGTCTCTTCTATTAATTCCCCGGTGGGTCGTTGCGGTGGAAGCGCTTAGCCCGGCTTGCGGCTCGATGCTCCGATGATGCTGCTGCTGTTGGAGTTCATTGTTGATTATCTCTTCGACGTTCACACAAGTTATAATGTGATATGCACAGTACATTGATGCGAATGTGAATGATTTTCTACAGTGCCCGGCGCCTCTTTTATACTTGTTATATGTAGCCAACAAGCTTAGCATTGGTGTCACATGTCACAAGCATTATAATTGGATTGACCCCGCATATTAAACGCAATAAAATCCGAAAAGCCGAGCACTCAGAGCTCGGGGTTAAACGCGCGGTGCGTGACGCGGAACATTCCGGCGAGCGAGAATGCCATGTTGCGGTTTGTAATGTGGGATCATTGATTTACTACCAAACGTAGATAACGCATGAACGTTCGAAAAGTGGGCCGGTGAAGAACTGCTCAATCGGGCCTCGTGCAGTTCTTTTCCATGCGTTGGAGCTACAACGCGATAAGCAATTTTGAGCATTATGTTTGAGAGTATAAAGTTGATATTTTCTTGTAGCAATTAGTAAAACGTCAAGTTTAATGTGGCTAGGTATGAAATGATGTAACTGCACACGGTTGTACTTCAAATAGTTGCCGTAATAATAAAGAATAAGGTTGAATTCGATAAATACGGTACTTTCTTTATGGTAATTTTAATTCAGGTGTGCATATTCAACTACCTATTTAACAGCGTACAAATGTATAGTCGATTAGGTGACAGATTTCAAGCGCGTTTTTGTATGAAGTGCTCTATCTACGTTTGGTAGTAAATCAATGTGTGGGATTCATTAAGGCGCATAGTAACGTCAATCATAAAAAATCACTGCAGAAAAAACCGGTTCTCTTCATAAATATTGAATAAAAAAATCTTAAAAAAAGATTTGTTATTATTCAACGCATTCTTTAGAGGATGGTCTTTTTAATTTTTTGATAAATTAATTAAAACTTGGTTAAAATGTAACCCAAACATGCCTCGATTTTAAAACTATAAACCTAATCGCTTCGTAAATATTAGGTTAAATCACATAGATTTCTATAAATAAAGTGAACAATATTCTAGGGGATGGTCTTTTTAGATTTTTCTTATTCGCCTTAATAAATTTTTTTATTGAAATAATTCATCTTACGCGTAAAGGTTTGCTTGAATATTCCCCTCACTCTCACTCACTCACTCCTATGTAATCAGTGCGGGACGATCGACGCAAGGTCATTGGGAGTACTATGCGCCTTAATTAATTATTGTGCAGGGACCAGTTTCTCGAACTATGAATAAAATGTAGGAACTATTGGGCTATAAAATTTGTGCAAATAGCTATTGTTAAGTTCTGTCGAGCCTAATTGTTCTTCTCGAGAAGGCTCTCCCAATTTCTTAACAGGTGTAGAGGCAACTTTTTTTTTCCATTCACTTGTATCCATACGGGGTGTACTACATCTCTCTCCTAAGTCGGTTCTTTATTACTGAGGGTCATGATCGCCACGGAAATTCCGAATTCTTCTATTCAAGACACATCTATTTGCTCCGCCTGATTGTAGGCAAGTCTGGATGTTCAACTTGGTTCTGGAGGTTCGAGGCCTACCGGGATGGCTATCCGTCTTCCCTTCCACGTAACTGACCGTGTATGTAATCATCATCATCATCTCAGTCGCACGACGCCCATTGCTGGGTATAGGCCTCCCCCATGGATCTCCACAACGATCGGTCTTGTGCTGCCCGCATCCAGCGGCTTCCCGCGACTTTTGCCAGATCGTCGGTCCACCTGTTCGGGGGCTTACCCACTGAGCGTCGTCCGGTATATATGTTACCGGCAATGTGTATAATTCAGGTATTGTATACAATCCCTGGGGCGTCCAGGCAATGTATGAAATATCATGAATATCATTGTCCATTTCATACTTTACCTAGGTATTGTATACAATTCCTAGGGATTGTATAGAATACCTGCTGGTTCACCGGTAATGTGTAAAATAAATAAATCTTAAGACTAAACTAATGTTAGGTAAGCCGGTTAATATCAATAAATCTTAACAGACTTACCTATCAAATAGCGGACAAATAAAACATGTTGTATTTACTTGAAATAAACTTTATTATCAACTTTAAAATCACAAAAAAATAACAGGAAACTTAAAATTCTTCTTGTTTGTAACATAACATTACAAGTATCTTTTAACATAATATAAGTAATTTTGTAATTGAACTTCACAAACAAAACAATTCTCTTTATAACAAAAAGTAGGTCTAATAGGCATTCACAATTTTAAATAAAAGTAGGTTTTATTTATTCTTACACGACAAACTATTATGGCACTTTGAAGAGCACAGAGCCTTACTTTTGACACAGGAACACTTTTTAGAGTCACAGTTTTTTTTGCAGCTACATTTCACAAAGCCCTGTCCTGTCCCCGTAGATTGCAAAGTCGCAACTGTACGGAGTGTCGTTTCCAGGTTGGGGACGTCTTCTTCTTGCAGTAATTTCTGATGGCAAACAGTGAACTGTTGTCTTGAATACAATGTCTTGACAACGCCTTGCTTTGTGCCTAGTTGATATAGATCGTCATCAGTTTTGTATAATACTACAGCCAGTATATTGCGAGCATCACCACGACCTCTATCGACTTCTGGAACAGGAATGCGTACAGTGGTACCCAACGATACGGGAGGGAATTTTTTTTCAGAAGTTTTAAGCATTTTCTGAGCTTGTACTATCAAATTCTCTTTGTCTTTGATGCGGTTTTCTATCGAAAAGGCGTTTTTTGCGCATAAAGGACAAGCAACTTTGGATCCAAAACCTTCTGCAATATTTTCTTCCGGAGCAGCACAAATAGTATGAATAGGCCTATTGCACATTCTGCACGAATGACCACCTGTTGTCTCCTCGGAACAAACACAACATATAAGTGCACAACTCAATGACTCCTCTCGTACTGATACCAAATTCGGATCATGTAACGCTTGATCATTTACCTCACAAGGAAGATTTTCGACATTCGTAGGCTCAACAACATTCTTAGTATTTGGGATAGCCATGTGTTCATCATGCGCACTTTGGACATTTGAAGCTTCCTTACCGATGTTAAAACTATCGAGTGCAGCGTTTTGTTGATCTGGTGCCTGTAGAGGTTGAGTGTCAGCTGTTTCAGTTTCTGATGTCTCAGCCGCATCTATTACAGATTCTGATGATGACTTCATCACTTTTTCTTCGCTCTCCAGGTTGTGAGTATCCTCAAAAGGCAAAGATATGCCAACTTTTATTTTCGACCCAAAAAGAGCTTCATAAGGTGTTCTTTTGATTCCTGAGTGAAACGCCCTATTCTTCATGAGTTGTACAAATCGCAGACCATCACTCCAACGTTCGCTATCGTTATCTTGCATCCAAGTTGTAAGCATGTTTTCAATGTCCTGGTTAGCTCGTTCGACACTCCCTTGACTTTGGGAATGTCTAGGCTTGCCATGCACAATTTTTAAGTTCGGCCAGTATATTTTAAGATTACTGACCACTCGGTTTGCGAATTCTTGACCGTTGTCCGATTGTAAGATGGCTGGTGCACCAATCAGTGTAAAAATATCCAGTAAATTGTACGCTACTTCCTCAGCGCGTTTTGTTTTCAGGGCTCTTAATATGACAAACTTTGTGAGATGATCCTGATAGACCATTATGAATTTATAATCCCGGTCTGATTGAGATTGATAGTCTATCAAATCTACTTGACAGCGAGAATTAAATTCTGTTGAAAGTATGGGCTTCACGACAATCCCTTTTTTTATTTCTTTTTGTTTTTGCTGGCAGGGTTCGCAAAGTTGCAAAAATAGTTCAACATCGTGGCGAGTTATATTCTTATATCTTGAAGAAAGCTCCTTCAGCATTCTGTCTCGTCCTCCATGGCCGATACTCTGATGTGCGTCGTGAAGTACTTGAAATAATTCAGTATCAGCAACGTAGTATATAATATTGTTATTTGTAGTAGCATCCACAGGAAAAATCAACTTATCTTTCTGACCAACAGTTATAACATTATAATGCTTCAATAACCAGTAATCCCGAGAAGCCTTTTTTTCAGCCGTTTTTGCATTTTTTGTTTCTTCTATCAATTGTTCATAACGATTTTTTTCAATAAACGTGCGATTTTTTGTATTTGCTGCTTCTCTTTTTATTTGTAATTGTGAATAAAATCTTTCTTTCATCTCAGCTATTCGTTGTTCGGCCGCCATTTTTTAATAAATTAAATTACTTTCCTACCTGACGAAAATTAGCAAAAATAATAACTATGACGCAAATAGCTCAATACACATGTTAACAGTATCATCGCACGTCGCGAAATGAAATGGAGAAATGCGGCTGTTTGCTTAAATAGTGTCGCGGTATCCTTTTTCTCAAGCGGCGGCGGCGGCTCCTTTGACCTGAAAGGCCGCCCGCTCGCGGTATCCTTTTTCTCAAGCGGCGGCGGCGGCTCCTTTGACCTGACCGGCCGCCCGCCCGCCGCGCCCGCGCGCCGCTCTTAAGGCGGACACACACGGTTTATTTGCTAGATAAGTACTGTAATCAGGAAAACTTATTCTAGCTCCTAGTGTTACGGCAAGTAGGTATGTTTTGGCTTACTACTTGCCGCGGCGCAAAGTACTAACTACGTTGGCTACCGACCGCACACAAAAATGACAGTTTTTAGGGTTCCGTACCAAAAGGTAAAACGGGACTCGATTACTAAGACTTTGCTGTCGGTCTGTCTGTCTGTCCGTCCGTCCGTATGTCACAGAGCTGTTTACCTCATGAAAGGTGACACAGATTGTGTATATCTGTGGCCGTATATGTATGGGGAGCCCCCTCTATTATTTTTTTTGTATAAAAATTGTAAAGCGGTTAACAGAATACATCAAACTACTAAGATTCAATGGCCTACACAAGGCCCAATTATTAATAGGTTGGGAATAAATTGGCAGTGACGTACGGACGGACGGACGCACGAACGGACAGACAGACAGACATGAAGAATTTATAAGGGCTCCGTTTTTTGTAATTCGGCTACGGAACCCTAATAAAAAAAGCTTGAAGTATTTAATTTTAATAAAATTATTACTAACTACTTTTTTACTACAATGAGTCGTAAAAAACAACAATAATAAATTGATTGTACAGTTTAATATTGAAATTTAGATTTATAAGTATTTTTTGTTCATACAGTTTCCATTTCAAATCTTTCGCATTTCCTGTAAATCGGCTATATGCGCCTTAAGAGTCCGCTAGCTTAGATAATGCCGCTCTTTAGCGCACCCCGCATTGACGCCGCCCGCGCCGCGCCGCCTCTTGTCAAAGGATTTAATTTTATTTACAAAGGCTACCGCGTGCGGCGTACACCCGAAAGTGAAATTGACAGTTTTATATCGAAGCGCCTCCGTAGGGAAAGATTGTGTTTGTGAACTGTTGTACTACGAATTGAATTTATCCTCAAAAAATCCGACATTTGATAAGATTCTGGATAAATTACACCTATGTACTTACCTCCGTAGCAACCTACAGACGCTCCAGCCGTAAGTCAAACTAAAAGGAAGTATTAATAAAAAAGATAATTCCACATATATGTGGAACATAAGTATACGTAAATATTTTGTTTTGGATTCAGAGCGTGATAATGGCTCTCTTATTAAAAATACGGGTGGTAGTAACTCTGACAGTTCGAGTGATGAAGAATTGTGGTGTAATTTTACTTTGAATTTA
Organism: Schoenobius gigantellus; assembly: GCA_963935595.1. NCBI lineage: Eukaryota > Metazoa > Arthropoda > Insecta > Lepidoptera > Crambidae > Schoenobius > Schoenobius gigantellus. Next base: position 31,157,073 of record OZ012552.1, read on the forward strand.
CCTACTTTCGCATATTTTTGATTAAAATTATCTTTGCACCTAGCTTGTGTGTCCCGATAATTTTTATTCGTATTTTGTTTTATTAAACACAATTGCGTTCGGGTGTACCGACATTATCTAAGCGAACTTACTTTGATCGCGCCGCCTTGGCGCCGTGCCGTCTCTTGTCAAAGGATTTAATTTTATTTGCAAAGGATACCCGCGTGCGGCATACACTCGCGAGTGAACGGTCATGCTAAAACGATTCACTTCCATTAATGCTTGAAATGGCGCCTCTAGGAAGGGTGTCACGGTTCTATGAAGCTTACCGTACTTATTTGTTTGTAATAACCACAATTGCGTTCGAGTGTTACATTACCTGCTGCAAGATTGGCATTGTATAGAATACCTAGGTAAAGTGTAAAATAAATTCTATTTCATACTTTACCTGCCCATTTTAGGTATTCTATACATTGCCTAGGTATTGTATACAATACCGGATTATATACATTGCCGGTAACATATATAAGGATTAAATAAATTAATTGTTAAATATCTAAGTTCACTAGATGTTTGATTAGTTTCTTTATAAATTTTATTTTTGTGTTGTTTTGTTTTACATACCACAGGGAAGCTGTTGCCCTTCATCTCACCTGGTAGTAAGTGACGAAAAGGCAGAAGGTGAAAGCAAGCGACTCCTCAATATCGGAGGATATTCTTAGAAAAAAGACGGACGGAGCGTTGTTGAATCACGAGTGAAGCATGCAAATGTAAGCACATTTGTATGTGCGCGTGTCTTGTTCGTTGAAAAATGACAGCTTTTTGTTTACCTGGTACATTTGTGTGAGTGTAGGTCGTGTACAAACACATGAAATTGTCATACCGTGCATGCTTCACATTTGCTCTAAGCATTTGTTTAATGCCACACTACGTCCGTATTTTTTGTAGGTCCATGTCAATTCAATACCCTTTGTTATTTTTTTTGGGAGGGGGGAAAATACATTTACGCATTCCTCGTGGTTGAGCCAAACCACGAGGATATGTGGGACTCCCCAGACCGTACACGGCCCAGGCCTACCCACTAAAACCCCCTAGCAGCTCTTCCGTCCGTCACAAGAAAGGGGGAAGGGACAACAGCCAGGCCTTATTCCCGCTGACCCCCAGCCTGTGACATGTCCGTTGCCGGACTCTCCACCTGGCTCAGCTACTTTGTGGAGCGGCACAGAATTGCGTCGCTCTACACCCCAGTTGGTTTTTTATTGTAGTTGTCTTCCACGCGGTCCGACGCTCAGTGCGCCGAACCCCCGGATGCGGGTAACGAGTTGCCCGACGGCAGACCCCACTGGATCCACCGCCGCGCGGGTGAGCCGAAGCTCAGGGAAAATTCCCAGAAGGTGCAAAGCACCATGGCGATAAGAATCGCCTCACCTCTGTCACCAACAAAGGTAGACGTCGAAATCGGCTTCCAGCGAAAGCCACACCTCTTCTTAAGACAAGAAGAGGGGACTTCGCCCTTCGCCGCATAAAGCGGGTGGCCACACGAAGTGGCCCGCCAGGTTGAACCCGGCCATCCCACGCCTCCCTTCCATGGGGGTCCTCTCGTCAGACTATTAGCCCGCGGCAGAGAATCTGCCGGGTTGCCCAGGGTGCACCACAAGGAGGTTGTCTGACATCGCACCCCATGTCAATTCAATACCCTATCAAGGTGAAAGATAGCCATATAAGAGACGTGGCGTCATTGAAAATTCAAAATTGTAAAATAATTTTATAATACCAAATACATTTTTTTTACAGACAACTATTTGTACGGGGAAATACAAAATTAATTTGGTAATTTTTCGATTTTTAATGACGCCATATCTTGTATGACATGTTAACACTTGTTAACATGGGTAGGTTTTGACTTGATAGGGTATTGACCAAACACCTTATTTAAAAAATAATAATTCATTGTCAATATTGGCCTATGTCCAACAGTGGGCGTCTATTGGCTGATATGATGATGATGATGATGATGATTGTCAATATTAAGTAGATTGTTTCGACTCAGAATAATTCTCAGTCGAAACAATCTTTTTGTGGTTAGTAATATATTCGTAATTAGTCCAAGGTGGTGCCCCAAGTAGACTCCACCACGTCGGCGTTTCACCGAATAAGGAATTTTGGGTTGATTGCTGATTACTAACAGCTCATAGAAAGGATTGTGGCTTACCCCGAGTCCTATTGTCTCCGTCCGTCTCCTCCGTAGCCGGTGGACTTCCTGAGCTAGCTCGAAGGAAGTCGCGGCTCCTGAAGATCTGCAGTGGATCCACCGGTGGAGACCGGAGCACTACAAATGCCTAATAGGCCACCACGACTCACACACGCGATTTCGCACAACACAAAGCGGGCTTTCGCACCCCGATATTAGGTGCGCCGCGCAAATCACTATTTGCTTGAATATTGTATATTATATTTTATTCCGGCCTGCCATAACCTCTAAGCATGTCATGACATTTCGACTCGACTCAACTGACATATCACATGCGGCCGGCCGCCAAAAAAGCTGTCACTGCACAGACTAGAATGCAGTGCCGCCACTCGCTCTTCCTCGAGCGTGAACATCCCCCCGCTCCGGACAGTCCCGGACTGTCCGCCAAATCAGTCTAAGGGGAGGCGAGAAAGAGTAGCGACCGCGCGCTTCAAAACAGAATCCCCAACTAGGACCTCGGCAAACCTGGGCACACCATCAGACCCTAGAGTAAGTTGGACAATGCGTCCGCGACGCCAACGTAAGGGTGGCAGGTTTGGGTCCTTCACTAACACGAGGTCTCCAACCCTCGGTGGGTTTGTCTTATCTGACCACTTAACGCGCTGTTGCAAAATGTGTAAATATTCAAGGTGCCAGCGGCGCCAGAAACTCTGGGTAAGCTGCTGGAGCAACTCAAACCGCGAAAGGCGTCCGGGATTGATATCTCTATAAGGATACTCGGGCAGGGCGTTAAGTGGTCTGCCTATCAAGAAATGGCCCGGCGTGAGGGCCTGCAAATCGTTCGCGTCGGTAGACAACGGACATAACGGACGCGAGTTGAGAACCGCCTCAATCTTATGAAACACCGTCGCGAGTTCCTCAAACGTGAGAATAGTCTCCCCAATAACGCGGCGAAGGTGAGTCTTGGCGGCCTTTACAACAGATTCAAAAATCCCTCCCCAGTGAGGGCAAGACGGCGGGGAGTATCGCCATGTTACCCCCCTACGGGAGAGTGTGGATCCGATCTCAATATTATTTTTATCTAAAAATTCACAAACTTCTCTTATATGTCTATCAGTGCCCTTGAAGTTCGTCCCACAATCGGACCGAATTAGAGAAGGCAGTCCCCGGCGGGAGACAAATCTGCCTAACGCTGCTAAGAAAGCGTCCATGGTGAGTGCACTCACCACCTCCAAATGAACGGCTTTAGTGGCCAAACAAACAAACACACACAAGTAAGCCTTTTCAGTCTTAGCATTACGGAGTCGCGACGTTTTTATAGTGAATGGTCCCGCGAAATCAGTTCCAACTCCTAAGAAGGTCATCGATTCATTCACACGATCAGCAGGCAAATCACCCATTTGGGGCTGCATCGTCTCGGGGCGTAAACGATAGCAGGGCAGACATCGAAAGATAACAGATCGGATTATTCTTCGCGCTGACAAAATCCAAAACTCCCGTTGGAGGAGCGCGGTCAATGCATTACATCCGGCATGAGCATTCTTCACATGGCGATCAATGATCAACAATCGCACCAATGGTCCGTCCTTGGGGAGCAACAGGGGATGACGTGATCTATAAGGCAAGTTAGCGTGCCTCAATCGGCCTCCTACACGCAACAATCCTTTATCATCCAGAAAGGGAGTCAAACGCACCAAGGGTCCCTTCAATTTGGACGTCCCGGTACGGAAAATCTTAAGTTCCGGTTCAAACGCTCTAGACTGGGTCATACGCACCCAATGCAGAAGAGCATCTTGGCGCTCCTGCGGTGAGAGGACCGGACACAAATCTTTGTCCTGAGGCCGGCGACAATTTCGTATAAATCTTCTTATCCAAGCGGTCACGCCGAGCAACTTGTCCAGAGAACTGTAGCGGTCTAATAAAAATTCCCGCTCTGGAGCCGCCATAGTCTCGACAGCGTGAACACGCAAGCCCGGATTTGGTACCTTCACCACAGCTGGTGTGGAAGGCCAAGACGGTTGTAACAACCAGTCAGGACCCCACCACAGAGTGTGGTCAATAAGCTGAGGGGCTTCGCTGCCACGTGATGCACAGTCAGCAGGGTTTATTTCACCTGGCACGTGGCGCCAAATCAACGTGGCCTTCGAGGCCTGTATTTGGGATACCCGATTGGCCACAAATACTTCCAGGGAGTGGACGGAGTTCTTAATCCAACACAGGACAACCTGACTGTCGGACCAAGCAAAGAGCGACTCAAAGTCCACACTACGTCCCAGGGTGTCAACAACGTGGTTCATCAACCGAACCAGAAGAGTAGCTCCAGACAATTCTAACTTCGGAATCGTTAATCGAGTCCGAAGTGGAGCAACCTTACTCTTAGCAATTAGCAAGTGGAGCTTAACAGCTCCTCTATCATCAACCGTCCGGATATATACGACGGCTGCGTATCCACTCTCAGACGCGTCACAAAAGCCATGAAGGCTGGCCGTAAACCATCCCTTAGGCAGTATTTGTCTAGGGATACTAACACGGTTAATGTCGGGGAGAGACAACATGAAGGACTCCCAATCTCGCAGCAAACGGCCCGAGAGGGGCTCATCCCACGACACTTCGGCTGACCAAAGTTCCTGTAGGAAGCATTTCATCCAAAACACTATGGGACTAATCCAGCCATTTGGGTCAAAGGTACGAGCTACTGTAGACAAAACCAACCGTTTCGTCCAGACCTTGGGGCTTGGCAGCTCCAATCGATAGGTGAACGTGTCCTGGACAGGTCTGTATTGCACTCCCAAAACAGACAGTAAATCTGGAGTGTTGGCATTCTCAAAAATATGAGGCTCCTGCTGGTGGTCGTCTGGCAAGTCACACAAAAGCTGAGGTGAGTTGGACATCCACTTCCTCAGTTCATAACCACCAGCCCCGAGAAGAGCAATTAGTTCATCTCGCAAAATCAAGGCTTCCTCGACACTAGAGGAGCCCGTACAAATATCATCAACAAATGCATCCTCCTTGAGAACCAAGGATGCGCGAGGGTATCGTAATCGTTCACGTTCAGCGAGTTCCACAAGTGATCGAATTGCCACAAAGGGGCTCGAACGCAAACCGTATGTATTGGTGTTCAGCTCGTAGACTAGCATGGGATCTCTGGGATCCTCCCTCCATAATATGAGCTGATATCGCCTATCGTCCGGGTGAATCACAGTCTGCCGAAACATCATCCGGATATCGGTCACAAAGACGACGGCATGGCGACGGAAGTTGGTCAATACATCGCCCACCTCGTGGTGCAACTTCGGTCCAGCATGCAGACATTGATTCAGCGAAACTCCGGTAGACGTAGGAGCTGACCCATCAAAAACAACGCGTATCTTCCCAGTGGAAGGTTTCAAAACCGCGTGGTGAGGAAGAAAATTATGTTCCTCGTTTCGCCAGTCCAGTCGCGAGACCGACATGTGCCCCAGTTGCTCATATTCTCGCATGAAGTCGACATACTTCTGTTTGAGGTCGGAGTTCCTACTCATACGACGCTCCATGGACAGCAGTCGCTTCTCGGCCAACGGCCGGGAGCTGCCAAGTGAGGGGCGAACTGACAAAAAGGGCAGATGAGTGATCAGCCGTCCCGAGTGAAGGCGACCTGTATTGTTCTGGTAGAACAACTCACACTCCTCGTCCAAGGGGTTCACTCGCTTCACGGTAGGTGGCTCTTCCACCTCCCAAAACCGTTGAAGGACATCCGATAAGGTGGAGCTAACAGTTATGTAACTGTCCACCGATGGAGATGGTGGGTTATGCCTAACTGGTCCCATCACTACAAACCCAAGCGATGTAGATAAGGCTACCAGCCCACCCTTCTGTAACTCTCTCCTCTTCCCACAATACACGCGGCCTAGAACATCGGCACCGAGCAATAAGTGAATCGGACCGGTTCGGTGGAAGGAAGGGTCAGCCAAGGTCAATCCTGATGTCGCATCAACGACAGCGCGCGAAACGTGCTGTTGCGGAAGCTGACCAACAACCTTCTCATAAACAATCGCGGTAGCGCCAATTTTGGGCGCTGAAGAGAAGTGGGGGGAGAAGGAGAACAAAACCTGACCGATCGGATCCGGGATCCGCAGGTCTCCGATTCCTCGTACCGATTCAAGGTATGGAGATGTGTTCAAACTCAACTGCCGGACCAGCCAGCTGGAGGCAATGCAACCCTGAGCTCCCGTATCCAAAAGGGCGCGAACTAAAACAAAGGTGCCCCTCGGGCCCCACACCTGTACGGAGGCTGTTGGTAACAGCACCTGCTCCTGTGGGGGGGTTGCAGCCGACAATTGGTTTAGTGAAAATCCTCCCGCATTCCCCGCAACGGGGGGGAAGGGGGGTCCGAAGAAAAATGCGTGCGCGGCGGAGGAATAGGGCGCTCAAGGCGCTCGAGCGGGTCCCAATCCCGCACGTACACACCCCGACCAAAGCTGCATCGGGGGGCCGGGCGGTGCCCATGATGGGCGAAAGTTGGGGGAGCCCGTGACAACCGGGGTCTCTCCATCAGAGGGGGAGAGAAGCGTATCGGCTCCCGGCGTGGCTCCCTAATAACCGCGGCCCAATCCCGCGGTGGCGCCTCATAAGCGGCGCGTCGATCCCCCCCGCCCGTAGGGGGGGTGGGGCGCCCAATCCTCTCACTGGAGGGGGGGCGCCTGTCCAATCTCCGCGGAGGGGTGGCACGCCCCTCCGATCTCCTCGGAGAGGTGGGTGACCTAGGAGGGCCCCCGCCCGTGTGCGAGTCCCTCTCTCTCACCACCTCACGAGTGTTTCTATTGTTGAAGCACAAAAGGGGGTGATGGGCCCCTCCACAACAGTGACAATCTCGTGGGTGGGGGCAAGCCGAGGCCATATGAGCCCCCAGGCAGCGGTAGCACCAATTCCGCTGCTTGGCCATATTCCTACACCCCTCGGTGCGTAGGCCAACAAATTTGGGACAGGCCGGCAAACGATGGCCATCCCGCTTGCAACACTTGCAAGGCATCGGCCTCTCCCCGGGTGGAGAGTTCTGCCGCACTGCAGTATATTGCTTGTACGGGCGGCGCTCTCTCCGTGGCGCTGCCCGGGTCGCCTCAAAGCGGCCTGTACTCGGTCCCGGTATAGGAACCAGATCCAAGTGGTCGATCATCCGACACTCATCCTCCAAAAATCTGAGGAGATCCGAGAAGGGGGGGAGGTACGAGGCACTATTGCCCCCGTACCTTTGTTCGAAGCGTCCCTTCATCTCCATGGGAAGCTTATCGAGGATGAGGTGGAGCAAAATAAAGGACCACTGGTCCACCGGTAGATCAAGTCGTTTGAGCGCGTTAATAGCGCTCAGCAGCGGGTTCAAAATCTCCTTCCTCAATGAGGAGACCCGCGATACTCGTGGCAGCCCTAAAATGGCAGCCACATGTGTGTCCGCTAGCAAGCGAACATTCTGATACCGGGCGGTCAACAACGCCCTTGCAATCTCATAACTGTCATCGTTGACAGGTAGATGCTGGACAAGTACACCAGCCTCTCCACGTAAGGCAGAGAGCAAATAGGCCAATTTCTGGCTAGGGAACAGGTCCTCCCTCGAGTGGACCAGGCTATCAAAGAGGTTAATGAACCCCATCCAAGCAGCCAAGTTCCCATCAAAGGTTGGGATGTCCAAAGTGGGCAGTCTGCCCAGCAAGCCGGCCGGGGTAGGCTTGACCTCCCCGGGCGTGCACGACTCACCCCTCCGGGCGAATAGGATAGCCTGAGCCTTGTTTATGATCACATCCGCCTGTTCAAAACACTGATCATAATCGGCATTAAATTGGTCGACTGCCCGCAACTCAGCGGCACCCTCGGCTGGGTGGTCGAGCAAATATTGTTGATGAACAACAAAAAGCTGCTCCAATTCCTTCAAGCGAGCAGGTACTCCCTCATGCCGAATTAACAAGGCCTGTTCTCGGTCTGGTCGGTCTACCAAAGCGACGGCACTAGCAAACCATCTCAAAATCTTTTGTGCACCCGCGCGGGCACCACTAAGCGGGCTGACTGGCGGGACCATTTTGCACCAAAATTAAGATACTCTATAATAATACACAGACAAACAGACCGACAACCGCAGACAATAAAACAGATCGGGAGGAACTTCAAAGGCAGAACAAAATATATAAACAAACCAAAATCAAGTATAAATGCTAGAACTTAACTAGAACAACAAGGCATTTAACAACAGGATTTTTCAAACAAATTAAAATCAAGTATTAAGTCAATAACTTAACAAACATAATATTCAGAGGCAAACAAAACAAAATCAAATGTAAATGCTAAAACTTAACACAGCAATATAGTGTATTACAACAACAGCAAAGTCATTTAGCAGCAAAATCTGTTAAACAAATTAAATTCAAGTATAAGTTTACAACTTAACAAACAAAATAGTCAAGGGCAAAACAAAGATATGAAAAAACAAACCAAAATCAAATGTAGGTAAATGCTAGAACTTAACTAGAACAACAAAAGACATTTAACCTCAATTTTTCATATACAATGACAATTAGTTAAGGAGATCGGTCCACAAATGAGCTGGTAGTCGGTTTAAAATCAGCAATCAAAACCAATTAATATGTATTGCCCGTTTGGACAACCAACAAGATTACAATATTAATTGTACAATACTAATCAAATACTCAAATCTAAGAACCACTCAAATCTAAAAACCACGCTCTGCTACCAAGAGATGGTGGTGCCCCAAGTAGACTCCACCACGTCGGCGTTTCACCGAATAAGGAATTTTGGGTTGATTGCTGATTACTAACAGCTCATAGAAAGGATTGTGGCTTACCCCGAGTCCTATTGTCTCCGTCCGTCTCCTCCGTAGCCGGTGGACTTCCTGAGCTAGCTCGAAGGAAGTCGCGGCTCCTGAAGATCTGCAGTGGATCCACCGGTGGAGACCGGAGCACTACAAATGCCTAATAGGCCACCACGACTCACACACGCGATTTCGCACAACACAAAGCGGGCTTTCGCACCCCGATATTAGGTGCGCCGCGCAAATCACTATTTGCTTGAATATTGTATATTATATTTTATTCCGGCCTGCCATAACCTCTAAGCATGTCATGACATTTCGACTCGACTCAACTGACATATCACATGCGGCCGGCCGCCAAAAAAGCTGTCACTGCACAGACTAGAATGCAGTGCCGCCACTCGCTCTTCCTCGAGCGTGAACAATAACTATTGTAGTAACGCCTCCTCCCGCTACTAAATACGCAAATTTTAAAGACACCATTAAAAATATAAAAGAAAAATACACCTGGCAACTCCACCGTCACCATAGCTCATTCGTTTTTTCGCGCTCTACGCAGCTGACACATATTTTACATGTTGATGTTTTTCAAAGTGATTATCTAAATAAAACTAAAATCCAGATACGCAGTGATAAAAGTAAGTACCTACCTGTTTTGAAGATGCGTCGTAATTTTGATTTAGCTTGGCAAGAGGACCTAGATACAATTAATTTAGATAAAATTTTATAATAAGAAATATTTTTTTTAAAACTGCCTGCTTTCCGTGGGAAAGCGTTACCTATCAAGGCAAATGAATTAGATGATGTATCTAAGTACCTACTCGATTATGAACTCTATTCACTGGATATAGGCTAAAGCACAAATACCTTTATAGGAAATTATGGTATATACGAGTAGTTTATATTTATGACCAAGTTTACAAAGAATTGCATTGAAAAATATTTTAATTGAGGTTGCCTATGTAGATAAAGTTTCTTGAAAACTGCAAACTGTTAGATGGTCCATAACATAACATGGAAATTCCTAATATCCTTCTAAAACTTGAGATAAATTACTCGAAAAATAAAGTCGAAGGAAATGAGCTTTGCAATAGCTGTAATATCACAAGTATTGACTTCAATTTCCAAACAATCTTCTTAAAATATCTGAGTGATGTCTTTAGATTACAATGCAATAAGTTTACAATGTCAGTACAGCAGGATCAGAAGGAAACATGACTATGCTTTTATAAAAGACCTAATAGAAGCTATTAAAAGCAATAAGAGTGATGAATATTTGTACTCCAATAAAAGTGTAAAATTATTTACAGTCATAAAAAGAATGATAAACATTCTGAAATATAAGCCATGTATAAAAACCTCAAAAATTTGCTTCTAGTTTGAAAACCTACCAGCAGCCTGTGTGCTGCAATAATTTCTAACAATATCCTCCTCGGAGAGGCTCATAGAGAGAGGGCCAACCTCAACTATCATTCAGGTCACGAATGAACATGCTCTGTTTTCAGCAGCCAGTCTCGAACCAATTATCCATAGACCCCATATTTTTATCCATCGTGGGAATAAATCATCATCATCATCATCATTTCAGCCAAGAGACGCCCACTGCTGGACATAGGCCTCCCCCAGGGATCTCCAAACCGATCGGTCCTGCGCCTCCCGCATCCAGCGGCTTCCCGCGACCTTCACCAGATCGTCGGTCCACCTTGTGGGGGGCCTACCAACGCTGCGTCTCCCGGTACGCGGCCGCCACTCGAGGACCTTTCCGCCCCAACGGCCGTCAGTCCTGCGAGCTATGTGTCCTGCCCACTGCCACTTAAGGTTTGCAATTCTTTGGGCTATGTCGGCGACTCTAGTTCTTCTACGGATCTCTTCATTTCTGATGCGATCGCGTAGAGAAACCCCGAGCATAGCCCTCTCCATTGCCCTTTGAGTGACATTGAGCCTTCTGATGAGACTCATTGTAAACGGCCACGTCTCAGTTCCGTACGTCATCACTGGCAACACGCACGAATTGAAGACTTTCGTCTTAAGACACTGCGGTAGATTGGCCGAGAATATGCTGCGTAGCTTCCCGAACGCTGCCCAGCCGAGTTGGATTCGTCGATTTACCTCTTTCTGGAAGTTGGACTTACCGAGCTGGACTATTTGTCCCAGGTAAACATATTCGTCAACAACTTCCAGTGTAGAGCCGCCAACCTTCACAGGAGTGGGTACTACATGGGAATTCACCATAATTTTGGTCTTGTCCATGTTCATTTTAAGACCCACTTGTTGGGAAACTCTACAGAGGTCTTCGAGCATTGTGCCTAGATCTTCCACGGTCTCAGCCATGACCACGATATCATCGGCAAAACGAAGGTGAGTCATGTACTCGCCGTTTATGTTGATGCCGAGTCCTCTCCAGTCCAAAAGCTTAAATACATCCTCCAGCGCAGCTGTGAACAGCTTCGGCGATATAACTTCACCTTGTCTCACACCTCGCTGAAGTCGTATTGGTTTCGAGTTCTGGTCCTGAAGGCGGACTGACATAGTGGCGTTTCCGTACAATGACTTCAACACTTGGATGTACCGGTAGTCTATTTGGCACCTCTGGAGTGACCTAAGCACGGCCCAGGTCTCGACAGAATCGAAGGCTTTCTCATAGTCCACAAACGCCAAGCATAGTGGCAGATTATACTCCTCGGTCTTCTGTATAACCTGCCGCAGCGTATGAATGTGGTCTATGGTACTATAGCCTTTACGGAATCCGGCTTGTTCGGGAGGCTGGAAGTCGTCAAACCTGCGCGCGAGACGATTCGTGATGACTCTCGAGAACAGCTTGTATACATGACTCAGGAGTGTGATGGGTCTGTAGTTCTTCAACTGGGCCCTGTCGCCCTTTTTGAAGAAAAGTGCCACCACACCCCCGTGCCATGCTTTAGGCGTAATGCCCTCGAGTATGATGGAGTTAAATAGCCTCTGCAGCGCTTTCCGGACTGGTAGTCCGCCCGCTTTCAAAAGCTCAGCTGTAACTCCATCATCACCCGGTGCCTTGTTGTTTTTTAGCTGTTTGAGAGCCACACTAATCTCGTACAGGCTGACGTCCGGGATGTCTTCGGTGTAATGCCGGATCAATTTGGCTCTAGGGTCTGTAGCCTGAATGACAGGTGCCTGCGATGTTGTGTAAAGCTGTCCATAAAAGCGTTCAATCTCAGCCATAAGTTCAGGTCGAGACGTGACCGAGTCTGACCGAGTGACAGATCTCTTGCGAACACTTTGGAGCCCTTGTTCCGCTCGATGGCTTCCTTAATACGTTCTGTATTAAATCGGCGTATGTCGCGAGTCAGAGACTTCGAGATCTGTTTGTTGAGTCGCCGACGAGCATCTTCAGAGGACTGCAGACCCATCCCACGTCTTTCTTCCATCAGCTTAATTGTCGGCTCTGAGATCTTGCTCCTTTGCTTGGTACGGCTGGGTTTGAAAAACTTCGAACCCACCGTAAGGACAGTTTCCACAAACCTGTCATTATATGTGTCCACATCCGTGCAATCCTCCAGGCAAGCGAACCGATTCTGTAATTCGAGTTGAAAGCGCTCGGGGTTTTGGATCTGGATGGCTCCAGGACGGAGCGTTGACTTCATCAGTCGATACCTCTCAGCTTTTACATTAAGATTCAATGCGCCTCTCACCATTCGGTGATCGCTTCCCGTGTTGAACGTATTGATCACTGAGACGTCATTGAATAAGCGAGTCTTAGTCGACATGATGAAGTCAATCTCATTTTTTGTCACGCCATCCGGACTTTTCCAGGTCCATTTTCGATGCAGCCGTTTTTTGAAGAAAGAGTTCATCATATAGAGTCCCTCTCTCTCCATGTAATCGGCTAGCATTTGACCACGGTAATTCCGGATTCCAGCTCCAAATTGCCCCACTTTCAACTCACTATCGCCGCGCTTGCCTAGCTTTGCGTTGAAGTCTCCCATGACAACGGTGTAATGAGTCTTGGAAGCATGTATTGCCCGAGAAATGTCCTCATACATAGCTTCCACTTCCTCGTCGGAGTGTTTCGAGGTCGGAGCGTATACCTGTATGACCTTCAGCGAATACCGTTTGGTAATTCTGAGTATAAGGTACGCCACCCTATTCGACACACTTCCGATCTGTACAACGTTGTTCACAAGAGACTTGTGGACGATAAATCCGACACCACCTTGGGACAGGTCTTCGCCCTCCCGGAAATAGAGCAGGTTGCCGGATTTGAGAACCATCGTGTCCTCACCCTCTCTTCGGACTTCGGACAGTCCCACTATACTCCAGCGAATCCTGCTCAACTCCCTCTCGAGCTCCAGCAGCTTCTCCTCGGTCCGCAGTGTGCGCGCGTTATATGTGGCCAGGGCCAAGGTCGTCTGACGGGGGATCTCCGCCGCCCGGGGATTCTTTGCACCCCAGGTCCCAGTACCGCGCCGACGTCCGTCACCGCCGGCACGGCCTCCAGAACCGCCGGGCACTTGGGGCCTTTGTTTAATGTTTGGGTTCATGGGGGGTTTTGGGCCATCTCCCACCACGCTGGCCCAGTGCGGGTTGGTGGGGAGCGCCAGAGCCTCGTCCGTTATAGAGCAGGGTGCACCGCGTGCAGGTGAGGTTGGCTTGGGTCCCGATAGGTGGTATTTGGGACCCCTTGCACCCCAATAAATAACCGAGGTCAATTAATTTTAAAAGTGGATAAGAGACTATGTAATACATTTTGTTACTATTTTGAATCAACTTTATTATCCACTAGACAATAATAAATATTGTGAAATGGATAATTATACAAACAAATTAACAACTGCATAGGTAGCAGAAATGCTTGGCCCCATGCAAAGACTTCTAGAGTTTTACTATTCCTAAAAGGATGGTTCCATAGATTTATTTTAAAATAAAATAATGATTCCTTAAAATAAGTTGATAATAAGTTTATTGAAAATCTACACTTTCAAATGAAGATTTCATGTTATAGATTTGATTAAATTAATGCATGCACTAAGTATTTACATCCAAATTATTCATAACAAAGAAGATTGTTAGTTTTTATGTTTGAATAATTGTATGAATACAATTGCTTTTACCATGCGGGTTAAATACAGTACATACATACCTTAACCATTTGTCTCAAGTCAATTTCAGGTATTTTTATAAAAAAAAAAGGTGTATTTTTATATTGTAATATATATATATATTTAAGAAAAAAGCTGAATAAAGAACATAGTAATAATTAAAATTAATAAATGTTTGACGACTTGATTAAAATATTGATAAATCAATAAGAAATGCTAGTTATTATAATTTTAAACTATAACTTATAACGGTTTACAATAGCTAGGCTTTATTTTTTTATTTAAATAAGATTTTACTAATTTTATTCAATGTAAAATAATTTTTAGGTTTTAAAATATATTCCTTCGATCGATATTCCTTCCACCTTAAAGATTAAGTGCAATAGAAAGGAAATGTATCACACTATTAGTCATCATCACTTATAAATAAATTTGGTTTGTAATTTTGCTCAATATTTCATTAGGAATGGCAGTTTAATTGTTTACACTAAGAGCTCAGATAGATATAAGTTTATGACTTTGAACGTTTGGGGGGCAATTACAACATGCTTATGTATATGAAAAATATTGTAAAATGATTCTGCGATATGTGTCGCCCCGCCCGCCACCGACTACGTCCGAATGGGGGGTGTAAGTAACACATATACCCAGAGACACATCATACACAGAGAGAAGGATGAGAGAGTAGTTAGATAGCTAGGTATATGCATTACCATCATCCGGCGTGACGGGCGGACGGGACGAAAGTATTCTATGTATGGCAGGTTTAATTAAGTTACAATACAAATCTCATACCTGAGTTATCTTCTATCTTTGTCTCATTTATATCTGCTTCGCATTAAGATACATCTGCACCTGAGATATGAGCATCCCATGTATATTTCATTTCCACTGGATTGTACCGTTCACCTCCTGTGGGTTAAATTTAACTATTAACTAAATACCTTACATCATCAAGTAGTTTCAACTTCTTATCGTTGGTATTCAACGCTAGCAGCCTATGCTGCACAACACAAACACACTTGATTTCCCATCATGTACTACTAAACACCTTGGAGGTACTGCAGACCCGGTGACCAACAACCATCACCGCGGCTCTACCAACCTTAATAGACCCAGAGCTTCTTCTCTGGACGTCTCCAGTCGACTGGGCCTGGAACACTTATTATACCAGGTCTTTCTTGGCGGATCCCGGGCCATTTATTCTGGAGGCCCGGGGCTCGGCTTGTTGCCAGGACCTTACGTCCCGGAACCTCACCTACCCGATCACCTTCTTGGATCCCGGGCCATTTATTCTGGAGGCCCGGGCTCGGCTTGTTGCCAGGACCTTACGTCCCGGAACATCGCCTACCCGATCACTTTCTTGGATCCCGGGCCATTTATTCTGGAGGCCCGGACTCGGCTTGTTGCCAGGACCTCACGTCCCGGCAACCTCGCCTAACCGTGAACTTAGGGGGAAACCAAGTTACACTTATAACAATGAATCACACACATTACTGATCTTCTAACTACAAGATATGCAAGATACTTAGAATTATATCGACGGCACTTCAGGACTCAGCTTCAGCCACAGCAAACTTTATATTTCACTTTTACATCGAAAACTTTATTCTATTTACAAACTTATTTTGCCATAGACTAAAGAATCGCTATTAGCCTTATCTTAACTATGATTGGTTGAAGCGTGCGTCACTAGTGTTGCTATTTTATTATTGTCTATTCGCGACCTTCGCGACACTCCCGACGCAAGGAAGAAGAATAGCAACCAGGTTACTTGTGCATTATTTTGTCGAGAGCTCTTACAGCAGCATCTCGACGAGGAGTTCTATCATCAGAACAATCTACCGGTCCAATTGTTTGACCTTCATAATCAGGATCATTGTCTGAACCTTCTAGTTTATCATTATCATCTGAATTTCCACCTTTTCTTTTTCCACCCTTTCAATTAGATTTATGCCTTGATTTGGAGGTGGCAATTGAAATGTATTACTGGAATCATCAATCTTTGAAGCTTCCTTCTGCACATCACGGCAATTTTCTTCACCTTCTTCTATCTCTAGTGGATAGAGATGAGCAATAGATCTGGTAAACACATTATTATCCACTTGAAGTTTAGCAATACGACAGAATCCATCAGTTGCTCTGATTAATGAGGACTATTTTGCGTACCTTCCATATTGTTCTATTTTTGTTGTCATCTTTAATTTGAACGATCTGTCCTATGGCTGGTAGTAACTTTGATGTCACTGTTGGTTCTCTGGGTGAGTGCCAATATCTTTTACGTAGGCTTGGTAAATATCTGTTTGAGAACATTTGTTTAAACTCTTCTAATATTGTGAGTGCTCGTTTCCAGCCTCTGACAATTTACACAAATGCATTTTCGTAAGGAAATCGGAAGGCTTCAGTACGTGTTCTATTTCTGTATCCACACTGGTAAGTGGTCTCATGTTTATAACTGCTTCTATTTCCTTGATCATAGTAACTAACTGATTGTATCTTAGTAGATGTTTCTGAAAGGTTCTTTTAATACCGTTTTTACGATTCCAATCAGACGTTCATAAAATCCTCCAAACCAGGGGGCCAACTGAGGAATGAATTTCCACTTTATTTTCTTATCTATCATGCAATATTCACTATCTAGTATTTCGGACATTAGGTTAAGTGTTGTGCATTATCTGATGTGATTAAGATTATCTATGTGATTAAGGTTCTTCTGCATGACATGAATCTTCTTAATGCTAGCAAGCCATCTTTTGCCGTCAGATTTTGAACAACCTCATAATGAATCGCCCTTACGGCCAAACACGTAAATAGGGAAATCCCTCTCTTACAATGTCTGTTCTCCATTATTAATTAGTACTCGAAAGTATTCCATTTGAATCTTATTTTCTGTCTCTGTTTCTAAATTTCTATTGTGTTGTCCTTCACACATAGTTTCTTCCTTATCTTTGTCCTTATCATGTTGGATTTCAGAAATAGCACCTAAATTATTTTTCGGGGTTGTATCTTTCTAAGCGTGTTCGGTCAGAACCTTCCCCGACAAAAAGGAAGAAGCAGATGAAGCAATATTGGGTGGCCATAACGCTAGGTATTCATTAAGAAAGTCTGGCCCTATTAACCATCTTTGCTTTTCTTCAATTGAACTCATTATTCTCTTGTAGCTAAAAACATCTGCTGGATTAAGCGCAGAGGGAACAATTATGTTATTTCTAATTCTTTATTCAAAATTTTTCCTGACTTTCATATCGTCGCTTCCGCTGGTTTATGATTTTTCTTCCTGTGTTATTGTCGTTTTTCTCAAGTCTGTATTCTTTTCTTCTCTTTAATTTTGTTTCTTGTTTCTTTTTAAATAAAAATTGTGACAGAAATTACTATTTTAAATAATGTATTATACTTAGATATTGACATAGTTGAATTGTATTTTTTTTATTATTGACATAAGGATTTTTTTATTGTAGTGAATAGAAAATTTAAGTATTACTTATTGATAAATGTATAACGTCTTTCAGAATGTTAGTGCAACGAAATAATTATAATACCTAAAAATAGTTGACGAAATATTTGCACATTGTTGTCAATAGGATATGTCGGAGCAACAGAATGTACTACCAACTATTATTGTACCATATTCTAGCAAATAAAATTATTCTATTCTATTCTATTCTATTCTTGATTGATTTCCATTTCTAATTCTAGTTTTAAATCTTCCTTGGCTTGATTTGGTTTGTTGAAGGTCACGCACATGAAGTGTTTCCACAGTGCATGGTTCTGAAAGCTCAGAACATTTTCTGAATGCAATAGGCTAGATGACTAAAAAAATTTTCTTGCTTTAATAGAAGCTCATTCATATAATAAACAGAAAGAAAAAATCGGTTTTCGAATAACTTTAAAAACAACCAAGATATAAGGTATTAAAGATTTTTCTCCATCTCTTTCTAGCAAAACGGCAATTTACAAGGAGTTTATATGGCCGTACTCAACTATGACGTCACGGTTGATGTCGGATCTCTCTTTCTAATCGCTTTCAAATTAACAACTTAAAATGCTTGTATCTAATGTATTTCTAAGCCGATTTTAATTCTGATTTCACAGGACTGCATGTTTTTCCACGGTATTTTAATATTTAATGACGAGACGTAAAAATTAGAATTCAGTCATCATCCCAATTCTATCAGCATCTTCTTTAGCTGTAATCATTGTATCCAACTGTTTTCTTATTTCTTCTATAGCATCAGTACTTGTTCTAATTTTAATCTCATAAATCAAATCTGAAGGGAACTTTTCCATAATGAGAAATCTAAGGTGATTGTGATTAATATCTTCTCCTAAAGTTTCCAATATCCGAAGATGTCTTTCCAAATCGTCGAAGACTTTCCTACAATTGGTTATGTTATTATCAGCGGATTCTATTTTATATAATGCTGAGTAGTGTGCATCAATGAGATGTTTCACCTTGCCATATCTTTCCCAAAGGGTGTTTAGGGCAATAAGATAGTTTTTATCGGTATTGCATTCTTAGGTTCTCCAATTAGTGAAGCTTTTAAATAAAGAAGTTTATTTACATCTGAGATGTTTTTACTATGTACACTCGATTTGAACCTATCAAAGAATGAGTGCCAGTTGAGAATATCCCCATTAAAGGTAGGTAATGCTACCTTTGGGAGTTTACCGGCATCATATGACCTTTCTTTATTACTCAATTCCATTTTTGCAGAATTAACTTATGTTAGTCTTCAGCTCAACTAACACTTCTTCAGCGAGAAGTTGTTTTTCTGACATGACCGATATCTCTTCTATAGGAGCATCTTCATTTATTTTTAAATATTCAGTCAATTTTTCTTTGAAACTTTTATATTTGAGTTTAATTTATTATATAATATTTGTGCGCCTCAAATCTCATTTGAGGTAAGGGTATTTGTCCTTGATTCTTTCAAGATTTTTATCAATATGTTCATATACTAATTGAAGTCTCCTTTTCCGAATTTCTTTCATATTGAATCCTGTAAGTGAATATATTTCTCACATCTATAGGTAAGACTTATGACTTAAGTATCCCTTTGTCAAATATTTTTTTTTATTATTTATTTTATTGTTATTTAGACTTTATTAAATTTTTATTCAGCTGGTTAACTAGTTTAACTAGTAATAAGTTATTACTAATACAAATTAGAAACTTAACTTATTATTAATCAATCACTTGCAAATATCAAGAACACATACTTACATATACTTGGTTTTCATCTGTGTATAACAAGCACTATAAGTATTTAAATACCAATATTATTAATAAATATATTTATTTGACTGATCACAGTACTTTCCAAGATCATCATCCATCCATAGTTAAGTTATAATAAATTGAACCAGTTAAGTCAAGAATATTATTTTCAGTAGTCTAATTCAAAAAAGAATAAAATGAGTGGTTCTTTGTTCTTCATTCAATTCCTTTTGTTAGAATTTACCAACAAGGGAACAATAATTGTTTAAATGAAAATCATAAACTTGTTACCACTATTTAAACAACTTCAAAAGAGAGAGTACCTAGATGTAAACTTTTCTTCTTGATTTTTAGTTTTTTTGGTATTTTTTTTTATTTTTATATAGCTTAGGCCTCTTAAAGATTAAAGTTTCATTAAATATGTGGGAATAAAACCACTAATAAATCAGTTTCACTTCACATGGGATAACATGTACATTTACTGAATAAAATTTGTTATTTACATGATAGTCGCAGGCTTCCCTTACCAATCAGTGAACCAATTATTATTTTCACAAAGTAAGGTAGTGTTTTCTTTCAATTCTTCTATTCTATCTAACACTGACAGTACATGTAGCTGTACATGTTGCTGTAGATATACTGTCTAAGAAAATGGGTAACCAGTTAGACAAGCCTGTGCAAATATGCAGTTTCTTTATCTAAAATTATAAATGTTCTGTTCTAATAACCTTAGTTTCTTATATTCTTTAATAAATTACAGTACCTAAGTAAATATTAAACACAACTCTGCTAGCTCAAGTAAGTTTTGAAAACAAAATACAGTATGACACGCTCAGTGTATTCACACACTATTTATTTTCTCTTTATTTATTCTTTAAAACACTGAGAAAAGGCATATAAATTAGCTGGTATTTATCTTCTTTCACTCATGTTAAATAAACACATATATTACCAAATATGTCATATTTTAATAAATGTACAACATTTACTCTTCACCAGTGTTATTTGTAACTTTAGCCAAATTCCCCTTTTTACAAAAGAGAACAAGAACATGCAAAACATACAAAGTGACGCCAGTTTAGGGTCAATAGGAATCATGCCTTGTTGCAACATTGTCAAACAATGTGGCTTTATTATTTAGTAAGTTAGTTTTTGTTTTTAGTAAAAAATGTACAACCAATAATATTGCTATCGGTATGGCCGTGCATGCTATAGCGTATTTGTGTGCCTCCTCATCCTCATTCTCACTTGTTTTCAGCAATTCTGGCAAGTGATGAAGTTTGTATTAAGTATGATACAATCACACCAAACCCATACCTTGTTAGGTCTTAAAAGTAGGCTTAAGTAATTAAGACAATTAAGGCAAGTGCCCGTGCTTGAATGCAAGCTATGAAACAGCTTCAGATTTTCTTATCCACATAAATTACTTGGCATTTTCTTAACAAATTGTTATACACATTGCAAAATCACAAAACTCCTTTTGTCGTTTCTTTCTACTTTTTTATTTAAAGCTTTTAGCATAAAATTGCAGGATGGCGCCAGAGTTCATGGAATGGACGGAACTTTAATATAGCGTCGCTCCACATGTACACATACCTATTCAAACAACAAAGCTTCGCACACATAAACAAACTGTTGTCAGCCAACACACCACAAATTGATGTTTCCATTAGCGGGAATTTTGAGTTTCAATTGTTTTAAGAAATAAACATAAATTCTTTAATAGTTACAGGTAATGAATGAAACAAAATAAGAATTTCTAATCAGCTAGGCATAACCAAGAGTAATTACATCCCAATTTTATTAAATATTTTGCATTTCATTTCTCATAAGTTTTCTTCATGCGTGACTTATTGTGTGCCATCTGTTGAGATGTATACATGTAAGTTTTATAATCCTTTATCTCCAACTTTTCTATGTAGAGGCCATAACCAGCAAACAAACAAACAATGTTTTTTCCTTTTTTGGAACAAACAATTTTATGGAAGGAAAGGGTTATTATCTCAGAACATGATTCATTTTATTATTCACAACTTCACATATTCAGCTCCATTTTCTTCTATGGAAATTATAGCTCAGTTTATGCTTTATGTTAATACCAATTTTTACTAATTCAGAAATCTAAATGCCACATATAATTATGCTCTTCATATCTCAGGTACAGATCTCATGAGGTGATCCCAGCACCTCCACCATGTCGCCCCGCCCGCCACCGACTACGTCCGAATGGGGGGTGTAAGTAACACATATACCCAGAGACACATCATACACAGAGAGAAGGATGAGAGAGTAGTTAGATAGCTAGGTATATGCATTACCATCATCCGGCGTGACGGGCGGACGGGACGAAAGTATTCTATGTATGGCAGGTTTAATTAAGTTACAATACAAATCTCATACCTGAGTTATCTTCTATCTTTGTCTCATTTATATCTGCTTCGCATTAAGATACATCTGCACCTGAGATATGAGCATCCCATGTATATTTCATTTCCACTGGATTGTACCGTTCACCTCCTGTGGGTTAAATTTAACTATTAACTAAATACCTTACATCATCAAGTAGTTTCAACTTCTTATCGTTGGTATTCAACGCTAGCAGCCTATGCTGCACAACACAAACACACTTGATTTCCCATCATGTACTACTAAACACCTTGGAGGTACTGCAGACCCGGTGACCAACAACCATCACCGCGGCTCTACCAACCTTAATAGACCCAGAGCTTCTTCTCTGGACGTCTCCAGTCGACTGGGCCTGGAACACTTATTATACCAGGTCTTTCTTGGCGGATCCCGGGCCATTTATTCTGGAGGCCCGGGGCTCGGCTTGTTGCCAGGACCTTACGTCCCGGAACCTCACCTACCCGATCACCTTCTTGGATCCCGGGCCATTTATTCTGGAGGCCCGGGCTCGGCTTGTTGCCAGGACCTTACGTCCCGGAACATCGCCTACCCGATCACTTTCTTGGATCCCGGGCCATTTATTCTGGAGGCCCGGACTCGGCTTGTTGCCAGGACCTCACGTCCCGGCAACCTCGCCTAACCGTGAACTTAGGGGGAAACCAAGTTACACTTATAACAATGAATCACACACATTACTGATCTTCTAACTACAAGATATGCAAGATACTTAGAATTATATCGACGGCACTTCAGGACTCAGCTTCAGCCACAGCAAACTTTATATTTCACTTTTACATCGAAAACTTTATTCTATTTACAAACTTATTTTGCCATAGACTAAAGAATCGCTATTAGCCTTATCTTAACTATGATTGGTTGAAGCGTGCGTCACTAGTGTTGCTATTTTATTATTGTCTATTCGCGACCTTCGCGACAATATGGAGTACTTCCTAAACATTTTCTTTAGAAATTTTCTCAGGTGTATTATCAACTGACAGTAATTAAATGGTAAAAGCAAGACAGTATCAATTTCTTAGAACTGTTAGATACATAATTATGCATTAAGATGTTTTGCTGACCTCTCAAGTAGATGTGATATTTTATTAGAAATAGATAACACCAGACTTTCAATACATATATTAACAGAAAAAGCTCAGTTTGATATCAATCAAATTGATCTTGATAAACATTTGGCGGTGGTGTGAAACTAGCAGCATCTGATTTTTTGCTTAATATATAAAATTTCAAAATATTAAAGCTGATTTTAAATCTTGTAGTCTCAATGCAGATGTAAGTTGGAAACTAACTACTTCTAAGATTTGTGATGCATTGATTCATTTGTAACACATATCAATAAAAAATAATAATAATAATAATATATATATGATTATATGATAAATAAATTATATTTTATAATATACATGTAATCATGGCATAGTCTTATGTTTCAAATGTTGATACTTTTACCATAGGATTAATATTTTTATAAAAGAAGAAGAAACTCCTTTTCTTTGATTTTGAAATTTTTGCAGAGTTATAACTGACAGAGCTTAAGGAATCTAAGTATTTCCTTTTAGACCATTACCACTCAGGCTTACTACAAAGAAATAATGTTTTATTCAGATCTATCCAATGTTTTAATACCAAAAGTTTCTTTTTTCAAATCTTATGTTTATTTTTAAAGCAGAAGCATCGCATCAATCATTGCATTTTCACTGTTCAGCTTTTACACCAATTATCTAACTATAGGCAATAGAATAAGGTCAGATGATAAAATTAAAAAATGGATAAAACGAGTTAAAAGACTTAGTCTGGCAAAGCCAATGTATGTTAGCATAATGAAATATGGCATATGCAATCCTGCCATAGTTTTATATTACCTTAAGCATGGGTCATCTAGAAACCTGACATTGAAATAACCTAGACTCAAGAAAACTGACATTAAAAAACTGCTATTATTAACAAAACCACTGCCCAAAAAGTCACAAATCCTATACATAATTAGTTATGTATTAATTATAGTTTTCTCAAATTAAGATGGCTATTTTAAGAGATATTAAAAGTTCTATGACAGCGATACTTAAGCAAGTTGTCTCTTCTTTCTCTATTTAAAGATTATTCCAGATATTTTACTTGTGAGAACTTTGTTATTGCTTTAGAAGTAACAAATAATAAAGGACCATTGAAATAAACATTTGATAAATTTATTTTAGACTTTTAAAATACTACTACTCAATCCATTAGTAGATGACTAAAGCAAACAATGGAGGAAAGTTAATCTAATTGTTCATCTTTCATATTAATATTCTATTTATTCATCACCCTCCAAACAATATGCTTCAAATTATCATGCATATAGGGCAGGATTAACTGTTTATAATATTCTAAAGGCGAATAAACATTTTCAGTAAATCACTATTTTACATTTTCGCGTGGCGATTATGTACTCTGTTCGTGGGACAGGCTAAAGGACATATATCTTTCAAAGCACATTAATGTTTTTTTTAGGGAATCGTTAATTCTACATTTTTGCGTGGCGAGGATGTAGGTACTCTGTCTGTGGGACAAGTTAAAGGACAAATATATGTCCAGGCATATGAATGATTTTAAGGAATTGTTAATTCTACATTATCGCGTGGCGATTATGTACTCTGTCCGTGGGACAGTCCTAAGGAATTGTTAATTCTACATTTTCGCGTGGCGATTATGTACTCTGTCCATGGGACATTCCAAAGTACAAATAGGTACCTATAAAGGTAAATGATTGATTTCAGGATTTTATTACTATTACATTTTCGCGTGGCGATTATGTAGTTTGTTTGTGGAACAGACTAAGGCTAAATTATTTTTAATGTATTTGATATTCATTATTAACTTCTGTACTTACAAATATTTCACTGAGGCAAAATTAATTGAGTCTCTGTACTGTACATTGAAATCCCATTAGGTTTCAATCTGGAAAGGGAACCGAAACTTACGAAGAGTTAGATAACACATTGGGTGACATATCCCTACTATTGGATGATCTAATAAAATTATAATATACCACGCTAGTTAGATTGGCAAACCTTTTTGCCACGGCTGGTAGTTCTTGAAATTTATAGTTATTATATGGTTAACATGAAACTGTTCACACTAGTAAACGTTATCTACATTATGAAATAAATATTTAATGTTATTGAATACCTATTGATAGTTGTAAATAGGTACTAATGTTTACCTATTTATCAAAAACTCTAAACATCTACAATAGTTATACCTTGGACTAATTACGAATATAATGATAGAATTAAACGAACTTACGTAAAGTGAAGTTCAATCCATATTATATGAAGTAATTAGTCCAAGGTATGGAGCATCCCACCCTTCCCTTTTGAAGTAATAAATTACTACCCCAATTATATATACCTAATACTCTAAACTAATGAGCTATGGTGACGGTGGAGTTGCCAGGTGTATTTTTCTTTTATATTTTTAATGGTGTCTTTAAAATTCGCGTATTTAGTAGCGGGAGGAGGCGTTACTACAATAGTTATACCTTGGACTAATTACTTCATATAATATGGATTGAACTACACTTTACGTAAGTTCGTTTAATCCTATCATTATTTCGGTTTTAAGGCAAGGTGCTCAGATGATGCTAGTAATCTGTTTCGCATTCACACCATCTGCGGCCCTATTGATATGAGCACGAATGAACTCAGTAAAAACTGTACTATTCCTCATATCACATAGCGATCCGACGACGTGCAAAAAAGTCTTTATTAAATAAGAACCCAAATGGTTCTAAGTAGCTTCAATGGTTCTAAGTAGCTTCAACCTACAGTTCTAAAATTTATATATGATATTGTTAAACATATCATTTCAACATTCTTAAAAACAGAAATTGATTAATGATATTTCACTGTATAGAAAAAAATAATCCAAAATCACCAACAGCTGTGAATCAGATAATATAATAATAAATGACATTGAAGTTTTACCAATAGACGTGCTTTTTTACTGCCTAGAAAATTGCAAAAATACTTTTTTTAATTCATACCTCAGTTTTCCAAGAATCGATTAAAACGCGTAAAATGTATCGTTTTAGTTCGCTCACAGCGCGTGAGCGACATTGTGTAGGTATGCGTATTTTCCGATTGACAGTAACAGTAATGTTCTAAGCTTAGTTCTAAGATATTGAACGGAGTGATATTTGGATATTTTTTCTATCGAGTGAAATATTACTGATCGGATTTCTGTCCTTAAGAAAGAATTTGTTTAGATAAAATGTTAAACAATATCATAGACAAATTTAAGAACTGGATGTTTTATATTATTTGTGATAGTAAAATAGATCGAAATTGTTCGAAAACAGGAATGTATATAGCGTCTTAACGCGAACTACGTTTTAATAAAGCTCAACACTGTAGTGTCCTTAATTTTGGATGGGGATTTCTCAGTTTCCTGTGGGGAATTTTCAAACTCCTTCCATAGTGGGCGTCTAAGTAAGCCAAAGAACCCCTGTGCCGAATTTCATGCTTCAATCTCCAATTACTTGAGCTCTACGTTGATACTTCAGTCAGTCACTAAAGCCTCTTGTAAATCCAGATAATAATGTTATAAATGCTAAGTTTATTTATACTGTTTTTGCGAGACGGGACAGATAAGACCTTGGCGAAGGTCGTATGCTACCCAACAAGGGCGACGTAAATATAAAATATGATGGGATTAGACAAAAACACCGGACAGCTGCGAGTCGGTCACGCGCTAGAGGGTTCTATACAAACTTATCTAAGTACACACGGTTACTTTTTTATCATCATCACTTCCGCCTTGAGACGCCCACTTTTTGACAAAGACCTCCCCAGGGATCTCCAAACCGAACGGTCCTGCGCTTCCCGCATCCACTTTTTATCACCCCGCATAATTTAAGGGACGCTTTGGACACGGCAGTAGAATTATTTAAATATTAATTTAAAAAATTAACTCGCCTATTTAATTTTATATTAATTTTTCTAAATATTCAAAAAATGCTGCACTTATTTAGTGCGGTATTTTTTTAATCAATGTTTAAATCATTCTACTACCGAGTGCCGAAGCGTCCCTTAAATAATACGGGGTAATAAAAAGGTAACCGTGTATAAGTTCCTAACTATGTACAGCCGGCTTCAAAAATTGATAACCATTTAAGTACCATGTCACACCAACTATTAACAATGCAATATAGGTGTAACCATACCAAATAAAAGGAACAGTTGGTGTGACGTGGTACTAAATCTGCTAAAAATGCTTATCTACTTTTGAAGCCGGCTGTACATATTTACAGTTTTCAGGTATTTTCTTTTACATGTACTGTAAGTAATTTGCGTCTTGCCTGCCAAATTTGATGATTCAAGGTAGGCATCCTATAGGTTTTGATTCCTTAGTGAATTCGCAAAATATGCGACATACTTAAACGGTCATTTATCTTTTGATCGCATTGACTTTTTTCATAGCTAAAAGAGCCCCTAGACTTAGGTATTTGATACTCGAGATCAGAGGCTAGGTTTATTTTTTAAAAGGCAACAAGTGGTCATACTACCTACACAATTATTTAATTACTAATCAAAATAAAGAAGACAAAAATAGCACTATAAATTATTAAAACTTTGCGCGATAATTCCGTGTCACCCGAGTATTCGTCGCCGTTGACAGACGTGACGTGAGAAAAAGTGAGCCCACGGTGTCAGTGCGCCTTCTCCAAGAGTCTTGTCCACGTGCTTTAGCCATGATAGCATAGTCTCTGAGTCGATAACAGCAGTCTCAGAGTCGGTAACAGCAGAGTCGGTAACAGCATCGGCACCTAATGAGTAGGCACACTCCACCTTAGTCCCCACCTTTGCTTACCATCAGGCAAGATGAAGACAAGTGCCTACCCATAAACTATTAAAAAAAAAGCATAGTCTCGGAGTTGGTTACACGAGAATTTCAGTTTGATATCTCTATGCATATTATAGGCAGCGATAAGGAGCATCGGTGGCGCTGTGGACTCGGCACTTGCCTTCCAATCGGGAGGTCCGGGGTTCGAGACCGCCAATGT
This sequence comes from Schoenobius gigantellus, assembly GCA_963935595.1. Taxonomy (NCBI): domain Eukaryota; kingdom Metazoa; phylum Arthropoda; class Insecta; order Lepidoptera; family Crambidae; genus Schoenobius; species Schoenobius gigantellus. Next base: position 31,184,796 of record OZ012552.1, read on the forward strand.
GTTTTTCGTTTTCAAATTTCATATGTACATTTATCTGACGCTTTTTTTTTATAGAGGGAAGATACAGTTTTTACGGTATTCAACAAGGGACTTGAGCTGACTAGGCCACCCCAAGGATATGCAGGACTCAGAAGACCCAATACCGGCTAAAAACCCTCTAGATACTTCTACCTCCGTAGAGACACAATCGGGATCGGCGTTAGCCATTCCCCGATTGTGCCCCCTGGAGGGTTGCCTGGCGCACGCGCCAGGATTTACCTCTACGGGGGGGGGGGGGGGGGGGTCGACAAGTATCTTGAGAAATTCGACCCCCCCAGGCGGCCAAGCTAGGGGTGAAAAGTGTCTCTCGACCGGTAGTCAGCCGGCCGAGCCGTTTCAGTCTCCAGCTTGCTAGGGGAGCTGGCGCGCGTCCAGGAACGCACGCCTTCTCCCCAACCGCCTGCGCCGGAGCGGTGCGGCGAGAGGGTCATCCTCTCGGTTGACTAAGGCCTAAAACATACTAATTAGGGTAGGCTCGAGCCCCTCAGTGAGAACTAGGACATGCATTCCAGATTTCCGGAATTCCGTAACAATTTTGTTGATAATTTAACTCCGGAATTAAGATGAGTAATATCGGAATTCCGATATTCATTAATTATTCTGTATACTAATAAAATCTGTTTGAATCTCTCGACTAATTTTGACCTTCGCAGGCCTTGTCAAATTAGAAAAAGCTATGTTTGATAACAGAGGAGACTGAGGCGTGTATCCCACAGAAGCTTTACCGGAGAGAGGCTCTGTACCAGGGTCTGCTTGGGTCGGCCCCGGTACCAGTGCTAGTTGCGGGAGACTTCAATGCGTGGTCTACCGCATGGGGGTCCTCCCGCACTAGCGCGAGGGGTGGAGATCTGGAGTCCTGGGTTTTGTCACTGGGGCTCCAGATCTTGAATAGGGGCTCCATCCCTACCTGCATCCGGGTGCAGGGCACGTCCGTGGTGGACGTGTCCTTTGCATCCCCCTCACTCGCCAGTCGAGTCTTTGACTGGCGAGTTGAGGAAGAAGTGGAGACCCTATCGGACCACCTATATGTCCGATATGAGGTCTCCACGGCATCCCCAGGGACCCCGATCCGCAGTGGCCCCGTGGTGAGTGCCTTCCCGCGATGGGCGCTCATCAAGCTCCGCCCAGATGTGGCGGAGGAGGCGGCGATGGTGCGGGCGTGGGCAGCAATGCCGCCCCACCTCGCCGGGGATGTCGACGGCATGGCGGATCTCTTCGCAGACGACATGAAGGTTGTTTGCCAAGCCGCCATGCCCAGGGTGCAGGCCTGCCCCGAAAGGGGGCAGGTGTACTGGTGGACGCAGGAGATTGCGGATCTGCGTACCACCAGTATGAGGGCCAGGCGCGCCTACGTTCGTTGTCGTAGGCGCGCCAGAACTACACCCGACGAGGAAGCTGAACTTCGTCGGGTGTATGCGGCAGCCAAGAAGGCCCTGCGGAACGAAATCTGCAGGGCCAAGGAGGAGTCCAGGGAGCAATTTATACGTCTCCTGGACGATGATCCGTGGGGGCGTCCGTACCGGATGGTGAGGGGGAAGTTTAAATCTTCCGCTCCCCCTACCTACGCTATGGACAGAGGGCTGCTGGATCGGGTGCTGGGACTCTGTTTCCCGATCCCGGTCTGTTCCAGCCTCCCAGAATGGTCCCCCCAGACGCTCCTCCGGTGGAAGTGGCTGCTGCTTACCTTGTAAACTGCAAAAAGTCCTATATAAAATTTCACCCCCTCTTTTAAGGGGTTGGGGGCAGATTTCCAAAAAATAAATTATACACGATTTTTTTTGTTAGTCACAAATAGTTCGCATACCAATTTTTAGCTTTCTACCTTGAAAATTGCGGAATGCTCCATACAAACTTCCACCCCCCATTTTAGGGAAGTGGGGGGTTAGAAAGAGACAAAATGTATCCTATGTCACTCTCCATCCATTCAACTATCTCCACTTAAAAAATCACTTCAATCCGTCGCTCCGTTTTGCCGTGAAAGACGGACAAACAAACACACACACATACTTTCCCATTTATAATATTAGTATGGATAATAATAAATTCATTTATTTACCATGCACAAATCAAAATTGAATAAGCGGAATATGCAATAATGGTAAAAAGATCCCAGACTCAGGCTAGGCTAACAGCTGCTGATATTCTGTCCTGGCCTGTCCTTTAAAAGTTATATGTTTATTAATAAATACGGTACAACAAAAACATATATATCGCATAACATCCAGAAATAAAAGAGAATATACTTAATCAGCTAGCGTTACAAAACATAGCCCATTGACAGTGCATCAGTGGATTGCTTTAAAAACAGCCAGTGCAATACTTTTCTACGAAAAGTTTTGTATGATTGATGTGCACTGACTCGTACAGGAGGTGGTAAGTCATTCCAAATTTTCGCGGCGGCGAATTTAAAACAACCCATTGCACTGTGTTTTGCAAATCTTGTTTGATTTGAAAAAAAATCAAAGTTACCAATTCCAGAACCAGTTCCGGAATTCCGGAATCAGATCATCAGTATTGGAACTCAGTTCCGGAATTGAAAACCTTGCGATATTGCATGCCCTAGTGGGAACATACTTATATGAGCTGTTATGATGATGATGATGATGATGATCTCTATGCGTTTCTGAGAAAAAGGGTCTTACCCTGACAACGAAGTGATCGCATAAGGGCTCCGTTTTTACTTTTGAGGTGCGAAACCCTAAAAGAAATGATATTCATTCTTACAGGTTAAGAACCTGTCTGGCTATAGTCGAAAACTTATAATTGGCTGTTTTGTTATGTTTATTATTTACTATCTAGTTTTCTTAAATTTATCAATGCGACTAAAATTATATTATCAATGCGAAAGTAACGCTATCTGATTTTCGGTCTGCCATGCTTTCACGCCTACGCCTCTAATTTTAATGAAAACCGGCACCGATTGCTTCAGAGGAAATCGTGAACACCGTTTTTCCACACCAATGAAGTCCCCCGGTTCCTTCCTGGATAATGACAACTATCCATGATTGGTTGGGTGGAGCAATTTTGTTTTCGAAAAAAAGTCTTATGGCCACTGCTACAGACAGTTTTAGAATTAAAACCTTTTATATACTTTGTGTACTTTTACCGTTTTTGTTGTTCTTGATACTTGTGTACTTGCCAGTTTGTTGATTTAAGTTGTATGTTTTTTTATTGATTATCATAAACGGTTACCTTCAAGGCTACCTCTGAGTTTTATTTATTGCAATCGGGCATAATTTCTAGTTTCGTGCACAGTCACTATTATATATGTTCGATTTCCTTTTTTTCTTAAGTTGATTATTTAAGGTGATTCAAACCTTTAAAAACCTAAACAAATTGGCCAGATTTTTCGCTGCATTCAAATATCCAACAAAGAAATTTGACAAGATCGATTTCTTTTTACCTTTCTTTATAATTCCTGTAACAGACTTAACAACTTGTAACTACAGAGCATTCATTTTATCGTGCCAGTTAGAAATTAGAATAATAAAACTTAACTGAGTTACCTTTTTAGTATTCATGTACGGGCACGTACGGATTTTAAAGAAGTTCGTTCCATTTTCAAATTATATTGCCGGCCGCTCGAGCGCGCCAGATAAGAAATTGCTCGTCGCTGGTTGGTCCAGTACTGCAATTACGATTTATGCCAAAGAAGGTTGTGTAAGATATGGTTTCATATCGTAGCATGTAGAGTTGCTTTCGTTCATCTTTTTCAAAAAATAATCAAGCGAACGTGTATCTAACGTTTCGACGAATAAGCAAATTCGTTCAATAATGCATGGGTTTCCTGAGAACCAATAACGAAGATGCCTGCGGTGTATATGCCAATATCTTTGTAGCCGTAAATAGAACCGCAGCCAATGTTCACTCAGGTAAACATAACTGGTTCTGAACAACAAACTATTACTACGTAACTTAAGATCGCTTTCGATTAGTTATTATAGTCATTGAGGGGTGAATACAAGACTATGACGACTGTCTTTGATAAAGTAGTTATAGATGCATTTTGAATAGAACTAGATAAACAATCTCAAGTAATAAAATGTCAGAGTCAAAATGCGAAGAGCGAGTAGAGTTTTCTTTTAGTCTCGCATGTAACAACAATGCGTCGAAGTATAAATGTTTTCGTGGCCTCCGCCAGGGGGGTACAAGGGGGTGCACTTGCTCCATCCTCTCAGCAAAGAAAATACAGATATGCGTTATAAAATTGAGAATTTATCGAGTTTACATGATTACTTTTACAAAAAAGAAATAATTATTCTTTTGTTATAATCTTTTAACCGGTTTATTATGCAGTTTAGATCTAACATAGATTTTATAAATAAATGAAATATACAGAGTCAATTGTAAAACACTTGCAACCATGTAGGATTAAATAGTTAACATCATTAACTCCAACGTTTGTTTTACGAGTTTTAAGATAACTCAACGACACTACGCCCGCGCGCTGTGCGCGTAGAGTTACATTCTAGAGGTACCTATATTAAATTAATATTTATTATTGTATTAAAGTAAAATCGAAAGAATTATCAAAAGTCGTAGAACACACTCACAGGATTAGATAGCTAACATCATAAACAAACAAAGAAGTTGTTGTTTATGATGTTAGCTATCTAATCCTGTGAGGTTGCAGGTGTTTTACACATAATCCTGTATATTATACGTGATTAGACAAAGAAATTGAAATATTTAAAATAAATACAAAAGGTGGTCTTAATGCTAAAGCAACTTCTGACAGAAAACTTTTTTTCGGGGAGAAATGCGTGTCCGCACCGTACCCGCCGTTGGCTAGGCGGCGAGCGTGTGTGGGGCACTCCCGGCAGAGTGCCAGACCTACCCACAAAAACCCCGCGGTGTTCTCCCTGCACTTATGGGCCCGCGTGGTAAGGTCCACACTGCGATTCCAAAACCCACGTGCCAAGGGGAGATTGCTTGAGAACACCAGGGCAATCCCCAGACGGAGGGCCTTACGGCGGCGTGCACGGACGTGCACGCCGTGCACGCAAGCTTCCACGGTAGGGTCACTTCCGCCCGCCTTCGCCTGCCTATGTGGCGGAGAGGAGCGGCTTGGGTATCTTCCTCCCGCTCCCTCTCCAAAGCCTCTTTCTGCGAGATTACTTCTTCCTAGTAGGAGGTAGCCTCCCATTCTGCCTCGCCGCGGAGCATAGCCACGACCATGCTCGGCAGCGAGAGGTCTCCGCCTCCTAGAGCGCAGCGTTGAGTTCGCTGCGCTGTGGTCGCCAAGGCCGGCCACACCAATGAAGTTTGCTCGGCTGCCAGGTAACCTACTCGTAAGAGCAAAGAATAAATATGCAACAATACTATGGATGGATAAAAACGAAATTACAATAAGGTAGGTACTTTTACGTGTCTATTTTACACTGATTCAATTAACTGGTTTCTGAAAATTAATTCTTGATCTCAAATGAGGTATTCATTAGGTATACCTGTAAAATTAAGCTTAATTCTTTTTATTAATAACCAGATCTAAAGAGTTTACAGAACCTTTTAGGTTTCCATACTTATATCAAGGTTAGTACACTTGAAAAGACTTATTCGACGCTCATTTCAAATTGAATGAGTTCTTAGAAAGTTCATAGAAATTGTATGTTTTGTTTGAGTATCGATCTGTTTTATTTGTGGTAAAATGAACTATGAATATAATTAAGGTGTGTTGCTACTTTCTTGAATTTTGTGCAAATTAAATGACAAAATAATATAAGATATCTGAAAAATGATACCTTTCATTACAATAACATGGTATCTTTGGGTGGTAGCTGGCTATAGAGTTGCCGTCTTACTTAATTTTATCGCTAAAATAACAATATTATTAATATTATTACTATGTTTCGACAATTGGAGGTAATAAGATAGCCAGTTCCTTCCGCTTTCAATTTCAGCCCTTTGATCGCTTATCATCAGAAGGGAAAAGCCTAAAGCTTCCTTGTCGTGTGTATGGAATAAAAACATTTTATTTTACTTCACGTATCAGAGAAAGTGCGATAAAGAATTTTTAGAACTTTTTCTTTCACCAAATATTCATTAACATCAATTGCCTCATATCTTATTATGCACAGGCGCTTCAAGTCGATAATAATCGAGGAAGATTACATAAACATACTGAGGGCCTGCTCTTATAATCGATATGTGTCCGTTTTTAACCGACTTTCAAAAAAGGAGGAGATTTCTCATCATCATCATTTCAGCCAAGAGACGCCCACTGCTGGACATAGGCCTCCCCCAGGGATCTCCAAACCGATCGGTCCTGCGCCTCCCGCATCCAGCGGCTTCCCGCGACCTTCACCAGATCGTCGGTCCACCTTGTGGGGGGCCTACCAACGCTGCGTCTCCCGGTACGCGGCCGCCACTCTATGTGTCCTGCCCACTGCCACTTAAGGTTTGCAATTCTTTGGGCTATGTCAGCGACTCTAGTTCTTCTACGGATCTCTTCATTTCTGATGCGATCGCGTAGAGAAACCCCGAGCATAGCCCTCTCCATTGCTCTTTGAGTGACATTGAGCCTTCTGATGAGACTCATTGTAAACGGCCACGTCTCAGTTCCGTACGTCATCACTGGCAACACGCACGAATTGAAGACTTTCGTCTTAAGACACTGCGGTAGATTGGCCGAGAATATGCTGCGTAGCTTCCCGAACGCTGCCCAGCCGAGTTGGATTCGTCGATTTACCTCTTTCTGGAAGTTGGACTTACCGAGCTGGACTATTTGTCCCAGGTAAACATATTCGTCAACAACTTCCAGTGTAGAGCCGCCAACCTTCACATAAGTGGGTACTACATGGGAATTCACCATAATTTTGGTCTTGTCCATGTTCATTTTAAGACCCACTTGTTGGGAAACTCTACAGAGGTCTTCGAGCATTGTGCCTAGATCTTCCACGGTCTCCGCCATGACCACGATATCATCGGCAAAACGAAGGTGAGTGATGTACTCGCCGTTTATGTTGATGCCGAGTCCTCTCCAGTCCAAAAGCTTAAATACATCCTCCAGCGCAGCTGTGAACAGCTTCGGCGATATAACGTCACCTTGTCTCACACCTCGCTGAAGTCGTATTGGTTTCGAGTTCTGGTCCTGAAGGCGGACTGACATAGTGGCGTTTCCGTACAATGACTTCAACACTTGGATGTATTAAACAAAGGCCCCAAGTGCCTGGCGGTTCTGGAGGCCGTGCCGGCGGTGACGGACGTCGGCGCGGTACTGGAACCTGGGGTGCAAAGAATCCCCGGGCGGCGGAGATCCCCCGTCAGACGACCTTGGCCCTGGCCACATATAACGCGCGCACACTGCGGACCGAGGAGAAGCTGCTGGAGCTCGAGAGGGAGTTGAGCAGGATTCGCTGGAGTATAGTGGGACTGTCCGAAGTCCGAAGAGAGGGTGAGGACACGATGGTTCTCAAATCCGGCAACCTGCTCTATTTCCGGGAGGGCGAAGACCTGTCCCAAGGTGGTGTCGGATTTATCGCCCACAAGTCTCTTGTGAACAACGTTGTACAGATCGGAAGTGTGTCGAATAGGGTGGCGTACCTTATACTCAGAATTACCAAACGGTATTCGCTGAAGGTCATACAGGTATACGCTCCGACCTCGAAACACTCCGACGAGGAAGTGGAAGCTATGTATGAGGACATTTCTCGGGCAATACATGCTTCCAAGACTCATTACACCGTTGTCATGGGAGACTTCAACGCAAAGCTAGGCAAGCCCGGCGATAGTGAGTTGAAAGTGGGGCAATTTGGAGCTGGAATCCGGAATTACCGTGGTCAAATGCTAGCCGATTACATGGAGAGAGAGGGACTCTATATGATGAACTCTTTCTTCAAAAAACGACTGCATCGAAAATGGACCTGGAAAAGTCCGGATGGCGTGACAAAAAATGAGATTGACTTCATCATGTCGACTAAGACTCGCTTATTCAATGACGTCTCAGTGATCAATACGTTCAACACGGGAAGCGATCACCGAATGGTGAGAGGCGCATTGAATCTTAATGTAAAAGCTGAGAGGTATCGACTGATGAAGTCAACGCTCCGTCCTAGAGCCATCCAGATCCAAAACCCCGAGCGCTTTCAACTCGAATTACAGAATCGGTTCGCTTGCCTGGAGGATTGCACGGATGTGGACACATATAATGACAGGTTTGTGGAAACTGTCCTTACGGTGGCCTCAAAGTTTTTCAAACCCAGCCGTACCAAGCAAAGGAGCAAGATCTCAGAGCCGACAATTAAGCTGATGGAAGAAAGACGTGGGATGGGTCTGCAGTCCTCTGAAGATGCTCGTCGGCGACTCAACAAACAGATCTCGAAGTCTCTGACTCGCGACATACGCCGATTTAATACAGAACGTATTAAGGAAGCCATCGAGCGGAACAAGGGCTCCAAAGTGTTCGCAAGAGATCTGTCACTCGGTCAGAGTCTGCTTACGAAGCTGAAGACAGAGGACGGCAGAGTTGTCACGTCTCGACCTGAGCTTATGGCTGAGATTGAACGCTTTTTTGGACAGCTTTACACAACATCGCAGGCACCTGTCATTCAGGCTACAGACCCTAGAGCCAAATTGATTCTGCATTACACCGAAGACATCCCGGACGTCAGCCTGTACGAGATTAGTGTGGCTCTCAAACAGCTAAAAAACAACAAGGCACCGGGTGATGATGGAGTTACAGCTGAGCTTTTGAAAGCGGGTGGACTACCAGTCCGGAAAGCGCTGCAGAGGCTATTTAACTCCATCATACTCGAGGGCATTACGCCTAAAGCATGGCACGGGGGTGTGGTGGCACTTTTCTTCAAAAAGGGCGACAGGGCCCAGTTGAAGAACTACAGACCCATCACGCTCCTGAGTCATGTATACAAGCTGTTCTCGAGAGTAATCACGAATCGTCTCGCGCGCAGGTTTGACGACTTCCAGCCTCCCGAACAAGCCGGATTCCGTAAAGGCTATAGTACCATAGACCACATTCATACGCTGCGGCAGGTTATACAGAAGACCGAGGAGTATAATCTGCCACTATGCTTGGCGTTTGTGGACTATGAGAAAGCCTTCGATTCTGTCGAGACCTGGGCCGTGCTTAGGTCACTCCAGAGGTGCCAAATAGAGATTTCTCAATTCGACCGTATATATTATGCTTTTTTGCTTAAATTTCTACGTGAATTTTCTCATGCCTTTGAAATCGAGTGGCTCCGCGTCATTTAAAAACTATTTTTTTTATAACTAAAGAAGAAAACAGCACAAGATACGATATGTTATGAAATAAATTCAATTTTGCATTTTGCGAACTATTAAATATGTGGTACTATGGCTTTCTGTTCCGCGTCGTACGTAATCTCACCGATATCGACAATGCAGTAGCTTATGGGAAGTAATGTCTAGAAAAATAAATTAATAAAAATAACTTTAACGGACTCGCCGACAGGCAAGAAGGTTTAATTACTTTTTACCTTTTTTACTTTTTATGTAAATATTTTAAAATGTCATTCGTCTTTTGTTTCTTACTGTCCGACCCTTTTCGCTTGGTATTGTTTCGTTCGCTGTGTGGTAAGATATTTTTTTATTTCTTATAATTATTATTACTTGTTCTTTTATTTGTGATATTTCCATTTTTCATGTATTTTTCATTTGTTTTTTATACATTTTTCTGTTACAATTAAATCCTTTCTCACGAGCTCCTGTCCACTTTTATTTCGCTCTCTTACACTAACAAATGTTAATATTTTGTAATTATACTTTTTCAATTTAGAAATTGTTTTTTTATGATTAGTTTTTTCAAGAAAAAGCAACAACTTTTCAACATTACTAAAATATATTATCTAAAATATACTAAAATTTTTGTTTTTTTTTCAACGGTATCAATATTTTACTTTCTTTTTTTTATTACTATAAATCATAGCTTCAATGAATCTCAGTGAAAATTACTAGTATCTCAGTTTATTTCAATAATTATTTTTATCGTGTGTGCCTTGAAGAGTTGTTAGTTTACAACCATTTTACAACTAATACATTTCGCTTCGTCTACATCGAACGATGGACTTGACAAACGCGATTTGGTACTAATCGATGATTAAAATAGCCCCTTCGAAATCGTCGAGAGCAATGGGCTGTAAAATCAATTTGGGCAAGGAGCTAATGTAAGTGAAGTGGGCCGAGCGCGAGTGCTTCTCGTTTTATAGGGCCTATTGTCCCCTTACGATGATCACCTATGACGTTATTGCAACCGCAGTGTGAGCGAGATGGTACTGTAACGATTCAACCTAACGTCAAACGGAACCCTAAATAGAAAACCCTTTTGCACGGTTTTATTTATAGTTTTACTAACATTTTACGCCCTTAAAAGAAACTCACAGAATTTCTTTGAATTCTATGAAGTTTGGCCAATGATCGATTAGTGATTTTATAAGGATCTACGTTGCAACCGTTTATGTAACCCAAGATCTTTTCCAAGTGGATAGATAGAGAAATCCTATTGCCTAATCCCAAACGCTAATTGAACTTGTTACCATAGTAACGAAATAACTTCAAGCTAGTCTTTTGAGTGAATTTTACGATCTCAATAATAAGAAGACAAATGTTTTGATGTTTAGTATGTTACCGCCGCTGTCTTTACTTTCTGAAGCTGACATTGGGATTTTGATACCTTCAGGAAGGTAGTCCCTTAACCCTCGGGCTCCATAAGATTCCAAATGAATCTTTCTTCGCCCTACCAACATATTTTATGAACTACTAAAATTCTCTACGTTTGAGAATTACATCCTTTCAGAACTTTAGTTTAGTAGAGAAGAAAGGAGCGAAAGAAACTCTACCAGTTCATATTCTCAATACAGTTAAGATTAATCTCTAAGACATTTAAAGCCTTAATAAAATTAACTTTACGTTAAAGTAATGATGATGAAACTTACATGAGATCTTTGTCACAATTTCCATTTTGCACAACACAGCTATCACTTCAAAAAGCACATATCACTTTAGTTTTTGTGAAGAGTTCATGATTTCGGCACCGATCCATAGTGTGAATAATTCGTCGATAAGTAGATAAAGAAGATGTGTCGGAAATGTCGTCGAAGGGAACAATTCCGGCGCCTAATCTTCTGACACTGAAGCAAATATTTTGTAGCAATAATCGACTAACGTGCCTAACCTTCTGACACGTAGCCGTTGCAGATAGTTCCCAATAAAATATTATTCCTTCACATCTCTTCAAGATTTTATAGGTAAACACAACCACTTCACAGTGCCAAAATAATTCACTCATTAGTCAAATAATGCATTAAGCACAAGCTCCTATTATAGCGTATTTCATAGCCGAGCTCAATGGAAAATATGATCCAAAATTCACTCAATATTCTCCGATATTGGAATAAACCTCTAGAATCTCTTCGAGAAACTAGAAATACATATAAATGTTGCAGGTTTCCTATGGATTGACCTGAATAATCGGTGCAGGTTTCTTAGAGTGACCTGAATATAGCGGTGCAGGTTTCATTCGGAGAGACCTGATTAATCGGTGCAGGTGATTTAATTCGGCGGCGAAAACCCCCCGTCAAACGACCTTGGCCCTGGCAACGTACAACGCGCGTACACTGCGGACCGAGGAGAAGCTGCTGGAACTGGAGAGGGAACTGAGCAGGATCCGTTGGAGTATTGTAGGACTATCCGAAGTCCGAAGAGAGGGTGAGGATACGATGGTCCTTAAATCCGGCAACCTGCTCTATTTCCGGGAGGGCGAAGAACTGTCCCAAGGTGGTGTCGGGTTTATAGTCCACAAGTCTCTCGTGAACAACGTGGTACAGATCGGAAGTGTGTCGAATAGGGTGGCGTACCTTATACTCAGAATCACCGAACGGTATTCGCTGAAGGTCATACAGGTCTACGCCCCGACCTCGACCCACCCCGACGAGGAAGTGGAAGCTATGTATGAGGATATTTCTCGGGCAATACATGCTTCCAAGACTCACTACACCGTTGTCATGGGAGACTTCAACGCAAGGCTAGGCAAGCGGGGCGATAATGAGTTGAAAGTGGGGCAATTTGGAGCTGGAATCCGGAATTTTCGAGGTCAAATGCTAGCCGACTACATGGAGAGAGAGGGACTCTATATGATGAACTCTTTCTTCAAAAAACGGCTGCATCGAAAATGGACCTGGAAAAGTCCGGATGGCGTGACAAAAAATGAGATTGACTTCATCATGTCGACTAAGACCCGCATATTCAATGACGTCTCAGTGATCAATTCGTTTAACACGGGGAGCGATCACCGAATGTTACGAGGTGCATTGAATCTTAACATAAAAGCGGAAAGGTATCGACTGGTGAAGTCTGCGCTCCGTCCCGAAGCCATCCAGATCCAAAACCCCGAGCGCTTTCAACTCGAATTACAAAATCGCTTCGATTGCCTGGAGGACTGCACGGATGTGGACACTTATAATGACAGGGTTGTGGAAACTGTCCTTACGGTGGGTGCAAAGTTTTGCAAACCCAGCCGTACTAAGCAACGAAGTAAGATCTCGGAGCCGACAGCTAAGCTGATGGAGGAAAGGCGTGGAATGGGTCGGCAGTCTTCTGAAGATGCTCGTCGGCGACTCAACAAACAGATCTCTAAGTGCCTGACTCGCGACATACGCCGATTTAATACGGAACGTATTAAAGAGGCCATTGAGCAGAACAAGGGCTCCAAAGTGTTCGCAAGAGATCTGTCACTCGGTCAGAGTCTGCTGACGAAGCTGAAGAAAGAGGACGGCAGAGTCATTACATCCCGACCTGAGCTTATGGCCGAGATCGAACGCTTCTATGGACAGCTTTACGCAACATCACAGGCACCTGTTATTCCGGCTACAGACCCTAGAGCCAAATTGACCCGGCACTATACCGAAGATATCCCGGACGTCAGCCTGTACGAGATTAGTGTGGCTCTTAAACAGCTTAAAAACAACAAGGCACCGGGTGATGATGGAATTACAGCCGAACTCCTAAAAGCGGGTGGACTACCAGTCCGGAAAGCGCTGCAGCGGCTATTCAACTCCGTCATACTCGAGGGCAAAACGCCTAAAGCATGGCACAGGGGCGTGGTGGCACTTTTCTTCAAAAAGGGCGACAGGGCCCAGTTGAAGAACTATAGACCCATCACGCTCCTGAGTCATGTTTATAAGCTATTTTCGAGGGTCATCACGAATCGTCTCGCACGCAGGTTCGACGACTTCCAGCCTCCCGAACAAGCCGGATTCCGAAAAGGCTATAGTACCATAGACCACATCCATACGCTGCGGCAGGTTATACAGAAGACCGAGGAGTATAATCTGCCACTATGCTTGGCGTTTGTGGACTATGAGAAAGCTTTTGATTCTGTCGAGACCTGGGCCGTACTTAGATCACTCCAGAGGTGCCAAATAGACTATCGGTACATCCAAGTGTTGCAGTCATTGTACGAAAACGCCACCATGTCAGTCCGCCTTCAGGACCAGAACTCGAAACCAGTACGACTTCAGCGTGGTGTGAGACAGGGTGACGTTATATCGCCGAAACTGTTCACAGCTGCGTTGGAGGATGTATTTAAGCTTTTGGACTGGAGGGGACTCGGCATCAACATAAACGGCGAGTATATGACTCACCTTCGTTTTGCTGATGATATCGTAGTCATGGCTGAGACCGTGGAGGATCTAGGCACAATGCTCGAAGACCTCTGTAGAGTTTCCCAACAAGTGGGTCTTAAAATGAACATGGACAAGACTAAAATAATGTCGAATTCCCGTGTAGTACCCACTCCTGTGAATGTTGGAGGCTCTACGCTGGAAGTTGTTGACGAATATGTTTACTTGGGGCAAATAGTCCAGCTCGGTAAGTCCATCTTCCAGAAAGAGGTAAATCGGCGAATCCAACTCGGCTGGGCAGCGTTCGGGAAGCTACGCAGCATATTCTCGGCCCATCTACCGCAGTGTCTCAAGACGAAAGTCTTCAATTCGTGCGTGTTGCCAGTGATGACATACGGAACTGAGACGTGGCCGCTTACAATGGGTCTTATCAGAAGGCTCAAAGTCACCCAAAGGGCAATGGAGCGGGCTATGCTCGGGGTTTCTCTACGTGATCACATCAGAAATGATGAGATCCGTAGAAGAACTAGAGTTACCGACATAGCCCAAAGAATTGCAAACCTCAAGTGGCAGTGGGCAGGACACATCGCTCGTAGGACTGACGGCCGTTGGGGCGGAAAGGTCCTCGAGTGGCGGCCGCGTACCGGGAGACGCAGTGTTGGTAGGCCCCCCACAAGGTGGACCGACGATCTGGTGAAGGTCGCGGGAAGCCGCTGGATGCGGGAGGCGCAGGACCGATCGGTATGGAGATCCTTGGGGGAGGCCTATGTCCAACAGTGGGCGTCTATTGGCTGATATGATGAGGTTTCTTAGAGGGACATGAATATGGCGTAGCAGATTTCCTTCGGAGTGACCTGATAAAACGATGCAGGCCTCTTACAGAGGAACCTGAATAGCGGTGTAGGTTTCCTGTGGAGTGACCTGATTACATTCAGTAACAAAGATGATAACTTAGGATTCCATGGATTCACCGTGCGGGTGCAGGGTCCATCTCGTTGCAGAGAGCCAAGAGCAGTGACTGAGGCTTACGACCCAGGTGCAGGTTTCAAGTAGCTACTTTACAATGCATCAACATTCACCTTTACCACCTCGACTCCTCTCTCTGCCTAATCATATTTGATACGATTCCGTAAGTTCCGCCTTTGTTACTCGGTTTAATATTGAGCTCACTATAGGTTAATTTCGTTGATGAAGAAGATGATGATAATGATATTTGTTTAAGGTACCTGATGTATCATGTTTAACAGAATCTATAAGCTTCTATTTGTGGAGTTCGATAAGAACAAATCAAATAAACGTGTGGTGCATTGTGTTGTCTTACGAAATCTACTTCGAAGGATACTTAGCTGGGTCCACCTTGGTCGGAGTTTAGGACTTCACAATTCGATATTCGGACTTGTAATACTTATATCTCGAAATTCTCAAATGTTTGCATACACAAATTAATCCAAATTAAACATGCAAGGTTTGGCAAGAATGCTCTGTAATACGCCTATCTCATTTTTATTGATCCCGAGACAGTAAAACAATGAGATCTCTCTATTCCGGACACACTCTGTACATCCTCAACTTTTCCACACGTCTCACAATTTGGAGAATTTGTTTTCTTCATTTAGAAATAGGAATTTATTTAATGGAATATGTCCCGAGCGAAGTCTGTGTGCAATTAATGTACACTTACGCCCAAATTTACTAGTAATAATAATGTCCTCCTAACCGATATTCGGTCACGGCAGCCAATCTCAACAGAGACTAGCCATCTGCGCAGGAGATATTATAGTGCACAAGTGACTGCGCAAACGCAAGTGCACTCTGTTCCTTTACTCACCTAGTCCGATGGGACGGTTAGCCGACACGACCGGGGCGAGATCAGGCGCAGGACCCACTGTTTAACGTGCCTTCCGAAGCACGGAGGAGCTTGAGGTGTTTCGTATTTTGGTCACCCATCATAAGACTGACCACAGCCAACGTTGCTTAACCTTAGCAATCGTTCGCTGAGCGCACGCGCCAATGCGCCACCAAGCTCTACTAAATTTACTAGTATTGAACCAAGGTATACTATAAGGTAGAGGAGGCAGGAATAAATCTTTCAAAACTGTTTAGAGCGAAAGATGTATTATTTGAAGTTATTCTGGTGTTTGCCTTGGATCAAATTCTAATTGCATGTTATAATTTAACTAAAAAGATTCAAATAAAAATATGTTTATAAAAATAAAAACCGACTTGAAAAACACCAAAAAGTCAAAAATAATATAAGAATACGTACTACAACATCACATTTTATATTGAAGTTGGTGCCAAGCAATGATCGCCTGAAAAGTCTTAAAAAATAGAAGAATAATTAATGTAGTTACTTAAAATTTGGCACCAACAACAAAGTAAAAATGGCATGCTGTATTTTTGTAAAAACATTTTTAGCGGTATGAAAAATACTTAGCCGTTAGAGCTACCAGTGGACAGAGTAAAGCGAACATTATAATATTGTTAATAGATACTAAAAATCAAGGGTGATTAATTAAAGTAGGATGTAAGAGTTGAGATAATAATTTTGTAAGAGGTAAGTTATAATTTGATCAGAGAGCTCGTCATACAAAGAGGTTTGATGTCTCGGACAATTAAAGAAAAAACATCTGTCTCTATATCTTCTCTTGTTAACGAAAGTGAAAGAGCATCAGGTTAAAACCTAGTCTAAGTTTAGACCTCGTTTTGTAATAAAGAATAGAAGGTTATTATCTAGCTATATCATACTATTTGATTTGTTTAATTTGAATGTGTTTTGATTGTAACCAGTTTTGTAAGTCTAATAAAAAAATAAGACCACATTGTTATCATACAATGTGGCCAAAACTTAGCGCGTTAATCGGTATGTATCATTGTTCGTTGAATTATGCAAAATCCGTTGATGTAGCCACCGTTTTCACGCGTTATTTTTAACGCGTTTCATAACGTATATTACTACGCACGTGTAAACATTAAAGTCGACGCATGAACCGTAGTACTATGCTCGGGCTCCACCTGGGTCGTAACGTCTTAATTAACGCAATAATTATAATATCTGAGAGATAGAGGGAGACTCTGTACCTGGGTTGTCTGCTTGGGTACATATGTCTTACCTATTTCTGTCGCAAAGCAGCAGTGCTTGCATTGCTGTGTTCCGGTTTGAAGGATATGGCAGTGAAATTACTGAGTACCGTGACATTACATCTTATGTCACAAGTTGGCAACGTACACTGTGGTTCTTGTGGGGGTTGCAGATTTGCTGCGAATCTCACAAGAGCAACAAGTATAACGGGTATAAAAAGACTGAACGCAAAGTCGAAATACACGTATTGAACCCATAGTCAATATCAATTTTGTCTTAAATACCATACCTGGGCCATTAATAGTTTCTGGGATATTTAAGTTTTAAATCATCATCATCTTCACAGCCCACAGCTCATATATACGAGTATGTCCCCACCGAGGGGCACGAGTCTACCCTAACTTCGTTAGGGCGATTAGGCCTTAGTCAAACCACGCTGGCCCAGTGCGGATTGGTTGACTTCACATACACCTTTGAATTACGTCGCAGGTGTATGCAGGTTTCATCATGATGTTTTCCTTCACCGTAGGAGCGTCAGATAAATGTAGGTACATATGAAATTCGTGAGACGAAAAACACATTGGTACATGGCAGGATCGTTCGCGGGCCTCCCGATTCTACTTGGGGCACAGTCCAGTGCCGAGACCACAGCGCCACCGACGCTTAGTTTTAGGTAACAATTATTATTTCGGGGTCTTTATAACAAACTGTTTGGAACATTATTTATTTATTTCCATCGAACAAACATCACAGAAAAAATCTGTACAAATAAAAGCATCAGTGGCGCTGTGGACTCGGCACTTGCCTTCCAATCGGGAGGTCCGGGGTTCAAGACCGCCATATACCAATGTGTTTTTCGTTTCACGAATTTCATATTTACTTATATTTGTCTGATGCTCCTACGGTGAATGAAAACATCGTGAGGCAACCTGCATACATCTGCGAAGAAATTCAATGGTGTATGACGTATGTGAAGTCAACCAGTCCGTACTGGGCCAGCATGGTTGACTAAGGCCTAATCACCCTAACATAGCGCAGGCTGGAGCCCCTCGGTGGGGACGTATATGAGCTGTGATGATGATGATGAAAAGTTTTTATTTTACAACGGACGCTGCGTTTTGTCGCCTCGAGCCGCTGACTCACGCAGAGACGATATCGGTACTTCCATAGGGCGCGAGGGCGCGTTACTTAGCATAGTACTTACTTTTTACAGTTGTTCTTAAAACCTAAAAATAAATTATAATTTCGTTTTCTAGCAATATTTTTTTTATATCATTATAAGTTATTTATATGGTCTGAATGCATAGACGAGGGCTTCGTTATGGGTCTTTTTACACTGTTTGCACTTGCCATCAGGTGGGCATTATGTTTGTTTGCCAACTAAGTTGTATGAAAAAACATCACACATTATGTTGCCTTTGATTTGTGGCAGCGGTAGTGGTAGCGGTAACGGTAGCGGTAGTGGTAAATTACCTTTTGTAACGAACTTCATTGTAAGTTAACGCATTCTACAACGTGAATTACGACGTAGGGTAGACACTAACATTAATGCAGGAGCTGAGGCTCCTGCGTTTTTCATTTGAAATTTTGTTTGATTTATGTAAGGAAGCGTATAAGTAGTATAATTTTAAATTGTTTATGAGCACTTAGGTATATGGCAAAATTTCCGACACAGTTGTCAGCAATTGATACTAACTTAACTACGCAGGCTAATGTTGCACCGCCCGCCCTCCCTCAAACGTATGCAACAAGGGAAAATTACTAATTACTCGTATAATATTCATTACTAGCAACTTAATGATATAATGATCTAAAACGAATCAATATCTATTTAATATTTAAAAGTTTAAAATTGTCATTAAAATATTTTCATTCCAAGGAAGTGAATTTTTTTTTACACCCCAGGAGCCTAAGCTCGAGTCCAATTAACATGACGAGCGTCACTCACGAAATTATAATTTTAGTATTTTTTCAAGAATATACTAGCCATAATAATGACTGAGATCCGTGAACTGAAATTACCCTGAAAAGTTCATGAAAGCTTTTAAAATTACGACGCCGCCTTTAAAGCTGCCGTCGCACGCCTTTAAAGCAAAAAAAAACTGTCTTAGACATTTTCAAGTTGACTTGTTGCAAAGTTCAAATATGGAACGCCTCATGAACGCCGCATCCCAGTTCTCAGTTTCTCACCCCTCAGTTATCAGAAGGACGGCATAGGGGATGCGCGCTTTCGAACACCATCCCGTAACGTAAACAGAGTGATAAAAAGTACGATTGTATTATTTTTTTATTGTGATTCGATTTGTGCAGACTACTTAAATATGGGTAAGACAGTAATATTGCCTACGTTTAAATTTATCTTTGAAATTGTGATGTATCCTAAAATAAGATTTTGCATGCAGCTCCAACAAATTGCATTAAGCACTGACGGATGGTTATGCAAAAGCTCCAACTATACTGTAGCGTTTCTCTTTATTATCGCGGATTAGTTTGACAGATTGTGTCTCTCTTTTAATTTGGCACTAATTGAACCATGTACTAGTTGTGCACTTGCATGAAAATGTTATGTGTACATAGTCTTAAAATTTGGTTTGGGTTTTTAAAATTTATTCACTTTTCATGAATTGTGCTAAATACTTTCAGTAAGCCAATTTTTAATGTAACTGTTTGTTTGGTAATGAAATTTACTTGGTATTTAAAATATGCCCAAGTACTTCGATGATTTTACTTGTGTCAGCTATTAACTTTGTTTGTCAAATTTAATCCTTAATTTTGGAGTAAAGTAATTCTATCTATCTATATTATATAAAGATAGATCGTGATATCGTGAATCTTTTCCCAACTTACTATAAAGTTACTTTTCGTATGTAGTAACTTTTTAAATCAATTTCATGTTAATACGTAATTATGAATAATATCAAGATCTCTACTTTTATTTGGCTTAATTGAAATTGTTATGTTAAGGATACAGCTTCAAATCCTGGTCGAGAAGATTTTTTCTCGTATTGATTTAAATTTTGTTTGAAATTTATTAAATTACTCGTAAAATATGAAAGTTTACGAGTGAATCGTAATTGTCACTACATATCACAGCTCTATTTTTATGTTATGTTAATCCACATCTTAAGAAAATTTCTAGGTATAAGCTCGCGTTCAAAGTTTTTTTCATAGATTATAATAAATTTGAATACTTTAAATATGTAAACTAAACAAAAAGGTATGAGCCACATGTTCCACATACGGCTGAATTTAAAAATGAAAGGGCTTAGATATTATCATCATCCTGCTCTTAGGTATCCCACCATTATAAGATCCGCGTAACATGTTTTCCTCTTCCATTCATTTCCATCATAGTACCTACGTCATCTCGACACTCATATTCTTCTCATGCATTCCTTCTTCGTGCAGTCCATCCATTTATTACTTCCTTGAGTCTACCTTTATACCAGCCTACATCATGATCATAGTTCTATGACTTATCCCTCCTCATCACATGCTCATGGCTGTACTACGCTGACTTTCTATTTCTTACCTTCTCTGTCACTAGTGCTACTTTCAAACTTCCTCTTATACTCGTATATTCAGTTCTAATGTTATCCATTCTTGTCACACCACACACCCATCTCACATATTATTAACAGGGCTTAGATATTATGAAGCTTTAAAATTGTAGATTCACTTTGTGTGAGGTGTTATTTGGATATTTATTGCTTTAATGTAACATTCGACTGAGAACATTTTTATTAATTCGTCACTCACATATCAACAATATCAACATAAAAATAAAACCTTTGACTTGAAATTTTGCAGATAGAAATTGTTAGTGAGCGTTAAGGAATAAATTTTGGCGAAAAATTGCACAGGTTCGCGTTTAATACAGCGGAATGTAATGAAATCAAAATCTTATAATAAGTGAATACAAAGTTATTAAAGAGAAGAAACCGCCTCCGTGGTCTAGTGGTTGAAACAGCCGCGCGTTGATCTGGAGGTCCGGGGTTTGATTCCCCATGTGGGTTCTAAGCCTGACTGGCTAGCTACCACCGTCTTACCTAAGTTTGTCGCCATAATAACAATGTTTAGCATTGTTGTGTTGCGACAATTAGATTACCTCTAATTGTCGTAACAAAACAGTATAGATAGCCAGTTCTTCAGTTGTTTAGAGTCCAGGTCAAGCTCGCTTGCACCGTTTATCTTCACTTAAATGAAGGCCAAGAGCTTCCCTGTCATAATTATGTCAAAAAAAGGAAACGCTGTCAGTAAGCTTGTATTGGCACTGAGAGGTTTTGATATTTACCAAGCAAGTGCTATAAAATAAAAACTCAGTCGATATCATTATATTGAGTGCCGAAACATGTGATGTTGTTAGCAGCTACTTTACGTTGTTAGAATATTAAAGTAATCCTTTAAATCTTTTACAACACAGTACAAATAAGACCGCATCTGATGTTAATTTTCCTTACCATTTTTTTATATCAATATTTTAAATGAGAATCTTGTGTAACGATGTTTGTCCTGGATAAACTTCGAAACTACTTAATCGATTTTATGAAATTTGGTTTACTTTGTATCTTGGCCTAGCAATTTAAATATTTAATTGGTCATAAAGGGGATCAGTTTCTAATGAAAACACTTTATTTCGTAGCCTTGAAAAATACACTTGAAAACGTCAAAATTAATTTATTGAATTCAATAAATTAGATTTGAATCTACAACTCGCTCGGAATGCCGGCGTCGTCGCTGGGAAGAATAAGTCAGAAATTCGGAGGCTGTTTTTTTTCTAATAAGTTACATATTTCAAGTTTCAATGTACCTACAGCAAAATAAGTTAACAATAAACAGCCCGTCACAAGGCTAGGAGCATCGGTGGCGCTGTGGTTTTGGCACTTGCCTTCCAATCGGGAGGTCCGGGGCTCGAGACCGCCATGTGCCAATGTGTGATTCGTTTTTCTAATTTCATATGTACATTTGTCTGACGCTTCTACGATAAAGGAAAACGTTAGGCAACCTACATACATCTGCGAAAAAAATCAAAGGTGTATATGAAGCCGACCAATTCGCACTGGGACAGCGTGGTTGACTAAGGCCTAAACACCCTAATATAGGGCAGGCTCGAGCCCCTCGGTGAGGACATACTCGTATATGAGCTATTACGATAAGCCTTTTTTTTGGGTACGGGGAAAATGCTATTACACATCCCTCGTGGTCGAGTCAAACCACGAGGGTATGTGGGACTCCCCGGACCATATCGGTCCAGGCCTATAACTTAAGCCCCCAGCAGCTTCTCCGTCCGTCAATAAGAAAGGTGACAGCAGCGAGGCCTTGTTCCCGCTGACCCCCTGCCTGTGAGTCGTCCGTTGCCGGACTCGTGCTACGCCAAAGAGGCGCGTGGCTCTGCTGCTTTGTGAGCGGCGCAGGTGTTGTGCGTCGCTTTACACCCCGAAAGCGTCTTGGCACTAGGTGCCCTGGGGCTGGGGACCAATTTGGGGGCCGCGGGGAACATCCCTTCCGGCGGCCGCTTCCTCCTGGATGAGCAGGTCCTACACTGGCAGTGGCTACTACACACCGGTAGCAGAGCGTGCTCCGGTCCACCTCCGTCCTGCAATCTACCTTCAGGGGCCCCGACTCAAGGCACCTTAAGCACCTCATTTCGTGGGGCTGAAGGAGCCTCACCTTCGCGGCGTGCTATGATGAGCCTGTCACAAAACCTAGCAGATTACACCAATGAATTAATTTATTATTGTAATGAGATTTGGCAGGCAATTTTTGTTGTTTAATTCTTGTATTAAAGACAATTTTTTAATAACGATTGCAAAAGCAAACGCGTAATAATGCCTTGAACGAATTCTCTACTCTATCGAGCCTCGTCGAATAAGAAACTTAGCCGACTTCAAAAAAGGAGGTTATCAATTCGACCAGTATGTTGTTTTATTTGTGCGATTAGGCCGCAAATTGTGGAGCGATGTTTTAAATTCTTTTTGTATTCAATAGAGTATACTCCTGGGATGGTTGCAAAGTTACCAAAGTCAGGATCTGATGATGGGATCCCATAAAAATCGAGGGCAACCCTTAAATTTTATTAGTACGTCCAACGTGTTTCATGTTTGTTCCGAAGCTATTCACGTATTTGCGTCTGGTAGTCATGATCCGAACTGATGATGGAAGGATCCTTAACCTCTGGACTAGACCGGACCTGACCTGACCATGCACATCAATTTCTTTCGTCACTAAAACGATTCCATTCACTAAAAAGAAAAGAATAGAAAATATTTTACAAAAATAAAAACCGACTTTAAAAACATAGTAGTACAGACAGCATCACACTTCTATATTGAAGTCGGTGCCAAACGATAATCTAATAGAAAGTCTTAAAATTTGGTACGTGATGCGGTCTGTACCTATTCTTATATTATTTTTAACTCTTTAGTGTTTTTGAAGTCGGTTTAAATTTTTTGTAAAATATTTTTTTTCTTCGTAAATACATGACGTTCGCCAGATTCTTTTCTTCATAAAGGTCAAGATGTTTTTTTCTTATTATATAATTCATTTTCATATATATATTGTGACGACTATGTCAAAATATTTATTTAGTTCGCAAATTTTTCTCTCAAGGAGACTCTACACCTCAATTTATAATTTTCACTTATTGCGCGTTTTTGCAATACAAAGACCCTGTTTACGTCTGCGGTATTTCGCCACAGCATAATGCCAAATGTCAACAGACTGTGGAAATACCCGAAATAAACTAGTGCTGCAGTATCCACATCTATTATTTGGTGAATGTTTTACAGTATAGCCAAGTCGTTTCGCCAAATTCGTAATATGTGTATTCGTAATATATTTTTTTAATATGGGAGTTGGAAGTTACTACCACATTACTACACCTATTACTATCTGTAATAGGTGTAGTAATGTGGTATTACTACATTATTCTATCTGATTACCTATTACGGTACCTATTACTATTCCAATCCTTGAAAGGGGTGAAATGGAGATCAATTTGCGAAATTCATCATTTCTTGACGTGATGCCAGAGAGAAAAGGAAAAAAAACAATTAAAATTGAGATATACAGCTTTTACTATGGGACCAACCCTGAAATCGCGAAAAAAAAATCAGCTGCTCGATACAACTGTTCAACATCCACTGAACCTAAGTGTTTTAAACAGCTGATTTTTTCGTGACGTTTAAAGTTTCTCACGTGAAAAAATACAAAAATTGCCCAAAAAGCGTGAATCTTAATTTTTCCTTTTCTCGTCCACTCGGTTTATTCGGTTTAGGACAGATTCTGGAATGCCGCCGCGAATATTAACATCGAACACATTAAACAAAAACAAAAGCTGTTGTCACAACAACCGGCGTCCGTTTGCAGGTTCGATTTTAAGCTTTTCACATATTTACTCAACAATAAATCTACTCTACTCTACTCTTTCGGGTATGGATTGCAATGCAATATGATTGAATTTTGTTTAGCTTCTATTGTTGCTTCGGCAAGCTCACAAACGACAACATTAATTACTGTTCATTTTGTTTAGTCTTTTAAATGATTTTTGGAATGCAGAGTTATTTATTAAAAACCTGTAAGGGCTATTGTGTTAGAACAATAAAAATTATATTTTGTATAAAATATAACTCTCGTTGAAATTTAAGAAATCTTAATATAAAGCTTCCTTTTTGGTGATATTTAGATTTTTTGTTATGAAGCTACCAAGCCATTTTCGACTGTCCAAAAAAGAGGTAGTTATAAATTAGTCTATATGTTTTTTTTTATGTTTGTTAACTCATAACACTGTCATTTATTATCAGATTTGGAAAAATCATTTTTGTTTGAGATGGTGTACTTTCCAATTGGTACCATTGTCACCAAAGTCAGGATCTGGTGATGGAATCTCAGGAAAATCGAGAGAAACCCTTAAATTTTATAAGCACATCCAACGTGCTTCATGAGTTTTCAGAAGCTATTCCAGTATTTGCATCTGGCAGCCATAGGCCGAGTGATGATGGAAGGATCCTTGACTTTTAGGTGTAAGATGTTAGTTTTTAATTACAATAGTCACGTATTGACCCTCAGTTGTATTCTTCCAAGTTTCTTTGACGAGCTGGTATTAAATTCACTTCATTCAATTATAAAAATTTTACAAAAAATAATAACCGACTTCAAAAATAAAAACGTCAATATAAATATAAAATTTTTTATATTGAAGTCGGAGCCAAATTTTAACGCACCGATTTTGATATAAAAAAATGTGATGTTGTGTGTATTCTTATATTTATTTTTGACTTGGTAAATATTTTTTTAAATTCATTCGGTTATTTGTTGTTTTCAATAAAGCACTTTTAATAACAAAATAATGTTTTATTTAATTAATAAGTCACAAATCTCTGCTTACACATTATGCAGCTACAGTACACGAGATCAGAGAGAGCCAGAGAGGTTATATACATTTTTTTAATCATTATTTTAGTGACGGGCAATGTCGCTAGTGCTGTGATGATCTGCGTTTACTCCAACACCCTCCCTTGAATGTAAACCCATTACAGTAGTGAAATGACAGTGCTTGGAGCCTGGAAGTCCTTTAGTCAATATGTCAGCCACCATCTCTTCAGTGCATAGGTACTCCACGCGTATTTGGCCAGCTGCAACCTTTTCCTTCACAAAGTGGTATCTGATGTCTATGTGTTTACTGCGAGCTTGGTAGGCATCAGAACCTCAAATGCTAATGGCACTTTGATTATCACAATACATAGTTAAAGGTAAACCAGAAATATTTTGAGAAATGTCCTTTTCAAGCTGATGAAGCCAGAGCGCTTCTTGCACACTGGAGGCCAAAGACAAACAAGAAAATTGTATTCAGCCTCGGTGCTAGAAAGAGCAACTGTTGTTTGCTTCTTCGAGCTCCAGCTAATACATGCACCCTGAAAAATAAATAAATATCCAGTGCAAGACCTTCTATCTATTGTATCATTAGTCCAATCGGCATCACAGTAGCCAACCATGTTATTGTCATCTCTTCTGAATGTTTATTTCATATTAATTGTTCCTTTCAGATAACGAAATATTCTTTTCACAGCAATCCAGTGCTGCATTGTAGGATTGTTATTAAATCTGCTTGTAGTGTTGACGGAATAAGTTATATCTGGCCGTGTACCTTGTGACAAGTATAGGAGGCACCCAATAGCTTCTTGATAGGGAATATTCTGTAAAATTTCATCTTCATTTTCAGCCTTTTTTAATCGTGTTCCTGCTTCAAATGGTGTTGGTACAGACTTACAGTCAAACATTTGAAATCGGTGTAAAATTTTCTCAATATAATGTGATTGATCTAAGGATATTTCATTAAGATCTTTACTTTGTGAAATTTTCAGTCCAATACATTGTTGTGCTTTGCCAAGATACTTCATTTTGAAATTTTTTTGTAATTTTTCTTTTACATATGATGCCGATTTTTTATAGTTGAAAAAATAAAGTAAATCATCAACATATACTGCAATAAGTAATATATCACAGTCATTTTTGATTCTATAGTATATGCAGGGATCCAGCTTTGATCTTTTTAAACCAATCTCTAACAGAGCGGCATTAAGCTTTTTATTCCACTGGCGGCTAGCCTCTTTTTTTTTTTTATTGGGAGTGGGGAAAATGCATTGACGCATTCCTCGTGGTCGTGCCAAACCACGAGGATATATGGGACTCCCCAGACCGTACACGGCCCGGGCCTACCCACTAAAAACTCCCCTAGCAGCTCTCCGTCCGTCACAAGACAGAGGGAAGGGGACAAGAGCCAGGCCTTATTCCCGCTGACCCCCTGCCTGTGACACGTCCGTTGCCGGACTCCCCATCTGGCTCTGCTACTTTGTGGAGCGGCACAGAATTGCGCCGCTCTACACCCCGAAATTGGTTTTTTATTGTGGTTGTCTTCCACGCGGCCCGACGCTCAGTGCGCCGGGCCCCCGGCCCGCTCAGTGCGAGTAACGGGTTGCCCGACGGCAGATCCCACTGGATCCACCTCCGCGCGGGTGAGCCGAAGCTCGGGGAAATCCCCAACGGGCGCGAAGCGCCACGGCGAGAAGCTCGCCTCATCTTCCCTACCACCAGAGGTAGCCGCCGGAATCGGCTTCCAGCGAGAGCCACACCTCTTCTTAACATAAGAAGAGGGGACTTCGCCCTTCTCCGCATGAAGCGGGTGGCCACACGAAGTGGCCCGCCAGGCTAAGCCCGGCCATCCCACGCCCCCCCCCCCCCCTCCACGGGGGTCCTCTCGTCAGACTATTAGCCCGCGGCAGAGAATCTGCCGGGTTGCCCAGGGTGCACCACGTGGAGGTGTCTGACATCGCACCCCACTGGCGGTTAGCCTGCTTTAACCCATACAGAGCTTTGTCAAGTCGACAAGCTTTATTTTCCACTTCATAACCAGGTGGTAAAGACATATAAATTTCTTCCTCGACTTCTCCTTAAAGGAAAGCCGTAATAGCATCCATTTGATGGATTTCTAGTTTATATTTTGCTGCCAACCCAAATAAATATCTTAATGAAGGGAGGCGGACAACAGGAGCATAGACTTCGTGATAGTCAATACCTTTGATGACAAGACGAGCTTTATATCTTATTATATCTCCATTATCATTTCTCTTCCTTTTAAAAACCCATTTACATGGAATTAATTTCTTGCTTGTAGGTATGTCCACTAATTTCCAGGTGTTATTATCAATTAATGATTTATATTCATCTTCTATTGCTTTTTTCCACAGATCAGAGTCTTCTCCGCTTAATGCTTCAATGTGAGTTTGTGGCTCATTATCTAGGAGACTCATGGTAGACTCAGAGTTTATACATAAAAATGAATTTAATTCTGAATTAATATATTAGTTTGTGGAGAACTTTCACCTTCATTGTCTATTTTTCTCTGCTGATTTTGTCCACGGGGTCTTAAGTTCACATGGCACATACTTTCTGGTGAACTAAAACTATCTGAAGGTATATAACTCTCGTCATTGAGATCTTCATATGTGCTTGAATCATAGTCAGTATCTCTTATTTCAATGTTTGTGTCTTCAATGTTTGTGTCATCAATATTTATGTTTTTATTATTAGAATAGCATTTACTTTCTTCAAAATGTATATTGTTAATACTTTCTTCTAAAAATATTGCATCTCGGATCATTACAACTTGTTTTTTTTTTATCAATAAAACGATAACCTTTAGTGCAGTCGCTGTACCCAATAAATATCAACTCACGTGACTTCGGGTCTAATTTTTGACGTTTTTCCTTAGGAATATGTACCATTGCTCGGCATCCAAATATTTTCAAGTGGCTAAGGTCAGGCTTGCGTCCAGTGCATCTTTCTTCTGGAGTAATATTTGACAGCGATCGAGTTGGTGATCGATTGATAATATAGGCTGCAGCAGCTATTGCTTCTGCCCAATACTCCTTCTGTAAAGAGGTATTGAATTACATACATTTGGCCTTTTCTACCAATGTGCGGTTCATACGCTCGCTTACACCATTTTGTTCTGGTGTGTATGGAGTACTAGTCTCATGTTTTATACCAAAATCTTTCAGACATTTATCAAACTTGTGATTTTTGTATTCTGTTCCATTGTCACTTCTAACTATTTTAATTCTACAGTCTAATTCATTTTCTACTTTATTTTTAAATTCTATGAATTTTTCAAACACCTCTGATTTTTGTTTCAGAAAATAGACAAATACTTTTTTAGAAAAATCATCAATAAAGGTTCAAAAGTACCTGGCTCCTCCAATAGACTGATTCTTTATTGGTCCACACACATCACTGTGGATGAGTTCTAATAATTTTGATGCTCGTGAACCTTCATGCTTAAATGGTTGCCTGGTTTTGCTTTGCTTGCAAACATGAAGTACAAGTTATTTCTTTATTTTGTTTAAACATTTTCACACCCAGAGTACAATTAGGTATCTTGTTTAAATCATTAAAATTAAGATGACCGAGTCTTTGATGCCATATGTATTTGTCTTCAGTGATGGCAGACATTCCAGTATCACATGTTAATAACTTGTATGTATTATTCACTAATTGTGCATTGGCCACTACATTTCCATGTGTGTTCATTACTGAACATCCATTTTCATTAAACTCGACTCGGTTTCCATTGGAAATGATTCTGCTTACAGATAACAAAATTGTGGATAGGTCTGGTACATATAAAACATCATTTACCTGAATACAGTCAGGAATTCCAGTGACTTCATTCTTTATTTTAATTGTAACCATACCACAGCTCTGCACATGAAGTACTTTATTATTGGCAATCCTGATTTGATCAACAGGCGGTGCCCTTATATTCTCAAGCCAGCACTCATGCATTGTCATGTGAGCGGATGCTCCAGAATCCATATACCAGCTGGTGTTGTCATTTAACAATGAAGCCGAGAACGCCGCAACAAAACTGTTTTTTCTATCTTCATTTTCTTTTTTCTTATTTCTAAACAAACAATGTTTGCTTACATGACCGTGTTTGTTACAATTAAAACACCGGGGTCCTTTAGGTTTTTCTGAGTGACTTGACTGATTTTTACTTTGTTTACTTTGTTGAGAGTTTTTGTATTTACTTGATTTCACATAAAAAGCAGTAGTAGTATCTGATTTTACTTCTTTTTTTTTTCTATAAAACGCTTACTACTAAGTACTCTTTAATAATAATAATAATAATAATAATAAACACTTTATTGCACACAAAATAAACATATAAAAAAAATTTTCAAAAATAATGCAGATGTACAACACAGGCGGCCTTATTGCTAATGAGCAATCTCTTCCAGGCAACCTTGGACTAGGGAAATACTGAGAGGAAATTTAAACGGGGATTGGTGCAGTAGTAGTGAAGGACACAATGAAGGACTATTTTAGCTAAGGATTTAAGGATAGGAAGTGATTTCGAACTTGATTCTTAAAGGACTCCAGCGTGCGAGCTCTCTTAATACTCTCAGGGAGAGAGTTCCATAGCCGGACGGCATATGCTGGAAAAGAGTATGAAAGGAAATCCGTGCTGTGGGGTGGGATATCAAGAGTTAAATTAAAGTTCGACCGTAAAGTACGACTTGAAGAAGAGGACCGGAAAGAGAACTGAGACTGAAGATATGATGGAAAGGTCGAAAGAAACAAAACATTGTAAAGTAGGGATAAAACATGTAAATCTCTGCGCTGGCGAATTGGCAGCCATTTAAGTTGAGAGCGATAGTAAGAAACATGGTCATATTTACGAAGATTAAAAATAAACCGTATTGCCACATTTTGTAGACGCTCCAACTGGTTCAATAGCTCTTCGGATAAACCAGCCCAGGCAGCGTCAGCGTAGTCAATTAAAGAAAGTAAAAGTGATTGAGCTAACACTGTTTTTGTAGCCATTGGAAGAAAGTTTCGGAATCTGTTGAGAGAACCATATGCGGCAAACAGTTTTTTCCGAACTGCTTCAACTTGAGGCCGCCAAGAAAGGCATTGATCAAAAACAATACCTAGATTCTTAACAGATTTGCTAAATGGGATAATAGTCCCGCCAAAGATCACTGCCGGCAACAGACTGTAGTCGATGCGTGATACGAAATGGGAACTGCCGATAATAATTGTCTGCGTTTTGTTAGGATTAATAACAAGACCGAAAGACTTACCCCAGTTATCTATTATATTAAGGTCACTGTTAGTTGTCAAAATAGCTTGTGAAAAATCAGATAGCGGGGCTTGCGTGTAAATTTGCAAGTCATCGGCATACAAGTGATAGAAACATGAAAGTGATTGCGTAATGGAATTTATAAATATCGAGAAAAGAAGCGGAGATAATACGCCACCCTGAGGGACACCGGCAACGATAGTGCACCAATCAGACAGGGAGTCCTCAATGCGTACCCGCTGCCGACGCCCCAACAGGTAACTTTGAAACCAGTCAATTACGACAGGAGATATGCCAAGAGAACGTAAAACACTGGTGAGTACCTCAAAATCCACCGAATTAAACGCGTTGCTGAAATCTAAAAGCGTCAGTAGTGTAAGTTGGCGATTTTCCATGCCCTGGTGAATATCATGGGTGATTTTAGCTAAAGCAGTAGTCGTGCTATGACCCCCGCGGAAGCCGGATTGTAGAGGATTCAGAAGCTTATTAATATTAAGGAACCTGATAAGTTGACGATGGACGAGTTTTTCAAGGACTTTGGAAAGGAACGGGAGAATGGAAATAGGACGAAAATCAGAAAAGGAACCTGGGTTGAATTTCTTAGGAAGAGGAATAACAAATGCATCCTTCCAAGCAGATGGAAAAACACCAGACGTTATGGAAGTATTGAGGATTTGAGTGATAATAGGAGTAAGAATATCTAGGATAGGGAGGATCATGTTACGACTAATACAATCACTGCCCATAGCACCAGAAGTTATAGAAATAATTGTTCTCTTGACATCACTATCAGTAAATGACTCGATAGCGAATGGAGCATAATCAGGTAAAGGCGACGAAGAAAGTTTCTTTAAGGTTTCAGTTTTGCGATCACCACTAAAGGGCGAAATTGAAGTAAAGTGTGAGTTAAGAAGATTAATGTCAAGCTTGAAATCGCTACTACGCATCTGAGATTTGCCAATACCAAGTGATTTGAGGAATTTCCATACTTTAGCTGGGTCTTCATTATCTATCGAGTTATGTATATGGCGTCTTTGAGCGTCTCTTATCGCTGTGTTGCACCGATTTCTTGCAATGTTATACCTAATCTGATTATTGATGGTAGGATTGCGCTTATATCTAGCTTTCTCCTTGTTCCTCTTACACATCAGAGCACGGATATCATTAGTTAGCCAGGGAGCAGGGAGGTGCTTAATTTTGATAGGCTTAACAGGAGCATGGACATCGTAGAGTTCGGTCAGACGTGCATTAAAAAGTTGCACTTGTTCATCAACACAAACCAAGTTGCGTATCTCAGACCAATCTAAGCCAGCAGCGTCCTCGCGGAGCTTTCCTACATCCATATTAGCAAAACTTCGCCGAAGTAAAATGCGAGGTTTAGTTCTTGGTGGGCGAACACGGTATGAGAGAAAGATCAAGTCGTGGTACGAAAAAGCATCAGCGGAAAATTGACCATGCTTGCTTACCATATTGGGGGAAGAAACTATCATTAAGTCGAGAAGAGACGGAGAACAATTAGGAAAATGATGTGTTTCCTGAAGTGGGAGAATATGAAGGTTGTACGATTTTACTAAAGAGACCAGCTTTAGGGACCGGGAATCATTTTTCGCCAGACACGTATTAAAGTCACCCATAAGAATAGTATGAGAAAATACTGGAGTAAAGGTTTCAATGAGTTGCTCAAAAGAGGCAAAAAAGTCTACTCTTAGGGATGGACTATAATAGACACCCAGAAGGATCCGAGTGTAAGACAAAGTAACGTCAAGAAAAAGGTGTTCAGCGGTGTTGGGAGGAGGCGGCTGTGGGGAGAGACTAAGAATAGCGTAAGGAATGTTAGCTCGAAGGTAAATCGCCACACCTCCATGCGAAGAACTAACCCGGTCGTTTCGAATTAAATTAAATCCAGGAAGAGAATAAGAAGTAGAAGGAAGCCGGGGGTTCAGGAATGTTTCTGATATAAGAATAGCGTGTATATTCTTATTATCAAGAGAAGCGAGCATATCTGGGTAATGAGCAGGGATACTCTGTGCATTGAAGTGCACGACATTAAAGTTCTTCGCAACATCACTGAACGAATCTTGTAAATGTTCACCAAGAGTCTTATCGAGGCTGCAAAAGCTGGAATTGGAAGAAGGAGAAGATGAGCAGGATTGGAAGAGATCACTGTCATTTAGCGACATGTCCATATTATAACTTAATTGTGAAACTAGAATACAAAACAAAATAAAAACAAACTACAAATAAAAAACTAAAAAACCAAAAATAAAAAAAACATAACAAAAACAACAACATCTTGCACAAATACGCTGAGATAATATCCTCAGAGGAGTACCATAAAACAAACAAACAAAGGAAAAAAAATCAGTAAACAAGGTATAAAATACTAATGAACATGACTGTTTGGTTAAGCCTTTGCCTGTAACAGTTTTAAGACGAATTCACAAAAAGTATGAGTATAATTCATTGCTCTGTGCTAGGAATTGATAATTGACATTGACA
Source organism: Schoenobius gigantellus (assembly GCA_963935595.1). Taxonomy (NCBI): domain Eukaryota; kingdom Metazoa; phylum Arthropoda; class Insecta; order Lepidoptera; family Crambidae; genus Schoenobius; species Schoenobius gigantellus. Next base: position 31,217,650 of record OZ012552.1, read on the forward strand.
TAATGTATTTTCTATAGTTTTTGACGGTGAGTTAAAAAAATAGGAGAAAAGAAATCTTATTAGAACCGTCAAAATAATAGTAACTTTAAATAAGCATATATGTAGGGACATATAGCACTAAGACTTACAAAACAAACAGCACTTATACATCAAAATAACCTAATGGTAAAGAAACAAGTAAGACACAACAAGTAAGTATGGTGAAGAGATAAGTAATTTTTATACTAATTCAGTAGGTAATTAGGAAGAAAGTATACATAAATAAATGAAATACTTATTTCCTCTTTGCAGAAGCAGCCCTTTTGCTCTTGGTACCAACTACTGAGGATGAAGGCTTGTCCAAAGCAGGGTCTTTGCCACTAAGTGCTTCAGATGGAACGCCAGGACTGCGAGGCTTCAACTTCTCAATATCGCTCATTGATTCAACCGTATGTCGCTTGCCATCACAGTCGACAACAATGATACGACCCGCCTTAGTCCAGCAATTGGATACTCCGAAGTGCTCCCTAGCAGACATGAAAATTTTATGACGATACTTTGTTAGGAACTCTGAAACTGTAACACCCGAGCCCTTAAAGCCAGCCTTTGCAAACCACAGGCTATCACGACTTGTCTCTGATTGAAATTTTACCAGCAATGGCCTTGGTTTGTCTTGATTTGGCCGCCCGAGACGCACCGATTTGCTTACCACATCTGCAGAAAGCTTCAGCCCAGAGAGGTGTTTAGAAGTCAAGCTCAATAATAATTTTGATGTGTCTTCATCTTTGTTCTCCGGCACACCATGAAGTAAAAGTATGTTACGACGACTCCTCATCTCCAAGGCATCAGTGTCTTTGGCAAGAGCAGCCACTTGTTGCTCGAGAGCTTTAAATGTGTCTGCTATGATGGTGCGGAAGTTGTCAAACTCCGTTGCAAGGGAACTGACTGTTGGTGACTGTGAACGAGTATTCTTTAAATCGCTTTCAAAAGCTGCCATCCTAGCTCCAAATGACTGTTGTAATGCAGCCAGTGTCACATTTATGCCCTCCATGACTTGTAACTTACTACTTTAGAATCAGTGAAGTGATGAAAAGTGTAACTTGCTGTTTAGATGAAAAGTGCTAAGGATAATTATCTACAGGTATTTATGCACTTCAATACATAGCAAATATATAAAATAAGTGTTAAAAATTTGCTTTTAAACTATTAAATCTATTTTAAGTAATTTCACACAGTGTTTACAATTTAACCAGCTACCCCCAAAAAAAAAAAAAGTCTTTACTTAATCTAGGGTGAGTTGCGCATTAACAATTTTATAGATGCCTATATAAAGATAATCTAATATTAATAAAATAATAATTATTTGCAATAAAGTGTATTATTATTATAATCTATGTATTATTATTTTCGTACGTGCATTATTATACTAACTATATAATACTATTCATATGTTACAATCTACTGATAGGACTAGTTCCGGATAGGGTTCGGGATGATATATTTATTGGTGGCTGGTCTTGCACCTAGATTGCTGCCCGTGTAAGGGCTCTGAACGCCATCTTTTCATTATGGTCTTTGATCTCGTCATCCGTTGCCGTGTTGGAAGGGGCAATGAGGCGTCTTATGGCGTCGTCCTCCTTCAGTTGACGATAGAAATAAGTGCAGGACACCGTGTGCCTAGTTATGGCGACTACCGCATGAGGGACACTATCGTGGACCGGGTTGTATCTTTCAGCTCCTCTGAGCACTATGACGTGTTCGTACGTTAGTCCCTGTGCTTCGTGGATCGTCAGTATTCTGGGCTTATCTCCGATGCCAAACCCATTTCTCCTATGCTCTTCTTTCTCTTCTTGAGTGAAGGTGAGGAAGAGGGTATTTGGGTCGCATCTTCGTTGTCTCGCTTCCGAAGCCATTCTGCATGTTAGGGACCTTAGCACTTGCCGAGATGTATAAATACCCTCGTAGATATTTTGAAGGGCGTACACCACATCCATCGGACTTCGGTGTGTGCAGAGGAGCTTTTCAGTAACTGAGGTTATGGCGGCAGGACTTCCGTAACGCATTTCGAATAGGTTATCTCTGTCGATAAAGGGAATTTGGTTTGTATCCGACATAAGTATCAATTCTTTTGCCCCGGTCAACCTTGATGCCATGATGATAGCTCCAAAGTGGACCAAGAGAGCTTCATCCACCATAAGGCGTTTTGATGCTCCCGCTCCATTTATAAGGACCGAGGCAATGGTTCTTACTTTCCCTTTTGCGACTGCCCCCAATCGACTCGTCACTTCGTCCGACAGTTCTTTTGCAGTCTCGCGTGTGCTGGTGATGATCATGTCTTCCTTGATTTGGAAGTTTTTGAGGAGCCACGTGATCTTCCCACATCCTGGCACTCCGTTCACCCACCTTATTGCCAGTTTACCCCATGGTTCTGAGACCCAGGTTCCGGTCACGGCATTCGCTGATTCCAGAATCCGGTCCTCCAGCATGAAGCGGGTGCATTTGGCGATCACCACTATTGGGTCTTCGATCGATGTGCAGAACGTGATCCACTTTTCTCAGTTGCTTCGTGATCCACCAGCACCATACCAGAGGTGCCACTGTACTCCGCCATTTGTCTTTTGTCAATCTTTATTCCAGAGCTCTCAATTCCCATTATCATCGGTTTATATTCTTCGGGCAACCCTGCCAACATCAGTGTACCGAGCCACTCATCATCAACTCGGAAACCTATTGCTCTCAATTTGTGTGCTGCTGACATAATCTTATTAATATAATCTTCTACGTTTATACTTGAACTGAGATTTGTATTTATTAGATCTCTTAGAAGCCCAACTTTTCGGAGCAGGCCAGAGTCTTCAAATGCTTTAATTAATTTGTCCCATACCATTTTTGCAGTTGTGGCATCTTGAACATGTACATATAACTGTGGGTCTATTGAAAGTATAATCTTAGACTTTGCTTTTATGTCTTGTTTCTCATCAGCGGAGTTACCGGTTATACATTGCCACAAGTCTTCATGTTGAAGATAGGCTTCCATTGCAAAGGACATCACCCATTTTGGGCTATTTTTTTTTTAGCCGGCCAACAAAAAATAACTAAATTTTATCATAGGCATAATTATAATGAACGTTTTGTATTATGACAGTAAAGCTCGAAACCTATTGGTTAAGATGATAATCAGTCTCAAAGTATTTATTTTATTACCTACGGTTTGCGGGGTGAGCTCGTGATTTCCAGGTAAACAGTTATTGTTAATGGTGTGCGAGCGAGAGGACGTTGCAAGTACATTTACCTGCCGAGTTACAAGTGTTAACAAGAGGCAAAATACACCCACTTAATCCTTTTCGTAGGTACTTTCGTTCGTTAGTTCTCCATGCAGGCGTTTATGTACAGGTTTTTTATTAATTATAATGCATATTATTTTCATTTCATATATTTTTATTCAATATTTACAACTCTCCTGGCCTTACAATAATATCTTCTAAACCTTCGGCGGGAATGTGTATCGTTGGCTCGTGCCTGGCAAACCCCATGTACCACACAATGCACATGACGTGTGAACAGCAGCCAATGGTTCTTCGGCCAATGTTACATGTACAGTAATAGTGTTTTATAGCCTGTCGCCCTTCGAGAGCCCTATCTATGCCAATATAAACGTTATACAAACGTGAACGGACATGTCGGGACTGGATTCTACCGCGCAATACGTAAAGGTCTGTTCCTTCTAGCTCTCGTATGTGTTCTGTGGGTAATTGGTCGCCAAGTTCAACGATGAACATACCATTTGGCTGCAAATGCTCCGCATAGTAACTCCTAGCTTGCTTTATTTGGTATACACCAAGTGCAAAAAGGATAAGATCTTCTTGTGTCAATGTGGGGAATTGAACCTCAAGCGCATCAACGTTAATTGAACGAAACGGAGCACGTCTTCGGTTATAATTGTATCTGTTCACCAGATCCGCCAATGTATTCGGTACATTAACCCTTTCCCGTATTATTTCTAAATACATTGGAGCCCTTACATTGTCCACAATCAACACATGATAGGCATTTAATAAAGCTGCACTGATTTTAAAATATTCCATCATATGATGCAAGGCGCGATTGCTGTGTACAATTCTTAACAAGCGAAAATCTCTTTTGAATCGTCCATAGATTATTTCTACTACCCAGCGGCATATAGTCACAAGTCTGGATTTATTCGCTTGTTCCGTCGTAAGTTACGTTTCGTTTGCATTTTTCGTTTCTGGCATATGTACTGTATATCCATGTGATTGTAAAGGATAGGCCGCGTCTCTAAAGCCACGATCTAAGATAAATACGTCACCCGGTCTGAAAATCCAATGAAATATGCTCTCCTCATTTTCAATAATTGCATTCATTATTGTTGCATCGGAAGTTGAAGCCGGGTGCAAGCCGTAGGTAATAAAATAAATACTTTGAGACCAATTATCATCTCAACCAATAGGTTTCGAGCTTTACTGTCATAATACGAAATGTTTATTATAATTATGCCTATGATAAAATTTAATTATTTTTTGTTGGCCGGCTAAAAAAAAATTAGCCCAAATTTGTATGAAGCCTGAATGATGTCCTTTCCAGATGGAAAAATTATCTCTCTCCATTAGTTTTTGTATCGATAATGGGTTTGAAGTCATTTTAAACGATTTTTCAAAAGTTATGACTAAAAAAGAAAACTTTCACCACGCGGTATTGAGGTTATGAATTGAACTTTTTTTGACTAATTTTACATTTTTTTTAATTTATGGAGGATGGGACGGCCCATAACCTGTTGTTTTAAATAAAGCACTTTTAATAACAAAATAATGTTTTATTTAATTAATAAGTCACAAATCTCTGCTTACACATTATGCAGCTACAGTACACGAGATCAGAGAGGTTATATACATTTTTTTTAAATCATTATTTTAGTGACGGGCAATGTCGCTATTGCTGTGATGGTCTGCGTTTACTCCAACATTATTTTGTTGTTCGGCTGTTTCAGTTCAGAACGATTTTTGTGTGAGCTAGACTTTCCTTGAATAAATTTAATATTAATTCCAATAGCAGTCTCACCCTTCAATAGACAATTAATGCTAGTCTAATATCATTTTGTTTTGACAGCTTATAAATGACTTATCAATATCGATAGCTGCGAGTCTCAGGCGTTATTGCATTAATATTGTAATTTCCTGAGCCAAGCAATAATTGAGTATAAAACGATGTTTTACTGAAGCCAAAGAAAAAGATATACGTATATCGGAAAGGACAATGTCGAAAATCGCCCCATGACCAACAAAGATTTGATTTACGACATAATTATATGCATATTTTATAACACTCATAACAAATATATGTATTCGACGGACAAATCAAAAATATATAAAAGTACTTGCAGAAGCAAAACCAAATGAAGTAAAATATACGAATGGTTATTGTTACATTTGCTCGACTGAATAAAATTGAGTCGATTTTACGTAGGTATGGACATTTATTTATTCATATAAATTATGTTTCGCATAACTTCTTTCACAATTTACAACGTAAATTAAATTAAAACATACGTCAATTGACTACTCACGCGCTGTCGCTTGTTAGTTTGTTGTGTTTTTGACTTGCTTTATAATTTCGAGATTTCTTGTTCTTTACTACGTGACTATAATAACGTTCTCTGATTGATTGCAATAATTATTATTCTAATAATTGTATAAGTATGGACTATGTGTATTGTTCTAACGAAATAAAGTGTTACTTCAACTAACCTCGAAATCTGATTCATTTTGATATATTATTCGATTTCAAAGCTTGTCCGTAGTAATTGATGTGGAAGTACAGTATTAACTAATGTCAATTATACGAAAAGCATTTTTTCACTGCTGTTGGTGTTGGGGCGAACAATGTATGGACGCAGAACAATGTCCTTTGTGATACTATTATATCAAAAAGAAAATTATAATAATAATAATAAATGTTTATTTACAGGAAAAGTTACACCTATTTTACAAGTTTAATACTAATTTTCTAATCAGGATTAGAAAATTAGTATGCTTCTGACGTCAACAAGTGCCTGTATCATAGCTGTATTTATCATAGCATGATAAAGGCTTGTGTTAAATAAAGATTTTTACTTTTTAAATGCTCTAATTTTTTAACTTTACGTACCTAACTCGATAATTTGGCATCAGTGCCAGAGAACATGTTATACAGAGTGTAAAAAAATCCTGTAAGCCCTTTTAGGATCATGTTTATAATCGATATTTAAAAGATATGGCGTCATGAAAAATTCAAAATTAAAAAATTATTTTTTTAATATCCCATACATTTATCCTCACTATCCCAACTATTTGTATGGGGGACTTTTAACCAATTTTTAATGACGTCATAACTATTATAGTTATACGAGTACATCGATTCCGAACATGCTCTTATAAGGGGTTCACAAGGTATTCGTTACATACTGTATAACTTCTCTAGGTTGCTTTGCTATGAAAAAGCAATTTATTGAGTCAATTCTATCAGCAGCTATGAGCAATAAATTATTTATGGTAGTCATCAAAAAAAGAAAATTGACATTGTTACTACCTATTAAATTTATTCATCCTTGCGGGATATAACGTACGGAATAAGTAAATCTTTTTTTATAAGTAATTGAGACTTTGCATTTTCTTTAAAAATCTATTTATATAAAAATCTCATCTCACAGAGTTTGTCCTGGATAAACTTCGAAACTACTCGATTTTGATGAAATTTGACTTACTGTATGTAATTTGGTCCAAATTAAATGATAGGATATTAGTTATTATCATTGTCCGGGATAAACTCTGAAACTACTTAACCGATTTTGATGAAATTTGACTTACTGTATGTAATTTGGTCTAAATTAAATGATAGGATAGTTATTATCTCGATTATTGAATTTAATATTTTTCATTGCTAATTTAATTGTTTATAATTATTTGTTAGTTTCAAAAGCGTCAAACAGATGGCGGGGTGAGTTAAACTTCCAGGTTGCTCCAACCATCTCGGTTGCAAAAACTTCCAGCAGATTTCAGCTTTTTTATTTCGGCGGGAATGCTCATATGGCTGCCCTGCACTGGGGGGTGCAGGGTTATGTTGGACTCCGACGAGGAGGTGACTCGCCGACCTACCAACTAAACCAGCCCGGCACGATAATAGTATAATACAGTAACTGGACTCGGCCCGTCTTTGAAATTTTATACCTTTTTTTTAAGGAGTGGAAATACTTCTTTCGGTTTTGACAAGGGCCCGACTGACAAGGCCACCCCAAGGATATGCCGGACTCGGGTAAAAACCCCATACCTGGCTAAAACCCCTCTAGATACTTCTACCTCCGTAGGGACACAATCGGGATCGGCGTTAGCCATTCCCCGATTGCGCCCTCTGGAGAGTTGCCTGACGCAAGCGCCAGGACTTACCTCTACGGGGGGGTCGACAAGTATGCTAGAATTCGACCCCCCAAGAAATTTTATACCTACGGCCCGTTTGGTAGTAAATCAATGCTACGGCCGCTCGGCATCGCTTGGTGCGTGGCCCGCGATGGGGCTGCTCGCTTACCGTGCGTTCCGTTTGACTCGTGCGTATACCCTGCGGCGAACTGCATTCCTAACAGTAGCTATTGTAGCTATGCGATCCAAGTGCGATCCAGATCGAGGCGCGGAGGCATCATAGCGTGTTTCGACCGTTTCTATGAAGTTATTCTACTGTATATACTATTACCTTGACCCCGGGGTACAGCAGCTCGCCAGGTTGACGGGGAAGGGGGAGTTACACGGGGATCGAACCCACGTCCCCAACATAGATACCGTGTTGCCATACGATGTTGATACCTACGTAGTTATTAACAGTGAATAAAGTCTGTTTCGGCTTAACACAGTACAAAAGAGATCACAGTTGTAACTTCGTCGGGGCTAGTAGGAGCTCGGTGGCTAAGTGATCAAGGCGTCACGATTATGTTGAAGGCGCGGGTTCGAACCCCACCCGAGGCGAATTGTTTTCTTTATTGATTTATTCATTTGTTAAAATAAAAACTACTTATTATTCGAATAACCGCCTCCATTTTCTAGTGATTGACTGCATTGGATATTAATCTGCAGATCCAGTGTTCAATCAAAAGCTTTTCTGCTTGATTTGGTTGATAGTTACGACGTGTGTCTTACTATTTTGAACCGTTGAAAGTACTTCTTCTAATATATAAAATTATCTTGTCACAGTGTTTGTTACCAAACTCCTCCGAAACGGCTTGACCGATCTTTATGATTTTTTTTGTGTATGTTCGGTAGGTCTGAGAATAGGTCGTAAACTATTTTTTATACCCCTTGGTGATTCTTATGGCGAAACGTAGTTCGTGAAGACAGCTAGTAATCTAATATAAAAAATCTTAGTGTCACAAGTGACTGCGCAAACGCAAGTGCACTCTCTGTTCTTTAACTCGCATAGTCCGATGGGACGGTTAGCCGATACGACCGGGGCGAAATCAGGCGGGGCGAGTCCCCCTGTTTAACGTGCCCTCCGAAACGCGGAGAAGCTCGAGAAGTTTCGTATTTTGGTCACCCATCACAAAACTGACCACATCCAACGTTGCTTAACCTTAGCAATCGTTCGCCGAGCGCACGCACTTAAAGAAAACTACGTTCTATGTACTTATTAATTCTATTGAAGGTTAGAAAAAAATATCTTCACAAATAGGTTATATTATAAGTGATAACAAAATCCAAAAGCAACTTTAACTGCTAACTTAACAACTCTAACTGCCAACTTTAGAAGAACAATTTAAAAAAGGTATACAGAACCCAGACTGAAGTGCAGGCTTCATTGACAGTAAAATTAAACTATAAACCAATGAAAAGGTTAAAATTGACGCGGGGAACCCAATTATTATGAAAAATTTATATTATATAGGTACTTGAAATTTTAACTTTACTTGAAACAAATTGTAAAACCTGATTGTGCGCTATAATTTTTTTTGTAACATAAATTTTTACATTAACTTTTCAATACGTTTTATATATTATCCTATTATATGCCTCAACATTTTTTTACAGTAGACAGGAGTTACAAATTCTTTTGCATAGAGCTATTAGCAAACAATTAGTTATCTTAATATCATTGGTATGAGTGCACAACATCCAAATTAGATCTGGCTGTGATCGCAGCAGGTGGCTATTAATAGCTGTCTGTTTGTCACGTTATGGTACATTATGCTGGGTGTATGAATAACAAACGTTACAATCCTTTCAATCTACGATGTGGCAAATTCGAAGCGAACTGCGGAGTGAGAAATACACGTATTCAAGCAATCTCCACCTTAAACGCTTTAGAAATACGCACAAAATACCTTGGCAAGATGAATCTACGAGTATGTTGACAATTCCGCGAAAAGCTTGAATTTCAAGTTGTGGGTACTTTTGATAAAAGTTGGAAATTTATTCTTGAAGATTCCTTTCATCTTATAAGATTCCTTTATCCAAGACAGGCATAAAGTTATGACCAAGTACTTGATCGGTACTTATGCAAATTGACACAAAGACTCTACTTGTGCTGTGTAAAATACATATAATATTATTGTTCGATTCAAGGAAAAAGTCAAAACCCTTCTATTCACCCTAGTAGCATTTTATGTTGGCATATTGTTGGGCCATGTGCACTTCCGTTAGTTGGACAGCGGTTAGATTTGGCCATCTTTTTGAGCTAGGGCCTACTACAAAGGGCCAATGGAGAATTTCCTACTGTAGGGCTATTGGCTGTTTTCCATTGTAGGGCCTTTTAACACGATATTTACAGTTGGCCATTGGTTATTGATCACGTTATTAAATAAAATGGCCACTTGCCCCAACCGTGGCTCGCCCTAGCCGCGCCGCCCTGCCGGCACCGGTACGGTCCAAATTGCGAAAACATTACCAACGCTACAAACAGTGCAAATTGGTTATGATTATATAACTGTTTGCATGCAACCACGCTTCAATCGCATTAATCGGAATACAGAATTAAAAGAATCTTTGAATTAAGTGAGAAATATTACGATTTGTTTAAGTTTGAAAACTAAAATACCGTTCTTAGATATAAAGTGATTTTTTAATGTTTGAAAGTGTAAAGTTTTGTGAAATTAATTACGATATGTAGATATGTGAAACGAGGTTTTAATAAAATAAAGCTTTAACATTTACACTACGAACACCGACACTATTACGAGTGACATAAGAACTGTCTAAAAGTCAAACAGTATAGCTTGATAAGGAGCTCACTATACTAACATTTTTCCTCAACTTTAATAAGGACCAGTTTGACATTTGCTTTTATCTTATCTTATCGTAGGGGCGGCCCAGTATGTGAAGCCTTCGCACTTCGACCCTTCATGAATCTTTTGTGCTTCCCCGTGTTTAGTCCTTAAAGCCTTCACCGCCTTCGGTCCAATCAATCGTGACCATGAGTCTGATTATATCCCTTGGTGGCATGGCCCTGTAGTCCTCCGGTTTGGGGTATCCCATTCCCGTCAGCTTTAACCTCCTGCAGGCTAGAGCATCGCAGTGGCACAGAAGATGCTCCATGCTCTCCTGCTCTTCCTTGCAGGCCCTACAAGTTCTGGAACTGGTGTGTCCCATCCGGTTGAGCATGATCCTAGTACTAAAATGGCCGGTCAAAGCACCTGCCACTAAGCGAGTCTGGGATCTGCTCGAGCTCAATGTGAATTTAAGCCAGTTCTCCATGCCCATGAAGAGCTTGGCGTGTGTCATTCCTTTATGATTGGCCCATTCTTCTCGGTGCCTCCTTTGTGATTGAGCTCTTAGGCCTGTTCCAACTGTTTTTAGAGTAATTCCGACGAATGGTTCCGGACCCACAAGCTGTGTTTCCGATCCCTTTCTCGCCAGGTGGTCAGCCTTTTCATTTCCAGCGAAACCTTTGTGTCCTGGTATCCAGACTAGCTGAACCGTGTTGGCTTTACGCAATTTGTTTAATACTTCAATCGCGTTCATTACCAGCCTAGATTCCACCTTATGTGACACAAGCGCTTTGAGCGTCGCTTGACTGTCACTGAGAATGTAGATATTCAAGCCTTTGCGACCTTTATCTAGATTCTCTTGTGCACAGGCTAGGATGGCGTAAGTTTCAGCTTGAAACACAGTGGCCAGCTTTCCCATGCTAATCGACATTTCCGTCTTATTGCAGTATATTCCTGCTCCTGTACCGGATTTCATTTTCGATCCGTCCGTGTACCAAATCATGCTGTTCCCCCGAGGGGATGCCAGCCCCTTATCCCATTCTTCCCTGGTTGGAATGTATACTGCAAAGAGTCTCCTAAATACGTATTTAGGTATCATCCTATCACTGGTCATGCGCAGTAATAGGGTTTCTTCTTCGAGTTTCATTCCCGTGTGTTTTGTACGTGGCCCGTTATCGCTCCACAGTCCCAAAGTGCTGAGCCTGTAGAGCGCTCTCATAGCCTCTCTTTGTATAGCAATGTGCAATGGTTCAAGATTAAGAAATCTCTCTGTGGCCGCCGTAGGAGTAGTTTTGAAGGCCCCCGTTATAGCCATACAGGCCAGTCTTTGGAATTTTTTAGGGGTTCCCTGTACGTGACCAGTTATGTTCTAGGCCACCAAACGATACTACCATAGGTGAGGATCGGCAGTATCATTATTTTATAGATCCAATAAAGGATCTTGGGCTTAAGGCCCCAGGTTTTGCCAAAGGTAGAGCGACACATATTGAAGGCCCTTGTGGCCTTCTCAATAGTGAGCTTTACATGTACTTTCCACGTAAGTTCTTTATCTAGGGTAACTCCCAGATATTTGACTTCAGTAGACCATGGTATTTCAGTACCACATAAATTGAGAGTACTCATGCCGTGACATTTGCTTTTACTTATATCAAAACAGATGCATTGGCCCGATGTTGGTAATTGCTTGGGCATAATGATGATATTTTACGGGATTGGGCCAATGTCAAATTATATCTAATAGGGCCTACGATAAATGCACTACAGAAGTGCCAACAGTTTTGAACTAACGGCAGTAGTAGGATTCGCCTAACGTTGGTAATTGGTTGGGCGTAATGATAACATTGTACTATAGTGGGCCAACGTTAGATTTATGAAGGCAATATTACTAACTATATCCCAACGGATTCCCCACTGTTGGTCAATGGATGCCAACATAAAATACTACTAGGGCACTCCCTTCCCTTCATGATTTTCGAAAAAGAGATAATGTACTTAAAAAATTACTTTATATTGACAAGATCTTTCTAATCAGTAAACAAACACAAGAAAAACATGAGACTTCATTCGATTTTTTTCGACTAAAATTGACTAAATAGTTATGAGTTTTAATCTAAAAGAAAAATGTTAAGGAATCTGGAATGTACAAGATACAGACACAAAATTGTGTGTAAAAACAAAAGACTGACAACAAATATGTCAACTAAATATTCTCTTTCAAAATATTCTTACTGATATGAAACAAAACTATATTTTCAGAGAGAAACATTGAAAGACTATAACTATTTAACTATAAAATATCGAGGAAGACCTAATACTTAATTAGTTTTCAAGGAGAAATCTGCTCAGGAAATTCGTAGAACTGAAAGGGTTGAGTATAAATCGACAACTAGGGAGAATACATTACGTGTGAATTCTCAGAAATCTTTTTTGAGATAAGCTTATCAATTTATCTCATCAGTTATTCGCATGGAAGCTCTTATAAAATTCTCATAATATAGCTGTTGCTGTACATTTGAATAATTACCTTATTTTAAATTTTGGCAAATAGCTAGTCCAGTGGTTATAGTAATCGAATCGTCACAGAGGTCCAATTCAGCTAATAAGTTCGATGACGTGATAATGTGGCGTTCTGGTTGGTCGATCGCAACGGTTCAGTTTCGATTCGGCTGCAATTTATTAGTAGAATTGGGCCTCGGGTTGACAGATCGGGGGGGCTACCATCTAACTCATAGCGATGCACTCGCTATCATTCCAATCCAGGGGTTCCCAACATTTTACCCTATTAGCATAGGTTACTTAAGAGCACTCGTACAATAAGAATATTGCGATGATACAGATATAAAAAAAAATTGTCTTTATATATCCATGATGTGTATATGTGTATATATAAAATTTTAAACTAAGCTAAGTTGATTGAGTTGCGCAACTCACATTAAAATAAGTCAGTACAAGCTGTCACATAGAGCGAAGCGATCGCGGACCGATCTCAGAGCGGGAGAACTAGTTGTATTTTTTTACAACCTTAATCTTACTTAGTTTTAGTTTCATCATGAATCCGACAGAAAAACTAATTGAATTAGTTAGACCACACCAATGTCTATATTATACAAAAGACAGTAATTACAAAAACACATTAAAAAAACACATTCTTCGGGAAAAGATATATACAATACTATTGGTGTGAAAAATTTGTTCGCTTTTGGTGTCACACCGACCGCCTTCCCATCATCTACCCGCCGCGGGCTGCGGGCGGTACCTCTATGTGACATGATCCGGATCGCAAACGCTTAACGCTGGATCGCTATCGGATCGCTTTACCGCGGCTCCCGCCTCTGTGTGACGAGACTATTAGGAGCTTACAGACTCTGTTTAAAATGCCAGACGGCCTTGTCTGAAAATTTAACGTAATATATAAAACTTGAACAGTTTATACAAATTTGAACGGGTTCACAATATGAGTTCAAAGTTTATATGAACGAACAAACTTTGTGTTGCCTGAGAGTACACGGAATACAAATGAAATCGTTCCACCATCTAACTATTCGACCTAGATGCGTGCGAGAATTGTAAACTGGTCGGAAATTTCATTCTTTCGGTATTAGCTTATCAATATTAAAATTACGATAAGATAATAGAAATTTAGGATCCATAAAACTTTAACAATACCCACTTAGGATATACAGTTAAACAGAAAGGTAAGTTGACATTTAAAGAGGTTATTTCGACCATCAAATCGAATAAATTTCATTGTGGGAGCAACTTTGGAATCACCAAAAAATCTGCTGGTACTAGAGTGAAATGTACAGCGAAGCTGAGTTCGCAATTTCAGAATTATTCCAATAGTAAACATTTTTAACCGACTTCGAAAAAGGAGGAGGTTCTATGTTCGGCTGTATCTACATTTTTTTATGTATTTTCACTGATTACTCCGCCATTTGTGAACCGATTTTCGGATTTCTTTTTGTAATCAAAAGAGTATATTCCCGAGGTGGTCCTATTGTCACCATGTTATGATTATTGATGGGATCCCATAAAAATCGAGGGAAATCTTTGAATTTCATAGGCACGTCACCGTATGTTCACCGATTATTCCGTCATTTGTGGACCGACTTTCAAAATTCTTTATTTATTTATTTTTTTAATAGAAAGAGTATACTCCCGAGGTGGTCCCATTATCACCATGTCATGATCTGATAATGGGATCCATGAAAATCGAGGGAAACCCTTGAATTTCATAGGCACGTCCAACGTGTTACATGTTTTTGCTAAAGATATCATGTTACTGAGCTGATGTTGGAAGGTTCCTGGTAGGTTGGGAGTTCGGGAATAATTCAATCAACTTTAATATAAAACTGTGATTTTGTATGTATTCTTATATAATTTATAACTTTTTGGTGTTTTATATTTTTCTTATAGTCGGTTTTATTTTTTTTTGTAATAAAATTTATTCAAACTTTTTTCATAGTAAAACAAACTTTTCTATAATGATCTTTTTAATTATGATGCTATAACGTAACAAAATAAATAGAGTAAGTTCTACTAGAATGAGACTCAGTACTACCAGTAGGCGTAGCAAGGGCCGTGGACAAAACAAGACAAGAGACAAATAACATGTTTCTTCTCGCTCTCTTATATAACAATAAAGCGAGACGGGACGAGAGTTAGTCTCTTTTATACCTAGTCTGCGCGCCCTGCTAGGCCTGCAGCTCTTGGGCCGGGGCGACCGACGGCTCCGCAGCGATTGTGGTGCCGGCGAATAGTACGGCCTTCCCTCTAGTGCTGAGAGAAAGAGGGCCTGGTTACGTAGCAGCAAAGTGGGGAGAAGTAGTAGTAATATCTACGTACTTCTCCCCAAACCGCAGCCGGGCAGTTTGCCTCGTATCTGGGGACAGTGGAAGGAGTCGTAAGAAGGGCGGCCCCACTTAAGGTGTTGTTGGCGGGGGACCTGGATGGGAAATCGCGTTAATGGGGATCCCGCTACACAGGCGCTAGAGGTGGTGAACTTGAGTCTTGGGTTTTTAACCTTGGACTTGAAATCCTCAACAGAGGTACCACCCCAACGTGCGTGCGGTGGCAGGGCACGTCAGTAGTTGACGTTGCTTTTGCCATCCCTCACTTGGCCGCCCAGATAAGGGACTGGCAGGTGGAGACGGAAGTAGAATCGATGTCTGATCACAGATACATCAGATATTCGATTTCCACGGTGTATCCAGGGGTTAACCCGAATTTAACCAGTTTCCCGCCATTTCCACGCTGGGCGCTTACTCAACTGCGCCCGGAACTGGCAGTAGAGGCGGCGGAGGTCCGCGAGTGGGCGGATATACCTTCCCGAATAGCGGGAGACGTCGATAGCATGGCGGAGCATTTTGCTGAGGATCTACGAGTAATTTGTAATGCCGCCATGCCAAAAGCGCGGCCCTGCCCAAGGAGGGAGCAGGTGTACTGGTGGTCGCAAGAGATTGCAAACTTGCGTACCACCAGTATGCGCGCCAGGCGTTCCTATTTGCGTTGCAGAAGGCGCGCCAGTACCACGCCCGATGAGGACAACACACTTCGTCGGGCGTATAGGGAGGCAAATGAAGCTCTGCGAAAGGAGATCCATAGAGCAAAAACAGAGGCCTGGGAGCGTTTCATAGCGCTCCTTGATGACGATCCATGGGGGAGACCATATACGGTTGTCAGGGAGAAATTCAAAACCGGCGTTCCCCGAATAGCCAGCATGGATCCGGGACTCGTACAAAGGATACTGGGATCGCTTTTTCCAGATCCCGGTTCCTTCGAGCCCCCGAGAATGGTTCCCCAAAATGTCTCCCTGGAAGTCCAGCCCGACGGCCCTCCCGTGACTGATATCGAGTTCAGCGCGGTGATGGAGCGGTTCCGGCGCAAAAGCAAGAAAGCGCCGGGGCCGGATGGGGTCCCTGCCAAAGTACTATGCATGGCACTGGGACCCCTGGAAGAGCGGTTCCGAGCGGTGCTTGATACATGCATCACTACGGGCCGCTTCCCCAGAAGCTGGAAGTCAGGGCGGCTGTGCCTCCTACGAAAGGAGGGCCGTCCGCCTGATTCACCATCGGGCTACCGGCCAGTGGTGCTGCTCAACGAATCGGGAAAGTTTTTTGAGAGAATTCTTACTTCCCGGATCGTTGAGCATCTAGAGGATGGGGGACCGGACCTGGCAGATTGCCAGTACCGGCCGGTCTACTGTGGACGCAATAGCTCACCTCAAGAGGTGGACTGAGGGGGCTACAGCACAAGGGGAGGTCGTAGTTGCGGTGTCATTGGACATCCGCAACGCATTCAATAGCCTCCCCCATGAGTGCATAGAGGAGGCGCTAAAATTCCACCGAGTGCCCCTCTACCTCCGCACTATAGTACGGGACTACCTCCAGGAGAGGGAAATCCTGTACGAAGGCGCGGACGGAAGCGTCCACAGTTGGAGGATGGCGGCAGGTGTGCCCCACGGTTCAGTGTTGGGCCCTCTACTCTGGAACCTGGGGTACAACTGGGTTCTACGGGGCAACCTCCTACCATCTGCGGAGGTTGTGTGCTTCGCCGATGACACTTTAGTCGCGGCGAAAGCAAAAACGAGTGAGGAGGCGGTCCACCTTGCGTCGATATCTGCCACAATGTTAGTTCGACGTATCCGCCTCCTGGGGTTGAATGTTGATAAAACAACAGCCATCGCATTCCACCCTCCCCGCCGCAGGATCCAAACGGGGCTTCAAGTCCGAGTGGAAGGGGTCTGTATACCGGTCGAGGTAAAAATTAAGTACCTCGGCCTGGTACTAGACCCCCGATGGAGGTTCGAGGAGCACTTTAAGCTTCTCGCTCCACGGCTGTACGCCACCGCAGCAGCACTAGGGTGGGTCCTTCCGAATTTGGGAGGACCAAATTCGGCATGCCGTCGACTGTACCACGGGGTGGTACGGTCGATGGCACTTTATGGAGCCCCGATTTGGGCGGAGTGCCTCTCCCCCCGTACGGAGACCCTCTTATGGAGACCACAGAGGGTCATCGCGACCCGGGCCGTGCGAGCCTACCGCACGGTCAGCCATGGGGCGGCTTGCGTTTTGGCAGGCACGCTACCGTGGGGTGTCGACGCACGCGTCTTTGCGGAGGTATACAGACATCGGGTCGCAGCTAGAAATTGGGGGGAACGACTCGTCACAGAACAAGTGCGACGGCTTCGCACAGAGGCACAGAGGGAGGCTCTGTGTCGATGGAAGGAGGCACTCGCCTTCCCAGCTGCCGGCCACCGGACGATTGATGCGATTCGTCCGGTGTTGGAGGAGTGGGTTGGGCGCCGGCATGGCAGCCTCTCTTACCGCATGGTGCAGGTACTGACCGGACATGGATGCTTCGGCCACTACCTGCATAAGGTCGCTCGTCGGGAGGAAACGCCGCAGTGTCACCACTGCGACGCTCCCGATGATACGGTCGAGCACACGGTACTGGAATGCTCGGCCTGGCGATTCCAACGTAACGAGCTACGCGTGGCGTTGGGCGGCGGTGACCTCTCGCTGCCAGTCATTGTTAGTAAGATGCTGGTTAGTGAGAGGGAATGGGAGGCTGTCGCCTCCTTCTGCGAGAATGTTATGACGCAGAAGGAGGAAGCGGAGAGGGAGCGGGAATGTGACCCAAATGCTGCTCCTCTCCGACGCAGACGGTTGGGCGGTAGAAGGCGGGCTTTCGCAGCCCACCTCCCATGACCGCCCTTGGTGTGGCCTGCGCGCTAGGGTGGCTCCTGATGCGCGTGATTATAGGCCTCCCCGTCTGGGTATTACCCCCATGTTCGGGGTAATAACCCCACAGGCGTAAAGACCCGGCCCGTAGCTGGCTGGGCTGTCCCGGGGTGGTTCAGAGAATTGGGGTTACCCAGACCCCGGATTACATCGACTAGGACATGATGGACATCGATGCTGGTTTTGTGGGTATGCCTCTAGCAGAGGGAGTCCCACATACGCCTGCCGACTAGCCATCGTCGGCATTAATTATTCCATCACACTCTCGTGAAGTGCCGACCACTTCAGCGCGATGCATTAGATCCCGCCATGGGTCACAACGGAGCCACGGTAATAGTATACATATAAGAGCCATAGCACATACGCTACTTTTGTGGCGGCGATCAGCGATTTTGCGACTGCATCGATGCTGCATCGCGTTTTCGCGACTAGCTGCGTTTGGTCGCGGCATCGGAAACGCGCGTTTTAACGATTCTTTCGATGCTGCATAGCGATTTGGCGACTGCCTGCGTTCGGACGCGGCATCGGAGTCGCGCGTTTTAATGACTGCTTCGATGCTGGGTCGGGTCGGCTGTAGTGTTGTGGAATATCGATCGATATTTGCCTATCGATAGTTTGTTGATTTGCAATAGTAATAGTATTGTTTACAAATGATAAATTTCAAAATGATATCTTTTTACATGCTTTTTATTTATTTTTTTACAAGCTTTTATTTACTTTCACTTATCCCGGTGTCTGTAATGAAATCTTGCAAGTTAAATTTGACCCATTTCCCGGATTGAAATAAAATGAAATTTTGTGTACTTCATTCCAAAATGCCAATTTCGCAGACACAAAAAAATTTCGTTCATCTCTTCGTAATATACTCGTATTGTATAAAAAAGTGCATGACGCTCTCCAAAAGTAAGTCTTGCACTGGATATTGGATGTAACCAACGCCGCTTTCGGCGCGATTGATATTTTCGTTTTATTAATATAGCTAGTAGCAGTGCAGCTTCATTAGAGTCCATAGTAGCTTCGTCAAAATTTAGTACAACACTACCGCAGATGCTAAATCGATGTGACCGGCATGCGAATGTGTGCGGAGTGTAGCGTTCAGACGCTGAGTTGAACTTCCGAAAAGCGACTCGGTCGCCGCTTTTGGCGTTTTAAGTGTGCGGTGTGAAGCGTTTGGTCTTGTGTTTACCCGTAATGTCATTCAACCCAAAATTTACTATGATTTACATGAAAATTTTGGGTTGAATGACATAACGTGTAAACACATTTTAATAATTAATTTTAGATAAGGAATTCATTATTTATTGGTTATTATGAAACACCGTGTATACTTTTACCGTGACGGAGCCGTCGCGCTGCCCGACATTGTTACAAAGATGGCGACCAGTGTGACAGTACGGGAGGCTGCCGCCACCTTTTGTACACGAGCTCTAAACTCAAGTGACGCACACTCATTTTAAGCACCAGTGACGTACTTTGAACCCCTGGCTACACTTAGGATTCTACTCTAGAATCCTTCGCTCCGCTATGGTTTCAAAACGTCACCCTCGCCTTCAAAATAGTTTGTTGCTCCCTTGGTAAACAATATACTATTTCTTATTCTCCATATCTTATTTTTACAAACCCAACTTTTTGTATGAGGGATATCAAAATTAATTTCACAATTCTGAAATTTTAATAACACCATAAGTTTTATACGACTAAGTTAATACCAAACACGTCTGATCTATCAATATAGACCATGGCGAGACTGAACATATAGGTATGTTATGTTATGGGTTTTGAAACATTATATAAGAAAGTAAGGTTTGCACTCTGAATTCGTAAGAAAACAACTACATTATAGATATTAATATTACAAGTTGAAATGAACTTCGAGAAACAAAAACGGTAATCGTCGTTAAAAGCACTCGCAGTTACGAAGCTCTGGAAAGTTTTAGCGTTAAAATGTGAATTTAGTTCTTTATTCACTTAGCGGCACGTGACACATAAATGTTTTATAATTAGGTTTAAAAACAAGTTGAACATTCATATTTGGGCTTATTTAACGTGGCTCGTTTTAACATTAACATTTCCAAATTAGATAGAGGCAGTATTGGAACAATTTACACAAATAGACTTAGAATGAGAAAAAAAACTTGTTATAAGTAATAAGGGTGCCCTTTGGCTCGCTTAAAATTACTAGGTCTAATCACATCTGCGTGGGTAGTGGTATCGCAATGTGGACCCTACCACACGCGTCCACAAGGGCGGGGAGAGCATCGGGGGGTTTTAGTGGGTATGCCCGGCGGAGGTCTAGACAATGGCGGTTACGTTGCGGTCACGCATTTCCCTCCGAAAAAGGGTCTAATCACATTTGGCCAAAGTGTATTATTGGTCTAAGCTGTTACGGTCTTATTACAAAACCTGGTTTAAACCTGGTCTAAAGTTAGTCTTGGTTTAAACGTAGTGCGCTTTCACTTGTGTCAATATACATAGATAGAGACAGCATCAACTTAGTCCTAGTTAAAAAACCAGGACTAACTTTAGTTCATGTTTTGTAATAACACGGTTAACGAATAATTGTTGTTTAGCTTAACAGTTGGTTTTGCACTATTATAGTTTGGTATAAAAATTGGAAACTCTAATTTTATAATCTTTAATATTAAACGAACGAAATTTATTGGTAGGTATAGGTTCTTTCTCGTCTTTTCTCTTTTATGTTAGTAACTCAATTTGGCTGGCTGAAATACTTTTGCCAGCCAAACTGAGTTACTTGAGTTTTTTTTAGTAACCCATTTATCGGAGTAGACTATAGGGTACACAACGTCACACTACGACCAAGTTGAATTTCACGCAAGCAAAGCTAAGGGCACAGCTAGTTTGTAATATTAGTAGTCGTGAATTTTCTAATTGTTAAATTTTAGTATTTTACGGTGCTTAGTCGTAAGACTAGGCTCTTATTTGTGTTTGTACTATTAGTGCTTTCAAACAGACACTATTTTCTTAATTCGTCGTCGTTGCTACGTACTGTTCACCAGGGCACACAAAATATTATTGTACAGTCTACCCGAATATTTTTAGAACGGTGTCGCAGTCATTCCGAAGTTTTTCACCCAATATTGGTTTTTGAGATCAAAGGCTAAATATTTCACACGTTCGTCTGTATTTGGAGGAAAGGTTCCATTTAATATGGCAATTGGTTGAAAAAGGGAATAAGATTTCGGCATTATTTGTATATAGTTCATTTTAATAATGAATATTGTTATTTTTTAAAGGCATTATTTAAATAAAAAGTAAATGTAAAAAATCTACAGCACGAAAAAAATCTACAAATCAACTGAATATAGAAAACAACAAACCCAGTAGTCTAAAGTGAATAAAAAGCGATGACCCATTAAATTGATGACCCATTATAGCTGCGGAGAAGTTAAATGAGGATCTCAAATACCTGTCAGAGTGGTCCAGTAGAAATGTCTTAAACCCTAGTAAAACCAAATATATGGTTCTTGGTTCAGAGTTGCAGGTCTCCCGTATCCTTGAGCATCGGCCACCGATAAGAATACTTACAGCCTATAGAGATGGTTATGGAAGCCATAAATCTTGGGGTCATCTTTGAGGCAAACTTGCGGTTTGAAAAAAACATTCAGGTGGTTGTTAGAAGCTGTTTCTATAGGCTGAAAGTTCTTTATAGGTATCGCCCATTCCTCTCAGAGAGTATGAGAGTTAGACTTTGTGAGAGCTTGGTTCTGTCTTTGCTAAATTATGCTGACACTGTTGCTGGTCCTTGTTTACTTGCACGTACTAGACATAAGATTCAGAGTGTACAAAATGTCTGTGCACGGTTTTGTTTCACTATTCCTCCTAGATCGCACGTGACTCCCTTCCTCAACAACTCAGGCCTGCTCAAGATGGACGCACGTAGAAGTCTTCACTTTGCCACCTTATTGTTTGACATCGTGCACACTCGCTCACCTGATTACTTGTACAACAGAATTAATTGGTCTAGTAGTAAAAATCCATATAACACCAGAGCAGCAATGTACTTGATTAAAATTCCCTAACACCGCAATACCGCATGCCGAGGGTCCTTTAAGTATGCAGCCTCCAAGTGTTGAAACAACCTGCCTCCCTATTCGAACGCTGAAATCACAGTATTCATTTAGAAAATCGTTAAAATCACATTTATTAAAATTACAAAAGAGATTACAAATTAGTTTTATGCATTGTTAGTACGGCATTTATGTGAACTTACTTCAAAGATACGCTCGCTGCGCACGGAGGTGCTTCTTGTGTTCCGAAATAATAACTTTAATTATATTTATATTTAATCCAAGACAATAATTACTATTGTAGTACCGCCTTTTCCCGCCACACAATACGCGATATTTAGAGACACCACTAAAAATATGAAAGAAAAATACACCTGGCAACTCCACCGTCACCATTCGTTTTTTCGCGCTCTACGCAGCTGACACATATTTTAACTATTGATGTTTTTCAAAGTGCTTTATTTTTCTGAATAAAACTAAAATGCAGAAACGCAGTGCTAAAAACACAGAAAATAAGTATGACAAAGAAAATATGAAGCTTCAAAAGAAAATTGGTTATCTTAATACTTAAATAAATAACACAACATGTCTTAACAGGTAAGTAGGTACGTACTGTTATGAAGATGCTTCTTAATTTTGTGTTTTGCCTTTAAAATTCGTCGTCGTTATTTAAATTTTAGAATAAAATATGTGCTTATATATTTTTCTTTATGAACTGCCTGCTTTCCGTGGGAAAGCGTTACCTATCAAGGCAAATAAAAGATGATGTACCTAGGTACCTACTCGATCATGAACTCTGTGGGATATAGGCATAAGCACAAATACTTTTAAAGGAAATTATGGCATAAAGTATACATTTCTGACCAAGTTTACAAAGATTTGCTTCGAAAGATATTTTAATTGACGTTGCCTATCTAGGCAAAGTTTCCTGGTAACTGCAAACTAAATTCTTAATATCCTAAACTTGAGATAAATTACTCAAAAAATAAGTCAAAGTGAAGTGAGCTTTGCAATATCTGTAATATCACAAGTATTGACTTCAAGTTCCATAAAATATTCATAAAATATCTGAGTGATGTGGTGATGTCAACTGATGTCTTTAGATTACTAATCTATGCAATAAGTATACAATTTCAGTGCACCAGGATCAGAAGGAAACTAATACGAGTATGACTATGCTTTTATAAAAACCTAATAAAAGCTATAAAGAGCAATAAGAGGGATGAATATTTGTACTCCAATAAAACTGTAAAATTATTTACAGTTATAAAAAGAATGATAATCATTCTAAAATATAAGTAAGCCATGTACAAGAACCTCAAAAACTTGCTTCTAGTTCAAAAACCTACCAGCAGCCTGTGCGCTGCAATAATTTCTAACAATATCCTCCTCGGAGGGCCTCATAGAGAGAGGGCCAACCTCAACTATCATTCAGGTTTTCAGCAGCCAGTCTCGATCCAATTAGCCATAGACCCACAGGTTAGCTTTTCTGGTAGATTTAAAATTATTGTAGCGACAAGAAAGCAGACGACATAATGAGCAATGCGCGCGTGTATCATACGACGTTTTTCAACACACTTTGTGAGGAAAATAAACGATCTTGTGGTATTAATATTTTTTCTGAAAATGACTGCGCTTTTTTATCAATCTTCCACTGCATGAAAGTATCGTATGCCGCCAAGTATTTATCATTTGACTTTTGCGGCAACAAACTATTACTCGCGCTTTGCACCTCCATAATTATTTCCGGCGGAGTTAATAATATGGATTCTTCTTCACTTGGACTCAACATATTTGTAGATAATCAATTATCAATTACAACTAAAAGGCAAAAAATTTCAATAGCGGGAAAATGCCGTGCGCCTTATTTTTTCGCGCGCTGCCGGGCATGGCTAAACTCTTCATACAGCCAACATTTAAAGAAGGGCCAAACAGACAAAATTCAAAACTAAATAAACCGAACATTTTAGTTTAAAAAAACAAGTTTGTGTGAATTTTTAATAATTTATTTTAGTTATAGTTATTAATTATTGTTTTTTTTTAAATATCGTTGTTAATTTAATATTTAAGTAACCAGTAGTAGGCTGTTCATTTGTTTCCAATTGGCAGCCGCATAAAGTCGTGTTAAAAAAAGTGTATTAAGCGACAAATTTAAGAATGCGTATACTGGACATACATTTACTTTACAAACTTGAATA
Organism: Schoenobius gigantellus; assembly: GCA_963935595.1. Classification (NCBI taxonomy): domain Eukaryota; kingdom Metazoa; phylum Arthropoda; class Insecta; order Lepidoptera; family Crambidae; genus Schoenobius; species Schoenobius gigantellus. The sequence goes on from OZ012552.1 coordinate 31,241,834, forward strand.
AATTAGAATTTGTCGTGTTAAGATTACCGCACTTGTACGATTATGTAAAGTGAAAAGCACTCGTGTTTAATATACTGAATAATGGGTCTAAATGCAAAGTAATAATACCCACTTTACGAGCAAGTGTGTTGAAAACATAATTATTACAGCGACAAACTTATGTCGGACAGTGGATAGCTAGCCAGGCGGACTAAGATGTCCTACCGCCAACCAAACCAGACCGACAAAATAGGGAACATACAAATTTTTATTTTTGTGTTTATTGTAAAGAATCCCATGTAGAATAGATCACAAGTATGATAAAAATTAAAATAATAAATTTTATTGCAATAAAATGCAGTCTAAAGCTAATAGTTTCAAATTTCGCGCTAAAACGGACCTACAGTTCTGATGACGTCAATCCTGTCTGTCACTCATTCGTCGCTAACATTCAATTCAAATATCATAGGGAAAGTTTCCATTTGTTTCAAATTACTTATTTTAAATGGACTGTCCATCACTATAAGAAAAATGCAATAATTGCTCTGAAAATAGACGTTTGGATTCATGTTTTATACCAATGTGTCCATCGATTTCAAAGATGTTCCCAAATAAATTATTTTTAATTGGATCTTCTGATCCAAAGTTGAAAAAACGATTGTACCAACACGATAACCTTCTTTAGTACTTTATGCTCTTAATGAAACACTAAAACTTTACTGTAATTTAATACTTTACCTACCGCAGAAGATTAGTTCCTTTCATTTCTGCACTCGAAAACTCGGCACTTTCAACAAAAAAGTTACTACCATGTCGACACTAACTCTGGGTAGGTTTCTGGGGTCTATTTTTATACAAGCAACTACCATTTTTTTACATAAAATGTAAATAGTGTTCGTAAAAATAATGTTTACCTTTACATCTGACCGGACATAAAACACGAGTGACGTCACTAGTCGCTGATTGGTAGATCAAGATGCGTTCCGTTTCGCGTATTTGTCATCCGCAATTTTTCATGAAAAATAGTGGTAACTAAAATAAAAACGTTGCCATCATTCTTGTGGTTTTTATAACATTTTAATTACAAATAGTTCATAAATATTACATTTGCATCTTCCCTATTGTGCTCCCATGGGGAATCTAACCCGGGGCCTCCAGATCAGCACACGGTGGTCTTAACCACTAAACCACGGAAGCGGTTAACGGTTGTAAAGGATTTTAATCGTTTAAGAATCCCATTACAGGTTTATGATTTGTTTTAAAAACATAAGTGAAAATCATTGCTAGTAAACTTTAAATCATATAATCATTACAGCCGGTTGCACAAAGTTTTACGTTATACGATTTCGTAAAAAGTAACAACTTAATACCTAAAAATTGGTCGTTTCACTATTAAATATATGATTCGCGCCGTACATTTAATATTTTTAACGTAAAGGATAAAATAAAACTACAATTGAAACTAGATTATGATGTTCTTCTTACGTGTTTATATCGTTACTTTTACGAAATCGTAAAACATTAACCGCTAATGTTTATAAGGGGTCCGTTCAAAAACATTTCGCTTTCTCATTCGGGAAAAAGGAAGAAACAATCATTTTTGCACGATAGAGAAAGAAAATATGTTTCTCAACGACAGGTAAAGCTTATCGGCTCCCCGACAAGGGTTGTGCACCTGTCAGTGCGAAAGTTCACTTGATATAACATGCCGGGTGAATTATTATTCGGGCACTCTCGTTTTCATTCGGACCGGGGCAGGGTAAAAAACGCATCTGTCACAGGTATATCAGCAGACGTCTTTATAATTATTGTTGGGATTTATGTACAAGCAAGGATATTAGTTAAAAGTTTATAGCGAATATTTTTAGCAATATTTTGATGTCACTAATGACCTATTTGAGGTGAATAGATTTTTAATTTGAATTCATTACTGTATACGTAAGGTCACTCCGGAAAAGCTGCCGACAAATGTTATGTAAAATTGAAAGTAATGTTCGATAACGAAGCAACGTCTACTTTATATCGCCGAATCGAGAGCCAGAAAACAAATGGAAAGTAACTTTGTATTGAGCGTAAAACTTTATTTATATTGTAAATGAATCATTATTATTTTGCCTCAAGTCACGGAAACGTTATTATCGAAACGTAAACGAATTTCGTTAGCTTACTTTTCAAATCGAATCAACTAAGTACTTATTTTTTTTTTTTATTTATTGCTTCGGGTTATTGCCCGTGGTTCACCTGCGTAGTCCACCTATGTGTACCACGGGGAAAAAAACTTCCCTTGGTTCACCAGTACGATAGTGTACATACAATGATGGTACTATAAATTATAACAAGTACATCTATGGACCCTGTAAGTCACTACAAAGAATAGAAAAGAGGTTAAGGGCCTTCTTTTTTAAATCTATTTTAAATAATTGTTTATTAAGTAGGTAGGTATGCCATAAATATCATTTGAAAATTATGATTGGATAAGTATCCACTTCATATAATTTTATTATATTATAGTTTACATACAAATAGTATACAATTGTTTCATTTTAAACATAATTTAAATAATTATTAAATATTAACTTAACCTTTAACTGTGGACGTGGGGTCTCAGAGGCCCCGCGTCTCAATCTTTCATATTTGTTACTTTCCCTCTCCCCCAAACTCTGAGCCTCTCAATACCTTTCATGTTAGTCGCAAAACGAGTTTAGATATAGGAAGTTTACTTTCCGACTTTAAAACATGTGAGCATCGAACTTGCAAAGTTTGGCCGGGGCCTCAGAGACCTACTCATGTCCATATTTTCCATACATAGCATACTAAACTTTGGCTTATATTTTTCAAGTTTTCAATAAAAGTCGACAAGAATAATAAAATAAAAAAATACAAGTCAAATTAAAATATAGGGACTATCAAGTTTAAATTTTCTTCTACTTTTTTCTTAATTTTACAATAAAAATGTTCAAAACAATCAGCCGAGTACGTCAGGAATAAAGCGATCAAGCACATCATCCGAGAATCAACTTGAAAGGAAAGCCTGTGCTTAGACCTTTCAATTGTAAATGAGATAACTGCCTATTTCATGGTTTTCGATGAATGAGGATGATATTGCAAAGTATTTGAGTTCCAAAGAAAATTTCTTAAAATCGATGAAAGCGATAGGAAAATATCGATAAAGTAATTGTATTACAATTGCTTAAGTTTAAATGGTGTCATGTTTTTATTTTTTACTTACATTTTTGTTAAATTTGCTTATTAGAGTTTATAATTGAGGAAAAGGTAGTTATTTTTATTCGATGAGATTTATTTCTATTATTATTTTCACATAAGTGATGTCATGTCGCCAACGGCAAAATTTTACTTAAAAATTCCGTAATACGTTATACTAAAAATTTAATAAAAAGGTATTTAATTTGTATTGGTTTAGTTTGATTTGAACTATTTTGAACCTATTTATTACGATTGAGACATACATTTTATCCTAATATATAAAAAAAACGAGTAAATTGCAGTCACGAAGAACAGGGGCCTCAGTGACCCCCCACGTTCATAGAAGTGTAAAGAAAAATGACGTTCATAAAAAGGTTAAACGTGTTCTCACAGCGACCAAGCTTTTAAAAACCTAGATGCTTCCATTATATGGGGAAATGAATTACTTTTTACAACAAAGTTCCACGAAGTGTTGCGGATTTGTCTATTCAGAAATTGTTATGTTAGAAAATCACTGACCAGGATGAAATAAACAAAGTCAATGAAAATAAAGGATTGATGAATACTTAATTTCTACAACTTAATTGTTATATTATAAATAAATGTTAGTATGTTTGGTATACCTACTGAGAAACAATGTAAATCAATTTTATTGCGTATGTAAATGATATAATTTATTTAATTTATTAATCGTAAATGTATAATATAATAAGAATGGGCGCATTCTTATCGCCTAAAAAATATAGAGAAAATGTTAATAAAATTGGACGATTGTATAGAACTTCTATCGCGTTAAATTTGAATAAATGCCATTTTTATTTGATTCATATGTAACTCTTCATTGAATATAAATAATACGAACATACTCGTATTACAGGAAATACAATCCAATGTAAGGATAAAACCGATTTGCTCGGCTTTCTTTTAACAGCAAGCTCTACTATAAGATGGGTACTCGCTTAGAAGTGTAGCACGTAATGTATTTGATACTGTATCATTATCCTAAACATTCCATAATTGAGTTATCAATATCTATTACATAAAGCGTATATAATCGATTTCATGATATTTATAAAAACTTTGTGAAATATTGTTCTTACAACACTTTACCAAGAAAAACAATTTTTAATGTGTACTAATGTGTGTTTTAGTATTAACATAAATAATAACACATTAAAATTGTTTTGTACTCATAAAGATTTACACTATCAACCCACTCCATTTTATAAGAATTAACTCAGATATAATATAAGCCACTACAGTTATTAATTTGCTTTCATCAAAAATATGTTGTCACTGCTTGTAAGGTATACAAATATTTTTTTTGAAATAAAGAACATTTTGTAGGAAGCTTCATTGCAGATGCATTAAATCTCTGACTCTCTGAGTGAAAGTAAAATTGTACATTGAATATCTTATAAATTGCAATTAATCTAACGTGCAAAATATATAAACAAAAAAAAATAGTGAAATTATCTTTCCATAGTGTGTCTTTATTTCGTTTTTAATTTAACGTTCATAAAATTAAGAAAGTAATTTTCAACACCGATTTTAGATATACAGGACGTCCCAAGATTATGGGACATGAAGGGAAAGTACCTTAAATATCGTAGATAGGATATTTTTCTGAAAGAAGACTTTATGTTATTTTTAAAAGTTAGTAATACTGCATTCAAAGATTTTCTAAAAATTATCTGCTTCGTCTGGAAATCGAACCGGCTTAAATGTGTAAAAAAAACACCCGTATTTTTATGATGCCAATCGAAAGAATGGACAAAAAACAATGAGTCCTCTTAAGAAACATTGTATCTTAAAAGAAAGGAATAACTAAAATGTTTGATTCGGATGTTGGGGATGCATTTTAAATTTCAAATGCATCCCCTTTAAGCTAGACAGAAGGCAAAAAAAAGAAAAAGAATGTTCTTAAATTTGAAAATGGTACAATTTGAGAGTGTTTGTGTTTCGGATTTTTATCTGTTTAGTCTTCATTCACTTGCAATGTTACAGCCTCGGGTTGGCTGTCCAGCTCGTGGGACTCTTGCTCGAGCTGTGTCTGCACCTATATCGAAACAATCGAGAGGACTGCTTTTTGTCCCTCAGACGACAAGCAATCACTTTCTCGACAAAGGAAAATACTACACAGAACAAATCTCGCACATAACACCCGTGTTACGTGATGTTATGAACGGGATCCAAAGTCACTTACCTGATTGAGACATAGGCGCGACGTTAGCATAACTCAATCAGAAACTGTTTAAGTCATAGGCACGACGTTAGCGCGTATGTTACAAGTCATAGGCACGACGTTAGCGTAACTTTGTGGAAGTTAAGTTAGAGGCACGACGTGAAGCATAACTTAACGAGTCAAGACAGAGACACAACGTGAAGCTTGTCTTGGTTACATGAACAGAGGCACTACGTGAAGCATGTCCAATATGTCCATTTGTGCAAGTTAAGTTAGAGGCATGACGTGAAGCATAACTTAACGAGTCAAGTCAGAGGCACGACGTGAAGCTTGTCTTGGTTACATGAACAGAGGCACTACGCGAAGCATGTCCAATATGTCCATTTGTGCAAGTTAAGTTAGAGGCACGACGTGAAGCATAACTTAACGAGTCAAGACAAAGGCACAACGTGAAGCTTGTCTTGTTTACATGGACAAAGGCACTACGTGTAGCATGTCCACATAAAATGTGTAGGAAAAGAGGCACTCCGTGAAGCTTATTCCAACACTTCTCAATAAGCACCATTCACCATCGAAGTAAGCAGCGCATCCACCAGGAGTTCACTCTCCGCACCACGGGATCATGTACTCTGCCACTGCTTGCGTCGACTTCCCATAGGAGCCGGCCAGGAGCTGCAGCTCATAGCGCCCGTGCGGCAAGGCTTTCATGACGCGGTATGGGCCGCGCATGCCGGAGTCCAGCTTGCCCGTTGACTGTGCTTATTTTCTGACAAAAAATAAAAGAATTAAGTACAAAACCGCGAGGAGACCTTCTCCATTGATTAACATAGGCATCTTGATGCTGTTGGTTGCATAGCAACCTTTCAGATGCTCGTTGTCGGCTCATCAAATAGAGAGAGCCTTCCAAGTGCTACATCACGAACTAGGCTTCGGATAAGAGGTGTAGCAGCATCAATACCCACTAGAAGGTTGAGAGCGGAATACTGTGTGGTTTATGTTTCGTTATGTTCAGCACTAGCTGAAGCTTTCACATAACAGAAGGCCACTTCTGTTGACGATGGTTTTCCTCTATACGAACCATGTTTAACACCGTTAACCGTTTTGCAGTAACGCTCAACCTGCCCGTTCGATTGATGCATCTCAGGTGTGATCAGATGAGCGTCACATCCCATATTTTTAATCCAATATAGAAAATCTACGCTCTGAAACATGTGACTCCTATCGGCAACAATTAATTTAGGAGTGCCAAACAAGGAGATGGCATTAGTAACATCACGTTTTAACTTAATGCTGTCTTGACGGTACATAGGGTAGAGGAGACAAAACTTTAAAAAAGCGTCAATAACAACTAGGACGTATCGATAGCCATCTACTTCAGGATATTTTTTTTGTTTAAAAAAAAACGTTGCCCCACACTAGGATTTTCCCCTGTGTAGTGGTTGCAGTTACAAACATAGAATATCACATGCACAATACGCCCAGACCGGAACAAATTTCTGTAGGCCATACAAAAGATTTGTCCCATACGGGAATCGAACCCGCGACCTGTTGCGCAGTAGGCGATCACTCGACCTCTGCGCTAACCGTGTCGTCAAAACGTCCCGTTGTGGTCCCAAAACGTCCATATGAACCGTTTCGAACGGTACCTCTGGCTTTCCCAAGAATGTATGGGTTGAAACGGAGCTCGGGCTACTTTTTTATGAGTAATACATACCAAGCAATGTGCTATGTGTTTTTGCACAAAAGAACGTAATCCCGGAAACCAAGTGTTTTGTAATCAAGTCAAATGTTTTATCAACCCCATGATGTTCATCATGCTCGTTGTGAAATATACGGAGCAAACTTAATCTGTGCCCTTCCGGAATAAAACACAGAGGACGAGAAGATTCACCAGTAGGTGTGTAATTAACAAAAAGGAGATCGTTTTTGACAACGTATCGCCTTGCATCCAATTGACGGTCACGTAGTCTTGAATCGGAAGCTTGAGCGAATTCTGAATTGTGCACATATTGACAGGATTTCGACTCAAATAGTCGGCATGAGACATGAGTGACCCATTTCAGTAATCTAAGCTAAAATTATAGTCCTGTAGATATACCCACTACCGGGCAACCCTAGGAAGTAAATCCTTTTTGCGTTGAGTAAGTTTCAACGGACTGCAGTATGTAACTTCAGTGAATTGCACACCTATGAGATAATGCCTAAAGTGCTGTAACGCTTTAACTACAAGGGTCTCAAGTTCGTACGAATGGTACTTACTTTCAGCCCCATGTGTCAATTTACTATAGTAGGCAATCACTCATTTGTAACCACTCTCATATACTTGGAATAGAACAGCCCCATAACCTATTGAGCTTGCATCTGTATGCACCTCAATTGGTAAAGAAGGGTCATAAATTGTGAGCACAGGCTCACTGGTAAGGCACTCAATTTTTTCCTTACGAGCCGCCTGCTGTTCTGGTCCCCATTTAAATTCTACGCCTTTTCGTGTCAATGCCGCAATACAGGCAGTCTTTTGAGCGAATCTAGGTATATCGCCGAAAGTAACTGACGACCCTGCTTTATATTAAGTGGCTTCAGCAGTATCTACCAAAGCATTAACTTTTTCGGCGCTCGGTCTAACCTGACCCTTACTAATGGTACGGCCTAAATATTTAATTTGTGGCGAAAGAAAAGAGCATTTCTTTAAAATTAAAAATCCCGATTTAGACAAAGTTCAAAGTACCCTACGTAGTATGTCTAGCCTCTGGTCTATATTTTGACTTAAAATTAAAACGTCATCAATATACACGAGGATTTCACATATATTGCTAAAAATTCGACTAAATCGTTAGGCATTAATTTCGCATTTGTCGCAAACGCCCTTATTTGAGCGTCATCAGTTACGCCACGTATTACAATTGCCGAAATCAACTCACCACTAAGAGCCCGAACTATACGTAAACGAAATAGCGAGCGGCGAGCGTACTCAGCGTATGTATGGTAGTTGTCGGAGTATGAACTCATGACTTCGAACAAGATATTTGCTATGTTAGGTGTTTTTGGACATAAATATTCCTTTTTGAAACGACTCCAAGTACCTACGCTCGGTCGTCACCGCTTCGTTCAGCCACGTGTTAGCGTTACCCTTTAAACAATTGCCTATACGAGACAAACACTCAAAATCACTTTAATTGTTTAAATAACTCACGAGGCATAATTTCAGCCCGAGCCGAAATTATGCCTCGTGAGTTATAACCAACATACCGCACTTATATCGTAATATACTATTACATTACATTCCAAATTCAAAAACGCTATGCTATAATAAACCATCGTTCTATTTTAAGCATCTATATGAGCTTGACAAAGCTATTAAATCTAAAAGCTTATGAGTATGCCAATCCAAGGATTATAGCGACCTACGCTATTGTATATGACGTGATTTGCTGTAAAAAGTAATTAAAGCTGTGATACCCTGCCGAATGAGTTTGACGGGCGTCCGATATGTTGGTATGAAAACGTCAAATCTTCTGAAAGCTCAGAGGCGTTTTACCCACTCCCACCCCCCCGACCCCCAAACATGACCCCCACATTTGTCAACGCGAGAATCATTACTAAAAAGAAATGTGACTCTCGTGGCTCATATGAGGCTTTTGTCGCGAGCACTCTGTCTGTTTCAATTGTTTGCATATTAAGAAGCATTTATGGCAAGAAGGACGTGTAAGCTTAGAGTGACAAGGTACTTAGTTGGGTTTAGAGATACCGTCCTACATTATTGCGATAATCCACTAGTTTAATCTGTTTTGCCGTGTTACTATGTTTATTATGCGTGCAAAGCTTCATTTACATCCCTTACACTTTATCATAATGTTAATATTTTAAGACCATGTATTCTATTTAATGAGTGGCTGATAAGACTTCTCGTCATGTAGGTAACATCGCAGGTGACAGAAACATCGCATTTTTCTGAGTATTTGTTTCTTAGGTAATTTATAAAACTAATAAATATATGTCCCGAAAACAAAAGTTCCGAAGACAATCGTATTATCTCTTTCTTCTATATGAATAAATCAGACAGGAAAACAAATAAATATTGTGCTAGGAATGGCAGCTTTTGTATCTTCATTCCCGATGCTCGAGTAAGTGACTTGGCGGACGTTGAGCACTAAAAATTGGCATCAATAGGGACTACTATTGAATGTATTCTTACCTATTAAAGTAGTTACGAAAACGTAGCTTAGTAAACTCTGAAAAAGCTTCAGGCGACGGGCGGCTAGAAGCAAGTGCCGCTCAACTTGCCTGAGGCGTGAATTATACAGAAACGGCGTAGGGCGAAGGCGTGGTGCAGGCATGTACGGGGGCCTTATTCAAATTTCGTTCTATACAGAAATAAACGAAAAATAAGACATTTGAATACACCGACCGAACCGAGCGGTTTGCGACATGGCGCGTCATACGGTCGTCCGCGCCGTACCGTTCGGTGTTTCGAATTTCATCTTTGTTTCTGTTTAAGTAAATACCGAAAGAAATTTGAATAAGGCCCGTGCGCTTTGAATGCTTATGCCGCACGCCGTTTCTGTATAATTCACGAATTTTTATGAAAAAAATTTTGCAACGCGGCAGTTGTCGCTTACCGCTATCACCTGCCTTACTACCTTATTATCCTTACTGTCCGACTCGAAGATATAATGCATTTTTATACAACAAAATTGCCAAAAAAGCAGGCTGTCCACATGATGTAGGTATTCCCTACCCTAACAGGTTGTCACAACATGAAAATAATATTAGGTATAAACTTAATTTGACATTAGACTTAATGACAAATTATTCAAATAAAATCCATATTATTGACTATAACAAACTGACAATTGTTAGAGATAATGCTTATTTAACAAATGATAGATTATATCTATCAATGTTCTTAAAAAAACAATTAGCTATTTCGCTCAGATTTTATTTTTTAACTTTAGCCAAAAACATGGCTATAAACTCTTTCTCTGACAATGCTTTTATTGAGCAGCCCACTCACAGTAGTCAAATTGCTCCTATTAAGCAATACTCCTGTGATAATAAAACGACTGTCAGTAATAGTACTGATGATAATTTTTACAATTCTTTAAATTAAGTAATGAGACAATAGAGACATCCTCTTGCTTATCATTAAGTAGAAAAGATACAGTAAACTTTGTAAGTGATAAAATATTGCAAAACCCATTTAATAACAAAGATAATGTAAATCTCATCAACCTGGTGCACCAGAAAATTCAAGGAATGTCAGGCAAGGATCTGGAAGTGGAATTTAAAGTTGCCGATACCTACAGTGACAAAAGGAAAGTATCTGAGGGCACAGCTCAAGGATCAGTGCTCGGTCCTTTGCACTATTTAGCGTATGTTAACGATATTAACAATATAGTTAAAAAATGCAAAGTGTACCAGTTCGCGGATGACACTTGCTTAATAGCGGCGGATCGCGATATCCGAGCTGTCCAAAATAACCTCCAGTACGATTTGTCACTGCTAAACGAGTGGTCCCATGACATGGGGCTTGTGCTGAATGGGCAAAAAACTAAGCTTTTGCACATACATTCAAGTCATAATCACACAAATCACGATATTGCAATAGCTATTCACAGTCACGAATGTATGCACAAAAAAATAACACCTTGTCAATGCCCGTCAGTTGACCTAGTAGAACAACAAAAATATTTAGGTCTGATAATAGACAATCGCCTCAACTGGGGGCCTCATGTGGAAACCGTATGTGAAAAACTGCGTGCTCTGCTGTCAAGATTTACCATAATTAAGAGCAAAATACCATTTCACATACTGATGATATTGTACAGGACATTGGTTGATCCTATTGTTGCATATGGAATTTCTAGTTATGGTCGCACATTCAAAACGTACTTAAATAAAATTTATAATCTACAGGTGCGATTTCTAAAATTAATGGTCAATAAAAAAAAAAAAATTAGGGACAACTATAGCGAGCTTTTTAGATATTGCAAGGTCATGTCAGTCTATGATAAGACAAATTATGCAATACTTAGTGAACAACTTCACACAGTACCGACTTTGCCGACAGTTAGTCATAGAAAGCAGACGAGACAGGTTACGCAGAAAAAACTCTTCAGGTTGGGCTCAACTAACTTTTATGGAAAAAGAAGGCTATCTTGTATTCTTCCAACAATAATAAACGATTTACCGAAAGAAATACAAATGATTTTGGGTGTTGATAACGCTAAGCGGAAGCTAAAATATTATTTTACGTCCAAAGAATTTACTGCGATATAATAACTTTATTTCTATAATGCTTTTTGTGTTCACTTGTACCCGAGCACGAGCGATGCGCATGCACTCATTCAGCCAGCTTATGCGCGCGCAGCGTACGTGTGCAGTTTATATTCTAGTTTGTGTAGCTATGTTTTTCGGATTTGGCCGCTTATTTGTGTTCGTTTGCTGTTTTTTTTTTTGTAATTAAGACGAATGAATGGTGACTAGACAAACCTGATCGGGTTTCAGTCACTTTAAAACAATGCTTATATCTGATTTTTATGTCGAAATAAATTAATTAAAAAAAAATATTTTTAAACTGTAGTAATACTGTTTGTGTCGACATTTTTTGTGTAACTGAACATTGGCTTAAAAGCCATCAGTTTATATTTAATTTCAGTAATCATTTGGTTGGTAGTTTGTTCAGTCGAAAAAAGGCAATTCGTGGTGGTTCTTTAATAATATTAAATAAAAAGCTGAAATTTAAGGATCGTAAGGATATTGTGAGCCTTTCGATTGAGCGAACAATAGAAATAGCCTGCGTGGAGCTGGACCAGATTATTGTATTAAGTGTATACAGGCCTCCTTCAGGATTATATGACCTTTTTGAAGATACTATGGATGAAGTATTGAAAAAAGTGTGTAGTTCCACGAAACAAACTATTGTTTGTGGTGATTTTAATATTAATTTATTAGAAAATTCTAGTTTATCTATTAGGATTAAAAATCTGTTTTGGTCATATAACCTTGTAAACTTATTTTTGGAGCCAACCAGAATAACTCAGTCGTCTGCCACATGCATTGACAATATTTATACAAATATTGTTCCTTTAGCAAAACGAGTTTTTAATAATTTAGAATCTGACCATTCTGGGCAAATTGTTACCATTCCATTTAAACGTAAATGCATAGAAAAACAGAATATCACTGTTGTGCCAAAAACTGTTGGTCGCTTAGAACGGCTGAAAAATAATATTGGTATTAAATTAAATTATATAGGTTATGAAGAAAACCCAAATAAATTATATGAATTTTTTTTTCATACATTTTGTTCTGAATTTAAAAATATTTTTGTTCCAAAGACTATATCCGTTAATGGTACTTTAGCTTTTAGTGAATGGGCTACACCAGGCATTCACAAAAGCAGAATCAAACTTTTTGAACTTTATAATGAACGTTCATTTAATACTAGCGATGAGTTTAAACTTTATGTGAAAACTTATTCCAAAGTATTCAAAAAAGCGTGCAGGCTTGCTAAATCTAATTATTTAAGTTCAAAAATAAGAAACAGTAATAATAAAATTAAAATGACATGGAATATTATAAATAATGAAACTGGAAAAGCGAAAACTACTAATAATCAATATTGTTTGAATATTGACGGTAAGAAGGTAACAGTTGACACAGAAGTAGCTGCAGAATTTGAAAAGTTCTTTACTGACATTCCAGTCTCAATCACAAAGTCATTGGATTCCTCCCCCGCTATTGCTGAATCTATAATGAAAGATCATGTTGAAGCTTGTGATGATAAATTAAAATTTGTACACATTAGTGGAATGGATATAATAAAATCATTTAAAACTTTGAATATGAAGAAAACTGCGGATCTGTGGGGCAATTCCGTTGATGTTACTAAATCCGTAATTGAAACAATAGCTCCAATACTTGCTAACATTTTTAATGATTGCATTGACTGTGGTGTATTTCCTGATCTAATGAAGCTGAGTAAAATTATTCCTTTACATAAATGTAGTAGCACATCAGACCCCAGTAATTTTAGACCTATCTCTGTGCTACCTACCTTTAGCAAAATTTTTGAAAAAATAATGTTGGAGCAAATGCAAATTTATTTTAATAGGAACAATCTTCTACACTCTAAACAATTTGGTTTTAGGAGGGGTCGCTCAACAACCGATGCTGGTGTTGAGTTAATACAACATATATTTGAAGCCTGGGAAGACTCACACGATGCGTTAGGCATTTTTTGTGATTTGTCTAAGGCATTTGATTGCGTTTATCACGAAACCTTGATCAGAAAATTACACCACTATGGATTTCGTGATACTGCACTGGATCTTCTACTCTCTTATCTAAGTGGAAGGATTCAAAAAGTAGACGTCAATGGAAAAAGGTCTCAAGGTTCCGCAGTTAAAATGGGAGTTCCGCTGGGTTCGATTCTTGGTCCTTTTCTATTTCTTATCAATGACCTCCCTGATTTTGTACAGGACAGGCATGAGATAGTGTTATTTGCAGATGATACTTCACTTTTATTTAAAATTAAAAGAGGATTGCAAATGAATGACGATGTAAATAATTCTATCTCAAGAATTGTTCATTGGTTTAATGTAAACAACCTGTCACTTAATGAAGGGAAAACAAAATGTATTAAATTTGTTTTACCCAATGTAAAAGAGGTTCACACCACTGTAAAAATAAAGGATATAGGTGTTGACCTCGTGGACACCACAGTATTTCTTGGGATCACACTTGATTCTAAGCTGCAATGGGGCCCACATATAGATAAATTGTCAAAGAGACTTAGTTCTGCAGCTCACGCTGTATGGAAAATACGTCAGTTGACTGATGTTGATACAGCAAGACTTCTATATTTTTCTTACTTTCATAGTTTGATGTCATATGGCATTTTGTTGTGGGGAAATGCTGCCGACATTCAGGTCGTTTTTGTGCTCCAGAAAAGGGCTATTCGAGCTATCTATAACCTTAAAATGAGAGATTCTTTGCGAGAAAAGTTTAAAGAAATTGGTATTATGACAGTAGCGTCGCAATATATTTATGAGAATCTAATATATGTTCGTAAAAATATTCATTTGTTTTGTAAAAATAGTGATATTCATTCAGTTAATACTAGACAAAGGAATATGTTAGCTTTACCAAATACCAGGCTCCAAAAAATCAATAATTCTTTTAGAGGCCTGTGTATACGTTTCTACAATAAAATCCCAAGTTGTATACAAGAACTCAGCTTAAACAAATTTAAAGTTGCAATCAAAGATGTACTTATTAAAAAAGCATATTATAAAGTGTCTGACTACATGACGGACAAAAAAGCTTGGGTTTGAACTCTCATTTCTAATATTTAACAATGTTAGAAAATGTTAGAAGTGCGTTTTGTTTCAAAGAAACATTCAGTGAGAGCAATTTAAAAGTTCACGCACTTCTCTCAGAAATAGCTTATATAATGTGAATTAACACATCTCTTCTTGTAATGGAAGTTGAGCTGAAACTTTTGCTTTGAGGTCAGCTTCCAATTGACGACCCTGTAACAAAATCAAAATTGTAAATGGCGATTTAAAAGAGGAGATAAAAAATGTTGACCTTTCGAGTTTCTTGCCTGTTCTTCTCGAGAAGGCTCTCCCAATTTCCGAACAGGTGTAGAGTCAACTTTTTTTTATTTTTATTCCTACTTGTATTTGCAGACATATTCAGGATGTATGCACATACAAGGTTAATATGATTTCATTAAATTAGATTGTTTTGCTTTGTTTTGACGTCAATAAGTGTCTGTAAAGGCCTATGTTGAATAAAGATTTTTGAATTTTGAATTTGAATTTGAATATAGACGCTTATAGTACATGTAGTTCCTGTACGATTTGCAAATATAAAACGCCTACAAGGACCGCAATGTTCATTGCCAACTTATGACATAATATAAGATGTATTGTCACAGCACCCAGTCATTTTACTGCCTGTCTTAAGGCGCATAGTACTCCCAATGACCTTGCGTCGATCGTCTCGCACTGATTACATAGGAGTGAGAGAGTGAGAGCGAGGGGAATATTTAAGCAAACCTTTACGCGTAAGATGAATTATTTCAATAAAAAATTAATAAAGGCGAATAAGAAAAATCTAAAAAGACAATCCCCTAGAATATTGTACACTTTATTTATTGAAATCAAAAGTATATGATTTAACCTAATATTTACGAAGCGATTAGGTTTACAGTTTTAAAATCGAGGCATGTTTGGGTCACATTTTAACCAAGTTTTATTTAATTTATCAAAAAATTAAGAAGACCATCCTCTAAAGAATGCGTTGAATAATAACATATCTTTTTAAAGATTTTTTTATTCAATATTTATGAAGAGAGTCTTGTTTGGTTTTTTCTGCAGTGATTTTTTATGATTGACGTTACTATGCGCCTTAAGCGCTCCACACACAGAGGCCGAAGAGAGACGGGCATAGCAACACAAAATCCACTCCACGATCGTCCCGCTTTTCGCCTTCGTGTGTGGAGCGCTTTACCCTTTAAACCGGAACACAGTGAAGAAAGCACCGCTGTTTGGCGGTAGAAGTCTTCTAGGTAAGGTTGAAGTACCCTCAATGAAAGGGGAATGCCCATTCATCATACAAAAAAAATGCCTGAGATGGAAAAAGATGAATTTTACTTCTAATTTATTCTCTAAAAACTAGGCAGATTCTAATTTGTAAGAATTTGATTAAAAATAGGATACGTCAAGGTAAGGGATATCGATCAATAAATAGAGCACAATAATTTAAGTATCTCAAAGTTTTTTTCATCATTAAAACCATTAAAAATCACCCAGAAATTGTGCAGGAGGGCAAATGTGAGAATCTTAATACTTACAGGTTGTCGTGACATTGATCCGTTCTTGTATTGGAGTAGGTACGCATTTCTGCACTTTGTTTTGACAAGGAATTACGTCTCATCCGTATAAGATTGAGATAGCAGCTAGCATAGTGCATATTCGAATTCATTTTTATAACAAAAATCAAAAAAATCCAGCTTGTCGTGTTAAATGGGTCTAATCCGTGTTTGCAAATAGTTATCGTGTGAAGAGAAAACAAAATTCATTAATTTATTTAGGTAACCCAATAGCGTACATTTACATAATATTTTACATTATTACATTAAAATCTTAGATAATAGCCATAATCGCAAAAGAATCCGTAAAAACCCAAGTCGCAAATGAAAGGAATCAACGTCATGAGTAACAATGAAAATGACATTCCATAGTACCTAATTTAACGTTGATTTTTTCTTTGAAATTTTAATGCGAAACATAGTTCGCGGGCACAGACATCTTCTATACTATAATAGGCTACAAAATTATTTTTCCTACGGGTACAATAATAACACGGGCGAAGCCGCGAGCGGAAAGCTAGTTAATAAATAATAATAAAGAATAATAATAAAGTCTGTGATATTCAAGAGTCTTCTGATAGTCTGAAGTAGATATGTAAGTATATTGCCACCGGAAGCAATAAAGGAATATTTTTGGTATGATAATATATCGAAAGAAAACGGGAGGGACATTCTATTCCCTTGTAACTTGATTTTTATTCCTTCTCCGATCAAATATTTAAACAGCGAGTTTGTATACCTCAGGCAGCACTTCATTAACAATTCTCCGAGGAAAAATTCATGGTTCCATAATACAATTTAGCGAAATTATGACTGATAGATTTGCGGAAATCTTCAATAAGAATTACATGACTGGGTATTTTTTTCAGTCATAACTTAAGCATTTACAATGTTACTTGTGCCCTGCCCATTACAACGATAAACACTTCTTTAAACAGTAACAAGAGAGTTTATCATCAAACTAAGAAATTATATTAAAAAATTATATATTTTTAAATAAAATTTATTTATATTATTATTTTGCCTGAATAAATCTGCATTCTCAAACACACCTGCCGTAAAAATTTATAAAGCAGGTACGCCTGTTAGGTGAATTTTTAAGTAGGTAATTTGTGTTTGTCGGTCTGACTGAAGCCTGCTTTCAGCTTTTACCTTCAATTTTCCGTGTTTAATCACAATGAAAATGGGCGTGAAAGCTTTCCGTTTCAGGCGGGTTCATGTTAACGTAATCGTAATGTCACATTTATACAATTCCTACTAAGCTTTCCGCTCGCGGCTTCGCCTGCGTTATTATTGTTATCCCATTAGAATTTTATATTTTCCCATAGGAAAAATAATTTTGTAGCCTGCTATTTATATTTAATAGCTCGGATAATAAATTTCATTCAGAAATTGGAGAGAATTTTAAATATTTTCCATAGAAACTTTCAACCACTATTTGGCACCCTAAGGGGGTGAATTCCAATAAACCTTGAAACACGTGTTTAATGAAAGGTTTTTAAGAGAATAAATCTCAAGTTTTAACAAAATAATTGCTAATTTTTAAAAAATCTATACTAACTTGCAACCCCTATTTCATCCCTTAAGGGTTTACATCTTTTTAAAATCTCTTCTTAGCGTGCGTTCGAATTTTGAATAAAAACAACTGTCCAAATTTCACGTTTCTACCATTACCGGTTACGGCTGTGCGTGCCTCTATAGATGGGAACTTCTCCTTTCATATATACATATAGATCTTCGAAACCTTTTCGTAATATTAAGTGGAGTACTGGGAATAGTTCAGTTTGACAAGCAGATTCAATCCCAAATCGTCTCGACGAAGGGCAAATTGGTAATACAATCTACGATTACATGAACGCATATCATGATGAGCTATGGTAACTGCTTACTCGTACATTTTAAGAGCAGGGTAACTCTGCGAACTGTCAGGTAGGCGAACTACTGGGAAAGCGGACTAGCTGTGGACTTGGATCTTTGAAACCTCAGTTCACACCGCGAACTATAAACCTATAAGCCACGTTGCTCATACGTTGTAAATGAGATATCCGCCTAGTTCAGCTAAACTAATTCAATACGTTTAAGGCGAGGTTTCCCAGGAAATCTTTTGTGTACGGCGATTGCTCTGTTGCAAGATAATTACTCGTAGTCGATAATTGCATAGCTTTTAATGTCGCTTACGCGCTGAGATCGAACGAAAACGTTTACATATTTTTACTACGTTTAAATCGGTTCTTTGGAAACTGGATTACAAAATAACGGGATAAAAATTTATTTCTACTTTATTTTTTAATTTTCTATATGTGTGCCCTCGTGTCTCATTTAGACTACTTTTTAACCGACTTCAAAAAAGGAGGAGGCTCTATGTTCGACTGCTTCCATTTTTTTATGTTTGTTCATGAACTACTCCGCCATCTTTGGGCCAATTATCAAAATTCTTTTTATAAACAAAAGAGTATATTCCCAAGATTCCATTGCCATCAAGTCAGGATTTGGTGATAGGTTCTCAGGAAAATCTTACCCTTAAATTTCATTGGCACAATCAAAGTTTCATGTTTCATGTTTTTTCTAAAGTTATTCAGGTCTGGTAGTCATTATTTCATGTTACTCGGTGAAATGAAACTATTTAAATATAAAAACTAAAATTTTAATGAGAGCGACAAACGGTTACAACAATCAGAGCAATTCGAAATTGTGCAATGACAAGATTTTTTTATATTTTTTTTTCTAAATCTTCGATCGTAACGAGCAGGCGAAGAGCAGCGCAAAGAGCACATGCAGATAAAGCAAATACATTATGATTTTTGGGTCTATATTTATATTCCAACATTACTGAGCTGGTGATGAAAGATAACTGTGTGTTGGAATTTGGGGGATAGTTGTTTCAATATAATGGGAAGATATTTTATTTACCTAGTTAATACAACTACGCTTCAAATACCTTCCCCTTATATTGAAACAACTATCCCCCAAATCCAGATCAGATTCAGATGACTTGACAGTGGAAAATATAACTCCTTAACTTATAAGGCTGTTAGGAATTCACCCCCTTTTCCGATCACTTTCAATTGTAACAATCACAGTACGTATCGCTGCTTTATAAGGAAAATCGGCTAAGTCTTGTATTGACGGGTCAATGACCGTCAAATTAAAGGCGATCACGTTAGATGTTTTCTTAGACAAGAAACCCTCAGGTCAGGAATAATTCTTTTAATACTGTTCAGTGCGAGAAACGTTTCATTTTAAGTTATTCTGATGTTTACCTCGGGTCAAATTGTAATAATACTCATAATGTTAAATTTACTAAAAAAGATTAAAATAAACAACTAATTGAACTAAAAATAAAGAGGACTTCAAAAAAATCAGAAGTGAAAAATCTGACTTCGATAACACTTAAAAGCCAACAATAATATTTTAGGAGAATACACACATACACATCATAATATTTTTATTTTGAAGTCAGTGCCGAATTTTTTAGAATTTCTAGCAGATTATCGCTTGGCACTGACTCCAATATTTACAATTACAAGTCACTTCAGTGGCTCCACCAGCGACTATTATGCTGGTATCCTCATATCCGGAAAAGCCAGCCATTCGAAACCTCTCCGCTCCCATGGAGGTACGTTCGGGTTTGGGATAACCGAATGCACCCCCAGTGCAGTTTCCTACCTATTAGTTTATTTTTTTATGTATTAGGTACCATTTCAATGACATATCTTAAAATTGGAAACGATGACAAATGCTTATAATCAATGACTGTGTGTCGGTAGCTAACGCCCACTTCCAAGACTCCTGAGGCTATTAAGTATTTCAATTTCGAAGGCAAAGAAAGATAAATACAAGATTAATCATAACTTTGCTGTGCAATCAAGATCAAACTGATCACTACCGAACTTAAAATAGGTTAACAAAACACAAATGTATGTGTGTGTGTGTGTGTGTGTTTTCTGTTTCATCATTCGAAAGTTTTAGGAACCATTTTAAAACTGTACCTTTACATTCGCTGTAGGTTATCGCGTAGTAAGCTTAGTCTTTTATTGACTTTATTGCAGAGAAGACTTTTTTTTTTGATCCCCTTTTATGGCACAGAGAAGACTTATGGATACCTAAATCAAACTGTCGACGGATGATACCCAAACGACAATATAGAACTTGACAGACACTGTCCCTCCGACGCTTGTCTTTGCTTATATTTGGCTCAATGCATAAAATATATAGATTTCAAGGGTAACTATAAAGCAAAACACTCGTTGAATACGATTAGCGCTTTACGCGTTGAAAACAATTCTGTCTCTATAAAATCACCTTCAAAAATCTTGTTGAATGACAAAAAGCATGTCAACCAGTCAATGCCTGGCATTCTTGCCTCCGTTTCTCGAACCAAACGCTGAAATAAAAAGAACACTAAAAAGGTTTTGATGAAGAAGCCACCAAAGTATTTCAGGAAAATAAAAATCCGGAGAATAGGTATACACTACAATACAACACAAGACTGTCATGAAATCCAATCATTTTGCTTTATATTTTGCTACAAGAAAAAACACCATTTTCTTTGAAGGACACCAAACTGTTTAAACAGGTATTGCTCCCTTTAACCTTCATGGTGGGTTGCTATGAAAACAAATCTTTATCCACCTAGGACCCCGACCCCTGGAGATATGCCAACTTAACATCCCTAGCTTTGCTGTTTACTTATGCTTTTGGCACCATAATCTGGAAGCTATTACGTTAAAGTGCTACTTTAAAAACTTTTCTATGCTCATTTTATAAAAATTCAAGATTTGTATCAATCTCAAAAATCTAAATTCAACATAGACTTTAACAGCTATTAATTGACGTCAAGCATAAAAATAAATAAAAGATATTTTATTTGGCTGATGTCAAGAAAGCTTATTAATCCTAGTAGGTATGTGCAATTGTGCATATACCCCAATAAAATTTGCTAAAAGCAGTGAGAATCTTCACAAAAAGAACAGCCAGATATACAAATGCCACACGCTAATTTTTCCGCAGTCGTTCCTCAGAAAAAATGTACGGAGAAGACATTAGCTGCGGAAAAAATAGCGTGAGGTTGTCGTAAGCTAAGTCATTTCCATACATTTTGTCTAGGGCCTCTGGCAAGACAATAGAGAAAAGGTCTAACTTTTAACCGACTTTTAAAAAAGGAAGAAGGTTTCTCAATTCGACCGTATATATGCCTATTTTGTTTTTTTTTGTATCCTCTTTTAAATAAAGTGTTTCAAGTTAGTCATGCTTATGATTGACGCCGTCACTATACAATATTATTTTCTATCACCCCGGAAAATTTAAGGAACACTTTAGGACACATCCATTATTATATAAATAATAAATTAAAAATAAACAAAAAAATCTTTAAAATACTACACTAAACTAGTAGTGCAGTATGTTTCAGATATTTAAGAAAATTAATATAGTTATTTTTTATTAATGATTATTAAATCATTCCACTACAGTCTCCTAAAGCGTCCCTTAAATTTTCCAGGGTGAAAAAATTACCTAACTTTGTTTATTCTTTCTAACCTGCATAGTATCTTTGGCATGTAGAGAAGGTATTTATTCACTCAGTGTTCATTACCGACGGAGTTTTGACGTAAACAAGTCCATTAATAAGGGTAACTTAAGTGTCTCAAATACTTACACCCGAAATAGATACATAAATACTGCGTATCAAACAGGGTAATAGTGTTCTGTGGTATCAAAGCCGCATTATTGAGGCTGATTTGGAGGTTTTTATAGCGAATTTCCACAATTTATATTCCCGTTTTTTGTAAGATTGATGCTAATTACTATAAATTTTGAGTCGTCTGCGCGGGTACAAGAATAAAAATGGTAGAAACGTTAAATGCCTTTCGTCTAATGGTATTTTTAAAGAATTTTATGTTAACTCATTTTAATGACAGAATTACAGACAACAGAGAATATAATATACAATAAATAAATTAACAATAACAAAATGCATGTCTGTGCCCATTTATAATTGCGCACAACATTTAATTTATACATGAAAATAATATAATAATATAAAAATAAAATAATATACATATCTATTTAAATAATGGAATAAAGGTAACTAAATTAATTGATAATCATAGGAAAGGAAAGAATTTAAAGCTTATGACATAAAGAGTGAGTTCCTAAAAGAGTAAACACTGCCATTAAAAATATTTACATTCGCACAGATTTCATTATATAGCGTACACATTCTGTACATTTGGATTATTTTTTGAGACACTATTGTCAATTGTAGGTATAAAAACAAGGTTTTTCTCACAAACACGACTACAACAGACCCATACAAACTGGTATTTTAATTCCTTGACCTTTTTCCTAGCCGCCGCATGCAGATGTTTATAGTTAAAGGTATGTGCTCCGATTCATATACCGGCTTTACATCACCTGCAAGTCCCAATAATGATGTATTCAGTTTGGCAATTGGATCGGATTTATTGCATCTATGAACAGTTGAACAAAATTCATCACAAACTCCTACATTTTTTAACTTGGCTACAATCGCCATCAATATTTGATATCTAATTACTTGGCAAAAAGTAAATCTTTTCGACATTCATCACAAACTGAAATTTTACGCGCTTCAACCGCTGAATTGTTTAAATAAGAATTAATTAAATATGATAATTGTTTTTAGATAATAGGCTTTGATAAACATGAATATAGATAATTTTTTATGCCATTTGTGTCGTGACTGTGCTGCTAAAGTGTGTGAAGTGTTGTTAACTGACGAAATAAATTTCTTATAGTTCCATGCTGAAAGTAATGACTTATGGTGAGTAGATTATCTTTATTTATCTTTTGAACCCGGTTCAACACAACCCGCTATAGATTTGCTGAGCCAAGGCCTACGCAATGTGCTTGGCCGGGCAAAAAGCAACGGTCTCTCGCCTGCTAAGTGCAAATATGGCATACTTGGCACGAAGCTACAAATCAGTAAAATTGTAAAGAGCATTGCCCATTTTGGGCCCACCCGTGAACAGCACATTTATGTTTTTATTTTATTTTATTTAGTTTTAATCACCACAGACTCGTGGTCCGTGCCTTTGTTATTTACATTTTTTTATTGATCTACTTGTGTTCGTATATAAGTCCGACTACTCTACTCTTATATCTAGGGTGAGTTACGCATCACCTAAAATTAAACTATTCTACATGTATTTTGTATATAGTCAAACATACAGATACACACACATATACACATATACATATAGATACATACATACACACGCACATAATATATATATATATATATATATATATAGATATCCCTTTGGGCACTTTGTGGCTCCAACGTGCCGTATAGGTAGTAATTTGTTGATCCATTTTCACTTGTTGATCCGGGTGTCTTTTGTTGATCCAATGCCAGCTGACCATAAATATGTAGCTCCGTTCGGAGCCACAAGTGTCACGATGACTAATAATAATAATTAAGGGATTTTTATACAAATCTACCTTTTTGGCGTATGAGCAGTTGTTGATCCAATTCAAATGGGCCAATCAGGGCGCAGCATTTGCCAAGGGCTTCCTCATTGGCACGTTTGGGCTACTATATTACTGGCTACAGTAATTTAATAATCTCTAGCTAGTATTTCAAATTCTCCTCAAAGTAGTAGAGAATCTTGTCTTAAAAAAAGGAAAACTCACAAAGAAATCAGTCTGGAGTAACGTGACTCTAGATCAAACCTCAATACTTGTTATTTTTTGGACGGGACTCTTTCCTTTTGTAGCAACGTTACTGAGCGAGTGAAGGGATAGTACACAAAGGTGCAACAGCCACAGCGGAGTGGAGCGAGTGAATTAGAAGATGATGCTCGAGTGAGTAGTGAACTAGCGAAATATGTATGACGCATTGACTACAACGGAGTGCAGCAAGTGGTATACGAGGCAGCGATCGACTAGAGTGGAGTGCAGCGAGCGAATTACCAGTGGAAGACGCATCGTTTACAGAAAATGCCATAAGAAAAGAACCAGAGGATGGTGACGCAATAACCACAGCAGAATGGAGCGATTGGTAAACTAAGGGACAAAATAACGACTACAGCGAAGTGCAACGAGTGAAAACTGGTTCATCACTCACTCCACTCCGCTTTAGCTGTTGCGTTGTCATGTACTGCTTTATCACTTGCTCCACTCCGTTGTAGCTGTTGCTTTGCCATTCAGTTGTTCTTCACTCACAGCACTTTGCTGTAGTCGCTGCATCGTCCTCCATTGGTTTACTTGTCTCTCCTCTCCACTTGCTGTTGCATTGTCATTCTCTGAACGACATGATACACTGAATAACAACGCAATAGCTACAGAAGAGTAAAGCAAGTGATGAACTAGTGTACGACAACGCAGCGGTTACAATGAACTAGAATGAATGAAGAACCAACAATTACAAAGGAGTGAAATAATGAACAGCATACGACGACGACGCAGTACCAAATGAGTAGTAATAAATGAGTGGAGCGACTGAATAAGCAGTCGCTCTACTCATCTGTAGGCATGAAAGTGCTTGTGTTTATTTTGTTGATTTCGAATAAAAAACTTTATATTGATCGAAAGAGATTTTATTTTCGTTTTCGAAAAATAATAAAGTAATTATTGTAGTGTTGATGTTTACAATAGAAAAAGACAATAGTAACTCGCAAAGAGTCATTCATAATCATCTCATAAATGTAAGTAGGTGCTAGGTGAAAGGGGCTTTTCATAATATCTAATCAACAAAGCTGTTTTTTGAAAAAAAGTTTTTGATTTCCGCGCATTGTTTGAGAAAAGTACTATACAAGCCTTGGCCACAACTAGGCATTGATGGACTCACGTATGTGTGCCTCGGCTACGCCTCGGCCCACATTTGCACGTTCGTCCATCAATGCCTCAGTTGCCGGCTGCTGCAGTAATGTAGGTACTATTAATGTCATTAGTACATGCGTGGATTTTAACCTGCAACCTTTGGAATGAAATGCATACTTACCCCGAACCACTATGCCAGCTAAATTCTGACGTCCCCAAACAAATATACTAGTTTTGTTAAAACCATTAGGTACCTACTTACCAAAATTATAAGGGGTTATTAAGTTAAGTACCACATGCGACTAGTAACTCGTATGGGAAAAGTGCGACTGTATGTGGGTATGTTAGTAAGTACGTGTACGTGCGTGATTTGACCGTATACTGGTTAGTATGATGCTATTGTCATCGGCAGCAGCGCGGGCGTTGAGACTAGAGGATTCGATCCCGGGCCTTTTTCTAATCCCGGGATTGAACTTATATTGGAAATAGCAATAAAAAAGTTAGTAATAAATGTCAAAATCCGATAAAACTTAAATTGCCAAAATATAAATTATTTTCTTTTGGCAATTTAAGTTTTAAATAAAAACGATTTAACAAGATTATACATCAAACTTCGACGAACCACGCATTTCATCAATACATGAGACCTATAAAATTGCAAATTAAGTTGTGAAAAAATTTACTCAGTAAGACATTAAGGTAAGTCAACAAAAACTTAAAAACTACAGAGATCAATATTATGTTAACCAGTACCTTCTTTAAATAAAGTTGACCTGACAGTAACTACTTTATATTTGTATTCACTAATAATTATTTAAGTATTTGAATTGCAAATAATTATAAGATTCTTTAAAGATTTGCTTAAGAATCGATATAAAGATTTGTTTCTAATCTTGCTTTAGTTTGTTGCACATAATAAGTGCAGAGGCTGCAAAAGCGTCTTCAGGCTCGATGGAAACAGAAGGAACACTTCGTGCTTGGAGAAATTCTTCAATTAATTTCAGGAATAAATATAAGAAATCAATTTCAATCCTATCCTGAAAATCCCGGGATTTGTCAAATTTAATTCCAAAATTTTCGGGATCCCGAGATTCGTTATCCTGGGATCGAATCCTTTAGTTGAGACACGAGACTCGCGCGCGCATCAGTTGAATGGTGGACGCACGTTCACAAAAATAAATACGCGCTAATTCGCCACTAAAGTGACTTTCTGTTATTATCCCTTTGGGATGGTTCAAAATTATGTTTGGAATTAATGTTAGTGCTTCTATTTGCCAGAATTAACATTAAATACGTATTTTAGAGAGTAATTATTTTTTTTCCATTGTACTTGTAAAGCTTTTAGAAGCGCCGAGAGCCGGAACTCGAAAAAGATCTCTGAATAACCAGAAGCCTTATAGATACTAACATGCTTTTAATATACCTAGGTAGCACGCAACATTCACAATTTATGTATTTTAAGTCACACACGTAAATGTCTCATAATCCAAACCCAAACTTTGCTTTATATTACAAACCATAAATTGACAGACTTTCGATAAAACAGGTAGGGTCCTTAATTTTTCTGCAACTTTGGTCTGGATACCTTTTTTTTTAGGAGGGAAAATCCTTCTTACGGATTCGACAAGGGGCCGACTGACGAGGACACCCCAAGGATATGCCGGACTCGGGTAGAAAACCCCATACTCGGCTAAAAACCCTCCAGATACTTCTACCTCCGTAGAGACACAATCGGGATCGGCGTTAGCCATTCCCCGATTGTGCCCCCTGGAGGGTTGCCTGGCGCAAGCGCCAGGACTTACCTCTACGGGGGGGTCGACAAGTATCTCCAAATTCGACCCCCTAGGCGGCCAAGCTAGGGGTGAAAAGTGTCTCCCGACCGGTAGTCAGCCGGCCGGGCCGTTTCAGTCCCCAGCTTGCTAGGGGAGTTGTTGGTGGCGCGCGTCCAGGAACGCTCGCCTCCTCCTCCCCAACCGCCTGCGCCTTGGTCTGGATACCTAGTTCAACTAAAAATATTTAAATATTTTAGAATAGTTGGAATGACGTGTATACAGGATTATATAGCAATGTGTTAACAGTCAAGTGGGCTTTTTCAAAATAGGGTAAGGTAATGTACCTCTTTAACTTAACTTAATTTCCATCTTCATGCATTTTTTAACGAAGTTTAAATTGCCAGCAATGTACCAACAGCAGATTTAATTGACAATTAAATGTAAGTGACAGCCCTTCAAACTTAATTGAATTGGGCAGTTAATTCACTGTATTTTAATATGATTTGTTAATACATGCAAATAATTGCTAAGGGAGCATACATTATTATCAGTTAAAAAAAATGCCAGCTTGAAAGCGATAACAAACTGTAAAGTCCCCGTCACGAGAAGCTATAAATTTAGTAAAAACCCATTCAAGGATTCACAATCTTATTTCGAAGAGATAGAAATAACAAGTTTAAAAATGACAACCAATAGAACCTATTCCGCGAAAAAAATTCAAACTATGACGCTGGAACGAAACGCAAACTACCTAATTAGAAATTGCGGCCGCTAAAGTTTACGTTGTCTAACGCGTTCCAGTACCTACCACAAATCATTAGAAAACAGCGCTTTAAATCGCTAAAATATAACGCGACTAAGTGAAATTATTTTTGTAATACACGTAGGTATGTTACTATGAGTAGATTGAATTTCGAATTGTTTGAATTGTCGCTACGTAACTTGGTATAAGTTCCTTACTTTAAAAATTATAGCTTCTCGTGCCGGGACTTCAGATAGAAAAACTTTTTAACAAAAAATTGAACCGCCGAAAAAACTAAAAAGTAGTAAAAAGCAAAAACACTGAAAAGTTAAAAATAATATAAGAATAGGTACAGACAACATCACACTTCTATATTGAAGTCGGTGCCAACTTTTCAGTGTTTTTGCTTTTTACTACTTTTTAGTTTTTTCAGCGGTTCAATTTTTTGTTAAAAAGTTTTCAAAAAAGTTTGCAAGTGAGTGAATCATCAATTATCTTCCGGTTTTGTACCTTTAGGGTTGGAATTGTTTTTTCAAATTTATATGGGACCACCCTCGGGGTATACCTTTTCCAATAGAAAAAGAATCATCAAAATCGGATCGTTCTGTAAAAAGTAATGCGTGGTCATTGATCTCAATTAGTAAGTAAATCAACAATAATTTCCTGTTTTCCTACCATTAGGGTAGGATTTTTTTTAAATTTAAATGAGACCGCCCTCGGGGTTTACCCTTTCCAATAAAAAAAAAGAATCATCAAAATCGGTGTTCTCTGTAAAAAGTTAGGCGTGATCATACATTAAAAAAAATATACTCGTCGAATTGAGTACCTCCTCCGTTTTTTCGTCGGTAAAAAATCGCTTAACTAGGTACTAAATATAAAATACATACCTTGACCTTCAATTTTGTTTTCATTAATTCTTCATTCAAAAACAAATTCAAATGACGACTTTAAAATAATGTCGACGTAAGCACAGTTCAACTAGCGCATTCAAATTGAGATACAAAAATTACAAATTTAAAAAACCCCCGAAAAAAATCCTCCAAAAAGTAAAAAATAAAATATGTTGATTGGCCCTTTAGTCGTCACGTCGGGGGACCGTTATTAATATATCTATTTATTTAATTACTTACTGACCGAATACGTAGAGCGTTACTGGATATATTAATTGCGGTTCCCCGACGTGACGACTAAAGGGCCAATCAACATATTTTATTTTTTACTTTTTGGAGGTTTTTTGTCGGGGGTGTTTTAAATTTTTTATTTAATTTTTATTTCTTCCTTTTTAAACGGCCTAACATATTATTTTATAAAGTGCACGTGATCCGCTTTGATTTGAGACCCCACTCGAGTATATTTGCAGACATTCGGTTATTCTTCCCCACTTTCACCCCCATAACTTATAAACGGCTCAACCGATGTTCATCAAACATGTCTAAGAATACTCGCCCGTAAGTCACCTTTAATACAAAAAAAAACTAAACTGAAATCGCTTCATCCGTTCGGGAGCTATGATGCCACAGACAGACTGACAGACACACACACAGACAGACAGACACGTCAAACTTATAACACCCCTCTTTTTGCGTCGGGAGTTAAAAATGGCGCAGCAAAGACCGAGGCTTAAAGGGCGCGGGGTGCGGTGTACGGTGCTCCCCCCGTGCCTCCAGCTCCACCTTTACAACCGAGGCGGATCTTACAATGTATGGAGCATTGCGAATATAAAATATCTAGATTAGGTATAATAAATTCATAATTGATCGACCGTTACGGTATCGGTACCTATTCGGATCAAAACAAGTATTACTGGAAGTACGAGTATATAAATTGATCAACACAAGTTATTGATTTTTTAAATATATTCGGAGCCAAAAAGTCTTCGTGCATTTAAAAAATTTAGCCGTTACGGATCCACTATTGCATGAAATTGTTGAAAAAATATGTATCAAATATAGGTTCTATCGACGAATACATTTGGCAACATCGCATAATAGAATGCTACGTTGCCATTTCGCCCGAGAAATACGCAACTGGATTCAAGTTATTCGGTGCCAAAGGCGGAGTCAACAATGTACGGGGTCGTGGCTGGATCAACTAAGTGTGCAAAGAGGTGTTTATATATATATATATATATATATATATACACATATGCCCAATATGTGGAATCATTCCCTTACATTTGTCCTTTTCTAACTTTATTATATTTTTTGGAATTGTTCCTTTGTCTAGACCCCCTGCACTGACATTCTTCGCATGCATATCCTTGCTCACGCAATTTATCCATACTTTCTCAGATCTTCTTCCTTACCTTTTTATTACATCATACGAATAACGCCTCTGGTAATAATATGACTTTTTTCCCTGCTCATCACTCGCCCACACCACGCTTACCTGTTAATTCATATTTTCTCCGTCACTGGTGCTACTTTCAAATTTCCTCTTATAATATTCATTCGTAATCTAATCCATTCTGGTCTCTTCTTTAATGCGTATCCTATGTTGCCCAACATTCCGATTCATACATAATGGCATGTCTGATAATAATCCATTTATACATTTCCGTTTAAATTTAGATCAGATATAGTTCCAGAGACCTTTCCCCATTACATTAAACTTGCGCCTATCCGATTTCTTACGTTCCGAAATGTCACGGTCATGTTATTCAAGTGAACCTAGATACCGGAGTCAAATGATACAAAAGAAAATAGTAAAGTGGTATAGTATTTATTAATGGCATTTTTGGCAGAGCTGCAATGTTTATCAGACAAACTAGATATAATTATATTGATTGGATTATCCTATGAATATAAAAAAATGTGGTAAATTA
The DNA here is from genome assembly GCA_963935595.1 of Schoenobius gigantellus. Taxonomy (NCBI): domain Eukaryota; kingdom Metazoa; phylum Arthropoda; class Insecta; order Lepidoptera; family Crambidae; genus Schoenobius; species Schoenobius gigantellus. The sequence continues at coordinate 31,272,221 of OZ012552.1, forward strand.
TTTTTTTTACGTTCTATAAGTAAGCTGAAACAACTTGAATAATATTAAAAATTAAATTTCTCAATTACATTAAGTTCAAATCTCAGTTACACCACAACAAAAAGTTGTTAATTTATCCAAGTTGGAAGTTCTTGTTTCCGATTTTCCGGTCGATTCGTGATATCTGTCGGCTAAGATGGGTAAAATAGGCCCCGTGAAACATGTTCACGGAATTTGCATGGTTGGTGAATAATCAAAGTTACATCTGAGTATAATTAATGTTGAATAGTCTAATGCCTAAGATTACCCAATCGATTGGAGTGCCTATTTATGTAATTAACAAGGGATAAAACAAAATCCCTTCTGCTACATAGATGTTTCAATGCACTATGACTTAATTCATTATAAAGAATGTTATACGTTAGTATAACGTTCTCTATTACGAGCAACATAAGAACGATCTCAAGTTCACCATGCAAAGTCTGGCGTGTTGTTGTGTGTACCTACATATTTACGGTTTTCAGATTTATTTCCTGACATATAAATCTGAAAACGCTTCTTTACTAAGACATTGCTTCTTGTCAAATTCTAGAGTCTAGGTCAACAAGAGTTCCTATAGGTTTTGATTTCCCTGTAAATAAAAAATCGCAAAATATGCGAACATGTGCGACATGAACCGGTGATATCTTTGCAATTTTGATTTTTTCACAGCTGAAACAGAAAGACAGAGAGAGCCCGTAGTTCTTAACAAATAGACGGAATGATCTTTACAAGGTTTTCGTTTCCTTCCGTTTCTTCCTTTTAAGATACGGAACCCCAAAAATAACATACAGTTGAATTGAGGACTTCCTCTTTTTCTGAAGTCTAGAAAGAACTCTTACTGTTGGGCAGTTGAGCAGTGGGCGCGGATCTCATCTTAGACGTTGAGAAATTACATCTAACTACTGAAACTCACTCTTTAGACTGGTGTAGGGCATTGCTTCGAGTTTTCCAACTCTTCAGTATTGAAATGCGATTATCTCCCTTAGTCGACTCTTACGACATACACGAAGAAAGAGAACGGTCACAAAAGTATTTGTTTTCGTACATCAGAGGAGCTCCTAGACTTCGTCTTACCTGGTGGCTTGTTTCAACCAAAAGACCAAGGAGGCGGCTATAAATCCACCACCCTACAGTGTCTCTTTTCGCACGACTTCTTTCTATTTTTTAATTTGTTCAATTATGTATAAAATAGAAGGTTAACACGCCATTAACGAAGGTTCGCTACGTACTGCCATAAGCGGTGAGTGGCATTCAAAACCGTAAGCAAATAACAGAAATCCTACAAAACAATAAAATTATACTGCCGCTTATCTGATAGATAAAGCTATCGAGTGTTTAATTTGATCTTAATTTAACTGGTTACGTTTTTGTTTTGTGATATTTTTGCGAGTGTGACATGGCAATTCGTAATTACTAATGCAACAGTATAAATCATTGAATTTTCATATTTTAACCGACTGCAAAAAGGAGGAGGTTCTATGTTCGACTGTATCTATTTTTTATGTATGTTCATTGTTCACCAATAATTGTGAACCGATTTTCAAAGTTCTTCTTGTATTCGAAAGAGCACTCCTGTAGGCCTAGCGTGGCGCGTGGACTATAGAAGAGAAAGTGACTAACACTCATCCCGTCTCGCGTCATTGTTATATGAGAGAGCGAGAAGAAACATATTTATTTGTCTCTTGTCCCGTTTTATCCACGGTCCGTGCTACGCCTGCAGAGGTGCATGGTTCCATTATCACCAAGTCAAGGCAGTAGTAGCCCACGAAAATCTAAGGAAACAAAGTATTGTGAAGCTGTAAATTTTCATACAAAAAGCGATAACGCTTTTCTCCCTCTATATACAGCGTGACAGGAAAAGTCGACGTATTCTTTAAAAGGGGTTATAGTACAGGTCATAAGCAACAAAAAAAGCCTAATTAACCAGGGGTCAAAAACAGTTGGTAATCGAGCTACGACGCTTTTAAAATTTTTGATATTTTTTCCGACATGTTACCAAAAAACTTTAAAAAATACTGCACCATTTACAATGACAAATTGATTAATTGCGAAAAGCTGAAAATGGGCAGTTAATTTAAATTAAAATTGTTGTCAAAAACTTACATAATTTTGTAAATAAGAGGTCTTTATTGACAATTAAGTCGATTCATTTTTTATCTTTCTGAAAATCGACGTCAATTATTGAAAAAAAATATGTACAGTTGGCGTAAAAACTACAAAAATAACTTGCTGGTTTCATAAGCTTTTAAAAATATTATTTACTTTTATTAGTAGTTTTTACAGCAATTAGCAAAAAGTTGCGCTGTAGGTCAAAATTCATAATTTCATCTTTGAATAAAAATTGTCTGGAAAAGACAAAAGTACGAAGTAGAAATAAAGAAAATTGCTTCTAATACATAAAAGAATGAAAAATGCTAAATTACAAAATAATACTACAAGTTCTGTTCAAAATTGTCTAAGGCTATGGTTTATTTAGATAATTTCCATGCAACTTAAAAGGAATCATGGCAGTACGTCATTATCCAGACTTTTTGGTTGAACTGATTGAAGCAGAACGAAGTTTGCAATCCTTTTTGGATAGCAAACCTCTTTGCTATCCAAAAAGCTGTAACCTCTTTGGATTGACCTAACCACAGAGGTTGCATAGGCTGAGGACGTTTTGGAACATGATTGATTAGGATTACGAATGTTTCGACGACATCATTCATTTGTTTTCCTGATTCAAATTGTTTGTTAATTTTAAAACTACTTTTGAGATTACGGACAAATTTTTGATAACAAATAAACCGATACGCTATTTTGAAATGGCTGCTTTCGAAAACGAAGAATACGCAGATATTTTGTTTTATTATGGTTTTTGTAATGGTAACGCCGCTGAAGCACAAAGAGAGTACCAAATCAGATTTCCTGATCGCCGTTTGCCTCACGTGAGCATGTTTGGTGCATCCTATCAGCGCATTCGAGAAACGGGCTCAGTTCAACGACGACAACGCGATCTTGGTAGACCGCTCGTTGGTAATGTTGGTGTTGACGAGGACGATGATGAAATTATTCGGAGTTTCAGAGCAGATCCTACTGTGTCCACAAGGCAAGTGGTAAGAATACATGGCATATCACAATGGAGAGCCTGGTTTGCCGCATCGCGTACAGCACAACTGTATCCATTCCATTACACACCAGTTCAAGCCATTGAAGAAAGTGATCCGGTGAGAAGAATTGATTTTTGCAGATTTTTAATCAATGCTGAGATTGAAGATCCAGATTATCTAAAGAAAATCCTGTGGACCGACGAATCTACGTTCGATCGCGATGACATCACAAACTACCACAATAGTCACTTTTGGGCCCCTAAAGGTCAAAACCCAAGAAAAAGTAACGAAAGGGCTCAACAGAGGAGATTCTCACTAAATGTGTGGATGGGGAGATTGTACACGATAATTTAATTGGACCTTTCTTCCTGCCCCAAAACCTGAATGGCACAACATACGAAACTTTTTTAAGAGAGGAAGTGAACACGCTTTTGGAAGATGTTCCGCTAGCTACAAGAACAAATATGGTATACCAGCATGATGGGTGCCCAGCTCACTTTTACTGTGGTGTACGACAGTGGCTGGACGAAAATTATCCACTAAGATGGATCGGTAGAGGTGGCCCGACTCTATGGCTGGCGAGAAGTCCTGATTTGACGCCCTGTGACTATTGTCTTTGGGATCACATGAATGATCTAGTCTACTCCACACCTGCGACTTCCATTGAAGAGTTGAGGGCGAGGATCGTATCAGCTGCTCAAATCATTAAGACATCACTTTCCAACGCGTATGACAGTGAGTGAGGTACGCCGTAGACTACTGGCGTGCATACGTAACCTATAAATATTTTTATTTATGTTGGTTTGTTGTTTAGTATTTTTCAGTCTTTTGTGTTTTAAAATGCAATTTTTAGCAAAGAGGTTTGCTATCCAAAAAGGATTGCAAACTTCGTTCTGCTTCAATCAGTTTAACCAAAAAGGCTGGATAATGACGTACTGCCATGATTTCATTTAAGTTGCATGGACGCCAACTGTCATACATTTTTTTTCAATAATTGACGTCGATTTTCTGAAAGATAAAAAAATTATCGACTTAATTATCAATAAAGACCTCTTATTTCCAAAATTATGTAAGTTTTTGAAAACAATTTTGATTTAAATTAACTGCCCATGTTTCAGCTTTCCGCAATTAATCAATTTGTCTTTATAAATGGTGTAATTTAAAATAAAAGGTGTGGTAACAAGTCGGAAAAAATCTCAAAAATTTTAAAACCGTCGTAGCTCGATAACCAACTGTTTTTGACCCCTGGTTAATTGGGCTTTTTTTGTTGCTTATGACCTGTACTATAACCCCTTTCAAGGAATACGTCGACTTTTCCTGTCACTCTGTATATACACAAGGTGGAAAAAAGACCATGGTTGGAGGAAAAGTACCCTTAATATTGATGATGGCACATTTTACTGAAAGGAAACATTCCTTTATTTTCAAAAATAATTAAAACTGCATTTAAAGATTTTTGAAAAAATCAACTGCTTGAGCCGGGAATCGAACCGGAGAAATGTAAAAAAAAATTCTGTAATTAATGATACCAACTGAAAGAGTCATTAATAAGGATTAATTTGTTTTAAGCAACATAGTATCTTAAATTAAAGTAATACCAAGAAAAATATTTTTTTTTATTGTAAAGCTTACTCACTATCTAAAGAAAATAGTTCACTTAAGTTATGAATTTTCTCAAAATTAGACCCACTTTCTTTTATGCACAGACGTATTCTTCAACTGAATTCGCTATGTATCACCTTTTATATTAAGTAAACATGAAGTGAACTATTTCTTTAGATAGTGAGTAAGCTTTACAATAAAAAAAAAATTTCTTTGTCGTTCTTTAATTAAAGATACTATGTTGTTTAAAACAAATTGACCCTTATTAATGACTTTTTCGGTTGGTATCATAAAATACAAAAGTTTTTTTTTCACATTTCACCGGTTCGATTCCCGGCTTAAGCAGTTGATTTTTCAAAAATCTTAAACTGCAGTTTTAATTAATTTTGTGTCTTGAAAATAAAGGAATGTTTCTTTTCAGTAACATTTGCCATCATCAATATTAAGGGTACCTACTTTTCTTCCAACCACGGTCTTTTTTTCCACCCTGTATATAGTCCAATTTTTATACTTATTCAAATGTTGTAGATAGAATGAAGATCTAGGTTTGTACGTTTTGATTTTGAAGTAATATTGCTCAGAATATAAATTATTAGCATCTAAATATATATATTTTTTTATGGTATAGGGGGCAAACGAGCAGACGTATCACCTGATGGTAAGTGATTACCGTCGCCCATGGACACCCACAACCCCAGAGGAGTTACAAGTGCGTTGCCGGCCTTTGAGGAAGGAATACGCTCTTTTTTTGAAAGTTTGTCGTATCGGTCCGGAAATACCGCAGGCGACAATTCGTTTCAAAGTTTGGCTGTGCGAGGCAGGAAGCTTCGGGAGAATCGCACAGTTGTGGACTGCTAACCATCTAAGTGATGGGCATGGATTTTTTGTCGCGTGGAACGATGGCGGAATAAGGGGGCAGGTATAAGTCCGAACAATTCCTTGGAGTATTCCCCGTGATAAATGCGATAGAAGATGCATAGCGAGGCGACATCTCTACGCAGCGCCAAAGTATCAAGCCGATTTGATATTTCCAGGCAATCGACGATTCGAGTCGCTCTCCGTTGAATGTGGTCCAGTGGGAGAAGCTGGTATTGGGGTGCCCCAGCCCAAAGATGAGAACAGTATTCCAAATGAGGACGAACCTGCGCCTTGTAAAGCTGAAGGCGGTGCGCCGGAGTGAAATACTGTCTCGATCTATTGAGCACACCAAGCTTCTTAGAAGCTAATTTAGCCTTACTCTCTAAGTGACCACGGAACTGGACTTCGCTCGTTATATCGACACCAAGGATCTCAATATTGGCTGAGGCAGTTAGGGGGATGCTCTGAAAGCGAGGAGATACGACAAATGGCATTTTTTTGCGGTGAACGCGCAAACCTGTGTCTTTGTAGGGTTGAAATGGACCAAAAGTAGTCGACCCCAGTAAGAGACTTTCTCTAATGAAGAATCAATTTCGGACACAAGTTTATTCCGGCACTCAATGACGTTTTACCGAGAAATGTTCGCACGGCCGTTATAGAAGGTGTCTTTCGTGCTGTCGTCTGCATAACAATGAATGCCGCTGATTTGCAACATATCATTGATATGCAGAAGGAATAGTGTAGGTAATAGCACACATCCTTGGGGGACACCAGCATTTACAGACAGTGAGTCTGAGCATTCACCATCAATTAAGACCTTGATGCTTCTGTCTGCTAAAAAGCTAGTGACCCATCTACATAATTTCTCGGGAAGCCCATATGAAGGAATTTTCGAGAGAAGCGCTTTGTGCCACACCCGATCAAAGACCTTCGCAATGTCCAAACTAACTGCCAGTGCCTCCCCCTTCGTTTCAATTGCCTCTGCCCAATGATGAGTCAAGTGATGTTATGAACTTAAAAACTACCTCGAGCATTTTTATATTTTTTTGATTAAATTATACTGAATTACAAAAAAGCAAAACGTATAAACATAGATAAAGATATACTGAATCTAATGAGACCAAAAGTGTCTAATTTCGCATAGGTTTCGATTAAGGGGGTAAAACTGTTATCACCCGAAACAATATTTCAATAAGAAATGAAGGCACTTTTCTCGGACTTTCAACTCTAAGCGGTGTGCAATAAACTTCATTTTTAGAAGTGCATACTCGAGCTATGAATTGGCAATTTACGGTCCTCTTAACTTAATTTTATGGGTAAAGTTGGCGTCTTTTTCAATTTTGGCGGCCATACATGAAAGTTGTAAATTTTGGAAGAACAATTCAAAAGATATAAATTTTATTATGGGGTACATATGTACCCCATAATAAAATATCGCTAAAATATAAGCTAATATAGCTATAATAAAATATAAGCAAAATAATATCGGAGCCAAGATATCACACTTTGAAGTTTCTTCGTAAAAACCAATAATTATTATTGAAATGAATGAAAACTGCTCCTAATTACTACGGCTTTTTAATGCTTCCGTCACCAAAATGTATGAAGACCACACCATTTTATAAATACATATTTAATTATCTCAATAATTGTGTTTTGAATTAAAATGTGAGCTTCTGTCTCATTATAACCATCAGAATTACGTATATTCACTTTTACAGTATCGCTACTGAAGTGCCCATAACTAAGCTCTGATAGGTATTACTTATGGCAAAACTTCTTTGTTGAATTATGTTCACTTAAAATAGAGCTACAAATTAGTATAAAAACTAACGATAGCCGCTAAAAACAAAAATGACGCACTTGTCCATACTTTTATTTATTTATTTTTTATTTATTTATTATATGGTACATATACAGCTTACATCCATAATGAGATTCCAATATTAGTTAGGAAGTAATGTACTGGGATGCAACCCAAACAAATGTACACAGCTTGAAATAATAAGTCTTGAAAGTAACAATATAAGAACTAATTTATAAAGTAAAACCTAATTTAAATACAAAAAAAAATTACAAATAGAGGAAGAAAAGAAAATCCTAAACCTAAAACTTAATACTTAAACATAAAATTATAGTATGCCAGTGTTTTATGCTGAGTTGATTATATTTTTGACACACCGTTTGAATGCCGGATACCCACGCATAAATATATCCAACTCCGGGTGCCTAGCCACCACTTGGTTGTAAACTCTGGACATACGTACAATGGGGTTATAAAATGATGTATTATTTTTGTATACATTAAGAGTAAAAAATTTAGGCGCGCGGCTTACATACCTAGTGTTGATACTGAGAGCTGCTAATAAACTAGGTGAATTAATATATGAATTCAATATTTTATAAAGGTAGAAGAGGTCAGCGTGTAGCCGACGCAATTGCAGACTAGACAACTTAATTTTTTCCAATAAATCGTCATACGACAACCCGCGAGTGGAAACCTTCGATCGATAACAGGCCAACCTTAGACATTTCTTCTGTATATTATCGATCCTGTCAATGTGAGTATGATAAAAGGGAGACCATATGACAGAAGCATATTCCAATATACTACGGACTAAGATGCACCAGAGCACAATAAGGCAATTCTGATTTTTAAACGGTTTGGTTGCTCTAAAAATAAAACCTAGAAGTTGGTTGCATCTGTCAATAATGAAATCGTAGTGTTCTCTGAACGTCAGTTCCTTATCAAACAGAACTCCAAGATCTTTGACCACAATGCATCTTTCAAGTAAGTGCGAATGAATGCGATAGTCAAAGTACAAGGGTTGATGTTTGCGTGTGAATGTAATTATACAGCATTTACAGACATTCAGAGACATACCATTAGTAGTGCACCACTGGTCTATCTTGTCCAAATCCGATTGAAGCGAAAGGCTGTCCGAGGGAGACGAGATTGAGGAGAATACTTTTAAATCGTCAGCATACAGCAGGCAGTTATTTGACAAGGAACGTATGAGATCATCGATGAAAATGATGAACAAGAGTGGGCCTAAGTGCGAACCTTGGGGAACACCTGATGTCACCAGAACAGGTTGTGACAGGTAACCCTTAACAGCAACAAGTTGGCTCCTGTTAGATAGATAAGATCTTATCCATCGCAACAAATCACCACAAACACCATATGCTATCAGCTTTTTTTATCAAAATGTCGTGATTGACCTTGTCGAATGCTTTACGGAAATCAGTATAAATTGCATCGAAAGGCACTGCGAAGATAATTCTTATACTCTAAGAGGTTTGTGACTGTGGATTTATTTTTGATGAAACCGTGTTGTTGAGTTTGCAACAAGGACTCAACGTGATAATATAAAGGATCATATACCAGCTTTTCAAAAATTTTTGCAAAGCAAGACAGGATGCTGATAGGTCTGTAATTATCGCACATCGATCTGTCACCCGATTTTAAGACTGGCACAATGTGCGCTAGCTTCCAGTATGTTGGGAACTTTCCAGCCTGGACTGATTTATTGTAGATAATCGCTAATATAGGACTAAGTTCTTTCCCACAGGATTTGACAAAAGAAGGGGGGATAAAATCAGGCCCAGCACCTTTTTGAGGATCCAGATCCTTAATGCACCTAAAAACGCTATCGACGCTTATATTAAAACTTCCAAGAGCACTTCCCGAGACGGATTCGAAATAAGCTACTGTGGACGTAGTGGGTGGTTCGAAAACGGAAGTAAAAAATGAAGAAAACAATTCCACAACATCAGTTGGTGATGATGATGACCGATCACCATAATGAACTGTCTGGGGAATAGTACCACTAGACTTGCGGTTATTTATAAACTTCCAAAATGTCTTGGTATTGATTTTTACCAATTCCTCAACCGGAGCCAAATACAATGTATAGCAATCACTCATATGTTTTTTAGACCTTGTTCTCAATAAAGCAAAAGTATCATAATCGCGAGGATTGCCAAACCGCTTAAACTTCTTATGGTATTTGTTTCTTTCTTTGAGACAATTTATCAAGGCATAGCTAAACCAATGCGGATACCCTCTATGACTATTAGAAACCATGGGTGTATGAGCTGCAATGATCTGACGTAGTTTATCATAAAATGTAGTAACAGCTTCATTCACATCTAACCCAGTCAGCAACTCATTCCAGTCAATACTTAAGATATCTGACCGAATTCTAGCAATGTCACTCTTATTGTAATTCAAACGGGCTGAGTCTAATTGCTTGAGAGCTTTGGGTTGACCAATACTAACCATGTCAATAGCAAGAGCTGGGTGATGTGCGTCAACTTTGCTCAAGGGTTCAGGACTGAGAACTTGAACGCCGAGGCAATTAGACAAAACAAGGTCAAGATATCGTCCATTTGCATTTGATATCGTGTTAAACTGATTTAAACTAGACATACAAACGGTCTCAGATAGGTCCATACAAAGTTACCCATACCTATTTCATAGGCACTTCCAACGTGTCTCATGTTTTTACTAAAGCTACTCGTATTTAGGTATACACGTACATCTGGTAGGCCGTTCAGAATAAAAAATGTAATTTTGTTTGTATTCTTTGACTTTTTGTGTTTTTGAAGTAGGTTTTTAATTTTGTTTCCTATTTTTAATCTTTATTTATTAAGATAGGTTGAGTTAGTAAATCTTTGAATGAACCGGTGTCATAAACGTATAAAATAAATACTACAATACGACACGAAAACACTGTATATGGACTGATTAACAAAGCAAGACTAATTTTTTTTTTCATTTTCCGTAGCAATTCAAACAAAACATAATTTCCAAAATTCCTTTGCCGCTAATCCCTACATACAATGCTTCAATCACGTGTGCTAATGCGAACTGTGTATGGAATAATCATAATTTCAATGCTTTGGTAATTTGTCGGCTAACGAACCTGCTTTGAACTACTTATTTATTCGAACTTGATTAATTTCAATTGAGATGTACAGTCGGCAACATGTGAAGCTTCACATTTGCTAGGAAAAGCCGTCGCTATTACGAGCAACGTAAGACTGGTCTCAAGATCTACATAAGTCTGGCATGTTGCTACTATTATTCGTATTATAGATTGAAATTTGCCAATGCAGGTATTTGGTATTTCTTTTGAATGTTGAGTCATTAGCCGAGCTTTTAGGAGTACGTACTGAATTGGTCTACGAAGTCAGCTCGTCAAAATCTATACTTTTACTAATTATAAAACAGAAGAGTTTGTTTCGATGACTGCAAAGTAGAAACAGACATCTACAAAATTGCAATTTTACAGAAGAGCACACTTAGTAAAAAATATTTTACAAAAAATAAAAACCGACTTCAAAAACACAAAAAAATAATGGGGGATCTAAGAATAGGTACAGACAACATCAAACTTCTATATTAAAGTCGGTGCCAAAAAATGATTTCCTAGAAAGTCTTAAAATTTGTCACCGACTTCAAAATAGAAGTGTGATATTGTCTGTACCTATTCTTATATAATTTTTAACTTTTCAGCTCGGTTCATGACTATCAGACGCAAATACGTGAATAACTTCGGAAAAAACATGAATTACCTATAAAATTTAAGGGTTTCCCTCGATTTTCATAGGATCCCATCATTAGATCCTGACTTTGGTGACCTTCGAAACACTTGAGCAGTATAGTCTATCGAATACAAAAAGAATTTTGAAAATCGGTTAGTAATTGCGGGAGTAATCGTGTAACATACACACAAAACACGTTGGACACACCTAAAAATTTAAGGGTTTACCTCGATTTTTATGGGATTTCATCATTAGACCCTGAGTTTAGTGACCTTAGGACTACCTCAGGAGTATACTTTATCGAATACAAAAATAATTTTGAAAATCGGTCCACAATTGGCGGCGTAATCAAACAACATACACACAAACAAACATAGGCATCGAATTGAGAACCTCCTCCTTTTTTGAAATCGGTTAATAAATAAAATAGGAGCTACTTAGACGCCATCAGTTTGTTTGCGCACGCGAATCTCGGGAATCTTGGAAAAGGATCGCGTACATTAATCACGCAGAGTGGAATAAGGGGTCGAAGTTGCCTCGTACGTGTCAGACGTGTGGTGCTCCTAAAACAATAGACTTCTCTGTCGGGCGAAGGTGTACCTTCAATATGGTTCAGTGTGGAACAGAGATGAATTGTATATCTAGGACGTGCTATTAAACGACAGTTTCGTGGTTTATGCACATTAATACGTGGCTACCTAGACCTAGTTCTGCACTGAAGAAATAAAATTTTATCACAGTGTGGAGCAAGGTTACAAGCACCCCGTACTACGTTTGGGTCCCTCAGACCGTGCCGCACCGTGCGCTAGCTACTACATAAGATAGGCTAAATATGGCCAAGTCTTAACAATAATCATGGTCATAACCACAATTTCAACATATGACAACTTTAGCTATGGTAATTGTTTTAAAATTTAAACCTGTGCATAATCGAACTGCAAATATATTGGAAAATAATTGTTTATACAAAAAAATGTTTTATTGAATTTTGAATTGACATGCCATCTGCCACTGCTTGACCCAGATCACAATCGAAGGTCGGAGAAAAACCCTCGAAAAACAAAACATAATATGGAATTCAGAGCCGTAATCAGACTTTAATCTGCATTTATTTACTACAATATTGTTATTTAAGTCTTCGCCTTATGTATGTTTTAATATTCGAAACTGTTTTGGCTAATGATTATGATTATTGTTAAGTTAATCATAAGTGATATAAGAGCTGTTTGTTTCTTTAAATAAATAAAATAAAAATTTATGATAAAGCAGCTATTGGCAAAATGAAAAATATTGTTGCATCTGTTCTTTTCAATCGATTGATGTCTTTCTTACCTAGCAAACATGTAGAAGACAGCTGCTTTACTCTAGTTTACTTGAAATTGTAAAAATGTCGCTAGCTTCAATTACCTATTAATTATCTTATAATCTTACTAGCTTTTGCCCGCGACTTCGTCCGAGTGGAAGTCCTTTTTTATTGATTCCCTTTACGAATCCCCCCCCCCTTTTAACACCCTTAAGGAATGATTTAGGGGATAAAAACTATTTTTATCCTTTCCTACAGCTCAAACATCTCCAGACCAAATTTCATCTAAATTGGTTCAGCGGTTATTGATTCCCCATAAAAACTTCCACCCCCATTTTCTCCCCCTTAAAGAGTGATTTCTGCGATAAAAGCTATCCTATATGTCCTTTCTCAGTCTCTAGACTATCTGTGTACCAAATTTCATTGAAATCGGGTCAGTTGGTTTGGCGTGAAAGCGCAACAGACAGACAGACAGAGTTACTTTCGCATTAATAATATTAGTATGGATTATTAGCTGACCCGGCCGCGCGATGTTGTGGCCCAGTAGTTAAGTGCGCTAGATCAATGTTATACTAAATTTCATAATACGTCATGAAACATTCAAGAAACTTAGCTATGTCGTCAACATAAACACATATCACGTAGAATAAAGTGTGGCATAAAAATATCGAAACACATCGCCATCTACTGGACGCTTAGGTACCCAACTTAGATAAAAAGTGAGTATTGTGTGGATAAACTACCTCGCACCCCCATCTGTTTAAAACTTATGAAACTTTAAAATAATTACAAACTACTTAATTCACAACAATAAATATTGCAGTCAATAATCGAGCTAAATACTATCCTATCTTCTAAGTTGGACCAACTTACAGCATGCGTTAACCAAATTTCATCAAAATTGGTTAGGCGTTTCGAAGTTTATCACAGACAAATATCGTAACACAAAATTTTTGTAAACGTGTCTCATATCTCCCCATAAAATAGTAGATTTTATGCCGAGTGCATAAAGCAAGTCATTTTTATCCGAGATCGTTATATGAAGAAGTCGAGGATAAAAATGATTTGTGCACGAGTTATAAACTCTGCTTTTCACTTTGATTGCGAGAAAATAAAACAGTAACATAACATACTATAAATTTGTTATAAGTTTTCATATATATTTGCCGAGATTTTGGCGGCAATATTTCTTGCACCACTTTTTGTGCGTTTATTTCCATTAAAGTATTAGGAGTAAGTTCTAAATCTTCTTCTTCACTTGACATTTTTAAAATTTAGTTAATTCAACAATAACTGAGAAAATTCAATACGAAAATTTCACGGCTTCTTTCCCGCTACTTTACTTTTTTTAATTTTTGTGCATGATTTTCGGGCAAAGAATAAAATATATACAGCCTACTCTTAAATTATTTTGGAATATTGTTTTTTTTAGTGATGAATATGTCTTGATATTTAGTTACTTTTTCGTATTATCTTATTATAAACCAAAAATGCTTTATATATTATCCAGCTTTATATATTATAGATTAGCAAGTTTTATCCGTGCACAATTTATTATGTTTGGCTGCATGGTCTAAATGGTCACTGCCTTAGTATAGATACATTTAAAAAGCTACTTTTTTGCCCTTGTGCATAAAGTTCAACTTTATGTCGCCTAGATTCTGCATAAAGTAGTACTTTTTCGAGCATGAGAAGTGAAAATTATAATATTTTATTTTATTTAAACTATCAAAAGTGACAACCTAAAACTGTTTTAAAACTGAATTTCATAAATTCTTTTAAAATAATAATCTATGACAATTAAATTTGATTGATATGACAAGTTATTAAGGTTGACGGTTTTTTTCGGTTAAACAAATGTTATATTTTTTATGGGTAGTTATGAGACACGTTCTATATAAGACTCTGCTGTGCCCGCGAACTACATTACGTCATTATAAAGTTTAACGCAATATTAAATATGTTGAGGTTAATAGTCGTGATAAAAATCTGTCTTTTAAGTTGGACCATATTACATACGTAAACCAAAGTTCATCAAAATCGCTTAAGTAGTTTTTGAGTTTATTCCGGACAAACACTGTGACACAATTTTTTTTTGTATATATAACTATATATGGAAGATTAGTAGATGGTATTTAATTTTAATATTCAGCATAGGTCATTGCCCTATAATGCCCCCTTGACTACAGCCCTGACTATCCCCCACCGAACCAACCCGTAAAATCTCATAAAAGGTTCATCCCTGTTGACGCTAACGCCCACAACAATGCTTATTATTCAAAGGCGAGCAGCGGCAGACATTGTGTTTGATTTCATTTTTATAGGCACTAAACATACGGCGTTATATTGCCGACAGTAAAACAAGTATTAAACATAATAATGATCTATCATCTTCATTGCTTTTCTATTAAGTTTATCTTGATCTTCGAGGCTATCTGTGCAACTTCAAGGCAGAATTTCGGTTTAGCCGATTATAATAATAACCGGAGCGTCGTCGGTGGCGCTGTGGACTCGGCACTTGCCTTCCAATCGGGAGGTCCGCGGTTCATGATCGCCGTGCACCAATGTGTTTTTTTTTTCGTTTTTCGAATTTCATTATGTACATTTGTCTGACGCTCCTACGGTGAAGGAAAACATCGTGAGGCAGCCTGCATACATCTGCGAAGAAATTCAAAGGTGCATGTGAAGTCGACCGATCCGCACTAGGCCAGCGTGACTAAGGCCTAAACACCCTAACTTAGGGTAGGCTCGAGCCCCTCGGACGTATATGAGCTGTAATGATGAACCATATTAACGAGCCTACCGGTCTATTATGAATCTTTCATCGTATGACATAGTATACATTTTGAGATAAGGAAGTCATGAAATGCTTCATTTGGTATTATGGATCTCCAATGATATCATCACTATGGCATAATTTCAATGATGCCATCAGGCCATCATGATGTAATGAACGAATGATCAAAAATCTGACCGAAAATCTTATTATATTATGTTTGCATTATGATTGCATCATGATAATCATTTGAAAACCATGAGATTGGTAATAGACCTGCTGTTTTGGTCCTAGTCTTGGGGGACCTTCAAACGCCTCCATGTTGCCGTGATTAAATCCTAAAATACAGTTGTAAAAAACTTTGTGCACCCTTTTAGGAGCATATTTAGAATCGATATAAGATGATTTTTATGTATATCATACATACTTTAAACCTCTATTATAAAATCGAAATAAATATTTAATCATTAATATTTTAAAAGTGACACCGATTGCTTACCTCTTTGAGCGTCGGCGGCACCCCTTTGCCTGTGCCGTAATTGATTACTTGTAATACGTCGTAAATACTGATGTTATAAACATTTTTTCGAGTGTATCTATTTTAAAAACAATCTAATAGTGGGCATTATTTTGTTAATATATATATATTTTAATTGTAAATTCTATTTTTGGTAAGCTTATTTCTGTCCACTTGCTAATCCGTCCACCTGAGAATCTGCTTAGCTGAGAATCTGTCCACTTGCTACGGAGGGGTAAAAATACGAGTATATGCTCCTTAAGCAGTTCCCGTGGTTTTCGTTACACTTTCTGTATATAAACTAGGCTTTAAAAATATGACCATTGACCATTTGCATTTCCGTTGCATCATGAGAGGGATGTTTTTACCAAACTTAAATATATCGATCTACAACGAATCAAGAGCGACACGCTAATCTCAGAAACAACTGATTCAAATTAAACACTATGTTTTGTGTTGGATAGTCCATTTATCGAGGAAGGGTATAGGCTATATACGAGTAACATCACGCTACGACTAATAGAAGCTGAGCATCAATGAAAAATGTTGCACAATCGGGAAAAAAATATATGGCGAAACGTAGTTCGCAGACACAGCTAGTGCTGCTAGTGCTTTAAATGCGTTCACCGGTTTAAGTATACATCAACGCAAGCACAGTCATGGAACATGAAAGCGTATTTTCCATCTCATTCCATCTAATTATAAAAAAATGAGCGCGAACACAACAATCAAAATATCGGTATTTTCGTGTTTCGGTATTATACAAAAAAATACAAATAATCATCCTGCATGCCAGAGAGTGAAATTCCTTTACTGTACATAGCTATTATTAACATAACAATTTTATACCCACAGCAGCTGGCACTTGATAAATGTATTAGAGCGTTTCATTCATAATAATTGATTCCTATCATATTACTTATTGGATAACATAATATCTATGTCAGATTAAAAATAATTATTACCTGTTTGTTGTTATTACGAAATGTTCACGTGGCTGACGCAACGGTTATATAATACTAGCTTTTGCTCGCGGCTTCGCTCGCGTCAAATTCGGGGTAAGGCAACCACCTTCCAGCAGCACCTTGAACTGTACAAATTATAGTTGCAGAATTATTCCTGATAACTACTCCTCTCGTCTCGCCGCGCCGCCCGCGCTCGCCTAGGTACCCGATTGACGACGATTGAGATGGCATACCTAAAATGAAAAAATATATAGAACCCTTATATGGGTGATGATACTTCACGTCTGCCACGTTAGATTTTAAAATTGTTGCTGTTTTCGTAATCAGCGACTCGATAAACCACAAAAAGAATACCCATGTTGATTTTCAGACTTTCTCATCCCATTTCCCTTTTTTAGCATTCTGTAAAAACTTAAAACACGTGTTTACTCATTTATTGATAACAGTACTCCTGTGAAATTTCGAATAAAATAGTCTGATTTTGTTTCCTCATACAAATGTTGGACCTCCGTTTCAAATCCTTAGAGGGTGGTTTTTGAAAAATCCATTCTTAGTGCTCATAGCCCTTAGACCTCATAAGACACCTACTTGTTAAATTTTGCATCTTTAGACGAGATGGAGGTTAAACCCTAAAATCGCCTTATGGCTCTACACCACCATTGTCAGGCCCTCAATAACCTACGCCTGCACGGTATGGGGTTCAAAAGCACTGCAAGTAACTGCCATAAGGAAATTGACAGGCTTGCAGCGCACTGCATGCCTTATGGCAACGGGTGCTACTCGATCAACTCCAGCTATAGCCCTAAATGCACTTCTCAGCCTCCCACCTCTCCACCTCTTTATTGAGAAAGAGATGAAGGCTGGCATCTACAGGACTAACGCTGGCATAAAACACTGGAAATCTCAAACAATGAGGTCTTTGCACCAAAAAGTGTTTGAATGTCCACTACTCGCAATGACATCAGATGTCTTGCTTCCAGAATTCAGCTTCCACAAGAATTTTTCTGTAGAACTGACTAAAAGGGAGGACTGGGCTCAACGCTCTAATAGTGATCCCTCAGATGTTGGAAGCCTGGTGTGGTTCACCGATAGCTCCAAAATGGGCCCTAACGTAGGATGTGGCATATATGCTGCCAAGCACAAGGTTAGCAAAAGCGTAAACCTTGGCAAATATGCCACTATTTTCCAGGCGGAAGTTTATGCCATAATTGAATGTGTACAAGCCAACCGCCAGTGAAACTACGTTAACCAAAATATAGTAATTTACTCGGACAGTCAGGCAGCTTTACTAGCACTAAACGGCAACGTTATAAAATCGAAGCTAGTAAAAGACTGTGTGGAAAAACTAAATGACCTGGGACAACGAAACAAGATCACCCTCAAATGGGTACCGGGTCATTCTGGAATCATTGGTAATGAAAAAGCCGATGAGCTAGCAAGGTCTGGGGCCCAAGGACTACAATTTGGCCCAGAGCCTTTCTGTGGTATCTCAAAGAACCAGGCTATGCAATACTTAAAAACCCACCTCCTGCAAGAGGCAAAAGCGGACTGGCAAAGAACGCCTGGGTTAACACATTCAAAAGCACTAATCGAACCATACTCTCGTAAGCGCACTGACGAGCTGCTGAAGCTCAACAGGGGCAACCTGAGCGTGATGATTAGGGCTCTGACTGGACACTGCAAGCTGAACAGGCATCTGTTCAATATGAGACTAAAAGATACTGATGCTTGCAGATTCTGTGAACAGAAGCGTGAAACACCAATGCACCTCCTGTGCTTTTGTCAACCCCTTATTTACAAGAGAAACCGACAACTGGAGAGACACATTCTCGACCCAGACGATATAAAAACAATCCAAGCTGGGAATATCTTATCATTCCTGGACAGTGCCCAGCTAAAGGAGCACATGTAAGGCCTAATAAGTCTTATTTGGGGCTAGTCACAATAGATCTTTGCAGGTCGCAGTGACGCAAATAGCCCCGAATTAATGGAATAATAATAATCTTTAGACCCGAAGGTTTAGGCTGTACGTTGATATGTGAGTCAGTTTCTTCTCTTCCATATTAAGAAAAAGATAGAAAACGATGATGGTAGTTCACGACCGCCAGGTTGGATTTAGAAATCGTTATTGTTTTTGTAACCAGTGATCCGATAAACCATACAAAGGATACCCATATTAATGTTCACCCTTAAAAGGGTGAATTCTGAAAAAAACCTAAAACAAGTGTCGACTCATTTATCGATAGGAGTACTCCTGTGAAGCTTCGAATAAAATAGTCCAACTAATCTTGTTCCCCCATACAAAATTTGGAGCCCCATTTCAACCCCTTAGGGCGTGAATTTTGGAAAATCCTTTCTTAGTACATCTCATAAGGAACCTACGTAACAAATTTTAAATCTCTAGACCCGGTGGTTTAGGCTGTGCGTTGATATGTCAGTCAGTCGGTTTCTTCTTTTATATATACATATATAGATAGAAGATAATAAGTAATATGTAGCCGAGACCTATATTTAATAAATCATTTTTCATCCCGAGCCCTATTATGTAGATAAATTTAGAGATTTTACAAATATCTCCAAAGTATGCGTCGGAGCTTAAAAAGTAACGAAATTTTGGATCCCTGTGATACCCAAGAGATAAGTCGGAGGAATCTAATGTACTTGTCACGTAATTCCATAAAGGAGTTGTGTGATTTCTTTATGGTATAATTGTGTTTTTTACTATTTGGCAGTGTCTTAATATTAGAACAAAGAAATATACGAAAATAACTGAATAAAGGTTTACATCACAGTTCATTTTCCTTTAAATCTTTATATGGCGAAACCGTGAAAAATATCGAAATATTTAAATCAAACAGCATTGACACCGACACGCAAATAATGGAAGCTCTAAAAAGAAAAAGAACTCAATTCCGCAAGAAATTCACTAGAGCAGCCGATGCCCTTGAAAAAGCCCTGAGTGAGCACAAGGACGAGGACGATCGTAGTGAGGTGGATTTGAAGTTTTGTAGGCTTTCCGAATGCGCCGAGGAACTGTTTGGTTGCGAAAATATAATAAGAGACCTCTGGTGCCAAAGTGACAAATTTGATGAAAAAGAATTCGAAGAGGACCAGGACGCAGCGGAGGCTTACGAAATTCGATGGTCACAACTAAAGGTTAACTACCAAGTATTTAATGACCGTAAGAATGATTGCGATAACCAATCTTCAATATCAGGTAGATCTGTTTCCACCATAAGACATACTACAGAGCGTAAGGTAAAAATGCCAAAATTAGAGATATCCAAATTTAACGGAGAGGTAAAGAGATGGCTGCTATTCTGGGGCCAGTTCGTTAAAATCGACGAGGACCCAGATATTAACGATTCGGATAAATTTCAATACCTGCTCCAATCAATGGAACCTCATTCTAACGCTAGGCAACTCGTAGAGAGCTATCCACCTTGTGGTGACAACTATAAGAAGGCTTTGAATGCTCTCAAATCAAGATTCGCTCGCGACGACGTATTAATCGAAACTTACGTAAGAGGATTAATAACGTTGATGCAAGAAAAGGACGCAACCCATCGACGCTTGTGTCTACGTGAGTGAGCGGTCGATCATTGATCGTGGCTTCACAATCACAAAGTATCGTGGTCAACTCTGTCAAAGAAAGCGAAGCACGTCCTAAAATTCTCCTAAGCAACGACTTTACTAGACCGATCAAACGTTCATAAAATCCACCCCACCAGGGGGCGCTAGGTGGCAAGAAACTCCACTTTATTCGCTCGATAGACGAGAAACATAGAACTTCATTCCAATCGATTGATTTAAATGCATTGTCAAGCCCACGAAAATTAGTAGCGTTATCGCTGTATAAACATGAAATTCTACCTCTACGCGCTATGAACCGCCTTAACGCCATAACAAATTCAGCAGTCGACAATGACTCAACGGCATCGAGATGTACTGCGCGATAGGTGGCGCATGTAAAAGGAAATATAATTTTATTAATATAGAAAAGAAGTAAACTGGTTTAGTACAATTTATTCACTTCATCGTATTGTAACAACTTACCTATTTCTTGAAGTCGACGCGTAGCGGAGTTTAGCCTTCCTTTTGCTAATTGATAATTAGGCTGCGGGTGAGGCACGTCACACCACGGCAAAGGGACTTCATAGCGCCCTTCTTCATTAATAGAGATGGTTCTTATAAAATTTTCAAGTACCTCAGCATCATGAAGACCTTTAATATGTTGTTCGGCCGGGTCTTTTATGCCTAAAATCTCTAACTCCCACAAATCTGAAATTTTAATGTTGGACAGACAGTTAAGTGTAGTGGTAGACTTTATCAACGAACTGTAAATCCCAGAAACGCGCCCTTGAATGGTCCAACCCATTTTAGTCTTAATTGCACACAAAGTATTACTTACATGAACAAACTCATCCGTCCACAATAAATTCAAAAAATCGGCACCTACTAACAACTGGATGTCGTCGGGATTGTCGGTCGTGTCGGTCAGTGTAATTTTATTTTGTCTCAATTGCTGAATTATTTCACTAGATGTAATTTTCGGCAAAATACTACAAATATTTATTTGTTCTACTGTTGACATTTTTATTTGAAAGTCACCTGTCACACTTTTAACACAAATGTCATAAATTTGGCGTATTTCACTCTTGTCTTCTTTACCGCCAAAAAGACAATGAGTTATTAACTCCTTTCTTACCGGTGTCAAATTTAAATGTTTGACAAGATCCTTTCGAATGTACGACCTCTGCGCGCCACTATCTAGAAGGGCACGTACACATACCGAATTTTTGCCGTCGTTAGATAAAACTTGAACAACAATAGTTTGCAGTAAAGTTGTAGAATTTAACTCGCAATGTAAACTGCTTGCTTTTTCAAGTTCTGGCATTTTCTGACTAGTACTCGGTCCTTGTCCGTTCATGTCAGGGCACATCAAAATTGAATGTCTCTTTTTACAGAACAGGCACTTGAGAAAACTTTTACATCTTTTGGCCATGTGGTTCGACTTCAAGCAAATCATACATGCTCTTTTCGCCTTAATGTATTCTGTTCTCTGAGCTAAAGTCATTTTCGCAGCTTTGTGACATTCGGCACTGCAGTGTGTATCCTTGTTACACCAAATGCAAACTGCAGCTGTTTTACGTGGATCTGTTTTGGTCTCACTAACAAAACAGCAAGTGGGTTCTTTTGGCGCAGCTAGGGAATTAAAACTATCCTGATGAGCCAGTTGAATCCTTTCCTCTGATTCGACTTCTAGTCTGAGGAAGTCCACCAGTCTTGACAAATCGTTTCCATCTTTCATTTCAGTAGCTCGATATCGGTTCCACGCTCGAAGTACGTCATTTGGCAAAGCTGACTCTACCATAGGGAACAGTATGGACGCGTACTTATCTTTAGTAACGCCCAGCGTTTCAAGCGCTTGCAGGTGTGTTTGTAAACTGTCGTAAAGTGTGGACAGTTCCTTAGCGTTCGATGGCGCTTGTCTCTTTTCTTGCATCAACGTTATTAATCCTCTTACGTAAGTTTCGATTAATACGTCGTCGCGAGCGAATCTTGATTTGAGAGCATTCAAAGCCTTCTTATAGTTGTCACCACAAGGTGGATAGCTCTCTACGAGTTGCCTAGCGTTAGAATGAGGTTCCATTGATTGGAGCAGGTATTGAAATTTATCCGAATCGTTAATATCTGGGTCCTCGTCGATTTTAACGAACTGGCCCCAGAATAGCAGCCATCTCTTTACCTCTCCGTTAAATTTGGATATCTCTAATTTTGGCATTTTTACCTTACGCTCTGTAGTATGTCTTATGGTGGAAACAGATCTACCTGATATTGAAGATTGGTTATCGCAATCATTCTTACGGTCATTAAATACTTGGTGGTAGTTAACCTTTAGTTGTGACCATCGATTTCGTAAGCCTCCGCTGCGTCCTGGTCCTCTTCGAATTCTTTTTCATCAAATTTGTCACTTTGGCACCAGAGGTCTCTTATTATATTTTCGCAACCAAACAGTTCCTCGGCGCATTCAGAAAGCCTACAGAACTTTGAGTCGACATCACTACGATACTCCACGTCCTTGTGCTCACTTAAAGCTTTTTCAAGGGCATCGACAGTAAGACTTTAAATGTTCGTGCGAGGTATTGTCAAACTTTGCGTGAGGGATTCCGACATCGTTTCAGATCCGAATATTTAAGCACTCTTGTGCAGCCTAGAAAACGTCAAATTCGAGATTTGACCGTAGGAGATGTTGTTCTCATCGAAATTGATGATCGTCGTAGAGTCAATTGGCCAATCGGAGTGGTTACAGAAATTTTCCCAGGAAAAGATGAGATTTCAAGAGTGGCTAAGATCCGCACAGCTGCCGGGGAGAAGATAAGACCTGCCCAGCGACTATTTCCTCTGGAGGTTTCTTCTGCGGATAATTTTGCACCACCTGACTTGACTCGAATGACTAAAGACACTACTTCGTCTGACACGACTGAGAGTACAGAGAACTCTAACATTTATAAAACACGGTCTGGTAGAGTGGTGAGACCACCCAGTAGACTAAATGTTGGTCACTGAATTATTTCATTTATTTGGTTTCATTTCTCTTAGGTTTTCTGTGACTCTACATATTTTTTAGGAATTTATCTGATGTTAAGTTTTGTATTAAGCTATGTTAACCATCCGGTTTCTTTTGCCCGGGAGTGTCACGTAATTCCATAAAGGAGTTGTGTGATTTCTTTATGGTATAATTGTGTTTTTTACTATTTGGCAGTGTCTTAATATTAGAACAAAGAAATATACGAAAATAACTGAATAAAGGTTTACATCACAGTTCATTTTCCTTTAAATCTTTATAGTACTTATGAAAAACGGTGAAGTGTGAGATTGATAAAAAAATTCACATATTTTTCCTTCTGGCACTGGCTGCATTGAATTATTAACTGACTTCAGAAAGGAGGGGGCTGTCAATTCAATTATATTCGCTACTATTTTTGTGATATCGCGGGGATGGCCCCATTTAGATATTGGCGGCCCGGTGCTTTTTGAAAGAATCGACTGGAACATAAGTAAGGGTGTTTGCCTTGGTATTTTGGTGTATCGTTTATATAGATAGTCTAATTTTGTACAAATTTTTGACCTCCGTTTCAACCCCGTAGAGGGTGGTTTTTAAAAAATCCATTCTTGTTGCACTTGGATAAATCTCCAGTCTAAATCCAAAATTTGGAAACCCTAACTTCAAAACTGACGGACTTTCATACAAACTTTCATCCCCATTTTACCCCCTCAGGGTAAACCAGGGTTTCCAAAAATTCTTTCTTAGTCAAAAATCAAAAAATCAAAATCAAAAGTACTTTATTTCCTAGGCCCTTGCGGGTACTTAAAATCGTCAATTTTACAAAATTAATGAAACAAAAAATATTCTACTAAAATCAAGATAACCCATGCGCTAATGGCAAGTACATCCGCGGAGTTGATGCCGCGCATGTAATCGCCAAGAGCGACCCGATCCCGAATGTAGGGGCTAACATGAGAGGAATCGGGCAACAAACTCATGTGCCAAAACTCTTTTAAAATCGCCAAATGTCTTACAAATTGTGAATATTACAAAACTATTCAGAGAACGAGCAATTCATTTCTTTTACCGCCACGCTGCCTTATCATCCAAAAAATATTTAACACTGTAATAAGCCTTTTTGCATAACTGAGCTTTAATTAAATTTTTAAATTTATTTACTGACAAGTCATGCATGTTACATGGCAGCGTGTTGTACATTCGTATACAGTGACCTGCAAAGGAGTTGCTTATTTTATGGAGCCTATATGTGGGCATTGCTAGCTTGTCTTTATATATACTCTTTATTGCAAAAAAAACACACATGGGGAAACACAAGTAATAAACAGAAGATGCAATGGTGGACTTATCTCTAAAGAGATCTCTACCAGCCAACCTGTAATTGTGTGGGAGATTCCATTTTATTAATGGGAGACACCAAGATAAAATAAACATAATTATTGATATTAAAAATATAAATATATACATAGGTATATATAAACTAATATATATATTATATATATATATACACGGCTATTTTTTTATCACCCTGGAAAATTTAAGGGACGCTTCACGACATGGTATTAGAATGATTTAAATATAAATAAAAAAAATAACCCCCCTCCTTAATTTTATATTAATTTTTTAAAAAATACAAAAAATGCTGCACTAGTTGAGAGCAGCATTTTTAGATTTTTTTTTATTTTTTGTTATATTTTTTTAAAAATTTTTATATCATTATTTTTATTTTTTATATAATATTGGATGTGTCCTGAAGCGTCCCTAAAATTTTCCAGGGTGATAAAAAAATAACCGTGTATATATATATATATAATATATATATTAGTTTTTGGCGTCATGCACGTCGTGCATCATTACGACGTCCCTCAGTTCCCCTTACTTTATTTAACATGTCTTAATGAATATTGCTTAGTTTTCTGATTTCCAGCTCCTTGGGATACGTCGTTTTACGATAATTTTATTTCTCGTGATATTCATCTTGCAGTCATGCCCCAACATTTTTGAACCCCCAACCATGGTGATACATTATAGGCATCCTAGATATATCGATCGTAACTTACCTATGGCATCGATTATTTAACGTCCTCACAGGATGGACCGTATTTGGGAGTGCTACGTTGCCAGCTTTGGATTTATTATCTCATTCTTTTCCTATCGCTTTATGTAGCACACAGTTTCAACGTTTAATTTGTTTCAATATATATTTTTAAATGTCTGTTGTGTTGGAATGAGCATAGTTGTATGTAGTTCACGATTTCTATCAAAAATTGACTTCACTACACTCCTTATAATATAATTTCGTGGGTCTGATATTCCTTTCAGTTCTACTGTA
The DNA here is from genome assembly GCA_963935595.1 of Schoenobius gigantellus. NCBI lineage: Eukaryota > Metazoa > Arthropoda > Insecta > Lepidoptera > Crambidae > Schoenobius > Schoenobius gigantellus. The sequence goes on from OZ012552.1 coordinate 31,297,802, forward strand.
AAAAATCTGGGAGTAATAATGGATACTACTCGTACCTTGTGTTGGAGCCTGCAGTTTAATTAATAAAATTAATCTGAACTTAACATCCTATCAATCTTTCCAAACGCCTGGTTGTCTGGATGAAATCGCTCTTAGCGATAAGACCGCTCATTATAACATTGTTGTTGTATTTGTTTTCTCCTGTGTTTTGTTTTTCCTGTATGTTATAATAAAGAGTTTACTATCTATCTACCTACCAAATTTCATATTTACATTAATAAAATTATAGTTAATAATAAAAAGAATAATTTACTGGGAACACTGCTTTCATCTTACAGTTGGTAGCTTGCAGCCACATAGTACCGTATGCCTGCAATCATGATCGCCATCGATCGGCTATTGAACGTCCGTATATAGCTATTGGACGTCCGTATACAGCTATTGGGCGTCCGTATATGGCTATTGAACGTCGTCCGTATACAGCTATTGGACGTCCGTATACAGCTATTGGGCGTCCGTATACAGCTATTGGACGTCCGTATACAGCTATTGGGCGTCCGTATACAGCTATTGGGCGTCCATATATGGCTATTGAACGTCTGTATACAGCTATTGGGCGTCCGTACAAAGTACAAAGCTTTACGTCGGTTTGTTGGTACCAAATAACAAATACTAATACCGATATCGATACCAATATATCATCACAATCGATATTGCTGTTGTAGAAACTTCCACCCCTTTTTACCCCCTTAGAGGATGATTTCGTGGTTAAAAACTATCCTCGTATGTCATACTATCTTAATACCAAATTTAATTTAAATCGGTTTAGCGGATATAGATTCCCTATACAAACTTCTACCCTCATTTTTTACCCCTTTAGGAGATGATTTTGGGGACAAAAGTATCCTATGTTCGTCCCCGGGTCTGAAACTATCTCCATACTAATTTCATCTAAATCGGTTCAGCAGCTTAAGTGTGAAATGGTAACAGACAGACGGACACACTTTATATTATTAGTGTGTATTGTAATCAATTTATGAATAAAGTATTTAATAAAAATAAGTTCCTTCCTTTAGTTCTATGTAAGTATTTATTAATCTACATTTTATTGATATAGGTTAACTTTCCTAGGTAAGCAAACAATAACAAAAAACATGTAAGTAAATGTAATCAGTTTTATTTTCGTAATTGGTGTTTTATATTAAAATATATTTATGATTGATAAGTAAATACTTATAAGACGCCACATACCGCTGGTTTCTCAAATTGAGAAATTGAAGTTGAGCACTACTCAAATGTTACTCAATCATAAAAAAATTGTATTTAGTAGTGCTCAATTTGAATTTCTTAATTAATTACTTAAATATTTATTAAATAAAGTTGAGTTGTTTGCTCCGTGTCAAACAAACTGTTAAAAATTAATGCCAAATTTGACTTTCCAACTTCGTCATACATTTTTAACAAAAAATAGTTTCACATCGGATAAAATCTACTATAACTAATCAACATAACATCCATTAAGGGCCCGCGGCCGTATCGCCTAGCTCAATGTCACAGACTTTAAATGACTTACTTTTAATGTCACAGATGACATTAGAACTATTGTTCTAATGTCACGAAAGCGATAGCGAGTGATCGCTATGAGTTAGGCGGTAGCCCCGCCGGTCTCGTAATAATCGGTGTTCTAGCAGAATTATCAGAGAAGTAAAGTTTTTTTTTAGTTATTAAAAATGCAATGAAGGAAATACATTTTACGTTAATTTAGAGTGTAGTTGTAGTAAAGATCATTGTTGAAGATTTGAGAATAAATGTTTAGTGAATATATTTCATGTTTTGGTTATATTTTTTACGTGACGAGTGCATGAATGTAAATATGGGTATGTAGCCTTAAAAAGACATTAAAAATAGCATTTAAGTAAATAGTAAAATGTGGTATGGAAACTTCAAGTCCTACACTTTAAATTCAGGTAAAATGTATTTCCTTCATTGCATTTTTAATAACTAAAAAAAACTTTACTTCTCTGATAATTCTTAGACCCTTAATAAAATGATGACTTAGTGCTGAACGTGAAAGTTTGATATTGCTTCTAAAACATCTCAGACTTTAAATAGTAGTACAATCAATGTCACAACAATAAAATTACTCCTATGGCACATGAAATGTTGGTATTAATACTAGAATATCTCAGACTTTAGCTAAGCTACTTAACGCCGAATATGATGCAACGCGTACGTGATCGTAGACGATATAGGTATATTGTTTTGGTTCCGTTAAATATTATTTGAGCTATATTGCCACAGACTTCATGAGCGGCAACGTCGCAATTGTGGACGCCAAATACGCGAATTCGTAGTCAGAAATTCCCCCCCGATATACAGTGTTGATATACGCGCTGCAGCAGCGCCTCACCTGCGCTGAGATTTCTTCGGGAACTTTTCAATATTTTATTGCAGCCATTTAAAACGATTTTTGGCTTCCGTCGATTTTTGTACTACGGCTAGCTAGGATCAATAGGGCCTCAGTGCTACCGGCTAACAAAGTGGCGTCCGGTATGCGGACGCCAAAAGCAGGTGGACGCCAGTTTAAATGCACTTTCGCCTTCAGTGGACGGCCATTTGTTTGCGGGATAAATATATATACATACACCATAGATATATATTCATACATAACTAAATAAATAAAAATGAAATGATGATGATAACAAATTAGGTTCATACTTTATGCTCCGAAAGAAAATGCTGCTTCAGTTTACGCCGAAATGACTCCACTGAAGAGCATAGATGTAAAGTACCCGGTAAATGATTCCACAGTTGGGCAGCACGACAGGAAAAGGAGTGGAGAAGGAAGTTGGTGTTGCATATGGGGAGATCGAGCTTTCTAGTGTAGTTGGAGCGCATAGGACGAGCGGGAAGAGGTAACAAGTTAAAACGGGAACTGAGATAAGGCGGGGCATTGGGATCTCTGAGGATTTTAAACAGTGTTGTAAGGATGTGGACATTACGACGCTCACGTATTGGAAGCTATTTTAATTCATTCCGATAGTGGGAAATGCGATCATATTTCTTTAGTCCAAAAATGAAACGTATCGCCAGATTTTGAAGGCGTTCAAGTTTATCGAGCAGATCCTCGTTCAAGTCCAAATAACAAACATCTGCATAGTCTAGTATGGGAATCAAAAGAGCTTGTGCGAGCATATATCTAGTTTTGAAAGGAAGTAAATACTGGAGACGCTTGAGAGAGTGAAACGAGAAGTACATACGTTTACTTACTTCATTTATTTGGGGTCTCCATGACATATTGCAGTCCATAATCAAACCCAGATTCTTAACAGTGTCTGAGTAAGCAATAGGTACTCCATTAAAAACAACAGCTGGCAAAAGATTCACTTTTAGCGAAGTTCTTAACCTACTACTACCTACAATCATTGCTTGGGATTTAGCAGGATTGACGAGGAGTCCAAAAGAATCCGCCCAATCTTGTATCGCTGAAAGGTTTTTATTCAGTGCCGAAATAGCCGTAACAGAGTCAGAGGGATCAAAGTGACAGTAAATTTGTAGGTCGTCAGCGTAAAGGTGGAACGGACACGTTAGAATTGTTGAAATTTTGTTTATGAAGGCCGAGAAGAGTAGTGGTGACAGGACACCTCCCTGGGGTACCCCTGCAGACAGATTTAACCAGAGTGACGACGCATCATTATAAGTTACGCATTGTTGGCGGCCGTAAAGGTAGGAATGAAACCATTGAATAGTAGACGACGATATATTGAGCGAGCGAAGAGTACCAAGAAGAATGTCATAATCAACGGAATTAAATGCACTGCTGAAGTCTAACAATACTATCGCTGTGAGCTTGGTATTATCCATTGCAGATCTAATATCCTCAGTAACATTCAGCAGTGCATAACCGTGCTGTGGGAGGAACGGAAACCGGACTGAAAAGGACAAAAAAGTTTATTATTGAGGAGAAAGGTATAAAGTTGCTGGTGAACAGCAGACTCAAGGACTTTGGACAAAATCGGCAATATAGAAATGGGGCGATAGTCTGTGAAGGAGTTAGGGTTGGAGGTTTTAGGGAGGGGAATAACTTGTGCTTTCTTCCAGGAAGCTGGGAAAACATTGTTTGTTAACGAACAATTGATGAAATAAGTAATAACAGGAACAATGTCTTCAAGCACCGGAAGAATCATGCTTAGACTAAGCCCATCACTACCAATGGCCTTAGTAGACAAAGACTTGATGCTCTTCGCAACGCAGTCCTCAGAGACTGGACTGAAAGAAAAAAAAAGGACAATTGGGTGGAACAAGACTTGAGAGGTACATTAGAGAGTGGGATTTAGTATTAGCGTCCAAAACAACTAGAGGAGAACAGAAATAGCTATTGAGAGAATTGAGATCCACGGCACGGTCAGTGGTGTCCGCGGGCTTGCCCAGTCCATATGATTTCAAGAAACTCCAAATGCGATTTCGATCCAACTTTTCAATATTTGAATGAAAAAACTACGTTTGGCGTCTCGACAAAGCCGGTTACATTTGTTACGCAGTGTTTTGTACTTCTCCAAATTTGTCTCACAGGGGCACCTCTTTAGTTTTTGTTTGGCCCTATCTCGTTTTACCATCACTTTTTTAATTGAAAGAGTCAGCCGCGGTGCAGGTAGGTGTCTGACACGAACTGGACGTACTGGAGCATGTATATCGTAAATACGAGTTAGTTCGGAAGTGAAAGTCTCCACCATACAGTCCAAGTCATTCACGCTTAGCAGATTCGTCCAATCAATACCCCTCACGTCCTCTCTCAAGCGATCAATGTCCATATGCTTAAAATCGCGTTGAAGAAGAGTTCTGCGCCTAGGTTTAGGAGGGCGTACTTTCAAAGTAAGAAAAATAAGGTCATGGTAAGAGAAAGGGGCTGCCATCTGACCATAAGAAGTAATTAGGTTGGGATTGGAAACTATTATTAAATCAATTAACGAGGGCCTGCATTTGGGAAAATAGTGTGTGGGGGAGGACATTGGTAAAATATGTAAGTTAAGAGAAGATACTAACTTAGTTAATTTATGCGATCTTACATCTGCCTTCAGCAGACATGTGTTTAGATCTCCCATAAGTATTACATGATCATAGGCGGGAGTAAGCCCCTCGAGGACATTCTCCAGATTATTAAAATAATCAATTTTGTCGTTAGGACTATATAAGACACCAAGGAGAAGTTTTTTGTGTTGAACTAAGACTTCTAAAAATAGGTACTCAAGAGAGCCAGAATATTGAGATGGTGAACATTTAATGACACTGGCGGGTATATGTCCACGGATAAATATACCCACACCACCGCCACCCTTGCCGACACGGTCACTTCTGAACAACTTATAACCCGGCGGGCAGCAACCAGTCGATGGCAAAGAAGGCTTCAGCCAAGTTTCGGACACTAGAATGCAGTCCACCACACCATCACTAAAGGAAGTGACAAGGTCATTATAATGAGCGTAAAGGCTCTGAGCGTTAATGTGCACTAAGGAAAGGAATTTCGTATCGTCACCCAAACTCAACCGCAATTTGTTGCTAAGTGCATCGGAATCACTCTCAGTTGATGAGGAATCACTGATCGAAGCACTATGGAAGCTGTTAGAAGAACACGAATAGAAATCATCTTCATCATCAGACATAATATATAAAATTTATATAAAAAAAAATATATATATATATAAATATATGAAAAAAATACTAAAAAAATAATATAACTATTAAGCATGAGCACTTAATCTCCAAGATTAACAGGCACCTGCACAGGTTGACTGTAAACAACATCACTAGCACATAATCAAAAATTAAGAAAATAATATAAGAACTAAACATGTCAATGGTAAACACCACTAAGTAACAACAACTTGCTCAAACACAAAAAAGGTAGATACGTGAAATCAGAAATGGTTTAACATCACAACAATACAAATAATGGCACCCTTGACAAATAATAATAATAAAAATAATTTGAAATAAACAAATTGTGTAAAGTACAATGATACTATAGAAAAAGTAATCATGGCTGCATGAAAATATTTGCGTTCCCTCAGAATTACTGATCCATGTAGTGTCGTAACTGCTGCGGCTGAAGGCATTTGTAGCCATGACCGTTAAACAGCTATTAAAAAATAAAATGACATTTCTAATTTGACGTGAAAAGTTAGAGTGAGCAAGCATGCAAACAAAATAAATTGTTAATATTAAGGAAGGTACAAAATTAATAGAATTTGCAAATGTGATTATAAGGCAGAATATAAAAAATAAATCTATAGCTACCCATACTAATAGGTGCGTATAACAGTTAAAAATAGATACCTAACTGGCCGTATTTGCTGAAGAAGGTTGATGAGCAATTAGGTCTTTGAGCTCAGTCATTGACGAAATCTTCTTTCGGGACTTATCTTCAAGGAGAATTACAATCGTGCCCTCAGAAGACCAGCAACTCTTAATACCGAAGTGCGTACGAGCCGCCGAAAATACATCCTGACGCATCTTGGTTAGAAACTCTGATATCTTCACGCCGGAGCCTTTAAGTGCAGTTTTCGCCCTCCATACCGCTGTGCGATGAATCTTTGTTGTAAAACGTATCAAAACCGGCCGGGATTTCTCACTGTTAGAACCTAAACGGTGACAAGATTCGATGGCATCAGAGCCTACAGAGGACAACTTCAATTGGTTCTTTAATAGTGCTAATATAGTTTCGGGAACATCTTCGTTAGTACTCTCCTTCAGTCCATGGATGAGTAATGCTTTCCTGCGGGAGTGTGTGTCTAAGCGATCCAGTTCAAGTGTCAGTATTTCTACCTGTGACTTTAGAAGACCGAACGCTTTCCAGATGAAGTTCTTAAATGAAGCAAATTCAGCAGCCAAAGACTTCACTGTTGATGATGACGACTCCTTAGTGCCAGGCTGGGGAAGACTCCTTTCGAATTCAGCCATTTTACTTTTGAAAAGGGAAGATAGTTCATCCATACCTTTAGCAAGTTGGTGTACTGTAGACATTGTACTAGTTGGAAAGTTAGTGAATAAATTTGTTATATGTCAACCTTTACACAGGTGATAAAAATATTACATATGAATTGTAAATTGAATTTAAATTTTAAATTAAATAGAGAGTCGAAAAAACTGTGTTATCTCTTTGGCATCTACCCACCAAAAAAAAGTCTTATATATTTCTTAAATTTAAATTATGATGGTCACTATTTTTACTTAATTTGATATCTTTATTCTTGTGTGCATACAGTAAGTTTTCATAAATATATTGTGAATGTACAGTCATAATATCAATTTCTTTGAATTTTTCTCTTAAAGACTCTCGGGAGCCCATCCCATAGATCCCGAACAGCCCTCTTCTGCAGTACAAAAATGCAGCCAATATCGGCGGCATTTCCCCACAGTAGTATCCCGTATGACATAATACTGTGGAAGTAGCTAAAATAGACTAACCGCGCAGTTTTTGACGAATCATTTTACGGCGTATGCCGCAGAACTTAGTCTGTTCGATAGGCATTCAATATGAGGACCCCATTGTAACTTAGAATCTAAAGTTATACCCAGAAATACAGTTTGATTGGCCAGCTTTATTTCCTCATCCCTAACCTTGACTTTGGCTTCAACTAATCGAACATTTGGCATAGTGAATCAAATGCATTTTGTTTTATTTTCATTTAAGAACAAATTATTGGCGCCGAACCAGTGAACGACCTTGGAGAGTGCAATGTTTACTTCGTCAATATTAATTTGTCCACGTTTAACTTTAAATACTAAAGACGTGTCATCTGCAAACAAGACTATCTCATGGTCGTGTCTTACAAGGTGAGGGAGGTCATTAATATATACCAGAAATAGAAATGGACCTAATATTGAGCCCTGCGGCACTCCCATTTTTACAAATGATCCAGGTGACTGCTCTCCATTGATGACCACCTTTTGAATCCTGTCACTTAGGTAAGAAGTGAGAAAATCCCAAGCGGTACCACGGATACCGTAATAGTGTAATTTCCTGATTAACGTCTGATGTTGGACACAGTCAAAAGCCTTCGATAAGTCACAAAAAACACCATAGGCATCCTGCAACTCCTCCCAGGCCTCATAAATGCACTCTAACAATTTTATTCCAGCATCAGTCGTGGACCGCCCGCGGGTAAAACCAGTGCACCGCTACACCTCACGAGGAACCTACGTGCCAAATTTGGAATCTCTAGGCCCAGTGGTTTGGGCTGTGCGTTGATATTATCAATTTTCACACTTTGACACCCCATATCCCCCTTTTAGGGGTTGAAATTTGGAAAATCCTGAAACAGATGTTAACTTATTTATCGATTAGAGTACTCATATGAAGTTTCGATTAAAATAGAGCAAGTAATCTGGTTTCCCCATACAAACTTTGGTGCCCTTTTTCAGCCCTTTAGAGGGTGAATTTTAAAAAATCCTTTCTTAGTGCACCCCTTCACCTCATAAGGAACCTACGTGCCAAATTTGGAATCTCTAGGCCCAGTGGTTTGGGCTGTGCGTTGATATTATCAATTTTCACACTTTGACACCCCATATCCCCCTTTTAGAGGTTGAAATTTGGAAAATCCTGAAACAGATCTTAACTTATTTATCGATTGGAGTACTCATGTGAAGTTTCGATTAAAATAGAGCAAGTAATCTGGTTTCCCCATACAAACTTTGGAGCTCTTTTTCAACCCTTTAGAGGGTGAATTTAAAAAAATCCTTTCTTAGTGCACCCCTTCACCTCGTAAGGAACCTACGTGCCAAATTTGGAATCTCTAGGCCCAGTGGTTTGGGCTGTGCGTTGATATTATCAATTTTCACACTTTGACACCCCTTATCCTCCTTTTAGGGGTTGAAATTTGGAATATCCTGAAACAGGTGTTAACTTATTTATCGATTAGAGTACTCATATGAAGTTTCGATTAAAATAGAGCAAGTAATCTGGTTTCCCCATACAAACTTTGGTGCCCTTTTTCAGCCCTTTAGAGGGTGAATTTTAAAAAATCCTTTCTGAGTGCACCCCTTCACCTCATAAGGAACCTACGTGCCAAATTTGGAATCTCTAGGCCCAGTGGTTTGGGCTGTGTGTTGATATGTCAGTCAGTCAGTCAGTCAGTCAGTCAGTCAGTCAGTCAGTTTCTTCTTTTATATATATAGACTAGCTGTGCCCGCGAACTACGTTTCGCCATCAACATGCTTAACACAGTGTTTAGTTTTTTCCTCCATTTTATTCCATAATGATTCAATGATTCAACTTTATTGTGCCTTTCTTGAGCAGCGGCCTTTTCGAAATTAGGACAATTTTCGTAGGTTCGTAATACTCTAGGTACTCTTCAGGGCCTTTCATTTGATACCCATATTGCTAGGTTTGGAAACGAACTTATATCCACCCTTTTTTAAAGGTGGCCATGTTGAAATTATGGCAATTTTCCCAAGTTCATAATGCTCTACACTTTGAGGCTTTTCATTTGATACCCATATTGCTAGGTTTGGAAACGAACTTTTATCCACCTTTTTTGAGCAGCGGCTATGTTAAATTTATGTCTATGTTACTAGGTTCATAGTACCCTACTCATTAAAGCTTTTCATTTGATACCAATATTGCTGGGTTTGAAAACAAACTTTTATCCTTTTTTTTGAGTGGCGGTCATGTTGAATTTAGGTCGATTTTCCTAGGTACCTAATGCTCTACTACTCTAAGGCCTTTCATTTGATACCCATATTGCTAGGCTTAGAAACGAACTCTTATCCATCTTTTTTGAACGGCGGCCATCTTGAATTTATGTCAATGTCGCTAGGTTCATAGTGCTCTACTCATCAAGGCCTTTTATTTGATACCCATGTTGTTGGGTTTGAAAACGAACTTTTATCCATTTTTTTGAGCGGCGGCCATGTTTAATTTAGGGCAATTTTCCTAAGTTCATAATGCTCTACTTTTTTTTTTTATTATTACTATTTTAACACTCCACAGACTCGTGGTCCGTGCTCTTTTCATGGAATCTTCTCATTGTGATCTATTTTATTATAATTATTATATTAAGACTTACGACTACTTTTTACTCCTAATCTAAGGTGAGTTGCGCAACTCAATCAATTTAAAGTACTCTTTGAGGCCTTTCATTTGATACCCATATTGCTGGGTTTGAAAACGAACTTTTATCCTTTTTTGAGCGGCGGCCATGTTGAATTTGGGTCGATTTTCGTAGGTACCGAATGCTCTACTCTTCAAGGCCTTTTATTTGATACCCATATTGCTAGGTTTGGAAACGAACTTTTATCCACCTTTTTTGGGCTGCGGCCATGTTGAATTTAGGTCGATTTTTTCTAGGTACCTAATGCTCTACTCTTCAAGGGCTTTAATTTGATACCCATATTGCTAGGTTTGGAAACGAACTTTTATCCACCTTTTTTGAGCGGCGGCCATGTTGAATCTATGTCAATGTTGCTAGGTTCATAGTGCTCTACTCATTATGGCCTTTCATTTGATACCCACATTGCTGGGTTTGGAAACGAACTTTTATTGGCAGTCATGTCGAATTAGGTAAACGTGGCTAGGTTCAATGTGTTCTACTCTTTAGGTCCTTGGTTCGATATCCATGTTCCTTAGGTGTATACAAAAAAAAATGTGATCCGTCATTTTAGATATTAGGATAAGAATCCCGTACGCGTAACCCAGAATCATTGCAGTCAGATATTTTTTTTAATTATCAATATCAATCAGTTACTTTTAATAGTTTTAAATGGATGAAAGAGTTTGATTCCTTAGTCATAATGTAAAAACATATCACCTTTCAAAATACTTTTCAACATTTCAAAAATTGTACCAATTTTGAGAAAATTGGTCAAGAATTAAACCAATCTAAAAATTTTATATTTGTGACGTGATATTGTCATAAAAAATGCTTTATACATTGGTTGTATGGCTTGATCCTTTTGCCTTACCACCAGGGTAATACATAAGAAAAAGACAATTTAAACTTCCTAAACTTCTTGGTTTGCGAAATCCAAATGGGCACAGCCAATAACAGAAAAGATTAAGTTTTTCTTTGCACTATGTGACAGACTTGTCAAAATAATTTCACGTGCGCCATGTTGATTTTCTACATAAGCATTGTGCGGAAATTTTATATGGTATTTTTTCACGAAAAATAAAACGTGAATTTAAACAAATGAAATTATGCCTAAATGTTCCTCCGGAAAATTCTAAGCATTGTGGTGTAAGCCATATCAAATTCTGTCCAGTAGCTTCAGAGATCTTTCCTGACAAACAGACAAACAAAAAATTTTTTTAAAAACGTTTCTATCGTATTCTGCTAATGATTTTAAGGCGACCTGTGTATTGTTTTTCTTAATATTTCGCAATTACAGATTTTTGCACCCCTACGATTTTATTATATATGTTACCGGCAATGTGTATAATTCAGGTATTGTATACAATCCCTAGGTAATGTATACAATCCCTGGAGCGTCCAGGCAATGTATGAAATATCATGAATATCATTGTCCATTTCATACTTTACCTAGGTATTGTATACAATTCCTAGGGATTGTATAGAATACCTGCTGGTTCACCGGTAATGTGTAAAATAAATAAATCTTAAGACTAAACTAATGTTAGGTAAGCCGGTTAATATCAATAAATCTTAACAGACTTACTTATCAAATAGCGGACAAATAAAACATGTTGTATTTACTTGAAATAAACTTTATTATCAACTTTAAAATCACAAAAAAATAACAGGAAACTTAAAATTCTTCTTGTTTGTAACATAACATTACAAGTATCTTTTAACATAATATAAGTAATTTTGTAATTGCACTTCACAAACAAAACAATTCTCTTTATAACAAAAAGTAGGTCTAATAGGCATTCACAATTTTAAGTAAAAGTAGGTTTTATTTATTCTTACACGACAAACTATTATGGCACTTTGAAGAGCACAGAGCCTTACTTTTGACACAGGAACACTTTTTAGAGTCACAGTTTTTTTTGCAGCTACATTTCACAAAGCCCTGTCCTGTCCCCGTAGATTGCAAAGTCGCAACTGTCGGAGTGTCGTTTCCAGATTGGGGACGTCTTCTTCTTGCAGTAATTTCTGATGGCAAACAGTGAACTGTTGTCTTGAATACAATGTCTTGACAACGCCTTGCTTTGTGCCTAGTTGATATAGATCGTCATCAGTTTTGTGTAATACTACAGCCAGTATATTGCGAGCATCACCACGACCTTTATCGACTTCTGGAACAGGAATGCGTACAATGGTACCCAACGATACGGGAGGGAATTTTTTTTCAGAAGTTTTAAGCAGTGACGTACGGACGGACGGGCGCACGAACGGACAGACAGACAGACATGAAGAATTTATAAGGGCTCCGTTTTTGTAATTCGGCTACGGAACCCTAAAAAAAACAGCTTGAAGTATTTAATTTTAATAAAATTATTACTAACTACTTTTTTACTACAATGAGTCGTAAAAAACAACAATAATAAATTGATTGTACAGTTTAATATTGAAATTTAGATTTATAAGTTTTTCTTGTTCATACAGTTTCCATTTCAAATCTTTCGCATTTCCTGTAAATCGGCTATATACGCCTTAAGAGTCCGCTAGCTTAGATAATGCCGCTCTTTAGCGCACCCCGCATTGACGCCGCCCGCGCCGCGCCGCCTCTTGTCAAAGGATTTAATTTTATTTACAAAGGCTACCGCGTGCGGCGTACACCCGAAAGTGAAATTGACAGTTTTATATCGAAGCGCCTCCGTAGTGAAAGATTGTGTTTGTGAACTGTTGTACTACGAATTGAATTTATCCTCAAAAAATCCGACATTTGATAAGATTCTGAATAAATTACACCTATGTACTTACCTCCGTAGCAACCTACAGACGCTCCAGCCGTAAGTCAAACTAAAAGGAAGTATTAATAAAAAAGGTAATTCCACATTTATGTGGAACATAAGTATACGTAGTTCACGCAATTACAGAAGAAAATAAATACCTAAATATTTTGTTTTGGATTCAGAGCGTGATAATGGCTCTCTTATTAAAAATACGGGTGGTAGTAACTCTGACAGTTCGAGTGATGAAGAATTGTGGTGTAATTTTACTTTGAATTTACCTACTTTTGCATATTTTTGATTAAAATTATCTTTGCACCTAGCTTGTGTGTCCCGATAATTTTTATTCGTATTTTGTTTTATTAAACACAATTGCGTTCGGGTGTACCGACATTATCTAAGCGAACTTACTTTGATCGCGCCGCCTTAGCGCCGTGCCGTCTCTTGTCAAAGGATTTAATTTTATTTGCAAAGGATACCCGCGTGCGGCGTACACTCGCGAGTGAACGGTCATGCTAAAACGATTCACTTCCATTAATGCTTGAAATGGACGGTCGCCTCTAGGAAGGGTGTCAGGGTTCTATGAAGCTTACCGTACTTATTTGTTTGTAATAACCACAATTGCGTTCGAGTGTTACATTACCTGCTGCAAGTTTGGCATTGTATAGAATACCTAGGTAAAGTGTAAAATAAATTCTATTTCATACTTTACCTGCCCGTTTTAGGAATTCTATACATTGCCTAGATATTGTATACAATACCGGATTATACACATTGCCGGTAACATATACATTAAATACGATTAAGATAATTAATACAGAATCGTATCTCTTCAACTCCATTGCACCCCATCAAGGGATGATAGATGCGTAATATTATTCTAAATATTGGTAAAAGAATTTATGAAATACCTTTTCATTTTTAAACCGCCCCATGGCTTAGTAGTTGAAACCACCCGATCTTAATCTAAGAGTCTGGGGTTCGATCATGTGTAGTGGCAAAGCTTTTCTGTTTAGTTTGGTTCGTGGTAGGGCTTCTGAGCCCGCCTGGCTAGCTGCTCACCACCACGACAAACTAAGGTACAAGACTGCCTTAGTTTGTCATAAAATACTTTTTTTTAATTTATATATTGGCATAACATTTTTGTGCTCAAACATATAGAGGTATAATAGCCAGTTTCTAAGCTTTTCAGTCCAGTTAAAGCTTCCTTCTATTTTTGCCCTTATTAACGATAAGGATGAATTTTAAAAGCCTCTTTGTAAAATTTAAGACTCTTTACACCATTGACAATAATTATAACTAATAAATATATTATATCGCATTCAAATGTTTAGGTAAGTATATCAAAGCTATATTAATTTTAATTCATAATATAATTTATATCTCGTTGTCTTCTTTTTATCTAGTTGTCTTTTTTTTTCTTTTCTTATAACATTGTTTTGACTACGCTATCCTCTATAATGCCAATTTTTCAACTGTCAGATAACTCTTAACTGTAAAATAAATATGGCGATTTTATCATCGTTGTTACTCATATCCGGTTGTTCCCCACATTTTCACCCGCCCATTTGTATAGCGATTGTAACGAAGCGCTAGCTGTTAAATCCTTCTAAAAAATCCCATTAACTAGATCAGACCACAGATTAACTACTAGTTACTACGATCAGACTCTGCTTCAATTTGAACAACAGCAAACAGTCCTGAAATGAGCGAAGCTAATGTTAACCCAGTTCAGTTTTTCGCTGCAATATTCATTTCTGCGTTACTTCTACGTCTTAACAACTGCGTAGCAATTCATGGAAATGTCCACTTAGACGCTACGGCTAGAAGGTTAATTAAGACCAAACTTTACTTGAAGTATCTAAGTTACCCCATATTAAGGACATACATAGTTAAAAGGGTTGACAGGTCTCCTAAGTGTATTTACGTGTCTAGAAATGACAAGGTAAGCCATTCTTCGTGCATAAAAGTTATTGCACTTGAGTACTGGCGTGATCTAAGTTAAACTATTTCAGACGAAACTCTTCGCGAACATCACTTCAAGTAAGAATATTTAAAAAAAATCAAAGAGAATGCTGTAAAATTAGGGAGTCTAGATTTTTCTTAAAGTTACTTCCAGTAAGCGAGTAAGCTTTGAAATATTGAGATCATGCCATAAGCTTTTATTCATTTTTTTCATTTCGACTGCGCCACAACATCATCACTTGGGCCAAGAGACTCCACACTGATGAATAATGCACTTCTCGCATTTTTTGAGGGACCCATGCTGTTAGCCGCAAATGGCTGTAACAGCTTCACTTTAAGTATTTATAAGAAGACAAGAACTTTGATGGGTCCTCAAGCCTCGTTTGGCAAACCAAACCTGATGAATTTCTAGCTCAGACAGAGAGGCATCACCACGGGGGTGTCTCGCTCTCTGAGTAGAGTCGATGCGGGGAGCGGCTGCAACGCGAGCGCGCCTCTAAGGCTGCGTATAACTATATGCGCGGCAGCCGCGTGAGTAGACCAGGGTAGACCAGGGTAGAGGCACCAGGGTAGACGATCATTTGCCGTGCGACTCAATTTTTAGGCAATAATTTAGCAGAGCGCGGCTGCCGCGAGCGGCAAGCGATCCACCTCGAAAAGTAAACCTTGTAAACCTACGAGTCGTCCATTTTACTTGCATGTACGAGTACCAATGTGTTTTTCGTTTCACGAAATTCATATGTACATTTATCTGCTCCTACGCTCCTACGGTGAAGGAAAACATCGCAAGGAAACCTGCATACACCTGCGAAATAATTCAAAGGAGTATGTGAAGTCAACCAATCTGCACTGGGCCAGTGTGGTTTGACTAAGGCCTAATCGCCCTAACATAACTAGATAGGGTAGGCTCGTGCCCCTCGGTGGGGACGTATATGAGCTGTGATGATGATGATGATGAAGCATTTTTAAATGTTGTTTTTATACCATTTGAAAGTTCTAAGTATCAACCCGGGAAGAAGCAGCAAACATTTACGTGTATTGTTAAATTTATGACTCGTTTTAATTGTTTACTATATATTTTCAAGGCACTTAATAATGAAGTTTTCAACTGTTTGTATATGTTTGTGTATCCTTGTGCGAGTAATACAAAAATGTAAATGAATGTGTAAAGTTTGAGAACAAATGTTAGTGACTAGCTCTCCGCTCGCGGCTTCGCCCGCGTTATTATTGTTTTTCCGTGGGAATTTTATATTCTTCCGTGGGAAAAATAATTTTGTAGCCTATTATATAGAAGACTGTTATTTATATTTAGGAGCTTGGATAATAAATTTCATAGAAATTGAAGCAGATTTTTCATAGAAACTTTCAATTAATATTTTGCACCCTAAGGCAGTGAATTCCAATAAACCATGAAATACATGTCCAATGAAATGTTTTTAAAAGCATAAATCTCAAGTATTATCAAAATCGTTGCTAATTGTAAAAAATCTATACAAACTTGCAACCCCTATTTCATCCCTTTAGGGTTAATTTATTTAAATCCCTTCAAAATACGGACGCACACTACGTCCGCATTTTGAATTAAAACAACTGTCCAAATTTCACATTTCTACCATTAGCGGTTACGGCTGTGCGTGCGCTATAGATGGTAACTTCTCCTTATATTTTTTATGTATCTGTTTGTGTGTGTGTAGCAACAGCAAATGAAAAGTTTACTAATACATCCTACTTAATTCATTATATGCAGATACAATCTGCCATAAAACAAAAAGGTCTCGGTCGAATCAATCTTGACCTAACAAGTCTTTTAATGTCTGTTCTGATTTCACTGTAGGTATATGACTTGCACCACCTGTTTGCCTTAAGAGGAAATCGTAAAATTTTTCCATACAAACGAAGTCCCCTGTTTCCTTCCTGGATAATGGCACTATAGTTTCTCTATTTTTCCCAATAAAATCAATGGCCACTATAAGCATGTTCCTGTGTTTTCCTTTTTTTATTAAGTTAATTATTAAGAGATTTTAAACCTTCAAAAACCTAAAAATCGACCTAGTTTTCTGCTGTATTCAAACGTCCAGCAAACAAATTAAACAAGATTATATGAAAAAAGCATAACAGAAACACAGAAAAAGCCTTGTTGTAATTTTTAACGCAAAAATTAATTAAATCGGTCAATTTTTCGCGGAGAAAACAGGGGACTACGAAACGTATATTTTGTGTACTTTTCATAGGTATTTTCGGTCCCAGCTGCAGTTGTCCCTATCGCGCTTAGTTCAGTTGTTCGGACACAGCGCGACAACAATACATTTTACAAATACCTATTTTTGAATTGTCTCCACCTTGGTGTTTCCTCCCATTTACTGCCCAGCAAAAATCTTAGTTGTAAGTTTTCGCAAATTCACGACTCTTAAAGAAGAGTTTCAGATGTCATGTGTATGGGAAGGTGTTCCGTGACATAAATAGGTTGGCGGTTGCCAGGAATGCCGATGATTTCTGTGTTCAATTTCTCAGGAGCAGGTTATTTTTTTAAGGCAGATAATATGATATTTTTAGTGTGAACTTGCATAAATTCGGTCACTATTAATTTAGGCGTTCCTGCTTTACCTGGTATGCAGCGGACATCTTTAAGATCTGTGGCGCTAAATTGGTTGCTCACCGCTGAACTTATTTTGCTGAGTATGCTTACAAGGTCATCATAAGATTCCGTGTCTCTTTCCGGAATGTTTCTAATTTCTATGCAGGAGTTGCGAGGGCAGAACTGTAGGTCTTTTATGTTGATTTCCAAGGTATTAATATGTTGTTATCTGCATTTGTTGTTTCTCTAATTTGGTCTTGATAGTATGAATTAATAAAGACTGTCACAATTCGTTACATTGAGATTTTAATCCTGATATTTCAGACACTTATTTGTTCAGAAGCGTATTTTGATGTTCTATCTATAATGTTAAGGTTTTAGTTTGCGCTTCACTCCAAGTAGTAATTATGTTTTGTATTTCTTGCTTAAAATCCACCTTGAAGCTTAGAAACTCGTTAATTGTGAAGGTTTCGCTCCTATGCCGCTTACTGCGCGGATTGACATTCACTTGGTTATCGCTTTGTTGTTGTAGTATATTAGGTTCTGATCGAGACTGGGATAATCCAGTGGGCGTTTTGGGTGGTTAACGTTGTCTTGTTCTACGAGTGCGGTGTGTGGGACTAGTGCGTGGGTGTGCAGTGTTATTTGATGTTTGGTTGGAAGGCGGAGGGAGAAGGTGTTTGTAAAATAAATGTCTTGAGTCTTGAGTCTAGAAGGTCGTTCGCTCATTTGATTGGGTCAGTGCACTTCTCGCATCCAACGGCTTCCCGCGACCTCCACCAGATTGTTGTTCAACCTTGTGTGGGGTCTACCAACGCCGCATCTCCCAGTGCGTGGCTAACACTTGAGAACCTTTCTGCCCCAACAGCCGACAGCCCTACGAGCGATGTGTGCTGCCCACTGCCACCTAAGTTTCATTATTCTTTAGGCTATATCAGAGATTTTAAGTTCTTCTACGGATCTCATTATTTCTGATTCGAATTTCCAAGCATAGTCCTCTCCATTGCTTTTTGAGTGAATGAGGCCCATTGTAAACGGCCATGTTCCAGTTCCGTACATCATCAAACACGCACGAATTAGACCGTTATCTTGAGACACTATCGCTAAGCTAAATTAAGCAGTTTCACTTATTAAAGAGATATGTTGAATACCAAACATAAATATTTGAGCGATCACTCGTGTTACCTGCAACAAAAAAGCTTTTTCCTTTTTCCAAAATGACCTCGTCATCATCATCATTTCAGCCAAGAGACGCCCACTGTTGGACAAAGGTATCCCCCAGGGATCTTCCTACCGATCGGTCCTACACCTTCTGCACCCAGTGACTTCCTGCCACCTTCACCAGATCGTCGATCCACCTTGTGGGGGGCGACCAACGCTGCATCTCCCAGTACGCGGCCGCCACTCGATGAGCTTTCCGCCCCAATGGCCGTCAGTCCTGCGAGCGATGTGTCCTGCCCACTGCCACTTTAGATTTGCAATTCTTTGGGCTATGTCGGTAATTCTAGTTCTTTTACGAATCTCATCATTTCTGATGTGATCGCGTAGATAAATAACCTGAGCGGCCCCAATTCGGTCCGAAGAATTCTTCAGACCGACCCG
The DNA here is from genome assembly GCA_963935595.1 of Schoenobius gigantellus. Lineage (NCBI taxonomy): Eukaryota > Metazoa > Arthropoda > Insecta > Lepidoptera > Crambidae > Schoenobius > Schoenobius gigantellus. The sequence goes on from OZ012552.1 coordinate 31,316,776, forward strand.
GGACAGCGTGACCAACTAAGGAGCGGGTTTTAACACCACCGCCTCTTTCTGCGAAATTACTTCCTTGCCGACGACATGGCGACAGTCTCCCATTGCATCTCACTAGCCAGCATCTTACTAACAAAATAATAACATGCCCTTACTAATATTACTAAATGCTAAGTAAATCTGTCTGTCTGTAATGCTTTAGAATATCTTAAACCCTGAGGAAATACATATGCTACTTTTATCCCAAATTTATAGGAGTTTCGTACGAAAGACGACATAGTGCTCGCCTACGCCCTTGCTCAGTTTGGGAGTAATCAGTCTGCCGAAATTGACACCGTGCAGATATACAATACTCAGCCAGAAGATTGAACTGCGAGATTGATTGAGTATTGGACGTACCGGGAAAAATACAAGATAGTGTTACTGATTTTTATTGAGTGAAGCTGGATAATAATTATTGAGTGAGGCTGGATATTAATTGGATTATGTTAGGTAGGTACTTCAAGAAATTGCTCGTTGCAATCAACTCTACCGATTCGTACCGCAAAATGTATTAGGATGTTATTTTTTCGAATATTTACTGGTTCGAGTCCCGGTTCAGTGATGTGATTAATCGAAATCTTTGAAATGTCTACTTGTTTTTTAATTACATTCCTTTTTCTAGCAACTGCCCTGTTATACCACGAAACAAATCAAACTCTCTCTACCGGAGGCGCCATTTTAGAGGGGTGCGATTATTGAGGTGACGTCGTCAAGTCCTTTCAGAGGAGCTTGTGGTGACACTCGTAAGACTCTTTTGCCATTAGATACCTGACGGCTCTTATTAAACTGTTGCTATCAGTTCGAGTCAATGATAACGTCACTGATATTTAATTATGGTGCCGATTTATGCGCCTTAAAATAAGACAGGGGCAAAAGACCTCTCTGTCGGAACGACATAGTTATTGGCGCCTCGCAGCCAAAAAAGGTTGTGAAAGTATTCAGTGGGACCGTATTTCGTCAATCTTTTTCAACCTGTGCAGTAAAAGACGCGGGTTCAGATCCTGCTCGCAGCGCGATTTATTCTTTGTTTGTTTATAATTTTTCAGTTTATTTAGCATTTTTAAAGAAAATGTAAAGTTCTATAAAAATATCACACCTCGTTTATTGGGCTCTCCTATTTAAGATGACTCTTAACTAAAGATGAAATTCAGAAATTGATGGTATTTCCGGATCGTTTATTGATAATTAATACCAACTTGGTTTTCACAATCTTTTTCGCTTTTGTTTTCTTAGAGCGATTTTCACCCAAAAAAATTAAAACTTAGAGATTTTAAAAACTCGTTTTACTTATTGTACCTACTTATATCATTATAATAATATATTATCATAGCATCATCATAATATATGGAGACCACGAAGTGGGTCAAATTTAACTTGCAAAATTTCATTACAGACACCGGACAGGTGAAAGTAAATAAAAGCTTGTAAAAAGGCCAGTGCCTCAGCTAATTACTTTTGAGTTAAAATAGCAGAAAGCGCTGATTTTCAGGCACAATTGACCGTTGCGTTGCCTTGTTATGCATTGTACATAACCTCCATGGCTGCGACGCACGAGACGATGAAAATCTAAAGCACGGTTTTGAATTTGATGTCATTCCTAGTAAGCTATAATAAATGACTATAAAAAATAGAAGAGAAAAAAATTAACAATAAAAAGTATACCTAGGAAAGGAATTTTTACCAAGCTGCAACTTTCATTGTCATCTCTGGCCAGTACTTAAGTCTTTCAACGTAACCTACCCATTTCCCCCCTCTATAGCCTGCCGTCTTTGGATTTTATGATTTGGTAACAAATCACGCACTTAAGTTTCTACGACAAGTGAAAATAGGTGATAATTATGCTCTGGATCAACATTTTTTAGTTTAATCTGCGGGGAAAACTTTTTTAATAAAAGAATTGTATATTTGTTTACTTGATATCTTAACGCAAAGGAAGCAGACTCAGGTGGCTGAAGTATGAAGCTTGTGCTATATTTTAACGTGGCTTCTAATAACGATATTGCCTTGTCTCATAATTTTAATAGGTGCTCTGTTATTTTGTATCATGCAAACGTCTACCGAACTCAGCTACAATTGCTAAAGTTAAGCAGCGTACACCGTGGTCAAAACCCGGATGGGTGACCAAAAATAGGGGAATAGAGTGCACTCCAATTTGAACATCTCCAGCATAGATGGTTAGTCTTTGCTGACATTGGCCGCCATTACCGAGCATAGGTTAGGTGTGATTTGTATGTTCCGGCGCCGGAACATACAAATCACACCTAACCTATGCGCCAAGCAGGGTTCTGGCCCTCGCCCCGGGACACCTTGACGAGCGGTTTCGGATGGTGCTAAATTAAGGCATCGCCTCGGGCCGCCTCCCCAGTCGTTGGAAAGCGGGCAGGCTCTGCCTGTTAAGGAAGGAGAGCCGCCCCGGAGATTCCCCGACTGGGTATGGGCCGGTGGTGTTGCTCGACGAGGCCGGGAAGTTCCTGGAGAAAATCCTGGCTTCCCGCATCATCGAGCACCTAGAGGACCGGGGGCCGGACTTGGCTGGCAACCAGTTCGGCTTCCGCACCGGCCGGTCCACGGTGGACGCGGTGGCCCTCCTCAAGGGGTGGACTGAGGAGGCCACAGCTCGTGGGGAGATTGTTGTTGCGGTGTCTCTTGACATCCGCAACGCTTTCAACAGCCTGCCCCATGATTGCATAAAGGAGGCACTCCATATATATATGGAGTAATATGGAGTGCGCGGAGGTATGGAGCATATTCCTCCATACCTCCGCGCTCTCGTGGAGGATTACCTGCAAGACAGGTCCATCCTCTATGAGGGGCCGGATGGACGCGTCAACACGTGGACAATGGCGGCGGGTGTACCCCAGGGTTCCATACTAGGTCCTCTGTATGGAACCTGGGGTACAACTGGGTCCTGCGAGGCGACCTTCCGCCACGAACAAAGGTCGTCTGACGACACGCTCGTCGCGGCGAGAGCGAAAACGGGAGAGGAGGCGGTCCACCTTGCGTCGGTCGGCACCTCACTATTGGTCCGACGCATCCGCCTCCTGGGCCTTTTTTTTTCGAGGGGATTGCGTGACCGCACCATACTCGCCGTTGGCTAGATGACGAGCGTGTGTGGGGCTCTCCCGGCAGAGTGCCAGGCCTACCCACTAAACCCCCGGTGTTCTTCCTGCCCTTATGGACGCGCGTGGTAGGGTCCACACTGTGACTACCAGTGGCCCTCGACAAAACGAGGGCCATGTTATTCCACGCCCCCCGTCGCAGGATCCCACCGGGGCTCCGAGTCTGAGTGGAGGGGGTCCGTATACCAGTCGAGGCGCACTTTAAATACCTCGGCCTGGTTCTGGACTCCCGATGGAGTTTTGAGGAGAATTTTAAGCTCCTCGCTCCACGGCTGTGCGCCGCCGCAGCCGCACTCGGACGGGTCCTCCCTAATGGGCATGGCTGCTTCGGTCACTACTTGCACCGGGTCGCGCGTCGGGAGGAAACGCCGCGGTGTCACCACTGCGACGCTCCCGACGACACTGCCGGGCACACCCTATTGGTGTGCCCGGCCTGGCGACCCTAACGCAGCGTGCTTAACACTGCGCTGGGAGGCGGTGACCTCTCGCTGCCGAGCATGGTCGTGGCCATGCTCCGCGGCGAGGCGGAATGGGGGGCTGTCGCCTCCTTCTGTGAGGACGTCATCTCGCAGAAGGAGGCCGCGGAGAGGGAGCGGGAGGCAGATCCTCAAGCCGCTCCCATCCGTCGCAGACGGATAGGCAGGAGAAGGCGGGCATTCGCACAAGTGATGCCCGTCTAATGACCCTACCGTGGACGCCTGCGTGCACGGTTGGCCCCGTGCACGCCGCCGTAAGGCCCTCCGTCTGGGGATTGCCCTGGTATTCTCGGGCAATCCCCCCTTGGCGATAGCCCGACCGGTGGGTCGGGCTTGCCCGGGCGCGTGGGTAGTTGAGTCGCAGTGTGGACCTTACCTAACGCGCCCATAAGGGCAAGGAGAACACCGGGGGGTTTTAGTGGGTAGACCTGGCACTCTGCCGGGAGAGCCCCACACACGCTCATCGTCTAGCCAACGGCGGGTACGGTGCGGTTACGCATTTTCCCACGAGAAAAAAAAAGTGTGATTTGTATATTATCGACACTTTCACTGGCCATTTTCATTTATAACACTATTATCTTATTATGACTAAATTCTAAAGATTTCAAAAATGTTTTAAAAGTATGTACTGAAACATCAATATTAAAAGAACTTAATCCCTATACACCAATTTAAGTTTGGTTTACTGTGTCCAATGTAAAGAAAGGGCTCTTCAAACCTTTCTTGGTTAAGAATGGGGATTCTCAGATAAGGATGTTTCGCTTTCAAGTTTGATTAAGTTGAAAGTCTTCAAATAAATCAAAATCAGAGATTCTCCCGAGGCGCTTCTTAAGATGAGCGTAATTTATGGATCTAACCCTTGATTGCGAACGCCTAAATGTTGCATAAAATAATAATCACGTGGGACACACTACGTGACTATTATTATTATACCCAAAAAATCGTTAAACGAAATAACTAAATAAGTAAACTTATATTAAAGAGAACATTTGATTTCATATATACTAGTATTCTGCGTTACAATTTTCCTGTCCTTGGCTGGCCCCAACTTTTCAATATCAAGCACCGCTCGCGACTAAAATTATTATTTTTTTATATTAAATGGTAGTTTATAATTTTTATCGCCTCTTTGGTCTAGTGGTTGAGACTACCCGGTATTGACTTGGAGGTTCTATGGGTTCGATTGATTAGGGCAGAAATAAAAAAAAACAAATTTAATATTGCCATAGCATTATAGCGCTAATTTTTGGAACATTAGCCTTGTTTTGTGCACGCTGTGTGATTTCCCCCTCTTTTCTTTCAGTTCCAAAAGGCGAGAAGTCAGATAGAATAAGCTGCGGCGGTAAACTCCGGCGGTGGTGCCGCAGCCGCCGCTGCCAGCTGTGGCGGCTGCTGCTGCTGCCTTTCATCCCGATCCTCGCCCTGATCGTGCAGACCACGCTGTCCCTGAAAAACAGCCTCACGAACAGTAGAGAGGTGGCCGATGTCGAAGAACAGGTTTCACATTTTCTATACCACTTAACCCGCGATCACTCGTGCGGGGCGCTGTCAGCACCCCAAAGATGTTTGAACGTAAAAATGAATACCAAAATCTTTGTTTATTCTGAACTCGTGCTCCTGTGTAGCTTCAAATTAATAGGTCATTTGCTTAAAAAGCCTCAAAACGAAATGGGAGGGACAATGTGGCCCGAGCCCTGGCTAATACGTGAGGACGGGTCAAAGGTTGTGTGGGGTGCTCATGACACCTCACGAGAGCTCGAATTTTTATACTTCTTGTTATGAAAAATAATAATATTTATTATTCATTTATTAAATAATTCCTATTTTTTTATTTTTAGTAAGAAAGTTATTGTTAGAGAAGTTATTTTTTATGTTTTTTTAAGGAATGACCTAAATGGTTTGAATAAAAAGGTTGATTAATTTGAAATTTTGTAAAACAGAATTAATAGTTGATTGTAGAAGGTACGTTTTTTATGCGTATATATACGTTATAGAAGGCAAAAAAATACTGATATAATTGCATTCACATATATATTATATGTCCAAAAATTTAGTTTTTAAGATCTAGGGTGGCCACAGCACCCTACGAATGCTCACGGGACTAAAAACCGCGCGACTGATCGAGGGTTAATGCCGACTATTATAAAGACTAGCATACCTTGGCTGGTCGTGCCAACGCGCTGTCTTGAGCTGCCAAGCGAGAGCACCACAGCGGAAGGACACCAAGGTTGTCACTTTCAAAATGTAATTTGATATTTAACCTTGGTAGCGCTCTGAGTGAGCACCAACGAGCAATGACTTAGACCAGGGGTCTCCAAACTACGGCCCGCGGGCCAAATCCGGCCCGCCCGCCAGTGCCATCAATCCGGCCCACGACAGCTTAAGTAATTGAAATGCAAAAAAAGCGTATGTTTGCTTAGGTCACGCACTCTGTGACTGGTCTAGAAATATAGTTAAAGGCAGAAAAATTAAAACTGTTTTGGGCCTTGGAACATACAGAAGTATACATTTATGGCCCCAAGGCTTCAAAGTTTGGATACCCAATTACCCATGACTTAGACAATAATATGAAAAATTATTTAGAAGGTGTTTGATCAATACCCAATTGATCGTTTTATCAATACATTGTTATTTTTTTATCACCCCGGATAATTTAAGGGACGCTTCAGGACACATCCATTATTATATAAAAAAAATAAAAAAACATTTAAAAAAGGTAAAAAAATAAAAATATATCTAAAAATACTGCTCTCAACTAGTGCAGTATTTTTTGGATATTTTAGAAAATTTATATAAAATTAAGTAGGGGAGTTATTTTTTTTATATTTATATCATTCTACGACCATATCGTGAAGCGTCCCTTAAATTTTCCGGGGTGCTAAAAAAGTAATCCTGTATAAACAGAAACCTTAAGGCGTCACTGGAAATTCGAAACTGTTAAATTAATTTTCTAATTCCCCGTACATTTTTTTCACATACCGAACCGACCGTGGCCTCGGCACTGGACTGTGCCCCAAGTAGAATCGGGAAGCCCGCGATCGATCCTGCCATGTACCAATGTGTTTTTCGTTTCACGAATTTCATATGTTGATTTATCTGAGGCCCTTCGGTGAAGGAAAACAAGGTGAGGAAACCTGCATACACCTGTGAAGTAATTCAAAGGTGTATGTGAAGTCAACCAATCCGCACTGAGCCAGCGTGGATCGACTAAGGCCTAATCACCCTAACATAACTGGTTAGGGTAGGCTTGTGCTCCTCGGTGGGGACGTATATGAGCTGATGATGATGAACTACTCATACGGTATTATCAATAGCGCCATAACTTTTATATGACTATGTTAACATGGTTAGGTTTCGGCGTGATAGGGTATTGACCAAACACATTCTATATCCTGTAAAACCTATTTTAAAGATAGCACAATTTCAATAACCAAACCAAGGCTAAACAAGTTTATCTGTATTTGTAATAGGCTTTAGTGACTGACTGACTGTGGTATCAACGAAGAGCCCAAAGTACCTACTGGAGCTAGTAACATGTAATTTGGTAAAGGGGTGCGTTGACTTATTTAGGCGCCTTCAAGGGAAGGATATATTAAAATTCCCACAGGAAGCTAAGAAATCCCTATCCAAAAATATAAGCAAAACGTAGCTCGCGGGCACAGATAGTATCTAGACATAAAAAAATGCTTGCGAAAAGCAACTTGCCTGTCGACTGGATAAAAACTTAATTTATTCGCTGTCAGCTCTCGCTTGACATGTTTACAGTGAACCACTGTTATGGAATAAAAATACACTTCATGAAAAATAACCGAGCGCCCGAGTGGTGAGTGACCGCACGATCTGGACGCCAATTCTGCTAACGTTGACGCAATTATGGCGCACCAATAACATTTATTTATTTATTGTTTATGTACACAAAAATGACAGGACAGGAATAACACATAAAGAAAGACGAGTACAAAGGTGCTGCTTATTTCTAAAGAAATTTCTACCAGCAGACCTAACATCTGCTTTTAACGCGGTTATTTCATAGAACAGTTATTTAAAAAACATAAAGGTATAATACACTTCTGGACACATCTATTGGCCCACCTTGCATTTTCAGTTTCGTTTAGTCCTAGCAAAAAATTTATATTAGGTCGAGCAAAAAGTTTTTATGCAGTTTTGAACCTGGCACATTCATAATTTTATTCAATAGTCTTTTTTTGAATTTCGAACACAGAATTTAAAGAAACAAAAGACAATTTGGAGCCTGTTCGTTGATATCAAACAATCGAATACTAAGAAAACCTGATTATATTGGTTTACTTGGATTTAATTCTTGAAAGTGTGATTTTTCTCTTTGGTTTTGCAACAAACATTACTTATTCTTAACATTAAGGTGAGGTTCTATCAATAATCTATGGATACTTCGCCTGAAGTTGCAGCCCAAGCTGTGGCACTTATCCAGGCCGGACATAGCCAAAGAAATGTGAGTGCTCGACCGATCTGCGGTCCGAAATGTTTATCGGAGGTACCTAGAGAGTGACGGCTTTGTTCGTCGCCAAGGAAGGCCACGATCTCGGGTCACAACTGAAAGGCAGGATCGATTCATCGTGACGACCAGCTTGAGAAATCGTCACCTTACCTCCATTGAGATACAAAACCAACTTCGCGACTTCCACGGAGTATCTGTGAGCGGTCGAACTGTTCGGAGAAGGTTAAAAGAACGCGATATGGTACCACACAAGCCAGCTAATGGCCCCAAACTAACGCGAGCCCACCGAACAGCGCGTCTTCATTTCGCGCGCACTCATTTAATTTGGACTCAGCAGCATTGGAGCCGTGTACTCTTTTCTGATGAGTGTAAAATTGCGTTACATAGCAATGATGGAAGGAAGAAGGTCTACCGACGTAAGGGAGAGCGTTTTGCACAATGCTGCTTTGAAGAGAGGGTTGCTTATGGCGGTGGCTCATGGACTGTCTGGGGCGGTATATCCGCGAGCGGCAAAACTCAACTTGAGGTTGTTACGGGACCACGGCTGCCAACATTAAATGCTGAAAGGTACATTCGTGAGTGCTTAGAACCTCACGTGATGCCATAAGTGGACCATGTGGGCTCAAATTTCCTTTTTATGCATGATATTGCAAGAGCCCATACGGCCGGCATCGTCAGGGAATATCTTCGGGATGTGAACATCACAGTTATGGACTGGTCAGCCAGAAGCCCAGACATGAACCCGATTGAGCACATGTGGGACGAGCTAAAAAGACGTGTGAGGGCTCGTCAGCCAGTTGCCCTGACGATGCAGGAGTTGAAAACTGCCATAGAAGAGGAATGGGAGATGATCCCTCAAAATTTCATAGAGCGGTTGATAAACTCTATGCCTAATCGTATGAGAGCTGTCGTAGATGCCAATGGAGGCAACACGCATTATTTAATTAAACCTTTATTTGATAAAACATGTTTTTTATTCAAAAATCAACCGCCTTCATCAAGGCGCATACCCGACTTGTTAGGCGTAGCTCCATGTCGTGTGGTATTCTGAATTCAAATTTAAAACAATACGATCGAAAAAGATGGTAAAATGTATCAGGTTTAAAACTGCATCAATAGTTTTTGTTCAATCTAGCAATCATATTTAGGTAGGGGCCATCGAAACCTAAACTCTAAGGTGGGCCAATAGATGTGTCCAGAAGTGTATATCAAGACACTATTATATGCCTAAAATAATAAGATTTTAGATCGTTTTATTGAAGTGCAATCGTAACATGATAATAATGTTAAGGTTAGAATAGAGGCGCTGATTGATAATGTCGGCTTTTGAGCAGTGGTAGTTACAAGGATAATATCCTCGTAACAGTCTTAACCGCTATTCGGTTTAGGCAGCCAATCTCAACAAAGACCAGCCATCTGTGTGGGAGATGTTATAGTATACAAGTGACTGCGTAAACGCAAGTGCACAAGTGACTGCGTAAACGCAAGTGCACAAGTGACTGCGTAAACGCAAGTGCACAAGTGACTGCATAAATGCAAGTGCACTCTCTGTTCCTTCACTCGCATATTCCGATGGGATAGTTATTCGACACGACCGAGGTGAAATCAGGGGCAGGATCCATTGTATTACGTGACTTCGGAAGCATGGAGGAGCCCGGGATTTTCTTATTTTGGGCACCCATCTTAGGACTGACCACAGCCAACATTGCTTAACACGAGCAATCGTTCGCTGAGCGCACACGCCAATGCGCCACCAAGCTCCTCCATACCATACAAACGTAACTGTAAGCGACATACTATCAGAGGCTTTACCACAAACGCTTTATGAAAGACAAGCAATCCGCTCGCGGCTTCGCCCGCGTTATCATTGTTTTCCCGTGGGAATTTTATATTTTTCCGTAGGAAAAATAATTTTTAATTTCTCATATTCGGCAAGTAGTGTTGTTTCTTCTTTGAGCGGAATAAAACGCAACAATTACGCGGTGAGTTCTATATTTAAAATTTTAAAAGTCGACATAAATTGGCGGGATACTAATCTCTTATGTAGCTGTGACGGAATTCAAAAACCTCAAAAACTAGGTATTAATAGGTAATAATCTTTTATGCTAAGATTTGAATATTAAAAATGAGTTCAAGCAATTCTGAAATGTTGACACCAGATTCGATTAAAGACGAGGAAAATTGTGTTATCGAAAATCTTTTGCCAGAAATCTCAAAAGAAAGATATATTATCAATAAATAGTTTATATAAACAACTAGTTTTATTTTCCTCATATTCGAAATGAAAAGTAGAGTGTTTAACACGGGTAAAAGAATCAATTCCTACTCGGACTATAGTCTAAATACCTCGGGAATTGATTCTTTCGACCCTCGGTTAACAATCTACTATTGTAGCCTATATTAATCAGGGATAATGTAGCATTCTAATGGTAATTTTTGAAACCCGTCCAGCAGTTTTTGAGTTTATTCGTTACATACATACATACAAATATTTCCTCTTTGTAATAATAGTGTAGATTAATAAAATATTGAAACAGACACCGATATTGCAGCGTATAGTGCCATCTCGCTCCCACTGCGGTTTTAATATTCCTCCCTAATATGGTAAGGTTGGATAAATTGCTTGATAGCTAACTTTGCTATATGAAAAAGAGAGCCAGTTTCCGTATCGATAAATAATATAAGAAGGCTCAAAGTCACTCAAATGGCAATAGAGAGGGCTATATTAGGGGTTTTTCTAGGTGATCGAATCAAAACTGATGAGATCCGTAGAAGAACTAAAGTCACCAACATAGCCCAAAGAATTGCAAACAATAAGTAGGAGTAGGCAGGACATATAGCTAGCAGGACGGACGGCTGTTTGGCATAAAAGTCTTAGAGTGGCTTCCCCGTACCGGGAGATTCAGTGTTGGTATGCCCCCCACAAGGTGGACCGACGATTTAGCGAAGGTCGCGGGGAGCCGCTGCATGCGAGAATCGCTGGACCGATCAGGATGGAGATCCTCGGGAGGCCTTGTCCAACAATGGCGTCTCTTAGCTGAAATGATGATGATGATAAACTAATATAAGTATAGTGTTGTGAGTGTTAAGTATAGATTAAATAAAATGTTTACTTTCAGGTGAGCCGCGCCACAGAATTAGGGAAACTGGTGACCAGATTACAACAAGAGAGGTCGGAGGTTGCCTTCTTCATCTTCACAAATGGAAGCACTCTCAGGTAAGGGTTATTAAAACACCTGCAACACTTTATTTTTTGTTCCTACATTTTGTATATATGTAATAGCGGACTTAATGCCTGAAGTAATCTGCCAGCCAATGAGTGGTCGGAATTATTAATGGTTATCAGATTTTTTTCCTTAAAGTCTGCTATAAGATAAGACCTTACTTCGTGCCAAATTATATGATTCCTATAGATTTCGATTTCCTTGTGAAATCGCGAATATGCCACATAAATGGTAATATCTTTTGATCGTTTTGAATTATAAGTATGATTTGTACACGTCTGAGAGAGACGGTAGACCCGAGTATTTGATATAAATTTTAGTTTAATATCTCTACGCAATTACGAGAAAAAGGGTCCTGACAGACAGACGGCAGGACGGAAAACGAAATTAGATTAGGGGTTCCGTTTTTTCTTTTGAGATACGGAACCCTAAAAAAGGATTATTAAAAACCTTTTACTTTAATCTCCAGTACCTATCACATATTAGTAAAATTAATATTTTACTAATAATAATTAAAATAATAATTTAACTTAAGCCAGCCCTGATCACGAAATCTACTTTTTCACAAGGTTGCTTGTTGGATAGCGATCCCCGTCTAATGACCAGGCCTGCCTGCACGGTTGGCCCCGTGCACGCCGCCGTAAAGCCCTCCGTCTGGGGATTGCCCTGGTTTTCCTCGGGCAATCCCCTTTGGCGATAGCCTGACCAGTCGGTCGGGCTTGCCCGGGCGCGTAGATAGTGGAGTCGCAGTTTGGACCTTACCTAGGGTGCCCATAAAGGCAGGGAGAACACCGGGTGGTTTTAGTGGGTAGGCCTGGCCTGGCACTCTGCCGGGAGAGCCCCTCACACGCTCGCCGTCTAGCCAACGGCAGGTACGGTGCGGTTACGCATTTCCCCCAGAAAAAAGGGGGCTGCTCCTTGCATAACTTTAATTATGGCTACCCAGATTCACGAACATTACTGCCATTTTATAATTGATTTCTTTTGGAATACTGAACTATTTATTAAAAATCTTATCAGTTGTTGTGCTAGAACAATAAAAACGCTATCGATTTTGTGAAAAAATATCAATAGCGTTGAAAATTGCGAACTAATTCTCATTTTAGAGAAAAATTAACATAATCTTTATTCAGATATGACTCGATGGAAAGCTTTGAACTTGACTTGAATCGTTAAATTTTTACAAGCTTTTATTTACTTTCACATATCCCGGTGTCAGTAGTGAAATCTTGTGAGTTTCCGATTTCCGATTGAGCTGAAATTTTGCATGCATGTGTATATCGCGTAACAATGCAATTTATGCAATAATTCATGATGACATGGAGCTGATCTAATGCTGGAGCTGGAAGGTGGCCATAGGAACTCCGCGACAAAACGACACAACCATATTGAGTTTGGACTCGTTTGATTCGTATTGACGAGTACTGGAATCTTGTATATAAAAAAGTTTTTTGTAATAATTTATCTTGTTTTTTACCTACTACCCATTTAGGACTTATTTTGGCTGATAAGAAGAATGAGATTCATCTATAAATTATGTCATCACCATACACAATAATATTTTTTACAAAACACAATAACAAATTAACAATTAAATAGAAGTCTACAAATTAACACCGATCATTGGCATCATTCAAATAATCGTTGATTTTATAATAACTTTTACTCAAGAATCTTTTTACATGCGCTTTAAAATTATGAAAAGGCAAGTCAGTAACACTTTGTGGAACTTTGTTGTAAAAAGTTACACATTTCCCTATGAAGAAGCCAGCTATTTGGAGCTATTAATGGAGCCTGTACGTTGAAACGGCAAGTTTGATTGTATTCCTTGCGGCTAAATTCTAAATTAAAAAATTGGTATCAAGTGTAATATATTTTTTATAGACATAAATCAAATTTTCTATAAATACACTGTCTACTAAAATCAATGTTTTCTCTAAATAAATCTCTCAGTGAATCCCTGGCTCGTAAATTATAAATAGCACGAACTGCTCTGTTATTTATGAAGTACAAAAATACTTTCTATACTAGGAGCCGATCCCCACAGAATTACGACATGACACTGTGAAAATAACTAAAGTCAATCAATCTTGTCGTTTCAACATCAGTAAGTTGTTTTTTTTTTCAATCAATATGAATGTGTATTGTTCTAGTTACAAGCCGTATAAGTATGGAGTAGTATTTCTTTGTTTAATTTTCAATCAACAACAATTTATGTGATAATTTTTATACCATAATTTTGTGTAATAAAATTTGTGTAGTGAAAAATGATAATAAAACAAATAAACGTTAACATTATTGTTTTAAAAATCATTTACATCAGTTGTCATGTTACTATACTAATGCTCTCAGCATTAGTTGCTACTGTAAAGACATTGATTAAATTTCTTGTAATATTTTTGCAATGACGTAGGTATTATAATAAAATATACGAAACGAACACCAAATCAATCCATTCATTTGAAACGTGAACCTATTACAACGAAATCTATCTTGTGTGACCTGCGAATCCATCAATGCACGTTCATGAATAATTTATGTCAAAAATGTCATCAGAATGACAGGATTTTGTGGACTCTCGTAATTCAAAGAGTAGATACTGTGTATATAATGTTTATTACTGTACCATGAGTCCGTTTAGTCTTGAGTTGACGAGTTTATAAAAAATATCATCGATAATGAGTTTAAAACTATTTAAATGTAACAAGAAAATATAAAAATAATAAAGAGAAAAAATAAAACAAAACGAAGCTCAAATTAAATTACAAATGGAATACTAATGAGAAAAGGCTTATTTTCTTGAAATGAAGTAGGAGAGAGAGCTAAATAGGACGCTACAATGTTGAATTCAAAATGACGGGAAATACACCAGCTCAGTTTTGATTATTATCTGTTTATGCCACTGTTTCTGCCATCTGTTTCTGAACAAACAGATAACGAAAGATTTGCGGTTGAGTTTTGCGACGTTACACTATTGAAATAAGTCAAATGAGATATTTAGGCCGGATTCAACCAAATTCGTGTAAGTTTTTACACGAGAGTAAGCGCTGCTTATTCTAAGAGTAAGCTGATTTTGCATTTTACCAACGACTAATCTAAGAATAAGGTATCTACACGCGAGTTAATAATAACACGGGCGATTTTGGCGGTGTAAAAGGTTAATCTGAGAGTATAACAGCTGTCAAAGTAGTCACTTTTCAAATTAACCTCGATTTTGTTTATTCGTAAATATTATTGAGTATTTTCAAGAATAATTCGAAGAAGATATTTATCAAAACCGCTCCACGATGGAACGTTTGAGAAATATGATAGATGAATCAGACAGTGATGATGAATATGTATCAAGACGTCCAAGGTGGATCAAGGATAGAGCCAATCACTTTGATGATTACTATGACCACGACTTTGCTGTAAGATTTCGTTTATCCAAGGAAGCCACTCTGTATTTGTTAGCTAAACTTGAACATATGTTGAAATAACAGAAAACGCAAACGGGCAACCAAACATTACCTACCATTACCTACATAGAAACTAGAAATTACATGTTGTCAACTTGACATTTCACTGTATTATCCTACAAAATTGAATTGTTGCGGCATTTCACGTCATGCTAGGAGAAACAATAATCCATGCATTTTTGTCGGTTTATACTTTCATTCGACGTTCATTCATCAACGAAAGTATTACAATACCGAGTTTAGCGTACTCCTCGAGTACGTTGGAAAAACGCAAACGAAGATATCCAAGAGTAAATTCAATGAGTAAATTTATTCCCGTGATAGTTACACGAGTATAACTATAAAGTAAAATATAAATAGAATAAGCTTATCTGCTTTCGAAATTATCATAGTGTTGTGTTTATGTGTGTGTTTTTATATACACTTCGTCCCGCAACTACCTAATTTTCGAACTACCTCTAGGGTTGGCTGGGAGAGATCGATGAGCTCACCCTTAAAAAAAACGTTTGTTAGAACTATATCTGTATTTTAAAAGACTCGGTTATAATACCGGCCTTACGGTGGCCTGCTCTATTGAAACCTCGGTCAGACAGAACTTCAGAACAGATAAAAAAGTGTCAGCACTGGGCATGTGGCCTTGAAGGATGTGCCACAGGTATGCCACAGGTTGAAGGATATCCGCATAACTGAACTTGCACACACGGCACCACGGCGGACTATGTTGAGCCTGAGACCACCCTTATGCCCTTCGAAATAGCGGCTGCATTCGTATTGCAAGTGTAAAATCACGATGTGTGGTCGATTGTACTATCTACCTAGAATCAAAGTAAATCTATCTCGTTAACTGACTGTGTATGTTCGACGTACGCTCGTATTTCAATTAGGCTATTTCAATTAGACAAACAAATCAGACGATATGCTCCGTAAGGTGCGGTCCCACGACACGGTAATAGTATAATACAATATGTGGACTTGGCCCCTCTTTGAAATTTTATACCTACGGCCGCTTGGCATCGCTTGGTGCGTGGCTCGCGATAGGGCTCCGTTTGACTCGTTCGGTGCGTATGCCCTGCGGCGAACTGAACTCGTAACAGCCCTTGTAGCTATGCGATCCAAGTGCGATCCAGATCGAGGCACGTAGGCATAGCGCGTTTTTCGACCGTTTCTATGAAGTCATTCTATATACTATTACCGTGCCCACGGCCCATGTTATTATAGCCCGTGCGGCCGATTGCGTCTCGCGCCGAGGCGTTCCCCCACAGTGTGTGTCGGCCTGTACCGGCCTGTCGTTATCACCAGTCCAACATGTTAAGCCATACTGAACGCATGGCTGTATATAGGAGAGGCCAATTCATAGAAACTAGCTTATTTGCGATTTTCGTAGGACTGAAAAGGTTTATACCTACCAACAAGTGGTGTCGTTGAATTCAGCTTAGTCTACTGATTGTCAAAATGCATGTTGTCGCTTTTTAAAATAGTAGAATGTGTATCTATGACGTCACATAAATGGCGCGTTATAAGTTTAGATTTTGTCGATTATTGCGATGTCTATTATAATAGCAAACTAGGTGTCAAATGACAGATAGTTAAATTTTTAACAAAACATGAACAGTAATTTTTGGTGTAGGTATTGTATGTAAAAAAATATACTTAACTATTGAGATTTTTAGTATCAAATTTTTCTAACAATACATACGTTTGGTGCATCAATATATACAACTTATATATAAATTAGATAAAACACTGGACAAAAAATAATAAGCTACAATTTTGAAGCATATTCCAAACGTAAAATTTTCCAAATCCCAGTAAAAACAACGAAATTATGACCAAAACATTATGCATTGCGCTAACATTTCGCGCCGGCCCACTAAGAGAAAGCGCCATACAAAGCCGTGCCAAAACTGTCTGTTACGTAAGTCGATAATATGGTATTAACATATTATTAAATTAAGTTACGACGATAAATGCAGTTTTCGTTTGTGTGATTATTATTTTTTTATTTTATAAATATATCTTTTAAAATAGGCACCAAACCTAGCTCACGATCAATATGTTAATGGTATTTCAATGCCACATAACTCAAAATTTTTCTATGTAAATATATAAGTACTAGCTGGTGCCCGCGACTTCGTCCGCGAAGAATAGTAACTTTTGGCAGCATTTTGATTTTTGTAGGCAATTTTAGGCTATGTTGTACCTTATATAATTAGCTATCTATTGGTGATAGTCCCGTCAAACTCGGTCCAGCCGTTCCAGAGATTAGCGGAAACAAACAGACAGACAGACAAACAAAAATTTGTTAAATTGTGTTTTTGTTATTGGTACCCGATATACATTACAAACACTTGTTATTTTGACATTACAAACAGACACTACAATTTTATTTATTTGTATATATTTTTGGAAAGCTTATAGTCTCGTTATATTGTTTTGAAAATAATGTTATATTATGTAAAAGTAAAAAAAGTATAATAATATATTTTGTCTGAGATAATAATATCCACTAATTAATTATTAATACCCATTTATAATTTTCCCATTATTTATTGTTTCTCTAAAATTTACTATTTTGGTAGCGTACTGTTACCATTTTCTTAATTTTAAGGAATACAATACCTAGTTTACTTATAAATACTTACTTTAACGAAAGTTAAGTACCTACCACAGATAAGAAAAAAATAATTGCACTTTTTTGAATTTTATCAACCACAAAATAAACGCTATCCATACAGAGGTCAATTCGAATAGTTCAAATTCAAAAATTTAAATTCAAAAATCTTTATTTAACATAGGCCTTTACAGACACTTATTGACGTTAAAACAATCTAATTTATAACCTTGTATGTGCATACATCCTGAATATACTCAAGATGTCTGCAAATACAAGTAGGAATGAAAAAAAAAGTTGACTCTACACCTGTTCGGAAATTGGGAGAGCCGTCTCGAGAAGAACAGGCAAGAAACTCGAAAGGCCAAATATGTTTTATCTCCTCTTTTAAATCGCCATTTACAATTTTGGTTTTGTTACAGAGTCGTCAATTGGAAGCTGACCTCAAAGCAAAAGTTTGAGCTCAACTTCCATTACAAGAAGAGATGTGTTAATTCACATTATATAAGCTATTTCTGAGAGAAGTGCGTGAACTTAGCTTATAAATTGCTCTCACTGAATGTTTCTTTGAAACAAAATGCAATACATTGTTAAATATTAGAAGTATTTTATCACATAAAATAAATAATAATATAAAGTTTCTTTACTTATCTATTAAGGTCAATTTAAAAGCAGATTAAGGGAAGAGTGCAATTGATATGGTTAATTTTGCATATCGCACTATTTCTTAGTCCTATATAAAGGGAAACATTCACAATTGTGAGCATACAATTCAGTTGCTCTCATGTACTACCTATTTTCAAAGTTTTGGGATATCTACAGATTTTCAAAAAAAATAGATACAGTCGAACATTGGACCTCCTCCTTTTCCAAGTCGGTTAAAAAATATATGTACATGTTTAACAGGTCAAACTTATCGCAGAGGTTCGCCGAGACTGAGAGCGCGATCCAGCAGATGGGCGATCTACCAGCGTTAACCTTCAAAAACCGCTCAAAGCCAGTGGATTTGGAAGCGTTTAGGAAGGAACTGAGTGAGTTGAGGTTAGTACTTTTTCTTTTTTACTTTCTTTTTACATACGACAGGGAAGCTCTTGTCTTTCATCTCACCTGATGGTAGACGTAGTGACGATAAGGCCGAAGGTGGAAGCGAGCTTCACCTGGACTCCTCAACATCTGAGGAGCTGGCTATCTTACCTCTAATTGTCGGAACACAACAATGCTATAAACATTGTTATTATGGCGATAAACTTAGGTAAGACGGTGGTAGCTAGCCAGTCGAGCCCAGAAGCCCTACCACCAACCAAACCGAGCAGAAAAATGTCTGCCCCCAGTGGGAATCGAACCCCGGACCTCCCGATCAACACCCGGTGGTCTCAACCACTAGACCACGGAAGCGGTCAAACTCTACTCAGATATTAAAATTTCAAATCATTAATTGCTTTACTAAATTTAACTATAATCATATTTCAGATAAGTTTATTAAGTTATTGATACCTATGATTTTTTCATTGATATGAGTCACTTGTGTATTAGGTGATGATTTAGTAAAATTTCTCACTCATAAAATCGATTCGTAGTAGAGAGCTTAAATTGTTTTTATCTAACATACCTAAGTTTTAAAAAGGAGATCCTAATTGGCCATATTGAATTTAAAGTGTCGTTATTTTGTCTCTTCTTCACCCCACAATATACGCTACTAGAAGAACGCGCTTAAAAGTCTATAATAACATAATATGTTAAAATAACAGATTCCCATTTCATTACAAACATAAATCTATTTTTAGTTCCACGAGTGAACATTTATTTCCGTTCGCGTCTTATGTACCTAGACATTATCCAGATTAAGATCATTTATCCTCGCTCTGTACATCACAAGAATGATATTTTTTTTTATTATGTTATTTTGTGCATAATTACAACGCATTTCCAAACAAAGAACCTAATATTTCCCAAGTTACTTATACTTATTTCGGGATTAAAAATGTTGAGGTAAAGCCTTTGAAGAACACTTTGTATTTAGTGTCTTAGCCCTTTTAGTCACCATGGCAACTAAATATCGCGTCTAGTTACGAAATAATTATTATGATTAATGTCTTCATAATCATGACTTCTCAATTTCAAACCTTTGTGTATTAATGTTACTTTCGTCGTACAGGTAATATATACACTTACCGATAACTTTGAAATTAGAAATTAGCAAAAACGATTATTCGGTTAAGGCGAGAATCTGGTTTGGGCAGATTCAAAATACCAATATGCGTTCGAAATCAAAGCTGTAAGTATTATTTCTTTCGAACTGAAATCTGGTGCTTCATTCCTAGTGATTTCCGTTTTGTCGTCGACGAAAATCTATATAATACTAGCTGTAATAAAAAAATAGTTTACGACCTATTCTCAGACCTACCAAACATACACAAAAAAATCATAAAGATCAGTCAAGCCGCTTCGGAGGAGTTTTGGTAACAAACACTGTGACACGAGGATTTTATATATTAGAATAGCTGTGTCCGCGAAGTACCTACGTTTCGCCATAATAATCACCTAGGTGTATAAAACATAGTTTACGACCTATTCTCAAACCTACCGAACGTACACAAAAATTTCACAAAGATCGGTCAAGGCGTTTCGGAGAAGTTTGGTAACAAACACTGTGACACGAGAATTTTATATATTAAGATTAATTTTCGTAATAGTATTGACTTTTACGTTTCGCCATAATAATCACCTAAGGGTAAAAAAATAGTCTACGACCTATTCTCAGACCTACTGAATATACACAAAAAACTTCATAAAGATCGGTCAAGCCGTTTTGGAGGAGTTTGGTAACAAACACTGTGACACGAGAATTTTATATATTAGAGATTAATTTTCGTAATAGTATTGACTTCTATCGAAAGCGAAAAGAATAACAAAAGAAATTAAGCGCAGACGATGCTCGAAGCCAGGCAAACAATTCAACAATAGGGCCCAATTTGTTATCTTGTCCAGAATTTTTTGTTATCTATCAATGTAAGTAGTACTATTGAGCTTCATAAGCGAATCTGCTGACAACAGACACACAAATAGACTTGGCAAAACTACAAGAACTTCTTACTGAATAATTGTATGAATGAATTATCATTATATCGCAAAGAAAATGCCATTTGTCGTATCTCCTCGCTTTCAGAGCATCCCCTTAACTGCCTCAGCCAATATTGAGATCCTAGGTGTCGACATAACGAGCGAAGTCCAGTTCCGTGGCTACTTAGAGGGTAAGGCTAAATTAGCTTCTAAGAAGCTTGGTGTGCTCAATAGATCGAGACAGTATTTCACTCCGGCGCACCGCCTTCAGCTTTACAAGGCGCAGGTTCGGCCTCATATGGAATACTGTTCTCATCTTTGGGCTGGGGCACCCCAATACCAGTTTCTCCCACTGGACCGCATTCAACGGAGAGCGACTAGAATCGTCGACTGCCTGGAAATATCAAATCGGCTCGATACTTTGGCGCTGCGTAGAGATGTCGCCTCGCTATGCATCTTCTATCGCATTTATCACGGGGAATACTCCGAGGAATTGTTCGGACTTATACCTGCCGCCTCTTTCCGCCATCGTTCCACGCGACAAAAAATCCATGCCCATCACTTAGATGGTTGGCAGTCCATAACTATGCGATTCTCCCGAAGCTTCCTGCCTCGCACAGTCAAACTTTGGAACGAATTGCCGCCTGCGGTATTTCCGGACCGATACGACCTTCAAACTTTCAAAAAAAGAGCGTGTTCCTTCCTCAAAGGCCGGCAACGCACTTGTAACTCCTCTGGGGTTGTGGGTGTCCATGGGCGACGGTAATCACTTACCATCAGGTGATATGTCTGCTCGTTTGCCCCCTATACCATAAAAAAAAATACTGCCCAAAAGAATGTTTACACAAAATAAAAGTGAAAAACAGCAAAACCTCTTTGCTGTTGTATTGAAATGAACATTATTCTTTCACAGTTTCCACTATTCACATTGAACTGAGACAAACTACGAGTACAAACAAATGGATGATAACAATTGAACCCGCAATTAATCTCAGTTTACCTTCCAGTGGCTTTGTACTCAACCAGGGCCGGACTTAGTTAGAGCACAAAACATAATTTAGAATAATTTGAGGTACATAGAACAAAGGATTAAATTACAAGACGTTACAGAAAGCCATCCTCAAAAGGAAGGCGTGTTCTGCACTTTTCTCTATTCAAATCAGTATTGTAAATAGCGATTTAAAAGAGGGGACAAAATATTTGACCTTCCGAGATTCTTACCGTTTCTTCTCGTGAAATCTCTCACAATTTCCAAACAAGTGTAGTCTCACCTTTTTCTCTCCAACTATTGCCGCAAATACATTGCAGGCATCTTGATTATCTTAAGAATGTTTACCTACACATACAAGTTTAACGATATTTCCTTCCTTCTCATAAGAAATCAACTTTAGTTATGACATCAATAAATGCTTGAAAAGGCGTTAAATAAAGATTGTTATGAAACTTGTTATAATAATTATGCAATGCATTCATATCCCCCTTAGCTCGTCCCTGTCATTGCACGCGGCTAATACCAGGGTCGGATTTGTTTTCACGTGGCTCCTGTAATCTATAACCTTAATCAAGACTCCTCGGCAATCACTTGCGTTTAATTAATACTACTGTTTACCCCTAAGACGGGTGGTGAGCTTTGATTAAATTGTAAACGTATCTTATGCTAGAGGTAATCGTTAGCTTAAGAATTTAATTAAAAACTTCCAAGAGGATTTTCGTTTGAATAGGTTGAAAATTAAGTAAGCACATAAGGATGTTTTGAAACATGAAAGCTAATTTCCCAAATGTTTTTGTGAATTAAAATAAGCGACAAATATTTACGTTGAATACGTTGTTTTTAAGTAATCCACTTCATGTCAAAATTCAAAAGATATTCAAAATTTGTTTTACATTTCCACTAATGTTAAAATAATAATATGAGGACTAAAAAGTGTCAAACTTTGAAATGGAAACGAAGAAGCTACTTTATACCAGACAACTGTGTCAAAACGTCATTTTCCCATATGGTCAATTTTTTAAATCAAGTTCCCAAAACGACAACTTCCCAAAATGACAACTTCCCAAAACGACAACTTCATTATACAGTACGTCCGAGGAAGAAGTAATCACACTTTAACACATTACCTGACAAGTGTACCGAATTAAGTACATGTCCCGGTGATCTCACCATCACGTCCGTGCACCGTTCTCGGTACACGAAACCTTGTCCTACTCTTTGACTACTAACTTCCTGGACTTGTCAGTCTTTCAACATTAAATCCTAATCCAGCCACCATTACATTTTTGTGGAGAGCCCCCTACTACACTGGAAATGCATACTTTGTAAGTTATAGTCAGGAGAGCGGTTCTCCCAAACACAACCACGAAAGTTCCAATGTATGAAATTATAGGTGTTCTTTCAAGGTTAAGAAATATTTATTTAGATATTTTGAAGGTGCTTAATACGCTTCACCACACACCTCCTTCAACTCATTTAGGCCTCGTTTACGGAGACGCGGTGCGTCGCGCGTCGCGTGTGGCGTGGCGTCTCGCGGCGCGTCCGACGTTTTTTCTGTTTACGGTGGGGCGGCGCGTGAAGCGGCACTCATAATCGCACGCGTAAACACAAACATATGGCAATATACGATGTTGTTTATAGAGATGCGAGACGGGAACACCGACGGACGCGGCGGTGCCATCCGCGGGCTCGGCCGTAAAAAACGCGCCATTTCAAGCAAAGGCATGTAAAATCGCTTCTCCGTAAACGCACTCATACAACGCCATATATTTAAATTCTGTGCGGGCCGCGCCGCGCAATGCCCCGCGTCTCCGTAAACGAGGCCTTAGAGGGAAAGGTCATAAACTCCTACATCTGTACTTACGAGTAGGTATAGTACACATTCACATCAAATCATCAATGTTGTTTATGTTATGATTCGTGGAACAGACTTACTGTTGTCACATATTAATTGTTAAACTGTGCTATTGTAGCGATGTGATTGCTACGTCCGTATTTGTCCAGGGTCTGTTACAATGGAAATACGGTCCTGGGTAAGGCATGGATCCCGGAATTCCGAGATTTCGTAACTCCGGAATTTCGGATGATTTTTTACAATATTACAATTCCGGAACTGCAGTAATTATCGCAATCCGATACTCATATAATTATTTGTAAGATAAGTTACCACAATAATAAAATTTGCATATATGTACTCTCTTGCAAAATGTGGATAAGGAACTCACCTCAGTAAATGTAAAGAACCTCGCACGAATCAAAAACGAGATTTTGATCTTGCTGGATTCGTAAAAGTTGAGAAAGCCATGTACGATAATGGTGGAGAACGTGGTATTTATTTGACATAGGCATACAATTATATTTTAGGTGTTCTTCCCACAAGTGTTGAGAGCGAAAGAGTATTTTCGTGTACTTTTGTAACCGCCTACGAAGCTCGCTCTCAGACAAAATGTTAGATGCTCTGATAGTCTTGAGAACACATTATCAAGAAGAGCGATCTTTTTTGAAAAAGTGGTTCTTGTCTTTTTTACTTTATATTTCTTTTTAGTATAAGTTGATTGCCTATGCCCAGCAGTGGGCGTCGTGCGGCTGAGATGATAAGTTGATTTAAAGATCTCAATTTTCAAAAAATATGACAGCGTAAGTTTACAGTTTTTTAATTTAAGTTTAAGTTTTGTTCTTTAAACCTATTTTCATGATCTCAGAAGAGGAGAACTTGTTGATTTTGTTCATTGTGAGTTGTTGAATCTTATATTCATCATAATTTTATTAGATAGATATTTAATAAGCTACTTACATTGCAATTGCAAATAGCTAGCACACGTTGATTTTGTTCTAAGTATATTACTTAAAAGTTGATTATTTTTTTTATATTTACTAAGAAAAACCTAATAGAAGGCTGTTTAATTGATCTCATTTAAGAGTTTTGTCGATTTATTTAGTTTTTATAATAAAGATTTGATTTAACAAAACAATTTAATGCCTATTTATTGTTTTTTTTTATTTCGGTTCCGGAATTCCGAAATCGAACCAGTAGTATCGTAACTCAGTTCCGGAATCGAAAATCATTCGATATTACATGCCCTAGTCCTGGGCCTTAACGCCTTTGAACTCTTTTATTTCGTTCGACTATGATCCACTCTTACATCAATTTTTTAAATATACTTGTCGACGCTAGCAAGCGAATATCTTGTTTTCCGTTCTGTTTCCAACTTGAAGAGAAAATGTTGTTAAAACTAGTTCACCTTAATTATGGAATACAATTGTGTATAAAATAAATATTGTGATTTATAAATATAATGGTTTCGATATGTCACAAATTGTCAGCTGAAGAATTAGAATGTAACGGACACCCACATATTGGGATAGGTAATTTATTATAATTTACTTACTTTATATAATACTAGCTGACCGTATGCAACTTTGTTTGCATTATAACAAACTTTTCCCATTGGAAAACTTTTCCCGTAGGAAAATTACCCTATGTTCTTCCCCTGGTCACGAACTATCCCTATACCAACTTTCATCAAAATCGGTTAAGTAGTTTCGAAGCCTATTCAATACAAACAATCAAATCTTTTCTCTTTATAAGTAATATTAAGTGGAGTAAAGATATCACGCAAACTAGGCTGTGTATTTATTATTACTTACAACCATCATTTAAGCTCCATCGTATCGGTATTATCGATGCCTAGTTGAGTATGGAAAAGTTGATAATGAAAATAAACTAATGGGAAAATGACCTTTTGCTTTTTTATAGTATACAGGGTGTTAAAACACGTATACCGAAGCCCGCGTCTACACATTCAGACCATTAAGTAAAGCAATATAACGAAAAATTATTGATGTGAAACGAAATAAAAAAAACATCGACAATATATACTACGCAATGTAACGCGTGCCCGCGCCTGGCTTGCCCGTCCGGATATCGCGTCGATGTTAGTGAGTCAGTGTGCGTATAAAGCAAGACGAGTTTTCCGCGCAAGAGATTCCTCTTCAGTCATAAATTTTGTTAAGAAATATTGATTTTTTCGTAGATGTTTCTTTGGACGAAAATTATCAAAATACATTTTGAACAGATTTGTATAAAAATCTCGAAAAAAAAAGAGTGAGAGTGCCGAGATATTCAAGGTTAAAGAATCTTTAACCTTGAATATCTCGGCAACTATTAGTTTCACAACCATGGTCTAGAAGACAAAAACGATAGTGATGATGGGAGCAATACGGGGGTTTTAGCTTCGGTACCGGTCTTTTTACAACCTGTATATTCTGCTTAATAGCCGAGTCGCCTGTTAATGCTTGCTAAATTCTACTAATGTTATAAAATAATATATAATATACAAAACTAAATGTTGTTTTCATGCCTTAGTAGTTGAACCAATTTGAATTTAATTAAAAAAGATGCATGATATAACCGATCTCGATATAGCCTCAGGCATGACATAACCGAGCTCAATATAACCTCACTCATGATATTATCAAACTCGATATAACCCCACGCATAACCGAACTCGATATAATATAATGCATGATATAACCGAACTCGATATAACCGAACGCATGATATAACCAAACTCGATATAGCCTAACGCATGATATAACGAAATCCAAAATAACCAAACGCATGATATAACAGAATTCTATACAAACGAAGTCACGAACAATAGCTAGGCAGGTAAAAATTTGTCATGGCCTTTCACAATAGAGGATTTCACTGAGTCAATATCTTTATACAAAACAACAATTCATATTGAAAATGAATATAATATGATGTTAAAAAGAGTAATCTGAAACTGAAACAGAAAAAATAGTGAAATATTCATTTTCTTTGCACATTCACATTGTTACCGAAATGCATCGAAAAATTTTTTATTTTATTTACATAACTTTCCTTTTGTGTTTCCTCCTTTTTTGTTGAACAGTTCCTACATTTTACCCCGATTAAAAAAAATATTAACCATAAACATGTAATACTTTTTTCCTATCAATCCTTCTATTTGTGAGAAAATATGGGTAAGATATGACATTGAAATTACTGGGTACCGTGACTTTACATCCTAAGTCACAAGTTGGCAACGTACGAGTACACTGTGGTTCCTGTGGGGGTTGCAGTTTTGCTGCGAATCTCACAGGAGCCACATGTATTATAGGTGACTGTTACCACTTACCATCAGGTGGGCAGTTTGCTTGTTTGCCAACTTATCTGCAATAATAAAAAAAAATAATTCAAAAAAGGATTGTTAGTTTCGTAATACTTATTTGTAGTGAACGCCGAAAACTTGTTTAGTATTTAATAGTCGCGTAACTACACACAAAACCTATTTAAACCTTAGAAGGCTTCGTCATGCACAAATAAATGAACAGAAAAGCAGGCATTGACGTAAATTGAAGGAAGAAATTAAACGCTCCATCATTTATCGTGCCGAAACCATATATATTCCGCGGGATAAAATGAGATTCGGTATTTTTCCGTGACTAGAACTTGAGAGCGTACTAATTACTTTGTTCTTGCCAAAACAAAGTTTACGTTACGTTAAACTTACGAAAATATGTCTTTAGGAACTTACTCGCAAATATTCGAATCTTAATTGATATTGGGAAATTTAAGCCTTCGAGTTTCTTACCTGCTCTTCATCTTGGTTTGTTACAATTCTTATTAAGTTTTTTTGGTTAATTAGATTCTTGTATTTTGTTGACGTTAATAAGGGCTTGCAAAGATCTTTTTTTCTACAACAAAGTTGGCAAACAAGCAAACTGCCCACCGGATGGTAAGTGGTAACAGTCACCTATAATACATGTGGCTCCTGAGATTCGCATCAAATCTGCACCCCCACAAAAACCACAGTGTACGTTGCCAACTTGTGCCATAAGATATAAAATCACGGTACCCACTAATTTCACTCCCATATCTTAACCTTCAACCCGGAACACAGCAATTCAAGCACTGCTGCTTTGCGGCAGAAATAGGTAAGTTTGAGTTCAATAAATAAACGACTATTATTTTTCTTATCATAAGCTTCTAAGTTTTGCATATACACGGTTATTTTTTTATCACCCTGGAAAATTTTAGGGACGCTTCAGGACACATCCAATATTATATAAAAAATAAAAAAAATGAAATAAAAAATAAAAAAATATTTAAAAAAATAAAAAAATCTCTAAAAATGCTGCTCTCAACTAGAGCAGCATTTCTTGTATTTTTAAAAAAAATAATATAAAATTAAGAAGGGGGTTATTTTTTTTATTTATATTTAAATCATTCTAATACCATGTCGTGAAGCGTCCCTTAAATTTTCCAGGGTGATAAAAAAATAACCGTGTATATACCGACCTATTGGCTACAAAAAGATATAATTCTGTCCCTTGAATAAAAATGTAAAAGTTTGGTGTTTGCCGCTAAACCCACATTTGTATGGGTATTGCATTTGCATGAAATTAAAGCCAGGCCCTAGTGACATGACCCTAAGTGTAGGTCTTAAGGTAGCTAGTATCGGCATTTCTATATTCAGCATCAAAAATCCAGTTCAACGAGTAGCTTCAAACCATATGTTGAATGTATTTATGAATGTTAGTGTGTTTAAAACTAGGTGGCATGACTTTAAGGTCGGACCTAAAAATTTTCATGATAAGCAAAACTTCTACTTTCATGCCCAATCACCTAGTGAAAACCCGAAGACTTTAGTTGGCCCAGTGGCCGAGATATTGATGTATACATACAGACAAACAACTATAGTGTTTTTCACCCCAAAAACACTCACATACTCGTACTCTCCAGGAGTAACTCAGTGACATAATATTGTCTTAAACATCAGAGGTTAATTTTTTAAAAAGAAACTAGTGGTCACACTACCCACACAATTATTTAATTACTGATCAAAATAAAGAAGACAAAAAAAGCATTACTAATTATTATAACTCTGCGCGATAATTCCATGATAATTGAGTACTCGCCGCCCCAGAGAAACGAAAAGTGAGCCCACGGTGTCGGTGCAACTCCTCCAAGGGTCTTGTCCACTGCTTTAGCCATGATAGCATAGACTCCGAGTCGATAACAGCAGTCTCGGAATCGGTAACAATAGTCATATTCTTGGAGTCGGTAACAATAGTCAATATTACTAAGTTACTCCTGAAGAGTGAGGTAGAAATGACTATAAGCTTGATGCAATCATTGATTAAATTGAAAGCACCATCGGGCATCGTAGCAAAATTATAGCTCTGTACGAGTAAGATTGTAGAGAGAGAGTACAGCGGCAAGCGCGTAGGTCTACGACTCGGCTACGATATCAGTACTACGAATTATTATTGCTACGATTACGACTACGATACGACTTAATTATTATTACTACGAATATTTTTGTTGAGTCCGCAAATATCTCTACATCAATTATAAGTATAACATATCAATTCATGCCATAACTTGTTCATTCAGTATAACAGTTTGTCGATTTTAGTCAATTTGCTTCTTAGTTTTAATATACGTGTAAGTAGATATTTTTTATAAATGACCTAGCAAATATCTCCCTCCCGCCTAATGGTAAGTAAAGTAGCTTCCAAATAGGAAAATAGCAACATAAACGGGTTTTTAAATATATCATCCAAATTACCAAGATTACCTTGCTTGTATGTAAAGTTAAGTCCAGAATGTTACTAACTTATGTGTAAATATACACTAAAAGATAATGTAATTCAACGTAGGAAAGTCTGCTGATTCCAGTTCTTCGCCTCCAAACTTTCTAAAGATATATCTTGGGAAATCAGAGCGAAGGGCCAGTGTTATTAATACACGTACGTATTGATGTGTCACTATGCTATCTGCAATCTGAAATAATGTTAGTTCTTTGCCACACTACATACTCAAGCTTAAAACGGCTATTTTTCTCAGAAAATTTTATTGCGATACACGGACTGAATATGATCTTAGTGTGTTGTGTAATTTTTTAAAAATAACAAAATCAATTTGCTTTTAGGCCCTTTTGTTAAAACTAAAATAGTTGCGTAAGACTTTGGTTTTGAAAAGGTATCTAATGTATTATTAGCCTATTATATGTAGCTTATTAATAGTTTATGAGTGTACATTTTCATAATTAATAGAATAATAGTAATAATACCCCCAGCGTGGGCCTTGTCTTGCTGTCGACGGCATACTAGGTTTAAGTTTTTTGTTTTTATATATCTATTATAAAAAAGCTTAAAGATAGATAAATGATATAACAATAATAATAACGTTTATTGATTAGCTGAGAGAAGTTACAATAATAATAATTCATTTTTGTGTGTGTGTGTGTGTGTGTGTATAATCTCTTTACATTGTTATAATTACGTGGTCCAAAACTAATTTTAAAACAAAAAACGATTTTTAAAGCTGATGTTATTGGTGCAGAGAACGACACTCTTAATAGCTCTGCAAGTATAAATACGAGTACATGCTTTGTAGTTTAGTTAAAAAAAACACTTCAGTGATAGATACTCATTCATTAGACGAAGTCGTTCACACAAGGGTTGTTATAGTAAACGATAATGGCTCTTTAAATGTACACACTGGGGTATTAGTGTTGTTTATCTAATATTCCTTAATGGAAATCCTTACCGCACCTACTTTAATTTCTCCGCTAGGTATTGAGTAGCGTGAGTGGAGATAATAGTATGTACATTTAGTAATAGTGCTGAGTGCATATTCTGATATTAACTTTGTTTGATGGAATATTTTGTAGGTTCGTTTATACAAAACGGGTGTACTGTATACTCAGAGCTTTATAGAACGATTCCCAGTACTGAATCTAATTTGAAAACTACACTGACCTTCAAAAGAAAGTACCACACTTTTAAAATTGCAATAACTTTTAAAGTAGGCAAAATATATTTTCAAAATAAAAAGTATTACAAAGACTAATGTATAAAAAACTATAACTTCCGAGAAACCTGACGAAATGAGCTGAAAATGATTTTTGTTTGAATCCTTTATCTTTTGTAGTTTAGGGAAATATTTAATTTTAAAAGTGTAGTACTTACTTTTGCAGGTCAGTGTAGTTTTAAGATGAGGTCGATTTGTCAGAGATTCATTGATTCATTGATCGTTATTCAGCTCAGCAATTGCCTCTCACAAAAAATATGCAAAACTAATATAATTTATAACGTACCTATTTACGTGAAAAGTAATTGATTGTCAGTCTCGTAAAATATGTTAATGAAAAAGCTAGATCCACGGACAAAATTGATCAGAGTGCAGATCTGTTCTTGAGTCTAGTTTCAGCTGCCTGGTACCTAAAACGTACTCAAGTAGTAATCTCCACTCAAAACCAGCTTTGCGTGATTGGAGTTCAAACGCTGCTGGGACTACGTTCTGTGATACGGGCCTTAGTCTGTAATCAGTTTTGATCTCAAAATAACAACACTATAGGTACATCGCAGCGAAAGCGTGCATGGCATATGGAAAATATAGCTAGTACGCTATTTATTTCAAATATTAAAATTGCTGTCAATATTAATTAATATCGATGCCAATCACTTAACTAATGTATTTTGTACACGCTGCATACCACGGCTCTTCACGGCAGTGAGTTTCTGTGTGAGTGAGCGTTGTGATTGGTTCAGTCCAATTTCGCGCGAAAATTAGTCCTCTCGATTGGAATTCATTGACCTTGCACGGGCAGCGCAAGCTTATGGTCATTGGTTTAAGAACAACTGGAAAAAGAAGTCGGAGCAAAATTGGCGACAGCGGTTCGCGTACAAACGGTGCATGATTGCCTTTCTAACGTCTTTCTGTGTTCTGTGGTCGTACATAATGAGGCGAGCGAACCGACCGAACCAGTAATAATAATAATAATGATCGTCTATGAGTAGCTCAATTTTTTTTTAGCGGATATGGAATTTCATTATAAGTGAACATTTTCAAATTATTTATCGTTTTCATTAAATCTAATGCATTTGTGTACCGAATGTCACTCGGGCTCGTTCAATTAACCATCTAATCATTTCAGAGATACAAATAAATGATCTTTCACGTGCCATACAAAAACGTATAGGAAACTGTCGCCTTGTTATTGTATGCGCTGAGCTATGAGTTTTGTGCCGGCAACAAGCAATCATTTTTGAGCTATAACAACCGCGTAACATAAGGGGAGCAGTAAGTATATTGTTCGCCATCCATATTGTGTAAAAAATACTCCGCTTACACAGACCAAGAAGTTT
This sequence comes from Schoenobius gigantellus, assembly GCA_963935595.1. Classification (NCBI taxonomy): domain Eukaryota; kingdom Metazoa; phylum Arthropoda; class Insecta; order Lepidoptera; family Crambidae; genus Schoenobius; species Schoenobius gigantellus. The sequence goes on from OZ012552.1 coordinate 31,348,407, forward strand.
TTAGACATTGGGGCGATGTAAGAAATCATCCTTCGCCTTCAAATATTTTTTTTAAGTGGCAGTGGGCAGGACTCATCGCTCGTAGGACTGACGTACGTTGGGGCGGAAAGGTCCTCGAGTGGCGGCCGCGTACCGGGAGACGCAGCGTTGGTAGGCCCCCCACAAGGTGGATCGACGATCTGGTGAAGGTCGCGGGAAGCCGCTGGATGCGGGACGCGCAGGAACGATCGGTATGGAGATCCTTGGGGAGGCCTATGTCTAACAGTGGGCGTCTCTTGGCTGATATGATGATATTTTTCTTATCCTTTGGCGAAATTAACTATGTTGTTAGATGAAATCGAGTGATGCTCACTCGAAAGTGTAATGCAACAGTAATCGGTTTCAATGAAAATGTCTCCTCGTTGTTAAAAATTATTTCTTTTATTCCTATAATGGTCATTACTATTTACACAGCTTTCACGCACTTTCACCTGATGACGATAATGCCGATGGTAGAAACATGCTTCACCTTGAATCCTTAACAACTGAGGAACTGGCTATTTTACCTCTTGATTGTTAATATCAATGTCATTAGATTATTATTATGTCGACAATCTTAGGTAAAACGGTGGTAGCAGGCCAGGAGGGCTCAAGAAAGTTAGAACTAGCTTTTGCCAGCGACTTCGTCCGCGTGGAAATCCTTTTTATTGATTCCTTTTACAAATTCTCCTTTCCCCACCCTTTTTACACCCTTTATCCTTCCCCACATCTCAAACTATCTTCATACCAAATTTCATCGAAATCGGTTCAGCGGTTACTGATTCCTCATACAAATTTCCACCCCCCTTTTCTCCCCTTTACGTGGTGATTTCTGCGATAAAACCAATCCTATGTCCGTCTTCTGGTTCTAAGCCACCTCCCCTCTAATTTTCAGCTAAATTGGTTTAGCCGTTCTTGAGTTATAAATAGTGTAACTAACACGACTTTATTTTTTTATTGCAGAAAGTTGGCAAACAAGCAAGCTGCCCACCTGATGGTAAGTGGTAACAGTCACATATAATACATGTGGCTCTTGTGAGATTCGCAGCAAAACTGCAACCCCCACAAGAACCACAGTGTACGTTGCCAACTTGTGACACAAGATGTAAAGTCACAGTACCCAGTAATTTCACTGCCATATCTTACCCTTCAAACCGGAACACAGCAATGCAAGCACTGCTGCTTTGCGGCAGAAATAGGTAAGACGGAGGTACCTAAGCTGACGATTTTATGTAATATAGTATAGATTTTTCGTTTACTCAAATTTTATTTAACTTTCTACAATCGTTGTAACGGAGAGCTTATTAGTCAAAATATTAATGCTATGATCATCTGCTAGACAATTTTCGTATAATTCAATTACATATTTCCCTTTCTTTGTCACACTTTGTTTAGGCCAAAGAAACTACGTTATTATACATCCTCAAGGTACGAAGACTACTATATTTTTTCTCGTAGGTATAAAAGAAAAAATATTTGCTAGTGTTTCCTTAGTCCTATTCGGTCACGTAAATATAGAACCAGGCCATCCCTTTCTGCTTCATCGGCGTTAGCAGTACTACAATCTACTGTGCGTGTCGCAAACTAAACATTTGCGCGTTTGCTATGTGATCCAATACGTGTCGTGGATAGGGTTGTCATTTAGAGTAATTTAATTTCGAAACTATTTTTGGGTGTAAAAACAGCGCGAAGTTAATCTTGTTCAATTAATTGTCGTAACAAGATAGTTTATTTTAATTCAAACTATACTTTTAAATCCTCGTCATTTGCTTAATCCTATAAAAAATTCAATCAATTATTCGAAATAAACCACATGCATTTTTGTTGAGTCTGAATTACTACGCAGTTTGCTACAAATATGCAAATAAATCAATTTCAGGTATTTTTTTTAATTAGAATTAAACTCTTATCATTACAATCGTAATGTCTTTTACAATTGAATACTTTACTACTACTATAATGTATAAAATTATATTGATAAATGTCTACTATATTTAAAGAGAAATTAGATTTTTTGCCATAGTTGTTTGACTTACTCGTACGTCTTCTCTGACAATACTATATTGATGGAAAAAGAATTTCAAATATCCATCCATTACTTAAATCTAAAAAAATACAAATTACGGCTTGAACTGTCAAGCAGCTTTTTGTCATCTACAAAAGGAATGTGGGTGGTTTTCCCCAATAATCATTTATTCTATTTCATTTCTCTATATCAGGTCACTTGGATTTCAATAATCCTCTGACCTCACCCGCCACCCATATCTTGGTTACTTTTCCACGAGTGCGACAACCCTATTTCACACAGCGCTTAATGAAATTCTCCGCAAAATCACTGTAGGATTTCCAATACAATGAATCTATACGCGTCATAATATGAATACTTATCTCAATATTTCATTTTACAGCCTCCCTTTAAACGAATGTACAAGTATAGACTTTCAACGTTTTGAGGTTTTAACAATACACATTATACTTATTTTGTTTGATAAACTGTATGTATGATCCCGGCTGTGCACAATTGATTTTGTATCTAGATGTTACTGTAAGTTTTTAACACAGAACGAAAAAAGAACTGTTTACTGTTTCGTGGATTTTACTTACTTACATACGAGTATGAAACACCAGATAGGTAGATAAATTCTTTATTGTACATTACAAAAATTAGGGTATACAAAATACATAATAATTATGGTACAATGGGCGGCCTTATCGCAATGAGCGGTCCCTTCCAGGCAACCTTTGGATGGATCTCCATTTACGGAAACGAAAAAATTGGGGAAGTTGGCAATGTACAACATTAAACAAACTTAAAATTATAACACATACAATAAAATACCTCCATAAATACAATATACACAAACATACATACACACACTTAGCAAACATATACCGTTTGTAATAGATCTACAATGTCAGATAGTAGTCATTAAAGGCCTTACTAATAACCATTGTTTAGGCCTGATTTAGTTAAACAGTGTTTTGTCACGTTCACTCGAATGACATTTCAAATTCGAACAAAAGAGACAAAACACTGCTTAACTATACAAGGCTTATGCAATGGTTATTAGTATGGCCTTAAGTGATCTTTTGAAAATGTTTAGTGACTCTGCACGCCTGATAGCTATAGGTAAATTATTCCATAAGCACGCCAGATCAATTTTGTGTATAGAGAATCAAGTAAATGACTCCATCCTGACTAGCTACCCTTACCTTCACGACTCATTTCAAGAACCCAGAGTTGTAAGAAGAAGGGATCACGTCATCACGTGTGCTGGCAGAGAGTTTGAGGGTTAACCTGGGTTTTTTGGCATTCGAATTCACCAATTAGATTGTCTTAAATGACCCCTCAACTTTACAACATATCATCACTTCCCAGAATTCGGTCCTTATATTCGGTTATAATGAGACCCACATATTGAATCCTTGGCTGGCAAACTAAGTTCGGCGGCGTACGCAGTAAAGAAAATCAAGCTTTTAACTAATGTTGAAACGGCGAGATTAATCTGTTTTAGTTATTTTCATAGTATTATGTCATATGGATTATTGTTATGGGGTTCGGCGGCTCATATTGAAAGAATTTTTGTGTTACAGAAGAGAGCAATTCGCGCCATTTATAATTTACGGGCTAGGGACTCACTTAGACTCTAATATATTACTTTCAAAGAAATTAATATCTTAACTTTAGCCGGTCAGTATATTTATGACAATTTAGTTTATGTACACAAGCGTTATGCTACATTCGTTAAAAATAGTGATTACCATAATATAAACACAAGAAATAAAAATAAGCTTGCCGTTGCAACTTACAGGCTTCATAAAACTAGTGGTTCATTTCTAGGGAGGTGTGTAGCTTTTTATAATAAGCATCCACAAAGTATCACTGATTTACCAATTCATAAATTTAAAGTTCACGTTAAAAAGACTCTCATGAACAAAGGTTATTACAAAGTGAGTGATTATTTAAGTGACCACGCGATATGGAATTAGCTAGACTAAGTTATCAGATGTCATGATTGGTAACAACATAATTTATTGTATAATGCTTAGTGTTAAGCTTATCATGTTTTTCTGACATTTTAAGTGTATGTAAGCATACTTACTGAATGTATTTTATAACTTTCAATGACTATGTAACAGAACCAATATTGTAAATGGCGATTTAAAAGAGGAGACAAAAAATTTGACCTTTCGAGTTTCTTGCCTGTTCTTCTCGAGAAGGCCTCCCAATTTCCGAACAGGTGTAGAATCAACTTTTTTTTTCATTCCTACTTGTATTTGCAGACATCCTGATTATATTCAGGATGTATGCACATACAAGGTTAATATGTTTCCTTTAAATTAGAATGTGTTGCTTTGTTTTGACGTCAATAAGTGCCTGTAGAGGCCTATGTTGAATAAAGATTTTTGAATTTTGAATTTGAATATAAGCGACACCATTGGTTGGTGTAATAATACAGCATGTTTCATTTTGCAAATCCATCGGGTGCTTTTCCCGGCTAGGAAAATTAATCTATCTGTAATCTAACGCTTTCGTTATCTGTTTTTATTCGGCTTTGGCCATCCAGGCATACTTGAAAAATTCAATCCCGTGTAATTATTAGGTACAACAATGGGTAATGAAGAACACAAACAAACTTGATATTATAAAGTTTCTTTTGCTTTTTGGAATTAGTAGCCTGCTCCGGAGTGATGGTTAGTAGATCGTACTTTCGACGTCGTGTTCACATTTTTCAAAGAAAATACAAAGTCCTAAATATAAAATTTCAGCTTGAATCCTTTTAAATATAAGAATTGTAATGATAGTTTAGTTACTCTTCTTTTATAGGGAGAGTCTCAATGCTGGGACGTCGATGACCGAAGCGGTGGAGTGGTACACGAACGCGAACGCTGCTCTACTCAGTCATTTGACAAAAGAAATCAAGAACACGGACAGCAGCACTATATGGAGGTATACCTTACTATAATCAGACCGAATTTTCATCTTGGCTTCGCCTTTATTAATTTTTAATTGAAATAATTCATCTTACGCGTAAAGGTTTGCTTAAATATTCCCCTCACTCTCACTCACTCACTCCTATGTAATCAGTGCGGGACGATCGACGCAAGGTCATTGGGACCACTATGCGCCTTAATGCTTCAAATGGAGTGATTAGTACACTTTTACTGGCAACAGTCTTATTTTGGTGACTGTTAAGGTGGAAAATCCACAAAAAAAACTCACCGTCATGTACACCACAAAACCCTTATTTCTTACCGTCAACATGAATGCTTGTGCAACAAAATATCACTTATTTCACTGCACAATATTCACTTGAATACTATTTTTGAATGATTAAAATAAAAGCTAACCGTCGCCATTGAAGCTCTTTTATTAATAACATTAACTTTGTACTGACCTACTTGTATAACTTTTTTGCGCATAATGTGGTATTTCTTTGTGACATCTTATTGCGACTTCTTGGTAAATTAGAAAAAGAAAACACAACAAGGCATTAATGTTGAACAGGTCATTAGGTTCGGACCGATCGGTTTGGAGATCCCTGGGGGAGGCCTATGCCCAACAGTGGGCGTCTCTTGGCTCAAATGATGATGATGATGAGGTCATTAATGAAATTTCATACAACATTACTGCTCTCGAGTTTCCCAGGGTAGTAATGTATTACTTAGTGTTGCCTTTTCCAGTGAGTAAGAGTAGAAATAATGAGTATAGTTGGAAGAAAATATAATTAAATTTTGGTAACTTTATGAAAAAACTTTTAATCCGTTATCTACGAAAATTAATATGTTGATAGCTGGACGTTTAGACTAGACTAACATACTCGTAGACATTTTATTCGAAAGTTGCTACAACATTGAAACTTACATAGCTCAAATTTCTACGCACCGAAACTCTAATATATTACAACCCTGGTTTAATCAATCTCGATTGCTAACACTTCAATGTGAAGCTGCATCTGTATGACGTCAACTATAATTGGTTTCGAACTAGGACACCATAATCGCCGCCATTGTGGACCGTAATATACTGTGACAGGAAATAAATTACTCCTTTGTATGAAATTCCCATTAGAAAAGCAGTAGAGGCTTTTCTTTAGTGTCTTTAGAATTAGAAAAGTCTTATAATAAGTAACTGCTGCTCCTATAAATTAAAGTACAATGTTAGTTACGTAGATTTTTCTTTTCATATCTAATTTAATTTTCTATTATACACGGTGTTTCATAATAACCAATAGATAATCAATGCGTTATCTAAAACTAATTATTAAAATGTGTTTACACGTAATGTCATTCAACCCAAAATTTTCATGTATATCATAGTATCATCACCATGTCTATGATTTACATGAAAATTTTGGGTTGGATGACATTACGGGTAAACACAATTTAATAATTAGTTTTAGATAACGCATTGATTATTTATTGGTTATTATGAAACAGTGTATAAAAATCGCGCGTCAGGATGTTTGTCCGGGATACACTCGGGATACACTGCAATAAAAAAAAACTACTTAACAGATTTTGAAGAAATTCGACTTACTGTATGTAATTTGATCCAACTTAATAGAATAGTTTTTATCTCGATTTTTGACCTCGATATTTATAATTGTATTAAACTTTATTATGGAGAAACGTGGTTAGCGGCATGTAGTCTATATACAGCATGCGTAGCACGGACGGACTGCCAAGACTGGACTTGAGTCACACATTATCTTACATTTTCAGTGACAAAATCTCTAAGTCTTAAGAGGGCACAGTACCTACTACTAGCGCTGCCATTCGTTTTTTATTAATTATGATAAATTAAAGACGTTTCTACAAAAATAGATCAGTCAACTACTCAATACAGATATTTCAGATTTTTGAGCTATTCAGGCATAGATTAAATGTATAGGAATAATCATAATCCGAATTATTGCGCAAAGTGGCCACTTTTAGCAATAATTCGGATTATGATTATTCCTATACATTTAATATATGCCTGAATAGTTCAAAGCTTTGTTTGTTTGTTGCAGCTTTGTTTGTTAAAAATAATTCATTGCCTTAGTATATGCCTTAGTATATTTATGGCCTCCTCTCTTCTAATATTGCTGTGCCCGACAGGGTTCACAATTTACTTTTAACAAATCAAAAATAACATCTAATTTCATTGTGGAAAAGCAATAAAGTATTGAGTTATATTTCTTATAATTATGGCTTTGTATTTTGTTTGAAAATGCTAATTGAATGTTCAATCACAAATTTGTAATAAATATCTTCAACAGGCCGTGTCGAAGCAATCAACTGCGAACTTATCTGACCCGAATGAAATTTCGAATTTACCTATTTCATTTTACCTTCCTTGGCAGTGAATAACTTTTACTTTGTTTTATATTGTTAGACAAATTTTAGTTTAGTTTAGTTTAAATGTTATTAAATTTAGTTCTACATTTCAACTGTAGATACGACTTTGATATCGAGTCAATATTCAAACAAACTCAAGGACAAGGCGTTATTATGTTTTGAGGATTTATTCCTTTATAAGCATTTTATTAACACCTACTTCTTGTACAATGTAGTTTTCATTCCGATGAACCAAATACATTCTAATGCTTCTATGTTGTAATGATAAGGTGTAATAAAGAAATGAGTCGGCATCTCAATTAATTTTTATTTTATTACCGCACTGAACTAAGAATGAATCATAATATGCAAAGGATTAATTGATGTCTACAATGAGTGAATCACTAATAAAAATCACTTCTAGTTTTCTGAAATACAGACTTAGTGTCGCTTTCAAGATATGACTCAGAGTTTAGGCCAAAAAAGATCAAGATGTATATTCAGCCTCGAATTGATGCGTCACACAGTGAGATAATTACTTTTTTTTTTATTAATTTCCAGTTGTCAATTTAATTTAAAAATCAACCGTACAGACTAGATAATCGATTTAACTATATGTTATAGTCCTCTTGAAAGTGTTTTAATACTTTATTAAATAGATGAATTTAAAAAAATATATATCAAATTGCGAAATTCTTGGTACAGCGAGTAAAATCTACATAAAATAAAGAGAATCAATAAAGTTGACATTTCCTTCAGTCTGCATAAGACCTCGGCGGGCTTGTTAGTTTTCTTAATCATCATCATCATCATTAACCACCTCCGTGGTCTAGTGGGTGTTGATCGGGAGGTCCGGGGTTCGATTCCCACTGGGGGCAGAAATTTTTCTGCTCGCTTTGGTTGATGGTAGGGCTTCTGAGACCGACTGGCTAGCTACTACTGTCTTACCTAAGTTTGTCGCCACAATAACAGTGTTCATAGCATTGTTGTGTTCCGACAATTAGAGGTAAGATAGCCAGTTCTTCAGATGTTGAGGAGTCCAGGCGAAGCTTCCACCTTCGGCCTTATCATCACTTACCATCAGGTGAGATGAAGGCCAAGAGCTTCCCTGTCGTATTAAAAAAAAATCATCATAACAGCTTATATACGTCCCTACAGAGGGGCCCTACCCTAAGTAAGGGTGCTTAGGCCTTAGTCAACCACGCTGGCCTAGTGCGGATTGGTCGACTTCACATGCACCTTTTAATTTCTTCGCAGATTTAAGCAGGTTTCCTCACGATGTTTTCCTTCGCCGTAGGAGCGTCAGGCAAATGTACATATGAAATTCGGAATGGTGGTCTCGAACCCCAGACCTCCCGATTGGAAGGCAAGTGTCGAGTCCACAGCGCCACCGACGCCCCTTATTAACTTTATTTGATGAAAATCTGTGCAGCATTTTAAATGTCACTGAGCAGCAGTATTTCTTGGTCAACAGGATTATAAAAGTTGCCGTGGATTTGCTTACATAGCGGTACCCGACGCAATGGAGAAAATAAAACGAAGAATTTTATTTCCTATACCTCAAAGGACAATAATAATATGTATGGGGTTACTTTTTGTTTTAAATTTAGCTACACCATCCGTATTTCTAACGTATCTAGACAGATTTGTAATTCACTCTGTTGGTGATACGCAGTCGTAAATACTATACGCGCACGAAAATAAGAAATAACACTGGTAGTGGACTATAAAGGAGAACAGGACATAGGTACTTCTCATATTCAATCTACGGGAGAGTAATGGCTAATTTGACCAACCTATCTTAGCTTAGGAGACTTCTATAACGTATGCTGACACTTCTCGTCTTTAATGAAAAGAATGTGACAGCGTGCCGCCTAAGAGGATCCTTAACTAGGTAGGACACGGTAATACTATTACCGTGGCTAAGACAAGGTTGGTGAAATTGGTCTTAAACCTCTTGTTACGTTTTGTCCACATCTTCCTTTTATTTTTTTCCAGATACCTAGTGGGCTTCAAGAATCTTCTACGAAGCATCGAGTGTAAAGGCATCGCGTCAGTGCTCGGCATAAATTACTACGCGCGGGGCTACCTACAGCCACGGGCTCATGAGAGGTAAGAAACTTTTCTCCCGAGAAAAAAAAATCGTGGTTATTTTTTTTGTACTTTATTGGTCACTCTTCTCTTTGTGTTTTTTTACTTCATTTTTTGGTTGAAACTACTCTTTTAAACAGTTTGTGAAATATTCTTTTCTCAGCGATGTGATACCTACGAGTATATACATTGTGTTGATTAAATGGCGCTAACCCTCAGACTCCCTAAATTGTTTTTATTATTAAAAAATACCTAAATTATTAAATTTAAGTTAAGTTTCGTGCACAACTTAAGTGTATTCCTATCCGGCTTCGAAGAAATTTACGCATCCTTTGTTTTCTTTTTAAAATATTACGTTACCCCACTTCTCCGTGTTACCTTCGTGAGCGTTTTGAGTTTGCTCGTTCTCCTGACACTATTTGTAGAACACACCTTCGTACGCTGCTTCAGTTTCCCTCCTTCAACACACAGTTCTATAAGTGATCCTTTACTGTCCATGCCGTTAGATTGTGGAACTCGCTGCCTCCTCACATACGGGATATTTAAACTCTCCCATTATTTTTATTTTATTATAAGAAGAGAGTGAAGGAATTTTATCTTGCATTTACCAAATAATCATTAAACTGAGTGAGTTTTCCCTTTATGTTTTTGTTTTTTTTTTGCTCCTTGTATATACCTTTATTATTATTTTTTGTATTATTGTGTACCTGCAATAAATCGTAAAATAAATAAATAAAATTAATTCTCGCGTATAATTTCCGAAGATATGCAGATTTTTGAGCGAACGGTTGACCGTGATTAAATACATTCCATTTTTTAGTATTCTTTTTTCGTTGAAATTGATTTAGAAGCACATTCCAACCAAACTACTTTGTGGGTGTGCATTATTTCGGTTACACATTGTAAATACCCATGAAGATCGAGCTATGGAGCTCGATCTTTCAGAGGTTATAGTTATGATACGAAAATATGAATATGAATATTTCTTTACTATTTTATTAATTACTTTTTGTTTTTTTTTTCATTTTTACTTCTTATTTCTATTTTATTTTTTCTGTTTTTTCTATTCTTTCCTTTATTTGTTTTTTATTTGTTACTTTTTCATATGTTTTTTATTTTTAATTTTTCCGTTTTATGTTTTATATTTTTTTACTATTTTTTATTTGTTTTTCCTATTTTTTTACTATTAGGTATCCACAACTGTATTGAAAAACGTGTGACACACATGTGTGTAGGTTATTGCAAATAAGCTGTCTTTAACAAGCCCGAGCCGAAGGCGAGGGATTTTAATCAAATTACTTTCCACCCTTATATCACAATGTACTATTATCGATCCTATCAATTTTCGAGTCAGATAGGCGAGAAAATCGGCTATAGCATCTATTTGACAGCTCTGTGTTTTGATTTTCTAAGTCCTCGATTGATCAGTAATAGTAGGCAAATTGGATAACTTGATGAAGAATAAAAAATATTTTACAAAAAATAACAACCGACTTCAAAAACACTGAAAAGTTATAAGATATAAGAATTAATAAAGAACTAATATAAGAATAGGTACAGACAACATCACAGTTCTATATTGAAGGCGGAGCCAAACGATGATCTCCTAGAAAGTCTTAAAATTTGACACCGACTTCAATATAAAAGTGTGATGTTGTCTGTACCTATTCTTATATTATTTTTAACTTTACACTTTACAGTGTTTTTGATGTTGGTTTTTATTTTTGTAAAATAATTTTTATTTTTATATTTTTGTGAATGAAATCTTTTGGTATTAAATTGAGGTGCAAGGTCAAATCAGGTCAGTTCAAGTCCAAAAGTTAAGGGTCCTTCCATCATCAGCTCGGTTCATGACTACCAGACGCAAATACGTGAATAGCTTCGGAACAAACATGAAACACGTTGGACGTACCTATAAAATTAAGGCGTTTCCCTCGATTTTCATGGGATCCCATCATCAGATCCTGACTTTGGTGAGGAGTATACTCTATTGAATACAAAAAGAATTATGAAAATCGGTTCACATATGGCGAAGTAATCGCGTAACATACACACAAAACACGTTGAAAATACCTATAAAATTTAAAGGTTTCCCTCGATTTTTATGGGATTCCAGATCCTGACTTTGGTGAACCTGGAACCACCCTATGAGTATACTCTATCAAATACAAAAAGTATTAAAAAAATATATATAAAATCGTTCCACAATTGACGGCGTAATCATGTAACATACACACAAAAAAAAGAAAAACAACAAACGGGTCGAATTGATAACCTCATTCTTTTTTGAAGTCGGTTAAAAATGGAGTTATGTTCATCGAATATAAGTATTTCTCGAGATGACGATAATACAAAATGCTAAATACATTAAATTCGTTTTTTTTATTAAAGCAAAATTATCAAGGTATACAATAGTAGATTGTCAATTCGTTATAAAATCGCCCCTTTGTTCGATTAAAATCGGTCGAAAGCGTTTGCTACTAAATATGTGAAGTTGTGCGAACGTATTCGGCACACCTATTGGTTGATTTAATGGATTCCCCAATCAATCAATCGTTCATTTGCAAAATCGTTTAAATCCGACTTTTATTTCCCATTTAGAGAAGAAGCATGTGACATGGTTTGGTCGAAACAGGATATTAAAGTCCTCGACAGTACAAATAAATATTTACCCTCTCCCCCAGACCGCGATAGCGTTTAGACGTGTTTTCTGTGCTGCTCATAGTAAATTTTTTGATAAAAATATTTTCCAAAAAATAAAAACCGAAAATTTTAAAATAATATAAGAATAGGTACAGACAACATCACACTTCTATATTGAAGTCGGTGCCAAACGATGATCCCCCCCTTTTTTTTTCTCGGGGGAAAATGCGTAACCGCACCGTACCCGCCGTTGGCTACACGGCGAGCGTGTGTGGGGCCTCTCCGGGCAGAGTGCCAGGCCTACCCACTAAAACCCCCCGGTGTTCTCCCTGCCCTTTTGGGCGCAGCTAGGTAAGGTCCACACTGCGACTCCACTACCCACGCGCCCGGGCAAGCCCGACCAACCGGTCGGGCTATCGCCAAGGGTCGTTTAGAAACGATGATCCCCTAGAAAGTTTTAAAATTTTTCACCGACTTCAATATAGAAGTACGTAGTAATATTATATATTCTGTGATAGAAGTGTGATGTTGTCTGTACCTATTCTTATATTATTTTAAACTTTTCAGTGTTTTTGAAGTCGGTTTTTATTTTATGTAAAATATTTTTTGTTTTTAACTTTTTAGTGAATAAAATCTTTTTGACCCGATACCGGCTTGGCGATAAGAGCGCAGGGTTCTTCCTCATCGATATGCAGTTATCGTTACAAAAATGACCTCAATTATTACCTTTGTATGTGGCAAAATTTTGCCACATACCGCCCGGTCGGTCCGCCCGGCCAAACGTACCTAAACTGCGGAGTGAAACCTTAAGGCGCCTTGATTCATTTTCAATATAGCGCCTTAAATGACTTAAGGCGCTATATCGAAAATGAATCAAGCAATGGGAGGCGTGGTCTATACGTAAACGCGGGGCGCCCCCCGTGCTCAAGTAGCTAGTCTTTATATCTATGTCAACAAAGTCGTGAATGCGTTGCGCCCGCATGCCATCAGATCGTTTAGAAATTATCAGCGTAAGCGACAAAATACAAATTATTTTATTAAAAAATAACTATAATGATTAGAAAATAATGCTTCTGTACGATTCTGGATACTGATGATGGCTGCTTTAAAGGAACTTTTTAATGAATACCTAACACCGTATACCTACTAGTAATCCTGAATGTTCTTATTTTTAAGAGGTTATTTCAAAAATAAAAAGTATGAAGGCAAAATCTTTAGATCGCGTTTCCGGTTCTGCTCGTGACTAGTTAAAGATATAAAGAAACACATATTTGACTTTCAGATCTGTAAGATCTCTCGGTTAGGTACCTATGACATTACATTAAAAATAACCAATATTTTCGATATAGCGCCTTAAGTTTGTTTGAGTGAGTAACTGAGTTTTAAAAACAAATTACGAAGGCTGTACCACGAGAATCTTTTTAACACCTGCTGATTAAGAATACGCAAATAATATTCAAAACTAGCTGTGCCCGCGACTTTGTCCGCGTGGAATAGTAACTTTTGGCAGCATTTTGATTTTTATAGGCAATTTTAAGATCTTGATAAAAAGTAGCTTATGTTATACTTTACCTTATATATTAGTCAAAATCGGTTCAACCGTTCCGGAGATTAGCGGGAACAAACAGACAGACAGACAAAAAAATTTTAAATTGTGTTTTTGTTATTGGTACCCGATATACATACATACCCATTTATTAAAAACTTGTTATTTTGACATTACAAACAGACACTTTAATTTTATTTATTTATATAGATATAGATATCGTCTCGAATCCATTTTCGTTTTATGGTTTTTTATTTAATAGTAGGCAAGTATATATTAGTTTATTTTATTCATAATATGTATATATTTGTATTTTAAGTATATACCATTATCCAGTACTTTTTACCATTATAAGTACAACATCTATTTCCTTTTCTCTGCACTACCCTAAGGTTGACTGGAAGATAATGCCTTTGGCATTAAGTCCGCCTCAAATACAGGCAGACAGACATACATACAAAATCAAATATGGAATACTACAAGGAAGTACCTTGGGTCCAAAACTATTCTTACTATACGTTAATAGTCTGTGTAAGCTTAAAATAATCCATGGTACTTCGCTTGCATTTGCTAATGATACGGCGTTTATAGTCAGTGGTCCCACCTGGCCACATGTCCAATAATACGCTGAAAAAGGATTAAGAAAGGTCCTGATGACAATCTTTTAATAATTAATGTATCGAAAAATAAGTTTATCGCTTTTAGAAAAATTAACAGCATTAAAGTAGTAGATAAAATTACCATCAGTACATTTTCTTTCGTGCGACGGGCACACGGACTGCCTCTGCAAGACCTTACTTCAAACAGACAGTCATAAGTACTTGGGTGTAATAGTGGATGAAAAACCGAGCAGTAAATCCAAACGTCTCCTACATAATATCTTTAAAAACCTTCGGGATGTTGCAGATACTCAACTGATTAAAAATATTTATTTAGCCCATTATCAATGGGTAACTAATAACTAACTGCATAGTTATCTATTTGGAGTGGTGCTGCGGCTCTTCATATGATCGAATTTGAAAGGGCTCAAAGAGCAATCATTAGGTCATGCTTGGTAAGCCTGGAAGATTTCCTATTACGAAACTGTACGAAGAAAGTAAATTACTATCCGTCAGATAGTTACATAACTCAATCCATGCTTAGATATCATAAGTGTGTCCAACCTGAGCAATTACCTTTAGACAAGCGACGCATACGGACACCGTTTCCTTTAACTAACTCAACATCTGCCAAGGACAATTCTCGTTTCTAAGGCTCGTATTAATAAACGCATCTCAAAGTTGAGATCTATCTTAAGATACAGTTTTGACATTTAATGTAAGGACCATATGCCAAAAACAACATCTCAAGATGGATCTCATTCTTTAGATGCAATTATTATTAACACGAGCCTAAGTTCATTTTTAACCAACTTCTAAAAAGAAGAAGGTCCTAAATCCATGCGTATGTTTTTTTGTGTGTATGTTACGCGATTACTCCGCCAATTGTGGACCGATTTTCAAAATTCTTTTTGTATTCGATAGAGTATACTCCTAGGGTGATCCCAAGGTCAAAATTAGAATCTGATGATTTACCTAACCAGTACTACCTCTTGCCGAGATTATAAATGGAGATATAGATATATAAGTTTTAAATAGCTATATGACCCATAAGCTACTGTGTTTAGGTGATATTTTTATTAAACTTTTTGCACTAAAAACAAAACTCAAAATCGCGCGCGATTCACAGGTACATAGCCCACATGATACTGGGGAGAGATCTGTTAGACAGCACCCTCAACCTGGTGCCGTCGCTCATACCCCTGCACATGGACATCAAGGAAGACAGTCCAGAATATCAGGTTTTGGAAAAAAAGTAAGTATTATTATGCATTTAATGGTTAACCAGAGCCAACGAGTTGTAATTTCTATACGAGCAAATGCAGTAAGATTTCCGCAAACATGCTTTTGACAATAGCATATTGATGACGTCGCTTCGCTTGCGTTAATTTAACGCTAACGGAGACCACATCTGCGGAGTTTATGTTAACGCCTAACGCCAATTACAACGCCGCATACTAAATAACGCGCAAAGCTTTGCTCGTATATTCTCTGCCGTGCATTGTCAATATGTAAAAGTCAAGAACATGACGGCATCGACTTTAATGAAGTATTAAATTTATTGAACCTTCGTGCAACTGCCTAATAGACTAGCAGAATGGATAGTGTTCTGACAACAAAACGATTGTTCTGTTTCGACGCAGAAACCAGCAGATCGTCGACAACAAACAGCAGTACGGCAGCGTGGCAGACGCAATAGAATACTTCGACCAAACCGCGACTCTGCTGGACAAACTCAGAGCTGTTCAGAAGCAGCTAAGGCAGTATATAAAGTAAGACATCTTTATCGCTTTTTTGGGATGTTGTTAGATTTTGTAAGTGATAGTATCCAACACTTAATTGTTTATATTGTTACGGGAGTGGTTACAGATATTTGAATAAAACCACTCCACTTCCGTCCTTGGAGTCTTGAACACTTCAAGGGTGCGGCGCGCGCGGGATCTGTTTCTCGCGAATGTTGCGTCACTTGCAGTCACTTTTGCACCAACACTGCAATGTCTTCAGCTTAAGAGTGTGAAGCGAAAGACGTTGCAGTCTTTTCTTCCTTTTCCCTTCTTCTTGACTCCTCCTCTTCTCCTTTTCTCGCACTTGCTCTTAACTCAAATCAATGGTGCTTGATTGGCTCCTTATATAGTTACTTTTTACTAATAGATTTTATATACTTCAAGACAAATGCCGAAACTAATTTAATAAACTGTTGTGAAATTTATTTAGTCAACTATTTTTGCCAACATTTTCTTTTAACTTCTCTTTCACTCAATATCTTCTTTCCTTTTATAATAGTTTGTTCTAATAAATTGCCGCAAAGTTGTATTGTGACTCGAACCACGGACCTCTGCAATATGCAATGAGCCATCGGCTCACTTACTTGTGCATTCGAAATTTTGAATTAATACGCGAACTGTCAATTTCTAGCGACCGCCACAATACTTTAATTTAATATTGATCACATCGTTTCCAGGAATGGAGTGACGGACAGTTTGACGGAAGCCCGCAGGAGCGAGGCTGTGTGCGCCGGGATCCTGGTGCTGGTGTGCGTCGTGTCGCCCATCATAATAGCCCTGGTCACCAACGCTGTCAACACCATTCAGGTTGATTCTCGGAAGACCCCAAGCTTACCATACTTGCACGAATAACTAATCTTATCCTACTCCTTATATCACCTCGCTTAAGAACGCAGCCAAATTGCTTATTTGTGTCCTGAGCGTAAATATAGAAGCTAGCTCATCTAGTAGACGTTCTCAATAGACGCTTTCAGAACTATAGAGCTGGTAGTGTGAGGTTTTGGATTGAAATTGAGAGAGTATTAGACATTATAAAAAATATTAAAAACCCAAAAAAGTCAATGCTACACTCAAAGACTATGTAATAATTGGTATTATTTAATTAAATTTACATACACGTTAGACTATAATAGGCCATTTTGTTAAAGTGGAAAACGTAGATCCTGTTAGGTTTTTTTTTACACCAAAACTCCCCGACTTAATACTACATGCAATGCGGTTGGTCTATGGGAATTACCTGCACTCTGAAGGAATACTTCCACAGTCCACTAGCCTCGCAAAGGTTAAATATTCAGCATCGTGCTAGAACTCATAGAATAGCAAGGAATCACTATAAACAATATGGTACAGTATCGTTCATGCTAACATTGTCGGATTTTTTTTATATTTAAATAAAACATATAACTTAGGTGTACGCTCGCAATCTATCGGAGAAGGCGCGCGAACTGGAACACGAGAAGGAGCTGAGCGACTCGCTGCTGTACCAGATGCTGCCGCCCAGCGTCGCCAAGCAGCTGAAGCAGACGCAACAAGTTAGTGTCCGCCGCCCCCCGCCGCCTTGCGTCGCCATACTCGATTATGAGGGTGACCTCTTCCACGTAAGAGGCTTTATATAATCCCACGCTTCTACTAACATGTGAGATGAGGATGCTTCGTACGTCCGCAAACATGTTCAAATGTGCATTATATGGATAAGGTATTTGGTTCGCCTCAATTAATAAATTAACTTATACCACAAATTCCTTCTTCTACTAACATATGGGATGAGGATATACTCGTTGCATACTTCCGCTAACGTGTTTATATTTTGTGGATAGAGTATTTGATTTGCTTACATTAATGTATACCACTATTCCACGCTTCACTCTACTGTTGTATGGAATGAGGATGTATCGTACTCCTGCTAGCATGCTCATCATACTTTATGGATAAGTATTTGATTGGCCTAAATTAACTTATATCATAATTCCACTGTTCACTTTAATAATATGTAGAGTGAGGATATGTAACTGCTTACATATTCATACTTCAGGATAGGACGAACTCGACCAATCCTCACTGGGCCAGCATGGTTGACTTAGGCCTTAATCCTTAAACACCATAACTTAGGGTAGGCTCGAGCCCCTCGGTGGGGACATTATGAGCTGTGGATAGCGTATTTGATTGGCTTAAATTAAGTTATATAACGTCGGTGCGTGAGCGTCGGTGGCGCTGTGGTTTCGGCACTTGCCTTCCAATCGGGGGGTCGGGGCTCGAGACCCGCCATGTACCAATGTGTTTTTCGTTTCGAATTTCATATGTACATTTGTCTGACGCTCCTACGGTGAAGGAAAACATCGTGAGGCAACCTGCATACATCGGCGAAGAAATTCAATGATGTATGTGAAGTCGACCAATCCGCACTGGGCCAGCGTGGTTGACTAAGGCCTAATCACCCTAACATAGGGTAGGCTCGAACCCCTCGGTGGGGACGTATATGAGCTGTGATGATGATGATGATGAAGTTATATAACAATTCTACGCTTTATTCTACTAACGTGTCAGATGAGGATGTGGTGTTGACCCGCAAACATGTTCATATTTTATTAATAAGGTATTTGATTGGCTTAAATTAATTTATACAATAATCCCTTTTCTAAATTGACTATCATGTAGGATAAAGATATAGCGTACTTCTGCTAACATTTTTATCTTTTATGGATAAGCTATTTGATTGGTGTATAATATACAGCGTGTTTCTGCATAAAGTGCACATACGAGGCAGGGAGCAAAGTGATAAAAAATAGAAACGAAATTCCACTTTTTTTGGGGCCATTTAATTTTTTTACCCTCCGTTGCGAACCTGACATACATAAACCGTTATAACTCTTGAATGAATAGATAAATATCAATGAAATAAATATTATTCGAAAGTATGCTCCATTTAAGATATTCGAAATAAAAGTTGAATTTATTATGGGCTAGATACGTGCTGGTGGAGATACGTTTGTGATATATTTCTTTGTTTCCATACGAATTTTTTGCCTATTATCAAGCGCGCTAACTCGAGGGCGTTATTGTCTCAGTCTGTAAATAATAATATTGTATGTATCACTAGATTGATTTCATTAATACAGCTCATATACGTCTCTACCGAGGGACTCGAGCCTACCCCATGTTAGGGTGATTAGGCCTTAAGAGGAAATCATACAGGCCGTTTTTGCATACAAACGTAGTCCCCTGTTTCCTTCCTGGCACATAATGGCACTAGTTGCTCTATTTTTTCAAAAAAATTAAAGGCCACTATAAGCATGTTCCTATGTTTCCCTTTTTTTATTAAGTTAATTATATTAAAAGGGATTTAAAACGTCCAAAAACCTAAAAAATCGACCTAATTTTCTGCTGTATTCAAACGTCCAGCAAACAAATTGAACGAGATTATATAAAAAAGCAAAACAGAGAAACACAGATAAAGCAATTAAATCGGCCAATTTTTCACGGAGAAAACAGGGGATTACGAAACGTATATTTTGTGTACTTTTCATAGGTATTTTCGGTCCCAGCTGCAGTTGTCCCTATCGCGCTTAGTTCAGTTGTTCGGACACAGCGCGACAACAATACATTTTACAAATACCTATTTTTGAATTCTCTCGACCTTGGTGTTTCCTTTTAATCAACCACGCTGTCCCAGTGCGGATTGGTCGACTTCACATACACCATTGAATTTCTTCGCAGATGTATGCAGGTTGCCTCACGATGTTTTCCTTCGCCGTAGGAGCGTCAGACAAATGTGCATATGAAATTCGAAAAACGAAAAACACATTGGTACATGGCGGTCTCGAACCCCGGACCTCTCGATTGGGAGGCAAGTGCAGAGTCCATAGCGCCACCGACGCTCGAGTTTGATTTACGGCCGGTTTCAATATTCTATCTATCTGTGGATTTAGTTACTAGCAATAGGTATTTGACATTAGCTCCATACAAAATACGTCAAAATTCTATCTCCAGTAAAGAAATTCACAAATAGATAAGATATTAAAACCGGTCGTAAGAAGTTCAAATTAGTGATAGGCTAATTAGTTTCAAAAACATTAACCTCTATCCGCGACTGCGACGTTCGGCTTCAGATAGACATTTTAGCACCATGTCACACCAATTATTCCTTTTATTTTGTATGGTTACACCTATATCGCATTGTTAATAGTTGGTGTGACATGATACTAACATGATTACCTACTTTTGAAGCTGACTGTACATAAAAATGATGCTAGTCAGAAAGTGAGTCAGCTCTGAGTCATCCGGGAAGCAACTACTACATTTATTCAGGGAATAAGAACTACTGTTAATTAAAAATCATCAAACACATTGTTTCTCTACATCAGCGGATGGTTGACTGGCATCAGGCATTAAGTCCACTCCCGAAAAATAATTGTTTACAGTATTAAAAAAATATTAAAATATATATATAGGTTTTCCTCGATTTTATGGGATCCCATCATCAGATCCTAATTTTGGTGACCTTGAGACCACCCTTAGAGTATCTATCGAATACAAAAACAATTTTGAAAATCGGTCCACAATTCGCAATTGAGAACTTCCTTTTTTGAAGTCGGTTACACGGAAAAAAAAACTTAGCTGTGGTTCCTAAAATTTAGGTATGGTAGCTAAATTCCTTCGAAACTATACGGACAACGAAGTTTTTAGCAACCGTAGCAAAGTGTTTTTAGCTACCAAAACTTAGCTGTGATAACAAATATTTTTTGCTGAAATAACTCAAAATCGTAGAAAACTTAGGAGTGGCAGCTAATTATATTAGCTAAATTTTTCTGACACTGCTAACAATTTAATCCATATTTAGCAGTGACAGCTAATTATTTTAGCTAAATTTAGCTGTGGCTACTAATTACATTAGTAGTATCAGCAAAATTTATTAACTATATTTATTGATAGCTGCTAAAAAAATTTGCCGAGGCTGTTATTTACTTTTACTTCGCGACTAAAGTAATTTGTAGTTATGGAAAATAGTATTAGCTGTAGTAACTAAGTCAGTTGGATATTCTATCGATATGCCTTAGGGATATTCGACAACGAGTTTAGCTGCAACTGTAAATTTTGTTTGTTACTTTAACTAAGAGGTTTACTTGCGTTGTGCAATCACTTGAGCTGCGACGGCAAAAAAGATTCGTCGCCATAGAAGGTGCTATTAGCTTTATCAACTAAGTAAGTTTGATGCACTATCAAATAACTTTAGCAGCGAGTAACAATGATCTTAGCTGTCGCTGTGAATTAAGTTTGTTATTGTAGCTAAGAGTTTTAGTTACGACAGCTAAAATAATTCGTAGCCTTTGAAAACAGTATCAGCTATAGCAACTAAATCAGTCTGATACTCTATCGAATTACTTTAGCGGAATTTGACAATGATCTTAGCTGTGAGTTGTAATCGCTTTAGCTGCGACAGCTAAAATAATTCGTCGCCGTATGAAATAGAATTAGCTGTATCAACTAAGTCAGTTTGATGCAATATCAAACTGCTTTAGTGACGTTTGACAATGATCTCAGCTGCCGCTGTGAATTAGATTTGCTTGTGCAACTAAGGGTCTTAGTTGCGATGTATAATCACTTTAGCTGCAGCAGCTAAAATAATTCGTAACCATGGAAAATAAAGTTAGCTTTAGCAAATAAGTAAGTTCATTATTCTATCGAATTACCTTAGCGGTAGTTGACATATATTTAGCCGTAGCTGCCAATTGGGTTTGTTACTGGTTTAGTTGTGTGATGCATTTTTTTGTTGGAATAACTAAAATGATTAGTCGCATGGAAGATAATGTTAACTGTAGTAACTAAGCAAATTTGGTACTCTATCGAATAAACCTTAGCGGTAAACAACATATGTTTAGCCGTAGCTGCTAATTGGGTTTGTTACTTTAACCAAGGGGTTTAGTTGCGTTATGCAATTTTTTTGTTGAAATGACTAAAATGATTCGTTGCATTGAAGATAATGTTAGCTGCAGTAACTAAGTAAATTTGATACTCTATCGAATAAACCTTAGCGGTAGTTGACATATGTTTAGCCGTAGCTGCTAATTGGGTTTGTTACTTTAACCAAGGGGTTTAGTTGCGTGATACAATTTCTTTGTTGAAATGACTAAAATAATTAGTCGCATGGAGGATAATATTAGCTGTAGTAACTAAGAAAATTTGATACTCAATCGAATAAAACTTAGCGGTAGTCGACATATGTTTAGCTGCAGCTGCTAATTGGGTTTGTTAAGTAAATTAAAGGGTTTAGTTGAGTGATATAATTATTTAGTTGAAATGAGTAAAACGATTCCTCGCCTGGAAGATTATGTTAGCTGCAGCTAACACTATCTTTCACGCAATTATTTTTGTCATTTCATCTAAATAATTACAACACGCAACTAAACTCTTTAATTTAAGTAACAAACCCAATTAGCAGCTACAGCTAAACATATGTCGAATATAATATTTCTTTCTCGTTCACGTTCGCCTGCAACGAGCGGGATGGAAAATCTTTACAGTAAGTCAGTCAGCTAAGTCGCATGAAAGATGTCAGTTTCAGTCGCGGCATGTAAGTTAATTTGATACGCTATCGTGTCGCACTCTGTAGCTGCACTTGGTACGATATGCCGCAATGATGCGATAGTCAAAATAAACATATTGCTACTGCTGCTAAAAAACATAGTTACAAAGAATTTACATCACGCAACATTGATGAAAAAATTCAAATGCTGAAATTATTGTAATACTTAACTTTTTTGTGCAAAACAATAGTTAATTGCATTTTTCTATGAGTAACAGTGTTATTCATTTAGAAAAAGATAGTATACAACAGGATTTTTTCCCTTTCAGTTTGTTTGGGATAACAACAATTTAAAGCATGAAATAGTTTAAAGAAAATGTCGAAGGCTTTAAGAGGCCTGTCTATGTTATACATTGTATCATTTATGATCAAAAAACACTCAGTGATGATGTCTTCGTCGGGTGATACTGCAAATAATTAAGGACCAAGCGGAAGGCCCCGTTGAAAACAGTTTTCCTTATTATGCTATGCAGGTTGGTTGGCAGGACTTCAGTGGCAGACTGAAAAATTTAAAAACATTTGTAAAACATACCTGATAAAGACCTCACAATAATTAGGTATTAATGAATTTATTGTGTTGAACTACTTACTTTAAAATATTGAATAAAGCTATCTTTAGTTTCCAATCTTGATGGCCTCCATTGTGTTTTTTTCTTCATTACTATATTTTTAATTGGAAATAACAATAGAAGGGCTCTCAGAGTTTTGATTTTTTTCCATCTGCAAATAAAAAGAACAAAATCACCTGATGCATTTACTTCAACATTCTGCTTAAGGCTTAAGCTTAAAAGGTCACAATTTATGACTAACCTGATGTACAGCAATCGTCTATTGCATTCTGTTCTTTTACTGGAACTTTACTAATTATAAAAGACGACAACGTCGGCCACTCTCTATAGAGTTGCATTGCAGCGTCAGGATACAAACTACGAAAATACATTTCTAGCTGTGGGAAATATAATAGACATTAACATTCAGTAAAACTACACTACTATGTAATAGTCAGGAACAAAATTAGAGGAACGCTTAAAGAAGAATATGCTTCATAAATATCTTGTTATTCTGGTAATTAAAACTATGTAATTTGTATCGTCCATCTTGTATTTTGAATGTTCCTCTAATTTTGTTGCCGAGCATGGGAAAAGTAGATATGGAGTAACAACTTCCATACTGAAACAAAAAAATCTTAAGCAATATGTTTTGCGTTCGGCCCAA
Organism: Schoenobius gigantellus; assembly: GCA_963935595.1. Taxonomy (NCBI): domain Eukaryota; kingdom Metazoa; phylum Arthropoda; class Insecta; order Lepidoptera; family Crambidae; genus Schoenobius; species Schoenobius gigantellus. Next base: position 31,372,206 of record OZ012552.1, read on the forward strand.
CATTTAATGTCGAACACTGATACTTCAGCCAGTGCCAGATGGGGTATTCCTATATAAAAAAGCTTCCTAAGTATAATTTGAAGTATGGGACTTGTTACTCCTCATCTATTTCCTCCATGTCCTTGAGTTTATAAACTGTAGTTTAATAGTTGTTAATTACCAATCTTTAGCCGTCGAAACATTTGAGAGCTGGAAAATTGTCCATGTATTTGTGGATTTCCATTGATCCTTTTAACATTAACAACCTTTTTGATGTTGTACGTTCCCAGTTGTCAGTGACAAGATTTACCGTTCTGGTATTTTGTAGCCAGCGTATCAAGTCGTCATGCTCCTCTTCTACAGACAAACACACAAATAATGTATTATACACGGTTATTTTTTTATCACCCTGAAAAATTTAAGGGACGCTTCAAGACATGGTATTAGAATGATTTAAATATAAATAAAAAAAATAACTCACTTAATTTTATATTAATTTTTATTATAAAATTAAGTGAGTTATTTTATGTTAAAAATTGTAAATGTTAATATAAAGTTTATGTTAAAAATTGTATTACCACTGACGTCTATGAACCACCATTTATTAATGCAAACTGCTTAGTTATTAAATTATCAAACAGCACCTGTATAATTGCAATCTATCGACCACCTTCCCACCAAAATATTGATAAGTTTTTGGAATCATTAAATAGCACAATTGAAACTTTAAAAGAATATAAAAACATATTCATAACGGGTGATATAAATATTAATATACTAAAAAATAATAAGCAATCTAATGATTACCAAAATTTACTGGCGTTCCATGGCTTTCTTTCTGGACATACGATTCCTACCCGAAACCAGAATTGTCTGGATCACGTAATTATTAAGTCTGAGCTTCAAACGTCTATTGCAGTAATTCGCACTACCATAACAGATCATTTTTCTACTATGTTTAGTGTAAGTAATCGCAATCATAATTTTAAGCCCCCGACAACATATGAAGTTACTGATTTTGATCAAGTAATCATTGACATTCAACAAACAGACTTTACTGGTATCTTAGAATGTAACGACGTAAATACATGTGCTGAATTACTGGTATCCACTATTTCCGATATTATGACCAAAAACAGGACTGTCAAAACTATTTCAAACAGAAAAAAGATCCTAAGACCATGGATAACACCCGGTATTTTGCGTTGTATAAGAAACCGTAATAGACTGCATTCCAAAAGCAAAAAATACCCAGAAAATGCAACTCTAGCAATAACATACAAGCGATACAGAAACTTTTGTAATGATGTCATTAAAAAAGCTGAGATTAAATACAATAAAGACAGATTAGGCAATGCTAAAAATAATCTAAAACAAACATGGAAGATCGTAAAAAATATTGCCAAAATGGACGAAAAAAACAGTGATGACCTTAAACATCTTCTAAAATTACACGACAATCCCTCATTCTCTATCAATGTTGTTAACAAATACTTTGCCAGTGTTGGAAAAGGACTTGCTGAAAAAATTCAGAATGAAACTTCTACTTCTCCTTCTAATGAAATGGTAAATAAATTTTTACACTCATTTGTACTTACTGACACTGATAATTAAGAGGTTAACACAATAATTCAGGAGCTTAAAAATAGCCCTGCTGCCGGTGTTGATAATATACCCATAAAAGTATACAAAAGAGCAATACATGCGGTAGCTCCTTTGATCACACATATCTGCAACCTTAGCTTCCAACAAGGTATTTTCCCTGATTGTTTCAAAACCGCCCTTATTAAACCTATATATAAGACTGGGGATAGAGCCAGTGTCGGAAACTATAGACCAATATCCATTTTGCCGTCTCTGTCAAAGGTTCTAGAACGATTGATTAATAATAGATTAACTTGTTATTTGCATAAATTTAACATCATTTCGGAAAATCAATATGGATTCACAAAGGGAAAATCAACAGAACAAGCAGTTAATGACCTTACCTCGCATATTGTACAACAACAAGAAAGCAATAAAAAATGTCTTGCTGTATTTTTGGATTTAGCTAAAGCTTTTGACACTGTCTCTATACCCCTGCTCTTAAATAAATTAGAGAACATAGGAATCAGGGACGGTGCTCTTAAGTTGTTTAAAAGTTATTTAAGCGGACGATATCAGCAGGTGAAAATTGAAAATTTAATTAGTGACACTTACCCAATTACCTACGGAGTGCCGCAGGGGAGTATACTGGGCCCAACTTTGTTTCTCATCTACATAAATGATGTATGCAATCTCCAACTCAAAAATGCAAAAATTTTTGCTTATGCAGATGATACGGCCTTAGTGTTTAACAGCTCCACCTGGGGTACTTTAAAGCAGTTGGTTGAGAGCGGCCTTGGAAGGGTAATGAGGTGCCTTGAACAAAACTTACTTACACTTAACCTTAGCAAAACCAAATATATTACCTTTTCTAAGTTGAGTCGTCTCCAACCCGCAGACCTACAAATAAAAGCACATAGTTGTCCCTCGTCAACGAAACCGTAAGAGTCCGTAAACTTACCTTTATTTTTAAACGCTTGAGGGCTGCAGCTGACTGCAAAGTGCTAATAACCACGTATCTCTCACTGTGCCAGTCAATCATAGCATATTGTATAACTTCATGGGGTGGTACTTATAAGAGTTATATGATACATGTAGAAAGGGCACAAAGAGCAGTATTAAAGGTAATGACTTTTAAACCTTATCGATACCCAACAAAACAACTATATGCTGATGTCGATTTACTAAGTGTAAGGCAATTATTTGTACTAAATACCATATTATACAACCACTCAAAAACAATATATTGCCCAACAAATTTTCAAAAATATTAGAAGAAAACAACAAATCTTTAAAAGTGATACAATATGGTCTCCTTATGCAAAACGTCACCAGATATTCTTGGGCCTTTTTTTATATAATAAAGTAAATCATATTCTTAACATATACCATATGACACGCCAGAAATGTAAACTATTAGTAACTAATTACTTACGCTCTACAAGTTATGAACAAACAGAAAATCTTTTAAAAACGATACAATAGCTAAATTATTTAACGTTTCTTAGAGATTCATGATTCAGATACAATGCACAACTACACGTACGCACACACACACACATACGCGCACGCAAGCATGCACACACAATCACGCACACACAAACATGCACACACTGTTTTATTTTGATTTGTTTCTGTTTTATTTTATACTTAACTTTTTATGCATATCTGTTACATATTTAATTGTTAGTTAATAGTGGATTTTACGACAAGTGCACAAAACGAACCATTTTTATCCGAGACTTTAGGCGAAGGCTGATAGTAATGTCGAGGATAAAATGGTTTTGTGGACGAGCCGTAAACTCTGCTTTTCACCTCGATTGCGAGGAAATAAAACAGTAGTATAACATAACATTTACTTATGTCTTTAAAAATACATAAGGCTAATAGGTTAAAGTAAATATGATGAAATAACAAGTTCTATCTATGAACTTCTTGTTGTGTTTGGCGGTATGGCTCGTTTTCTTTGCCTTGATATAGATGCATTTGTGAAAGTGGATACGGTAATGCACTTGTGCACAAAATTCGATTTTGTGCAGCCTATATCCTGCACAAATAAGCACTTTCAGACCATGAGAAGTAAAAAATATATTATTTTATACGTTAGGTAATTTATTTAAGGAAACATGTAAAATATAAAAATATTGTAAATCGGAGGGAGGGCCGGAACTCTGCAACACAGGGAATCCTAGTGCAGGTTCTGCTCTCTCACGATGACTATAATAGTCAGACAATGAACTTCATATCCCATTACGGCCTGTAAACCTAGTCTAGTCATTGTGAAAGAAATAAATGAATTTTTTTCCTGCTCAAGTATTCATTTGAACACGCTAACGCTTAACAGTTAAGCATATTAAATCGAAAGTAGGCATATAATAAAAATACAAAGAATAGTCATAAAACATTTTTTTTGTTAATCAGCAACCTTAAATATTATTTCGGTATTCCGTTATACCCGGTATATTTTGTTTAAGAGTTAATTAACAATTACCGAGTTTTAACTATTTATTTTACTATTTAACTTATACACGGTTATTTTTTATCACCCTGGAAAATTTAAGGGAGGCTTCACGATATGGTATTAGAATAGTTTAAAAATGAATAAAAAATAACTCATTTACTTTATTTTATTTTTTAAAAATATACAAAAAATGCTGAGATATATTTTTTCTTTTTTTTATTTAATAATGGATGTGTCCTGAAGCGTCCCTAAAATTTTAAAGGGTGATAAAAAAATTACCGTGTACCTAGAAAATCCTATTCTTGACTGAGAGGACGTAGACTGGGAAGCATTGTCGAGAAAGGTTGTCCTTGTTATCTTAAAAAGTATAATATAACACTGAATATAGTTTTATAATTTGAGCTCTCATATCTATGCACACCTTAATGGCCAGTCTTCGTCCATATTTTGTCTTTTAAAGAAGTGAAAAACCACAAGTGGTCGAAAATTGAGTTAAATTTCTAAGAGACGCCAGTTATCAACTGTTTCTTTAAAATCAGTAGCTAAAAATTATCAAAACATACATTTAGTGCAAAAGTTATTGTTTTATTTTACTATTTTTAAATCAATATAACTTCGTACTTATGCTTCTGATTTTTTTATTTAAAATTATATATTATACTCGGTGTTTCATAATAACCAATAAATAATCAATTCTTTATCGAAAACTTATAATTATAAACATGAGGCTTATTTAATAAAGGTCGAAAACTAGCCAACAGGAGGATGAAAACTAGATTTTCTGGTCTTTTGCTATTTTGAACTTCTATTAAAGTTTAAAAAATAACCATAGAATGAGTACTTAATATTTATCAAAAAAGACAATGTAAGAAGTATATTCCATTATTTTTATCTGAAAATGTTTTAAAGACATATAGTTGTTGCGTCTTCAACTTGACTACTCCACTAATTGGTAGAGAACCGGCGCAATCACCCTATACATTTACAAATTCTTACATGCTATGACATACCAACATGTTGTTCGATGAAAAATTAGTTATGACTGACGATGTAGACGCCTTACTGGTGGTGTCTGAATCACATGACCTTTTTCTTCTTTTAGCTGGTGTTTCCTATTCAAAAACACATTACTATACTCAAATGGGATATTTCAATTCCTTCGTCTGAAAAAAATGATAATTGTAAGTAATTATATTTAGACTAATCTAAGACTTGATATAGAGGAAAGTTTTGTGTCTTTGTTTGTTAGATAGATACGGGAGACGTAACCGGGAATACGCTCGGATGATGATGACATAAGTATCTATGTATAAACATAAAAGACCTAGGTAAATCTGAAATAGATTTATTATTATTTTATTTACATTTTCCATCTAGACCTGACCAGGAATCGAACCCAGTACCTACCTCGTGTGGCAGCCTGGCATGATGACCACTAGGCCACAGAGTTCGGTATATAATTGGTTTTTTAATAGTGACAATAACAAGTGACTGATAAATGAGTGATAGATTCACTAGCAGACACTCGAGTTATGCATGAATTTTTAAGGTACCTACTCAGCGGGGAAAAATTACAATATTTGGTATGGTTTTCATTTCATACATTTTGCTACGATTTTGGGCCAATTTTTTGCCCCTGAGTATGGTGCTTTACCTAAACAGGCATAGGCTTGTGGTCGCCATAATACAGTGGTATAGAAAAAAGTACGTACTTACATTATAATAAGTAGTTACTGACCTTTAAATTTTTCAATTATTTGTTGACCGTAGCCCCAACTATCGAGGAGCTGTGAAATTTCACTAGGATAATGGTCCATCTTTATTAGTGTAGCTACTTACTTTTTTAGATATTTTACTTCACTAGTCACTTCCCACACTAACTGAATTACAGAAGAACACTATATTACAAACTAACTCACTCTTATTACTAAAACTGCGGCGGTGCGGCGGCGCGACCAACAAAATAATTTCGCGGCGCCGGAGCGGCGTAAGGACGGAACGGAAATACGTAGGACCAGTGTTGCTAGCGTAGCCTTTAAACCGTGATCTAAATATTTGGTTTTTTGATGAATATTTGCTTGATTTTTTTCAATTATGTTTCTGTCGGTTAAAATGTAGCAGATTCACGAAGAAATTTAACATATAAAAATTTGTTATTTATAAATAATGCAAAATATACAACAATTTTGATGTATATGAACCTATTGTTATCCCAATATAACCAACACAAAGTCGATATAAGCATTTTTTGTCTTCGAATTTAGTTACCAAGATTGGAAGAAAAGAGTATCTTCTAGTTACGATACGATACTTCTAGAGTCTTCATACAAAATACGAAATAACTTATTCCCCCACCAGAAATAATAATAGGAAGAAAAAAAACAAATTTCAATGTTAATTATATTATAGGAAAAGTTTTCAACCGTGGTTCATGATAATACTTGGTTCAAAACGGTAGTTAAGATAGGAAGATCTATTTTAAATATTGAGTCTGTTGAAAACCCATTTCTATCTATACTATATAAAGCTGGGTAAAAAATATATCTAAGAGAGCTTATTTTGTTTACTTTTTAGGGTTCCATACCTCAAAAAAAAAGGAACCCTTATAGGATCACTTTGTTGTCCGTCTGTCTGTCCGTCTGTCAAGACCTATTTCTCAGGAAAGTGGAGTAATCAAGTTGAAATTAATATCCAATACTCAGCGGACCTAAAAAGGCCGCATCGCAGAATCATAATACCTACGAATCATATCATAATTCATATTATGAATGGAGTGCAATTCATCATAAGCAATTATTCTGTTTGACAGCTTTGTATGAATATTCGTAAAATGGTCCACAAATAAGGCATTGCTAAAGTGTCAATTAGGACCATTTAATGAATCTTCATACAAAGCAGTCAAATAGAATAGCAGCTATGATGAATTGCACTCAATGCATAATATGAATCATAATATGATTCGTATTATGATTCTGCGATGCGGCCATTTTAGGTCCGCTGGTCTACACTCTCTTGGAGCAGTGAAAAAATCAGACCTCTAAGTCGACGCAATCAAAAGATACAGCCGTTTATGCTCCGTTTTTGCTGCATATTTAGACGACTTGCAAGGGAATCAAAACCTATAGGGTACTTCCCGTTGACCTAGACCTAGCGTGAAATTGGAGTCCCCGAGAAAATTACCAACTTAAATATGCGGGAAATATTTAATATCTGCGGGAACTATTCTTGTGGGGTAACTCACTACGGCCTCGTCTCGGAGGATATATCGGTTCATGCGGGTGTGCGCCAAGGGCGTCTTCTTTCACCTTCACGTATTTAGAGGAGAGGCTTTAAAGATGGGAAGTCTGTAAATATTATTAAATAATTTTATTTTCATCCCCCCATCTCGGAAAGAGTACTTTTGCTATTTGATATCTGACCGCCAAAGCCGTTTTTATCCGCTTGAGGTTAAAGTAAATTTAAATTTAGAACATCGCGTGCACTAGGTATGTGATTTCAAAACATCATTAAATCTATTTACTTCCATCTCCATGGTGCCGAATTTATCATACAACTTTTTTTAAATTTGTTAAAAACTCAAACTCTGAACCTCCTTGGTGTACTTTTGTTTTTAATTTGCTTTGCGCGCGCCATTTTGTTTTAACGTCGTATTGTTATAAATAAGAAACTTTAAAACAAGTAAAAAAAACGTATAACTCGTATTTGTTATACATAATATAAATATTTTTTTGTAATACTTACCTATCATAATGTTGTAGTAAATATATACCTAAACTGAAATAAAAGTATCATGTGATTGTAAATGTTTTATTTTGCATTTAGTCATTTCCTCACTGAGGGGGGATGAAAAGTTACGTGTTGCACTCGAGTGCAAAATTTTTTTACCTTGTGTTCTTTTGATTCCCTCGCTAACCAGGCGCGGATCCAACACTCAAAAAAAAGTTGTGGTCACAGCGATCCAAGAATCGATACATCCAAGAATCGGCCAAGTGCGAGTCGGAGTATGACCTCGCTCTAGATCGTATAGTGCATCCTTACAAAGATGTTTCCAGAACATATGACACTGACCAAGATTTATTGTTTTTTTAAGGCACTGGCATAAGAATAACTGGATAAAATTATCATCAGTCTATCTATCTCAATAGACCATGAAAGTGTGACGTCACAAGTCTATTAGGGTTGTGGGCATGCCCATCGTGCCCACAATGGTGGATCCGCGCTTGTCGCTAACGCTCAGGATTCTAATTTTTGAATCCTTCGCTTGCTCGGTCATCAAAGATGAGCACGCGGCTAAAAATCAACTCACTCATGTATTAACAAATAACTATTATCTTTGTCATATCCAGTGTCATAGACAAATAACACATCGTCCAAAAACTGGGCAGAAGCAGAGTGTCAAACTTAAGTGGGCGTGTGCTAATTCATGTACAATAAATGTATTGATATTTTACTATTATTCTAATATAATTCTAATTCTTTTTACATATTACAAATCGATCTAAGTCTTTATTTCTAAACTGGCAACATTCGTCAACGACAGAGCTGCTCTGCCGTAAACGGATCTACGTGCTTTGCCAATAGCGTTGCCCGGCCATAGCGACAGTAGAAAAATGAAGCGCTGCTATTGGCGGAACACTCTCTGAAGTTTCTCATGCTACAGTGCATGACTACAAAGCCGTATAAAACACAAAAATTAATACAAATACTTTCAAATACTTTATTGTTAATCCCAACTTTAATTATCATTACAACCTATGATTAATTTATTACTGATAAAATGCTGTTTCATTGTAGTATTTTTTTGTCCTGTCTGGTGCTGGGCCAAAAATGGGCATACCCCTTTAAAACCAAATACAAAAGCCGGTACCTTTTTCCAGTAAAGAAAAAGGTACCGGCTTTTATATTTGGCAACACTTGCTACGTTGCTTTTCCCGCGTAAAACGCGAAAATATTTGTCGTAACAGCAAAATGCATTTTAGCTACTGTGACGAATATGATATTCGTTGGCGTAACTAAAACATTCGGGCTTATCCTAATTCAAATATCTTAACATTAAACATTTTTTTTATGCTGGCGGTTGTGTATTTGCACCGCCTTGCACCCCATGTAGATAACTTTTGAACAGTAGCACACACACTATGGCATCAATGACATGACATCTAGAGTAGACTATCATTGCTTGGCATCAAAATTTTGGGAAAATTCAAGGTAGGTAGGTAATAGAAGAAATAGATACCCTAATAGCTATGAATAGAACGGAAAAATATACTTGAAACGAAATTTTTTTTGAACAATACCAGCTTTTAAAGTTTCGGAGATATGTATCGTCAAAATCTTGTACCTACTCGTAGGTATTACAAAAGTACATATCTGAAACGATTTTCATAGGAAAATGCCATGAAAATACTGTTTTATGCCAGCAGCGGCTAGCGACACACACCAGGTACCTACTTCGCCGGGTTTTTAATTCGCTGCACTTTTTTAACCGGCTTCAAAAAAAGGAAGATTTTATTTCAACCCGTAGGTATCTATGTAGATAGATACATACCGTCAGAATTAAGTAGTTAGTTGGAGACTTGTATACTCGTAAGTTAGTACCTACTTAATCTTTCCTAACCTCGGCAGAGAAGGTTAGGGTGGATGCCCCGAATTGCAATCTCAGACCAAATTTTAGATTTAAAAAATTAAGCATTAGTTTTATTTCAGTTAATTGTTTTTAGGGTTCCGTACGTCCGAATAAAAAAAACGGAACCCTTATAGGATCACTCGTGTGTCCGTCTGTCTGTCGGTCACAGTCAATTATATATCTCCGAATCTACTAGACCGATTAAGTTGAAATTTGGTACACAATATCAATTTCTGTGACCCAAACGCAGAGGTGTGACGTGAATAGATAAAATCTGTATATGGGAGGTCATTGTTGGGGGGAAGGTGGAAAATTTAAAAAAAATTGAAAACTGCATCGTCTGACATTATGAAATGAAAGGTCTAGTTGTAAAGATCTTAACTGTATTTTTTGTAATTTTAAAATAAATAGTTTCCAAGTTATTGAAGAAAATAGACGAAAATTGACCCCCTCCCCCCTCCCCCTATCTCCGAAACTACTGAACCTAAAATTTTGAAAAAATACAGAAATTAGTTTTTTACCTATAGATTATAGGAAAACATATAAGAAGTCCATGATATTAAAATAACATGGTAAATCACTCGATATAGGTAACATCGTACGGAACCCTCTTCACGCGAGTTCAACTCGCACTTGGCCGGTTTTTTTTACCTTGTTAGGTTATTTGTTTGAGAATTATAATTAACATCTAAATTAACCATAAGACGTAGGTACTGAAAATTTTTAAAATAAGGAATTAAATATGGAAAAGTACCCTCCGCCTCTAATTACAGCCTGTCAGCATCTAATACTACCCTTTCATAAACATTATGTAGGTATACTAACCCATAGGAACATTTATTTTTCTAAACTAAAAAAGTAACAGAATCAAAATAAATACCTACTTATGATTATAATAAGGCTAACAAGGCATCTACCCCTCATGGACAGAAATCCTTGGGTGAGGCCTGTGTCCAGTAGTGGCAGGACGAAGGCTGTTATTAGGTACACCTTAATCCTAATACCAGCAAAAAAATACCAGCCCTAGGGTGGCTCCAATTGGGATGATGACTGAATTCTAATTTTTACGTTTCGTCATTAAATATTAAAATACCGTGGAAAAAGATGAAGTCCTGTGAAATTAGAATTAAAATCGGCTTAGAAATACATTAGATACAAGCATTTTAAGTTGTTAATTTGAAGGCGATTAGATAGAGAGATCCGACATCAACTGTGACGTCATTGTTGAGTACGGCCATATAAACTCCTTGTAAATTGCCGTTTTGCTAGAAAGAGATGGAGGAAAATATTTAATACCGATTTTTTCGAAAATTTTATTCGAAAACCGATTTTTTCTTTCTGTATTATATGAATGAGCTTCTATTAAAGCAAAAAAAATTGTTTTGTCATCTAGCGTATTATATATACCCTGTATCTATATTAAAATTTGATGTACCTTATTACAGCCCTGTCTATTTCTCTTGATAACAAAGACAAAACCTAACTAATTACTTAGAAATCGATTCATTACTTGATCATTATTAATAAAAACACACATCATGAACAATAGACCTGAAGAAAAGAAATGTGAAAAATGTATTGTCTTAATGACTATTATTTTTTTCAATTTTTTTAAATTTTTTTTTACAACTAGCAGATATTTTTTACAAAATGGCCGACATACGCTCGCGCCTTCCTTCAATTGACGACTGATGTCAACGTATTCATGCCAGTTTTACCAATTGTATTTTCTGCCAAATGGTATATTATTTACTATTTTTCTTACCATTTTTATTATATATTTTTTTTATTATTTTTCTTACCACGTTTTATTTACGGAAACTGAATCAAATATAAAAAACGATGAAAAGGCTGGTATTAAGTCCAGGACCAGAGAAAACTCTGTCCAGGACTGGTATTCGGGGCGTTCGCCCTACTGAGAGTGAGTCGAGCCGGGGCCACCACCAAGAAAGCGGCCACTGCACTGGGCTGTGGAGCATGTGGACCGAAACTAGAATAGCACACGGTACACGGTCCTGCAGTAAGCGTCAGTTATATTGACACCGGGGTGGTTTAGTGGTTTAGTGGCCTAAAAAATTTTACCGTAATTAGTATCCTCGTTTAAATATTGATAGCGCCGCGTAAGTGAAAAATACGCCTGTAAAACGCATAAACTCTTTAATTAAATACATAAAATCCCGAAATTTTGTAAAAAGAGTTATCCCGTGGTAAAAGAACATATTTAGTAGGTACTAGAATGGGCATTTCCCTTTAATAAAAAGGGAAATACCCATTTTTGGCTATGACGTGCACAACGATTTCCTTTTATCCAAAAAATATATTGTAATTTATATCTGACTAGCTTATTCATATAACGAAACAAGTCGGCAACATTTTTGCAAAAATAAAAAGTTAAACAACCAAGTGTTGATTGTGATAGCCCCGGCGTTCAAACTGGCTCGAGTAATTCACAGTAATGTAATTTGTGCTTCACAGTGCTTACAAACAGGAGGGCATTTGCGTTTGCATAGAAATGACTAAGGTTTTTTGCAACATTCGCAAATGATTGCTTGGTAATTGCAACAAACAATATTTGCTGAAGTTTTTAAAAAAGTTAGTCACACCTACAAAATGTTCTTAGTAGCTTCACAGAAGCCTGATTTACTACTACTTCTATTATATTATTGCTGTTTGTTGCATAGGAAATTCAATGTTATGACTAATGTTTTTTGCAACATTAGCAAATGATTGCTTGGTAATCGCAACAGAGAATATTTGCTAAAGCTTTTCAAAAAGTTAGTCACAGTTACAAAATATTTTTAGCAGCTTCACAGAAGTCCGATTTACTACTACTTCTAATATATTATTGTTGTTTGTTGCATAGAAAATTCGATGGTATGACTAAGATTTTTTGCAACATTAGCAAATGATTGCTTGGTAATTGTAATAAAGAATATTTGCTAAAGATTTTCAAAAAGTTAGTCACAGCTACAAAATATTTTTAGCAGCTTCACAGAAGTCTGATTTACTACTACTTCTTATATATTATTGCTTTTTGTTGCATAGAAAATTCGATGGTATGACTAAGGGTTTTTGCAACATTAGCACATGATCGCTTGGTAATTGCAACAAAGAATATTTGCTAAAGTTTTTCAAAAAGTTAACTAAGGTTAATATCTTTAATGTCATTGGAGCATGTTTTCGAATAAAATTTATTTCATTGATATTTATCTATTCATTCAAGAGTTATAACGGTTTATGTATGTCAGGTTCGCAACGGAGGGTAAAAAAATTAAATGGCCCCAAAAAAAGTGGAATTTCGTTTCAATTTTTATCACTTTGCTCCCTGCCGCGTATGTGCACTTTATGCAGAAACACACTGTATATTATAAACCAATCAAATAGCTTATCCATAAAAGAAGCAACTACTACATTTATTTAGGGAATAAGAACTACTGTTAATTAAAAATCATCAAACACATTGTTTCTCTACATCAGCGGATGGTTGACTGGCATCAGGCATTAAGTCCACTCCCGAAAAATAATTGTTTACAGTATTAAAAAAAATATTAAAATATATATATAGGTTTTCCTCGATTTTATGGGATCCCATCATCAGATCCTAATTTTGGTGACCTTGAGACCACCCTTAGAGTATCTATCGAATACAAAAACAATTTTGAAAATCGGTCCACAATTCGCAATTGAGAACTTCCTTTTTTGAAGTCGGTTAAAAAATAAAAACCGACTTCAAAAACACTGAAAGTTAAAAATAATATTAATAATAATAAATAATATTATATAAGAATAGGTACAGACAACATCAACCAAACGATGATCTCCTAGAAAGTCTTAAAATTTGGCACCGACTTCAATATAGAAGTGTGATGTTGTCTGTAAGTACCTATTCTTAGATTATTTTTACGTTTTAAGTACCTAATCTAAGAATAGGTATTTAACCTGTTCTTAGATTATTTTTAACTTTTCAGTGTTTTTGAAGTCGGTTTTTATTTTTTGGTAGATATATTTTTTCCGTGTGGAACGGTATATGTGCAAAGTTTCTTATAATGTGGGCACATTATGGCATTAAGCACCGGTGACGAACGATTAGAAAATTCAGAAAAACAGTATCTTGCGACTGAAAAGTCGACGATGACTTATGTTTCATGACTGTGACGTATAGGATTTCAAACGAATGATTCAATAATAGGTCCCCAGATGCGCGTCGCGATACAAACGCAATGTAATCGCAGTGGAAACGTGCGTGCAGTGCATCGTTGCAAACGCGTCTGAACCGCTGCAAATAATTAAAGTGTGTAAGGCGCTTAACACATTGCCGCCGCATCCCGCTGCGGTGCACGGAGGGACGAAAACCGCATGCGGCTGCGGCGGCACGGAACCGTGCCACCGTACGGTTTGCTCCGTATCTCCGTCCGCAGCTGCGATGCACGACGCACCGCATCACCGCATTATCTATGTCGAGATCTATTACGCGTATGCACGTCCTTTCTACGCAAAAATCCGTACGATACTGCGGCACAGTGTGGCACACCCCGCAGACCACATCGCATCACCGTCCGGGAGTGCGGTGCCGTCGCGCGCGCCGCACAACCGCACGGGCATGCGGTGTTAGTGTGTTATACCCTGCGGTTTTTGTATACAAATTAAGATTCTTCAGTCAAAATTAAAAACCGCAGCACCGCACACAGGAGCGGTGTCCGGTGCAATGTGTTATGCGCCTAAAGGAGGGCCTTAGCGATATATTTTTTAGACATTACAGTTTTGAACGATGTTGATGGTTGCCCGCATTCGCAGGTGCCTGCGGAGTTCTTCGCGTCTGTAACTGTATACTTCAGCGACATTGTAGGCTTCACAGCCATCGCGGCGGTGTCTACGCCGTACCAGGTATTTATTTCAAAACCTGTCTAAATGTATACAGGGTGTAAAAAGACGTATACCGAAGCCCGCGTCTACGCATTCAGACCAATAAATAAAGCAATATAACGAATAATTAACGATGTGAAACGAAATTAATTTTTAGGCTTAAAAACACCAACGACAATAAATACACCGTGGCCCAAAATAACGTTGACAAAATTTAAAAAAATATTATCTCAAAAATGGAATGCATTGCGTTCTCTTCTGTTTAAGTTTCTTGTTTTCACATTTAGTGGCGCCATTTTAATAGTATTTGTTAAAATATATTTATCTATTATATATCTACATAATTTATTTTATGAGCGTGGAAAACGGCAGTTTGAGATAGGAAATATTCTTGCTGTTAGTCGTCAGCTAGTTTCTTCGACAATTAAATGCTATGTTGAGCTCGGCAATATCGATGACTTTCCTAGGAGAGGACGTAGACGGACTGTTCAAACTTGTAAGAATAAACACATTAATAAACAAAGATTAGCCCGAAACCCACAACCATGGTATGAAAAATGTCGCGAAACTTGGGGATAAGTCGGTCTACCATGCAGTGTATAGAGAAATATGATCTTCAATTGATACCTTACAAACTCAGAAGAGCCAAATTGCCTACAGAGAAAGACAAAAAAGTTCGCCTTGAAAGATGTCGTTTGCTTAAACAACGCTCCGCTGGTTCGAATTGGAAAAATATCGTATTATTCAATGAAAATTTGTTTTTGATAGAACAAGCCAATAGTCACCAAAATGGCAGGACTCGTCCTGAAGCTAATGCAGTTATCCCAAGTTGCCAAAAAGCGAAAACAGTAATGTTTTGGGGTGCAATTTGCAACACTAGCAAAATTCCCCTCGTTTTTGTTGAAAATGGTATCAAAATTGACCAAGAAACTTATCAACAAGACATCCTTGAATCTGTGGTTCTTCCTTGGACACAACAGCACTTTGGTAACTATCCATGGAGATTCCAACAAGACTGCTCCAGCTCACAGAGCTATAAGTGTTAGCCCTGATTTCATGAGACAGCTTCTAAAACTTTTACGGGATTAAAACCTTATTTTGGCCCCGACGTTTCGGTCAGGTTTCACCGGCCGTGGTCACGGGCTGACTGTAGCAGCGATGTTACGCCTCAGTGTCCGATGAAGAATCTTCCTCCACCGTCACACTATTTCTCCAGTTACCCCCGCACATAACACTAACAGTGTCCCTATTCCGTACCAAACGCGTAAAATAAGGTACCAAACGCGTTTTAATCCCGTAAAAGTTTTAGTAATTTAAAATGCAAAAGTGTATATGAGACAGCTTCATCTAGTTATTAGATGGCACTGCTCTAATTCCATACAAATTCGCGTTTACGCGTTCGATGCGTATGATCGAGTAAAGCTCGATAAAACCTTCGTGAGAGATGCTCAAATTGTAGTAATATTTGTTACAAATTATAAATTTTTTTTTTTTTTTACATACGACAGGGAAGCTCTTGGCCTTGATCTCACCTAATGGTAAGTGATGATAAGGCCGAAGGTGGAAGCGAGCTTCGCTGGACTCCGCAACATCTGAGGAGCTGGCCATCTTACCTCTAATTGTCGGAACACAACAATGCTATAAACATTGTTATTATGGCGAGAAACTTAGGTAAGACGGTGGTAGCTAGCCAGACGGGCTCAGAAGCCCTGCCACCAACCAAACCGAGCAGAAAAACTTCTGCCCCCATGGGGAATTCAACCTCGGACCTCCCGATCAACACCCGGTGGTCTCAACCACTAGACCACGGAGGCGGTTAAAAATATTACTTTGAAAATATACTAATTTCTTTTCTTAACAAAATATCACTCAACTCTTGCGATTGAAACTATTGCTTCATCTGTCTTAAGCCACTAATAGGTGATTTGGAATATTGCAACTACGTTTCGCTAATAAAAATACTAATATCGCTATAAAAAATTGGGGTCAATGGTAGAAGAGTGAAAATGTAGAATTATAAGTATTTTTTGGTGTCAAATCATAAAAAAATTATAAAAAGTTGTCCAAAAAAATTCTGGAGAGGGTCACCATTATCACCTTGGAGTAAGTGGCCTATGACCAAACTTACCAAATATAAACAAAAAAATTTATGAAAATCGATCGAGCTATTTCGTAGGACTTCGATAACAAACACTGTAACACGAGATTTTTATATATTAGATTTTGTTTAATTTACAGGTGATAAGCTTCCTGAACTCCGTATACAAGCTGTTCGACGAGAGAATCGAATGCTACGACGTGTACAAGATCGAGACGATTGGCGATTCGTACATGGTGGCGTCAGGATTGCCGGTACGAAATGGTTAGTTAGCGTGAAATATTTGATTAAAGTTACATTAAGTATAGAAGAGTATAGAAGAGACAGAGCCGACTCCAACTGAACCTTTCGAAAGAAAGACGGGGGCGAATTTCTTGTAGCAATTTGGAAAAAAACAATCCAAACGAATAGGTACATCAATGGGAAAGCAGTTGTGAGAATCTTTCGGTTGTAATTAATGCTCCGCATAGCAAACACATTTAATCGTCGTTTGTTTGACCATTTTTTGGATAATCGCAACTCATAAAACAGTCTTTTTGTTTGAATTTGTGATTTCAATTGTAGTAATACTGATTTTGAGACCGCTCTGCTGTGGATCTCTAACTAAGTGGACCGGGTCAAACATTTTTAAATTCTGGTAAATAACTAAAATAAATTAAATATCATATTGAATTTACCTATAATTGTTTGCTACACCTAATTATGTTACTAAATAGAATGTAAATTTATTATTGTAATGTAAGAATTGATGTAAACAAACGTTGGTACAACGAAATAAATAACACGCTTCAAAGGTGTAAAAGAAGGCGTATATGTTTTACTTGAAAACAAAAACCAATCGAAAACCATTCTTATATTCAGGCAATAAGCACGCAACAGAAATAGCAAGCATGGCACTGGAACTGCTGGAAGCCACAGCGATCTGCAGGCTGCCGCACCGACCAGAACAGGTACCTACATAGGTAATACTTTGTGTTATCGTATCACCATCAAGTTGGTAATGCCGTCGGTTAGCACGTGACATCGCTTAGCTAAACTCATAAGAAGGGGAAACAATAATATAATGCTTTTCATACAAAACATATAATGAAATTGCATCATGATATCTTGATCATTAAACATGCAAATACTACTTTTGATGCCAAAACGATGCTAATAATTTTATGTTTTTTCTAGAAGTATTTTTAATTGAAATGAACAAGTTTACAAAAGCGTTATTTAATATTAAGCTCTATGTATAAAGTCCGAAGTTGCTATTATAAATGGGTAATGTATATTTATAAAAAACATACGTAGAACAAATTCAATTTCGAACTTATGATAAGTAGCCGTGTAAGAGTTTTTATCAAATTTATCGTTGTTTGAGGTGGATGTACGTAACTGTCCCTATATACTTAGTTGGGGTATAGACTATTTTTGTGCGTTTCTGTCCATATTATGTGTTGGAAAAGTATAAGCGGCCACATTTCACATCAGAATTTGTCATTGCTACTGCCACTGCCAATAACCATGCCTAGACGATCTCCTTATCGCAGGCGCTGTGCATGCGCAGCGGGATCCACATGGGCCCGTGCGTGGCCGGCATTGTGGGCAGCAAGATGCCCCGCTACTGCCTCTTCGGGGACACCATCAACACCGCCAGTAGGATGGAGAGCACTGGCGAACGTAACTATACCAGACATTTTTTTGTACAACACATTTGTCAAACTTTGGTGTTCAAAGGGGTTCTGAACTACACTTTACGAGACAAAACCGCTTTAGGCTGGAGATGACCCCCTTTTTAGGGAATGTCCATGCCCAGTGGTGGATGTGTTATAGCCACGCTTAAGATGATAGTTGTAAAATAATACAAACTGCCCATCTAACAGAGTGTGGGCAAGAAAAAAATATATTTTTTCAAAAAGTCGAACTGTAAAGTCTGGGGGCCTAGACAAGTGGCAATCGTTTTATAGCGAAACGATATCTAAATTCGTCATCATTTCTGAGATAACGAAAACTAATTCCTAAGTCAACGTAACAGCCCCACTAGACAAGACGTATTTCATTAATCGCTAACGCAATCGCTAGAAGGAACATGTATGCGATTTGACATTAGGCCTCGCTAAGCTTTCGAGCGCAATTGTCAAATCTCATACATTGTCCATTTAGCGATTGCGTTAGCGATTATCAAAGGACATCTTGTCTAGGGGGGCTAGATTGTAGCGATCGCTGTGTCGAATTGTTATTTCTATAAGAAAACAAAATATTGGTTATCTACTCAAAACAAAAAACCAACGGCCAGCGCCATATGTTATTAGATTTGTAATAAATGGTGAAATAAATAATTAAATAAAATATTTTCATTTCGTTTTTAATGAAAAATTACAATTAATGTTATTTTGAGTAGTAAGTATATTAATGTAACAAAAATAAACAGTTCGCTGCTTTATCAATTCGTTGCGAATCAATACATTACATAAACACTCACATACCGATAACTTTGATCGATTGGCCACATTATTTAGTAAAAGCATGTGTCAATTCCATACATTTTGTTCTTATCGAACTTCGTTATCATTTTTGAATTCTTACCTTGTCTATGGCCCCCAGATATCTCCATATCAAATCGACCACAATAGTCAACAGTCATACGTTAAAACCTCCACCGCTTGATAGGGCCATTTTAACCCAGTATACCGGGTTATTTTTCCATCAGGAGCCAAATTTTGTATGCTTGTTTAGACAAGCAAAATGAACAACTTTAACTATGGGACCAAACTCGAAATCGCGAAAAAATATCAGCTGCTTCATACAAATGTTCAACATCCACTGAACCTAAATGTATGGAACAGCTGATTTTTATTTTTTTATCGAGTTTGGTCCCATAGTAAAAGTTGTTCATTTTGCTTGTCTAAGCAAACATACAAAATTTGTCTGCTGATGGAAAAATAACCCGATATGTGGGAATCACTACTGAACATGGCCCCTTTCCAATAAGGTTGGCTTAGACTATCTCCCACCATGCCGGTGCAGTGCAGGTTGGCAGGCAGCACTAGAGCCTCATCTACTGATTGGTAGTGAATACTGCGAACTGATGAGCTTGGCTTGGATCCCTTTCTATGTTATTCGGAATTTTTCACGCTTATATTCATGTTATGGCGATCCTTTGAGCTAAGTTGTTCTGGTGTTTGCCTTTGGTCAAATTCTAATACACATGTAATATACATACCATTCCATTTTAATATTGAAGTAGGTGCCAAGCAATGATCACCTGAAAATTCTTAAAAAAAGAATCTTAATACATCATCGTCAGGCAATACCTGACGATGCCTGACGATGATGACATCGAAACCGGTCGCAATAACTTAAATATAATAAAGATTCAAGTGGAATTTGTGAAATTAGTGTTTTAATAACACGATACCATGGAGTTCCATCAAGAAATTACAACTTGCTTTAACTATTTAAAAAAATAATAACTAATGTAAGTTAGTTAATATTTGGCACCAAATTCGATATAAAAATGGGGTGTTGTGTGTGGCTATGCATCTTATTTTATTCTTGACTTTTTGGTGTTTTTGACGTCGGTTTTAATTTTTAATTATCTAATTGATGGACTAATTACATATTTTATCAATTATCAATTGCAGCTATGAAGATTCAAATCTCCGATGACGTAAAGAGGGCGTTAGACAAAACGGGCATGTTCATAACGAGCCCGAGAGGAGTTGTCGATGTAAAGGTATGTATGTGTGTGCATGAACTAATATACCTTAAATATATAGGACTTGCCTGAGTAAGAGTAGGTATCGTTGGCATATGACGAACCTAAATACGAGGGACCATTTACCTACATGAGTCTTTCCATTTAAAATCTTGTCTCAACTCTCAGTAGATACCAAGAGCGCTTAGTAGTATCAACTGTGTCATGCTGTAACTATTTGCGATTTCTATGTTTTTTTATACCTATATATAAATATATAAAAATAATTTATTTAGCTTTTATGACGTGAGCGTAGTATTCCTCGTACGCTTACGTAGGGCTGTCGGCACTTAATACCAAAAAATAATTTATTTAGTTTGTATGAAAAAAAAGTAGGTTTGTTAGCCCTAATATTTTTCCTACTGAACCTCTACTTCTGATGGATACATACCCTTAAATGTTATTGGGGTGTTCAGTTACACCCTGTATATGAAAGATCAACAACGTATTTAGACTGTTATACTTCGTTTTTTAAGAGTAGTAATCATGTCATTAAAGAAAGTAAAAGTAGTACTAACCTTTTCTATAAAGATTTTTAATGGACCAGTTATAATATAATAAATTCGACTGTATTGATTTGATCAACGAGTTATGCTATGTGGTTCCACGCAGCGTGCACAGGCGTGAGGTACGCGTGCCCCGGGTGTTCCATGTACCGGTGAGTCGCACGCACGCCGGCACGCGCGCGCCTCTTCGCCGGCTCGCTGACACTTATAACAAATTATTTTCAAAGTTAGATATATTCTCAAAATCAGACTCAAAATTCAAAAGACATGTTATTAATATTTTACAAAGTGGACAAGCTTAACGAAAAATTACTTACTGCACTGTAATCTTAGATTATTTTTTTCCCCTTTATTATGTTTATTTCAATGAAAGAGTCAATGTCACTACTCACCATTACCATTTACTTACCATCATTTCAATATATATATATTTGTTTTATATAGATTTTAGTATGTATCTACTTATATAAATGTAAAAGCAGTTTTGTTTACAATAACTTCTATTTTTATATACAACTAGTATCTGCACAAATTTGTTTCGTATATATCGAGTAACACTTTATACCAATCCGTGGATAACGGTATGGGCTTCACGATAAATAAGATTATTGTTACTAGTTTCTAGTATCCATTAGTTATACTCTAATTTAAGACTGATTGTGATAGCTGTTTGTTATTCCTAATAAATAAAATAAAATAAAATAAAATAATTTTAACACTTACCTTAATAAATTAATTAACCTAATTATTCGAGGGTTGTCGATAAATTGATCTCACCTTGGACATATGAAATGAGGTTGTTTTATCTGTAGGTATACTGAGTTGAGAAGTTTGAGTAGTTTACATAAGTATTAAAAAAATTCATTGCGAAGATAAGATGTTATTCTTTACACAATCTGAAATAGTTGGTTATATAAAGTATGTTGCTTAATCAATCTTTTCCAGAAACAGAAAAAGTTGATAAAATACTTGAGATTCAACCCATTAGACATCTGACTGGGTACCAGGTCTGTTTTCAGACGAGGAGGAATTGGCCTACCACAGCATACTTACTCACCAGACTGGTGGTGGTCAGAAGTAATTGCGACAAACTCCTTTATTTGGCTCTTACGACATCCACGGGATGCTGGATTAACTATTTGGAATTTTACCTAAAATTTTCTGCATTATCCGCCTAGGCTTAACCCATCCGCCGTCAAACTTTTACTGTTGTGAGGAAAAGTTATTATCGTAAAAAGAATCATCGAATGATACGTATGAAGCATAGAGCTCCTTTATGGCAATTGAGAATATAGGATTTCGCGTGCTAGACGTCCATGACTATGACCATGCATGCGGCCAGGGGTCTTATTATGCTAAACTTAACGTTGTTATCGTGGCTTGATGGCGTTTCAATAACGCTGCTTTTGCCACATTTATACCTTGTTTGTGGTGCAATTTATTCGTTCAACAATTTCTTAGACGGCTGCTACCTTAAGATGGATCGTTGCTTGTAGCTCCACTACTTTGCCCCACTGGTGGGACTACGCTGAACTACATTTCCTCGTGGCACCACCAGTGGGGCAAAGTAGTGGGACCACGAGTTACGACCCTTTACATGGACTACTCTAAAGAGTATGCCTACCCCTCTTAAATATACATTTTTTGATTAAGGGAAAGGGTGAGATGATGACGCACTGGCTGGAGGGTAGGACCGGTCCATCACCGGTAAGGCCGACCAGCTCCCCGCTAGACTACACCCCCACCTTCCTCACCCGCATACACTCACAGCAAGGCAGAGCTTCGCCGAGATACTCCGACTTGAGGAAGATGCAGTAGACGGCAATGGAGAAAGACTTGAAGATGCAGCAGATGGCAATGAGTCGCTATTCTGATGACGTAAGGAAGTGCGAAAGGATGAGTGTTGTTCACTAGCTTATAGATTTATATTTCAATATCGGGATGGGCTACTAGGTAACAATATCCTAGAGGATGTTTTTTGTATAATTCGTATTTCGTGTTGCTTAATAAAGTTTATTACGTCTATGGCGGTTTTAACTGCATTGTATTTGTCGATATTAATTTCAATGAAGATTGAATTTAAACTAACGAGGATGGAATTTCAACGATAATTTAAGAATATAATGGGTAGATAAGTAATGATTTAATAAATACTAATAAATTGGGCTTGGTAATTGCACAAGTTTAATATTTATCGATAATTTTATATTGCATTGTACCGTTTGTGTTCACGGGAAGAACGTATTTTTATATGTTATCAATGTATGCTAACAGCAAAAACACACTCCAATTATTACAACTTGCGAACAAATTAATTTAATTGTTTAATGTTATGTCGTGTTAACTCGTCCATATATATCTTTATTACTATATAAACATGTACGGCCTTACAAATAAAAACTTATACCGAGGATAATCCTCGGAATAATTTATTCTGTGTTTTGTCTTTTTTTAGTACATGTCAGATGTAATATGTCAAAATAAGACAAAACACGGAATAACTATTCCGAGGTTATTCCTAGGAATAAGTTTTTTATTTGTAAGGCCATATAAATATAATATTTGTGACTTGTGAATTTTCTTTCAAAACGTAAAATAAAATTTAAAAAACTCAATACAGGAAAAGGTTCGCCTCGAACAGGATTTGACTTGTGACTTCAACATACCGTGGTGACGTCATGACCATGATAGGTTTTTGTTATAAACTAGCGAGGAATTCATGGGAATGTTGCTGTAATCGTACAAGGATGTTTGTGATGGAAAAAAGGCTAACACAACTCTGCCATAGAAACTAAACCCTGGATAACGGTGTGGGTTTCATAATATTTTTTACTTACACGTTATGTGCTGTATATACCAATATGAACTGTTTATTGTCCTTCATAGAATAATATATATATCTTATTTTTTGCACTATACATATATCCTTTGCAATAGTAGATAGTGCCCATTTCGATAAGTTGGAATTTTAAACAAATACATACGTATAGGCAGCAACAATTATGATGGTGAAGTAACTCCTCACCAGATTCGAAATAGATCTTTTATTCGAATCAAAATATTCATTCAAAACATTTACACTATGAAAACCGCCGCTATTACGAGTGACATAAAAACAGTCCAAAGGTCAAACAGTATACGAGGTGGAAAAAAAAGTCCGTGGTTGGAGGGAAAGTACCCTTAATATTGATGATGGCAAATTTTACTGAAAGTAAACATTCCTTTATTTTCAAAAATAATTAAAACTGCATTTAAATATTTTAAAAAAATCAAGTGCTTGTGCCGGGAATCGAACCGGTGTCGCCTTTTATATCGAATTCCATTTCAAGAAAAGTTGAAATAAATTTTTAATATTTAATCAACTTGGTATAAAAGGCGACACGTAGCGAATTCAGTCGAAGAATACGTCTGTGCATACATGAAAGTGGGTCTCATTTTGAGCAAATTCATAACTTAAGTGAACTATTTTCTTTAGAATAAGCTTTACAATATTTTTCTTGGTCTTTCTTTAATTTAAGATACTATATTGTTTAAAACAAATTGATCCTTATTAATGACTCTTTTGGTTGGTATCATAAAATACAGAATTTTTTTTTACGTTTCACTGGTTCGGTCCAGGCTCAAGCAGTTGATTTTTCAAAAATCTTTAAATGCAGTTTTAATTATTTTTTAAAATAAAGGAATGTTTCCTTTCAGTAAAATTTGCTTTCATCAATATTAAGGGTACTTTTCCTCCAAACACGGTCTTTTTTTTTCCAACTTGTATAGCTTGACAAGAAGCTTTCTGTACCGTAGCACATATAACTCAATAAAGAAAGATTAGTTACTCAAATCAGTTAATGACACCTACTTTTTTATCGTCCTAATGTTAACGTCGATATTGCTAACTATACTTATGTATTTATTTAATTTTGTATTATGTAGTTAGGTAAATAAGTGACTGTAAATACGAAATAGATTAGGTATGTAGAAATTATAAATGAAATGTATTATGATAATGGTTGCAATGTTTTATAGCGCTGTAACATAATTTGGTTATTGTTATACTATTTTTATCAGCTTTGTTTTATTTTTATATTATTGACTTAAATATAAAGCTCATAGTGTTCACTAGTCCTATTTGGTTAGTAAATTTGATGTGTTTTAATATTTAATATAGTGACGATTACGGCTTGAAATGAAATATAGGCAAGCCCGGGCAAAACGCACGTGTTGTGAGGCAAAATAATACCGGTTAAATTTCAAAGCCATAGGTGTTAAATTTAGAAGTGGCTTTGAAATTTTGTCCCAGATGCCATCCGCCATTTTTTGTTTTTTTTTGTTCAAAATGGCGGCCACGCATAAACCTTCAGAAATCGATGGATTACATCAATACAAACATAAAGACAGTATAGATGAACAAAATGTTTTCAGCATTCACTATCGATTGATTGGAAAATCCACTATGAATCTTGCCTTGACTTTCCGTGTTGAAATATGATACTTATTCAGAATCAGAAAAATGTCCAAATCGTTCACTTTCAAAAACATTCATTGAATTTCTTATTCATTATTGTATATTAAATTGTATTTTAGTTAGACAGATGTTTTAGTCGAGTTTATAATATAATAATTCATATCTCCAGTGATAACATACCTATTCTTTTTGTACAATATTGACGTTTGTACATGTTTTTAGAAAAATATTGAAACGATTACACAATGTTATTACAATGTACCAATAGACTAGATCACAATAAATGTCTCGTCACAGGCCGATAAATGCTCCTGATTGTTTCATATTAAATGTTGTTTCACTAAACTGTTTTTTTCTTTATTGCAATTGTTTACGCTCGAGGAAGAGCGAGTGGCAACACTGCATTATAGTCTGTGCAGTGAGAGCCTGTGGCGGCCGGCCGCATGTAACATGTCAGTCAGTCGAGTCGAATACGGAATGACAAGGTTAGGACCGGGCAGCAATAAAATATAATATAAAATATCTAACAAATAGTATTGCGCGGCGCACCAAGTGATTGTTGGTGCGAGGGTCCGCCAAAGTTTTAGTGTCGGTGAAAAAGTAAAATCACCAAATCTTTTATCGGTGAAGTGAGTGATGGTGGCCTAATAGGCCTATGTAGTGCTCCGGTCTCCATTGTTGGATTAACACCAACCCTTCAGGAGCCGCGACTTCCTTCGAGCTAGCTCAGGAAGTCCACCGGCTACATACGGAGACCGAACGGATCCAAGGTAAGTAATACCAATTTTCTAGGAGCTGGTAGTCGGTGAATAAAATTCAGCAACACTATTCGGTGAAACGCCGACGTGGTGGAGTCTACTTTGGGCACCACCAGCAATATATATTTTTTATACAACTAAATTGGCAAACAAACAGTCTGCCCCCTGATGGTTGTGTGGCTACAGTCCCCTATTATAGGACGTGTAGTTGCTGTAATATTTGCAAATGTACGACTCCCACAAGTACCTAGGGTGTAGCCAGGTACAGGCAGGGGGGAGGAGGCTAGAAAGGTTGTCGCCAGTAGGCTGGCATTACAGGGTACACATATCAATCAAAGCAAATGTTGCTATTCCGGTTACTATTTTCATCTTTACGATGCAGTAACCCATAAAAGTTTAAAACCCACGAAGATTTATGTCATGCTCCGGGGCAGGACAGTTGACAATTTTGGGATTTTGTCTCAGTGGAAAAAATTGTGCATAATGGGTGCATACCTTACAATAAATCGTACTTCTCTAGTTTAAGAGCACAAAAACTTGAAATTGGTCCTGCCCCGGAGCATGACATGGACAGTTGACGATTTTGGGATTTTGTCTCAGTGGAAAAAATTGTGCATAATGGGTGCATAATTAGTTCTACCTTACAATAAATAGTACTTCTCTAGTATAAAAGCACAAAAACTTGAAATTGGTACTGCTGCGGAGCATCCTCTCCGGCAAACCTTAACGCAAATTAGCGCATCTGTGAATGATTTTAGCACGAAAGTAGTATAAAAAAATGTACAGGAGATATATAATCGAACATAAAGTATTTGAATCATTATAATTGCATTTAACATTTAATATTTCATTGACCATTTATTATTTCATTCACCATAATTATAAGACTAGAATATTGTTGGATTAGAATGTATATGGATTAATAATTTATGACATTTTTCTGTAATAATATGACTATAATTTTATATAATGAACGGATATATTAATCAATTAATTGTAAATTATTTTCTTAATTTGTATACTTCGCAGTAAGTCATAGCTGAACTGTTTTTGCATGCTTCCATCTCTTAATTGATGACCTACCTATGACCCACAAATAAAGGTTATTATTATTATTATAAAAAAATCAATTTCAGGCGCCGAATAACAAGATTTTTATATTTCAATTTATAATATGGAATTGCGAATGGAATTGCGTTAACATTCAATTTAGCTAAATGAAATGCACAAAATGTACTTTGCTATAATATTTGGATCAGGCGCAATTCCATATTATAAATTGAAATATAAAAATCTTGTTATTCGGCGCCTGAAATTGATTCCAATACTTTATGTTCGATTATATATCTCCTGTACATTTTTTTATACTACTTTCGTGCTAAAATCATTCACAGATGCGCTAATTTGCGTTATGGTTTGCCGGAGAGGATGCTCCGCAGCAGTACCAATTTCAAGTTTTTGTGCTCTTAAACTAGAGAAGTACGATTTATTGTAAGGTATGCACCCATTATGCACAATTTTTTCCACTGAGACAAAATCCCAAAATCGTCAACTGTCCTGCCCCGGAGCATGACATGAAGATTTACAATATTTAAATAATTTCACTGCTTATCTTACCCTTCAAACCGGAACACAGCAATGCAAGCACCCGCTGCTTGGCACTCTGGTAACTAGTGAACTAAACTCTGGTAAATAGTGAACAGTAACCATCGCCCAGTTGATTCCGCCAATGACAAGATATAGCTTAGCTACTGCCTACTTTGGGAGAGTTGGGGCTGCCCAGATCCTGGACTCTGTTTGTTTAAGATGAACCGAGGTTAGTTTAGTGGGTATTCCCCGCACTCAGCAGATAAGAGTTCAGCTGGGCGATTCTCTAAATTGACAGCGCATAAGATTAAATTCTTACACAATATTTATAGAAGAGCACCCTTTGACTTTTTACATGGTGGAATGCTGTTAGGAACCGCTCGTGTCGATGCTCCACAAATTAAGTGACAGCCTTAAGTTCGTCGCTGTCACGGCGCTGTATTACTTTTTTCACTATACAGAGTGTAACTGAATACCCCAATAACATTTAAGGGTATGTATCCATCATAACTAGAGATTCTGTAGGAAAAATATGGGTTATAACAAACCTACTTTTTTTCCATACAAACTAAATAAATTATTTTTTGGTATTAAGTGCCGACAGCCCTACGTAAGCGTACGAGGAATATCACGCTTACGTCTGTCACGTGTCATTTTGTGTTTAAATTTCTTTTATGTTAAAAGCTGATTATGGTTGTCACTTTTTGCTTTCAGTTTAAAATCAAATAACTCTGAAAGTATTGGGGTTCCAGGTCCCAGACAAGCACCGAAGGTCCATTTAGTATCTAACTTATATGCCCCTTAAATGTTATTGGGGTGTTCAGTTACACCCGGTCCTATACCGGGTGTAACTGAATCTTGATTATTAATCTATAAAAAAAAAACTATAAATTATTAATAGTCTAAATAAAAACTCGCTTGGACTTGCTTCCGGAACATCGTAGATACTAACATAATCTCGTCTGTGCTTCCGGAACACGGGTGACAAATACTACCTACTGCAAAGAAAAATAAAAAAGGAAACAGATAATCAGATGTGGCATTTTTGTGGCTAGCACGCCGGCTGTAACTTCGGAGGAGAAGTTACAGCCGGCGTGGAAGAAGGATGGCAGTGAGAGAGAACAGAACAGTTACGTGAGTGTGCATTCTTAGTAAAGTATTCATTTCTCGTGCTAAGGCTGTGAGTGTTAGTGCAAAATTGGAAAACTTATTGAGATAAGTAATTAACATTTGCTAA
The DNA here is from genome assembly GCA_963935595.1 of Schoenobius gigantellus. Taxonomy (NCBI): domain Eukaryota; kingdom Metazoa; phylum Arthropoda; class Insecta; order Lepidoptera; family Crambidae; genus Schoenobius; species Schoenobius gigantellus. The sequence goes on from OZ012552.1 coordinate 31,401,103, forward strand.
ACCGATCTCATAGTTTTGTTAACTTGATTTAATGTGTTCAATTGCTGCTCATGTTCTCATTTCTTGGTACATACAAGTAGTAGTAAATAATTTGCTTTTAATCTGGACAACTAGAACATTTTTTTAAACTTTTTTGAACTTTAGTTTACATATAAAAATAAGATTAGCAAGGACTACGTGGTTAATTTTCATGTTTGAGTCAATTATGATATCCTGGCTATTGATTTCAATTAATAAATAGGTAATCATTAATATTCTGTGATCATATTTTATTTTACACGGTTATTTTTATCACCCTGAAAAATTTTAGGGACGCTTCAGGACACATCCATTATTATATAAAAAATACAAAAAAATCTCTTAAAATTCTGCTCTCAAGTAGTGAAGCATACGTTGTATTTTATAGAAAATTAATATAAAATTAAGTAAGTGAGTTATTTTTTTATTCATATTTAAATCATTCTAATACCATGTCGTGTCTTAAATTTTCCAGGGAGATAAAAAAATAACCGTGTATAATAGGTGTTACGCCAGCATGGCAGCGAACGTAATGAGGCCACTGATCAAAACTCTCGTTAGAAGTTAGTAAGGATAGTCATATTTTACGATGTAAGTATGGAATGATATTTATTTAATGTCTTTTTAATAGGTTATGAAAAATGAGATCAAAACCCAGGTACGAGTAACATTAGTGGGAACATAAAATGAAATCACCTTAAACCAAACAATATCACTCCTAGTGTCACACCCAAATAAAAATACTTTTAACTGATAATTATGAACAAATTAATGCAGCTAAATTCTGATAGCAAAAACACTATAACCCTATTGCTCAAAATTCAAAAGCCCGGTAATTACCGGGATCACATAATTATTTTTTACCTCACGTTTCTATGTTTGTAATTAACAATAAAGTATTCATTATTTATTCATTCAATAAAAAAAATACGAGGATGTGGATTACAACGTTGCCATGCCAGCGTTGCCACAATTTGCGTCGATATTTTCAGAAATCTCTGCAACTTCTTAAAGTCTGCACTTGCGGTATGTATTACTTATTAAGGTTTTTTCGACATCTCTCGACAAAGTTTTTTTATGAGAGGCAGTGGGTAGGATATATCGCTCACAGGACTGACGGCCATTGGGGTATACCTATAGGTCCTAGAGTGGCGACGGCATACCAGAAGACACAGTGTTGGTGACGGACAAGAAGATGAGTAGCGCAAATCCAATCGGTTTGGAGATCCTTGGGGAAGGCCCATGTACAACAGTGGGCATCTTTTACTTGAAATGATAATGACGATAATTTACCTTTATAGTACGGCCTCTGGTTTTTTTAGTATAGTTATATCTGAAAAACGAAAGTAAACCAAGTTTTCCAGCTTTATATAGTATAGATACCTACTTAAATAACTAATAAAATTAAAGACAAAAAGAGACAGTATACGTCTTAGGAGCTTCCTAAGCCAAGATAAGGTTGGTGAAATTGGTTAAGATACGAATAATTGTTTGAAATTTACATCGACGAAAACATCCGGACTTTTAAATTTTCCTATTTTTTACCCTCTAAGTAGTGGCAGTAATTCGGTTGTTAGTCCGGTTAACTGAACCATATCTATCATAGTAGCTTATTGTTCGGACTTTTGAAATTTTAAAATGGTAACCCTATTCACACATGGTGCACCTGGCCACAGATAATATAATACTACAGTAATTGGCTTTGCAGCATCCTAGGCTAGCAACCAATCAGCTGATCGAACCACAGGCACACACGCCCACGCCCGCGCATAAGCATAAGCACATATATTAACATGCGTCATCGTTGGTTCTTTACCAGTCGTCAAAAATATCCCGTCGTGTGCGTACAGCCTCACCAGCCGTTCTCTACAAGATCGCGTCGGATTGAAAACAGAATCTTTCCTTTAATTTTAATATTTCTACAAAATGAATTGTATGCGATTTGTATGTGCCGTGATGTTTTTGGTGATGTTCATCAGCCAAGTATTGGAAGCTGTGCCAGTGCGCAGAGTTCAGAGATCTGTTTACGACGCCAACCGAAACTGCCCTCGAGATTACTGCTGGAACGGCTTCGCACATAGATGCTTGCCCTGTAAAAGGTCAGTGTAAACTAATTTCTATAAAACATTTGTAATTCATCATCATCTTATTAATCTCTATGTTTGTTTATAAAATAAACATTTATTTTAATAGCATCACATATTGTTGGGTGTCTATCAGAATACAGATTTTTTTGATATCGATTTTCATTTTACCGAAAACTATTCCACGATTTTTAATATATATTTTTTTCAATTTATCGAATTTTTAATCATCGCTGTTTTATATCACCGAAAAACGTTTCTTAAAAAAAATATTTTAAAGTTGTTTTGATTACCAGAAAAACGGTATATCGAACATACATTTCGTAAAAGTATTAAGTTATCGATGAAACTATTCGTAAAAACATGTTACAATATGTATCGAAACCCATAATACTTTTTCACATAACAACTTTTTATCGCAGTAGGTACAGGGTCAGGAAGTAGGTACATACTTCCAGAGAATGAGCATTTGAAATTTGAAAAAACTAACCTCGAAATTAGCAGTTTCCACAAGCAATAAGTATATAAAGTCGAGAATACACATAAAGTCGTTTCTGGCGCTTCGCCGGCCGCTGCCGCGGCACGCTCGCTTCGCTCGCTCGGCTCGCGCGCTTGGTTCATGTTCAAACCTACGCTCGTCGCTTCGCTCCTCGCTACCAATTTTTGACCCGCCTACAGTGTCTACATATACAATCTTTTTTTGAAGTAAAAATTGATGTTTCCATTATTTTGCAAACTGAAACTTACGATGAAATAAAAATATGGGTAACAAAACTTCGATGTAACATTATTTGAATAAAATGTATAAAACATAAAAAGAAATAACGATGAACTGTGTTTGTAAATAATAAATATTCGAGGAAACGAAAATGCGATGTAACCTAATTAATAATTAATTCTAGGGTTTGTTCAATATTGAAAAAAAAGTTCTGCGATTCGTTTTATGGGTAATGAAAATCGTTGAAAGGAATTGCGATAAAATGATGGATTCCCCATATTGTTTGGGGAGAAGGAAAGGGTGCGCAAGGTCCGCGGGACTTAGAAAAACCTTTGCGATGTTGCGTTGTTCCTAATATGACACCCACTTTTTATGGTTGTTTCGTACAGAATAGCTGAAAATAAATGATTTTTACTCTAGTCCATTTTTTCTCAAGTCTTTTAGTTTGCGAGTAAATCAGCTTTGAAAATCCCAAAGGCCACAGGACTGAAAAATTTTGGGATGTTGCGTTGTTATATTATAACACCTACTTTTTATGGTTGTATCGCACAGAATAGTCAAAAATAAACACTTTTAACTCTAGTCCATTTTTATGTCGTATAGTTTGCGAGTAAATGAGCTTTGAAAGGATTTATCTGTAAGACGAATTGATGATCTCAAGTCTTTGAAAGTAGAAGTTGGACCCTAATCCTACTTCCCTTCCCTCTGTTTGCCTTTACGTCTGACCGAGACGCAAGAAAACGCAGCAGTAGCTGTCAATCGCTCTTCAGTTTTTTCCTATTTCCTTTCCTACTACATTCTGATAGCAACCCCTTTTGCGCAACTCCAACTATGATGAAACGTATTTCGCGGGCACTGCTAGTATATTCTATAACAATGGCGTCTGTTGATAAACTTCAAAATGAATGTAGGGAGCTTAACAATTAACGACTTACTTGACAGTCTAAAACAGCTTAAAATCTTATCTTTAAATTAAATATTGAAACTGTGGCAGAAAGCCATAAAATCCAAGGCGCGTACCACTTTGTGTCCTACTTAGTATTTTAGATATGCTTATGGTCTTTAATAAAATCCTAAATTTATTGGAATAACTAAGGGATAAGATACTTATATCACACAGAGCTAAATCAATAACTAGCAAAGTATTGGAGTAATTACATTCAATAACAAACGCGAATTTTGATTATTTTTACAGTTGATAAAGCACGTGTGCACCTGATAAGTTCTTCTATAGCCTAAAACAGTTCAAAATCTATCTAGAACATGTAAATTTAAAGTTGTGTTGAGGGGTTTTTACACTCGTTCAGGCTAGCAGCCGCATCTTAGCAAACGAGTGTCGAAGTATTGAGACTGTAATGTCTACCGTAACAACCAAGGTGCGTCCAGTTACCACCACTTTGCCGTCCAGTTAGTGTTCTAGCTATACTCAAGAGCTGTGATGATGAACCGAAACATTTAAATGACTTAGGGCATCTACGTGTCTCATTTTGCTGCCTGATCTGTGCTCGATGACAAAATCAAATTCTTGAAGATTTCATCACTTCAAGCCCACCTTGCAACCTTTGGTGAAAGATCTTTTTCTTTAAAGTGAGTTCAAACGCTTGACAGCCAGTCACAACTTTAAATTGTATGCCATACAGGTATGGACGAAATTTTTTAATGCCTTCAATAACTGCCATTGCCTCAAGCTCATAACTGGAATATTTTTATTCATGAACATTGTTTGTAATTCTGTAGTCAATTTTGGGTTGAAAATTTGCAAAACTGGACTACTGCTCAACATCTGCTTTAAAGTGTGAAATGAAACTCTTTCCTTTTCTCCGAACTGAAATGTAGAATTTTTTCTCACTAGATCTGTTCATGGTGAAGCAATTTGTGCAAAATTAGGGATGTATCTTCTGAAGTATGAAGCTAGTCCAACAAAACTTTGTAGCTGTTTTACTGTACATGGCTCGGGGAAACTCATTACAGCATCCATCTTCTCTATAGATGGTCTTACTTTTCCATCTTCAATTATGTGACTAAGGTAAGTAGCTCTACCGGTAATTAAATCAACTTTTTTCCAGCTTACCTCAAGTCCTTAGTCAGAAGCAATTTTTAACACCTTTTTTAATCTGTAAATAGCTTGGTATTCATCAGTGGCTGGAATTAAAATATCGTCGATGAAAATCATTACCGAACCATCAGCAATCATCTCTCTAAATATTATTGACACAAATCTCATGAAATAATTAGGACAGATAGACAAACCAAATGGGGCCTTTAAAAATTCAAAATGGCCGTGATGTGTCACAAAGGCAGTATACTTTACTGACTCCTCACTTATCCCAAGGTGAAAAAACCCATTTTCAGGTCTAAGACACTGAAAACTCGAGCTTCACAAAGTTTATCTATACAGTCATCTATAAGTGGTAGTGGGAAAACATCTTTTACAATTTTCTGATTGAGTTTCCTATAATCAACGCAGACTTAAAAACCCGTCTTTTTTACGAACCAAAACCAAGGCCAAGGGACTAGCATATTCAGAACGACTTACGCGTATAATTCCATTATTCAGCCATTCCGATATCTGATGAATCCACTTCAACTTGTTCCTTGAGAGATATTCTACGTGAACGCTGGATTATTAGTATATCATCTTTCACTATTATCTTCATTTTTATTGGAGATTCCTGAACTTGTTTTGACTTGTATGATTTGACTAATTGTTGAACCTCATTCTTCACAATCCTGTTTTTGATATGATCTAAACAAGGAAAATTAAAAGATTTATTTTATCATTACATAACAAACAATCCAACCAATCATTTTTCGGTCGCAGCCACACTGAACTTCCATTCATAAATACAATTACATTTCGCAAAAAATCATTGCCAAGAATAATTTCGAAAGGCATACAACTTTTAGGCACAACGTAAAATAAAATATCATCATAGTTTTGTCCGTCAATTGTCACCGTAATAGTTAAAGTGCCGTATGATCGTACCTTTGAACAACCGTTTAGGTTATATTATTGTTATTACACAACTGCGTGAAATTAATAAAATATTCATTAAATAACTGGTCTGACAATAAATCGACGGGTCCCAAGAACAAAGTCGCATCTAATAAGCATCTAATTGCCAGGACGTTGCTTTTTAGTTGAATGCAATTTGAATTATTTACTACTTAATAAAGAAAAGAAATCTTAAGGAACGTTATAGTAAAGGCATGTATTTTAGTACATTAGTTCCACGATGTAATAATTAACTTTATTATTTATTTTTTGAAAATGGACTCATAATATAATCCGATTTTGTTTTTCGGAATACACTAGTACATAACTGTAAATGCGACTACAATCGACAAATTCCTTGCATATAACCCTATTTTTTTAAAAATATATATGTCTATTTCTCTACACTCACCAAATGGTACTTGGTTTTATTATAAATTGACATTACGTGGTCAATCACAAAATTTGTTAGATAGTTTTGTTTGCCTAACGACTGAAAATCTTCTATTAGTAATTCTTTGAAATTAAAATTAAATTAAATAATCATTTATTACGGGCATGCACCCATATTTTGTTAGTAACAATGATTCTTAGCCTATGTTAGTAATATGACAAAAATTACAAATTGAAAAATGAAATTAAAAATTGATTAATAATATTAAACATTGATTATTAAAATTAGAAATTGATAATTAAAATTTGATTATATTATTAAAAATTGAATATTAAAATTAAAAATAGATAATTATACTATGATTTAAATCATTTTGCGTTAAAACTACATATCCCGTCTTTGATGGCATTTGTGTGTAGTAATTTATGTTTATAACGAAACCATTTTCGAAAAGTGATAATGTGACTGTGGCAGTTTTGAAATCCTTAGTCAATGGCATTTAGCACCTCTGAATTGTTTCTGGTTTGCAATTTTAATACGCAAAAATCACACTCAAATACCTGTTGCGATGTAACTTCATAATCGATGCATTGTTTGTGAATCCATCGGTTACAGCGATCATACTCAACCTAGTCAGTAACAGCTTCTTGTATGAATGAGCCATGTATGCAATATACATATGTATACATTGTGTGAGTTCTTGTTCACTAGTAATGATTGTACTCGGAGAAACTGGTGCTTAAATATTTATGTCAATACGCTTTATTTTTGTATATGTCGTCCATCAAAATGAGTCAGGTTTCGTTTGGGTGCCCATTTTTGCCAGGATTACATACTTCTTTTGTTAATCGTTTTTTTTTTGTGTTTTAATTCTTTTATTTTGGCTAAAACAAATTCTCTTTCTCGTCTTAGAATTTGTGAACATTTTAAATTTGATATATTGTTTGAAATAATATGTTTTAGAAAACTCTGTGAGATCGATTTTTGTGTTCATAAATAAATTAAACAATCATTTGTAAAATGGGCTGTTTTTATTTATAGAATCGTAATCAATGTCGTCTATGACAACTTGTTCACCTTCAAAGCTTTTATTGTCATTATTAATATCGGTTAGTATTTTTTTTTGTTATCTACAATGCATTGTAACAATTACTTTGAAAATAAGACGCTTTCGTTTAAATAGGGAGTATTAGTTAGAATATATATGATTTTCATGAATGTATCAACTTCATATATGTTTGTCGACATCATCATATTTGCTAGTACTTCGATTATATAATTAAAAGCATCTATATCGCCATAAAACTTTTTTGCGTCTACACTCAATATTTTTAAGTAATGGGCACAACATAAATATATTGGTACAGCAGGCATGCTCACACAATTATTATTTGTAGGTGTGACAATTTCATAAGATCTTGCTAAATATTCTGTTAAATTGCAATTATTAAAATCACGTGTTAATGCATTTATATTTGGAAAAGAAAAATCTGTTATCACTCCAGAAAATGCAGGCCACGCTTTTTTCATCAAAAGTACGATAATTGTGTAATAATATTTTAAATAATAATAATATGTATTTATTTCTCCCAATTTTGCAGTACACATTCTGTTTTACATAAGTAATGATAGCCAACATTAAATTTACAATCTTGGGAGACAGGAGAACCAAACTAAGTAAAACTTGTGCTATGGTCTCCTGGCCCCTCATATTAAGCTGAATTGCAAAACAATATTAAGTATTTGTATTGGGACTCCAAAATTACAGACAATAACATAGTGACGTAAATAATAAAAAAAAAGAAAAAAAATGTACTGTGTTGAATCTATTATGGTATGTCTATGTTGTATGTGAGCGTATGTGCGTGCGTGTGTATTTGCGTGCGTGTGTATTTGCGTGTGTGTGTGTTTCTCTGTGTGTGTATGTGTGTGTATTTGCGTGTGTGTGTTTCTGTGTGTGTGTTTGTGTTTCTGTGTGTGTGTGTGTGCGTGACTGCGTGGGTGTGCGTGTGTGTTTGTGTGTGTTGTTGTTTAAACGGGTGCGTGTTACATTTATAACTATTGATTCTATACAAAATATTTAGCTTTAATTTATTACTAAAAGAAAAAAAAAACTATTGTAATGGAATTAACAAGCTCTCAGTTTCATGGTAGTCCAGATTCAAAAGCCATTTCACTATCTCTTTTTTACAATTGTATTTAGCTCTGTGCACAATATTTAATATTTTATTTGCTAAATTGTACAACCTAGGACCTTGTCTACAAAAGAATCTCGAGGCAAATGCAGTATTAAATGAAAATTGTTTGCATATCATGTAATTTCTTCGCGTCCGAGTTACAGTGTAATTATCATAGGAAATGCAACTATGTTGTCTTAAAATAGTTTGTAGAATATACAACTGTCTTACTGTTAGAACTCCTGCATCCTGATACAATTATTTAGTTGAATATAGCCGCGGTTTGAAGAGACTAATTTTTAAAATCTGCCTTTGAGCTCGTTCTAACTTTAATAAGTGCGTTTTGGCAGTTCCACCCCATGTCGTTATGCAATATGTAATGATAGACTGAGCAAGTGACATGTAAACCATCTTCATAACTTTATCATCAGCTACATGTCTCAAAGTTTTAAATATATACGTTAATTTAGTTAGTCTTTTTGTTAGATTGCTTATATGTTCACCAAAATTTAAATTTTTATCGATAGTTACACCTAAATATTTAATATTATTTGTATTGTTTATATCTGGACAGTTACAATTAGAGTTGTTTAATTCAATACATTCATGAACTTTTATTTTATATTTCAAATGAGGTGCCATAGAAGAGTTACTCATTGAAAATTTTATAAACTTTGTTTTTGAAGCATTAAGCGTAAGTGAATTTTTCGCTAACCATCGGCATACTTTATTGAATCCTTCTTGTGCATATTTAAAGACATTTTCCCATGTATCAGCGAAAAAAGTCAATGTTGTGTCATCGGCGTAAGACAAAACTTTACAATTTTTGAGATTCATAGTACATAATTCGTTTATGTAACACAGGAATAGGGTAGGTCCAAGGACACTTCCCTGTGGCACTCCATAGTATGTTGTTCTCTCTTTACTAACCCACTCCCCAATTCTAACACATTGCGTTCGTTCCGATAAATAATTTTGAAATAATTTTAATTGGGTACTACGAATACCAAATTTTTCAAGTTTTGCAACTAGTAATGGCAAGGAGACTGTGTCAAATGCCTTTGCAAGATCTAGAAATATTGTCAAGCATTTATTCCCTTTATCCATTTTTTTTACCAGAAATTCTGTGTAAGTATGTAAGGCGTCATCTGTTGATTTCCCAGATCTAAATCCAAATTGGTTATCAGACAGTACGTTATTGTTCTCTAAAAATCCTTTTAATCTACTGTTGATGATCTCTTCCAGAATCTTAGACAACACAGGTAAGAGAGAAATAGGTCGATAATTATTGACACAGTCTCGCTGTCCATACTTGTGGATAGGAATTAGGATTGATTTTTTAAGTGCTACTGGAAATACACCATGTTCTAGACATCGATTGAAAATCTTTGTGAGAGGTTTAGATATATGCTCCTTTATCGCCTTCAATATTTTTACACTAATACCATCCCAACCTACACTGCCATTAGAATTTAGGCTGTTTATAACACTTTCAACTTCTTCATGTGTTGTTTCTAATAGAGCAAAAGATGGTCCATGTGTGTATGTGCTTTGGTTATCATTGTTTAAATTTAAATTACTAGTTAAATTTATGGGTATATTATCAGCAAGCTCTTTTCCAATGTTTACAAAATAATTATTAATATTATCAATTAATGTCTCTGGGGTGCAATCTGTTTGTAGTAATTCAAGGGCAGTTTCTTTTGTTTTTTCTCTGTTCACAATATTATTTATAGTTTTCCACAATATCTTTATGTTATTATTACTATGTTTAAGCTTTTCTCTGTCGTGTTCCTGTTTACACTTTCTCAAAATACTGTTACAGTAATTTCTATATTTTTTTGTATGTAATTCGGAGCACTTCATTATTACTATTTTTTCTTAATTTTACGTGCATCCTATCTCTGTTTCTAATACACTTTAGCAGACCCACCGTGATCCAGGGCTTAAAGGTGATTTTACTTCTAGGTAATTTTAGTTGTAAAGTATTGTCCAATAATAATTTTTGTAATGAATTCAACAATTTATTTGTTGCTAAATTTAAATCTTTCTCTTGGTCTATATTGACAAAGTCGATATTATTACACTGGTTCACTACCTCAACAAGATTAAGTTTAGTTGTATAGACAAGTTTATTGCTATGTCGTGATTTATGACATTGGATGCACAGAAGAGTAGCTTTGTAATCAGTAATAAATGAGTTTATTATGAATGAATAGGACGTTAATTTTGTTTTTAAAATAATATGGTCAATACAACTTTTGTCTGTTGTTGGAATATCGTCATATGCAGGAAATAAACCAAAAAAAGTCAAAGTATCCAGATAATTTTGTGTGTCTATATTCATATCCAAGACATCTATATTTATATCACCTATCACAATTACATGTTTGAATGATTTTAATTGTGCCATGAGCTGTTTAAATGAATTAATGAATTTATCTAGTTTTTTGAAAAAAAATATTGCATTGGTGTCATGTTTTGGTGAATCTATACGTGAATCTATACTGGACAAACGCGATGTGCTACATTAACTACACTACACCACAGTAACACAGTACCCGCAGTGGCGGCGTAAAGGGGGGGCGGAGGGGGCGGTCCGCCCTGGATGCCAAGCACCAGAGGGTGACAACGTCAGCTAACTACTACTAAATAACTGCCTACTCGTGCACCTAGCCACGTCTAATAGGTATCATAGGTGGAATGAAATATTATCAATATGTGGAATGAAATATTCTTGGTGGCATGGCACTCGATAGAATAATAATAAATCCTACCTAACGTATAAACGTAGTGACAAGTCAGGAACTCAAGCTTAATAATGTGATCAAATATATTTGAGTAAAATAAAGTCTCGAAAGCGTATTTAGTATTTGGTGTTTTGTTTTAAGTACGGGTGCTTAGTACAAAACTGCCCAGGGTGCCAATCTACCCAGGGTGCCGCCACTGAGTACCCGTTTGCATTTGTCGTGTTTTCTGTCGTCTAATCTTGGTTTTCTTACCACACTACCGGTAGTATCAAAGTGTCAAAACAAAAGTCGCTTTTCTATACAATTTCGAACTAACTTTAGTTGATCGGTGCTATACATTTTAACAGAAAATGGAAAGCTTACCTCCTGGACATAGTTTAAGGATGATCTCTTTGAAACAGATACAAATCCAATATATCATTCTTAGATCGATCGTTAGCAGATAATTATGGCTTCTGATCTTATTTTACGGTAAGTGCTGTCAGATTTTACCGAATGTAAACTTTTTGTGGTTGATACATTTTCTTTAACTGCGCATGAATTTTTGTTTTCTAATTTCATGGCTCGCTTATTTAATACTTTATTTTTAAATATATCTCTTTCTACTCCAGTTACAGGTAGGGTTAACATATTTTTGTGACAATAGTTCACATCACTACTGAAAACCTCGGTATTTCCATTTGATAAGTCAATTTCTATTTTAATAGTTTTGCAATCCCTGTGCTTACATTTTGCATAAATTTTGACAATATGTTTGTCTAAATTTAAAGTTAAATAAGTCTAAGTGAGATACTTAACATATTTAAAAACTATTAGGCAAGTTTTATTAACGTTAGCATACAATTTTTTTTTTATATGTAGGGATATTTTTTTTTACTAATTAAGAATTTTGGAAAATTTCTGATAAGATCTCTTTTTCAAGAATAAACTTTCCTTCAATCCGATAAGCCTTACGTTGTTTTTGATGATGAGATACTTATAGTTAGCGGCAAAATTATGTTCGCATTTTCCGCGCTCGAAATTAAATATTTATAGAATAGAAATAGAATAGAATAGAAATCTTTATTTGCCAGAATATGGTTCTAAAGGTGTTACAGTTTCATTGAGCCGACATATCCTGTTGACTTAGTCAACGTGCAAATTTTCCGTCCTTTATAGGTACATTCTTACATTATAGGTACCACAAAAAAAAATATTTCATTGTTATGATATTAATAACTAGTATTTAAAATTTCAGTCATCCTGTCACAATCAATAGTAATGTCATACTTTCAATTCTATTATCATTGTCATATTAGTTACCTGTTATCATTATTACATTAATAAAACAACAAATCACATAACAATATAAAATGTCCTAACTATCATTTAAAATTTCAGTCATCATGTCACATTCAATAATAATGTCATACTTACTATTCTATTTTCATTGTCATATTCATTACCTTTAATCATTATTACATTAATTATTACATTAACAAAGAAAACAAATCACATAACAATACAAAATGTCCAATCATTTAAAATTCTCATTATTATGTCATTAATGTCATATTACTCTATTTGATCACATAAATATTATTACATTAACTGATTGCGATAGGTTATATGTATATATACAGGGTGTAACTGAATACCCCAATAACATTTAAGGGTATGTATCCATCAGAAGTAGAGATGCTGTAGAAAAAATATGAGGGCGAACAAACATACTTTTTTTCCCCATACAAACTAAATAAATTATTTTTTAGTATTAAGTGCGGACAACCCTACGTAAGCGTACGAGGAATACTACGCTCACGTCATACAAACTAAATAAATATTTTTTTGGTATTAAGTGCCGACAGCCTTACGTAAGCGTAGGAGGAATACTACGCTCACGTCTGCCACGTGTCATTTTGTGTTTAAATTTCTTTTCTGTTAAGAGCTGATTATGGTTTTCACTTAAAAGTTTTTGCTTTCAGTTTAAAATCAAATAACTCTGAAAGTATAGGGATTCCAGATCTCAGACAAGCACCGAAGGTCCATTTAGTATCTAACTTATATGCCCCTTAAATATTATTGGGGTGTTCAGTTACACCCGGTATATGATTTCACGTATTGGATGACGTGCAGTCGTGTGTGAGTTTTGCAGCGTTAAAATAATCAGGCGTTCCGTGGCCTGAACATTAACAAAGAAAACAAATAGCACATTACAAAATGTCCAATCATTTTAAATTCTCATTATTATGTCATTAATGTCATATTACTCTATTCGTTCACATAAATACTCTCCAACATTGTAATATATTTTATTAAGTAATATGTCAAACAATGCCTTTTTGAATTTAGTAAAGGGAAGACTTGTGACTTTATTTGGTAGTTTGTTAAAAATTCTGATAGCCATATTGTATGAATTTCTTGAAACGATTTTCAGCCTTTGATAGGGAACATACAGTTTATTTTCCTTTCTACCTCGGTAAACATAATCCTTGTTTGTTTTAAATAATCCAAAATGTTTCTTAACAAATAAGCACATCTCAAAAATGTATAAGCATGGGAGAGGCAAGATACCTAATGATTTAAATAGCGGCTTACAACTAGTTAGAGAGTCTACACTACATATTGCTCTTATAAATTTTTTTTTGAATTTTGAAAATGACATTCATATCTACCGAGTTTCCCCACAGTACCAGACCGTAACGTAGTTTACCGTAACCTATTTAATACGCATTTAGGAATAGTTAAATTGCTCGGTGAAATTTCTGCATTCACAGGCTTTGGTTCTGTCGATGAGCTGGTTGGTTTATCATTTAGTTAGTCTAAAGTTATTATACAATCAGTATCCCCACATGTTTGGATAGACTCTTTTGCTGCAGGAGTTTCAAACTTTTTATTTATCGTGACGTGTCAGCTCTAACCACGCTGCCGACTTGCTGCCATTTTCCATAAATTCTCAACCTTTTTTTAGAATTATTTTTAATTTGCAGCTTTTCACATATGAATTTGTAAAATAATGATTATGACTATCGATGAGAGACTGGCACTAGTGGAAGATTATGCGTCGTAATAACGTTCTTAAGTTGTATAAAACATACATTCGATTTTTTTATTTAACCCATATTTGTAATAGGTTAAGAAAAATTATATTAACGAAAAATAATAAATATAGTTCACAACTAAGCTACGATTTCTTTCTTCAAAAGATGATGCAATCGATTAGGATAGCCAATCAATAAAACAATAAAACTACTATAAAACAATTATGGGTGATTTACACTAAATCAATTATGTGTAACTGTGTAACAAATAAAGTGGTAAAAAGAGCACCTGAAATAAGCAACAACACTTAATAATAGAAACAATTTCAAATACAATATTATCATACAAATTATGAAAATATTAATTATAATTCAAATAAAATAAAGTGAATAAAAAAATAAAAAAAATAAAGTATAATAAAAAATAAATGTACGAGCAATCGTAGGTACAGCATCATTATGTTTACTACAAAAAGTATGTATCAATAATCAATTATGCTTACTGGGCGTTTGCATACGCCGCGTACCGCTATTAAAATAAACAAGCAATATTCAATAAAGCAGTACGTAATTAGACATATCCTATTATTACACATATCCTTAATACCTCTATTACCACAGGTAAATTTCCCTCTGCATGGAAAGATGCATTTGTAATTCCACTTCCGAAAAAAATCAATCCTGGCTCCTTCTCTGATTTTCGTCCTATATCAATTCTCCCTTTCCTTTCCAAAGTCCTTGAAAAATTAGTTCATCGTCAGCTCCTCAAGTTCCTTAATGTTAATAACCTACTTAATCCAATGCAATCCGGCTTCCGAATGGGTCATAGCACGACTACTGCTCTAACCAAAATCACACACGATATTCGCCAGGGTATGGAAAACCGTCAACTTACACTAATGACTCTCTTAGACTTTAGTAATGCCTTTAATAGGGTAGTTGACTCATATCAAAATTTATTAAAATATTGTTTATTTCTAACAGTATTTGGCATAAGGTTCCACAATATACCGATTTTAATAAATAACAATGAATGATTGCTGTAAAACTTTAATTTGAAAATGCTAGAAATATTTTTTTTTATCTCACGCCGTAAACGCTTTGATATCCTGTGGTCAGGGCCGTGACGTCAATCATATAGTAAACAAAGAAATGTCAAATTTGATTCAACAACTCGTCGATTTGCACTATTCTTTCCTAAAACTGGCAAAAAATCGTCCAAGTCTTCGTTATTATATTTGTAAATATCGTAAATTATTTGTATTAATAGCAAAATCAACCATTGATGTTGGATTTGTGAGAGCAGATAGTACAAATCTTCCGAAAATAGACAGATTGATGGTCAGGAGATTCTTTGTGTATCGCTCTAAACAATATAAGTACAGTTTCAATACTGTTATAATGAAGAACGGTTACAAGTGTACTTGTTAAGATTGTCACGCGGCAGAAGAGAGTTGCAAACATGCATTTTTGGTGTGGTTGCACCATCACAGTGAGGAGCTATTTTGTACAGCAGTTGAATGCTATTGGATAGAATTCTATCTCTCAAAAGTCAAATAAACACTAAAAATATTTACTTCAAGAGAAATGTTGAAAAGAAAACATCAGGATCATGTGTCAAATACCAGTGTAGTACTGCAAGAATTTGTAAATGAACATAAAAAGAGAAAGATTGGCAGTTGTTCATTTGTCAAGCATGAAGAAAATTACTGGGAGGAAAAATATATAAACATTCACAGACAGATTGTGACATATTTCTTAAAAAATAAAAGACCTCTTCAATGAAGAAAGAATAAAGTGCATAGAAAACTAAACCACGAATCATCAATACAGAAGTGCTCTTTAGTTCGAGCTTCGTTATAAACAATAACAGCTTCCATGTGCTATAAAGTCAGCCAGTGCATAACACATGATGGTTCTTTTGTTGAGAAGATTTTTGGTGGGAAATCTTGCAGACACCTACGAGTATAATGAAATGTGGATAAAAGTTGAAAGATGAAGATTTGGGTTGAAATTTGCAAAATATGACCTCATTTCTGATTAATACCCTGTAATAGTCTATTCAACAATAGAATAGAATAGATAGATTAATACAAAATTGTCATGCTCTTTTACTGAAGATAATGTTAATTATCAAAGACGGAAAACTGTGAACAGTATGCTTAACTCAAGTATAGATGCAGATGTTTTGTGCTAAAGCAAAAAAAAACTTATATACTTTTGTGTTGCTAGCAGTATGTCATTTTGAAAACACTCAAAAGGTGACAATATTAGCTATAATAGGTATTTGTTCTAACAATCTGAATGTCAAAAAACTTATTGATCAAATAGTGTCATTTTGGAAACTATACTACATTTTTCCTAAATTATATGAAAGTATTACTTCATAATAAATCACTTTACTATTATTTTGACTTTTATTACCTGCGACCTTAAGGCAATATATACAAATTAATAAATTTGATCTAACTCTATTCAACCTATTTGTACTTTTGGAACATAATATACTATATTTGAGTAACAATCATAAAAATGAGCAACAAACCTATAAAATATTATAAATCTTTTAAGGTGTAACAGAAAAATAAAACACATGCATTTCAAATTAAAATATTTTGATTCAACTTAAACCTTTAAAAGTCATTATTGTCAAATAAATATAGAACATTTTTTTTGTGAAGAACATAATGACTAATGTAGTACAAAAATTTATTATGTCATTTTAAGATGTTAGCTATGTATAAAGTAAAGAAAAAAAAATTCTTTATATATTATTTATTTAATAAGAAGGGTCTTGTAAATTAAGAAGAGCACAGGCTGACAACACAGCAATCACATTTAATATATTTGTTTTAAAATGCTTTAAAATGGATAACTTGCATATTCTTGCGTAAGCTGTTCTGAAATTTACCAGCCATGGTGGCCAGCAGGTTTAATCAGTGAAGATATAACATCTTTCAGTTTTACCAAACTGGACCTATTTACTTCTATGGTGCTTTGGTATATGAATACTTGAGTTATTTTGTTGACATAATGTTGTTCTAGTTGACGGGTCACATTTTGATGTTGTGGCTGAGCATGCACTGCTTTGTATTATGTTGCACAACTTTTACTGCCTTATCAATCTCGTTGTCAAGAGGAGAACAGGTTAGTACACAATAGTTCTCATTAAGTAACCACTGAAAGCAACAAATTTAAATTAGGTACTCAGTAAATTCAAGTAAAAGTTGTTTAGATAAATATATTCATTATGAAACTTTGATATTTTTGTTTGTATTACATACTTTTTAATTAATATTCAATTACATCATTATTCAATTGGACATAACTACATATTATTTTCCTTGAAACATCATCTAGTGTCTGTGTATAACTTAGATTAAATCAAAAAGGCGTAAATGGTCAAGTTTTCTCTCAGTTTTCTGGTCAAGTTAAAATTTGGTTGGTCGGCTGCAGTCAGTTTTCATTCTAACTGAAAGATAAAAATTTAATTAATTTACATACAGATTTGATTTTACATACAACCTAAAAACTTCTATTTTGTTTAAGTTGAAACTGAAGTACCTACACAGATTGAGTTATTCAGTTATAGTACTTACATTAATGTGATTTTCCCAAAAATACATTTGAGTTTCAGTAGATAGTTACAGAATTTCTTTAAGCGAGTGTTAACCAAATATTTCGCATGTCTATATCACTGGGTACGTCTAATCCACAGATTTCCTGGAGTCTTTGAAGAGGTATTTCTATATTACTGTTCTATTGTCCCATTCCATATACAATTTTACTATATTTTGTGATATTTAATAGAAAGCATTGTTTTTGTGAGGTTATTTCGCCCCCGTGCTTTGTTTACTATAAGACTGACGTCATTGCCACAGATAATGAACAGACTATCATGGCTGACCGTGTTTTCGGTCCAAAATTGAAAATCTTAATTTAAAATAGATTTTTTGCACTTTTTAGCCATCGAAAAAAATAATATTCATGTGCTATGGTCTAATACAACAATTATGAACATTTTAAGCCCTACTTTAAAAAAGGGTCAACTAGCCTATTCCGTGGGTTTTGATGTACTTACTGGTGTGCTACGTTCTCTTGGCATATCTCCTACCGTAGTTGACTGGTTTCGTAGTTACCTGCTAGGGCGCCGGCAACGTATACGCATTGAGGATTCTTTTTCTGATTGGTGCAGTATCAATGCGGGTGTCCCTCAGGGTGGCGTTTTGTCTCCACTTCTTTTCTCTATATTTATTAATTCCATTACACATTCACTTTCGTGTTTCTATCACTTGTATGCTGATGACTTGCAGATCTATACGCAAGCAACGTTATTAAATCTCTCTCATGCTATCGCTGAAACTAACAGCAATCTTAAACTGATCGACAATTGGAGCAAATCATATGGACTACTCATTAATCCTACAAAATCGCAAACAATTATTATTGGCAGTCCGTATTTTGTTTCAAGGATTGATTATAGTTTGTTACCATCAGTAATATTTGGTGGCATTATTGTTCCTTTTAGCAAATGCGTTAAAAATTTAGGTTTAGTTTTTGATCAGTGCTTATCATGGCGACAGCAAGTTGAAGCTATTCGCAAAAAGATCTATGCTGCATATGGTTCACTCAACAGGTTTCGTAACTTTCTCCCAATTAGTACTAAATCAACATTAGCACAATCACTTTTACTTTCACTGCTCGACTATGCTGATTGTGCCTGGGTGGATCTGTCTGAAGAACTTCTCGACAAACTGGAGCGTCTGCAAAATGTGGCCATTAGATTTATTTTTAATCTAAGAAAATTTGACCATGTTTCCTACTATCGTTCTCAACTCAAATGGCTCCAAATTCGACAGCGTAGAGACTTACATGTCTTGTCACTCCTTTGCAATATTTTGTTCCATCCAATGTCTCCACCTTATCTTAAGTCTTATTTCTCTTTTCGGTCCCATTCTTCGATTCGTACTTTGCGATCTAATTACATTTTATCCCTTGACATCCCGCCTCGGTCAACTCAGTTTTTGACATACTCGTTTCCTTCTCAAGCCGTCCGGCTATGGAATTCTCTCCCTGAGAGTATTCAGAGAGCGCGTACGCTAGATTCTTTCAAATCCCTAGTTCGTAGTCACTTCCTATCTACAATTCCTTAGCCACTATATTTTTAGATATGTAATTTCCTTCCCTATGACACAAACGATTTTTATTTATTCCCATTTCTGCACCCTTCCCTTGCTAATTCCTTTCCCATATTTCCTATCTTAAGGTTGCCTGGAAGAGATTGCTTTATAGCAATAAGGCCGCCTACTTGTACATTTCTTGTTTTTTTTTTACATTTGTTTCTTTTGTTATATCTTTTTTGTGCAATAAAGAGTTTATTATTATTATTATTATTAGACGTTCAAGCATCCCATCTGTTAGCGACGTACGCAAGAAGGGTTAACTGCGGCGCTGAACGGGTTAACTCGGCGGTACCGTTGCCGCCATTTTAAAATTAATAATTTTTTTGTCGGTACTTTTGCTCTAGTCTTTGCACTGCTGTATCGCTAGCTCATTGTTACTTGTTTAAATACAAACAAATAAACGGATTTTACAGTAAATTGACTTATAAATTACTGCTAACATCACCCCAAGATTAACACCATCATTCGACCCCAGCATAGCATACTTCGCATCTTATCATCAGAACCATCATATCATAGCATCAAGTGTCGACTTACACCGCACAATATAAACAATGGGTCTTAATCTTATAGTTAGCATTCACTTAATTAATTCAACTTAAAAATACAACAACGAAGAAAAATACAAACGCAATAAAATGAGTAATTAGCGAAAGTATTAAAACAAAAAACTAATAGTTAGCAATGGTTAATTAAATTTTAGTTAAAAATACAAAAATGAAAAAAAAATATGAAACGAAATAAAATGAGTAATTAGCGAAAGTAATGAAAACAATAAACTAATACCTAGTTGGCAACGGTTTAATTTAATTAAATTAAACTTAAAAATATAAACAAAAAATATCTAACGAAATAAAATGCGTAATAAGCGAAAGTAATGAAAACAAAAAAAAAACAAACAAAGAGAATTTACGAAATTAACAACGAACACCCTAATTTCCTGCATTCAAATGACATCCATCAACATAGACTGCCCTCACGTGTCTGCCCGTTCGGGTCGCGCACTCAGACACTACGCTATCCCCTCCTACGATAATCATCCGCCCGCCCGCCACCGCCGTATACATATATCTACGCGCGGCGCCGCGCCGATGCAATCGCCTAATAGAACTATTCAGCTTTATGTACATAATTTTGTTGTGCTTGATATGCATAATGCATATCGAAATCCTACTTAAAACACCTTTTCACTGATCAATATGAATATTTTTGGGTAAATAGTTTGGTTGCTAGGTGACTAAATATAAAATTACTTAACCATGAGAATTGAGGCATTTGAAATAGTTTTTAATGTTAATTACACAAACATTTGGTAAGATTATACGAATTTTAATAACATAACATAAAAAAGGACATTGGGCTTTTTACTATGGAACATTTACCCAAAAGTATAAAAAATAATAAGAATAGTATTTATTTACTTGTTTTCTTGCAAAAATCAAAAAGATATAAGTATACAGACAATCAAAGCGACAAATAAGTAACTATATGTATAGTATACTAATGTTACCTACATTAGTATATTAAGTACAGAAAAACAAAACAAGACGTTAAGTACAAGGAATACATTTGGAGAATTGACGAATGTACATACATGTGTGCAGCAGCAAATAGGGTCAAGGCTCAGTGTAATCTTTTGCGCGAAGACAAGACCACGGTAATACCGTGACAAGACACTGATTTTCAGCCATCACCCCGAGCGGTTAGCAGAACTTATATCGGAACAAACATGGAAAATGTGTTTAACAGTCATTAGAGAAAGTCATTAAAATTGAAACGTAAATATAATAATAATGTAAAATGAGTATAATAAAATAATAAATTGAAATAGCCATAAAGTGGACAATAAACTATAAACTGGCACTAAAAACTAGTAAAGACCTACCAAGTTACTGGATTACATAATTATGTTCTGTACTTTTAGCATATAATTATGTGATCGTATTTTGAGCTTAAACGTGTACTTAGAAGTCAGGTGAAGGCAAATCATTCCAGCACTGGGTGACTTGAAAGCGAAAGTTGCTCCGGAAAGCCGTGTGGTGAGAATAGTTCTCCAGAGGTATCCTCGCGAACCTAGCTAGCACCATATCTGTCCTGCAAAGATGAAAATTTGAGTTTAACAAACAAATATTCCGGTTTTTTATGCTTTAGGACATCAAATACGATCACGCGGGCCTTTTCACTGGGAAAGTTCCCGATCTTATAAAGCACTTTAAGCCACAGACGTATAAGCAATACACCAAACTACATATATAGAGAATGATAATTGACCGTTTTTTTTTCAAAGGAACGTAGCGTTAGGTTTTTTAAAATGCGATCTAAATCAAAATATGCCTAATTTTAGGCGCTTATGAAAAGCCCTAGGAATATCTAGAATATTAAGTAGGCTACAAAGTGGTACGCGCCTTAATTTTTGTAGTAGAGACTACAGTTATAATATTTTGGTACTCGTCTTCAAAGATGCAGCTGCTAGCCTAAACAAATTTTTAGACCTTTACATCAACACATTTACATTTCCTAAAAAGGTTTTGAGCTATTCTAGACCATGGAGTAAGTCCCAAAGCGGTACGTTTAATAATTTTACTATAAATATTATCAACATTCATCTTTAAAAATGAATATATTAATTTTCTCTTAGATTTTTCTAGGTAATGATTTGGCTTGGGCGGCGGTGACCTCTCACTGCCAGTCATTGTTAGTAAGATGCTGGCTAGTGAGAGGGAATGGGAGGCTGTCGCCTCCTGCGAGAATGTTATGACGCAGAAGGAGGCACTGGAGGGAGACTCTGTACCAGGGTCGTCTGCTTAGGTACCTCCGTCTTACCTATTTCTGCCGCAAAGCAGCAGTGCTTGCATTGCTGTGTTCCGGTTTGAAGGGTAAGATATGGCAGTGAAATTACTGGGTACTGTGACTTTACATCTTGTGTCACAAGTTGGCAACGTACACTGTGGTTCTTGTGGGGGTTGACACTCATTAAGAGTATAAATACTAAGTTTCAAAAAAAATAGGTCATAATTACCTGAGCTACACATTAATCAACAAGTCAATCCGGAAGAAAATTTGCAACATGGAGAAAATTGAGTTTCGCGCAGTCATCAATTCCTTACCAAACAAGGAAAACCTCCCCAGACTATTTTGGAAGAGATGTCTTCTGTTTACGGGGACTTGCCCTGGTAAAACCATGGTTTACAAGTGGCACAACCTGTTTAAGCAAGGCAGTGATTCGATTGAAGATGATCCGAGGCCAGGGCAGGGGGGTCTCACTCCGCAGTTTAGGTACATTTGGCCGGGCGCCCCGGCCAGCCGCTATATGGCAGAGGGTTGCCACTCGGCTCGCACTCTAGCCGCGTCGCACGTAATAGGTGGTAATAGTTAAGATTTTCTCGGTGATTTTTGTAACGAACAATGAATTCGAAATAATCACGTCATCTGTATGATAGCTACTGTTGTGTTTATGGGTGTATAACTAAACGGAAGAAAAAGGATGCAAAATTATCATTTTTTAATATACCAAAAGATATTGAAAGGAAAGCTATTTGACTATTTTTCACTTCGATTAGATTTTTCTAGGTAATGATTTGGCTTGGGCGGCGGTGACCTCTCGTCTTACCTATTTCTGCCGCAAAGCAGCAGTGCTTGCATTGCTCTGTTCCGGTTTGAAGGGTAAGATATGGCAGTGAAATTACTGGGTACTGTGACTTTACATCTTGTGTCACAAGTTGGCAACGTACACTGTGGTTCTTGTGGGGGTTGCAGTTTTGCTTCGAATCTCACAAGAGCCACATGTATTATAGGTGACTGTTACCACTTACCATCAGGTGGGCAGTTTGCTTGTCTGCCAACTTTCTGCAATAAAAAAAAAGGGTGCGGGAATGTGACCCAAATGCTGCTCCTCTCCGACGCAGACGGTTGGGCGGTAGAAGGCGGGCTTTCGCAGCCATCCTCCCATGATCGCCCTAGGTGTGGCCTGCGCGCTAGGGTGGCTCCTGATGCGCGTGATTATAGGCCCCTACGTCTGGGTATTACCCCCATGTTCGTGGTAATAACCCCATAGGCGTAAAGACCCGGCCCGTAGCTGGCTGGGCTGTCCCGGGGTGGTTCGGAGAATTGGGGTTACCCAGACCCCGGACGCGCAACAGCATTCCAGTATTTTTAGTGGGTATACCTCGCTTAGCGTGGTGAGTCCCACATAACTGCAGCTAGGACCCACTCCCACTGCGGTAGATCAAAAATCTTTTTAACTGGGTTAAAAAAATTGTAAATTTTGAGCTGTTGTAGGCTATAGAAGTAGTCATCAGGTGGTTTAGTTTATGGGTGTATAACTAAACGGAAGAAAAAGGATGCAAAATTATCATTTTTTAATATACCAAAAGATATTGAAAGGAAAGCTATTTGACTATTTTTCACATCACATCCTAACTACTTTGTTATTATAGTAGGTACCTACCCACATGATAAGGATAAAATTGTTAAAAATAGGTAAGTGTTTTAGGGCGTTTAAATGAATGAATGCGAAATAAGTATAATTGTAAAAATACCTACTTAAAAAAATTACAATAGTTTTTATACTTGATAAATTATTTATTTATTATTTATTAATTCTTCATGTACGCTTATGTACAAAGGCGGACTTAATGCCTGGGGCATTATCTGCCAGTCAACCTTTGGGTGATGCAGAGAATTCAGAGGTAGATGTACCAATACAAATTAAATTAAATGTAAGATATGAACAATACTTAAATTTAAACCTATATAAATATATACCTATAACCACATGTAAATAAATATGATAATATGCTTTATACAATATATACATATATATATATATATATATATACATATATATAATTATAACTATGCACTATACTAAATATAATAAGGAAGAAAAACATCACAAGCTTACATTACCAAAAGCAGTTTTGAGTTTCAGCCATGTGATGGAGTTTTTCCTTGGAAAACTTTCCGCAATCTATTTTTGAAAATTACTTTGGTTGATGACTTCCTGACGTCCAGTGGGAGAGTATTCCATAAAAGGATGGATTGGACTAAAAAAGAGGAGTGTATGATCCCCGACTGGTGAGTTGGACATTTGAGAAGGCCATTATAGACGGAACGAAGGGATCTATCATGAGAAGTAGTGAAATACTGAAAATGATCTCTAAGATAATTAGGGGTGTTCGGGCCATTAATTAGGGAATACAGCGTTGTTAAAGTCCTCATATCTCTACGATCACGTATGGGTAACCATTTCAAATGCATCCGATGAGCAGAGACATGATCATACTTTCTTAAATTAAAGACGAATCGAATGCAGTTATTCAGAAGACGGTCCAATTTGTTGAGTAGATCTGCATTCAGGTCGAGATAGCACACATCACCATAGTCAATAATAGGAAAGATTAAGGTCAATACAAGCATTTTTTTTTGTGTCAGCAGGCAAAAAGTTTTTCAGACGATACAGAGATCGTAATGTCCCAGTTACTCTCTGGCAGATACTTGCAATCTGGGGTCGCCAACTAAGGCTAGAGTCCAAGTGAAGACCCAAATCCTTCACACTGCTGCTAAATGAAATTGCTTTACCATCAAAACTAACAGGACACAAACTATCAAAAGCAACCTTTGATAAGATCCTGGAGCTACCAATTATGATGGCTTGGCATTTAGATGGGTTAATACAGACTCCAAATTGCTCAGACCAACACCTAATGGTTTCAAGGTCCATATTGATCGCGTCAATTGCTTTATTAATCTCATCAACGTCCGCCTGGGTGTAAAGTTGCAAATCATCGGCATACAAGTGATACGCACATTGAAGACGGTAAGTAATAAAGTTTATGAAAACTTAAAATAGAAGAGGAGATAAAATGCCACCTTGAGGAACACCAGTTATAAGATCACTCCAAGAAGAAGAGGATTCTTCACAGATAACCGATTGCTGGCGTCCCTGAAGATACGATGAGAACCACTCCAACACCACACGAGAAACCTTGAGATGGGAGAGAATAGATAATAGAATGTCATGGTTTACGGTATTAAAAGCGTTTGAGAAGTCGACAAGAACCAGCACAGTAACTTTTCGATCCCCAATACCGGCTTTTATATCATTGGTCACTTTAAGAAGAGCAGTAGTTGTACTATGACCAGGTCTAAAGCCAGACTGAAAAGGACTAAGAAGGGAATTTTCATGAATAAAAGAGGAAAATTGTTTGTGGACGCACGCCTCAAGCACTTTGGATAAGTAAGGGAGTATAGAAATCGGACGGAATTGAGTAGGGAGGGTTGCATTAGGGACCTTAGGAAGTGGTCGCACATAGGCTTTCCGCCAAAGAGAGGGAAATGTACCAACCTCAAGGGAAAAATTTATGATGTGAGTGATTGCGGGAAGGATGTGATCAATAATGGGAACAAACATCTGGCGGTTGATCTTATCACATCCCATCGCATTAGATTTAATCGAAATAAGAATTTTTTTAATTTCATTACAGGTTACCGGTAAGAAAACGAAAGAGGTGACATCAGGACTAGGTAGATCAGCAATGAAAGCAATTGTGTTAGAGATAATGGGACGGTCAAGATCGGGATTAAGGGAGAAATGCTCATTTAGATCATCTAAAGAGATGCTGCTCGGCAGTTCAGAGTGGTGTGCTTTACCGATTCCAAAAGTACCAAGGAACTTCCAGATACTAGCAGAAGAAGAAGAAGAGATATTGTTAAGTATAGCAGAAGAAGAAGAAGAGATATTGTTAATTATGCTTATTATGATTACGCAGTCAAGTAATTATGCTTATTATGATTACGCAGTCAAGTAATTATGCTTATTATGATTCAGTCATCATCATATATATGGACCATACTTGTTTTATTTTATTACTCACTATAAAGCTTATAATAAAAGAAAATCATTCTATGGAAGTTTAAAGAATGAATGAGTATATTCAGAAATTAGAGACAGTATTTACACATAATTTTGAGCACCATTTTCAAGGAAATCTTGGAAGTGAATTGTTTCAGTTACTACAAGAAATCCAATTACCTACATTGCCATGTTCGTGTTTTCCCGTGGACTATTTAATAAGATTGTTTGTAAGGTTTCGAATATTTTCAACCCTCAAATTTCATAATTTAAATAAACTAAGAGCTTATTTATTTAAATTTAAATAAATAAGCTCTTAGTCTACAATTATGGTGCCGCGTCGAAGCTCGTTCAACGGCAACTACGGCGACCGGTGGTTCTCTTTGCTCCTCTAATTTTCTACCTGCGATAAAATTCTTTAATTGCTTCATCAAAAACAATTTTCTGAACTGACAAACATGTTATTCTTTTGTCAATACAAAAATCTGAAACTAAGAACTTAGTAGATATACAAGAAATATATTTTGTTGAATTAATTAATACACACTTTTATCTTTATTAATTAATTAATATTTTCGTAAATATATCGGTGAGTGGGAACCCTGCGCTCTTGTCGCCAACTCGGTATCGGGTCAGCGACTCGTAACGGAATTAGAACGCTCGTGTCCTGCAATAAATTTCAATTTCCCGTGAAGTCAGTTGAAGGTCGCAAGAGTAGGTACATTTTCATACCTAAACTTAGCTTTTCTTCGAGAGTGATCCTTCTGTACTTTAGTACTATTATCTATTCTGTGGCCAGGGCGGCCTCGGATCGCGGCAACCACGGCAGAAAACGTCGAAAAACTTAAAAAAATCATATTGGAAGATGCCCGTTTAAAGAAGAAACAGCTTGCAGAAATGATTAGAGTATCAGCTTCAACCATTTTGAACATCCTACACGACCATCTTGGCATGCCAAAGGTGTGTGCAAGATGGGTGCCGAGAATGCTCACGCCACACCAGAAGCAGCGGTGAGTTGAGTGTTGTCGCGAAATTTTAGCGCTCTGTGGTGAACAAAAGGATGAAGTTTTGATCCGAATTGTAACTGGAGATGAAACTTGGGTTCATCATTATGAGCCTGAGTCCAAACAAGACTCCATGCAGTGGCACAAAAAGGGCACACCACCTCCGAAGAAATTCAAAGTGTCTCCGTCGGCTGGAAAACTCATGGCTACTGTTTTCTGGGATTCAGAGGGAATCCTCCTTATTGATTATAAAGAAAAGGGTGTCTCTATCACTGGAGAGTACTACGCTGCACTATTAGAACGTCTGCGAGATGCTGTGAGAGAAAAAAGACGGGGAAAATTGACTAAAGGTGTGCTCCTTTTGCACGACAATGCACCCGTGCACAAGGCGCAATTGCGATGGCTGCTGTTCAAAGAGTGGGCTTCGAAATCTTGGAACATCCTCCCTATAGCCCAGATTTATAATAATAATAATAATAATTATTTATTTATTTGCAAGAATACAGTATTTTCAGGTGGTACATTCATCAATTCCGATGCATTCTACCTGCAAGCAGGCGTGCAAACATTTATAAAATTCTCTATAATTATACTACATTATTAAAAGTAAACACCTATTGATAGGCTATGTCATATAAATTATAAAACATTTTATATAATATTAAATTGTCAAAAAAAATTGCTAAATAATAATTCATGTCATAGAATATTAATAACCCATGTCATTTAAAAATTAATAATAAAGTCATACATCATTTAATTTTTATATAAATTTTAACGTATTCAAACAACAATATATTAATACTTAATGGGATATTTATAAAATGTCATTGAAATATTCTTTAATGGTATAGTAACATTTTGTTTTCAGCCATGTAGTCAATATTTTCTTAAAATGTTTACTATTTTCAATAATTTTAATATCGTTAGGCAATTTATTATATATACAGATTAACATATTAAATACATTCACTTTATATAAATAAGTGTGACAAGGAGGTTGATAAATTAAATGTCTATATTGAGTTCTCGTATGCCTATCATTAACATCTACGCGTTTTTTGAAATATTCTGTGTTATTTTTAACAAAGATACAAGCTTCTTTGATATATATACAGGGCAGCGTAAGTATGCCAAACTTCTTAAATAGTGGCTTACAACTATCATCATACCAAGCATTTTGTATCATTCTTAGACATCTCTTCTGTATTCTAAAAGCTCTATCTACGTCAGATGAGTTTCCCCAAATTAAGATTCCGTAACTCAGAACGGATGAGACATAGCCATGGTATGCCATTACCGCTGCTTCTGTGGAAACTGTCTGTCTAAGTTTTTTTAAGGCGAATACGAATCTGTCGATCTTTGTACATACCATATCAACATGACTTTTCCAATTTAAGTTTTTATCAATATTCATACCCAAATACTTAAAACATTCAACTAATTCTATGGCAACATTATTTTGTGTTACTTGTATATCTAATGGTTTTGAATTGTAGGATAGAAATTGCATTATTTTAGTTTTTTCTAAGTTAATGTTAAGTTGATTAACTTGTAGCCAGTTGATTACTTCATTTAAAGTTATATTAAGTTTTGCTTCAGCAATCTCTTTATTTTTACATTGAACATTTATGGCAATATCATCAGCGAACATCACACATTCATCATCAATAACATTGGGAAAATCATTGCTAAACAATATGAATAATGGGGGTCCAAGCACGCTACCTTGTGGAACTCCCGTCTTATTTAAAATGTACTCTGACCTGTAACTGTTTTTTCGCGAAATCCTTTTCGTTTCTTGAACAACTCTGTTTATTTCTGTACACTGAAGTCTATTATTTAAATAGCTTTTAATCCAGTCATTTGCTTTTCCTCTGATGCCAAGAATATCTAGCTTGTTGAGCAATATTGAGTGACTCACAAAATCAAATGCTTTTGTCATGTCAATAAATATTGACACAACGGGAATGCGCTGATTTATGCTTTCAGAAATGCATTTTATAAGTTTAAAACAAGCAAGAGTAGTAGACTTTCCCTTCCGAAATCCACACTGTTCGTCCGACAAAATGTTATAATGATCTACAAAACTGTTTAGCCTAACCAACATAGCTTTTTCAAAAACCTTAGATAATACCGAGATTATTGTTATTGGTCTGTAATTATTGGGATCGAGCTTATCCCCTTTTTTAAAAACAGGTCGAATAACTGATAACTTTAGCTCTTCCGGGAATACACCTTCAGAAAAACTTAAATTTATAATATGTGAGAGAGGTTGGCAAATACTCTGTGCACATGCTTTCAGAACCTTTGTATTAATTTCATCATAACCTGTGGCTTTACTGTTGTTTAATTTCATAATAATGTTATAAATTTCATTTTCATTTGTGGGTTTTAAATAGATAGTATGCGGATTTTTCTTTAAGTATCTGTAGTTAGCGTTAATTAAATTACTAGGTTGCTTATTTGTCATATTTATAAGATATTCGTTATATAGATTACATATGTCAATAGGGTCAGTGTATTTATTATTATTAAAAATGAGGGTATTCATGTCATTATTATGTAAATTATTTGGTTGTTTCGAAGAAATTGTATTCCAAGTGGCTTTGCACTTATTTTTACTAAATGTGATATATTTGTGATTAGTTAGTTTTTGAGCCTTAAGAATACATGCTTTGTATATTTTGTTATATTTCCTATATATTGCCTTAGCATCTTTTTTATGTTTGTTATTAAGTTTATATTTTAAAAACAATGCTCTTTTAGTTTTACTAGATTTTTTCAAACCTTTTGATAACCATTTTGATTTAAATGGACGGTTATTTATTTTAACATTTATTATTGGAAAGCATAGGTTGTAAAGCAATTGAAACATTTCATAAAATTTACTAAAAGCTAGGGCAGTAGAATCTGAATTCATCACATCTGTAAACGATAATGCTTCAATATTTTGACAGAATTTCCATATATTATCACTACTATAGTCCCTTTTGCTTTCATACCATGATCTATGTACCTTAGACTTATTTTTTTTTATTTTAATAATTTGTGCTGTTTCATGATCAGAAAGACCCAAATAAAGTATTTCAGACTG
Organism: Schoenobius gigantellus; assembly: GCA_963935595.1. Lineage (NCBI taxonomy): Eukaryota > Metazoa > Arthropoda > Insecta > Lepidoptera > Crambidae > Schoenobius > Schoenobius gigantellus. The sequence goes on from OZ012552.1 coordinate 31,431,396, forward strand.
TACTTGCTTTATATTGCTTGCGATTTGGTCCAGACAAGCATTCATTCTTGTGGGTAGGTTTATATGCATTTGAAAATTATATGCTTCCAAAGTACTTGTGAGTTCACTAGTATAGGCAGTCGGCTTCAAAATATCCAAATTCCAATCACCACAGATAATAATTTTTTTACTCTTGTATTTTTCTGTAAGAAAATGTAATAATTTATTTAATTTATGTATAAAGATTCCTATGTGACTTTTGGTCTGCTCTGGTATTCTATATATACAAAAAACCATCATACCTAAACCAGCCCCAAGTGATTATTATTTGTTCCCAAAAATGAAAAAAGAGCTTCGAGGGAAGAAATTTTCCAGCGATGAAGAAGTGAAGAGCGCAATTTCGGCCTATTTTAACGACAAAGAGAAATCATTTTTTTTTTCGAAAGTACGTTTCATAAATTAATTGATAGGTCTAATAAATGTATTAGAGTTAAGGGGGAATACATTGAGAAGGAAAAATAATTATGTGTTTTATTTCTTACTTTTTACCCTCCATTCCGCGAACTTTTTGACCCACCCTCGTATCTGTTTTCATTACAGTGACATATCTTTTTATTTTTAACATATTATTTATGACCTCTTTGACTGATTTTTTTATAATTTTCTCGATGTCATTCATTATGACAATACCTAGAATTTTCATTTATTTCAATAACCTGTTTGATATATTTGGCTTAAATTTTGTTTTTTGGGTTGTGATTTATATTCATAAAACGATGAGTGCTACGTTTCTAACCAATTGATCTAACAAGTTGATTTGAGATTATGCTTGAAGCGGCTATCCAAAATCCGATTATTTAACATATTTTAATACGGATTATTTTATATTATCCTGTCTTCGCCTCCGAGATTTATTTCTTAACCATGTAGTAGCCCTGCTACGCGCTAACCCTATCGCACAAGTTTTAAAGTCAGAGAAAGAAAACCACTATATCTTCCTCTGTCTAATCACACCTGACAAGCCTCCGCAGTACCGACCTCATTCTTGTCCGTGCGCGCGCGGCGTTCGCACGAGTGTAACAGTAATATAATTTGTGCATGAGCGTAGGTAACCTACGTAAAAAAAAGTATTAATTTACGGTTATTTGCTTATTTGTTAAGTATGCCTAAACGAAAACACTGTGAATCCGAAGAAGATAAATGGCTAAGGAAGATGAAGAGATACGAAGAAAAACTTAATTAGGAAAAACGTAGGGGCAAGCCGGAGGCACATTTTGTACTCAGATGATGGCGAAAATGATGTGCAACCAGAAGAATACTTTTTTACATTCCCGTTGCATTCATCGGGAATCATTTTTATGTCCGTTGTATTCTTCGGATAATATTTTATTATGTTCTCGTTGTATTGAACGAGGAATCATTTTTATGTCCGTTGTATTCTTCGGATAATATTTTATTATGTTCTCGTTGTATTGAACGAGTAAGGACACCGCTCGCCTGGGCCGCCGAGTACGCGCGCGGCGCGACCACGTGCAGTAATACTCGTAATGGAAAATGTGGGTATTCTTTTTTCCCCGCTGCCTAAAAATTTCCGTTGCATTTATCGGAAATCACTTTTATGTCCGTTGTATTCTTCGGATCATATTGTTATTATGTTCTCGTTGCATTCAACGAGTAATACTCGTAATATGTAATTAATTAATTAATGGAAAATATAGGGGCTGTAATTTTTTCCCGCTGTTTAAAAATTTCCGTTGCACACATCGGAATTATTTAAAAATATTTTTTGTGCTGCCTAAATTCTCATTAAATATTTATTAGTATCTTTCACATACAAACCAATATGGTGATAACTGATGACTTACAAACCGATGTAGCGGCCAGGTTTCAAGTCCTATTGCAAAACGGTTTCCAAAAGTGACCAAAGACGAGCATTTAAAAAAAAATCCTAATATTCCAGATGTAGTTACGTTGAACGATGCAGGTAAATTATTAGCTGTTTCTCATTATATAGAAACGGATACCCGTCGATCCGTGATTATTCCCCTGATAGATAAATCATTATCTCTTTTAAAAACAGAAGAATGGACTATTTGCTATTTAGAGTATCAAGAAGACCAGTAAATTATTACAGACACCAATTACATCTAAGAGTCATTTAAACTTGAAAGGCTCATCGTCCCGAACGCAACAGCAAAGCAGCGGCCAATCCTACCCTCATCGAGCCGGTGGGCCGAGACAGTCAAAGACGTCATACTAACAAGCGAATCGACGGCGAGCAGCCGCGTTCGCACCGCTGCCAGCTTGTCGCCAGCCAGCCCCGCCGCCGCCGCCGCTGCCGCTGGCACCGCCGAGGCACCAGCCAGTCGCGTCGCATCACAACGGTCATCGAACAATCGCGCTACCTGAGCGCGCAGCCGCAAGTACATGCCGGCCGCTTAAAATATTAATTTAGTCAATGAGTGGTGAACTATCACTAGCGATAGGTTTATATTAGACAATGTGTCAAGGATTTCATTTATTGAGGAACCTTATCAAAATCCATACAGCCGTGCGCGGCGTTCTTTTTCAAAAAGTGAGTGAATAGCAATTTCTCTCGAATTAAATCATTTATTAGAAATAAAAGCTATTAGGAGATGTAACCCGACAGCAAAACAATTCGTTTATGATATCTTCGTTATTCCTAAAAGCTTGTGCTCTATATATATTAAATCTAAAAAGCTGAATTCGAAGTCGAAGTAGGTATCTCATTTCAAAATGGAAGATATCAGAACGGCTACTCGATTTATGACCGAAGACTGATACGTGATTAATATTGATATTAAGGAAGCTTAATTTTTGCTGCCGATTAACAAATCACAAAAAAAAACATATGTTTACGCTTTTATTTTCATGATATTTTGTACGAGTTTCTAGCACTCCCGTTTAGCCTATGTTCCGCGCGATATATTTCACAAAAATATTACAGCCAGCTCTTACTCATTTAAGATCTTATGGTCTGCTATCAGTGAGATATCTATGATATGTTGTGTTTAGTAAACTCTTCTGGAGAGTGCCTAGAGAACGCAAAAAGAACTATTTAATGTCTGACACGATTAGGGTTAGTTATTAATTTAAAAAAAAAAACTAGTCTAATACCAGAAAAGCTTTGTAAATTTTTAGGTTTTATTTTAAACTCTAATAAAATAACATACAATTACCAGATTCGAGCCATAAAAATTTATTATACACATAAAAATATATTTAAATCTAACAGAATTCGAATAAGGTTCTTTGAACGTTTTCTACGGCAACATGTCGGCTGTAGTATATGGGTAGTATATACACACAAAATCACTAAAAAGTGCTCTTCTTAGAAATACTAACAATTACGACGTTTTTATAACAATTACAGATATTTTATAATAATATGATGATCTCCATTGGTGGCAGATCAATATTCCATTGGCAGTCAATTGAATAAAAAGTCATAGGTACAATTTCGGAATTTTTACGGACGCTTCGACAGCAGGCTAGTGTGCAGCTTGTGCCAACGAAAAGACTGGTGGTTTCTGGACCAACATCGAGCGAACCAATCATATAAACTGACTGGAACTACTCGCTGTATATTGTGGGCTAATTTCATTTGCTAAAAATGTCGCTAATTGTGGTAGTCTTTTAAGTGTCGATAACACCACTGCCATATTCTATATAAATAGAATGGGGAGAGTGTAATACCAACACTTAACTCAAGTTACTTAAATGATTTGGGACTGGTGTGAGAAAAGTAGGTATATTTATTTTCGCGTCTTATATTCGTTACTCGTTAAATATAGAAGCCGACAGTGAATCGAGAAAAATAAACTTCGACACAGAGTGGCAGTTGGGTATCCGACAACTTTTGAAAATTAAAACATTTTTTGGTGAACCATCTATTGACTTATTTGCATCTCGTAGTAATGCAAAATGTCCCGCGTATATTTCATGGAAAAGGGATCCCTTTGCCTATGATATTGACGCGTTTAAACAGTAGATTAGTCGCAATTTTATTTTTAGGCTTTAACACCGTTTGCACTAATTTTTAAAACGATAAACAAAATAGTTACTGATTAAGCCACCGGAATTATCGTTGTTCAACTATAGCCCTCTTAACCATGGTATCCCCTTTTCATATCCCTGGGTGTCACAGAGATTGTGATATTTCCTCCAAGAAAGATCTACTTACTTCCTTTCAGGATGGTACACCATCTGCGCCGTCACCTTTCCCTGCCAGCGTGTGTATTTTCCGGGAAAGCTTTCATGACGTGCCAGAAACAGCCTTAGATGTTGTTATCTTCGATATCACATAACACCGGGTCATAATATAATTCTAGTCTAAAGATATGGTGGGAATTTTGTAAAAAGAATACAACAGATTTTTTTAAATGTAAATACTACATTTTTGTTGGAATTTCTGTTCATGTGTTTTGAAATTTTGAAGTTTAGGTAGAAGGAGCCAACTATTGTTCTAATGTCACGATAGCAAGTGATCGTTATTAGTTAGGCAGTAGCCCCCTGGTATTATAGTATTAGACTATTAAACGATTTGAGAATGATACAATTAATCTTGAAAAAATGAGTAAGAAGTTAGTCATGTTATTAGCTGGACCAAGGACGCATACAATTTCTCTAACAAAAATACGAAATATTAATAAAGCATATGAAGATCGAGTAATTATAACACTTAAAAATTTAATTAAAACATAAGCAATTGGCAAAGCTCAACCGGTTTTAAACTTACTTTTTTTTTATCCCTTTAATATCCCGGTATTTGTCCAGCATCAGTGGTATTAAGATATATTGCTGTATCATCTTCAATTCGCTCAGATTCAGAACAAACCTGATCCTCACACATAAGAAACCACGTAGACCTGCTTCATCTCAACCCATTGGGCGCTGGATAAAGCAGATCATGTGCGATAGTGGCATTGACATCTCAATATTCCGAGCGAGCGAGACACGCATCAACATCAGGCGGCGTCTCGTGCTGGCCTCAACGTCGATGTAATTAGAAAGACCGCAGGATGTTCGGAAAGATCAGCTGTATTTGCTGATTTTATAACAGACCGGTATATTAGTTCTGAAACCAATTTTATTGAATCTTTGTCACAATTATAATTATTATTAAGTACTTAAAATAATACTGTCGGTTGATTAGTTTTTTGCTCACAATATTTTGTTGTTTTGAAATTTTTGCTAGTGGCGCAAAAAAAAATATATGGAAATACGTAATAATTTTGTTTTGATTTTTTACTGTAATGTTGTTTATTTTTTATTGTAGCAACATTGATTTTATACTCTCTGAACATCTACATGGTTAAGGAATAAATCTCGGAGGCGAAGACAGGATAATTAAATGATCAAACGAACTTACCTGAAGCACAGAATAGATAATAGTACTACGTACAGAACGGCCACTCACCTCCTCGCACTCATTTCAAATACCTCACCCTACCCGGCACTTCGTTGTAGACATCACTGACACATAAACAAGGGCGCGCGCGATCGCTCGGACGAGTAGACGCTAGCGCCGGGCGATAACAGAGACAGCGCTATGCGGGTGAAAGAGAAGGCAGTCGCTGCACTTCCCGCGTCATTTCGATTGATAACCGCGCACTCAGCCCTACTAGATTCCACGCAGACATTTGCGCGTGTACGAACGTCATTTGTTTAAGTAGTAGTAATAGGTAATTGATTTGCGAACGTTGTATGGAGTGTCCGAGGTGTGCCTGAAGTGAAGTTCGATCTTAATTATCCTGTCTTCGCCGAAGAGATTTAAGGTCCCTCCCTCCCTGAATCTTATCCCCCTATATATCAATCAAACTCAAACTCAAACTCAAAAATCTTTATTCAATATAGACCTTTACAGGCACTTATTGACGTCAAAATAAAAACA